>OX422219.1:427753188-429002709 GCA_949130495.1 Sambucus nigra
TCCAGAAGAGAGGGAGTATGATGCGTTAATATAAGAAAGTAACCTAAAGGCGATTGTGTAGGGTGGAGTGCAGTGGTAACTAGAACTACATCTAGGAATTTTTTTTTATCTCAGAGGAGAGGTGTTTTATTGATAGGAGTCAGTCACCATAACTATGGTGAGATACCATGAATACGAAGAAGTTAGGGTGCAGTTTGATCGAAAATCCTGTCATCATCTATTTAAACAGAGGGGTGTCTTATGTGTAATGCGTAGAAACACATGTGTTGATATTGTCTGCAATGAATTAGGGGATAAGAACGGGATGCCCAGTAGGAGCAACATTTATAAGAAGTTTTGGTTCAGTTGGGATGGGAGTGTTTTGTGCAGGAACCACTTGAAAGTATGGGTTTTGTCCTGGGGTGATTGGGGTCTATTTAGTGTTACACGTGAGGGTCACACTAATTTATTAGTACTAGATTCACTTGAAAACTGGGCTTAGTAGAGGTATCATTAATCTTACTATAGTTGTAGATATGCACCGTGGACTTAGCGGGGTTCTCTTTTGTTCCATATATAGGGGATAAGGTTTGGATACTGAGAGGATATATTTTATGAGGATAGATCGTGCTGAGAGGTGTTATTCGAGGTATGGTTTTATCCTGGGTATGGACTGGTCAGCGATGGTGGGCAGTTACAGCAAGACTATCGTGTTGAGTTCACTGTTGAGCGGGGACTTTTACTGATGTGATTCAGGGTGTAATGAGTTCACTGTTGAGCGGAAAGTTTTTAACTCAATGTTATTTATGAGCTGAGAACTTAGTAATAGTGAAAGCATCATATCGTGTGACGCCTTGAGAGACATAAGCATAGACGATTTGATTATTTTGTCCAGAGACAAAATTGATGATATCTTAGTTATGTTCTTTGGACCCATGAATTTCGATGACAGACAATGCTAGGGGAGTGCATTGGGGAAAGTTCTTTTGAGTTTCGTTATGGGATGTTACACGTATGGACCTTAATAAACGTTAGGAGTAGTGAGACGTTGTTGGATGCTAATGCATGGGTTTTAAATGTTAAATTATTGAACGTGTAAAAGAAACACTTTAAGCTGAGAGATATTATTAAATATGGCCAGTGGAGCTGGGGAATGCTGTGAAGGAAACATCGAGATAACTTTTGCACCACAAGTTAATGGGTGGAGCTGTATCAAGAAGAATTTGATTGCTTTTATGGGGTAATTGAGAATACCTTTATGATATAGCAACACCGAGAATGCGGAGCTGAGCTGGAGATAATATGCTACGTATGAGACGTTAGTGAGATTTATGCTGGGATGTTTGAGCTATCGTATATAGTATGTTGAGACTTTGGGTTCGCTATTCCGTGATTTGATATATTTTTACTAGTTATCACCTGAAGGAGGGTCTAGTCTATATATACGTGTATATATGTTATGATGTGTTAATAAATAGACTTCTAAGAAAATGTTTTCATTGCTATATTTGATCCCGGTGAGTAGGGACGATTAATGATGTGATTCAGGGTGAATAGATTTATTATCGAGCGGGGAGATATAGCTCGTGATTGATTTGCGCTAAGAAACTAGTGATAGTAATATAACTGTATTGTATGATGTCTTTTGTAACATGAGGGTAGACGAGTATACTTTTATGTCAGGAGATGACAATTTGGGGGTACGTGCTATGGACTGAGGGCCTAACGGATCTCAACGACTAGCAATGTTAGGTAGTAGTGTATCGGGGGCGGTCCTTGTTTGGATTTCCGTTTGCAAGATATCACACACATGAAACTTTGCACGAAGTTGTGTTATACCTTGTATTTTCATGGCCTTTAATTATAGGATTAACTAAATTAAATTGGGATAAATTAATTTAATATTAATCCGAATTTTAAATTTTATATTTACTAACGTGACGAGAGTTGGTAATTATTGTTGAGAATTATGTTGAATATTACTTAATGAGTAAAGTAATATATGAGATTGAATTTATTAAAACTTCCGCAAGTGAATAATACGACAGTTATAGAAATCAAATCGGGACCCGCGTGTGTTGTGCCGGGACAAAATTAATGGGATAAAAAGAATATTAATTCTAAGACACCCGTATGGTCATTTCTAGTGTGACAATGTATTCGGAAGGGTCGAGATAGTAAAAAAAGTGTACCCGGGGGTTTCGTTTGGGTCTCGGGACATTTTTAAGCCTAACCGGTAACCCGGGAGGGCAATTTGGTAATTTTCAATTTTAGGCCTTAATTATGGACGAAAGTTGAAGGGTTATATCTGATGGGAGTTAGAGTGCTTGAGGGTTAGAAACATTAGAGTTACATAGAGGATAAGTAAGAGAGAAGATAAAAGGCTTCCAAGGAGGAGAGCCACCAACCCTACACCACTCTCACCAATTCCACCACCAACGCGTAGATCGGGGAACGAGGAACGGGATCATACCCATGATTCTCTATGATTTAGACTTTGATTTTTAGGCAAGTATCTAACTTTTTATTCTTTAGTTGATAACACATCCATGCTAGTGTAGGAGTTAATTATTTTATGTCTTCATGAAAATATAAGGTTGTTTGGGAGATTATTATTGCAATTTGGAGTAGAAACCATGTTAGGCTGAATATCTTATTATATGTAGAATATTATCCATGAAATTTAATGCCTAGTAGAGATAGAAATCTAGAAATTAAATGAATTTTTGAGAAAATTTGATGAACTAGGGTTAATGATAATTTCTTGAATTAACCCATTTGATGACGATTCTTGAGGAATTAATGAATGTTTTGCGTTAGAAATATTCCATATTGGTTTGCGTAAGGTTCATGATGTTTGGTTGGGAGTTTGGGACATGTTAATGGAGGATTAAGAATTTAAATTGGATGAAACCAGTAGGTTAAGAATTGCAGAAACTGGGCCATTACCTGCTTAATCGATCGATCGACTCAAGAATGTCGATCAATCGACTGGATCGATCGATCGACCCTTTTCATCGATCGATCGACTCCTCCTGGAAATTGAAACTTCTTCCCTTTTAAATGTTAATCTAATCCCAATGTGTAAGGACCTTTGGACATAATTTAAATATCATAATGGGGGTTAGGAATGACCAGTAGGGTATAGGCAAGGTCTGGGTAACACTACTTTATATGAGAACTGACCGTGGAATTCCGGGGGTAAAATGGAGTGGAAATCATGCGTACGTTAAATAGGTCTTGTAAGAATTAAGAAGGACTTAGACCAGTAGGCTAGTTAGTGTACACCTACTGAATTTATATTTATCAAGAGGATAAACTTTGAGAGTCGAGAGGTACTTAAGGACTTGCGGTATTTGAGAAAATAAAAAGAATGACTTAATTATACGTAGACTTCAGGTGTTATGTGCCACGCACGGTTCAAATATATTACGGGTCGTGGGCGTATCTAGCTGAATAATGTGAATATATATATGGGTGCATGTGTATATATATAATATTGTATATCTGTGTGTAATCATACCCCCGCTACTTGCTATCACAGAGGTTTCGCGCTGGGACGGTCTTATCTCGATTGGACCTTTATGGGGGATACTGACTTGTAACCTAGAACATAGCATACTTGGTACAGACTATTCGAGAATGATAGTCAGACGGTCCTAAGAGACTTGAGGGTATGTGCTGACCTCTTAGTGCTTGGAACTATGCTTCGCATCCAATATATGTGTTTTTGTTAATACAGTTCGAGAGTTATTCCGAACTAATATTTCCCTTTTGTATGAGAGATACGGGGACTTGATAGCAGAGCATGCCAGCACCATAGACTTATGTGGGGTGCCCTATTAGTGTATATATATATATATATATATATTATGAGTGACAGAGATATGTACCGATGATTAATCTACTGTGCTTGTAAGTAGATAAAATAAAATAATTGATATTAAATGAATTAAGTGGTCGGGAACTTAAATCCGTATTGAGATTAACATAACTCACTTACTATATTCATAAGAAAAGGCTATCAGATTTAAACTATAGTTGTGCGAGTACTTAAAACAAAAACTGGTAAAGGGAAATTAGGTTGTACTAGTGAATCGGGTTGAACTAATGAGTTGGGTTAGCTTTATTTAGAAAAGTTTGGTAGTACATTAGGCGTGCGCACTAGTTGAGGGGTGAGAATTCCCAAGTGAGTGTAGAAGTAATAGCACGTATGTAATAGCAACGGGTAAGCATTTTAAATACTTGCTAAACTATTTTAAAGGTGTTTTACACTCGGGCCCTGACCCGTTTCCTGTCATCTGTTCTTTCTCTTGCGTGTGTGTGTGTGCATATATATATATATATATATATATATATATATATATATATATATATATATTACATGTGCCCAGCTACAGGGGTGTCAGGCTTAAATCTTTAGACTATTGATATGCTGCAGCTAGTGTGGGAGTTGCAGGTCCTTGCAGTACACGATTTCGTCCTTGTCTTCTCAGTCTCCTATTTAGCCATTATTAGATAGGGTAAGTGTCGCCCATTTACATATTTCATTTAGTTCAGATAGAGACTTGTACTCTTTATTATTTCAGTATTCAATTATTTTTGGGATTATTTTATTTATTTCCTTGTCCTGCGATTTAGGATATATTGATTGGATTTGGTTAATCTAGCTTGGTTATTTCATTTGGATGATTTGGTTTTTAAATATTATTATCTTTGTTCGTAAAAGTGGTTTCATATATTAAATCATTACAATTAGGTCTAAATTTATAAAATTCAATGTTTTGACACTTGGCTTAATTATTTATTATGTGATTAATAAAGAAAATTTGTTTTTGACAGTGATGCTAAAAATGAACCAACCAGACACTTTGATTTAATTTGATAAAGGAATGATCACCCGGTATTTAATTAGGCGGGGTGTCACAGGTGGTATCAGAGCATCATGTTCTAGTGTCCTTAGGATCTATACGACTTTCTATGTTTCAGCATAGCGTTCTTTGATGTAGAGCCTTATTATTAGGATGTTGTATTCCTCTGCGTATTACGACTTACATCCTCCTAGCAGGGAATATAAAGTGATATGATTCTTATTCGAGCTCGGGCGTGCATTAATGACTAGCGAGGGTCATTAAAAGAATAGCAGGGGAGGCGGACTCAGCCAAAGATGTAGATTGGTTGGGGGAAAATGGTGATTGAGATAGAACTCACCAAAATTTTTGCTCAGGCTGAGGATAATAAAGGCGTCGCTCGAGAGTTGTAGTTTCCCAAACACCATGGTAGGTGATGTTTGTGCCATTCTAAACTCAATCGGTGATGCTAGTAATGCGTGAGGGAGTCGGGAGGATTTTTGTGAAGGAAGAAATCCAAGGTCATTATGCAGGGTGAAGTGTAGTAACACCCATGACTTGAAAATTTTGGACGAAAATTTTCTCATAGGGACATTCTAAAGTGATGAGAGTAAGACCTTATATGAAGGAGTATATGTGAAGCTAAATGAGAAATTTAGGTATGGTTCGATCATGAAATCGTCCATTTGATCGGGTTATGAAGGGAATTTCGAAACATATTTCTTATGGGCAAGAAAGAAAACCCAACACGGGAGAGCGATTAACTTGCCTAACGAACTCCTTACCCAGCGAGTAAGGTGTATATATAGAAAATAATAAGAGTTCCTTATTTTGAAAGGACTCATGAGTTAAATACTCAATTGCGGGTGAGATATATGACAAAGACGACGTGGGTCAATGTTGTCAAGGAATTTGTAATCGCTTACAAAAGAAGGGAAGACCGGAGGGTTGGGAAAACCTAGTCGAAGGATAAGATTGAATTCATTAGTGATATTAAAACATTACCTAAAGGTATACCCAGTAGGGGAACCTATTTAAGTCCTTACTAAGTAGCGATGAATTCAGCCAAGACCAGCGGGGTCGACTGTGTGCTCCATGGAACTAGTGGAGCCAATGGAACGAAGAAAATAGCAATTGGGAGCTATGACTACCAAGTCCGAGGGCTGAACATTCCAAAATGGTCAGTGGGACCAGTAATGGGAAATGGCTTGGAAATTTTCCCCACGTGTAGAGAGTGGAGCTACCAATGTCGAATGTGTCCACGTTGATAAGTGAAATTGATAAGATTGAGAATAGTAAATCGTGGCAGTAGGCATATTAACGAGAGGAGTGATATCTTCAACGGAGGAAGTGGGTAAAGAGAGTTGGGCCCAGGAATTTACAACCCAAGAGTGGTGAATTTAGGCAGGACCATTGGAGTCCTCTATAATAATAGCATATCGAAATTAGAGGCTCGACGGGGCCTAAGAAATAAAAGGGACGTTAGGAAGGCCGTAATTGAGGCCTAGAGATTTTAAGCCAACATTTCATTGATGGGCGTGTAAGCCACAGAGAAGAATAAATTTCCCATTACGATGGGTGAGGGGGGCAACCGTTGGATGAAATCCTAGATGTATAACGATTGCAGATGCTCATGGGTCAGGTTGACAGCTACATGCTGGGACCCTACGATTGGGTGAAGACTGATGAAGTTTTGTTTCATCCTCGCGAGAAGAGGATTAGGCCAAATGACATGGGTGTGTCCAAATACATATATTAATTATTAACACTAAAAGTCGCTTGCAAGTCGAGTTTAGTGGGTACATTGGTTTTAACAGTCTAGATATAAATGTATATATCATGGGTAATGGGGCTTTTAGATGTCACCCGTGAGTGAGCTGGGTGGGCACTAAAGGCATATTTATTTATATAAATCATTATTAGATAGAGTTAGAAAAGTCGAGATTATTATGGTAATGTGTAGTTATTAATTACCTAATGTTTGAACGATTGTAGATTGAGTGATAAGACTATCGTGCTGGATACTCCAGGTGAGTAATATTACTTTGGTAAGGTGCCACCTAAAATAGGGTTGGGGCCTATATATATATATATATATATATATATATATATATGATAATTTCATGATATCTTAGACTTTAGGGAGTAAGTTGTCTAGTTATACGTAATCCCAGTACATAAGGATTTATTTAGATGTGACTCGGGATATATCATGTTCTGTATCGAGCAAGTGATAAAACTCTATATATATAGCGCCGAGAACTTGGGATAGTGAGAGCACCATATTTCATGTTATTTTTAGGGATATAAGATTGGACGCGTAGACTTGTTTGTCAACATACGGAGAATGTGGGAAGGTACATATTATGGACTGAGGACCTTACAGATCTCGACGACCGACAATGTTAGGCAGTAGTGTATCGGGGGGGGGGGGGGGTTCCTTGTTTGGATTTTACTTTGTGAGACACCCCACGCATGAAACTAGCGAACGTCGGGAGTTAGAGAGATGTTTGGATATTAGTACATCGGTTTCGTACCTTGACTAATGTACATATATGAGAATATAATCAGAATTGATAATTTTATTGTTACTTAAGGCCAGTAGAATCACCTAAAGAGAATTATATTTGAAATATGCATTAATGCGCAAAACATAGGGTGTATGGGCACCCTAAGTTACTAAATCTTGACTTTGTACACCTTTCGATTAAGGAAGTATTAGAGGCAAGGATTACTAGACTTATCTTAATTTCGAGGATGAAATTCCTTTATAAGGGGGAATTATGTAACACCTCGTATTTTTGAGGATTTAAAATTTAATTAATTCTGTGATGTAGGAATTAATTTATTTAGAGGATTTAATTAATCAGTGAATTTAGATTTAATAAATTCGAGCCATTTTAAAATTTGCATGTGTCGTAATTTGAGGACGAGGTTGGAGATTTTCAGTTAAGTAACTAGGATGATGATTTTGATTGCACGGTTGATTTCGAATAGGTTGAGATAGTCAGAAAAGAGTACTCAGGGATAGTAATTGGGTCTCCGAACTTTTTTAGGCATAACTAGGCTCATACGGGGGTGTTTGAGTCATTTTAATTTGGCCCATAAGCTTAATTTTGGGATTCATGATTTAACAGACACAAATCCATAATAAAACCCCAGCTTGATAGAGGAGAGAAGAAGGAGAAATTGGGAGAGATTTTGAGAGCTAAATCAAGAAGAGGGGTGTGTTCTTCATCAAACATTTATCTACCATAAAGGAAATCAGACCCTTCTGATTGACTCAGGCAAGTAGTTAAACTTTCTTTCATTTAAATTGCGGTATTGCGATTCATATCATGGTGGGTGTAAACCATATTCATTTTTGGGGTGGGTTACTACACATAAATGGGTTTTGAGGAAATGGAACATATTGGGTAGATTACATATCAAATTGATGTACATATATGATTTGATGTTAATTAAATCTGAAGAATATTACAATCCCAGTAACTCATGTTGATTAATTCGAATTGTTGGATTGAATTAGGGAGAAACGAGTATATGAAACTTGTTAAGATAAATTTAGAAATTTATGACTTTTAGTTGAAATCGTTAATGTGTGAAATCATTACGAAGATTAGAATTGGTTTTAAGGATAAATAGATAACGAGAATGATTATCTAAAGTTAGAATTTGAAGCAGGAAACCTTAAAGGTTCGTTAATGGAAGACATCCAGCGTCATGGGGAAGACGAAGGGATGGAAAACTCAGGAGGTCGTTCTAACGATCAAGGAAGTCATTCAAGAGACGCTGGGATGTCGTTCAAACGACATCAGACGTTGTTTGAAGGACATCAGACGTCGTTTCAACGATGGTAAGGATTTTTGGGTTATGCCGATTCTTCCCTTGTATTCTTTTGGGATATTGTTAAGATATTTTGAAGGATTTAATCGGTGTATAGAAAATTAAAGTGAGAAAAAAATTATGGCCTTAGGAGGCAAAATTAAAAGTATATATTTTTATTTAGGTAGAGTGTCAATCTAAATAGATGGAATTGCGTGAAATTAATTCTAAGGGTTAAAATACGGACCAAGTTAGGGAGTCCGAGCATGTTGATTGAGTGACACTATGTTGATGATATTAATGGAGGTGGAATTACTTTAATTAATGTTCAGAGATTCGACTCGGATATTTTTAGGCTGAGTGCTACGGGAAGTTAGGCACGGGGTAGCCGGTTTAATTTATTAAAGAGATACATAATAAATTATCAAATATTAAATTAAAATGAGGGGTGTTAAACTTAATAGTGGAATTCTGTGTAACAAATTCTAAAGGGTGAAGATAAGGACTGAATGAGTGGGTCTGGATGTTGTAGTTGGGTGACACTACTTAAACAAAAAATAGTAAATGTGACATTGATTAAATTATAAGTCGAGATATAGACATGGGTATATATTTGGGCTAGTGCTATGGGTGTTAGAAACGGATTAGCCAAACTTTATTGAATATATGTATACGATTATGTGTGATAGTGTGTGTGTATATATATATATATATATCGGTGTGAATGATATATATAGGAATAGATACCCCTTTAGTGGTATTATAGGAGGTTGCGTGATGTAGGTGAATCCCCTGGCTTGAGGAGTAGGGAGAGTATAATCCCTAGGTCATAGTGTCCAGTATTTGTATGTTGTGATTCTTTTCGGGGTGCAATGTCTTGGGTAGGATTCTGTCTCACACCCGGGGAACTATGGCCGCCTCCGCTACGCTTAATGTTATTTTTTTCTTAAGCTAGAAAGTGATTCCGACATAAGGAATCCGGGTTAGAGTGAGCATACTTGGAACATGATAGAATTTTAGAGAAAGAATCCGATGAGTTATTACTCGGGAATGGATGGTTATTATACTTGACATGTTTGTGAATGTTGTAGTATACTCGTACATATATAATATGAGTAAATAATTAGATACGGGTTTAATAGATAAGTGTTAATGTATTTCTTGTACAACTAGTGTGAAAGTTATATGATTTAAAAAGGGGATTTCTTATATAACTAGTGTGAAGGTTATATGATTAAAAAGGTTTTTCCTATATAACTAGTGTAAAATATTGTATGATATAAAATAGTTGAACCGATTAGTAAGTTAATGAGAAGATAATTTAATAATCCAAGTATGAATACTCGGGTTAGAGTATCGCGGTAGAAAGAGGTGTGATGCGGCTAGTTAAGTGGGGTAGCATAACTAGCAAGGTTATAAGGCAAGTGTTAGTTGTCCACATTAGATGAGGGATGAGATATACCTCAAGAGAGAGTGCGACACTAGCTTAAATATGAAGAGTGTGCATGCGTATTTAATTATTAAAATTTAACTGCTTACTAAATATTTTCAAAATGTTTTACTTGAGATCTGACCCATGTCAAAATCTTTTCCAAAACCTTTTAGGTGTCCAGCTACAGGGGCTCCCAGCTTGAGGATTCTATCCAAAGATGCACAGCTGCAGCTCATGTCAAAGTTGCAGGACTTTCCTATAGATGCTTCATTCATTCATTCTTAGTGTTGGGACTTTACTTCAGTACTCATCTGGGCATGTCTCCCTCAGATTTAGTATTCAGTTTATTTATGTGACCTTGTGTATCCATCTTATTATTTCAGTTTATTGTTGTACTTTATTATTGACCTGATAGTTGATTTGGTCTTCTTATATTATTTATTTGTGTTGGATTTAGTTATTAATTGTGTGGATGGTTTAATTATTATTTAATTTTTGCACATTGTAAATTAATGAAAGGTAAAATTTGACACCAGTTTATTTAAATTACTAAGTGGTTAGTAACTTAAAAAAATATTTTCGACAATGATGCTAAAAATGAGCCATATGAGATCAACGTTTTATTTTGATCACGGGCTGTCCACCTGGCATTTTAGTAGCCGAGGTGTCACAATCATCCCTCAACAGGAATACTATAATCGTGGACGTAGGCTTTTTACGTAGCTGAACCACATTAAAACCTTGGTTGTGTTATTTTCTCTTTATATATATATGTGTGTGTGTGTGTGTGTGTGTGTGTGTGTGTGTGTGTGTGTGTGTGTGTGTGAGAGAGATTATAAAAATGTCCACACCAATTTAAGTTATCAACAAATTGACGCCATTTGTGGGAATGACTATTTGGCAATACAAGAAAAATGCATATTTAAGACTCTTTTAAAAATTAATTTACATCACTCACAAGTCAATAGTTGTAAATCATTAATCCTATTTATTTTACATCATTTTTCTAATTAGGTGACCTAACCATTACACAATATTGTATCTGTGAGTGGCCTAATTACCTTTTTAATTAAACCATTGTACAACGGTTTTAGCTAATTGACTATCTTCTCACCCGTTCGGCACAACTCCCCCTCCCCAACACTTCTAATCCCACTAGATTATCTCTCTTCATCATGACAATCCGGTTCTCCGTATCCGAACCCATCAATCTCTCTCTCCATCTTCGTTGTGACTGCTCTTGGATTCATAGAAATTACAATACTCGCATCAGGTGTAGAACTCACTACTCCATCGATTTCTCTCTCCATCTTCATTGGGATGCTCTTGGAATTATAGAAATTGCAGTACTAGCATCAGGTGTAGAAATCGCTGCTCCAAGAAAATCACATCAACTTCAACGTGTTTGTTTTAGATTTATAGAAATCGCATTAGGTGTCTTACTTGGACCAACGTGTTTTTTTTTGGATTTGTAGAAATCGTATCAAGTGTCTTACTTGGATCATCTATAAGAAATCACATCAAGTATCTTTTTTATTCAAAATCACATCACCTATTTACCAAATGTTTGTGTTTTATTTAGATTATTGATATTGATTATGAAAGCAGTTAGATTGTATTGAGAGTAACCTGTTTACCTAATGCTTGTGTTTTATTTAGAATAATGGTAATGATATTGACATTGAATATATCTTTTTCATATGATGTTTAAATTGTTATATATGAGTAATAAATATATATCATAACTGTTATATATAATCTGTTAAGTTTTTATTATAAAGAATCTTAAATTTTTTTAGATATTAAATATTATTGGATCTTTAGTTATTTCAAGCACAATTTTTTTTATATGTCACATCATTGTATTTCATTCCTTAAATAGTAAGTGTTTGGATTCAAATTTTAGGGAGAAAGATATATAGATAATTAATCTCAATTGAAAAAAGTGTTCCATAACAAACAAAAATATTAGCTATAAAAACTACGAATCCAAACTACATATATTCATATTTTAGTTGGATGGGTGATTGTGGTGACGTGAATAATAGTCAGTTAAATAGTTACTCTACCCTAATATGCAAAATGTGGTAATGATATTGGTTGTGATATGGTTTAATATGGGGAAAGTGTATTTTACTACCTAATTTTGGGGGTTTACTCACTATATGTTAGTGTCTATTATGATTATTATTAATGAGTTAGATTTTAAAGCTAATATTATAGAGCTAACTTTAAATAAAAATTATGAAATATTATTGGATTGAACAAAGTTATAACTTTGATGCATATAAGGAATTTATGGTATTTTGGGGTTAAAACCCTTATATTTACCATTTTTTCGTGCATAGTGGATTAAGATTCCTTAACACTTGGCTCATAATAGTGTTGAGTTAGATTATCAAATTATGTAAGCGGTTATCTTTCCCTATTTCTGGATACGAAATGGACATGTCTATAACTTTTAGACAATAATTTATAAATAGAATTAAGAATTAGGCCGTGTTTTGATATTGTTATGTCTTTTGAAGTGTGTGTACATGTGTTGGAATGGATTTACTCGAGGGAAATGAAATGAGAATATCTTGAATTAGGAGCTAATAGTTGTGTTACTGTATTAACAACAATAATATTTGTCTATTACATATAGCCATTACTACACACCACTGTTTTATGTGGCTTAGTTTATACCATATTTAAAGAGCTTACGATAAATTATTGTTTATAAACGCATTACTTTTGTTTGAATATTTATAGGATCTTACTAAAATTGGTGCGATAATCGTGTATTGTGATTCTGAGATTGAAAATTTTTCATGTTTCTTTTAGAGGTATTTTTAATGGATTCGTGTTTCATTATTATCAGATGCGAATCATCTTATTACAATAATATTTACTGTCATGGTATTCTATTTGTCACTAATAGACTAAAATGCTACTACCATTGTTCTTCTTATTAGACGAATGTCAAAGTCCATACGAACTTCATTCAGTGGGAAATAATCAAGATAAGGATTAAACTAAACTAAGTTATAAAATTATTTTTAAATTCTCACCATCCATCTTCCACGCCTTACCATCACTTAACTCTGAATTCAGCCTCACATCCCTACAAAACTGAGCATACATGCCAATTACTCAATTTTCGAATCATTGATGTTTCCTTTAAATTGAGGATCTGAACAACTTCCGTGTAGGAAACAAGTTGTATTGATGTTTATTTAATGATTCATATTCCATGCATCCTCCCAAAATATAATGGAAATAAGTGGAAGTAAGCCTTGTTTCTAAAAAAGTTCACAAATGTGAAAAAGCATTTTAATAAAATAAGAGCAATTTTTTTTTTATAATTTTGTCTCTTCTCAGAACGAGTAGTAAAATAAATTACAAACCAATTAACTGTTTTGTTTACATTTCACTTCAATTTCTTACTTGCCCAAATATCTTAGTATAACGTTTGTTTTGTTTAATCAATATTGTTTATATGAGCTTTAATCTATGTCAGATTACTAATTCCTTCTCATTTGGTTTTGGTATTAGAAATTGACGAATTAACTTTGTTATCACATGTGTATTAGAAAAAATAAATTTGCATCATTCGTAAGTGGGGCGTTTTAAATGATTTCATCTAGTTGCTTTCTCATCACATTTTCAATTAACCGACGTATATGATTTTTTCTTGGGCAATTATACAACGGTTTAATTAGAAGTACCTTAATTAGTACTAAAGAAGACTCCCACTCCCACTCAAACCGATCAGTTCCAAAACTGTCTAAATCTCACCTCATCACGACACCCACTACTCCGTATCTAAAGTCCCCCTCAATCTCCATTTTCATCATGAAATTCTTTTTAAAGCTCATTTTTTCATGGCCTTCCCATCTCATACCCTAAGCAAACAATATCTCTCCATTTCTCTCTTCTAATACCAACTGACCTAAGTTTGACCAAATTTTCTGCCACACCCTAAGATAGATTCTAGACAAATACATACATGGCATTGTATTTTTCAAGGTATATATAAAATATTTATAACTTATTACATATTCTTCCGATACATTGCAATTTTTATATAGATTTCATTAAATTTGATGTTCTGTTTTGAATCATATTGATTCTGTTTGTTCGTATATACCTGTTTTGAATTTATGTCGTGATATAATGGAATGGAATTTTCGTGTTTCAAAAAATTCCACTATTAAACACTTTCTTATATATTTATTGATACTTGTGTTTGGTATTTTTTCCCCTTAACTGAAATCACAAGAATTTTAACAAATTAAATTATTTTCACTCCGATGGTTCTCGTTCAACTGGATTGCGGCTCTATATTTGCCGCCTTATTGCCAAAAGTTGTCTCCTCTTCGCCCAAAGTCAACGTAAGCCGTTAGGCAATCCTATAAGGTGTGTTATTTTACATTTATACCTAGCTCTATATACTTTAATTTGAATTTAAACCCTAGGTTCCCTCACCTTGAACCTTCTCACTAAGACCACCTTGGGGGAGCTTCGATTCACACATATAGATATACACTTCT
Organism: Sambucus nigra; assembly: GCA_949130495.1. NCBI lineage: Eukaryota > Viridiplantae > Streptophyta > Magnoliopsida > Dipsacales > Adoxaceae > Sambucus > Sambucus nigra. The sequence goes on from OX422219.1 coordinate 427,767,810, forward strand.
ATAAATATATCCAAATAACTATAAAAGAGAAAAATATATCACACCTTTGGTGCAGGGAATCTTATACAAACCCGTAGAGCAGTGGACATATAGTCGCATTTAATACTCGACAAAATCTTTTCTAATACCCAATAATTATAAAATAAGAAGGCTAATTTTTTAATTCATATAGATTTCGTAATTGAAGATTTCCTTGATACTCCATTTAATAAAGACAATAATTCTATATATACCTCTTGTAGATGTACTATTTTTGCTATTGTTATAAATCACCACCATATACAAAAGACAACGAAGTCCAATAAAAATAATATGAAAAGGTACACTCAGTTCTCGAGCTTGGGTTTTGTATCCAATGGGTGGGTATAAAGACAATGTTCGTATGTACCACTTGTAGAGCTCTTGTAGTGTGTTTGGATTTTGTTCTCGAGCTTGGGTTTTGTGCCCAGTGGGTGGGTATGCTCTGTTTCAGTACAAGGTATCTTTTTAGTAATAAAATATGTTATAGAATTAATTTTAGTAGAGCTCTATGACTCTGCAACTTTACAACAAACACTACTACTGACTAGACCTTTGTGATAATAGTTTTGTTGCCAAGTATATTCAGATTCTCTAAGCACCCTGTACTATGGTAAAAGAAAGTAGTTTAGACATAATAACATACCCTTAATAGATTCACTTAACAAACAAAAGAAGATCAATCGTCAAATTGCTATGATGTCACATCTCGCGGCATGCTTACCTGTACACTAGTTTGACAACTATTAGGAAGAAACTGATTTTAAAAATCTATAAGTTGTTTGAGAATGCATCTTGAAGACTATATAAAAAAATTTAGACTATTTGATTTAAAAGCCGACGTGTACAAATTTACCAAAAAAATTAATCATTGAGTAGGGAAATTTAAAGTCAATAAGTAATGTCGACACATGTTTACAAACTAATCAAATTATCGAATTATTGGAAAAAATGAAGACTGCCAATATAAATGAATTACAACATTTTTCACCAAAATATACTTGACCTCTAGCTTTTGACATGCCTAAATTCTCTAGTAGAAAAGTAAGTAGAAACATTTTAATCATTTGATTATGTTATAGTTCACATCAACATATGATGATACTATTATTATATATATATATCAGTACTACTTTTATATCAGTACAAATGACATATCAGTACTATTATAGTACGACGATACTAATATATATATAACATTTTTACCAAAATATACTTGACCTATAGCTTTTGACATGCCTAACTTCTCGAGTTGAAAAATAAGTAGAAACATTTTAATCATTTAATCGTGTTATGGTTCACATCGACATACGATGATATATATATATATATATATATATATATATATATATATATATATATTGATTTTTTAACTAATTGTTTAATAATTTAGGTTTTGTTACCCAAGGGTATAAGACTATTTGTTCGGTATGGATAAGTCATGGATGACCAAGCATAGATTATTAAAAAAATATATGGATGGGGTTGAAATATTTATAAGATTGTCTTAAGATGGTGCGAATGATCCTAGTTCAATTCGGTGCCCATGCACTAAGTGCGATAACATCTTCAAGGTGAGTTTAAATGATATAAGGTATCATTTATACAATAATGGAATTCATCCAAGATACACTACGTAGGATTGGTATGGGGAAAATGAAAATAATGGAGTGTCATCAAGTGTGGAATGTAATGAGCCTATGGATGGAAACCATGGAATCAATATTGATGATGTCACAAACACAATAGATAGGGTCCATGCTTCAAATGAAGACCTCACCGAAAATCATAAAGATTTCTAAAATTTTCTTGGAGATTAAGAGAAGCCCTTATATAGAGGTTGTAGAAAGTATACTAAGTTGGAGATAATAGTGAAACTATTTAATATAAAATCTATGAATGGAAGGTCAGACAAGAGCTTCTTGGATGTGCTTATGTTATTTGCAGATATGCTCCCAAATGATAATGAATTGCCTTTATCTATTAGAGAAAGCGTAGTTTATTTGCATTTGGGATGGAGTATCAGAAAATACATGCTTGTCCTAATGATTGCATACTTTATAGAAAGGATTATGGGAATGTAATACTATGTCCTACTTGTCGAACATCAAGAGATAAAGTTAGTAAGAATGGGACTGATGGGGGAAAAAGGATGTACCTGCAAAAGCACTATGATACTTTCCACTTATCCCAAGATTTAAAAGGTGGCTTTAATCCACACAAACACCAAAATATTTAACGTGGCATGCTAATGGAAAAGAAATTGATGGTCAATTGCATCATCTAGTAGATTAGCCACAATGGAAGTTGATAGATTAGAAGTGGCTTGCAAAGAAATCAAGGAACCTTCTATTAGCTATCTCAACAGATGGAATTAATTCACATAATTTCCTTAACACTAGGTATAGTTATTGGCTGGTTATGCTTAATACTTACAACCTTTCATCAGAGTTATGCATCAAAAGAAAGTATATTCAATTAACAATGTTGATCTCATGCCCCAAATCACCTGGAAATGACATTGATGTTTACTTGGCACCACTAATTGAGGATCTAAAAACTTTCTGTGAGGAAGGAGTGAGGGCTTATGATGCATACCGCTAAGAATATTTTACACGAACGACTGTTTTATTATGACAATAAATGATTTCCCGACAGATGGGAATTTATCGGACTACATTGAGATATTATGTTTATCTAATAGGTTATGAAGAGATATATTCTATGAGTTTGAAAAATTATTCTAAGTGCATTTATATGGGGCATAAAATGTATCTTCTACTGACTCATCTATTTTGAAATAAAAAAAACCTTTAATGGTGAGAAAGATTTTGGGTCGCCACCTGAACCTTTGAGTGGGGAACACATATTTGTAAATGTTGGGGGGATCAAGGTATCTTGGGTAAAGAAGCATGTTACCAGGAATAAACCGACATTGAAAAAGAGAAAGAAGAGAGTAAGTGTACAAAATGAAGATTCTACATATTGGAAGAATAAGAAATTTTTTTTGGAGCTTGAGTATTGGAAACATCTTCCGGTATGACATAACTTGGATTTAATGCATATTAAAAAGAATGTTTATGAGATTATAATTGGGAATTTACTTAACATTATGAGAAAAAAAAAATATGGTGTGAAGATTCATAATGACCTCGTCAAGATGGGTTTAAGGAAGGAGTTATCCCCATAAGTTAACGAGAAAAGGACTTACTTGCCCTCAACACATTACACATTATCTAACAAGGAAAAATAACGATGTGTGAAACTTTGGGTGGTCTTAAGGTCCTAGATGAAACTCTTTGAATTTTAAAGTCTCGTCTCTATGAAAGATTTAAAATTATACGGCCTCAAATCCCATGACCATCACATTCTAATGCAACAATTGCTTCCTGTTATTATACGAGGTGTATTGCCAAAACATGTGAGATATGTACTTATTTGAGTATGCTTCTTTTTCAATGCTCTTTGTGAAAAAGTAGTAGATGTGGTACAAAAATACTTTCCACCATCATTATTTGACATTATGATACATCTAATGGAGCATCTTCTGAGACAGGTCAAACTTTGTGGTCCAGTTTTTTAAGATGGATGTACCTAATTGAGAGGTGAATATGTTAAATTGTTTTCAGTATAATCAAATATACATCATGATTGTAGTCTTATCCTTAGTGGTTTTTAGATATATTAAAGTTTTAAAATATTATGTGAGAAACAAAAATCACCCAAAAGGGTGCATTGCCATATGTTATATAACCGAAGAAGCAATTGAGTTTTGGTCAGAGTTCTTAACTAGATTGGATGTAATTGGAGTTCCTTCTGATGTAGAAGATGACAAACCTTGGGGAGTGGGGTGGGGGTGGGGGTGAAAATATCATTGAAGTCGATCGTTTGCTATTGAATCAAGAACATATCCATGTGTTGAATAACACTGTTGATATTCAACCTTATATCGAGTAATTATATTAAAATAAAACATAGTCCATACGATTGTATTTTCTTCAATATGTAATATTACTCATTCATAACTTGATATAGGGAGCATGAACAATATTTGATGAAAATGCACATTGTTAAAGAGAAAAATAAAAAGTGGTTAGAAGAGGAGCACAACCGCACCTTTATTGAATAGTTTCATGAAAGGGTATGCATTTTAAACGCGTACATGCATCTTATTGTCATAATTTATTTTTACTAATCTTCTTAAAATACTCTGCTTAAAATACCAGGTTGAAGTTGATAAACGTGTCCCAAATACGAATGTCCCATACACTTTAAATTGGTTGGCTTAAGGACCACGTCAAGATGTATTAAAATATCATGGTTATGTCATTAAAAAATTTCATTATCAAACAAAGGATCGTGATGAAGTTCGAGTTAACCAAAATAGTGGAGTGAGACTAGTGGCCAAAACGATGCAAGTTGCTTGCATGAAGAATAGTAAACCTGTTGTTAGAGATATGTTTTTTTACAGTGTGATTAAAGATATATGGATGCCATACTATTTTGCATTTAGGATTCCAGTATTAAAGTGCGATTATGTTGAGAACAAAAATAGCATCAGGATAGATAAACTTGGATTCACTTCGGTCGAACATAGTAATGTTGGTCATAAATCTGACATTTTTATCCTAGCTTCTGAGGCAAAGAAAGTCCTTTACGTACCTGATCAATTGGATACTAAATGGTAAATTGCACTTAGCTCCTCAAAAGGAATATTATGACGAGGGCAATGGTGATGCATTGGTTAATTGTAATGGTAATGATATTCAACCCAGTGTAGTGCCTAATGTTGAATCTTTCAATGTCGTTGATAAACGTTCATCAAATTATGCACGTAAAGATGAATTAATAACATCGAAAATTTTCTTTACTACTTGGTTGTCGGGTATTTTCTCTCCCAAGTTAAAAGATGAATTAATAACATTGGAAAGTCTAGCATAAAATTCATCAAATGTTTCTTTTTCATTCATTTTGATAGTTTCAAATTGAGTGGTGAGGTTTTGGAGTTTCGAAGCTTTAACGACACTTGTACCTTCATGAGTGAGTTGCAAAATATCCCACGCTTCTTTAGCGGTCTCACACGTCATAATACGTCGGAATTCATCCGGCGTGACAACTCTAAACAAGGCATTTAAATGTCGGGAATTAAAATTAGAAAGTTTAAATTCACCCTCACTCCATCTATCGGCTGGTTTGAGAAAACGTTCATTATCTACTAAATGAGTTGGTAGAGACCACCCGTTAACTACCGATAACCAAACCCTCTCGTCAATAGATTTAAGTGCCGATTTCATACGCGCTTTCTAATACGCGTAATTAAAACCATCAAAAATAGGAAATTTTGAAAATGGAGAAAAATCCATTTTAGCCAAAAATTATTTAAAGGATCTTAACGAAATAATTTATCGCTTTGGCTCTGATACCAATATGAAGTCGCCCCGAAGGCCCCCAATTTTAAAAGTCAAAAGTAATTTCCTTTTATAAATGCGGAAGCGATAAAATGATGGTTCGATTAAAATAAATTTTAACTTACTTCTAAATTAAAATTAAACCAAAGTGAAATAAAATTCAAACACACACTAATTTAAATTTCTTTTAAACCATATTAATTCAAGTCCTAGAATTTGCCTAAGTCATATTTATCCATATTTCCAAATTAGGCCAAATCAGTTTTAATAATAGACTAGAATTAAATAAACAATACCCAAATTTAATTAGCACAAAATTAAATTAAGTGTGAAAATTAAAACCAATTTTATCTTGAATTATTCTAAGCATGCATTCTAAGTTATTATGCAACATAAAAGTAAATCAATAACACTACGCCGCGATGTATGAGGAAAAACCCGTAATGGGAAACAACCTCGGACGGCCCTAGCCTCAAATCCACTAAGTACGGAATTTACATTTACAAGGCAGATGACTTACTTCCTCAACTCGAACCCTCTCAAGCCTTGACGCGTCTTCTTGTAACCACCTCTACCTAGAGGATAACAACGGAGCTCCATCGTGATATCGGAACCACCGATCGGATAATAGGTACACCGTCAACCACACATGAAGCCTTTCACCATGTGAGAAAGCCGCAGCTAAATAATTCTTCTTCTTTGAGGGATTTAGAAGAAAACCCAAACTTCTCTTCAAACAAATATAGAGATGAAAAAATCGGTGCCAAAATGTTCCAAGCAAAGTATATGTATATATGAACTTGGAAGAAACAAATATGGGTGTAACTAAGTGTTTAAAGAATTTTTCTTTATAAAATGAACACTCAGACTCATGAACTTTTTCATGAAAGAATCAACTATCAAACCTCTCTCTAGGAGTTAGAATGTTATGAAAAAGTTAACTTAGAAAAAGTTGTTCCCTCACATTATAAGATTTGAGAAAATTTAGTGGAGAAATAAGTGGGAAACATGATTGCCAAAAATTTTCCCGCATGATATCTCGTTCGAACGACATTTTCATTCGAACGACATCTCATTCGAACGACATTTTCGTTCGAATGACATCTCATTCGAATGAGGCTTCTAACGAAGTTCCAATGTGAACTCATTAAAAATCTCGTTCGAACAACCATCTCGTTCGAATGACATTTCGAACGAAGTTTAAGTGGCCAATGGGGAAGCTCGTTGGTAAACTTGTTCAAACGACTTGTGGTTCAAATGACAATCTCGTTTGAACGACACTTTGAACGAACTTACAGAAAGTTCCAAAAATTTAATTTTTAGCCTACAAACTTTATATACTTTGTATAAAGGTTTTAATAGAAATCTTTCTAAAAACAAAACATTGTTTTGAAACCTAACACCCAACAATATATATATATATATATATATATATATATATATATATATATAGAGAGAGAGAGAGAGAGAGAGAGAGAGAGAGGCAGGCTCCTGTGCACACTAAGTTTGCACATTACCTTTTAAATATAGTAAAAAAAATATTTTTGAGTTGATTTTTTTTATGTGATATTTTAACATTTCAACGGACTCACATTAAAAAAATTAGCTCAAAAAAACTTTTTTTGCTATTTTTAAAAAATCGGTCAAACTTTCGCAGTTTTTAAGCCCTTTAAAAAACTGCGAAAGTTTGACCGATTTTTTAAAAATAGCAAAAAAAGTTTTTTTGAGCTAATTTTTTTTATGTGAGTCCGTTGAAATGTTAAAATATCACATAAAAAAATTGGTGTGCGCCAGCACTAAGTTTGCACACTTTTAAAAGGTAATGTGCAAACTTAGTGTGCAAACTTAGTGTGCACATGAGCCTGCCTCTCTCTCTCTCTCTATATATATATATATATAATGCATTCATACCTTGTGAGCATGGAACCACTATTGATGACGTAGAAACGAGGCACTTAAACTCGATATTTTGATGAAGCTTTTTACACTTGGCCGCCACGTCTTCAAACAAACTCATCATAGGCTTGGAGGATGATCAATTAACTCTATCCTATGACTCAAACGTTTTTGTCCAAAATTGGGCCAAAACTATATTAAGACTCAATTGGAGAATTGTGTCCTTACAAATCTCCCCCTTTGGCTATTCCGGGACAAAAACCAAACAAAAAATCCTAAAGGGCCGTCAAGCTCACTAGACTAAAAAACAACCCACCCAAAATAAAGAGTACAATGCTTGGCTCGAATACCACTTTAAAATTAAACGCTTTGCCACTTGAAGGTTTCCTCTTTAGAAAGAATTCATGCACACTTAAGCAAACTATCAAATTCATAGGGAATACCAAAGTATTTAATGCAATGAAAATAAATACTCCCCCTAAATTAATTCCCCCCCTTTAATGCAATGAAAATAATTACTCCCCCTAATTTAATTCTCCCCCTTTATCAAAACAAATCTACCGAAGAAGGTCATGACTTCCCCTAAGTTAAATTTCCCAAACTTAGATACGATTACAATATGATTAGATACCATTTCTCCCCCTATCATTCTCCCCCTTTTTGTTCAGGAATAGACAAAGGATAAAACTAATTAACCACTTTGAAGCTTAGAGTGATAAGACATTAAAGCATATGAGCAACAAAATCATAACTAATCCAAGATAGATACCAATTAATGAAGTAAAAGCATGGATGGACTACAAAGCAAGGAAAAGACAAAACAATATCATATATATATATATATAGATATAAACACACAAATGACACAAAAATACAATAATTTTAGCACACTCGTATGACAAGAATGTGTCATATGGAAACGGTGGTGTAGGGGTGTGAACTAGTAACAATTAAATTTAGACCCAAACGCTTAAAATACGTTCGCGGAGTTCTCATTTGATTGCATACTTTATCATATTTGAATATAACCTCATGTGACAATAAAGATTGAACTCAATGAACAAACATACACAATACATACAAGCCTAGAGTTTTGATGATTCTACAAACCAATAGAGTCATGACAATAAAGACCACTAGGATAAACGGATATTGTGAAAACCGTTGATATACCATCCAATCTCCCTTAAGAAGCATATATATTCTTTTTATATTGAGTGAATATATAAATTAAACATAGGCTTTGGCAATTATTTTTTTTAGTGCCATTTTTTCTGTTTTTAGGCCTTTGGACCACGTATTTCTTTTAAGTCCATTTCAAACGGTGGTTTACAATCACAAAGGATTATTATTCATTTCGGAGCCCTTCCCCGTGCACATTTGTATAACATTTTTTATATCTCACAAACTCAGGTGCAACAGATTTTGACATGCACTAGTCCTCCTAGGTCATAAATATGTAGATGACTAGATTGGTAGGAGAACACCTCACAAAGCTCAAATATAACATGTGACATTAAAATTTCAAATGAGCTCGTGCATGTGTGAAAAGAGGCATATAAAAATGAAATCCATTATATCAACACAAAATCCAACTACTCCATGTAAGCATGGTAAAGAACATAATAAGGATTGACAATCTATACCAAAAGTACTAGCCACATGAGAGCGTAAAAGATGAGATTCTAACACAAGTATATGCCACATAAAGTGAGTCAAACTAAAATACACAAAAAATAAAAATCTTTTTGAGTTTTTGAAATTTTTAACCAAAAAAAATATACTCAAAAGACAAACAAAAAAAATCATTTGAATTTTTCATTAAGTTTAAATTACTAAGAAATAAAAACCCAAATGAGAAACAAAAATCTTTTTGACTTTTTTTATTTAATGCAAACAAAAATAAACAAATATAATACAAAGAGATAAATAGAAAATCATTATTCTAGCATGAGATATGGGATGAAGCAATGACTAAAAAATGATTAAATAAGCATAAATTTAGCATGATAATATAGCAAGAAGCACAAAAGCTAAAGTATGCCAACACTAACACATTCATCCTTTAGATTTAGCAAGGGAGGAAGCATGTGAAAGTAAATGAGAATCAAATGTCCTATTTTGCAAGGCAACCAAGTCGAATTTTCTAACCCAAATTAATGAAAAATGACTATCTTGGGGTGAAGGAATTTGAACTACTTTGGTTGCTTTACGTTGGAATTTTCTAGGAATTCGATCAAGATCAAAACAAAATTTTTTAAGATGCCCTTTTCGACCACAATGAGTACAGGTAAAATTACGTCGAAATTTGGTACCTAAGGAATGATCTCTAAATGTTTTCCTAGTAGATTCTCCTAAACCATTGGTTTTGGCTTTATGAATAGATGCATTATAGGTATTGAAGCATAAACCACAAGTGTCATTTTTAATTTGGACCGTTTCTAATATTTCATCTAGTTTTTTCGAACGACACTCCAAATAAAATTTGACATTACTAGAGTTTTTTAATTTATTTTCTAATTCTAGGATGTTAGACTCTAATAAAACATTTCTATCTTCGAACTCGAGAAGCTCCTTTTTTAAGGATTCCATTAAACCTCTAAGTCTATCTCTCTCGCCTTCTACATATTCAAGCTTCTCTCGAAGAGTCCTCTCATGTGTCCTATGGTCTTCTACCAACATACTATCATCAATGACCTTGACACGCTCTTTTAAACTAGCTTCTAACTTCAAATGAACTCTATTTAATTTAATTGATTCTTCATATAATTCTTGAAAATCATTTTGAAGTTTACTCATATTGACCTCTTCTTCTTTTTCACTCTCTCTTTCTTCTCCACTCTCACTATTATAAAAAATAAGGGAATCATAAACCATGACATTGGAAGTGTCATGTGTTAAATTGTCATCTATAGATGAGTTCTCACTATCACTCACATGACTAGCCATAAAATCCACAAAGTTGGTCTTAGTGGTGGAATCGGGTCCCTTTTCCTTATCACTATCACTAAGGGTCGCTTTATATGAAATGTCTCTCTTACCCCCTCTCCTTAGTTTGGTGGGGTACTCGGAAGCCCTATGGTCATAACCCTCGCAACCAAAACACCTATTTGACTCGTCCCTATTTAAATTATCGTTAGAAGATTTAGGGATCCTTTCGTCTTTGTCATACTTAGAAGTTTCAAATTTCTTAAAATCATTTTTAAATTTATCTTTGTTAAATTTAAATTTTTTTCTAAATTTCAGAGCAAACAAGGCCATGTCTTCCAAGTCAGTATCACTCTCGCTCTCTACTACTTGTTTGACCTCTTTTCGGACTTTTAAAGCAACGCCCTTTTCTATTTTCTTTTCAGTTTTAGAGGGAAACATGTCTAGTTCATAGGTTTGTAAATCACTTACGAGCTCTTCTAATTTCATAGAGGCTAAAGATGGTAAAGAATTTAAAATGGTCACTTTAGGAATAAATCTATCGGGAAGGGACCTTAAAATTTTCTTTACTACTTGTTTGTCAGGTATTTTCTCTCCCAAGTTAAAAGATGAATTAATAACATCGAAAAGTCTGGCATAAAATTCATCAAACGTTTCTTTTTCATTCATTTTGATAGTTTCAAATTGAGTGGTGAGGTTTTGGAGTTTCGAAGCTTTAACGACACTTGTACCTTAATGAGTGAGTTGTAAAATATCCAACGCTTCTTTAGCGGTCTCACACGTCATAATACGTCGGAATTCATCCGGTGTGAGAGCGCTAAACAAGACATTTAAACCTCGAGAATTAAAATTAGAAAGTTTAAATTCACCCTCACTCTATCTATCGGCTGGTTTGGGAACACGTTCATTATCTACTAAATGAGTTGGTGGAGACCACCCGTTAACTACCGATAACCAAACCCTCTCATCGATAAATTTAAGTGCCGATTTCATACACGCTTTCCAATACGCGTAATTAGAACCATCGAAAATAGGAAATTTTAAAAATGGAGAAAAATCCATTTTATCCAAAAATTATTTAAAGGATCTTAACGAAATAATTTATCGTTTTGGCTCTGATACCAATATGAAGTCGCCCCGAAGGCCCCCAATTTTAAAATTCAAAAGTAATTTTCTTTTATAAATGCGGAAGCGATAAAATGATGGTTCAATTAAAACAAATTTTAACTTACTTCTAAATTAAAATTAAACCAAAGTGAAATAAAATTCAAACACACACTAATTTAAATTTCACTTAAACCATATTAATTCAAGTCCTAGAATTTGCCTAAGTCATATTTATTCATATTTCCAAATTAGGCCAAACCAGTTTTAATAATAGACTAGAATTAAATAAACATTACCCAAATTTAATTAGCACCAAATTAAATTCAGTGTGAAAATTAAAACCAATTTTATCTTGAATTATCCTAAGCATGCATTCTAAGTTATTATGCAAGATAAAAGTAAATCAATCACACTACGCCTCGATGTATGAGGAAAAATCCGCAAGGGGAAACAACCTCGGACGACCCTAGCCTCAAATCCACTAAGTACGGAATTTACATTTACAAAACAGATGACTTACTTCCTCAACTCGAACCCTCTCAAGCCTTGACGCATCTTTTTGTAACCACCTCTGCCTAAGGGGTAACCACAGAGCTTCACCACAATCTAAGAACCACCGATCGGATAATAGGTACACCGTCAACCACACATGGCGCCTTTCACCATGTGAGAAAGCCGCAGCTAAACAATTCTTCTTCTTTTAGGGATTTAGAAGAAAACCCAAACTTCTCTTCAAACAAATATAGAGATGAAAAAATCGGTGCCAAAATGTTCCAAGCAAAGTATATGTATATATGAACTTGGAAGAAACAAATATGGGCGTAACTAAGTGTTTAAAGAATTTTTCTTTATAAAATGAACACCCAAACTCATGATCTTTTTTATGGAAGAATCAACTCTCAAACCTCTGTCTAGGAGTTAGAATGTTATGAAAAAGTTAACTTAGAAAAAGTTGTTCCCGCACATTATAAGATCTGAGAAAAGTTAGTGGAGAAACAAGTGGGAAACATGGGTAAAAAGTGCCAAAAATTTTCCCGCATGATATCTCGTTCAAACGACATTTTTGTTCGAACGACATCTCGTTCGAACGAGGCTTCTAACGAAGTTCCAGTGTGAACTCGTTAGAAATCTCGTTCGAACAACCATCTCGTTCGAATGACATTTCGAACGAAGTTCCAGTGGCCAATGGGGAAGCTCGTTGGCAAACTCGTTCGAACGACTTGTGGTTCGAACGATAATCTCGTTCGAACGAACTTACAAAATGTTCTAAAAATTTCATTTTTAGCCCAGAAACTTTATATACTTTGTATAAAAGTTTAAATAAAAATCTTTCTGAAAACAAAACATAGTTTTAAAACCTAACACCCAATAAACTTGTCCAAGCTCCTATATATATATAAAATGCATTCATACCTTCGGAGCATGGAACCACTATATATGACGTAGAAACGAGGTACTTAAGCTCGACATTTTGATGAAGCTTTATACACTTGGACGCTACGTCTTCAAACAAACTCATCATAGGCTTGGAGGATGATCAATTAACCCTATCCTATGACTCAAACGTTTTCGTCCGGAATTGAGCCAAAACTATATTAAGACTCAATTGGAGAATTGTGTCCTTACATACATATAAAAAGAAGTTATGGAATGCAATATAGGAAAATATCGATTAATTATCAATTGTTAATATTTGACATATATGTGTTTTGTTTAGATTTAGTCATATTTTAACTGGGTTTTAATTTTTATGTCTTTAGGTCAATTTTGATATCTATCTGAGGAGAAAAAGTCATGTGTTATCGAAGATGGCTAAGAGTTGGAGGCAGTTAAAATCCCAGCTTTGCACTTCATGGATTCAAAGTTTTAAATAGATCGGTGATTCTTAATCGTCCACCAAAGAAGTACGATCCATTCATTAATCAATCAGCGTGGGATTCCTTCGTTAAAGAGAAGCTTTCAGAACATTCTAAGGTATACAAATAACTTATATATCTCTCTCTCTCTCATATCATACAAAGCTCTGCTATGATATTTGATGTTCTAGAAGCCTATAGTTTATTGATACAGGGACCTACAATGAGAAGATTTGTGAATATATTCCACTAGTGTTACAAGTTTCTATTCACATAATCTATTCATGTATATATTGCGAGAATGTTTATTTCACCATATAATTACTGGTTAGATTACATGTTAATAGTGTAATCACGTTCCATCACTGGCGTGTATTTTCAGTACAATATATATATATATATATATATATATATATATATATATATATATATATATATATATATATATATGTGTGTGTGTGTGTGTGTGTGTGTGTGTGTGTGTGTGTGTAGGTAGAGTCAGTCTCTTATGCCGACATAAGCTTGCGAAACAACTGAGTAAGAAAACACCTCGTAACTAAGCAGTGAAAAACCTTAAGAGAAAAATGGCCAACTCAAATGCTGAAAAAAACTTTAAGGAAGAAAACTCTTCACTTTTTAAGTAGGTCCAGTTTTTAGAAATGTTATAAATGAAAACAGTTGAAACCATCCTCTTGACTTCACACACAACAAAACATTCTTCAAACCAAGCTTAATATAAAAGAAATCAAAAGTAAAGGCAAGTACGACATTTTGTGTGATATATTTATCACTTTATTCCACGCAATTGGCAAATTAATACTACTAAAAACAATTATCATGACATAACAATTCTTTTCATCTCCACCGTATTAGTTGATTTAGTGGCAGTTGGTTCTAATCTGACCACTTGTTCCAGTGAGGGGGATGATGTTCCCCATCTTAAGCATAACACTAGAAAAATTTGCATAGAATGTACCCGGTCTAGTGTTATAAGTGGTGACCCTAAGAGTCCATAAAACTGCTCGTGAAGAGTTGTTAGTCGGTGTGGAGCATGACTTTGTTATCCACTACATTCTTGAAATAAGCATTATAAAAAATAAGAGGACTAGTGGCATCTAGTGACGTAAGTTTATTCTCTCCCTCTGTGGCTGGGCAGTTTGATTTCAAAGATGTCGTGAAGGATGAGCTGATGGTATCGACCTTATTATAGATACTGTTGGGAAACAGCTGTAACAGCTTTGAGCTGTTAAGTTGTTAAAGTTGCAAAAGTTTTTTCTTCTAGTCTCACATCGGTAAGACCAAACAAATGGAGTGTGTTAATATACAATTTTTTGGGAACAAAGGTTCAGCCCTTTGGGCATTCAAGTTTTTGTGGGTATGTGGGGCAGACCCAATGGGTCAAGTCACACACGCGCGCGCCGCCGCCGTCAGCGCGATCCGGCCCGAGTCCGGGTCCTGGGCTCATTAAGAATTAATTTTTGGACAAATACATTACTTTTTTTTGGGCTTTAAAAATTATTTTTTAACGGTAATTAAATCCGAAAAATTAAAACATGTTTTGTTTCGTGTTGATTTCTTCAACTGAGTTGCCCACTATCTCCTGATTTTTATCCACGTTGTTTACCAACGTCTCTTTTCTTTTTGCCCCATAAAAGAGGTGGTAGCCTCCGTTTTTGATAACATAGTTATCTACTTTCAACACAGAATTTTTCTCTACAGTTCTGAAAAAATTTCCTTCTCCCAGAATACTTTTTCCAGAATAATTAATCTCATTCGTGTACAGATTAATTATAGAATCGAGCAATTAATACAGTTTGGGTGTATTCAGACCGGATTCGTACTTGTGCTTTATCAATCCGTAATTTAATTTTGGAGGCTGTTTTATCCTGGGGGTGACGGGGCTGTACACTGTCGGCACAAATTGGAGGCAGAGCTGCGAAACACCTTAAAGAGAGCGACCTAGTCCGCGACTCAGCCGTGTTCTTGACTGTCCAGTTCCGGAATTCTTATACTTTTCTGCCCAGATTTATTTGCTCCAAAAATTGGGTAATTTCGTTCCTGATTTTAATTCTGCATTTAATTATTTAAATTGCTGCTACAATAATTTTAAGGTGTTCTTAATTCTGCCATGGACGAAATTAACTCTAGTAACCTAAATAAGCCTTTCAAATATGAAGGCACTCATTTTAAACGTTGGAGCAAAAAATTGCTATTTTATTTAACTACGAAAAAAGTCGCATCATGTGTTCAATTTGACAAACCCGTAGTAAATAATCCACCTACTGTTGAGGAAAGCAAAACAATTAGAACTTGGGAGGAAAATGATTTTTTGTGCAAGAACTATATTCTGAATGCTCTAAGTGACGAACTTTATGACTATTATGCCAATTATAAAACTGCGAAAGATGTTTGGGACGCACTTTTAAAAAAATATGACACGGAGGAGGCGGGTGCTAAAAAATATGCCGTCAGCCGTTATTTGAAATTTCAAATGACGGATGACAAATCTGTTGTTGCTCAAACCCATGATTTGCAAATGATTGCCCATGAAATTATTTCCGAGGGCATGGCATTAGATGAGCAATTTTAAGTGGCTGTGATTATTGATAAATTGCCTCCAATGTTCAAAGAGTTTAAAAATATTTTGCGGCATAAGTCTAAAGAATTCTCACTAGAGTCATTAATTACTAAATTGAGAATTGAGGAGGAATCCCGAAAATAGGACTATAAAGATGAAATTATTATTGTGTCTAACAACAAAAATCAGAAAAAGAACCACACTCCAGTTGTTTTAAAGGCAAACGGAAAAAATATGAAAAATCAGAAAAAGAACCACAACCAGAATTTTAAAAATCAGACTCAGACTCAGACTCAGAATAAGTATAAGAACCCTGAAAATGGACAGTCTAGCAACTCGGGATAGTTTCTCTGTTTCAAGTGTGGCAAGCCTGGCCATATGGCTCGCAAATGTCGCAATGTGCCACAAGCACAAGCGAATTTGACCGAAGAGGACATATGTGCTATGATTTCAGAAATCAACATGGTTAGCGGTGCCGAAGGGTGGTGGTTGGATACTGGCGCTTCCCGCCATATCTGTTATGACCGTAGTCTGTTTAAGACTTATTCTGAGACTGCAGATAAGAAGGTGTTGTTGGGTGATTCTCACTCCACTGAGGTTGCTGGTACTGGAAATGTGTAATTGAAATTTACTTCGAGAAAGACTGTTATCCTCAAAGATGTTCTTCACACTCCCGAGATAAGGAAAAATTTGGTTTCGGGCTATCTTCTCAACAAAGCTGGCTTTACTCAAACTATTGGTGCTGATTTATTTACTTTGACCAAAAATGGAATTTTTGTAGGCAAGGGTTATGCCACTGATGGGATGTTTAAATTGAATGTTGATGCAATGAATAAAATTTCTCCTTCTGCTTATATTGCTTGTTCATTTAATATTTGGCATGCTAGGCTTTGTCATGTTAATAAACGACTTGTTAAAAATATGAGCACTTTAGGATTAATTCCCGAATTATCATTAAATGATTTTGAAAAATGTGAATGGTGTAGTCAAGCAAAAATCACTAAGACACCACATAAATCTGTTTTTAGAGAATCTGAACCACTTGATTTAATTCATTCGGATATTTGTGAATTGGATGGTGTCACAACTAGAAATGGCAAATGTTATTTTATTACTTTTATTGATGATTGTTCCGATTATTCATTTGTGTATTTAATGAAAAATAAAAGTGAAGCGTTTGACATGTTTAAAATTTTCCTAAATGAAATTGAAAATCAATTCAATCGGAAAGTAAAAAGGTTACGTAGTGATAGAGGCACCGAATATGATTCTGGACTATTTATTGAATTTTATAGAAACCACGGTATTATTCACGAAAAAACTGCCCCTTACTCACCTGAAATGAACGATAAAGCCGAAAGAAAAAATAAAACATTAACTGAATTAGTTGTTGCTATTTTATTAAATTCAGGGGCTGCCTCACATTGGTGGGGTGAAATTATTTTGACTGTGTGTCACGTGCTTAATAGAATTCCTAAGACTAAAATGAAAATATCTCCTTATGAAATTTGGAAAAATATTAAGCCCAACGTGTCATACTTTAGAACGTGGGGGTGCTTAGACTATGTACGTATACCCGACCCTAAAAGGTCTAAATTGGCGAGTAGAGCATATGAGTGCGTTTTTATAGGCTATGCTATTAATAGCAATATGACTTGAAAAATCAAGTAATTATTGAATCAAATGACGCCGATTTTTATGAAGATAAATTTTCTTTTAAATTGAGGAATAGTGGGGGCGAGTCATCCACTAATATTTCTTTAAATAAAAATAAAGAAAATAATGAATCCATTTTAGAAATTCGAAAAAGTAAAAGGGCTTGTGTGGAAAAAGATTTTGGTCCCGACTTTTATGCTTATACTTTAGAGGAAGATCCTAACACTATTCAAGAAGCCTTATCTTCTTTAGATGCCGATTTATGGCAAGAGGCTATTAATGATGAAATGGATTCTTTGGAAACAAATAAAACTTGACATTTAGTGGACCTTCCTCCTGGATGTAAAACAATTGGGTGTAAATGGATTCTTAAAAAGAAATTAAAACCTGATGGCGCTGTTGAAAAATATAAGGCACGTCTTGTTGCTAAAGGTTTTAGACAAAGAGAAAATGTAGACTTTTTTGACACATTTTCACCCGTGACTAGAATAACGTCTATAATTGTACTATTTGCTATAGCTGCCTTAAATGATTTAATTGTACACCAAATGGATGTTAAAACTTCATTTTTAAATGGAGAATTAGAAGAAGAGATTTATATGGATCAACCTGAAGGTTTTATTGTACACGGTCAAGAAAATAAAGTATGTAAATTAGATAAATCTCTTTATGGACTCAAACAGGCACCTAAACAATGGCATGATAAATTTGATAGCCTAGTCATCTCTAATGGGTTTAAAATAAATGAAAGTGACAAATGCATTTATTATAAATATGTAGAGAACATTTGCACTATCATATGTCTTTATGTTGATGACTTGCTTATATTTGGTTCTAATATTCATGCCGTAGAAAATGTTAAATCATTATTATGTGCCAATTTTGATATGAAGGATTTGGGTGAAGCTAGTGTAATATTAGGAATTAATATTACTAGGTCAGAAAAGGGACTTTCTTTGGATCAATCTCACTACATTGAGAAAGTTCTAAAGAAATATAATTACTTTGAATGTAAACCTGCTAGTACTCCATTTGACCCTAGTGTAAAGTTATTTAAGAACACTAGCGACAGTGTAAACCAAAATGCTTATGCAAGCATTATTGGTAGCTTACGTTATGCTACAGATTGCACTAGACCTGACATAGCTTATTCTGTGGGAGTACTATGTAGATTTACTAGTAGACCTAGTATGGAGCATTGGCATGCTATTGAGAGGGTCATGCGGTACCTTAAAAGGACGATGAACCTCGGATTACACTATAATAAGCATCCCGCTATCCTTGAAGGATTTAGTGATGCAGATTGGAACACCCTATCTGATGATTCTAAGGCTACTAGTGGATATATATTTAGCATCGCTGGTGGTACAGTTTCTTGGAAATCTAAGAAACAAACTATTTTGGCTCAATCCACTATGGAGTCTGAGATGATAGCGCTAGCTGCTGCTAGTGAAGAGGCAGGTTGGTTAAGAAACCTCCTGTCAGATATCCCATTATGGGAAAGACCGATTACATCCGTTTTGATTCATTGTGATAGTACCGCGGCTATTGCAAAAGTTGAGAACCGTTATTATAACGGTAAGAAACGACAAATACGTCATAAGCACAGTACTGTTAGAGAATTTATCTCTACGGGTGCTGTGAGGGTGGATCATATACGGTCTGAACAGAACTTAGCTGATCCTTTGACGAAAGGACTAGCTAGGGAGAAGGTGTGGAACACCACGAAAGGGATGGGACTAAAGCCCTTGGATAAATGAGTCATTTGTGATGGTAACCCAACATATAGACTGAAGATCCCAAGAAATATGTTCAAAGGGTAATAACAAGTCACAAGTGATATGGGTTGAATCATGCGATTATTAATTAAAATAGAACGGGGTTTTACTCCGAGTCCATCCCTAAGGAGCATGATATCCTGAAGCGAGTTAAGGATGAGTTATGATAACTCTTAATGAGATCTATAGCTTTATTTTGAGTGGGGTACTTAGCTACAGGAGTATTCTTGATAGACTCACCTATGTAAATGTGGAAGTGTGGCCGCTTCCTATGGATATTTTGGGCAAATTCCTAAAGCGTTCACTATACTGGGATAGAAGCACATGGCCGTAACGTGCTAGCTATTAGACTTACACCCAAGTAGGGTTGTGTGTGGGATGTTGTCAGAGATAGAGTTCAAAACTACGGTTACTCAAGTATATTCTGAATCATCTTTACTACGTAAAGGTTCAAGTCGAAAGACACCTTTGCTTGTGCACAATTCTATGAATTATTGCTCGATAAAATATTTTCAAATTTTGCAAGTGGGGGATTGTTGGGAAACAGCTGTAGCAGCTTTGAGCTGTTAAGTTATTAAAGTTGCAAAAGTTTTTTCTTCTAGTCCCACATCGGTAAGATCAAACAAATGGAGTGTGTTAATATACAATTTTTTGGGAACAAAGGTTCAGCCCTTTGGGCATTCAAGTTTTTGTGGGTATGTGGGGCAGACCCAATGGGCCAAGTCACACACGCGCGCGCGCGCCGCAGCCGTCCGTCCGGCCCGGCCCGTGCCCGTGTCCGGGTCCGGGTCCTGGGTCTTGGGCTTGGGCTCATTAAGAATTAATTTTTTGGACAAATACATAACTGTTTTTTGGGCTTTAAAAATTATTTTTTAACGGTAATTAAATCCGAAAAATTAAAACGTGTTTTGTTTCGTGTTGATTTCTTCAACCGAGTTGCCCACTATCTCCTGATTTTTCTCCATGTTGTTTACCAACGTCTCTTTTCTTTTTGCCCCATAAAAGAGGTGGTAGCCTCCGTTTTTGATAACACAGTTATCTACTTTCAACACAGAATTTTTCTCTACAGTTCTGAAAAAATTTCCTTCTCCCAGAATACTTTTTCCAGAATAATTAATCTCATTCGTGTACAGATTAATTATAGAATCGAGCAATTAATACAGTTTGGGTGTATTCAGACCGGATTCATACTTGTGCTTTATCAATCCGTAATTTAATTTTGGAGGCTGTTTTATCCTGGGGGTGATGGGGCTATACACTGTCGGCACAAATTGGAGGCAGAGCCGCGAAACACCTTAAAGAGAGCGACCTAGTCCGCGACTCAGCCGTGTTCTTGACTGTCCAGTTCCGGAATTCTTATACTTTTCTGCCCAGATTTATTTGCTCAAAAAATTGGGTAATTTCGTTCCTGATTTTAATTCTGCATTTAATTATTTAAATTGCTGCTACAACAGTTACATTCTCGAAATGTTACGCATTTGGCTTGGCCTATTGCATGTGATCCTGTCCAGGAAATTTGAATATCAGGTCTGTTTGATTAGAGTAAGAGTTACACATAAATGAACTGTAAGAAAAAAGAGTAAGTAAAGAGGAGTGGATTACTAAGAAGCTAATCTAATTTTTGGGGAGGTAAAATAAGAAGTTTTTCTACTTAAAATTACATTGCTTTAGTAAAGGCCAAAATAGCAAATAAACCCAACCTAAACCAATCTAGTTGCTGAAACAGTTGCTAAAACAGTGGAGGTGTAAGTTGCTGAAATAGTTGAGCATCCATTGCCTCTTCAACATAATACATTCATATACACAATCTAGCTCTTATAGCAACATTGATCAGCTAAAACTTGAACAAAAACCCAAAAATAATTAGTTTGAATTAAAGTAGTTTCATCATCACCCATACTCATTTGAAGTAAGGAATAAATAATTCTATTCATTACCCCATTACATTAAGTCCATAGTGTGTACAATAAGGCACAAAAAATACGCCATTAGAATAAAAGTTCATCAGTTACAAACAAGGAAAAAAAGGTGAAATATTTTAAAAATCCCACCATCCTTATCTTCCAAGATACATTCTAAATATTAATTAACCCCTATAGAAAAGGTAAAATATGAAAACATACAAAAGCTATATAACATTACAAAATAATGAAGGAACATACTTTTAACACATACCATGTTTGCCAAAACTAAGGAATCTCACCATCTTAGTATCTAATTAGGAAGCAATTTACTTATTGAGGTTCAACCTCTGTCATAAACCAAGAGAAAGAGAAAAATAAGTAAATGCTCTTGTAAGAGATGCAACTATAAGTGACATGTAATTACAGAGGTTATATGAATGCATAATACAATAATACATAATATATGAGTGCATAATATAATAATACAATAATCAATGAAAAGTTACTGAGACAAAATATTGCTATTTTAATAATTCACTTCATATTATTTCAAAAACATATTTATAATGCAATATAATTAACCATTAAATGTCGACAGTAGTTACATAATTAATGTTCGGTATATTACTGAAGACATTTTCAGTTCAATGGTCAATAAATATTTTTTTATTCATGCCTTATTCACTATCTAAGTTTATTTACCTCCTCATGTTGTCTAATCTATCTGCTCTTGTTATTCAAAGTTCATCTATGAGTTTGATTTTGATTTATATCTAGAGGAGGGTATAGTTATAAAAAAAATCAAAGCTTTAAACATTGAAAGAATTGGCCTCGTGAAACTTGAAATCAACAATCTTAATACTGAAAGAATTAGTCGAAAAACATAGATTGCATACTTGGACGTGGTGTTACGTTAATATTTCTTGAAAGGAGGGTATAGTTATACCTGCTCTTGTTATTCACCATGTCCTAATATTTCGTGTCTAATCTACGTGCTCTTGTTATTCAAAGTTCATCAATGAGTTTGATTTTGATTTGTATCTAAATAAGTAGGATAAAGTTATAAAAAATCAAAGCTTTAAACATTGAAACAATCTGCCTCGTGAAACTTGAAATCAACAACCTCAATACTGAATGAATTAACCGAAAATCATAAATATCATACTTGGACATGGTGTTATATTAATATTTTTTGTTGTTGTCTAGGTTTGAAAAAAGTAAGTAACTTGTGATAAACTCTAGATTGTTGTAGCAGCAATTAAACAATTAAATGCAGAATTAAATTCAGGAACGAAATTACCCAATTGGAGCAAATAATTCTGGGGCAGAATAATTATATAAGAATTCCGGAAACTGGACAGCGAAGAACACGGCTGAGTCGCGGACTAGGTCGCTCTCTTTAAGGTATTTCGCGGCTCTGCCCAAAGTGTGCTGACAGTCGAAGCCCCGTCACCCCCAGGATAAAACAGCCTCCAAAGTTAAATTACGGATTGATAAAGCACAGGTATCAATCCGGTCTGTATAAACCCATTCTGTATTAATTGCTCGATTCTATAATTAATCTGTACAGGAACGAGATTAATTACTCTGGAAAAAATATTCTGAGAGAAGGAATTTTTTTTTCAGAACTGTAGAGGAAACTGTGTTGTAAAAACTGTGTTGTGAAACGGAGGCTACAACCTCTTTTATGGGGCAAAAGTAAAAGAGACGTTGGTAAACAACGTGGAGAAAAATCTGGACATAGTGGGCAACTCGGTTGAATAAATCAACACGGAGTAAACCACGTTTTAATTTTCGGAATTAATTACCGTTAAAAAAAATTTTAAAGCCCAAAATACGTTAATTTATTTGTCCAAAAAATTAATTCTTAATGAGCCCAAGCCCAAGACCCAGGACCCGGACCCGGACCCGGACACGGGCACGGGCCGGGCCGGACGGACGGCGGCGGCGCGCGCGCGCGTGTGTGACTTGGCCCATTGGGTCTGCCCCACATACCCACAAAAACTTGAATGCCCAAAGGGCTGAACCTTTGTTCCCAAAAAATTGTAAATATACACAACACAAATTAATACTCCCACCGATGTGGGACACGGAGAGAGCCAACTTTGTTTTGCAACTTAAAAGATAACTGCTGTCTTGACAGCTGTTATCCAACAATCCCCCACTTGCAAAACTTGAAAACATTTTATCGAGCAATAATCTATAGAATTGTGCATAAGCAAAGGTGTCTTTCGACTTGAACCTTTACGTAGTAAAGATGATTCAGAATATACTAGAGTAACCGTAGTTTTGAACTCTATATCTGACAACATCCCACACACAACCCTACTTGGGTGTAAGTCTAATAGCTAGCACGTTACGGCCATGTGCTTCTATCCCAGTATAGTGAACGCTTTAGGAATTTGCCCAAAATATCCATAGGAAGCGGCCACACTTCCACATTCACATAGGTGAGTCTATCAAGAATACTCCTGTAGCTAAGTACCCCACTCAAAATAAAGTTATAGATCTCATTAAGAGTTATCATAACTCATCCTTAACTCGCTTCAGGATATCATGCTCCTTAGGGATGGACTCGGAGTAAAACCCCGTTCTATTTTAATTAATAATCGCATGATTCAACCCATATCACTTGTGACTTGTTATTACCCTTTGAACATATTTCTTGGGATCTCCAGTCTATATGTTGGGTTACCATCACAAATGACTCATTTATCCAAGGGCTTTAGTCCCATCCCTTTCGTGGTGTTCCACACCTTTTCCCTAGCTAGTCCTTTCGTCAAAGGATCAGCTAAGTTCTGTTCAGACCGTATATGATCCACCCTCACAGCACCCGTAGAGATAAATTCTCTAACAGTACTGTGCTTACGACGTATTTGTCGTTTCTTACCGTTATAATAACGGTTCTCAACTTTTGCAATAGCCGCGGTACTATCACAATGAATCAAAACGGCTGGAATCGGTCTTTCCCATAATGGGATATCTGACAGGAGGTTTCTTAACCAACCTGCCTCTTCACTAGCAGCAGCTAGCGCTATCATCTCAGACTCCATAGTGGATTGAGCCAAGATAGTTTGTTTCTTAGATTTCCAAGAAACTGCACCACCAGCGATGCTAAATATATATCCACTAGTAGCCTTAGAATCATCAGATAGGGTGTTCCAATCTGCATCACTAAATCCTTCAAGGACAGCGGGATGCTTATTATAGTGTAATCCGAGGTTCATCGTCCTTTTAAGGTACCGCATAACCCTCTCAATAGCATGCCAATGCTCCATACTAGGTCTACTAGTAAATCTACATAGTACTCCCACAGCATAAGCTATGTCGGGTCTAGTGCAATCTGTAGCATAACGTAAGCTACCAATAATGCTTGGATAAGCATTTTGGTTTACACTGTCGCCAGTGTTCCTAAATAACTTTACACTCGGGTCAAATGGAGTACTAGCAGGTTTACAGTCAAAGTAATTATATTTCTTTAGAACTTTCTCAATGTAATGAGATTGATCCAAAGAAAGTCCCTTTTCTGACCTAGTAATATTAATTCCTAATATTACACTAGCTTCACCCAAATCCTTCATATCAAAGTTGGCACATAATAATGATTTAACATTTTCTACGGCATGATTATTGGAACCAAAAATAAGCAAGTCATCAACATAAAGACATATGATAGTGCAAATGTTCTCAACATATTTATAATAAATGCATTTGTCACTTTCATTAATTTTAAACCCATTAGAGATGACTAGGCTATCAAATTTATCATGCCATTGTTTAGGTGCCTGTTTGAGTCCATAAAGAGATTTATCTAATTTACATACTTTATTTTCTTGACCGTGTACAATAAAACCTTCAGGTTGATCCATATAAATCTCTTCTTCTAATTCTCCATTTAAAAATGCAGTTTTAACATCCATTTGGTGTACAATTAAATCATTTAAGGCAGCTATAGCAAATAGTACACGTATAGACGTTATTCTAGTCACGGGTGAAAATGTGTCAAAAAAGTCTACATTTTCTCTTTGTCTAAAACCTTTAGCAACAAGACGTGCCTTATATTTTTCAACAGTGCCATCAGGTTTTAATTTCTTTTTAAGAATCCATTTATAGCCAATTGTTTTACATCCAGGAGGAAGGTCCACTAAATGCCAAGTTTTATTTGTTTCCAAAGAATCCATTTCATCATTAATAGCCTCTTGCCATAAATCGGCATCTAAAGAAGATAAGGCTTCTTGAATAGTGTTAGGATCCTCCTCTA
This sequence comes from Sambucus nigra, assembly GCA_949130495.1. Taxonomy (NCBI): domain Eukaryota; kingdom Viridiplantae; phylum Streptophyta; class Magnoliopsida; order Dipsacales; family Adoxaceae; genus Sambucus; species Sambucus nigra. Next base: position 427,793,200 of record OX422219.1, read on the forward strand.
AGGTGTAAGCATAAAAGTCGGGACCAAAATCTTTTTCTACACGAGCCCTTTTACTTTTTCGAATTTCTAAAATGGATTCATTATTTTCTTTATTTTTATTTAAAGAAATATTAGTGGATGACTCGCCCCCACTATTCCTCAATTTAAAAGGAAATTTATCTTCATAAAAATCGGCGTCATTTGATTCAATAATTACTTGATTTTTCAAGTCATAAAATCGGTATGCTTTGCTATTAATAGCATAGCCTATAAAAACGCATTCATATGCTCTACTTGCCAATTTAGACCTTTTAGGGTCGGGTATACGTACATAGGCTAAGCACCCCCACGTTCTAAAGTATGACACGTTGGGCTTAATATTTTTCCAAATTTCATAAGGAGATATTTTCATTTTAGTCTTAGGAATTCTATTAAGCACGTGACACACAGTCAAAATTATTTCACCCCACCAATGTGAGGCAGCCCCGGAATTTAATAAAATAGCCACTACTAATTCAGTTAATGTCCTATTTTTTCTTTCGGCTTTACCGTTCATTTCGGGCGAATAAGGGGCAGTTTTTTCGTGAATAATACCGTGGGTTTTATAAAATTCAATAAATAATCCAGAATCATATTCGGTGCCTCTATCACTACGTAACCTTTTTATTTTCCGATTAAATTGATTTTCAATTTCATTAAAGAAAATTTTAAACATGTCAAACGCTTCACTTTTATTTTTCATTAAATACACAAATGAATAATCGGAACAATCATCAATAAAAGTTATAAAATAACGTTTGCCATTTCTAGTTGTGACACCATCCAATTCACAAATATCCGAATGAATTAAATCAAGTGGTTCAGATTCTCTAAAAACAGATTTATGTGGTGTCTTAGTGATTTTTGCTTGACTACACCATTCACATTTTTCAAAATCATTTAATGATAATTCGGGAATTAATCCTAAAGTGCTCATATTTTTAACAAGTCGTTTATTAACATGACAAAGCCTAGCATGCCAAATATTAAATGAACAAGCAATATAAGCAGAAGGAGAAATTTTATTCATTGCATCAACATTCAATTTAAACATCCCATCAGTGGCATAACCCTTGCCTACAAAAATTCCATTTTTGGTCAAAGTAAATAAATCAGCACCAATAGTTTGAGTAAAGCCAGCTTTGTTGAGAAGATAGCCCGAAACCAAATTTTTCCTTATCTCGGGAGTGTGAAGAACATCTTTGAGGATAATAGTCTTTCCCGAAGTGAATTTCAATTCCACATTTCCAGTACCAGCAACCTCAGTGGAGTGAGAATCACCCAACAACACCTTCTTATCTGCAGTCTCAGAATAAGTCTTAAACAGACTACGGTCATAACAGATATGGCGGGAAGCGCCAGTATCCAACCACCACCCTTCGGCACCGCTAACCATGTTGATTTCTGAAATCATAGCACATAGGTCCTCTTCGGTCAAATTCGCTTGTGCTTGTGGCACATTGCGACATTTGCGAGCCATATGGCCAGGCTTGCCACACTTGAAACAGAGAAACTGTCCCGAGTTGCTAGACTGTCCATTTCCAGGGTTCTTATACTTATTCTGAGTCTGAGTCTGATTTTTAAAATTCTGGTTGTGGCTCTTTTTCTGATTTTTCATATTTTTCCCGTTTGCCTTTAAAACAACTGGAGTGTGGTTCTTTTTCTGATTTTTGTTGTTAGACACAACAAGAATTTCATCTTTATAGTCCTGTTTTCGGGATTCCTCCTCAATTCTCAATTTAGTAATTAATGACTCTAGTGAGAATTCTTTAGACTTATGCCTCAAAATATTTTTAAACTCTTTGAACAGTGGAGGCAATTTATCAATAATTACAGCCACCTGAAATTGCTCATCTAAAGCCATGCCCTCGGAAATAATTTCATGGGCAATCATTTGCAAATCATGGGTTTGAGCAACAACAGATTTGTCATCCGTCATTTGAAATTTCAAATAACGGCTGACTGCATATTTTTTAGCACCCGCCTCCTCCGTGTCATATTTTTTAAAAAGTGCGTCCCAAACATCTTTCGCAGTTTTATAATTGGCATAATAGTCATAAAGTTCGTCACTTAGAGCATTCAGAATATAGTTCTTGCACAAAAAATCATTTTCCTCCCAAGTTCTAATTGTTTTGCTTTCCTCAACAGTAGGTGGATTATTAACTACGGGTTTGTCAAATTGAACACATGATGCGACCTTTTTCGTAGTTAAATAAAATAGCAATTTTTTGCTCCAACGTTTAAAATGAGTGCCTTCATATTTGAAAGGCTTATTTAGGTTACTGGTATTAATTTCGTCCATGGCAGAATAAGAGTACCTTAAAATTGTTGTAGCAGCAATTAAACAATTAAATGCAGAATTAAATTCAGGAACGAAATTACCCAATTGGAGCAAATAATTCTGGGGCAGAATAATTATATAAGAATTCCGGAAACTGGACAGCGAAGAACACGGCTGAGTCGCGGACTAGGTCGCTCTCTTTAAGGTATTTCGCGGCTCTGCCCAAAGTGTGCTGACAGTCGAAGCCCCGTCACCCCCAGGATAAAACAGCCTCCAAAGTTAAATTACGGATTGATAAAGCACAGGTATCAATCCGGTCTGTATAAACCCATTCTGTATTAATTGCTCGATTCTATAATTAATCTGTACAGGAACGAGATTAATTACTCTGGAAAAAATATTCTGAGAGAAGGAATTTTTTTTTCAGAACTGTAGAGGAAACTGTGTTGTAAAAACTGTGTTGTGAAACGGAGGCTACAACCTCTTTTATGGGGCAAAAGTAAAAGAGACGTTGGTAAACAACGTGGAGAAAAATCTGGACATAGTGGGCAACTCGGTTGAATAAATCAACACGGAGTAAACCACGTTTTAATTTTCGGAATTAATTACCGTTAAAAAAAATTTTAAAGCCCAAAATACGTTAATTTATTTGTCCAAAAAATTAATTCTTAATGAGCCCAAGCCCAAGCCCAGGACCCGGGCACGGGCCGGGCCGGACGGACGGCGGCGGCGCGCGCGCGCGTGTGTGACTTGGCCCATTGGGTCTGCCCCACATACCCACAAAAACTTGAATGCCCAAAGGGCTGAACCTTTGTTCCCAAAAAATTGTAAATATACACAACACAAATTAATACTCCCACCGATGTGGGACACGGAGAGAGCCAACTTTGTTTTGCAACTTAAAAGATAACTGCTGTCTTGACAGCTGTTATCCAACAATAGTGTCAACCATTTCATAGTGGAATCTCTTAGTAGTAAACATATTCATTGCTATTAGTAAACTCATCGAATGAAGGCATAAGGCAATAAATGTTAGAGACCATATCTGAATATTAAAAATGACAAAAGGTAATCATGAAAGAAACCATGATCTTGTGTGGAATGAAGGAAGAGAAATATTGCAAAACTAGTGTTTTGGCACCTCTGTTTTTAGTATAGAAGGCACCTTTGTTTTAGTATGAACCCAAACTTTTTATCAACAAAAAGCAAATATTGTGTGGAGCCAAATGCATGATACCATTTGATTAGTAGCTTTCCAATGGAGTTGTATACTTTCTACTACATGCAAACATATTCAATGGAGTTGAATACATACACAAGAAAGATGACGGCATAGATATTTTGAAGGATAAACAAGGTCTTCAGCGTCTAACTGAGACGGGTAAAAAAGCTAAGATGGAGCTTTCAACTTTGACTCAAGCAAATATAAGTTTGCCTTTCATTACATCCACTATAGATGGCCCCAAACACATTGATACAACCACTGTAGATGGACCCAAACACATTATGATGAATACATATGTATCAGTTTACAGATGCTTAATACTTTATTCCTATACCTTTGAAAGAACTTAACTGGTCCTTCATATTTAGGAAGTTGGGCAAGTAATCCTTTATTAATACATAATTCATTTCATTAAGTGTCTAAGAGCAGTGAAAATATAGATATTACTAGTAGGCTTTCTTCATCATCTTTTTTACATATCGATGCACAGTACTGTCAATAGATGTATATGTTACTCTGATAAAAGAAAATAGATGTATATAATACAATAAGAATTGAGCTTGTTCTTGTACTTTCTCTTAGTTGTTCAATAGTCAGAACTTCTAAATTCATCAATTGTTAAACTAACTATTGTCATCTCTCATGAGGTTCGTGTGGATTAATGTGTTTGAATTGGGATTTTAAAAAGCCTTTTTTGTTTCTTTTATTTAAGTAATTCAGTATCTGCCAAAAAGAAAGAAAATGTGTACTTTGTGTGAAAGTGCTGACATTGATTGAAAGGTAAAATGTGTAACATGGACAAGTGATGACGGGCTTCCTTTTCGTTGTTAAATATTGTTTGAGATGGCAATATTGAACGAAAACCAGGGACCGTTTGTTTACTGAGATGTATAATGGAATACTGAATGTAGATGGTGATTTGAGACATAACTTGAGTTGGAAAGGTTCACCTACTACGTGCACAAATGTGCCTTAATAATGTTGCTTGAGAGGGTTATTGTGACTGTGATATGAATAGAAGAAGTGAATTGCAATTACAAACTCACTCAATCAATGTATTTATTAATAATTTAATAAGGATACAAGAGAGATGCCATAGACACAAAGAGCCAGGCAGAATGTGTTGTCTTCCAAACTGAGAAGCAACTAAAGGAACTAGGAGAAAAGGTTCCATACGAGTACTTATCCCTATCCCACTTCTTGTATGTTTCCTGTCCATACCATCTCATATTAGTACTACTTGTATGTCTCCACCAAATCATGGTAAAGGTTTTATAAAAAATTTACATAAACTAATTGGTCGCATTTCATTGAATTATTGAGGATGTTGAGTAATGCTAACATAAGATCATTTCATATTGAGTTGAATCAAGTAGTTAACTTTTTATGCTTGTAATTATAGAGAATAAGCAAGATTCAAAGCGAGAGGCGAGGGAAGTATAAGTTTAACCATTGCTTAAGTAAAAATGATATGTTGGTCTTATTGCGGAGCTAGTATGTTATAGTAAATGAAATTAATTATTTCTTATTACGATAAGACTTAGTAAGAAATTATAATTAACATAGTTTTATCTTCCTTTAAAGAAGATAAAATTTTCTTATGGGTGAAAGCTTGTGAGAAAGAGGGTGATCATTATCTAGATGACGACATGAAAGAAGTGGCTGAAAAAATAGTGAGTTTGCATATGTAAACCCTATAACTATTTACTATGTCTTCATGACAAACTTGGATTTATTGTATGATTTTTTCAGATTGCATTCTAAGAGAAAGCTACGGATGGAATTATATTAATTAAAGGAAGTTCTGACATCCTTACAATGGTGTTGGGTATACCCGAGCACTATGGTCGGGTTAGATGTGTAGGTTTTGGGGGTACCCCAACAACATATTTTAAACTCCCGAGGTGTGGATAAAAAATATGTATAAATGAATTAGAGGAGAAATATAAAGAGCAGTGCGAAAGAAAAAAAGAACTCGAGTAAAGGTTGAAAGATTTGGAGAAAAATGAAATTATAAATCCCTCATCAGATGAGATTGCCTCAAATGCAGACGAAAGTGCATCACTTCATTCAAAGGTAATTGAAAAAAATGGAAATTGTTATCGTGTTTATGAAATAAATTTATATTTGTAAATATTTTGTCTAATTTTGATTCTACTCATAGCTCCAAGTTGATGGTGATCCAAAGAAACAGATAACATCGTTACACAACAAATCTAATATTGAAAAGGTATCATACATGGCTTAATCTTTTAGGCATTAATTTTTTTTAAGACAATGCTCCGATTATTATAAACTTTATTTTCTATAATTGATTATCATAGCTTAAAGCTAATGTCAATCCAAAGATTCCAACACTAGGGACATGCTCCGCATTTAATATTGTGAAGTTATTAACTACGACTCATTTTTTTCTTCAAAAATTTATATTATGAAACTTTCAATTATTAAAAAATATTTTCTTTTCTATCATTGATGATTATATCTCAAAGCTCATGGAGATGAAACGATTCAATCAACAAAGCCGCATCCCACATCTAATATTGGAAAGGTATCATCATGGTTCAAAATTTTAAGCTTCAAATATTTATTTGAGTAAAATACTCCGGTTATGATGATGTGTTCTTTCTATCATTGTATTATTGATTATTATAGCTCAAAGCTGATGGAAACACTCAAATATCATGGTCACATTCCACATCTAATTTTGGAAATGTATCATTCATGACTCAAGACTTTTTTATGTTCCAAAAATATATCCGAAAAGTACTCTTGTTGTTATATAGTTTTTTTTTTTTATTTTGACTATTATATAATTTGACTGTGTAGGGCACAAAATGTGGATTGACAATTGAAACGAAAACTAATATTGTAGCAGAAGGGTGGGATTTTGAGAAGGAAGGTTTAAATGAGAAAATTCACAACAGTCCTCTTGGAGAAGATAATGTTCGTGTGCCCATTAAAAAAGTATTTTCTCCAGAGTCCTATCTACCTGTACCAGTTCTTGATGAATTGATTTAAATTAGACATTCACTCAATTCACTTGTTGCTTGAACGAATGAGTTCGTACTACTTGGTGTTGAGGTAAAATATTTTAAAGCAGTAAGTATATAATGCATTAAATATGGATTTAATTGATGTTATATTTGTTTATTTTATCCAAAATAGGACAAAAAGAACAATCATGGCGGTGAGAAATTAAAAAATGAGAAATCTGGTGGTGGTCATGCTACTGTTATTTCCTTCACACAAACATTAAAAAATATGAAGTCAAATCAGATTACGATTCCACTTGTGAAGGAAATATTTGGAGATGATAATCTTGAGACATTTTGTCTTCAAGATTGACTTGTTCGAGTTTTGTGCGATGAAACCCAAACATGTCCTAATTATTATTGCATAAAATCATTCACTAATTTTTCCATAACATTTATTTATTTTCTTATGGATTTAATTATTATAGCTCAAGTGGGACCTAGGGATGACCATGTGCCTATCCAAGCAATCAATGGTTTATTTTTCGTACATGTCTCTTTATAGACTTTTATTTGATACATGGGCTACACATTTATTTATTTTATGAAAATTTATGGGTATATCGGGGATGATTCTGACTCCTTATGCTAGGATATTTTCTATAGCTACCACTTTAAATGTATCCACTCTTATTATCAAGACATATGATGGGGTACATATTGATATTAGTAGGCTATTATTTGTCCCCAATTTGTTGGTATTAGATACCCACACATACATTTAAATTTTTAGGATATATTGGTTATGTACGTATCAGGGTTAGATTGATTGTGTAGGAAGGACAATTTTGTTTTCTATACTGGGTCAATAGATGTATTTAAAGACTATGGAGACCCGAGACCAGACCACAATGTCCTTAAATATGATTCAAGAAGTTCAGTATTTTACATATGTATTCAGTGAGATTTTGAGTTTACCATCTAGCTGAGACATTGACTTTGTGATAGATTGAGCATAGGGAATGAAACCGATGTCTAGAGCACCATATTATATGGACCCTATCTAAATGAAGGAGATCAGGGATCAAATAAATCAGCTACTCGAGCAGGGTTTCATTTATTATAGTAATTCATCATGGCGTTACCAAGTCTTGTTTGTGAAGAAGAACGATGGGCCTTTGAGGTTATGCATCTATTACAGAGATATGAATAAGGTGATGGCGAAGTATACATACCCACTGTTAAGATTGATGATCTTTTCAATCAGTTGGAGAGAGATTCATTCTTTTCATAAATTGATTTAGGATCCGATTACCACCAACTAAGGATATAAGAGGATGACGTGCCCAAAACAAATTTATCAACTTGCTATGGGTCTTACCAGTTTCTAGTGGTGACATTTGCAATGATAAATGCCCCAGCAATATTCATGAATTTAATTAATCGAGTGATCCAAAATTATTTGGAACAGTCCATCCTAGTTTTCATTGATGATATCTTGATCTACCCATGAAAAGAGGGGGTACACGATCGATATTTATGAGTTGAGTTATAGAGACTGAGAAAGCATAATATTTATGTGAAGTTCTCTACATATGAGATTTGGAAGAGAGGGGTGAAATTTTTTGGGCATGTCATGTCAGAAAACGGACTATCTGTGGATTTGAGTAAGGTGTTAACATTGTTGTATTGGGGATAACCCACGACACCTATCGAGGATAGGCCATTCTTTGAAACTGACATGTTTTAGATGGCGTTCTACACTATCAAGGAGAAATTAACTTATGTACTGGTTCTTGCCTTATCTATGAGTGAAGTTGAGTTCTCAATTTACACCAATTTTTCTCTACTAGTATTAGGTGGAGTATTGATACAATAGGACATGTCGATTTCATATTACTTTGGCAAGGTAAATTCATATGAGATTCATTAGTCAACTCATGACTTGGATTTGGTGGCCATTGTATTTGTGTTTTATGCATGAAGGCAATATCTTTGGTGTGAGATGTTTAGGATCTTTAGTGATCAAAAGAGTCTATAGTATCTGTTTACACATAAATATTTGAATACGAGGCAACAAATATAGTTTGAGTTCATTAATGATTATCGGTTCACAATCCAGTACCACCCGAGGAAGCTAATGTAGTGGCTAATGCATTGAGCCGATGATCCAATGGTACATTATTATCTCTTCAGTTGGCCGAGAGAGGTTCGACTGAGATGATTGGCGAGTTGATTAGGGCCTTTATGGGTATTATTAGAGTGACCATAGTTTTTTTTATATGAGTGATCAAAGGATAGTCACAGGATACAATGTGTAAGGAGAAAATGAGAAATCTTATCGCTACCAGTATACCTTTCTTTTTAGTGGAATTCGGTGGAAATATATGATACAAGCGTAGGTCGGTGGTACCCTCAGATGAGGAGTTGAGATAAGACATTATGGATGACATGCATGGTTCATGTATTATGGTACATTTTGGCGGGGTTAAAATATACCAAGATATAAAGCAACAGTATCGGTGGACTAGTATGAAAAGACATGTGGCTGATGTTTGTATCTCGATGCACTACTTGTTAGATGATGAAGGTGGACCATCATAAGTCATCCGGTAAGCTTCAATTATGCCCCTTACCGAGTGAAAATATTATAGCATCTCGATGGATTTCATCAATGCCTCTCCAGCATGATTTTATTTGGGTGATAATTGAATGCCTAACGAAGGTGGCACGTCATTTAGCCATTTGTACCGATTATCTGACCAATAAACTTGCATTTTGTATTTTTCTTAGAATGGGCATTTACATGGGAGTCTATTATTGATTATTTTAGATCGGGGCCATACTTTTCTAGCACGCTTTTAGGAGAATTCGCAGCAGGCTATGAAGACTCAACTGCACCTTAGCACATCATACCATCCACAAACGGATGAACATACAGAGTGGGTAAATCAATCATTAGAGTACATGCTACGTGCATGTGTGAGGGAATTCAAAGGCAGTTGGGAAACACATTTTCCATTGGTGGAATTTGTATATAATAATAGTTATCAAAATTCCATTCCCATGGCCCCATAAGAGGCACTTTATGAGAGACCGTTGTAACACTTCGCATTTTTTTAAATATTTAAATTACCCGTGTGCTCATAATTTAATAAATTAAGAAATAAAGTGAATAGAATAAAAATTAATTAGTTAATATTGGATTAATATTTATGTATTATTATATTTACTTTTGTGATGAGTAAACGAAATTGTACTATTTTATATTACGTCGTAAGTGGGTAAAAACATCGGGTCGACAATATCTTATTTAAGAAGCGTGTGTGGGTCGTGTTAGGAATAAGATGATAAATTGATGATAGGTGACTCGAATAGTAATTTCAAGTGAACAGATGATCCGGGATGGGTTGAAATAGTCAAAATTTGGTACCTGGGAGTTATAATCGTGTTCTGTGGACTTTTTAAACTATATGTATTCATGCCATTTGAATGTTATAAGTTAACCTAATTTCGTTATTAGGGGAAGATAAAAGGGTTTTACATGATAGAGGAAGACATGTACCCGTTCTAAATCAACTTATCATGAGAGAGAGGCAAGAGGAGATGGGAAATTCAAGAGAAAATTCAAGAACACCGTGCGAGGAGAATATTAAATAATTTCGAGACTTGGATCATTTCGGGTTGAGGACCGCAAGGAGTAAGATAATATTTCTGATATTATAAGAAAGTGTTTATCTTGCTTTCATATTATATGTAATGTTTTAGTTCATATCATAACTCATGAGAAACAAATACAAACTTTTGGGGTGGGATCCACATGTCAAAATGAGTTTTGGGGAAAGACAACATTGGCAACATTTGGTCAAGAACAAAGAGTGATATAAAAAATCGGTAAGAAAATTTTAGGTGCTACTAAAGGAAAAATATTCATTAAAAAGGAGAGTTGGTGGTGGATTCAAGAAGCGCAAAAGATAATACAAAAGAAACGAGTAGGTTTTAAAGATTGGCAAAAGAGTAAAAATCAAGAAGATTTAGAAAAGTATAAGAAGCTAAAAAGTGAAGTACAAAATATTATTAAAAATATGCAAAAAAACGCACTAGATAATATTTATTGTAAATTAGGTACCAAGGAAAGTCAAAAGAAAATATATAAATTAGCAAGGAATAGAGATGTATTGATAAGGGATATGGATCCAGTTATGTGTATTAAAGACATAAATCAAAATATATTAATTAACGATAAATAAATATTAGAAAGATGGGAAGAGCATTTACAAGAATTATTGAATGAAGAATATCCCAAAAAGACATCGGGAGCATTGAGCCGAATATAGGAATGGTATATCCCATTACTGAAAAATAAGTATATATATTAATTAGAAGATGGGAAAGAATAAAGGAGTTGGCCTGGATAAAATAGCCATAGAGATATGGAGGACCCTTGGAAGTATAGGGATAAATGGTTAACTAGTTTATTTAATAAAATTTAAAAATAAGGTAACAAGCTTGATGAGTGGAGGAAAAGCACCATAATACGTTCGTAAAAAAATAAAGGGGATACACAAAACTGCAGTAATTATACAGGAATCAAATTGATGAACCACACTATGAAATTATGTAAAAAGGTTATAGAAAAAAGATTTAAAAAAGAGTCAACTATTTCGGACTATCAATTTAGATTTATGCTAGGGAGATCCATCGCGAAAGCTATTTTCTTCTTAAAACATTTAATGGAGAAATGGAGAAGAAAGAATAAAAATTTATATATGGTCTTTATAAACTCAGAAAAGTTCTATGGTAGAGTACCTAGGGATATAATATGGAGACATTTAAAGAGGAAAAGAATTTGTATGAATTATATTAAACTTACTGAAGATATATATGATAACACAAAGATTAGAGCAAAAATTATATGTCGAGAAACTAATTACTTTACGATTAAAGTGGGTCTACATCAAGGATTTACTTTAAATCCTTACTAATTTCTCGTAGTATTGGATGAGATTACTAAGAACATATAAGAAGATAACTCATAGTGTATGTTGTTTGCAGATGATATAGTTTTGGTAGATACTTCAAAAGAGGGCTTAATGATGAGAGTAGATACTTGGAGAAAAGCCTTAGAATCTAAGGGACTAAAAATCAGTAGAAATAAAACAGAATTTGTGGAATGTAAATTTATTAATGAAGCTCCGAATAGCATAATGTTAAAGATTGAAAAAAAAGTGATAAACCAAACTAATAAATTTTGTTATTTAGGTTTAGTGTTACAAAGTGATGGGGAAATTGATGATGATGTTATGAGTAGAATGTCAACTGGTTGGATGAAATGGATACAATCAAGTGGGGTGTTATACGGTAAAAGGATAACAAAAAAATTAAAAGAAAAATTTATAAAAAAGTTGTTAGTACGACCATCCTATATGGAGCGGAGTGTCGAACTTTTAAGAAAAAACATGAAAAAAGTCTCTATGTTAGTGAGATGAGGATGCTTCGATGGATGATAGGAATTACTAGAAAGGACAAAATTAAAAATTATTATGTGAAATAAGAGTCGGGATTACCTCCCATTATCAATAAATTAAGAGAAAATAGACTTAGGTGGTATGCACAGGTGTTGCGTAGACTAGTAGATGCACTTATAAGAAGAGGAAAAATTATTGAAAATGGAGGGGAAAAGAGAAAGGGGATGCCCTAAGCTATCGTGGGAGTTATTTATTTGGAGAGATCTTAAGGAATTAAACTTAAATGGTAATATTGTTTATAATAGATTAGAATGAAAAAGGTGAATCCATGTGGTCGACCCCATATGATGGGATTAAGGCAAGAATGATGATGATGATGATGATGATGATGATGATATGAAATTTAAGATGAATTCAATATAAAGTTCAAATTTTGATTTGAAAATATGAATTTGAATCATGATGGTAATAAATGTGATCCTAATTGATGAATCTAGAAAAATAATGGAATTTGATATGATAATTAAGGTGAATTAATTAGAGAAAATTGATGGTTGAATCCCATAGTGTAAAATTATTTCTTGATGAATTAAATTCATAGAACATGTACCCTTAGGAGTTATATCAACAGGTTAATGTAAATTGATGTTGGGATGATTGTTAATGATTTTGGTTGAGAAAATGGGTAAAACTTCATAACAAACAAAATAACCCCATTTTGGCCAAACCCATGGGTGAATCGGTTCCCCAATAGCTGAACCGATTCAACTGCCCTACTTGGTCGGGCTTAGTTATTTAATTAATTGTGTTGTCCGGGTTGATTTTGGGTTATTACGGGAGGTACGTAGATAAGACTAGGACTTCTAAAAAATGTACAAATAAATATTAATTACTTTGGGATAGAGGGGATAATTCGAGGTGTGAAATTAAGGGTGTTTAGGACGAACGACACTCGAAAAATATATTAGGGTGTTCGAATGGGAATTTGGGATGGAAGTGGAATACGTGTTGGATTTAGATAAGCTTAGTGTCCAGAATAAATTATAATCGTGATATATAAATAACTAAGTGACTACTTATGAACTTGGGAGTCGGATTCAGACTCGAGAAAGTTAGGTTAGTGCTACGAGTGACATGCATGATTAGTTAGTGTTATTTTATATACATATGGGTATAGAGACAATATACATATGTGTATGAATATATCTATGTGTGATTAATACATGTAAAACATACCACTCTAGTGGGATGATATCGGTGGAGGTTGCGCACCGTGGGAGATCTCTCCTGGAGAATATCAACTGGTGTAGTGTCGGTCCCCAAGTCATAAGTCTGTCGCACAACCACTGCTTGTGAGTTTAGAGTCTAGTTGGATATTGTTGTATGGTTATGACCCACGGATATATGACTATTACTTCCTCAAGTTTTAAGTTACGATTTGGGTTCAGTGGTGGGATTTTCGACCCAATGACCCAGGTTAAGGTATTGTCGCTAGAGATGGTCCCAGTTGAGGTATTGTCCCTCGAGCCTAATAGCTTTCTAGAGAATGCATCCGTGAGGTAATGCTCTAAGGATTGCAGTTATAAATATATAGTAAGCAATGCATATGTACGTATACTTGACGTGATTTGTATATACACAAATATATGCGCGTAAATATATATACATGTGAATTAAAGGATATTATGAACAATAAATTTCTATTCATCCGGGAGGATAACTCGGGGATGCTGTGTGAAAATACATATTTAAGTGTGATATAACTATATACGGGTCCACGATAATAATGTGTGAACATCAAATTAATAACTAGCATGAAGTTATGTGAAATGAATTAATAAAATTATAATGGATAAGCAGATGCAAAATCTTAGTATAAACTCCAAGTTAAATAAAAGTATACGTGGGGCATAAGACATTGTATGAGACTAAGATTAGCAAAGGTACTAATTATCCTGGGTAGCGTAACTAAGGTGTTTAAAATACATGCGTTAGATGTGCACTATAGAGAGGGGCGAGGGGTATCTCATAGTAGAGCACACCGGTTTAAATATGATATATTGGAGTACATGTTTATTAATATATTTTAAACACTTGAAAAATATTTTCAAAAGGTTTTAGTCTCTAACCCATATTAAAATATTTTAATACTTTTAGGTGCTCAGCCACAGGGACGCCTGACTTAACCATCCTTCAAGTCAGACGATGATGCAGTAGTTGTGGATGCCTGCAGGGATTGATTAGACTCTTATATCCTTGAGATTTAAAAAGTAGGTACTTTAGAGTTATTCCGGGCATGTCACCCAGTTAGTTGGTATTTATTTTATTCAAATTCTTTCCTTTCAGTTAGTTGAATTATTGTATTGTGATTTTTACCGAGATCCATCGGTTAAATAATTTATGCCATTGAGTATGAGTTTTATTAATTGTGTGGTTCATTATGTGACTGAGAATTTTGTGTAAGTAAGTTAATAAGTTTTAAAACTTGACCCCAGTCCTAATAGGGTATTAGTAATTAAATGTATTCATTAGTGATGTTAAGAAACAACGAGATGAGATTCTTATTTTATTTTAGTAATTGCATGATGATCCGTTATTAGAATGGGCGGGGATTATTCGTGCCGATCATCGGTGTGTTGGTTGGACCCAGGAAAGGGTAGACATTTGGGGTCAGAGTTCAACCAAGAGACGAATGACAAGATCAAGTTGATTACAAAGAGGAATAAAGTTGCTCAAGATATAGAGAACAGTTATCCAGACAAAAAAAGGAAGCCAGTGGAGTTTTAGGTAGGAGAGAAGGTCCAACTTCGAGTTTCCCCCATTAACGGGGTGATGATATTTAGGATGAAAAGGAAACTAGCGAAGCATTATATAAGCCATTTTATAATTATGGAGAAGGTGGGGTAGTTTTCATATCGTTTATCACTTTCAGGACACCTGGATCGGGTGCACAATGTACTCCACATATTTTTACTTCGTAGGTTTTTACATCCCAAGGTAGCTTATAAACATATCGATTTGACCGAGATCGAGTTATACCTATATGTGTCTTATAGTGAGAAAGCCGTAAAGACATTGGATCGAAGAATTCAAAAGTTGCATTCCAAGGAGATATCATTAGTACATGTGTAGTGAAACCACCACAATGATGAGGAATCCATATAGGACGAGGATTTAATGAGTCAACAATATTCACATTTATTTCAAGTTATCTATAATTTTAAATTTGTAAACTTTGAGGATCAAATTATTTTTATTAGGGAGAAGATTGTAATTCCCCATAATTTTGAAGGGATTGAGCGCTAGCTAGAAGCCTCTATAATGGAGGTAGGTGACCGTTATAGTGGTAAGGAGAAACGAGGCGTGTGGGATTATTTAAAAATGGTGAAATTGTCTTTTGTTTTTTTTATTACAGCAACTCTTCCTCTCCTTTTCTTCTTTACAGTTTTCTACAGAAACTAAACCTAAAACCCTACTGCCTTATATTATCACTACACAATTAATCCTCAAACCAAAATCCAAAAGAAATTACATAAAAATTATACCCTTTATGGATCACTTTTTAGTACAACACTAACATAAGCTTTGGGGAAATTAGGAAGTCTTGTCAACATAATTTTAAGGATGATTTCTTCAATAGTTCTCATATGTTTTTACGGATTGCTATATTGAGACAAGCTAACATTCTACTCCCCACTTTTACCTATTTAAATAAAAATTTCTACCTCAACCTAATTTTTATAATAAAAATGAATTAGAGATAATTAGGGTTTTCATATATGAGATTTGTAAATAAAGAATATGAAAATACTCTAATGTTAATATAGAAAAATTTTGTAATTTTAATTGAATTTTCCTCATAGTGATACTTAAGGTTGTATGAATGTTAGAATAATGGTATAATTCATATGTAAAATTCTTAAGTATGTAAATTAATATGCCAACTATAATTATTCAAACCCTAAAGATAAAAAAAATAGTTGGATTCATGGAACTTCATTAAATTAGGATCACCTTAGATAAATGTTGATTAGAAAATATATACGTTTTTAGACTTTATGAATTCATGTATGGTGATTATTTGAGTATTATTAGAAGCCTCCATAATCTCTTTCTCATAGCCTAGGTGTAAAGAATTCCCTTACTTGAATGTTGATAGTGATTCTCTAACTCAAGCATTATATCTATATTATACCTCTAATACGATAGTATTAGAAGTTCTCATGCCAATTAATGTCATTACAATTGAAAGAGATTTATTTAAAAATAGGCCCCCTCCTTAGAAAACACAAATACTCAATTAAAGAAAAGAACCCAACGGGCTAAAAAAATTATGACTTTCCATTTCCTCTTCAGTTTAGCTACCCTTTAGAACACGCCCTCTGTTATCTAAACCGTTTTATCTCTTTATATATTATTATTTTTTTTACTTTAGTTATCAAAGCCCTCAATGAATACATAGAAGCATTCTCACTTTGTAGGTTACAATATTCTTAGCCCCAAAATTGGTTTTGTAGGGTTTAGACTACATGTGTTGATATACGAACTTGGTATCCCTTGCTTATAGCGATAACTCACTCCTAAAACACACTTACCAGCTGCAGATCTTGAACGTCGGCGTTATAATCATCTCCCACTATAAGTAATAACCCGTTCCTCATTGCATCCTTCGATTTCGGACCACCGGTGACTTCTTCTCTGTTATCCATTTGTTGTTTATTCCAAGAAGGGCAGCCCAGTACCATTACCGTTGTCACCATTGTATAGAGATGGGTCAGACATGAATAGAGTTCTCCTAGTATGCAATGTTGCACTTGCCTCACGTAACACGACACACCTCATGCGTGTCGATAACAGAGTGTCGTTTTTTAGATTGTAAGCACTGAAGATTTAAGATTAACACCTTTTCCATTGTCACCGAGAAGTAGAAGCAAGCCTACCCAGTTCGAAGCTCTCCTCGTCATAATCCGACACCCCCCTCACTAACTCGACTTCTCTGCCCTCTACGAACACAACCTACATGTGTTGAAACTTGATGGAAACCCAATTAAAATGTATGATACTCATTTTAAATTATGTTTTCTTAATTTTACTTTACCATTATATATCTTGTGATGTATTTTTTTACCATGTTAAAACTATTTTCTTCAGTTTATTTTACACTTTCAAATTTAATTTGTGTGTTCTTTAGTTTGTTATAACATAGTAAAATAGTACAATTTTTTTCACTAACTTGAAAAATGTTACGTTAAGAAACAGTATATATATATATATATATATATATATATATATATATATATATATATATATATATATATATATAGAGAGAGAGAGAGAGAGAGAGAGAGAGAGAGTAAAAGTTGGAGAGGGATTTTGTTGTCTAAGTGTTCTTTGGAATTCCAACCCAATGCTTGGAACATATATTCAGATAAAAAATTTGAATCCTATCTTCAGAGCATGAAATTGGGGTCTTAAAACACACCCCTGTTAAATTTCATTAGGGTTGATAACGTGCAATTTGGTAAAGACACCACTATCATCGTCGTCACCTACTGTTGTTGTAGCATGAACATTTATTAGATTGGAATTTTTTACTGGTTGAACGCAGAATTATGGAATAGGTTTACTTTGCTTATGAAGTTAAAAATATTTTTAAATTAGAAAGTGTTTGTTTAAATATGAATTTGTTTTAACGCAAATATATATATATATATATACAAGTCGACTCTAATGTGGACGCAACTTGCAAATTTACCTTGCAGACAGATTTTTTCATATTTTTTAAAACTAGCAAAAAAACTTTTTCAACTTAATTTTTTTCTATGGTATTTAAACATTTCGGGGAACTCCTATAAAAAAATTAGCGCAAAATGATTTTTTTTGCTATGTTTAAAAAATCGGTTAAACATATGTCACCTTTTAAAGCTTTTAAAAACTGACCTATGTTTGGCTGATTTTTAAAAAATAGTAAAACAATTCATTTCAAGCTGATTTTTTTTATAGCGATCCCCTGAAATGTCAGTTTATATGGTTTACGAAAGTATCCAACTTTCTAAAGCATTGAAATATTTTATAACTAAATGTCCTTAATTTACAGGAGCAAAGGAATAACATCAAGGATTGAGGGAGCACGGAGTTGTTTGGAAAGCTAAAGAAATTTAATCATTTGAATGTTCATTATATTTTTGGTTTTTTACGGTACATTACATTGACTATAATAATTAATGTAGCTTTTTCTTAGATATGTACTATCTGACTACATAGCTCATTGCCATAAAATTAAATAATTTCTTTATGCGAGTGTAATGAAATTAATTACGTAATTTAAATAGATGTCGTACTACACATTGTCGCCCTCTCATCGCGCGGGGTACATGCTAGTTAGTATATAATCTATACACTTGATTTTATTTGATCCTAGTTATGGACAAATATTGAAATAAAAGACTATTAAATATATGTAAATCCCCACATTCATTTACTTTGTATCTAGACTAAAAGATTAATTATGCCTCACCCCATCCTCTTAAAATAATAAAGAGATTGTGAAGAGATTTAAAAGGAATAAAATGTGGAATGGTAAGAAAAAGGAGTAAAAGCGGATGAATTTAATTAACAATGTTAAAATCAGATTAGAACTTAATTCGCAGCATTCTAAACGACCTATATAGCACTAAATATGTTGTTTATCATCTCAGCTTCGCATCAACGTGAACAATTCGTGCATGTCAAGGTTTCCACCGCTATCTAGATTATAACTACTAGAATCTGGACTGTAGCTATAATACTATGGTGCATAAGTGTCTATAATACAACTTTAGAATCCATAAAAGCCTCACCGTACGAATGAAGAATAAATGTGTGATTTTTCTTCATAAATCCATCTCCAGATTTAGTGTTCAAATAAAAGAACTTTTCCAAATCAAGAGTGAGAACAGATTTAACCAATAAGGTATTGGGAGCTTTTGAGGGTTTTCAAATTCCTCTAAAAAAGTCTCTCTCAAAATTTGTCTATTATAAAATTCATCACTTATTAAAGAGTTCAATAACAAAACACAACCAACCTAAATGAGTTCCACATGAAAAGGAACAAGCCACAAATGCAACCTGCCCCACAAACTTCCTCTAAAGAGGTCGGGACCACGCCACCTAGGGTAGCGACCACCTTCAGGTTGCTCTACTCACATCTTTTTTCAAAAAATCATTTTAATAAACACTTGGGAGTTAGACCTTCTTGTGACACTTGAAAGTGTCACTAACACATCACTTAAAAAATCTCATCCCCATGATTTAGAAAAGCTTAAAAATCCACTTAAAATTCTCCCAAATCCTTTTTTTGATCCTTTTTTTAAAATCAAAATTTTCCCAATGTTTTACATGATTATACCTTAGAAGTTGGTGTTCTTTTGGGTGTTTTTCTAATATCTCTTGACATGACATAGACACGTGTGATTTTCAACCACAACTCGAACACCATAGACCTAAATTTTTTTCCAACTGAAATACGACAATGGAAAACTTGATCTAATAGTGATAAAAAGTAATGATCTTCGGCCTTCTCTAGTGAGCATTTTTTATCTACATAAATTTTCATTTTAGAAATATAAATTGATAGAAATATTCTCCACTGGTGATTTCTATATTTATTCATATATGATTAGCGGGGTCAATATATAATATTTTATAAAAAATTAGGTCCCAGGAACTGTGAATTCATACTCTCCATTGTTATTGTAATGTATTGTGTACATAAGTAGCTGCAGAAGCCATGGTTCTTACTGGTAAGCATTCGTATTTGCAAGCGGCATCCGTGGAGCCTTGGCCTTTTTCTCCATTAACTGTACGGACATACCCTCATTTGGATCCTGCGATCTCCATTGTGGATGACTCCTATGTGTCCAGAGTTAGTTTCTTTAAGAGAGCATTGGTGGGCAGAATTAGTAGTGCAGTGTGCTTACCACCATCGTTAGAAAATATGAAGATGTGGGTTAACACTCATTAGAATCCGGGTGGTGGAGTGGTGGTGAGATTACTCAACTCCTCTTTATTTTGTTTCATTTTTTCTTCCGAGTAAGAAGCGAATAAGATCTTGGGTAAGAAATTGTGGTCTGTGCATGAAGACCACTTGTTCCTGGATAAGTGTCATCCACTGGTTTGATGTTCTAAGAGTGGTAGGAGCCCCTACAGTCGATGGATTAGGGTTGAGGGTTTGCCTCTCTATTTGTGGACTATGGAGGTGTTTCAAGCTAATGGCAACCAGTATGGGGGATTCTTGAATATTTACGAAGTTACTCAGGCGGGAATAGAGTTGAGGTGGGCCAAGATTCTGGTTAGAGGGCATGCGATTATTCCTAAGAATATCTCCATTGAGGTCGGTGTATAGGTGTTTGTGCTTCCCGTCTTTGTTGAGCGTACCCTTGTGCGTTATTATGGAGGGGACGACATGTAACAACCCAGGGATTTGAGCGACTATTTTATATTATTTTGCCTGATGGGCTAATTTTATAAAATAGGAAAAGTTGGAGTACATATTATTTCCCGTGATATTTAGGGATAATATTTACTATGTTTTGTCTATTTACCGTTATGAGTAGGTAAATAGCATTATATTATGTTTTGTTGCGTCGTTATATGTTAAACGACGGTTATGACTCATATTTAAATTGGAGTATAATTATTGAAATAAAATGAATTTGGAGCACAAAAAATAGTTCACATTTTTCCGAATGCCAAAATAGGGGGATGCCAAAATAGTTCACAACCCGTAGCCCAAACTGGGCCAATTCGCAGTGCCGAATCGATTCGGTTAGGGGGCAAGATACATGTCTGGGAGACCGAATCGATTCGGGTTATGGGCGAATCGATTCGGACAGAGGCAGAATGCCAGTATTACTCACCGAATCGATTCTCTTTTGATCGAATCAGTTCGCAACCAAGGGCAAATCTATTTGGTTGCCCTATTTTTGTGAGATTTTTCCTAGTTTGATTTTTAGCCCTTTTTCTTTTAGGTCCGAGGTATTGGACCCTTCCTTTGGGAAGTAATGAGATATTCTTAGGGGGTTGATTTGGGTAGGCAAATGTCCTAGGCTAGTATGGGGATGTTAGAGCTTATCCCGAGGGCTAGCTTGTGTAGGTTAATATCCGAATGGTATAGGAAGTTAACCTAAAAATAAATTGGGGATAAAATGTTAATGTTGGGACTTTTGGGAGTCAATCATTGAGGGAGACTCACATTGGTGGTTTATGAAATTATATGAACTCTTGGAGACTAGTTTGAGGATGTTGGGACTTCGGGTCTTAGGTCATTAATAAAATATGACTTAATGAGAATAAAATGCATAATCTAAATTGTGGTACTAAATGAATAAGTACAAAAGATTTGTGAGAACGTAAAAATGGATGTTTTCAAATGGAAAAATTAATGATTTTCATAAATGTTAATTTATGGATACACACCTCTCTAAATCGCTATCGTAAGGGAAGTTGTGTGCGTATGGTGAAGCCCCCTGGCTAATGAATGCAGGGTGGATATAGTCCTAGGCCATATGAGCGTTTATTGTATGTTTTCTGCGTTGGTGAGGTGATTCTGGGTGTGGTCATGACTCTCCCGTAGGCATATGGCCGCTTCCCGACGTTTCGTTAAGATCCCAAGTTGTCTTGGTGATAGGCCCTGGAAGATGATAGCCATTTAGGAGCGCGCACAGTGGGGAAACCTGGACGGGCGGTCTTAGAGAACGTTATATGATATGATATATAACTATGGTAAATAATGTGGGACATTATTGTTATTAAAGCATTTTATGATAATGAAATGGCTTTGATTTACATTTCCCGGATGGAAGAAGGGAAATGGGACGTTAAATACATTTTTCGGATGGAAGAAGGAAAATGGATGATATGATATGAAAAGGTTAAAGCATTTTTATGATAATAAAACTTGCTTTAAATTATATATATTTTCCGGATGCAAGAAGGAAAATGAAAAGATATGAAAAGAAAAGGTAAAGCATTTTTATGTTAATAAAACTTGCTTTAAATTATGTATTTTTCCTGGATGGAAGAAAGGAAATAAAATTGGTAAATAAAGCTTTGAAATGAGACTAATTGGTAAACATGTGATAAAATGAATTGCCATATATGTATTTCCTAAAGAAATAGGAACTGCGCCTTTAAATGGTGAATGGATTTATTTTGTATCTCCTTGAGTATCTGTAGATGAGACCTCCCATATATATATATTGATTACGTGCTAAGGATTCTAATGAATCTCTACGATCAACCTTTCCTAGTAGTAGCGTATCGGGGGGGGGGGGGGGTTCCTTGTTTGGATTTCTCTTCGCGAGACACCCCACACACGAATAGGGCATAATGTTGAGACTGGAGAGAAGTTAGACCTTAGTACTTGGGTTTACCTAGAGCATCATCATTGATATTGCGCTAGGTTCTGCTTTTAGATTGAGAGGTGAGATATATTATTGTTAACTGTGAGAGAATTACGAACTTAACTGCCATGCATTTTAGTCACATGGTAATCATATCAAACCGGGCCTTGACCCGTCTATATTTATTTGTTTTTGGATATACTCCTTTCCGTACAGGTGCTCTACCGCATGGGCACCCATATTTATATTTCCATTCCGGTTGTCTTGGAGCTATAGTATTTTGCGGATGTTGTAGGTTATTTGTCATAAACACTTCTTTCCATTGCACTCTAGTTATGTTCAGTTATATATACGGGCATGTTTCCCAAGCTTTGCATTCATTTATTATATTGTAATAATTGAATTGTAATACTTGGTGTAACTATTTGTATTGGTTTGTTCACCGACAACTTATTCGGTGATTATTTATTATATTGTCATTATTTATCCGTTGATTTTTTATACCCACCGTTTTTGCAAATAGGATTGTCTGAGTGTTTTCTTTTATTTACGAAAATTTAAATTTGACAGTCCGTTTTCTAAAATGATTGGTGGTTATCTCGTACTATTATTTTAATCGACAGTGATGCTGAGAATGGACCATCTATGATTCCTGTGATTATTAGAGTATTGGGTTGGCCACATATTTTTTTACTAGGCGGGTTGTCACAGATGGTATCAGAGCATTAGGTTCTAGAGTCCTTAGGAATCTGTGCGGATGTACTACGACTTTTGTGTTTCTTTTAATTTGATATAGAGCCCTAAGATTAAGATCGTTAATTTCTCTTGTGAGATCTCGTTCTCCTGCTATGATATGAGAACCCCGAAAATCTTTTGCGCGCTCGTGTGAGATTCGCAAGTCGAATGAGGAAGGGCGTCAAAGGAAGGCCGTTGTGAAGGCATCATGAGATGGTATTGCTAAGAACTATGAGTTGTAGTCGGGGATGAGGGCCACTGGAGAGGTCGCTCCCTTTGTAGAATTATCCCATATTACTACCATGACTACTAAGTACAGTAGATATAGTTTTCCAAGTATCACTGCAAGTAGACAGTGGTACTAAGCTTGGGATTCCAAGCAACGCTAATTTGAATTTGAGAATTCCTTGACAAGGACTTCATGTGGAAGTTTGGTCGGATGGAGGAAGTGTAACCTCATCTAGTGGAAACATAAGGCCTAGGAGTTCTAGCCTAGAGAAGGGTATAGAAGTGCCCACGTGCGAAAGATTGAGGGAAATCTTTCACCCGTTGGATTAATGTTGAAATGGCGGAAATGGTAGTCACCATATTTTGGTGGAATGGGAAGTTTTTCCCATAGAGAAACCCTTTAGATATTTTCAACAACGAGTTTTTCTGGGATGTCAAGAATGATGAGAAAGTGGATTCTCAAATATTCACATGAGGTTCGGTTAGAGGCCGACCATGAATAAAGAGTTACAGGGTTAAGGAAACCTTGAATCAAAGTGGGTTGATACAAGGAAGAGAGAGCCCTTTAGTGGAGATGATAGGCTCACAAGTAAGTGTTGCTAAACATCTCTAGCGAAGTAGTGTTCATGAGACCCCATTAGTGGACATCCACCTGAGGAAGGCTCATTGAACTAAGGCCGGGGAGGCTAGTAGAATGTTCTCTTTGTTGAAGAAGTTAAGGGAACTATGCGAGTAATCCCTAAAGTAGCTAGAGATGGAAGTAGTTTTGTTCGGTTAAGACTAGAATAATATATCTAGGAACCATTAGTGGTGGCCAAAGAGATTGGCAAGTATGTTGGTGGGAATTCCACCTTAGTTAAGGGTGGTGTATTCCTTATGATAAGATGGAGTAGTATGGTATTAACCCTAGATTCAGGTGTGTAAATTGAGCTTGTGGTGCTATCGATATTATTATAGTGAGTATATCTATATGACTTCCATGATAGGGAGTTTTTTTTTTCTTCACTCGATATAAGACGAGTGATGATATTTTAAAAGTATATGTGTGATATGTGCTACTTGTATTATATGTAATTATACGAGTAGAAATATTTTTGGTTTGGTTGGGGTGATGGAAAGCAAATAAATTGCGAGGTTATCCTATTTTTAGTTCTAGAGAAGAACTAGTTGTTCTATAATCTCTCTCTCCTGGATACAGGTTGAGAGTTTATAGCGGTGGATTGAGGTAGGTAAGATATTTCCATTACTTGTTTTGTCTGCTTTGTTTGTGTATGATGTTGCCTTATCTCCACGACCAACAAAGTTAAGTAGTAATGTATAGGAGGGGTTCCTTGCTTGGATTTCGCTTTTGCGAGACGCTCCACGCATGAACCTTAACGACGTTGGGAGTGGAGAGACATTGCATTTATTTTTCTTCTTTTATTTCTTTCCTTTTGTGGGTTAGATGCTGGGTTGGAAGGTTTAGCCCAGAATCACGAGATTGCGTGATTTAAGGGCTAAGTTAAAGTGCGAGATAAGAGCACTGTGATAGTTTTCCATCTAATCGATGTGGGGGAGACTAAGATATGAAAGTCGGATAGAGACTTATGGTTGTACCTTAATGACAAGGCCATTTATAAAGATGTATGTATGTATTTTGGGATAAGGTGTTGGTGGCATTTTATAGAATGTGAATGCAGGTTAGTTAAATTTTCAGTTAATTGAGATGGTAGGACGTAGAAGTAGAAGTGCATTAGTAGGGTTATGAGTTAGGATTTTAGCGGTCCCGATCATGTGTCTTAGACTGTTACATCTCGACGACCGACGATGCGAGGTAGTAGTGTAATGGGAGGGTTCCTTATTTGGATTTCGCCTCGGTGAGACGTCCCACGCATGAAATCCGAGTGAATGTCGAAATTCGAGAAAGGTCTTGGACACTAGGGATATAATTAGTATAATGTTTATACGACTTGATTAGGATATATATCAACCTTAGGATCATTAGAACGTAAGGCCCTTAGGGCATGTGACCTTGTTTTAGGAAGGCGGTAGGGAGTTGACCACAATATGTTTGTGGGTTAACTCTAAGTAGGATTAGGTCCCTAGAATGAAGAAGTATCGGATCTCGAGTGATTCGAAATATTATGCCATAGGAGGTGAGACCTCTCTTAGATAGGGCGTTACGTCGATAACCTAACTGTTGGGGAGTTAAAAGGATGAGTTGACTTTTACTCCTGCACTCGCGTCGTTAATATCAAGAGTGGATTTAACGAACGAGTCTCTGCCAGGAATGAGAAGTATTAATACTGGATCATGGAACCATTGTTTATGTGTCTCACAAACTTAAACCTTGTGAGAAGTATTATCCCCCACTTGAGATAGAGTTCATAGCAGTAGTATTTGCCTGGAATGAATAGAGGCACTACTTCCTGGGCAGGAAATTGGACTCTTCACGAGCAACAAGTTAAAGTTCATAATGGACCATCAGGATATTCCCATTTTTCTAAATAAATACTAAGGGGGTAGCTGATGCACTAAGTAGAAAAACCCGTAAGTGGTTGAAGTTAACCCAATGCCGAAAGGCATACCTCTAATGGGTGTGTTGACTTAAAGGAAGGATTGGAGTAGTAGTTTGTATGGATCGAGATTTCGGTAAAATAGTTCGAATCGTTTCCTCTAAGTATGGTGTCGTGTATGTGGCCTAGTGTAGTCGGTTGAGTAATTCCCCTGTTCGTTGGAATGAAACCAACAGGCAATATATTCTTTGGACTTGGAGCGGTCCGAGCATATTTCTTTAACGATTGGGCTCCTTGAGCCGTATACTTTTAAGGGCTACATCAATGCGAATAGATGTTAGTAGTGTTGGGGTAGAGCGATTATATTTTATTGTAGTTATTCCCTGGCAAGGGTATAGCGTGATTTGAGAAGAAAGACAATTTGTGCTGAGATATGTAGGTATCTCCTTCCGTAGTAGAAAGGTAGGATCGATAGTTCATGGAGAACGATTTAGTGCTATGTTAGAGCACAAAAAATGTAGACTGAGATCAAATAGTGATGACCTTAGTCTGAGTCCAATGGGGACGCCGCACTGCCGAGGGGTTTGAAAAGAATGATAGGACGATAGTTGGGTATAGTATACCCTTTGTATGAATATGGGTTACGCCTGAATTTTGAGGGTAAAATTCACTTCTAAGGGGGGGGGGGGGGGGGGGGAGTATACAACCTAGGCATTTGAGCGACTATTTTATATTATTTTGCCTGATGGACTAATTTTATAAAATAGGGGAAGTTGGAGTAAATATTATTTCCCGTGATATTTAGGGATAATATTTACTATGTTTTGTCTCTTTACCGTTATGAGTAGGTAAATAGCATTATATTGTGTTTTATTACGTCGTTATATGTTAAACGACAGTTATTACTCATATTTAAATTGGAGTATAATTATTGAAATAAAATGAATTTGGAACACAAAAAATAGTTCACATTTTTCTGAATGCCAAAATAAGGGGTGCGGTTGTTTTTAGAATAGTCGAGATAGTTAAAATAAGTGACAAGTTGTATTTTGAGTTTTGGGCACTTTTGGGGTGTTATGACTCAATTATGTGGTTACGAGTCATTTTAATGGTGTATTAGAAATTAAAAGAAGGGAATTAATGTTTTAAGACCCGTATAAGTCTCCCCGTCCCTTTTATTTCCTCATTCTTGTGTTAGAAGCCAAGAGAGAGAGAGAGAGAAGAGAGAGTTGGGACAAATGGAGAAAAAAAAGAGAAAAATGTAGATTTGAGGCAGGAATCCGTTGCTACCGGAAGGAAATCTGAGACTATGAACTCGAGGCAAGTTTCTTACTTTCTATATATTGATTTAATGTGATAATTTGCATGTATAGTTAGTTTTTAGGAGATTTAATCCATTTATGGGTTTTGGGTATTTTTGGTGTATAACCCTTAAATCTTGGTTTTAATTTGTTTTGAGTTGAAAATATTAGTTAGTTGCAGTATAGAAATGATGTAGTATCAATATTTGTTGTTCTTGTTGGAAGAAATCAAGGATTTTAGGGTTTTGGGGATTTTAGGGTTCTACAACCCGTAGCCTAAACTGGGCCAATTCGCAGGGCCGAATCGATTCGATTCGGTTCGGTTAGGGGGCAGGATACAGGTCTGGGTGATCGAATCAATTCGGGTTAAGGCCGAATCGATTCGGACAGAGGCATAATGCCAGTATTACTCCCCGAATCGATTCACTTTTGAGCGAATCGATTCGCAACCAGGGGTGAATCGATTCGGTTGCCCTGTTTTTGTGAGATTTTTCCTAGTTTGATTTTTAGCCCTTTTTCTTTTAGGTCCGAGGTTTAGGACCCTTCACTTGGGAAGTAGTGAGATATTCCTAGGGGGTTGATTTGGGTAGGCAAATGTCCTAGTCTAATATGGGGATGTTAGAGCTTATCCCGAGGACTAGCTTGTGTAGGTTAATATCCGAATGGTGTAGGAAGTTAATCTAAAAATAAATTGGGGATAAAATTTTAATGTTGGGCCTTTTGGGAGTCAATCATTGAGGGAGACTCACATTGGTGGTTTATGAAATTGTATCAACTCTTGGAGACTAGTTTGAGGATATTGGCACTTTGGGTCTTAGGTCATTATTAAAATATGACTTAATGAGAATAAAATGCATAATCTAAATTGTGGTACTAAATGAATAAGTACAAATGATTTGTGAGAATGTAAAAATGGATGTTTTCTAATGGAAAAATTAATGATTTTCATAAATGTTAATTTATGGATACACACCTCTCTAAATCGATATCGTAAGGGAAGTTGTGTGCGTATGGTGAAGCCCCCTAGCTAATGAATGCAGGGTGCATATAGTCCTAGGCCATATGAGCATTTATTGTATGTTTTTTGCACTGGTGAGGTGATTCTGGGTGTGGTCATGACTCTCCCACAGGCATATGGCCGCTTCCCAACGTTTCGTTAAGATCCCAGGTTGATTTGGTGATAGGCCCTGGAAGATGATAGCCATTTAAGGGCGCGCACGGTGGGAAAATCCGGACGGGCGGTCTTAGAGAATGTTATATGATATGATATATAACTATGGTAAATAATATGGGACATTATTGTTATTAAAGCATTTTATGATAATGAAATGGATTTAATTTACATTTCCCGGATGGAAGAAGGGAAGTGGGACGTTAAATACATTTTCCGGATGGAAGAAGGAAAATGAATGATATGATATGAAAAGGTTAAATAATTTTTATGATAATAAAACTTGCTTTAAATTATATATATTTTTCGGATGGAAGAAGGAAAATGAAAAGATATGAAAAGAAAAGGTAAAGCATTTTTATGTTAATAAAACTTGCTTTAAATTATGTATTTTTCCTAATGGAAGAAAGGAAATAAAATTGGTAAAGAAAGCTTTGAAATGAGACTAATTGGTAAACATTTGATAAAATGAATTGCCATATATGTATTTCCCAAAGAAATAGGAACTGCGCCTTTAGATGGTGAATGGATTTATTTTGTATCTCCTTGAGTAGCTGTAGATGACACCTCCCGTATATATATATATAGATAGATATAGATATATGTTGATTACGTGCTAAGGATTCTAATGAATCTCGACGATCAACCTTGCCTAGTAGTAGTCTATCGGGGGGTTCCTTATTTAGATTTCGCTTCGCGAGACACCCCACACACGAATAGGGCATAATGTTGAGACTGGGGAGAAGTTATTCCTTAGTACTTAGGTTTAACTAGGGCATCATCATTGATATTGCGCTAGGTTGTGCTTTTAGATTGAGAGGTGAGAAATATTATTGCTAATTGCGAGAGAATTAACTGTCATGCATTTTAGTCACATGGTAATCATATCAAATCGGGCCCTGACCTGTCTATATTTCTTTGTTTTTGCATATACTCCTTGTCGTACAGGTGCTCTACCGCACGGGCACCCGTATTTACATTTCCATTCCGATTGTCTTGGAGCTATAGCATTTTGCGGATGTTGTAGGTTATTTGTCATAGACGCTTCTTTCCATTGTACTCTAGTTATGTTCAGTTATATATATGGGCGTGTTGCCCAAGCTTTTCATTCATTTATTATATTGTAATAATTGAATTGTAATACTCGGTGTAACTATTTGTATTGGTCTGTTCACCGACAGCTTATTCGGTGATTATTTATTATATTATCATTCTTTATCCGTTGATTTTTGATACCCACCGTTTTTGCAAATGGGATTGTCTAAGTGTTTTCTTTTATTTACGAAATTTTAAATTTGATAGTCCGTTTTCTAAAATGATTGGTGGTTATCTCGTACTATTATTTTAATCGATAGTGATGCTGAGAATGGACCATCTATGATTCCTGTGATTATTAGAGTATTGGGATGGCCACCTATTATTTTAGTAGGCGGGTTATCACAGACAGTTCTGTGATGGAGCTGGGTAGTGTGCAGGAGCATAAAAAGCAGGTGGATGGCCGTTTCGTGGATGGACAGAGTCCATCTCATTCAGTAGCTAAGCAGGTATCTGGTGGGGCTGTCTCTACGGTTTCAGAGGATCATACACATTCCAATTTTAGCGCCATAGTTATAAACGGTAAAGTTACAGGTAAGTATGTATGTTCTTCAGACATCGGTCATTTTCCTAACTCTTCTAAGCCGATACACAATAGCTCGGATGTTCACAATCTGGGTAGAGTTCATATCGTGCAAAGGAATGTAGCTCCGGGAGGATGCTCTTCTCTGGGCAAAAGCAGTTCCGAGGAGAAGGCGAGTTATCTCTTGGAAAGTGTACAGGCTAAGGTACGAGGTGTAGGTGAGGTGGGAGTAGGGTGGCGGATAAGACCTGGGTTGGTGGATTTCTTGGGTCGGGTGAGATTGTGGGTATAAGGGACAACTTGGCTGATTAATCTTAGGGTGATGGGATTGGAATGCAGGAGGCCCAGGTTGTGTTGTCTCATGAGTTGGTAGGGGTGTCGTGTGCTGGTAGAAATAGAGGTAAGGTTTTATTTAATGCATCTCCTTTGTCTACTTCTAGTGCTAGTGGTCCCCTCTATTTGTTAGCAGAAGGTGTGTCAAGTCTTGAGTTGGGTTTAGACTATCGTGATACTGCTAGTATTAGTAAGACTAATTGCAGTGTTCCCCTTTTTGTTAAAATTGGGTCCTTGTCTTAATTCGGGCAATGTGTTAAAGCATGGGGCTTTTAGAAAAAGTCATAGGACTAGAGGGGAGAGTAAGTGGAAAGGGGTGGTTGATAAAGGCAAATATAGTCTTTTCGAAGGACATGCTTGTGTGTTTGGTGCAGTCCCAGTTCAAGGCATGTCCGAGGAAGGAGTTGATGGGTGCTTGCCCGATGCGTAGCCACATAGTATTGGCACGCTTTGTACGATCTTGGAAGAGGCTGTAGAAGATGAGGTGGAAGGGGGAATTGCGCATGACTTGTCTGGCACCTATAGGGAGTTGTTGTGTGGGCAGGACAATTTGGGTAGTGTGGTTGTCATGTCCCCAAGGTTATGGGTGGAGATCAGAGCATCGGATGGGGAAGGAGAGGTGTCCAGAGGTAGTATGGGTATCAAGAGAGTTAGCAAGGACGAGAAGGAGGAGTGGGTGTCTAGTGTGATAGGTGGATTTAGTAAATTCACAGGGTTAAATTTTTAGGGGAATGAGAAGGAGGCTCTTACGTTGTTCTGTACCATAGAGGAGAGGTGAAGGGAGAGAGTAGAAGGGGGAAAAGGGGGCGGGTGGGGTTTCACACGATTTCTTATGAAGTTACGGATCATCTTTTAGAATGTGCGGGGTTTGAATGACCTCGGTAAAAGAAGGGTGGTATGTGGAGCGATTTCATGGCGGAGGACGAATAATTTATGTCTTCAGGAGACAAAATTTGGTTCTATGGATAGGGAGTTGGATCGGTCTATTTGGGGGGGTCATAGGGTAAATGGTGTTGTCTAGATTCAGAAGGAGCATCTCGAAGGGTGATCATGTTGTGGGACAATAGAGTGGTGGAAAAAATTGATGTCCTAGTAGGTCGGTGGTCTCTTTCGTGCATTTCACTACAAGAAAAAAGCCTTTTTATGACCTTTTTTAAGTGTCATAAAACGCATTTCATGACGCTTTATTTTTTAATAAAAAGAGTCATAAGTTTGGGTGTCATAATTAATACCCATAAAAAGTGTCATATTAGGTAACGGTTATATATGACTTTTTTTCAAAACTATCATATCTGCTATAAAAGAAAAGTTCATAATATACTCTATAAGATGTCATATTTGATTTAAAAAGCGTCATGATAAATAGTTTTCAAAATTTTAAAAAGGTCATATAAAAAATTTCTCACATGTGGGTTTAATATAAATGGTCAAAAATTAAACATATAATAAAAAATTAATAATTAGTATTAATGTCATATTTGACAAAAAAATCTAAACACAAATCAAAATTTACAATAACATAAAACAATCTTGAATTTTTTTGTATTTTAAGTCAAGTACACCTAAAATGCACCAAAACAAGCAATTTGTCCTGATAAAAAAATAGTGGGACACAAATATATATACCCACAATCTACATTAATTATCCACAAAAAATAATGACTATTACATGTATCATAACTCGATATACCCATTATGTACATCATTAAAAAAAATGTCTCCAAAAAAATTTACATTAAAAAATCACTCATAAATGCGTCGATCTTCCTTTGGCTTTCGCAAAATTGGGGCGTCACCTCAAAAGCGCCAAATCATATAATATAAGTCCGAATAAGCTCCCATCATGGACTTGCTTCTTCAAATTGTCCTTCAATAAAGCAAATTATAAATACTGTTGTTAAATCATATTCTTATAAATCCTCTTATGTAGTATATGTCCAAATTTATATATATTGTATAAAAAATTTATTTTTTCTTAACTTTTGAAAGAAACTCACAAATTTTTCACCAACTTCCATGGTTGTGTTGTCTTGATATTTTCTATTTCTCGATTGCGGGCGGTTATCCACATTAGAGACCTATGATCCTCATCAAATGCATGTCCACGTATCTTTTTTTGTCCTAATTATAAAATAAAATATAAGAAATTAAGCACACAACACAAATTCGCCACAATGAATTGATTATGGTTGTATACTCTACAAATAATACAAGAATTCAATCACATGCCTCTAATCTAGCAATGATACGCCTTTGACATGCCTCTAATTAAATGCTCTTGTATAAGTTCAAAACAATATATATAAATCTCTAGTGCAACGTAAAACACAAGATATAAATTCCAATTTTTTCAAAGTATTACGTTTTGCATAATGTAAGTCGAAAA
This sequence comes from Sambucus nigra, assembly GCA_949130495.1. Lineage (NCBI taxonomy): Eukaryota > Viridiplantae > Streptophyta > Magnoliopsida > Dipsacales > Adoxaceae > Sambucus > Sambucus nigra. Next base: position 427,825,816 of record OX422219.1, read on the forward strand.
GATTTTTTATATAACACAAATAATTCTAAACAATTTTAAAAAATTGGGCAGATTTTCATCTGTTTATAGGACTATCCACCCAGTTTAAGAAATAAATAAAAAACTTCAATAATATTCAAAGAGACTCAATTTATAAAACAAATTAAGATATTATTTCATTCACTAATAGAAAAAATAAACCATTGACACATTGATATTTTCGTCACGTTTCACATTAAAAATAGTCAAATAAGACTATCCTCACCTTCAGGTAATTGATGCTCAACCCTGAAAATAATTTATTTCATCCTTTCTTTTAGACAACCATAATAAGACTTTCTATTGTTTCTTCCATCCCGCTGTTGTTAGATGGTGAGAGTCACTGGACCTGTTGATTTATCTCGTTAGCATTCAAAATTATGAGTTACGCGGAATATGTAATTCTCTGTACTTAGTAATATAATAATATTTGGTGCTCGTATGAAAAAATAAAGAAGGTAGCATTGCAAGAACCAATTTAACCTTACTGAGTAGTGAAAGTGTATATATAGAAGGTAAGGATGCACATGTACGGCAACCCAACTTTTCAAAGTGGTCCATTTTAAAGTTTCACATGCATTTTGTCAAACATGAACTAAGAATGGGTGAAAACAAGAGTGACATTGTCAAATTTGTATGAAAATCAACATTGTCAATTTCTTCAAAAGATAGTGGGGTAAAGGACGTGACTCTTGGGTGGGGTGGGTAGGGTTAGTTTTTATTTTTATTTTTTAACAATGTTAAAATATAACTATCACTTTTGGTGCGATTAGTAAAAGGTGATAGAAATTTTATTATTTTGACAGAAAATAGTGTCTTTAACAACACCCAAACAAAAAGTCAGGGGCACAATTTCCAAAAAATTAAGATTAAGAATTTTTTTTATTTTCGCCCCTTAAATCTGAATTCGAGCTCTTCAAACTTAGAATGTACCAAATACTTATTGCGTCCCAAATTAATAGTCACCATTTGAAAGTCAAATATTTTAAGGAAAAAAAATTACTTTTCAAATTTATCCTCCTAAAAATTATGAATAGCTTTGGATGTAAGTCACTAACTTGGATCATTGTCATTTTATTGGTATTGTTCGTATACGTAACTTTGTAATTTCATATAGTTTTATATAATATTTTAATAAACAAGACCATTAATTTGAACATAACCCACAAAGAATTACAACTATTAATTTGGGTGGACCAAAAAGGAAATCATGACTATTAATTTTGGTGCATACTTCCCTTTTCAAGTCTACGGAGGCAAAAGATTGTAATTGATGCTGTATTGTCCAATCCTACTTTGTTAGTTGTGCAAAAGACGAATTATACATGGCTAGGGATACCCTTTTCTGAAGGAAGTCTACAAAGGCACTTGTCAACTGAATAAGGAATCGATCATTGTACCAAAACACGGAGGATTGATAGAGCGGAAGCAGGTGATTGAATGGCCAAACAGAGAGATGATTCACCTAGGGAAGCGAAAGAGATGGGTTACATTGTTTCTAATGGAAGCCCTAGTTCATCTGAGGTTGATGACATTCTGAAGGATAGTTCGAGCCATTCAATGGGATTAGCAACATCAAAGTCAGTTTTTTCCATGGAGGAGAGACTACACTGGCATGATCATCACTGCATGGATGCAGGGATCACTACACCAAAACAAGCTTTTAGTAATAGACCATTTTATTTATTACTAACAGTATTCTACCATTACTATTTCTAACAATACTTTCCCGTTATTAATTTAACTTAAGTGTTACTAATTTAAGTTTATAAATTACAAAAAAAGTTAAGTTATTTCAAGACTTCCCGAAAAGATCCCATATACATTTTTCCTAGCCCCATTTTCCTCTCCCGTTCCTCCCCCCCCCCCCCCCCCCCCCCCCAAACCAAATACCAAAATTTCCTCCCAAACATGTGTTCACATTTCCCCCTCGACACTGTCTTTCTCCTCCTACCACTCTTAGACATTTTTTTTCTCCCTAGTAAATTTAATTTTCAATATGATTTAAGTTTTATTACTTGAAAGATCTTATTAGTAAGTTTTATTTTGATCTTAGGGCTAGTATTATAACATTTTAGGGTTTCAAAAGGGAATCATCTGATTTCTATTCTGAATTTTGATTCGTATAAATTGTTGTGTATGGACATAAAATTGATATATATGAAGACAAAACTAACTATATTTATCACACTTAATGTTATATTCTGACCACAAAACTAACTTGTAGAGTATGGATCCAAGTAACTCACTTCTTTGATTGATAAGATTAATTTTTAGAATATGTATATGCTTTTGAGTTAATAAAAATTACATGATATTCTAGTAATTGTAAAACTTGATGTTATTTCATAGCAATACCTTGTTATAAAATTATTAGGGTTTATATTAGCATCTTTAATGATACGATGAGTATCAGGGTATAAGTCTTGAAACATTTTAGTTCATGAGATATTTTTATGATTAATTTTTGTTATGAGATTGAGTTAGGTTTCATGAATTCGGCATACTACTTGAATAAATAATGCAAATTTTGATACTTTGAAATGGTATTATCTAATAGATGTTTTGATTTTGCAGCTGGAGACTCTGGGGTTATGCCATATTGTGCATCTTTGTAAACATTCATGGTAATGTGGTTTTCAGAATGCAAAAATGTAAATATTTGGTTTTTTTCAGTTTAAGATTCTAATTTCCCCTTTTGTTGCATGTCTTATAATTTATTCCGGGCTTCCTTTTATTCCTTCCATTGTAAGCTATTGTATATCTTGTTGTATTTGATCAAGAAGCTTATCTTTTTGTTGTTAATATCCTTAATGTTTTTTTTAATCATTCCACTTGTTGAAGTTTGTTAGGTTGGTGGGAACTAAATTGTAGGTTATCATATATTTAAACTTTTCTGGGGTTATGGTTAAATACTTGCTTTAACTCAAGTTTATTTTGATATACCAGAAAATGAAGAATAGTGTTTCAGTTAAGATTCTTCACCACTGAATTTGGCTTTAAGCCTAAAAGATTTGTGTTCAGCGTTAATGATTAGGGCTCATTCACTATTAAAGTACCGGATTTTCTTTATTTTTTAATTTATTTACTTCTAAACCATACATTGATTATTAATATATGTGTGTATTCCTGTTTAGAGTTATGGACCCGTGGTTATTACATATGATGTTTTATTGCTATATGTCAAATTGATTCAGTGTAACATTGTGAATACAAGAAAGAGCTTATATTCACAGTGTTTAGACGTTTGAAGAGTTTGAAGAGCTCGATGAGTCTCTTGAGAAAAATTTGCAGGAACAGCTCCGTGGGAACAATGAATAAGTGTAAAATATTTTGAAGGTCAATGGAGAAGCTAGTTTTATCACACAAGAGAGCCCCAAAATTTTTGTTGAGGCTGCCCAACCCGAAGAGCCCTTGGATGGTGAAAGTTCACCTGCAGCAGATAGCTTCACGGATATTGACACGACTCAGAATGTGTCTCTAAAGTGTGTGCTCTCTAGGCTCAAGTGCAAGCCTATCGTTCAAGTAATAAACCGACAAGTCGGGTATCGATCCTCAGGGAAAAAGGACAACGGAGTTGTGACGACGGGATAAGATTGAGAAATCCTAGCGATGACTCTAAGAAGAAAAGAAAAAGATTGATTTGGCTTTTTGGGATTGCTTACACTAAATGCAATTATGCAACTATGATAAAATATACAACTAACTAAATTATCTAAATGAAGAATGAAGAATTAAATTGAAATTGCTAAACTTAAATGATGAGAAAATAGGATGGGAATACAATCCCCCAACCCTAGTGTAATGCAGTGACAACGTTGATCATAAATTTATCCGATTAATTCAAACCCGGAATTTAGTACTCCCAAGCATTATGTATACGAGGTTCAAGCCCGCGTCATACCTAATCTGAGGATGAGTAAATCGGTATCACGGTAATTACACTCAAATTGTACTCTAAATCATCACGAGTAACCATAGGCAAACGAGATATAAAGATCTACAATTCTTATGAAATTACGCGATACGATCAAAATTAATCATTAAATTCAGCGGATCGACGTTATACACATGCACTAACACATCAGGTTGGGTTCATGCATCCCAACCTTAAAAAACCTAGCCGGACATGTTACTTTGACTAATGCATGAAATAATAACGTTGCATGTGTATGAATTCATGATAAAACTAAATCTAAACATGTAAATACGTATTATGAATGCGAAAACAAGTTGAATCTAATGGGAAAACAAAGCATGCAAGAACAATAATAAGAAACAAGAATCTTGAATTAAAACTTGCAAAAACAAACCCGAAACAATGAATTCTTGAAGTAATTTATTCCCTTGATGTTCCTAGATGTTCCTCCCCTTTCTTTCTATCAAAAACTCTCTAAAAATAACCCTAAAGGCTGCCCCTAGGTTAGTGCCTTCGTTCCCCCCAAGTTTGGAGTCTTTTAAACCTATTAGGAGACTTGGAGACCAATCCAAATGAAAGACAAAATTCGCGTGTCAGGTACAGCGAACCGGTTCGCAGGTACAGCGAACCGGTTCGCATGTACCAGCCTGGTCTTGCTCTCAACACTTAGATTTTTTTCTGGTTTTTCTCTTCTTTTCTTGGATTTTTCTTCAACTTCAACTGAGCATAACTTTTCAACCGTAGCTCGGATTTGGGTGCCGTTTTTTTCCAGTGTGCTCGTTGTTCCGAGATCTTCAACTTTCCAGAAGGCCCCACCTCCAGAATCGGGCTGTAAAATTATGAAAATGCCCTTGAACTTGCCTTCCTAGCCTTTCTTCTATGATTTTTCCGCAACTTCAAGGGGTCATAACTCTTTCATCGTAGCTCGGATTGAGGTGCCGTTTTTTATGGTGTTCTTGTAATTGAAAGATCTTAAACTTTCTAGTTGGACCCACTTCCGGACTAAGGCTGAAAAATTACGAAAATGCCCTTGAACTTGCCTTCCTAGCTTTTCTTGCACTGTCTTGCTTCCTCCTTTGCACTGCTTGCATAATTAACCTGTAAAACCAATAGGAGAAGCACGAAACACGTAATACTCGCCAAGAAGGTTAGAAGCATAAAAGTGAATCAAATCCATATATGTTACATCATTCGGGTTCACAAAAGTACTGAAATTAGGGGGATAAATATACAATATTTATGCCCAATCAGATATGCACAAACTCGATTATATAGGTAAGAATCGATTTCATTGTTCATTATTTAACAATTATTGATATACCAACACTTTTTAAAACACTTAACTGCCGATGGGCTTAATAACTATATGTAAGCATTGGTACTTGGAGAGGTATCTTCAAGCAAGGAAACACCTTCAAAAGATGATAACTTATTTGTTCATGAAGAGGAGAGATTTGTACAATTGTCTAAAATTGATGACGTTTGTGAATCAGAGAACAGAGATAACAATGTCCTTGATTCTTATAATGGGGAAAGAAGTGTTTATCTCAGATTATCAAGGTTGATGCCATTTTTTTTATTATAGTTATAATTTTACATATTCAATATGTCCTCCCCTTGGAGATTATAAAATATTATACATTTATTTTTTGATTGCAGAAGAAAAAATATCCAATGCAAAACATATCCCTCATTTTGATATGTTTGAAACATTGTCAAAAAAAGAAGAAACTTCAAGCCATGTGGCTGAAATCTCAGCTAGAGGAATGTTAATACAAGAGGATTTCTTCTTCAGTGCTAATGTTATAAAATCGGATAAAGACGAAACATAGGAGGCTGTATTGACAATGAAATATGATTTTGATATTGGAGTACACATGGGAAATGTTTCAACTGCTACTAATGAAGAGACCATTGATCATGGTTTTGGAGGACCACATGAAGAAAGAAGTACACCTATCAACTCAGAGGATCGGAATACCAATAGAGCTAAAACTCTAGTGAATTGCACTGATGAATGTGAGGAAGGTTAGTTCAATGCGGCTCCTTTCTTAAAAAAACCATTATTATAATAATTTTTGTTTTTTCCTTTTATTTTTTCTTGAAAATCCATTGAAATTTTCAAAGACAAAAAGCCTGCTTTTTTAAGTTGGAAAATCATCTGGCATAAGCATTATGGAATTAAAATTTATATATTTATTTGTAATCTTCTTCAGAATGAATTTCTAGTAGACTTTGAGATTCAGTGAATTGGTATCAGGTTGGTTTCTAGATGCAACTGATGTCAAGATCATGTTGAATCAATTAAACATTTGTTCCTCCCAAGTTCTCTCACTAGGTTAGTTTGAAGTTCATTGGTAATATCATAGGGACTAAGCACAATACGAATTTTAACTCTTGAATTGTCTTGAATTTTACTATGGAAAATCTTTGCCGAGTCTTACAAATGTGGGGACATTTGGCAAGTCTATAAATCTATAAAAAAAAAACAATCTTTTAAGAAAGACGTAACACCGTATTTTAAGAGCCTATAGAGGAGGAGGGGACGGTGGGTGTGTTGGAGTCAGTGGTCGATAAGTAGGCATCTTGGTTTTATGTAGTGTAATGCAATTTGTTGATGTTTTATAGTTTCATAACAGGCCTTCCGAATATTTTCTTGTTATGTATTATTGGAGTGTAAGAAAAAAATAAAAATGGTATTACGAATAGTTGAACTATTGAAGAATGAGATTCCCCTAGAGGAGGAATCGGTGATGATATCTAAAGATGTCAAAATTGGACTAGTTCTTGTGGACATAATTAATGGCTTCTGCACCGTTGGGGCTGGGAATTTAGCCTCGAAGGAGGCCAATGATCAGATATCTCAGATGATTGATGAATCAGCAAGACTGGCTAGAGTGTTCTGTGAAAAGAAATGGCATGTGCTTACTTTTCTTGATTCTCATTAAGCCCGCAAACTTGAGCGCCCATATCCTCCTCGTTGCATAAATGGCACCGATGAATGCAATTTGGTTCCTGCTATTGGTATTAGGAATATGCACATAAATTTGTGTGCTGGATTTTGTGTGCTTTACATTATCGGCAAAGAACCATGGGTTTCTTACCCCTTTGGAGGAGGTAGTGGTCTACTCCCACGGTTGTGCCATCTTTATTACCAAAGACACCAAAGATGCTATTGCTAATCCCCAAGAGTTGATGCATCACATGGGTCTTTACATGGATAAAGATAGGGGAGCTAAGATAGGAAAAGAAGTGAAGTTGGTCCACTAAAGATGACTTGATAAAACCACTTCTACCACCTGGATCTTGCAACGCAATTAGTCAAAAGTGGTAAGGCTTGTACTTAACCAAGTAGATCAGTAGTCAGTACGGTGCGTTTGCAAAAGCTTTAAGGGCTTCCTAAGATTATGGTGCAACATATATATATATATATATATATATATATATGTGTGTGTGTGTGTCCCTGAAGTATCAATGTGCAGAAGGCATAATATGTGTTTTTTATGCAAAGATTATTGTGCTCTTGATAAGAACTATGAGTAGAATAAAAAGTAATCTATGGGTTTTGTGTGAAAAAAAAGAGGCCTTCCATCACAAAGCTAAAATGTCAGCTCCTCGTACTTTCAGCATAAGACAAGTAGGCAAATGTGAGCTTGTTAACTTTGAAATGTTAAATGACTTACCAACATACTCAGCTTATTTTATTTGATTAAGACCAATTCAAAAGAGGGATGATGTGTAAGATTTAAAGAATGCGGCATGGTTCTTGTCTATGAGGCATAAATGCCTCATCCAACTAAAAGTCAAATGGAAGGGATATATCATGAGACGACTCTTAGTATGGAACTAATATTATTGCAGATTTGTAAACTTCGAGACAACTTGGAGGGAATTATATAAGTCACATTGTCCTGGTATTGTAAGGCAGATTCAACCAGTAATGGGTGATCAGAACCGGGTGTGACAAATTATGAACTCGCAAATGACTGGCAGCAGATGTATTGGGAGACACATTTACATAGATATATACATCTTCCGTAAAAAGTATATTATTATATTTAGTTTTACATCACTTGACAACATGAAGTTTGCTCATTTACAACTATAACTAAAATGAATCTTGTTGCCTATCGTTTAGTTCACATCTAGATTGACAAGTATGTTGATTTAAGGTTTCGATTTTGTTTTATTTTGTGGTTGCAATTTCAGGTGCCGGTGTGAGATTTGGTTGGATGGCGGTGTAATTATAGGTGGAAGTCGCTTGCAATTTTGACTATGTGGAAGTGCTTGCAATTTCTTCCCATTTTATGTATTTTAGGTGATGTAGCAGATGAAATATTAAGAGAGTTTATTCTCCATTTTGGGATGAAAATGATGCTTTTATGGAGTTCTTCATTTTTTCCAGTTTTGTTTATAGACATTTTTTTAGAAGTTCACACATTCAGTTACTTTGAAGTACTACAATGTTTAAACCTTAATGTATGATAACTTCTCCTTCCTACATTCTTTTAAGCATCATTTCTCACCTATTAATCTCTCTTTTTTCTTTTTTATTGTTTTTGGTAGGGATAACAAGTGATTTAGGCAACACATAGACAAACTAAAAACTTGATACGCCTTTGTGAAGCCCTTACTTGTGTGTGTTGGAAAAATATTTTCCACCTACGTTTTTTTATATTAGGTTTCACCTCACTGTGCATCTAGCCCTAATTTGTGGACCAAGCAATGCTTATTGCATGCCGTATCTATTTCTAGTTCTGAGTGTTTCAGGGGTTGAAACTAATCAGAAAAACCTCCCATTTCATTCAAAAAGGTGGAAGTTGAGATGTGAGGAGAAATGTGCGCTTAATTCTTAGACTGTATTTCAATATAATCAAGAGAGTGGAAGTGCAGTTTTGGCGGTGTCCAGTTCTTGTTGACTCATTAGAAAAATGTTGTTGAATATATTTACACAATTATTTTTATTTGTTCCCACTATGAAGTTTCTTATTAATGGCAGGTTGGAGAATCTAGCCTGCCATTGATGGCTATACCCTCTGCACTAGTAGTTCCCGAGTCAAAGCAACACGTGGGATAAGAAAAAGACGATGATTACGATGATGACTTCGCACAATTAGCTAGAAGATTGTTTCTTGACTCTCAAGTTTTCTTCTGCACATTTATATAAGTTATGTTTGGATAATGGAAAACCCAAAGGAAAATATAGAAAGAAAAATATGCCACTCTGAAATTAGGAGTCAATATTTGAGAGTCCACTATTTTAAGAAAATGTTAATTTTAATGTAACATTTGGGAATTCAGTACATTGATTTCAAAAATGTGAACTTTAATTTGAGATTTTTGTAAAAAGAAAACTTACTCGTAATTTGAGACAGAGTAGCTTAGATTTCTCCCTTCTATATCACATTTTCCTTTACTTTTTAGGCTTAAATGTAGCATTAAGATCACATAATTTCACTTGCGGTAGCAAACATCACATGACCTAAATATGTATATTTGATTTAAAATGCATAAACTTGTTTGCATTTTTCTGCAATCCTTATGTTTTTTCAGTTTGAATCGATAAACAATTTTCACCATTTTACTTTCTTTACAAGTGAAAAATATTTCACGCAGATCGATGGGGAGCCCAAAAAGACGAGTTGTGATTCCGGAGAGGCCAAGGGAAGATGACTATTTCTATTCCAATCCACATGAGTGTTTGAAAACTTTCGATGAACCATTGCAAAGTACATGATCCCATTTTATTCCCCAACGGAGTTCTTTTTTATATTTCATTTTCTTTGTTATAATATAAAAACATCTCATTTCAGGATGATTGTATTAGGATGTTATGTTAGATGCATTTATAAAAATAATGTAACTTTTGGGGTGATTGTATTACGATGCTTGGTTTAAGTTTTTTTTTTTGTTTATGTGGACTATTTTTGTATATGTTCTTAGGATTTAAATAATGTTGTAAGAATAATTGGATTTGTTTAAATTCAAAATATTGGATCTTGAAAAATATATCTTTTTTAAATATGTATTAATATTAGCATATCAATGTTCAAAGGATAATACAAGACTTGAGCTTTCAAACCTTATCCATACATGAATGCTTTGGAAATAAAAGAATTTAGTTCAATTGAGACAAAAAGTACAATGACCCGAGTGTTAAAAAGACATATATGGTACCTTAGCTTACTTGTAGTTTAGCGCAATGTGTTCCCGGTTGTTGTTGTTACTGATACCCTTGATGGAATGCATGACTACACTCCTATGACTGTGAGCGTCCTTGTCTAAATTTCTTTCTAGCCAACCGTGGGCAATCCTTGACAGCAACAATATTATTAATTACATAAATATACGCATCAAACTCTACATCAATGTGGACCATTAGTCCACTTGCAATAGAAAGGGCAATGCATAAAGAAGCTGAAGTATGTACTTTCCCATGTTTCTGTTTACATAGCAATAGGGGTACCATATGGGCGCATAAGATACCGAAGGCATAGATGGGTGAGCGTATATACTACTGTGGGGATACATATGGATGTGGTGGGGGTATCATACGGTGGCATAAGATGCTGCAAATTAATATATAAATTAAAACATGTGTAGTTGAGAGAAGATCTTTAAATTTTCAATTGCAGTAGAAGCAGAACATTATAAATCAATGCACAAAATTCAAATAATGAATTGAACCATGCAATTTTGGCAAGAATTTCCTCTAAACTATTTTGAAAGGATAAAAAAGGCCATTTGAGTTATGTACGCCTATCTTAACCACGGAGAATATAATATCAACATAAACCATGTGGATGTGATGTAGAATGAACGAACATGTAAAAAATACTTTATAAAATTATGTTATCTATCTATAATATTTTTGTTATCCTCTTCTTTATCATAAAAATGTCATCTAATTCTTTCTATCCAAACAACCTATGCCAAGCAAAGAAAAAAAATCTCCTTAAGCATCAAGTCCTCTTCTTATTCCCAAAGAATCTCCATACGTACTAGATGTTTTTTTTGTGTGTTTGGGATCCCCCCCACCCCCCCCCCCCCCCTAGCACGCACCCACCCCAAAGGAAAAAATGAAAGAAAAGAAAAACAACTCTGACACTAAATTTTATGGCAGGTCAGTTAATCAAAATCTATTTGAGAAACAATTAGTCAGTGTAGTGTTGGCAAAATTATGCAAGTTTGTAGCTCCCTAAGGTGAAATTATAGATTCCCAAGTTCTATCTATTAGGTGAATTGTATTAGGCCAAAGTATTATCTAAACTGGACCTTTGGTCTGGCTATCACCGGGTCAGAATAAAGAAAGAAGACATACTTAAGACTACTTTTCGAACAACAACCACTATGAGCTTAAGGTTATGCCCTATGAGATTAAGGTTATGCGCTTTTTTGATGATATAATTCTGCAAGTGCGTTCAAATATCACAATCATAAAGACATAATCACACTTACATTGTGTTGACCCTTCGTTTAATTGTGCATACGATGTCTAAACTTGTCACAGCCATTGCCAATGTTGTCTGCACTTTGCAGTAAAAAAAACAGCTTAATCATACCAAGGGGGTGCAGTACTCTACTTAAGTTCAACCCACTTCAACACGATAATAATGATGAAGAAAACTTCATATCAAGCAACATTAGTCAATAAAATATAGGCGGTATGCTTGAGAGAGAGAGAGGATATAAATATAAAAAATAGAGGATCATGGCTTGTGAAGCAAAATCATGAGAATGAAGTTTATGCAATACCTAAATTATGTGTCAATATGTGTGAAGTACCATTTTTGCTACAATGATCCTCATATTTCGCAGTAGACGTGTTTTTGAACAATTAATAATGGACCGCAACTAAAAAATGTGTGCCTCATAAATGAAATGAAATAATGAAAAGGGAAAGTTATTTCTTAGTTTCAATAATTTTCAAACATTTTCATCATATTGTGTCAAGAACATCAGAACTTAAACAATCGCACAAAGGGAAAGCTATTTCCTACTTTCAATAATTTTCAATAAGTCTACCAATAGAAGGATAATGAATTCTTAATAATCCAAATAATGATAACGCTAATTACATATCATGCCCAAGGCTAGATCAATTATTACTTTATACATGTCACAACAAAGGAAATTGAGGCCTAATTACTCATTGCAAAGCGCAACTTAAACATATAATGGTACTACAACATTGTTAAGTTCAATGATTACTCACCCAACTTTTGGTGAAGTTATTACATTAACTTTCTAAAGTGTTTTTATTTTTGGTGAAGTTATTTCATCAAACTATTTTTTTAAAATATTGACTATTTTTTATGAAGTTCTATTGATCGTCACACTATTTCTGGAGTGTTTTCAAACTATTTGTTACCCAAATTCACTATATTATATTACCATTGAAATCTTTGATCGAGATAATCAAACTCTACGAGCATTAAAAGACTTAAAACCAAGCATCCTTTACCATATTTTCCTTCCTAATTTCTTCTCCCTCTATCCAAAGAACTCATGAGAGATCCTATTATTATATCTACTATCCAGGTTCCTAATCTTTTCTATTTTCTAACAATTTCACTTTACACACTATTCATTTAGTTGTCGGTGTAGTTTTTTTTAAAGACTGGTAATATTTTCCAAGCGAAATTTTAGTTAGTAATAAAAAAAAGTTATTTCCCATATATAGAGATTAGTGGACAACCATATATGGAAGCTCTTTCTCTAAATTGTAAGAATTTAGTGAAAATCATTGACCTTGGAGTTTTATATGCTGTTATGTACATACTTAGTTTGATTTGTTTGATCTGTTTGTTAACATATTCCCACTATTTATTGTGGACTTATGATAAAACATTTATACAGAAATGGCTGGAAGCAGGTTCAGAACTTGCCCACAGACGCAACAAGTTCTCGCCCATACTATTCTTACGCCCAATATCATGATCGGGGATATGATATTACAATGGTGTAATGACCATGGTATTAAATTAGACACCTCAATTCAGTTACCTGATGAGGATGGATTAATAGAAGTGGATAGGAACCATTTTTACTCATTGCTTAAGAAAATTTCATCTACACAGTCCAATTAGAAGGAAACCCACCAAAGAATTAAAGTCATTGACTAAGAGAATGCCTTTGATTAGGGCATTATTTGGGGAATCTGTGAATGCAATACCTAAACTGTTCAACCCATTGGCTCAACCCAATATAGACCCAAGTCTCCAGTATGAACATTTCTACTACTTCAATATGAGTATATGCTAACAATATGAGAGTTTGTAGGCTTAATTCTAACAAGAACACTATTGATTCCAATTAATTCTAAAACTCTTAGAAGAATGGTGCAAAAAATTAACAAAGATAACAATAAAAGTCAAGCGAAACCATAACATTAGTGAGCTATAAATGAAATAACCGATTCTAAAAATTGTTTAACACATTTGAACACAATATAAGTGTCTAAAATAGAATTTAACAAAGATGACAATGAAAATCAAATAGACCATACCCATTTGAACACCCACAATCTAGGAAATCCACCTGACCCGAAAGAAAATTGGATCCCAAACAAAATCCTCCCAAATAAAGTTTTGGTTTTTTAAGTAGGAGTTTATATCCGTGTATAAGTGTATGAAATTATCCTACGCTACATAATATTTCTATATTGAGAGCGAGAGGGAAGTGCCATATACAGATTGAGAGAAAATTAAATCCAAGATCAAACCTGAGAAGAGATATCAGATATGGTGAGCCGAGAGCGAGTGAGATGGAAGATCCGAGAGTGAGTGAGAGGGATGAGTTACATATAGAGACGGGGGGGGGGGGGGGGATGATAGAAGTGAGGAGCTATGAGAGAGAAAGGAGGGTTTCGTATTGGAGCCAAAAACAACCGTAAAAATTTTTGAGTGGGAGGGAAGAGAACGCGCGAAAAAAAATTGGAGGAACTTAAAAAATGCCATTAAAATATTGGTATACTTAAATGAGGCCAAAAAATATCATAATAGGTTAAATTAAAAATTATTGTTATTTTAAAAGTGTCATATATGATAACATTAATAACTATAAAATGACATTTTTTTATAAATCTGTCAAAATAGTAGAAATACTACACTGTTAATGACATTGTCTTAATAATTGTCATAAAGTCATTTTTTAAAGCGTCATAAAAGCATTTTTTTCTTATAGTGTTTTCAAGTGTGTGGAGGATGGTTTCCTTTGGATTTTTTCTGGGGTTTACGGTCCAGTGGAGGACTTGGCTCGTTGGGAGCTGTGGGAGGAATTGGCAGGGTCCAGGAGCGTCTGGGGCATTCCATAGTGTTCAGGGGGAGATTACAACATCGTTCGGTTCCCCTCTGAGAGAAGCAGTGGGGGGAGATCGAACTCCTTTATGCGGGGCTTCTCGGACTTCATCAATGATTTGGAACTGATTGATATCCCTTCGGAGGGATGAGTTTTCATTTGGTCCAGTCATAAGGATATGCCCTCGCTCTCTCGGCTGGACCGATTTTTAGTTTCTACAGGCTGGGAGGAGCAGTTTTCGGGGGCCACTCAATCTTTCCCGCCTTGAGTGACTTCGAATCACTCACCTATTTTACTAGAGTGTGGAGGGGGAGGTGGGGGAAGGACCCCGTTTAGATTTTAGAACATTTGGTTAAAGGAGGAAGATTTTTTAGGGAGGGTGCAAGAGTGTGGCAGGGGTATGAGGTGGAGGGGAACGCAAGCTTCAGGCTAGTGACTAAATTGTTTTGTCTTAAGGTGGATATCATTCGCTGGAATAGAGATATGTTTGGGTTTGTGGGGTGGGGGGGGGGGGTATTGAGAAGATTTTGTAGGATATCCGTTATCTCGATGAAAAAGAAGGGGTGGGCAGTCTGTCGGGGGCGAAAAGGGTGGCGAGGGTTGTGAAGATTAGGGAGGTGGGGAAGCAGTTGATTCAGGAAGAGATAAGTTGGAGACAGAAGTCTAGGTCTCTTTGGCTTAGGGAAGGGGACAATAACAGAAAGTTTTTTTCATAAAGCGACAAACTCCCATAGTTGCTTTAACCATATCAGGAAGGTGGTGGTAGGGGGACTGGAGTATACCAAGGAGAGTGAGGTTCGTAAGGAGATCAGTTAGTTCTACAAGAGGTTGTATACGGAAATGGAGACATGGAGACCGAAGTTGGATAGACTTCCTGTGGAGAGCATTTCAGAGGACGAGGTGGTTCAGTTGGAGAGGATTTTCACATAGGAGGAGGTTGTTCAGGTTCTGCGGTCGATGTGTGGGGATAAGGTGCCTGGTCTGGACGGATTCACTATGGCATTTTTCAAGCACTGTTCGGAGGTTCTCATGGTGAACGTGATGGTTGTTTTCAGCGAGTTCTATGATAGGGGTTACTTTCTGAGTAGCATGAACGCCACGTTTATTATTTGATTCTTAAGAAAGGCGGGGCCACAGATGTGAGAGAATTCAGACCCATTAGTTTGGTTGGCAGTGTATGTAAGCTCATTTATAAGGTTTTGTCAGTTAGACTTAGAAAGGTGATTGATCCTCTCATTTCGGATGCTTAGAGAGCGTTTGTCGGTGGTCGACAGATCCTTGATGCTGCACTGGTTGTGAATGAGTGCATTGATTCTAGATTGAGAGGTGGGGTTCCTGGCATCATTTGTAAGCTTGACATTGATAAGGCTTATGATCATGTGAGCTGGGAGTTCCTTCTTTATATGCTCGGGAGGATGGGGTTTGGGGAGCAGTGGTGCACATGGATGAAGAGGGGAATTTCCTCTGTCAACTTCTATGTTCTTGTTAACGGTGTTCCTGAAGGGTTCTTCTCGAGTTCACGGGGGCTTAGGCAGGGTGACTCATTATCCCACTTCCTATTTGTCCTGGTTATGGAGGCGTTCTCTCGGATGATGAGTCCCTCAGTGGAGGGTGGTCGTATCTCGAGTTTTTAGATTGGGAATTCTGTTAGTGTCTCTCACCTTCTATTTGCTGATGATACTATTATACTTTGTGGGCCATCTGTGGATGAGTGAGGAGTTTGCGATTGCTTCTGGTGTGTTTTGAGGCAGTGTCGGGTTTACGTATCAATGCCAATAAGAGTGAGTTGATTGTCGTAAGTGAGGTGGGCAACGTGGGCGTTCTGGCTAGTGTTCTCGGTTGTCGCACTGGCTTTCTCCCTTCGAATTACCTTGGACTTCCTTTAGGGGCTAAGTTTAAGTCTTCTGCGATGTGGGATTAAGTCCTTGAGAGGGCCCAGAGGAGGTTAGAAGGTTGGAAGCACAGTTACCTGTCCAAAGGTGGTCGGTTGACGTTGATCAAAAGTGTTTTATCTAGACTTCCGATGTACCTTTTGTCTGTTCTCCCTTTACCTGGGACCGTTGGCAAGCAACTCGAGAAGCTCATGAGGTACTTTCTGTGGAGAGGTAATGAAGATAAGCTTAATTTTTTCTTGGTGAGTTGGGATGTAGTGTGCAGGATGTTGATAGAGGGTGGGGTTGGGGTGAGGAGCTTAGCTCATTTCAATCAGGCTTTACTAGGGAAGTGGTGGTGGCACTTTAATAGGGAAGGTGGAAGATTGTGGAGGAGGGTGGTGGTCGCTAGGCATGGGGTGGGTCCGCATGGTTGGGGTCCTATTATGGGGTGCTCTACTCATGGGGTGGGGTGGTGGAGGCATATTGTGCTTGTATGGGGGAGGTTTGCCTTGCTCACCTCCTTCTAGCTCGGGAATGGGAGTCGTGTCAGGTTCTGGAAGGATAAGTGGGGCGCGGGGGGCTCTTTGGAGGTTCTATTCCAGGGGATGTTTCGACTTGCTGGTGATAGAGAAGGTTAGTTGAGGATTATAGGCGGGGGATAGGGGATCGTGGGACCCGAAGTTTAGGAGGGGTCTCCTAGATTGGGAGATGGATGAGGCGGAGGAGTTTTTTGATTGGCTGAGGTCGGCGCCATCTCCGTCATTGGGGGTAGATGGGTTGAGGTGGACACACGCTAGGGGTGGCCTGTTCTCTGTTAAGAGTCATTATTATGTGTTGTGGGGTCGTGGGGGTGATTCTTTTCCATGGAAGGTCATTTGGAAGTGTAATGCGCCACCCAAGTTTTGTTTCTTTGTATGGACCGCTGTCAGGCAGGCCATCTTGACTATTGAGGGGCTTCAGAACAGAGGAAGGAGGATGGCTAGTAGATGTTGACTTCGCAAGAAGGAGGAGGAGACGACCAATCACCTTCGTCTACATTGTCAGGTGACTATGGGTCGTTGGGATTTATTTTTCTCTTTAAGCCAGATTGATTGGGTTATGCCTAGTTCGGTGGGCGAGGTGCTGGCAGTTTGGTCGAGGCCTAGGGGTTGGAATGGACCACGAGTGGTCTGGTTCATGGTCCCTCATTGTATTTTTTGGACCATCTGACAGCAGAGGAACATGAGATGTTTCGAGGGTGTCGAGATTGATCCTTCTCGGATTCGGTAAATTTTTTTTGAATCTTCTTCTTACTTGGTATAGGAAAAGATATGTTTCGTCGCTGTCTCTCTTTTTTGAGTTTTTGGAGGAGTTCAAAGGGCTTGACTAGTTTGTTGTGGGTTTCGACCCTTTGATTTGTTGTTTTGTATACTTTTTGTATACGGATTCCGCCCCCTTAGACGGGTGTGTTTTATTGAATAATTTACTTATAAAAAAAAATGCAAAATTTCTATATATGAAGTTTTTCATTTGATGGGGACAAATACATATGACAAACATTATCGAGACATCTACAATTAACACATGATATGAATACTTTTCAAAGTCAAACCATCGAAAATACTCTTTTTATTAAGTATAAAATGTCCGGTCACAAAAGAACTTAGAAAATAACATGACTCTTGCGATAAACATGCTTTTAGAAACAATCAATTTTGCATTACTACATGGATATTTTGTTCACATAAAATTAACCTATTGTGTGCGGGACAATGAATTTGATGGACCACATCTGCCCATTCTATACGGCACGAACAGTTTATGTAGATTACACCTTTAATTATAGCTTTGTACCTTACCCTAAGCATTGGTACTATATAAAAGATACTGATATTTTTGTAGAGGAGGTCCCATTGATAGAACCATACATTGATAAATTTGGCTAACTTTTGCACAAGAATAGGAAATTCTTACTCGACCATAAATATACAAGCAATTCGAGCCCTCCTAGTAAATACTATGCTCATGAAATAACCTAAAACAAAGTGGGAACCAAGATAACAATATAGGGTTTATCACGTTAAATACTATCAAATTGTATCATGTATTTGTTAGACTTATCTACCTCATGAATGGGGTGTTGCTTTTTCATTAAAACTGTTCAAGCTTATGTATACAATACTATTCTGGCGGTTTTTTTTTTGTTTTTAGAAAATCGTGTATGCCTTAACACATTAATTATGCTTAAGGCTTATCAAATTTTTGTGTAAAACAAAGAATAAATAACATTTTTAGAATTTTTTTTTCTTATAATTTAACACTTAAATATTAAAGAAAAAAGTTGTCAACAATCCTCACCTACCAATTGTTTGCTTTTCATCCATTCATTAAATACTATGGCCTATTTCTTCCTTTTTCTCTCTCCCTCTAAATACCTTTTTTTTTTAAATAAAAGCACATGACATTTAGAATAATTAGATATATCATGAAGCTCTTGCAAATGATAGTTATTTGCGAAGTTTTCATTAGTTGTGAGTATGTAAGATGATAATGATTTCACGTGATACGTAATAATTTAATCCCAAATACAATATTATATAAAGAAAGATGAATTTATTATGTATGAGAGAGATAGAGAGAGAGGGGAGTAAGTATTGAGAGTCAATATTGATAACGTGTTTCTTAACACTTAAATATTACATAAAAATGTGTTCAATATTTAGAGTGTCAACATTGGTTGCTTTTCATGCATTCATTAAATACTATCAAATATCTTCTTTTCTCTTCTCTTCCTATAAATACTAATTTTTTTTTAATAAAAGCACATGTCATTTAGAATTATTTAATGAATCCTGATAACATGCGCTCTAAGGACATATATTAAGAACCTCAAAACAGTAGGAACATAATTTCGACATGCATTTAATAAGGTACAGATACTCATGTGGAACTTTAATACTTACTATTCTGAAATTCATAACATATATCCTAAGAACACAAATTATTATTTTCCTTATTTAATATATCATGAAGCTCTTGCAAATGACAGTTATTTACGATTTTTCATTAATTTGAGTATATGAGATGCACATGATACGTAATAATTTAATACCAATTACAAAATTTTATGAACAAAGTTGAATTTATTATATGAGAGAGGGAGAACGAGTACTAAGTTCTTTAAAGTTGTTTCGACAATCATGTGGAGTATTGCGCTGTATGATTCTATCTATCTTCCCAACACATACACATGGGTTCACGTTGAGGGAGTTGCTTAAAATGAAAAGTATCAGCTGTTAGCCTGTCAATGGCATTTGCTACTTTGTTTCTTTGTACGAAAAAATCTCAATGGCATATTAGGGCC
This sequence comes from Sambucus nigra, assembly GCA_949130495.1. NCBI lineage: Eukaryota > Viridiplantae > Streptophyta > Magnoliopsida > Dipsacales > Adoxaceae > Sambucus > Sambucus nigra. Next base: position 427,845,269 of record OX422219.1, read on the forward strand.
CCACGAAGTGAGGCTCGCATGCTGTTTTAGGACCCTCTCAAGATATCACGCTGATTTTCAGTCTTACAAGAGTATCAACTCCCAAGGAGAGGGGTCGATCTTACCGCCAATTGAATGTGTTGTCCCATTCCTGCATGGATATGATGTACCTATCCACTTTGTAGCTACTAATTGTCGTTTACTTATATTTCGAGGAAGGCATTCTTCTTAACTAATTATAGGTCAACAAAATAGGACAAAATAGGTCATAAAAATCATACGATTTCATCTTATGAGAGGATAAATTTATAGAAGGGCGAAAACGAATCTGACTCTTTCTAGACTAGGCAATTGAATTCAGACTTTTCACCTAAAATTGTAATGTTAATAAAAAATAATTAGACACCCAAAATTTTCAACTTGTTACAAATTTGTTAGTTTCTTTCCGGCACTATTTAAGGTGCCATTATAACTTCATAAATATGGAATTAAGTCTAAATACGATTTCTTTATAATTGTTTTATAATACAATTTATTTATATAAAGAATATTTTAAAAAATTAAAAGTGGTGTTTTTTATAAATAAAAAACAAATAGAAAAAAAATAATAATAATTTTTTTTATAAATAGGGCCTATTTTCATAAATATAAAAATTAAGTTTTTTAAAAACATGTTCATTATGAAGTGACTTTTTTAAAAATAAATTTTTTTATTATAAAGTATCTCTTTATAAATAAAAAATTATTTTTTACGACTTAAAATATGAATTTTTTGAACCGTTTTTTGCGTATAATTTTTAAAAAAAATAGTGTTTATATACTTTCTTTAAATTTAATTTTATAAATGAATGATTTTTTTTTAAATTGTAAAAGGATTTTTTTACAAAGAAGAGATGGGTAACATAACAAAAAAGAATTTGTAGATACCTTAATTTGAGGAAAATATTTTTTAAAAATGGATAGAATAGTTGAAGGAGGGTAGGGGAAGGGAAATGGATAGTTGGCGTTTTTTTTTTTTTTTTTGTAGATAATGGAAAATGGTACCTAACGGATGTAAGAAGAAGAAATGTAGTTTTTTATATTAATAGTTCTTTATAACTTATCTTTAAATTTAATTTTATAAATATTTTTTTTTAAAATAGTAAATGACTTTCTTACAAAGAAGAGATGGGTAATATGACAAAAAGAATTGATAGATAATAAAGAGAATTGGCATATACCTTGATTTGAGGAAAATATTTTTTAAGCATTGGATAGAGAAGTTAGAGGGTAGGTGAAGGGAAATGGTTAGGTCACGTTTTATTTGTTAGGAGAGAATAAAAAAGGGTACATAATGGATGTAAGAAGAAATAATATAATTTTTTACATTAATTGCAAAGTTATGTATTAATGTTGGAAATGATAACCCCCAATTTTAGATTTTTCAAAATGAATTTCCTAGAAATGCGGAATAGAGATGGTTCAACACAACAATTTAATTTTTCAAATTTTATTTGATTTTCTTTTCTTAAAAAGATGAAAAATTAAATTAAACACAAATTTTAATTTCTAAAACAAAATTAAAATTAAACCTAAATAAGTGAATTATGATGAACACACACATACACGAAATTCACTTGAACCGAATTAAATCAACCCAAGTCCTAGCAATTTGCCTAACATTAATTAATACAATTTTACAAATTAGGTCAAACCAAATTTTATCCAATAAAATTAATGACTTGAATTAAATGAATTTTCACCCAAATTGAATTTGCACCAAATTAACTATACCAATTTTATCTTTTTACCTAATCATGCATCTAATGTGATATAACAAAAGATAAAATAAGTAAACAATATACTACGCCGCGATGTACGAGAAAAAACCCACAATGGGAAAAAACGTCGGACGACCCTAGCCTTAAATTTACTAAGTACGATTTTACAAGTACAAGACAAAAAGACTTACAACACCCAACTTGACTCCGCCCAAGCCCCAATGCTTCTTCATGTATGCACATCTGCCTAGAGAATAACCACGGAGGTCCACCGCGGTCTCGAAATCCACCGATCGGACTTTTTCTGGTCACCATCACCCGAACAAGAAGCCTTTCTCCAAGTGGATAGGTCATAGCAAACAAACTTCTTCTTTGTGGGATGTATAAGTAAACCCAAACTTCTCTTCTTTAAGGTGTAGAGATAAACCCGGTGATAAACACTCCAAGCAAGGATATATATGAAGAAACTTGGAGTAAACAAACTATTGGGTGTGTATGTGCTTTTGGTGAATTTAATCCATCAAAAATCAAACACAAAACATGAAACTTTTTCTTGAAAGAATTTGCTCTCTAAAAGTCTTAGATTGTGAAAAAGTTACTTTCAAAAGGTTGGTTCCCGCACTTAGTAAATTCTGTCAAAAAGTAGTGGCGGAAATGTAGTGGGAACATGGAGAAAACTGCAAAAAACTGTCAAAAATCTATTCCCGCCAAAGTCCTTCGAACGACATTCTTGTTCGAACGACTCTACTAACGATGTTCCAGTGCGAAAAAAGAAATCTCGTTTGAATTCTCGTTCGAACGACCATCTTGTTCGAACGAGATTCCAGTTCGTTCGAACGACGTGTCAGAAAAAATAAAATTCTTTTTAAGCCCAAAACTTTTTATGAAAAGTTCTTAAAAAATATTTTTTCTGAATAAAACAAAGTCATTAAAACTATTTATAAAATACACCGAATGAATTTCCAAGATCCTATATATATATATATATATATATATATATATATATATATATAATGCATTCATACCTTAGGAGCATTGGAACCAATGTTGTTGACGTAGAAACGAGGGATACTAAACCTGACATATGATGAAGCTACGTTTTCAACTAACACGTCATGGGCTTGGATGGATACACTCGAACACTATCCTATGACTCAAATATTTTTGTCCGGAATTGAGCCAACACTACATTAAGACTCAATCGGAGACTTGTGTCCTTACAAATCTCCCCCTTTGGCTACTCTGGGACAAAAAACAAAAAAAAATTCTAAAGGGCCGTCAAGCTCTACTAGACTTAAAAAATATCGCACCCAAAATAAAAATTACATAGCTTGACTAAAAAACCCAAGGATAAATATCTTTGCCGATGAAGGTTGCCATTTAGAAGAATTCCTGCACACTTAAGCAAACTTTCAAACGCATAGGGAATATCAAGAATATTAAATGCATGTAAAATAAATACTCCTCCTAAATTAATTCTTCCCTTAATTAAATACATGACCTTACTTAGAAAGACGTCTCCCCCTAAGATAAATCTCCCAAACTAAGATATGAGTACAATATTAGATGCCATTTCTCCCCCTATCATTCTCCCCCTTTTTGTTCAGGAATAAACAAAGGATAAAAACTAATTTAAACACGATGAAGCTTAGAGTGATAAGAGTATGAAAGCATATGGACAACAAATCGAAACTAATCCATAAAATATATGACATCAATGTGATACATGAGACACTAAGCATGTGATATCAACAACAATATGCAACACGATAGAAACCAAATATGAATTTGAAGCATAGATGGACTAGAAAGCAGGGCAAAGAAAAATTAATATATATATATATATATATATATATATATATATATATATATATATATATATATATATATATATATAGAGAGAGAGAGAGAGAGAGAGAGGGAGAGAGAGAGAATATTACTAACGCACACACACATATATATAGGTATAGACACCACACATGACACAAATTACCATAAACTTTTCACACTCGTATGGTAAAAATGTGTCATATGGAAAGGAAGTGTAGGGTTGTGAACTAGTAACAATTAAATTTAGACCCAATCACTTAAAACATGTTCACAGAGTTCTCAATTGATTACAAACTTCATCACATTTGAATATAACCTCATGTGACAATATAAATTAAACTCAATGAACAAACATACGCAATGCATACAATCATAGAATTTTGATGATTCTACAACTCAATAGAGTCGTGACATTGTAAGTACCACTAGGATAAACGGACATTGTGCGAACCGTTGATATACCATCCAAACTCCCTCAATTTAAGTATATTATTTTAATCTTTTGAATGAACAAATCAACTAAACAAAATAGGCCTTGGCAAATATTTTCTTTTAATGCCATTATTATTTTAGGCCTTTGGACCACGTATTTCTTTTAGGTCCAAGCAAACGGTGGCTTACTCGCAAAGGATGATATTTCCTTTCGGAGCCCTTCCCTGTGCGCGTGCGCGTGCACACACACACACACACACACACACACACATATATATATATACACACACACATATATATATATTATCACTCAATTCTCGCGTGTAACGGACTTTAACATGTACTAGTCCTCCTAGGTCACATAACATGTAGATGACAAGGTTGGTAGCAGAACACCTCACAAAGCTCAAATATACATGTGAAGTTATAATTTCAAGTGAACTCATTCATGTGAATAATGAGGCATATAAAAATAGAATCCATTATATCAACACAAAATCCAACTACTCCATGTAAGCATGGTAAAGAACATTTTAAGGATTGACAATCTAAATAAAAAATTCTAGTCACATGGAAGCGAAAAAGAAGGGATTCAAACATAAGTATATGCCACATAGAGTGTGTCCAACTAAAATACACACAAAACAAAAATCTTTTTGATTTTTCGAAATTTTTAAACCAAATAAACAAAAATATTTACTCCAAAAGACAAACAAAAATCATTTGAATTTTTCGTAAAGCCTAAATTACTAAAAATGTAAAACACAATTGATAAACAAAAATCTTTTTGTATTTTTCATTTAATGCAAACTAAAATAAATATAATATAAAAGATAAACAAAAATCATAATTCTAGCATGAGATATGTGGTAAAGCAATGAGTAGAAAATGATTAAACATGCATACACCTAGCCATGATATATAATATGAAGCAAAAAAAATTAGAGTATGCAAACAAAACTAACACATTCAACCTTTAAATTAAGCAAGGGAAGTTTCATGTGAAAGAAAATGAGAATCAACAAATCTAATATCTAGTGCATCTAAAAATAATTTCCTAACCCATATAGATTTATATTTAAAATGATGGCATTTGGGAACTAATGAAATGCTAGACATATACTTCCTAAGACTTCTTTTAAGATCAAAACAAAATGACCTAAGGTGACCTTTCCTACAACAATGCAAGCATGTAAAAACACGAGGAATAATACCTAAGGTGTGACCTTTTCTAAAGTCCTTGGATAAAGTTGACCCTCTAAAACAAACAATGGTCTTAGCTTTAGCAACATAAATGTTTGAACAAGATGAGATATAGCCATTACAACTACTACTCGACTCTTGTAAATTATTTTTCATTTTTAAAATTTTGGACTCAAGTAATAAATTAAACTCCTCAATTTTACGGGACTCCATCTTTAAATTTTATATAACTCAGAATTGAGAAAAGACTTGAACAAAAATCGGTAACATCCTATAAATTTAGAGAATCTCCTTATATAGAAGCTAATGAAGGAAAGACCATAACTAGAAGAATCATAAATAATGGATTAGATAAGACTACTAAGATAGCAAGCCATATCCTAAATATTGGACATAGGAATTTTATGCTCCAAAAACTTAAAGATTCATCCTACAATGTTAGAATATGGTGGAAGGAAAGAAGTTTCACCAATCCTCTTCAGCGGAAAGAATGAGGTGAAGTTGACTGAAAAATTGTAGAAGACTCCATACATAATGGACAACTTCCAGCAGCAAGATACATAAACTTATTTAAAGAAGGAGCCACTCCCAAGACTCCTAATTATGACATGAATTATCATTGTAGAAATTATGTGTTAGATAAGTCCTATATCGAGCTTCAAGTTTTTAACTCAGAATGGCTAAGATCAAGAGGAACTGATAGAAAATTCCAGTTCCTAACCTTTGAACTCTTCCAAGCAAGAATTCAAGGATTACGTAAACCTTAAAATAATATCAACATTTTTTTGTTTAATAGATAAAATATGGAAAGATTTTGAGAAACCTTATTGGGATGCCCAATTAGAAATGTCAGATAACGTTGGATACTTCAATGTTATTCCAGCATTTACAATAATCGTAGACACATCCAAACATTTGAAGTTAATCTTATATGCTAGTGTCTGTGAAGACTATATTATCCCAGATGCTAATATAAATATTGAATTTTAAATCTATGTGAAATTTTCTCAATTCCCCTATGAAGGAATGCAGTTGGGAATTCCTAGCGGTAGACTTAATGAAGAAATATTAGTTAGAACCAATAATTCAGACTACAATCATACTTATAATATTAGGAATATTGAACCTATGAAAGAAAAAGCCAAGACTTTTTGGCAATTGCCAGAATTTCAAGAAATTAAGACGATACAGAATAAACCTTTGTTTATTAATCAAAACTATGTCATTGGAAATATAATTATCCAGTTTGGTCCCCCTAAGATTACAAATAAGAATATCCATACTGAAGAAATTAGATTTAGAAATATGGGAGAAGCCTTAATCAATGATCCTTCCAAAGGAGAATGTAGTAGCATTGATAGCTCTAGTTTGTTAATACAAGTTCCAATAATTAGACCTAGAAGATCATTTGAATAAAAAGACTTAGTTAGACAAAAAGCTAGAATCCAAAACTTTGGACATGAACCCTCAGAATTGGACATAAAGACATTTAAAGAACATCTTAACAAAAGTCATTATATTAGGTTCTAAGATATAGATAAATTTAATATGATAGCCCAAGATCATATATTAAAATTAAAAGAATTTAAGAATACTAAAGAACTTCTTAGAAACTTAAGACTAATGGAAGAAGGAGACGAAAGATTAATGCCAGCTACATAAGTAGGTCTAAGCAAGAAATAGGAACCAATAGTAGGCTAAATGATGCTCCTAGACTCTTTAGTAAACCAATAAAAATAAATATTCCTATTTATTCAAATACTTTGATAAAGACCAAACCTGGTTATATAAAAGACTTTCCAACTAGTGACAAGAGTTTTACTCCTGTTAAAACCATGGCTAGTCAAGTCATAAACCCAGTTGGGATATACCTTAATCTAGACAATGTCTAAGATAGGAAGAAAGCCTTAGATGAATGGCGTAATAAAATAAACATATGTTTTGCCTCTAATGAACAATGGAATGCAAGAGCATGTAAAAAATATGCTGAGCAATCCATTAGAGGAATTGCAAAAGATTTTTTAGATAGTCTAAGACAAACTACAAATGCAGAATCCCTAGCTAAAGTTGAAAAGATGAAAGAACACCAAGAAGAAAGATCAATTAAAGAATATATTCAATTATTTACTTTAGAATTTCTTGGAGCTGGACATTTAGCTCAAATCAATGAACACTACACCAAAAAGGCTAAATTGGTACCCTTTAGTTGGCCAGCCTTGTCACAGTCATTGACCGTGAAAAAAAATTCGCATTTTTTGTCACGGTCAATGACGGTGACAAGACCGTGACATGTCCGTGACAATTTCTTCAGTAAAAAAAAACAACGCTTTCTTTTTTTTTCCTTTTGGTTATTCCTCTCTTTCTCTCTCTAAGCGATTTCGAGCTCTCTCTCTCTCTAAGGTGTGTTTTTTTTCCTCTCTCTCTCTTTCATTTCTATATGTGTGTGTATATATATGTGTGGTGGTGTGGTGGGGGGAGGGGGACATGGGTGTGTGTGTGTGTGTGTGTGTGTGTGTGTGTACGTGTGTGTGTGCGTTTACGTGTGCGTGTATGGTGGGGCGAGGGACAAGGCGGCTAGGGTGGGGAGGGACAGGGGGCTGGGTGGGGGCACGGGGTGGTGGTGGTGTTGTGTGTGTGTGTGGTGGGGTGAGGCGGCAGGGGGCAGGGGTGGTGGGGTGTATGTGTGTGTGTGTGTGTGTGTGCAGGTATGTGCATGTGTGTGTGGTGGGGGTAGGGGGCAGGGGGTGGGGTGGGTTGGTGGTGGGGGTGGGGGTGGGGGGTGGGGGGTAGGGGAGAGACAGGGGGCTGGGTGGGGGGTAGGGGATGGTGGTGTGTGTGTGTGTGTGTGTGTAGGTGTGTGCGTGTGTGTGTGGTGGGGTGATGGGGGCAGGGGGTGGTGGGGTGTATGAGTGTGTGTGCAGGTGTGCGCGTGTGTGTGAGGTGGGGGGAGGGGGCAGGGGGTGGTGTGGTGTGTGTGTGGTGGTGGTGGTGGTGGTCGGGGTGTGGTGGGGCAATCTCAACAATTGTATAGCTTTAATTAGTAATTTGTATAGCTTTAATTGTAACTTTCATTGTATAGTTTTATATGAAAGTAAATTAATAGTGGACATTGTTGTTTGATTATAGTGGATTGATGTTGGTTTGGTTAGTTTTAAAAGTGGCATGACCACTAGATTATTGTCCATTTGGGGGTGGGATTTTTTAACTTTTGTTGAAAACTTCTTTGTATATCAAACAATATATATATAGTATGATAATTAAATGAAACATACTTGAAATTACATATAGTGCGCATAGATACTAGCCTTCTAGTTCTTATTCGTACGCATTCAATAGCCCTTAGACCCGTTCGAGAATCATTACCCCTATAATGAGATCTCTCGAATTGTCCCGTTTGGACAGTTTGGGACTGCATAATTTCTGTATAATATTCTTAGTGGCTTAAAGTTATTACTTTTGGAGGAAGTTCTGTAGTCGTATCCTAATGTTCTCTGGGTACATACTAGATTGACAAGTGTGACTGTTATTTCAATTGATCAATTGAAATAACACTCACACTTACCAATCTACGTCGTGTACTTGGAGAACTACGGGGATATGTTGCTGAATTTTTTTCAAATCGTAACAATGTGCATGAGCTGTTAAGTATATTACAGAAAAATGTAGTCTTGAATGGGATAGGACCACTCGCCCTTTAGAGGAGATGGAGGAAATAGAAATTTCCATTATAAATTGAATTTTAATATAAATAAGACATAATTAAATGAAACATACTATAAATCTAATTTTTGTTTATAATAATCCATGAATATAAGCTTCGTACCTTTAATAGGTGATTAGTTGTGGTAGCTGTGATGGGATATCTGAAATACAAAGAGTGGATGGGTGAGACAAATAGAATGGGGGATGTGTTTCGCAGATGTGCTAACGAATTTATGAAATATGCAAAGAGAGGTCATAATGATGAAGAGTTTCCGTGTTCGTGTGCTAGGTGTAAGAATGGTAAGGTGTTTGAGTGGAAAACAGTTGAACTACATTTGTTAAGATCGAGTATGTAAGATAGTTATCGATTTTGAAGTTTTTACGGTGAATTGAAAGTTCCTTTTGTCCCCGACCAACCTTCACAACAACCTTCAACAAGTAAGATAGATGTAGAAGGGGAAGACGTAGATCATAATCTGTTAGAGGATTTAGTTGATGATGCATACGGAGTTTATGAAGCAGAAGAGAATGAGGTTACTGATGATGTAGAAGGTTCAAGTGCTCGTGAAGATATCACGATAAAACTTGACAATGACTACCAAAGTTTAAAATTTAAGGCGACCCAACCGTTATAATCTGGCTGTGAGAAAGATAAAACAACTTTACATGCCATGGTTGGTTTGCACAGTTTGAAGACGCAATACGGTTTGTCTGGTAATAGCATGACAGTAATTCTGAAATGGGTGAAGGGCTTATTACCCAAGGAGAATACACTTCCAAATAACTATCCTGTTATGAAGAACAGTTTGAAAGGTTTGGTAATGAAGTATAAATAGATTCATGCTTATGTGTATGACTGCATACTATACCGAAAGGAGTATGAAAATCTCAATCATTGTCCGGTATGCGATGAACCTAGATATGTCCAATCTACTAGTAAGGAAGACACAAGCTCAAAAGTGCCTCAAAAAGTATTAAAATATTTTCCCGTTGGGCCTAGATTAAAGCAATTTTTCACAGTACTATGGATAGAGGAGTCAATGACTTGGCATGCTAGGGCAGAAGTAGGGGGTAATATCATGCATCATCCTATTGATTCTACTGCCTGGAGGAGGATGAATTATGAGTATCTCGATTTTGTTAAAAAAATAACGCAATATTCGTTTGGCTATATCAATAGATGGTTTCAATCCATTTGGAAATATAAGCACCAATCAGAGTGTATGGCTAGTGATCCTAGCCCCACTCAGCCTCCCTCCTTCATAGTGTATGAGACCTGAATTTTTTATGATGGCTTTGTTGATACTTAAGCCAAAGGCACCAAGCGATGACATCGACATCTACCTGTCTCCTTTGGTAGAAGAATTAAATGAGTTGTGGGAAGAGGGTGTGCAATCATTTGACTCTTTTAGAAAAGAAGAGTTTACGCTGAAAGCTATGTTGATGTGGGCAATTCATGATTTTCCAGCTTATGGGACATTATCCGATTGTGTAGTACATGGTTATTTGGGGTGTCCTATTTATGGAGAGGAGACTGAATCTCTTCGTCTATCCTTTATCTCAAAAAATGTATACTATTTCCACATGAGCTTTTTACCCCCGTCTCATAGTTTCAGATTTGAGAAATGTTTTAATTTTTTATTGGGCGGGGTTGAACACAGGCTACCGCCGAGATAACTTTCGGGTTCAAAAATTGAAAGTAAATCTTCTGAATGTGACCCTAATATTCCAGGTAAGAATCCCAAATTTAAGAATGTCAAGCATACGAAGACCCCAACTAGGAATGAAACTGAGACAAGAAAGGCATGGTCTAGGAGGTCAATTATATTTGACTTGCCTTATTGGAAGAATAACCCGGTGCGCCATGTATTGATGTGATGCATGAAGAGAAGAACTTTGTTGAACATATAGTAGGCACTTGCCTTGGGGAGAGTCATTTGAAGGATGGAGAAAATGCACGAAAAGACCTTAAGTCGTTGAAACTTAAGCCACAACTATGGTTGAAAGAAGATAGTAGGGGAAGGACAATAATTTCCCCTGGTGCATTTACTTTGACGAGTGGGGAAAGGAAGGTGCTTTTAGACACAATATATAATTTGAAGGGCCCATCTACTTTTTCGTCCAACTTGCAAAGGATTGTGAATTATGCTACTCATGATTTACATAAGTGTAAGTCCCACGATTGGCATGTGATCATGCAATTGGTTCCTCTATTGTTTAAGCACTGTTTCTCCAAGCACAAGGATTTACGAAGGGCTATTATGCAAATTAGTATTACATTCTCACTCTTGTGTGAGAAGGTAGTCAATCGAGAACACATAGTGGCCGCAAAATTGGTGCTGACCGAAGCGATTTGTGTGTTGGAGAAGTACTTTACCCCAACATTCTTTGACATAAGTGTTCACTTGTTGGTACACCTATGCAATGAGGAACTTCTTTGTGGTCCAGTTAGATATCGGTGGATGTATCCATTTGAAAGATTGATGAAAGTTTTAAAAGATTACGTCAAGAATACGCGATACATTGCCGGATCAATTGCAGATGAATACATAACCGTGGAGTCATCAATATATACTCGAGAATATATGCCTGACTCGACTAGCGTTGATGACACTGATGAGTTCGTCGATGATGGTGGTCATGTGATGGAAAAATGAGTGAAATTAACGAGTTTACAACATGAACAAGTAGCTCATTATCTATTTGACACACATGAAGATGTTGAAGAATGAAAAAAGTAAGTTTCGATTATTATAATGTTTAACATTATTTTATACATGATTAATTTTGTAATATGCAGAAAATATGAAGCCTGTGAGAACAATAAAAGACGAAAAACAATGGTACAATCAAACATCGAATTTAGGCTGTGGTTGACACAAGAGGTAATTATAATGAAAATGGTCGTTATATAACGCTACATTACACTCAAATTTTACAACTAATATAATTAATTTATCTATATTCTCAGCTCTTAAAGACGGGTGATGCGACATCAAGGCTTGCTCATCTAGCCACTAGACCCTTGTTCGTGGTACAAGAGTACAAAAAGTATCGATTGAACGGTTACATTTTCGATGCTAAATTGTACGAGAAAAGTAAAAATGTACAGAACTCGAGCATTTCATACAAGGCTCTTACTTTCTTTCGAGCGAGCGCAAAAGATAAAAATATCGTTGAAGCTGAAATGACTTATTATGGTGTAATCCAAAATATATTTGAATTGGATTATATAAGCTTTAAAGAGGTTGTATTTTACTGTGACTGGGTAAGAGTTGAGGATAAAAATGCTTGTAAAGTTGATCCTGTCACCAATTTGATCATAGTTGACTTGTGCAAGTTGAAGAGCAACGACCACGTGAGCGATGAGCCGTTTATTTGCGCATTTTAAAAGGTTAACCAAGTGTTTTACTCAGATTATATCAACAACGAGTCGTGTTCAATTGTCCAACACGCGCCAAAACTTCTAAATAGTAGTGTGGATGACTTGGCTACTTCTACCGAATATCAATCCATTTTTTATGATAAACCAAATTTAAAAAAAAATCAATTTGTAATAAATATTCCAATTTATGACGAAATATTCCAATGCATTTGGATAGTTTGGGACTGCATAATTTCTGTATAATATTCTTAGTGGCTTAAAGTTGTTACTTTTTGAGGAACTTTCTATTATAAATTGAATTTGAATTTGAATTTGAAATTTAAGTTTTGTTTATACTAATCTATGAATATACGTTTCTTACCTTTTATAGGTGATTAGTACATAGTTATTTGGGGTGTCCTATTTGTGGAGAGGGGATAGAATCTCTTCGTCTATCCTTTATATCCGAACACTAAGAAATGCCATAATCCTATGGAGTGATGCTCTGCAAATTCCTTCCAACTGTTGTGTAGCCAAACATCACTAGTTGAAGTTGTCAATTACACTTTCCATACCCTATCACTTGGAACCTCTAGCAAAACATGGGAAAATATGGAAAGTGGAATTAACAACTTCAACTGGTGATGTTTGGCTACACAACGGTTGGAAGGAATTTGCAGAGCATAACTCCATAGGATTATGGCATTTCTTAGTGTTCAGATATGAAGGGAACTATATTTGACATGATTGCCCGGGGTACATTAGTTGGAAGGAGGTTCCATATGAGCTCAAGTTAGCTGTTTGGGTGGCAGTACAGGTAATGTATTTATATTTATATGAATATGAATATTTCAATTCAATTTCGATTTCGATTTTTATGAATATTTGCTTGTTGGGTGGCACTACACTATTATTATGAATATTTTCTTGTTGGGTGGCACTACACTCTTGTGCAGTGTCTTGTAGTGGCTGATTCTTATAGTGGAACTGGAACTGGAAATTGGTGTTGGATTTGCTCAAAAGTTGTCCTCTTCTAGAGGTTCTTATCTTTGAGGTACGTCAAGGGTTCATAACATCACTTCCAGCTAAATAGTTTTTAGATTTGAGATAATTTATGGTGATATTTTTTCTTCTTATATTAGATTTTTCATTTTGTTGTGAACAAATCGGGACATCGTGGTTGGAATGGTATGTACCTGATTGTTTGAGATCACACCTAAAGACAATCAAAATTACGGGATTGGGGTCGAACGATGGAGTTGAACAGTTGAGGTACTTTGTGGAGAATGCTAAAGTTTTGGAGAAGACTATAATAAAGATGAAGGGTAGTGTTGAATAATTAAAGCTTACAAAGTGTTCAAAGCATATGATTAGTAAAATAAATAAATTAATAAGAACATTGAAATGACAAAAATATAGCATGACGCGAAGTTGTCCCATTTGTATATTGTTTCTATTTTGAATGTATATTTGCACTATCTATATTTTATTTGGATATATAATGTTTGAACAGGTACAACGTTGCTATAACAGGTACATAAATACTGCTGGGCAGTGGCAGTGGCCATACTGCCCTACATATATTTTTTCAATTCTGCCCAGAATTATCACGGTCATTGACCGTGACAAGTCCTTGACAAAGAAAGTTGTCACGGTCAATGATCGTGACAATTTTTTTTAAACATTTTCATGGGTTTTTCATGGCCCTAAATCGTGACAAAACTTGTCACGGTCAGGGACCATGACATGACCGTGATAATTCTAACGAACTTATCACGGTCTTCAACCGTGACATGACCGTGACAACTTTCTTTGTCTCGCTTAGAATTGTCACGATCATTGACCTTGACAAGTCCAACTTATCAAGGTCAATAATCGTGACAATTCTGCAGATTTGGTATAGTGGAACAAGACTTAGAAAAAACTAAGTTAGCTCTTCTTAGTATTTGTAAACTAGACAAGATTAATGAATATAACAATAATTATTAACAACTATATTACCAAATTAAAGAATTTGGTGAGACCATAAAAGATGAGTATTTTATAAAGATATTAGATATTGTACAAATCATAATTAATGAATAAAGGAATTGTCCAAGAGTTACTGGAGTTAAGAATAACTCCCTTGGTGAAAGAATCAATTTTGCCAAAGACTATATCATAGATATAAGATGAGATATAACTCAAGGAAAGTTAATTGAAGAAACTTTCAAATAGATTCCTCCAAATAAAGATGAAATAGATATTGCTCCAATCCAATGGGGTTGTGGTAGTGAATCTAAAAAATTCAAAAAGAAAATTGGTTGGAAACAAAAGAAGTTTAAGGCTAGGCCTTTAGGTTTTCCAAAGAAATATAGATTCAGACCATCTACTAACATTAGAGAAAGAAACTCTAAAACCAAGAAAAATAAATTTAACCAAAGAAGATACTCTAAAAAGAACACTAATAAACATAAGAAGGTTTCTAATTATAGAAAAGAAAAAGAAGTAGCTCAATCTAAGACTTCCACTAAAGAATGTTGGACTTGTGGCAAAGAAGGACACTTTGATAAAGATTGTCCTAACAAGAAAGATAACGAAAGTATTAAGATTATTAATACAATATTAGACTTTGTAGATCAAGAAGAGTTAGATATTCTATATGCTATAGAAATATCAGACATAGAAAATGATGACAATGCCAGTATCTATAGTGCATATACAGATAATGATTTAGAAGACTATAATAATGATATTGATGAATATGAAAATTACCAAGATACTCTAGACTTATATCTGATGATTTTTTTTTTAAGATGATCAAGATGATGATTATATAGACTTTGAAGAATGTTGGTATAAATGTATATTAAGCCCTTTGTTAAGGAAAAGATGGACAATTAGTAATCCTGAGTTACTAACATATATCCCTAGATGTTACAATGACGAAGAACATTATTGAATATTTGAAATTAAATGTAGCAAGAAAGACTTTAGATGTGTAGTTAGTTTAGAGACTATACAAACAAAATTATTTATGGTTTGTATTATTTTTCAATTACACTACCATGAAAATTATTGGAGAACTAGATTTAAAGCAATCTATACTACTCAGTATTATGCTCAAATAGACCAAGATATTAAAACATATTATCAAGATATTGATAGAAATATAGCCAAGAGATTACAAGAAAATGAAGAATTAATAGGAAAGGGAATTTCCTATGAATTAGAAGATAATTGCTCTAATAGTAGTATAAGAGACCTAACACCAATACATTTTATAGATAAATCCCAAAAAGGAATGTCTATTTCAGAAAAAAATAATTTAGGAATTTATTCTAAATCATATGCTTGTTTTGTAGAATTATTCATGCAATACAAAGATTATCCTAAAAGACTTTCAGCTTTATAGATACATGATGCTCACAAGATATTTGTAAGGCTAAGGCCTTTCCTGAAGATTATTTTCTAGACAGTAATCATGAGATACATGGTAAGGTAACTAATGGAGAACTATTTACTATATATTTTCAAACTATTCCTATTTATTTTAAATTAGGAAATCAGACTAACAAAACTGTTAATCATCTGTTTTGAATAATGGATCCTCGTCCTAGTTTCACATGAAACTTTATTTTAGGCCAAGACTTTATTAATAAATATTATCCTTATACGCAGTATACTAATACGATATTAATTAGTAACAAAGAGGAGTTTAATATTATTTCCCCTCTAATAGCTTATAAGATGGTTTTGAACTTTTGCAGGTCAAACCTAATTTTAAGCTAACAAACCATCAGAGTTCTTCAACTGAGCATGGTGGACCTAGACATAAAAACAAACAAGAAGCTCTAGAAATAACTAAACCCTTGGAAAAAGCATGTAAGTGTCCAAACCAAAAGTACTATAAATAAATAGCACTTATGCAACAAGATATTCTAGATCAAGCCTAACAAACCTTATTAAAGATTAGGCAATTAGCAGAGCCTACGTTAGGAGAAAATCCCATTACTAAGTGGGACCAAGATCAAAGTTATTGTGAAATTATCCCTACTAACCTAGATGCCACTCTTAATGGCAGAAACAATAAGAAAAGATATTCACAAGAAGATAGAGAAGAATTCAAAAAAGACATAGATGAAATGCTTAACCTAGGCATTGGTAGAGAAAGAAAAAGTAGACATAATAGCCTTACCTTTCATGTTCAAAATGAGTCTTAAAGAAAAGAGATAAAAAAGAGGAATGGTCATAGACTATTAAAACCTTAATAAGAATTGTGAGTTTTACTCTTATAAGATACCAGACAAGAATAATCTAATCAATCTAATTGAAGAAAAAATTATATTCAGCAAGTTTGACGGTAAATCAGGATTTTAACAAATAAAGAAGCATCCAGATAGTATAACT
The DNA here is from genome assembly GCA_949130495.1 of Sambucus nigra. NCBI lineage: Eukaryota > Viridiplantae > Streptophyta > Magnoliopsida > Dipsacales > Adoxaceae > Sambucus > Sambucus nigra. Next base: position 427,861,928 of record OX422219.1, read on the forward strand.
TGGACATCCTTTAGTGTTCCCCAAGGAAAATATGAATGGTTAGTTATGCCATATGGATACTTGAATGCTCCTCACGTATTCCAAGGAAGAATGGATAATATATTTAGAACTTATTCAGAATTCTATCTTGTTTATATAGATGATATTCTTGTAGAAAGCAAGACTGAGACATAGCATGTAGACCATCTCAAAAAGATTATTGTAGTATTAGATAAACATGAAATTGTTATTTTTAAGAAGAAAATGCAATCATTTCAGACTAAAATAGACTTTGTGGGAATGCATATCAATAAAGGAAAATATCCTTAGCGGAACACATAACTAAAAAAATTCTTGAATTTTCAGACCAACTCAAAGATCGATAACAATTACAATTATTTTTAGGATTGCTAAATTATGCTCTAGATTTTATTAAAGACCTAGCTTCAAAAAGACAAAGATTAACTTAAAAATTAAAAGGAACTGATAAAACTAATCCTTTTAGATTGACAAAAGATGATTTTGAAGTAATAAGACAAATCAAAGAAGCAATCAAGAATATCCCTTTATTTGAGATGCCTAATGCTGAAGATCAGTTCATAGTAGAGACAGATGCATCTGATAAACAATAGAGAGTAGTATACTTTGCCATTGGTCATCAGATAAAAAAGAAGAAACTTTGTAGATCATCTTCTGGAACCTTTACTGATCCAAAAACAAGATATACAACCCATAAAAAATAAGTTTCAGCTATAGTAAGGGCAATAGAAAAATATATGCTTTTTCTTAGACCTAAACATTTTACTGTCTATACTGACTCTTTTTATGCAGTAAAATTCAGAGACTTGGGCTTACCCAAATCAAGAACTAATAGACTTAGTAGATGGCAACAATTTCTTAATGGTTATGACTTCTCTGTTATACACATTAAGGGAAGTAAAAATACCATTCCAAGAATCATATCTAGAGAACCTATGTTTGCTAACACTAAGACTTAGACATCATGAGTTCATCTAGAACAAATAGGCTAAGCAAAGAAGATGTTACAGACTATCTTAGACACGTAAGACCAAATGTTGGTAGAACGCAAAGACATACTTAGACTCATATTCAAGACTCTCAAGAAAGACCAATCCTGGAAAACTTTGATGACATTCTAGTTCCTCCTGGAAAATATAAGAATGAAATCATTGCCCAGAATAGACTTATTGAAAAAATGTATATTCTCCAATATAGACCATACCAAAGATATCCAGACTTAATAAAATATAGATGAGAATTTTCTAGTGATGAAAAATACTTTTATAGACGCCCTACGGTGGAATGTTAAACTCAGTAGTAGTGCTACTCCAAGATCGCAGACTGAAACATATGCTCAAATTCTTGGAGAATCCTCCAAAATTAGACCAGTTGATAATTTGTGTTTTCAGCAAAAAGCTTTTAAGACTAAGAATGTTATAACATTTGGTCATAATAATCTTCCATTTTCAGAAGATTTTCAGAAGAAAGGTGATAACATTATTGAACATTTCAATATGTTATTATATGAGATTAATGGATATGCCTTAATGATTAAAGGTTTCTTCAAAGACATTCTAAAAATTTATTTTTTAGAAAAATAGACATGACACAGATAACTTTGGCATACCATGGGTTCATTGGACTCGTTCAGATATAGACCGTAGAAGACGTTATTGCTCTTGGAAAAATAGTCCATGAGTATGCCAAGAAGGTATAAGAAATTCTTCCCCTATTTTCTAGAATCTACCAGATTGCCCCAAACTCCTATAGAGGAATGAGGGTAAAAGAATTTAGACTCATTATATTCTCCACTTTTTCATTTGAAGATGTTGAGATTCTATATGAAGACGAAACTAAAGACCTGACTGTAGACAAGTCCAAACATCAAATTTCCCAAGTTATGGAGACAATAGAAATTATGGAGTTATTGACAATCCAAGAAACATAGTACACTATGTACCATAAAGAAGATCTAATTATCCAAGAAGATGATCCATTCAATGGAAGGCTCAAAAAGGAATCCAAAGAAATGGTAGAGGTAGATTTACCAACTAACATTAGAGTGGTGGGCCTCATTGACGAATATTTTGCTCCACCAAAATCAGACGAAGAAGAAAAGACGAAGGAAGACACAGATGGGGCAGGGAAGGGTCCCACCTTATTTAACGAAATATTAAAGACGGATAATGCCATCATTTGGACCATCAATTATTTTGACCCTTTTTATAAAGATTCGTCTGAATTATTTTGCTTTTCATAGACCATATATGACTTGCAGGGGCCACCAAGTTGAATTATTCGCTAGACACCAAAACTCAAACAAAGAGTTGCGAGAATTATTAGAATACGTTAAAGTTACTTTATGTAAAGAAAAACCTGTAGACTTTATTTATTTTATGTTTTCCACAGTTTTCACCAGTTAGCTTTTATTCTCTGGTTGCCTGTAATTTGTAATCTCCCTTATGATATAAAAAGGATAGTTGGGTTGTCTTGTAAAGGATGGAATATCAGAGAGAGATATATAATATCAAGTTAGAGAGAGCTCAGAGAGTAATATGTATATTAGTGAGTAAACCTCTCATAGTTAGGGGAGAGGGGAGAGGGGAGAGTTGTATTTACTTATGCAATGCAATAAAAGTACTTTATTTTCCAGAAATCTATTATATTAAGTTGTTATTATTCTCCAAACGTCTCCAACTTTATGTTCATAAAGGACAATTATGTGGAACCTCTGGTGTAGCACGTAGGTGTTATACTGTTGAATCGCCATCGGGTGTCGATTTTTCAATTTTCCGTGAGCCGTGAACCAGGTGGGCATTAGGCGTGGTGACGTACCTGCAAGAAATGGGTCCAATGCCAAACTAGTGGATTGAGGTGCGACACATAAAAAGAGAGCTACGAGAGGCACACACCAGAGAAGAATAGCAACAAAACTGAAAAGGCGAAGGAAAGAAGATAAAGATATTACAGACCACAAGGAAGGTATAACTCGAACCAAACCCCTAGCTAATTTATATATTATTACTAAATCTAAAATATTTGCATGAAGCTTCAGATAACTACAGACTTTTTAGCATTTGTTAGTCAAACAAATCCAGACTTAACAAGAGAAATTCAATAGTGGACTCTCATATACCCTAAACATAATCCACTTATAAAATTTGTTTGAATATACATAGGAGGTACTTACAAATATATAAAGCAAATTATTGAGTGGTTAGTAAGAGAAGTACCTAGAATGTAAATAATTAGAACAGAGATCCGTGATCTCTTTAGACAAAACTTAAGAACTAAAAATTTTGCAGAAGAACTTTTAGAACCAGAATATTACCAAGAATATACTAGAATACTTAAAGATACTATATACGTATTAAGATATATTGGCGAAAAAGGTTAGCTGAAACCAGAGCCACCTTAATTAGATAAGGATGAATTTATCCACTTCTTAATTTCGTAAAAACAACTTCAACAAGAACATATAGAAGATTTTTGTCATCCTATGGTGACAGTGACCAGACGAATTCATACAAAACGATATAATTTATATCGTTAGTCGTATATACAAAGAAAATGGACGTATAAAACCTCAATACCGTATAAGGTGTTTAAGGTTAGATTATTTTTCATAAAAATCTCCTGAAATCTCTAGTCATCCTAAGGCATATATTTATATAGATAACTGATACGTATGGAATATTGCATATTTTTGCCCGTTATCTTTATGCATTCTAGCACTTTTACGGTCCTAAATGCCTATAATTATGCTCATTAACTAGATAACCTTGGATTTGGATATATACATGCTTTGCAGGGGTTATTTGTGCTTTTGTAGGTATAGGAACGCTAAAAGTGAGGTTCGGTTGCATTTCGGAGAAATTCTGTCATCGAATTCTACTTCAAGGGCAATTTGGTCTTTTCAAACTCACTATTTTTTATGTAATGAAGTTACCAACATGTATATCATCAAATTATCTTTCTGTGGCCACTGACCATGCGTCATTCGGACTCCGTATGTGGAAGTTATGGCCTTTTCCGAAAGGTTTTGGTATTTTCTTCTACTTCAAGGGAATTTTGGTAATTTCATACTGCATAATTTGGAGGGTTTCAAAACATAATCATGTAGATAATTGAATTATCTTATCATCGGTTCCGACCACGCCTCATTTCGATTCCGTATGAGGGAGTTATGGCAATTTCCGTGCAACGCATCAAAATTGGTTCGGAGAGGAAAAGTGGGCTATTTGCAGCCCAAGGAAAATTCCAAAAGTGCGGTCGACCGGTCCCAAAATAGAGGTCGACCGGTCCCATCAGATATGGACGAAAATTGACTTATTTTGGGTTTTTTGGCTTGGTTTTTTTAGGGGTTTATTTTGGGGGTATAAATAGAATGTTGTAGGCTTTTATTTGGGATATATATTTCATTTTAGGTTAGAGAACTTTGGGGATTTTTGTTGGAGATTCCCTCTCCTCCTTTCTCTTTGGGTTCATCCCATTTATGTAAGTATATTACTATTCATTGTCACTTTCCTTTGTTTAATGCTTATTTACTTGATTTCTTACTTTTTAGTTACTTTTATTGCTTAGATAGTTAGTTATAGTTTGTTAATTCTTGTTTGCTTTTGTTAATTAGTTGTTTTACTTAGTTTAATCATGTGTAGTGAGTAGTTACATAGTGTTTGGGTCGTGTGTCTGCCATTGATGGGCGTTGAGCTCCGAAAATTAGGTTTTGTGTAAAATTGCATTTAATTGAAACCTCGCGAATTAAAGTCGGATTATTATGCGTTTAACTTTCTTTGTCATGCAACGTTAGCGTTTATAGCGGTAATTCGAATTTAAGATCCGTGCGACCATTTTCTGTTAAATGTTTAATCTCACAACTTTGGGTTAAATTCCTTATTGTGTGATGTTTATACTTAATTAAAAATGCTCGATTAAATGTTTTCGAACCGAAATTCTAATTATTAGTTGTTTAGCCCATGGTGGGGACACGATCCCGACTCTCGTTTTATTAATTCTAGTTTAGACTTAACTTCTTAATTTTTCCCTTTTCTTTATTTCCAACCTATCACCTTTTAGACTTTTATTTTAGGAGTATTAAATCCTATAAATTCTAGCAACTCGTCTCTGTGGATTTTCGATACCCGGACTTGGCCGCTGTACTCCCTTTTTTAGTGTAGTCCTAAGTTTAGGTTTTTGTATTGAGGAGGTGAAACGAAAACAACGATTAGCGTCTTGACACGCGCTACTTTTCACTCTTAATCAAAATGGCGCCGTTGCCGGGGACTTGTTTGTTTTAGAATTTATTTGATTTAGTATTGTGTAGTATTTTTTTTTCTATTTGTATTTTTTGCCTAACATTTTTGTAGGACTTCTACATTTGAGCGCTAAGAATCGCTTGAAGTTTTTCGCGGGTGCATCACTTTGTGGATTTCGCCCCTTCGAGCCATCCTTGGGGTAAGCATGTCTTACTCCAGTTCTTTCGGTAATCCTTATGATAATCCTCAAAGTTCCCGCAAACCTATGACTTTCGGTGAATACTTAGAATCCCAAAATTTTACAAATTCAAATATGACTTTGGGCGAGTATAACGAAAGTCAAAATTTGGGTTATCATAATTTCGATGATGATGATAATGATTTTGGGCCTTTCCCTCCTTATAATAGGAATTTTGAAACGAATTCGAATAGTTTTCAAAATTCCTATAATAATGAGTTTAAGTTTAAGTCCGATAGTAACTTTCAAAGTTCCCATTTCCATGCATCCGCACCTCGACCCATGACATTCGGGGAGGGTTTGCGTATGTATGAAAATGAGAAAATTGAAACTCGTTATCGGGAAGAAAATCATTGTTGGGAACATGAGTTGGATTTATTATTTGAGTCCGATGACGATTTTGCTTTCGAGACTTTCGAGGTCGAAGAATGTTTTGAACCAAATGAGGTACTTGTGCCTACTTTGGAACAAGCCATTCTAGACTTTGCCCATTGCGTAATAGATATTGAAAGTCAGGATGAAAATGACGTAATATCTATTTGCAATGAAATGATTTCTTCTTTGGCCCCCAAAGAAGAACATTTAATTGAAAATGATATTATTTCCTTTGAAATTCCAACTTCATGCGATGATGATTCATCTCATGAGTTTGAATTTCCTTCATCCCCATTTTCATTCTCTATTACCCCACCGGAACAAGTACCCGATGATTCGGTTTCAAACTTTAATGTTTTAAACCTTTTCGCCGATGAGGAGTACTTGCTCGAGTCGCCCTCCACAATCGCATCTTTTCCTTTGTGTGCACCGCCTCCCATTACACTTTCTAAATCCTTGGGAGTATATTCGGCTTTTCTCTGTCCCCACTTGTTTTTGTCACCCGTACAATCCAAACCCCCCATCGTCCCTCCGCCTTACACATGCCTTCGTTATTCAAACAGAATCCATATTTTTTGGAAGGCATGCTTGTATGTGATGGTACACCAGTTATCCTCCAAAGTCAAATTATTCTTATGGTGGACCCTCAGCTATTTAGACTTCTAGTGTATAGTTAGTGAGAAGCCTAAATAGTAGGTTGTATATAGTTAGCTTTTTATTATTTATTTCTTTAGTTTTTTTTTCCTTTTTAATTTAGCCTAGTGTAATTAGTTAACTTTTTGTTATTTGTTTTTGCTTTGCTTGGTACTAACTTGTTTTGTAGATTCTTTGGACTTGTTCTCATGGGGATCGCTCCACTTTTGGGTAATATCGCTCTTTTCCTCTCTTTGACTTGGTTATTAGTTTACATTGAGGACAATGTCAAGTTTTAAGTTAGGGGGTGTGGGATATTCTATCCATTTCTTTAATTTAGTCCATATTTTTGCTCACATGTTAGTTACTTAGTATGCTTTTCTTAGAAAAATTGAAAAATTTCAAAAAGATTTTCTTTCTTTTTTCTCCTTTTTTGGGCTTTTTGCCTTTGTTTCCGATGATAAATTTTAATAATTGCCCGATCCAATTGACAACTCAGTGATGTATATTCTCGATTTTAGAAGTTATTAGACTTTAGTCCTAAATCATTGATATTATGAATAACTTCATGAATTAAACTTTAATCCCATGAGCACATGCACTTTTATTGTTCTATTGATTTGGTTTAAGATTTTTATAACTCGGTAATCTTTTGTTGCATTGTATATACTTACACCGAGTAAGCTTTGTACCTTTCGTCGTTTGTGAGTGTTATACACTATTCTTTCCTCTTTGAAAATGTTGAATTCGTTGGTAATCTCACTATTCTTTCATTTGACCGTTCATTAATTGAGTTCATACTTGAAATGTGTAACTTGAGCATGATTTTCATATATTGTTTTCATTCGAGAATTACGTAAACTTTGTGAAATGATCATAAGCGCTCTTTGATATATCACCCATATTATCCTTGAACTCACCCTTATATGTTTACCCTCGTTAACCCCTTTGAGCCTAAATATAGCCTTTCGTTTCATAACCCAAATCACATAACCAACTCTAAATTGGAGTTATACACCATACATACACCTTCCATACCTTTGTTTGGAATGTCACTTGGGATTGAATGTTGTTGTTGTGATTGCGGTTGCAATTTAGGCATATGAGAGTGAGAAAAGTAAAGAAAGAAAATAGTAAAAAAAAAGAGAAGAAAAAGAGAAAGCAAAAAGCAAAAGAAAACAAAAGAGAAAATGAGGGGAAAAAAAGGAAAAGGAAAAGAAAAAGAAAGAGAAGTTTGTAAATGTTGTATATAGTTCAATAAGGTTTGATTACTCTCCCCGATGATATATCTAATGCCTTTTTGGAACTTGTTTTCCAATTTTGATATTGCTCGCATTTTCCCATTATCTCGAGTTTTCATCCCGAACACTTTGAGTCCGTACATACATTCCTTCGTTTCGCACCTTAGCCATACCTAAATTATAACCCTATACAAGTCCTATGTGATCTTATGTTGTTGTAATTTAAAAGTCATAATAGTTGTGATAATCTGTGAAAATGCATTTCGCCCCTTTTAGTGTGCGGTATCCTTTCATTGAGATTACATTTTTCAGTTTATATATAGCGTTCCTCTTTTGTGACATGTGCGCGGCCTAGTTTCCATTTACATTTACTCTTTAGCCCACATGTTCTGTGTGTTACCTCCCTGTTTCAAGTGAATTTCATTTGATGAGTGTAATACCCGTGAGGATTGAATATATGCTTGCTTTAATGTTTATCCGATTTATATAATTTTTTGCCAAATCACACTTTGCATGTGCTCGCTCCCCTCCCACATTTTAAGGTTTCAATTCTACGAGGTGCATTCTATAAAATTAATTCGGACTTTTGTGTGAATTCATTCACTTTGCTAATAATGCATATGAAATCTATTTCTCTTTTGTTGGGCTTGTCACATGTTGGTTTGGTCATATTTTGAGGAAACCATATGATATTTGTGGGTATCATCCCTGAAAACCCTCACGAGACGACACTCGTCCACTAGGGTAACCTAGGGGTTTAACGGCTTATTGCATATGCTAAATGCAATCGTGTTCCCTACGAAAGTGGCAATTATATTTCGATGCATTATGTATTTCCTTCTATGGACTAGTTTTACTTGTTTCATCACTAGGGACTAGCAATGTTTAAGTTAGGGGGTGTGATTCATATCGAATATTGCATATTTTTGCCGTTATCTTTATGCATTCTAGCACTTTTACGGTCCTAAATGCCTATAATTATGCTCATTAACCAGATAACCTTGGATTTGGATATATACGTGCTTTGTAGGGGTTATTTGTGCTTTTGTAGGTATTGGAACGCTAAAAGTGAGGTTTGGTTGCATTTCGGAAAAGTTCCGTCGTCGAATGCTACTTCAAGGGTAATTTGGTCTTTTCAAACTCACTATTTTTTATGGAATGAAGTTACCAACATGTAGATCATCAAATTATCTTTCTGTGGCCACTGACCGTGCGTCATTCTGACTCCGTATGTGGAAGTTATGGCCTTTTCCGAAAGGTTTCGATATTTTCTTCTACTTCAAGGTAATTTTGGTAATTTCACACTGCATAATTTGGAGGGTTTCAAAACAGAATCATGTAGATAATTTAATTATCTTCGCAACGGTTCCGACCACGCCTCATTTCGATTTCGTACGAGTGAGTTATGGCCATTTCCGTGCAACGCGTCAAAATTGGTTCGGAGAGGAAAGGTGGGCTGTCTGCAGCCCAAGGCAAATTCCAAAAGTGCGGTCGACCGGTCCCAAAATAGAGGTCGACCGGTCCCATCAGATATGGACGAAAATTGACTTATTTTGGGTTTTTTGGCTGGGTTTTGTTGGGGGTTTATTTTAGGGGTATAAATAGAATGTTGTAGGCTTTTATTTGGGATATATATTTCATTTTAGGTTAGAGAACTTTGGGGATTTTTGTTGGAGCTTCCCTCTACTCCTTTCTCTTTGGGTTCATCCCATTTATGTAAGTATATTACTATTCATTGTCACTTTTCTTTGTTTAATGCTTATTTACTTGATTTCTTACTTTGTAGTTACTTTTATTGCTTAGATAGTTAGTTATAGTTTGTTAATTCTTGTTTGCTTTTGTTAATTAGTTGTTTTACTTAGATTAATCATGTGTAGTGAGTAGTTACATAGTGTTTGGGTCGTGTGTCCGCCATTGATGGGCGTTGAGCTCCGAAAATTAGGTTTTGTGTAAAATTGCATTTAATTGAAACCTCGCGTATTAAAGTCGGATTATTATGCGTTTAACTTTCTTTGTCATGCAACGTTAGCGTTTATAGCGGTAATCCGAATTTAAGATGCGTGCGACCATTTTCTGTTAAATGTTTAATCTCGCAACTTTGGGTTAAATTCCTTATTGTGTGATGTTTATACTTAATTAAAAATGTTTGATTAAATGTTTTCGAACCGAAATTCTAATTATTAGTTGTTTAGCCCATAGTGGGGACACGATCCCGACTCTCGTTTTATTAATTCTAGTTTAGACTTAACTTCTTAATTTTTCCCTTTTCTTTATTTCCAACGTATCACCTTTTACACTTTTATTTTAGGAGTATTAAATCCTATAAATTCTAGCAACTCGTCTCTGTGGATTTTCGATACCCGGACTTGGCCGCTATACTCCCTTTTTGAGTGTAGTCATAAGTTTAGGTTTTTGTATTGAGGAGGTGAAACGAAAACAATGATTAGCGTCTTGACACGTGCTACTTTTCACTCTTAATCAATAACCCTCACCATTATGAAATACACTACGATAGTGATGGACAAATCTTAAGAGGTAGCCCTGAACCATTCCTCGTCCCAAATTAATTAGACTTTAAAATAAGCTTAAAGACTCTAAAAAATTTTGGGGTAGAAATTTATATTTTCAGAATCCTTAGAAAAAGACAATAGTATATAAATGACAAAGTGGTCCCTAGATAATTTTTGTACGGTAGCTGGTCTGCAAACTACGTCCGCATAAGAGCCTCTCTCTCTCTCTCTCTCTCTATATATATATATATATATATATATATATATATATATGGAGAGGTTCAGAAACGAACATAAAAGATGAACATTTTAATGAATTATAATATATGACTAAAGTTGACAGCGGAACTAGGTGTCGACATTTGTCTCTTTCGCAAGAGGACATGCGTAAAATTTTAATGACTCAAATTAAGTTAACCCATTAAATCTTTTCGTATTCCACATGTTGTAATCCAACTCTCAACCTTTTAATACCCGATCCTCTTCCTCTTACTCTCCCTCGGTCTGTCCCTCTCTCTAAATGTCATAAATCATTGCGACTGTTGCAATGACTTTATGTGCCACATGCCTATCCAATTAAATTGATAAAAGGATGGACTCTCAGTTAAGTTATTCTTTTCCATCTGTCATCTCCTAAGTATAACTATTTGGTCTCCCCTGTCGCTCCTTTATAAGAAATCGATTATCAACAAAAACCTCCATGGCCACTGTGCACTTCCTCACTAATCGATCTCCATATTTTTAAGCCTACATCTGTTTGTATTTGCATCCAAAATTCAAAGTGATCCTCTCTCCCATTCCCTGAGTTCATTTGCTTTCTTGATCAGGGTTAATTTTAATAATGTTTACAACTTCTTAATTTTTGTTATGTTTAACTTAGTTACATAATGAAAATGAAATGAGAGGTATATTGTAGGTGAAGACATGTTGGATCATGGATATGAGTCCTCAGGTGTAATGTCTAATCAAGGAGATTTTTTCGATGCCTATGAATGTCAGTTATTTTTTTGTTTCAGTTTGTATAAGATTGATGGATCCATTCATGCGATAATTTTTTTAAAAAAATTACTTTCACACTTCGATTTTTGAAGTTTTAGAATACTTTCTACTATGTAATAATTTTATTTATAACCCGTCCATGCATCGCATTGGCTGCATACTAGTCTTAACAAAAAAAACTAATAGCCAATCAATTTTAGTTTCTATGTTATAATTTGTCCACGCCGGCGGCAATGGACACTCGTGTGACACGTGCCAACGACAACGGACATGCGTGTCACACACATGTAACACGGGTATATTAAAAAATACATGTATCACACACGTGTCCGTTGCCGCTGGTGCTGACCAATTACAACATATGAATTAAAATTGATTGAGTTAGGTGATTTTTTGTTAAGGTTCATTAAAATGTTCATCTTTTATGTTCGCTTCTGAAATACTCCCTATATATATACGGGTTATGTCAAAGGTGAACATTAAATTCATCTCATCCACCACATACAAAAAATAACAAATGGATTTTAACACACGAAACTTATTCATTTTTTAAATATAAATCTGAACCGAAAAATATTGTTAAATTCGACTTATTTTCCTTAATAAAATAACTAAAATTTTAATTGTATTTTTTCGAAACATAAACTTTCTTTTTAGAACCCAACTTTTTATTAACCCACTTTAATGGCCTGAAATATATATATACCAAACATAAGTGATGGTCTATATAAAAGAAATAAAGGAAAAACTTTCATTCTTATATTTTAGGAACCCTTTTCATATCATATATCTCCTCTCTAATTCTATTTCTTCCTCCCTCTTGAATGTGAGAATAGGGTATACACTGACATTGGAAATAATTGGTAAATTTGAGATAAATTTAGTTTGGAATATGAACTACCGTATTCATAATATTTATTCTCAAATTTCTTAATTGGTTAAGTACATAACTAATTGATGGGATGAATGTCTCATTTGGATATTTTAAACTATTTTCTTCTATCTTCATTTGGGATTTAGGGCATATTCAATGTTACATTTCTTAAGAGGAAGGTGTGAGAAAATTTTGAACCTTGTTTGTAGGTGACTAAGGAGTTCTTCGGCGTTGTTGGGTATACACTTGATGCGTTTTTAGTTTGGTAAATGAGAGGAATGAACATGTTTTTCTTTTCGGCCATCTCCAATAGCCGTTTTTTTATATCCTATGTGTCAAATTGTTTTTAGAAATTTCTATGTGATTTCAAAATTAATTTTATAATAATAGAAAAGTTTTTAAAATCATCTCCAATGGTACTTTTTCTAAAGTATTTATATTTTATGTGCCAATAGTGGAGTATCTATAGAAAATGTGTTGATCCAGTTATATTTATCCATGTCACGTGGAAATACCTATTAGAAATTTCTACATGTGGAAATTCTCATTAGACATTTATATCCCTTAACTCGCCTCATCATATTGAAATAGGCATAGAAAACCTTATTGGAGTATGTTTTTATTTCCAAAATAGAAATTTTTAAAGATAGAAATGATCATTGGAGATGGCCTTACCAAGATGATGTCAACTAAAGGGAAAGAATAATAAATGATCTAGTTGATCAAATCCGGGGTGTGGCAAAAGGGACACCAAAGTCTTTTTACAACTTAATTCTTCAAAAAAGGGAAAACTCTCGATTGGGGTGTGAAGAATTAAAAGAAGATGGTTTCAATAAAAATTCTCTTTTTTTTTAACTCACAACATTTACAATAACCTGGCACCACCATTACCACCACCCTCCTATCCTCTTGTACATTTACACTGCTACACTCATGGACATTTACACCACTATGACCACCACCCTCCTAGGCTATGTAAATGTAGTGTAAATGTAAATGTACATTTACACTGCTACACTCATGTACATTTACACTGCTACATTCATTTGAATAGGTCGCTCGAACAAATTTTCATAAAACATAATGTTCTTTAAAAACCTTATTATGAAAAAATAGCCTGAAACATTATTTTAAAATGCACCCAATGAAATTCCAAGGATGAAAAATATTATACATTCGTAGCTCATGAGATTCTTAAACAATAGAAATGAAATATGGCAAAAACACATCAGGATGATGAAAACTCTCTACCTTGGCCATTACAGTCTTCAATCACACACTTCACGAGCTTCAAAGGATAAAGTAACTCAAGTCCTAACCTATGACTCAAACGGTTTTGTCCAAATGGAATTATTCCAATACATACAAATTGACTTGATTCCAACGAAATTCCTTACAAAAAGAATAAGGAATTAAGATGAAATAAAAAGAATAAGTTTAATTACCTTTGACCATGTGAGTGTCAATGTATGTGGTAGGTATAATGATTTTTGTAAACTTATATGGTGTTTTGGTAGGTGGGGAGGATATTAAATATTTTGGTGCCTTTAACACAACTATTTTATAAAGATCCGGATAAAACTTTCCATGATCTTCGCCTCGGTGTCCACCTCTTCAGGTAAAATAATTGAGAGGTTAAAAAACTCCTACTCATACTCTGCAATAGTGAGATTCCCATGAGTCAAGAATAAAAAAATTCTTCTCCTACCCCTAATTGCTAGCAAAACTCAAATGTCTTCCAAAACCCAGCTATGGTCATACTTATCTTCTCCTTTGCAACGGTGGTCAAGTTCCACCATCTTAGCGCCTTACCCACCAGCTTAAAAGAATATGTAGTTGTACCTTTGTTCACTATATTTTTGTTAAGTGCCTTTGTATGTCCTTCCCCCACTTATGTGCCACCATTAATATTAGTGGTTCTTATGAACTTCGAGGGTTACATTTAGAAAGGCCCCCCGCGTGCCCTATCCTAAGTGGCAAACTGTGGCTGAGCTGGCATTGCCACTTGTATCTGATGGGGAGGCTGAAGGTTTTATAGAACGAAGACCACTCCATCTATGAATACGTGAGAAATAATGGTATCCATGTAAACTAGAGGTGCTACTGTGGTTCTCGCTATTTCGGCAAATGCTTTGGCTGATCGTCCCTATTGGCAGCTAATTATCCTCTCCCACCACATGTCTTTTCCATATGAAATCGAACCAAGAATTTGAATTAGATGTGATCATAATTAAATTATATAATAAACCATATCAATAGGGATCTATTATCAAAGAACATAACACAAATTGTTATGGAATCCCACGAAATGTAAGACGCTAAAACCTAGTATGCTTTTATACTAACTATAACATCCTCTATTTTCCATGTGCAAGGTGGCTAGTCTGAAACGCTGAAGATACGGGCTATTAGTTTATTTATATCAGTCTAAGCATCAACAATTAAATAGATAACTATATAATGTAAGTTATCCATAACTATAATAATTAAAACAAATAATATAAATAAACATAATTGTCTCCAACATGAATCACATAACTAATAGTCACATTAAATGACTAGCCTCAAAACCAAAGTATATATAACTCTAAACAACATAGAATCCACAATAAAACTTCAAATAATAGATACATAAGTATACCTGGAATAACTGGAAAGCAAATAACATCTTACATTAAGGAATAAAAACTGGAAATCCAAATGGAAGCAAGTCTGCTACTCAACCTGCTACCCTGGAATAGATTTTTAGATGAGAAATGGGTTAAAGTAAAAAAGTTGCAAGAAATAACTTACTTTATCAAAACTTTAATAACTTGTAACTTATTTACGTGATTATTCAAACCCACCAATACTCTCATGAAAAAGAGACCCTAAGTGAATTAGCTCTAAACATACAACTAGAATATCCCCCACATGTCACTTGGATAATAAAATGTAAGTAATATAAAAAAGAGTACAATAACATGACGTGGTCTACTAATATACCATTTTGATCATTAGACTAACTAACAAATATGATTTTTGTAAACAACATGAAGGCTTTAATTTTGGGGGACATTCTTGTACCTTTATCGCAAAATTCATATGGGTTTCGTACCTAACGGATTCAGAATATGCACACACAAAAGAATGAGGGGATCGTTGATGATGCCAAAAAAGACACCACCAGGTCAAAGTAATAGAGAGCTCAAACAGGTATAACAATGGCAGAAAATAAGTAATATAAAGTAAAAAGAGACAAGGCAAAGAGGAAGGAGACACTAGATATAAGTGGTTCAGCCTTTGAAGGGCCTATGTCCACCATGTGAGTGTGTGAAATCCACTATAACAACGGCCTGGATGATATTGTCTCCTGCCACCTCGACCGACCAAACCAAAGGTTCCCTTGCCACAGACCTCTATCTATTATTCACCTCTCCAAGTCCCTCATATCGATCGCATAGGGGTCGACATCCTGCTCCTTCTCTTCTAGATCCAACAATACTCCTTAACCTGAACAACCGATCTATGAGATCACCACTGGGCCGAGCCTTTTAAAGGCCGACCCTCTACTCAGCCGATCAAAGGTTGATCCCCTTAGCTGATCATTGTGATAAGGCCTCCTATTGTGTCCTCGGCTAACTTGAATGGGGAGTACAATGGTTCCTGATATTTCACATAGCTACCAGCATTCAACCTGAGCGTCTTCAGTCTCATAGTCATCATACTTATCCTCCAGGCAGTGTTGACCCCTCCTCCCCAACCATAGACGCCTAGGGTCAGAAATATTTCTCTATTATTGACGAGGTGGAAACTCCTTGTTCAATTCCTGGGGTGGTCCCCTAGCGTCTGGATTCTGCTCTATGACTGTCGAAGTAATTATCTTCGACATAAATCTGATGAGTCTCACCAATAAATTTTGCTGAAGGCAATGAGCTGCTACTGCATCCCTTGTTGACTAGCCACCAATGACTTAAATGCCGCAGATAACTCCACCATCTCTGACTGGAGAGGCATGTGGCTAGAGCTAGGACCACTAGCTGGTGGTTGAAATTATAATGCCATGTTTCAAACCTGATGGATGAGTTGTAAACTGAAAGTGTATAAGCTTAGAAGCTCAACTAGAGCTCTTTCAATGGTGAAATAGCTCTATAAGAGGGGAGGATTGGTTCACCACCAGAGACTCTAGTAAATATAAGCTAAAGAAAGGAAGAGATGATAATCCTCATTCCCACAGATGATGCCAGACTGATGATACCAAAAATGACACCACCAGGCCAAAGTAATATTAAGCTCAAACAGGAATAACAATGGCAGAAAATAAGTAATATAACAGTAAGAAGAGATGAGGCAAAAAGGATGGAGACACCAAATATAAGTGGTTCACCCTTTGAAGGGACTACTTCCACCGTGTAAGTGTGAAAAATCCATTAAATACGGGCTCTAATGGCCATGGATACATATACTCAAGCTTTCTCTCTCTTACAATCAATTTGTTAGAGTTTTAGCAGGATTTCTATTATGTCATCCCTTTACATGAGGTTGGAGACAAGTATTTATAGTTCTTAGGGAGTGTAGTGCACCCCCTAAGCATGAAGTAGGCGTGTGATGATGAAAGCTCCCAATAGGATGATGACAATTGTCCATAGCACATATAATTAATGATGATGCAATATTATCTCCTGTGAGGGGATAATCTGATTCTAACAGAATTATCCACGTGAGATATGTCTCCTCAGAACCTTCTACTGCTCATATTGTATATGTCGTCTAAAGAGGTCTTAGATTGGCTGAATACGAGGTAGTTGAAGCAGTGCATGACTTTATGTTGATAAATGACAAGTATGGCCTCGGCCAATGGCATAAAGTTGAGGCTAGTTATACAGGTCAGTCCTAGGTGTCGGTTGGTGAAGAGGATGAGAGATGTCCTTATTAATGAAATGATTTCCTTAGGTCTCAGCCTATTTGATGGCCGAGGTTGTATATGATGAGGTAGATGCTAGTCTGGACGAGTCTCAGAAACAACGTGGGTGATGTTCTGTAGGAACTCCATTGTGAGATCTTACATCCCTCATCATAAGATGAGGTTAGACTTGGTCATATCAATCACCCCTAGCCATTAGTCTTCTGCATGAGTAGGAAGCTGAGGGGTACGAGTTCATGAGGACTTTAATGAGACGTCTCTGACGTATTGATTAGATGTAACTTTATGGATAAGAGAGTGACACATGCCATTATTCTGGGTGGGTAGCGCTTATCCCTATACTGATTCGACGGATCAGTGCTTTGGGTCTCATGACTCAAATGATGATGTATATTGGGGAAACATACGTACTCATTTTCTAATATTTAGACCCAAAAACATTCTCTCTCTCGTCTTTACCCAAGGACTCCCGCTATTTCTTTCTCTCTCTATAATTTCCAAAACTTCCTTCTACCGCCTTCTTCTTCCATTTTCAGGTGACTTCCAACCGTTTTAGGTTATTTTCGACTGCCTCCACTCTCAGGTAGCCCACTTCTACCTTTCCTGTGTTTCTTTTCACTATTCTAAGTAGATTTAGTTAATTAATTTTTCTAGCGAGGGTTATTGTTTTTTACTGAGTGTATTTTGTGGATTAGGGCCTAGCTCCTCCACTCGTGTGGTTATTTTAGGTAGCCAGTGGTGGTTAGGATTTTATTAGAGAGTTTTAAGGGATTACCTATCATTATTGATTCTTTTCGATGACTTTCGGTGATCTTCTTCGTCTAGATACAGAGTTATGTTTTTGGTGTTCGTCACTAGAACTGATTCACCTTCCTTTGTTTGATCTTTAGTCAACTAGAGCCAAAGTTGCAAGTTGTTTGCTCCGTTTTCAGTTTTCACACAAATTGAGTCTCGTTATGTTAATGTTAAGGAGGTTGTATAAGCTATTCGAGGAGTTTCCTTGCCTAAGAGGGAAGTGCTTTGAATAGATTAGGATAATAGAGGCTAAGGAAGTCGAGAGCCATCAAGCCGAGGCTTTCTCAGTTTATCCTATTTATCCAACTCCCCTAGCTGTCATATACCCCAAGTTACTGAGCCTTATGACCCCATGTTTGAGTTTTCCTCATCATCCGACGACCATATGTCTACCTCTTAACCAGCCGAGAGTGTTAATTCATACAAGGAAGCCATGGAATATTATGCATCCCAAGACGAGGGGTCTTAGATGGACGAGGCTTCTTCTTGTGTCTCGTCTTCCCAAGGGGCCAAGACATTGGCTCAATCTGACTCTATTCAGATGCTTGAGCCTGGTGTAATGATCCCCCCTCTAATAAATGTAATTCCTCTCTGGGATGAAATTAGGTTGGAGTTTGAATAATGATTTCCTTGTGGTGACCTGGCCAATCCTCAGACCGGGGCACCAGATGATAGTGGTGAGGAGAGTGAACTTAACACGTTTGTTACTGGAGAATATGAGAGCACCGTATCTAAAGTTGACCTCTTGGTTCGGAGACATCTCTATGACATATATTCTTCTATCTCCGTGACAAATCCTCTTAAGGTCGAGAGGGTGAAGTCTATGTTTATGAGAAGATGTTTAAGGTCGGCTTCTGCCTGCCTATTCACCCTATGATTTGAGCTATTCTGGCTTATCTAAGACTTGCCCCCTCTTAGCTTTCTCTGAATGATTTTAAGGTTATCCTTGTCTTTATTACCCTTTGAAAGGTTATCCATTAAACCAACCTTCCAGTTAACATATTCCTTACCTACTATACACCTTCGTCCTCTAAGACTAAGCCTGATTACTATCATCTCCTAGTTAGGAAGTCCAAGAATAAGGTCTTGCTGGTCACCCAAACTTCAAACCATAATTGTAAACCTCGCTACTTTTTATCTTTGGGGCTTGGGAACCGGGTCCTAGCCAAGCCTATGGGACCTCTGGGCTTAGGACCCCTCTGAGTTAGGCCAAAGTCTCTGCATCATCCAAACTCGATTCAGGATTGAACCCTGGGGCCTTTGAAAAGGTTAATAAACTTTGTAAACAAGGTGAAAATGGTCGTCTTGTGAAGTTTGAGTATTTAATGACTCAGTATAATTTGGCTCGGACATGTCTGAGGGTTGACCCCCTAGTTGAGCTACGTAAGTAATTATCCTTGCCAATTGTTGTCTCATACTTTATAATTTCCCATAATTAACTCTGAGGTTTACCTCTTGTAGATATTATATAAGGTATATCAGACGAGTTTTGGAACGTGGTGGCCCCTAACTTGAGAAAGCTCGTCAATAAGCACAGAAAGACTGACCCCCTATTGCTTAGACAAAATATTCCACTGCAGATGGTCCCAGCAGAGCCGACGATGCTGGTAAGAAAAGAAAAGGACGAGCCAACGACACCACCACCACTCGTCCCATGAAGCAAGGTTGTTCAAACCATGTGATTTCAATCTCGACTGACGCACTCTGGCTGCTCGTCTGTCGTAACTAAAAATCGATTATGAGATCATCATCGGTCATGGCAAAAAAGCCATAGAAGGTATCGGCTCTGTCATCTCTAAGGCCGACAGGCATTTTTTCCAGTCAATGGACATCAATCTATTGACTGAATTTTCTATTCATAGGGTTGTTCAGGTAATTTTTAAAAACTTTATTGGTGTAGTATCTTCCTTACTTATGTCTCGTATTGACTTATCTCCCCTTTATTTTACAGAGTGCTATCTCTCTTCACCATATGGGAGATTGGATCAATAAGAGGCTACCCTTAATTCAAAAGGGGAGAGATATTATAACTATGGAGAATAGTCTGAGGGAAGAGCTTCAGACGGCTAAGTCGGCCCTGCAGGAGGCGATAAATCAGGTTACCAACCTAAAAACTGAGCATGCAAACACTCTGAAGTCCATGGCCGAGTGTAAAAAAATCGAAATTGATGTTACAATATGAGTTTCCTTGGACAAGGCTAAGGTGCAAGCTATAGCCAACTTCAAAGAATCTGAAGAATTTAGAGGCTATGACGTCGAATACCTCGAACGGGGTATCAAGATTGCTGGTCGATGGGCCATTTTAAAACATGTTAATGCCGGGACTCTGTCACCTGATGACTTCTTAGGCCTTGACTTTAATGATCCCCACTTTGAAACTGCCTTGGCCAAAGTTGAAAATCCTGCTGACCCTGTGGAGACCAACCCTATTCAGGTCACAGAGAACAATGAAAATGCAGTCGATTTAGGCCTTAATGATGATGGGTCCGAGACTACTAATATTGGGTTCAATGGGGAAACTCAGGAAGGTGGTGATAGGAGTTGCAACTTTTATCTCTTGTAACTTTTTGTTTTTTCTTTTTTCTATGGCAATCGTCCTTTCATGGATTTGTAATTTTCTTTGTACTGAGCATCTGTGATCTCATTTTGTAATGAATGAAGTTTTTGTTTCTATCATTTTGTGTTGTGCTCGCTCTAATCTTTTCATTGGTTGCATTATTTGAATTTGATAGAAGTCTTGTCTCTGCTTTCACCAACTTAATGATGTATAAGGAATATAAATCACAATTTGAGTCCATCAAATTACGATGTTTAATCACAAGTCCCCTCTCGTCGTTTTGAGAGTGTATGGATGAGTGTCGTCTCGTCCATGCACTGTCGTCTCGGTCGAGAGAGTTTTAACGACCAAGTTAAATATGTTTAATAAATGAACCACAACTAAGTGATTTTTAAATTAGATATAACCAAATTATGATGTTTAATCACAAGTCCCCTCTCATCATTTTGGGAGTGTATGGATGAGTGTCGTCTCGTCCATTCACTATCGTCTCGACCGAGAGAGTTTTAACCACCAAGTTAATGATATTTAATAAATCAACCACAACTAAGTGGTTTTTAAATTTGAATCCATCAAATTATGGTGTTATATCATAAGTCCCCTCTCGTCATTTTGAGAGTGTATGGATGAGTGTCATCTCGTCCATGAACTGTCGTCTCGGCTGAGAGAGTATAACCAACAAGTTAATGATATTTAATAATAAATCCCTCTCGATGGTGTGGACAGTCCATGGACGAGGTCAACCACGTTTGGAATGTCGTGTCACCGAGAGAAACTTAAGGCTACTTCACCACGAATGATGTTTTATAGCTTAAGATGAGTTGATACAAGAAACAACGAATATTCAAAAAAATATACAAGGTATGAGAGAACACTTGAGATTTTTATTGAGTTTCATTCAGATTTCATTCATTATCTGAACCTCATATATATGTATTACAATGGATTTGAAAAGAAACAAGCAAAACTAAAATCTTACTCGTAATACTTTTTGAGGTGGTTGTCATTCCATGGGTTAGAGAATGGCTCTCCTTACAGATTCTCCAATTGATATGTCCCCGGGACCACCTCTTCAACCAATTTGTATGGACCATTCTAATTCGAATGAATCTTGTTAGGCTTTTTCCATGTCTTCTTCAATGTCAAGTCTCCTACCTTCAATGGACGCTCTTTTACTCTATTATTGTATAACTTTGTTGTCCTCTGCTGGTAGGCATCTTACCTAACCACAACATCTTCTCTCCTTTCTTCCACAAGGTCGAAATCAAGTCTTTTCTCAGTAATGTTCTCTTTCGAGTCATAGGTCTGAACCCTGTAGGTAGGTCTCCCTACCTCTGTTAGAACTACTACCTCGGAGCCATAATCCAACATAAATGGAGTGTCCCCAGTAGGAGTCCTCTCCATCGTCATGTAAGCCTATAGGACAACATATACCTCCTCAATCCATCTCCCTTTGGAATCTTCCAATATCTTATTGATTCCACTAAAGATTGTTTTATTCGTTACTTTTGTCTTCCCATTGGCCTGAGGTCGTCCATGAGTGGAGAAAAACTACTTAATGCCAACTCATTGACAATATTTCTCTAGTGGGATGTTCTTAAACTGCATCCCATTATCATAAATCAGGGTATTGGGTAGGCCGTACCTATAGATGATGTTTTTCCAGATAAACTTGAAGTCTTTCTTCTCTGTGATTGTTATCATTGGCTCAACCTCAACCCACTTTGAAAAATAAACGATTGCGACAATCAAGTAATGATAATTGTTCACAACTCTTGGCAGTGGTCTTACCAAGTCAATCCCCCAGACCGCAAAAGGCCAGGGAGATATAATAGAAGTAAGAGGCTGATGAGGTTGATGGGGTATGTTTGAAAACATCTGGCATTTATCGCACTTCTTGACGTATGCAACTGCATCTTTGGCCAATGTTGTCCACCAATATACCGGGTGATAATCCTCTTAACCAGTGACCTTTCTCCAATATGAGTGGAATATGACCCTTCATGTACATAGTTTAAGATACACTTAACCTTAGATGGGTGGAAACATCTGATTAGAGGAAGGAGGAACCCCTTCTTGTATAAAATGTCTCCTACGAGGGATAACTTGGCAGCTTTATACCTCAACTTCTTTTCTCGGCTTTGGACTCAGGAAACTCCCCATCTATGATGTATCTAATGATGGGATCCATCCAGGAGGCTTCATACTCACATTGAAACAAAACTCCATAATACTTTCTTCTCCCTCGATCATCGACCGATGGAGAATCTCTACCATAATTGTTATTCTGATTTCAGTTCTGGTGGATGAAGCTAACCTTGCTAGAGCATCAACTCGGTCATCGTCCAGCAGAGGTATCCTCTTTAATTTTACTTCAGTAAAATGTTTCAATGATGTCTTAACCCTTCCCAGGTACTTTTCCATTATGTCATCTTTATCCTCGTATGCCCCCAAAATTTGATTACAACCAACATGGAATCACTATGAATAAGGAGTTAGCCAACATTTAGTGCCCAAGCAAGGGACAAACCTTCTAGGAGGGCCTCATACTCAGATTCATTATTGGAATCTTTGAAGTTGAACCTCAATGCATACTCCAATGGTCCCTTTTAATTTCTTATATGAGAAGTGTTTTAAGGATGACAAATTAATTTTCTCTGTTTGTAAAAAACCTTTTTCCAATTTTTAATTTGCACTAAGTTGTGAACAATTTCTAACTTGACCAAATTTTATCTTGATTAATCCTAAACATCCATCTAGTGATTAAAGAAAGTAAAATAAAGTAAATAATACTCACAACACCGAATGTACGAGGAAAACCACAATGGGAAAAACCTCAAATAGGCCCAAGCAAGACAATCATTGTGAATATGGTTTTATAAAGGTACAGACGATAGTCTTACTCAATGAATCGATTCACCCATGAGACTTGACGCTCCTTTAAACTTCAACCACTCCTCTCACAGTGCCCACGCAGAAAGTAACCTTCTTCCATGATGCCTTCCCACAACACACTCGTCCACGTACGTCTCGGTGTCCACCGATATGGATTGTAACGTCTACGATGTTGAAATCTAACTCCACT
This sequence comes from Sambucus nigra, assembly GCA_949130495.1. NCBI lineage: Eukaryota > Viridiplantae > Streptophyta > Magnoliopsida > Dipsacales > Adoxaceae > Sambucus > Sambucus nigra. The sequence continues at coordinate 427,885,393 of OX422219.1, forward strand.
AAATCTTCACCGGAAAACCAACAATGTTCAAGTGTACAGAAACGCTTCTTAGTGCCACAAAGATCACTATAGCATATATTAATGGTAACTCGGATCTTTGAAACTCTAACGATGCATTAACTTTGAAAAACCTTAGAAAACTTTTGTGCAAAAACATTCTGGAAGAGTACCGATTTTCATAGAATGCATACTTACAAAATCTGATGGAAAACATGCCATATATAATTTCCTTTAGGCTACGCATCATTCAAGCGACATTGACCTATCGCTCGAACGAGATAGCAACATCGCGTGAACGACAGAGCATCTCGCTCGAACAACTGGTCAAGTCGTTTGAGTGACTAGTGAATTAAAGTTTGTTTTTAAACCAAATCTTAAGAAAAAGTTCCACTTAAATCCAACTCTAACCCATCCTCATCAAATTAAAATAAAGTGTAAACCTTTTCAAACACTTATAAAACATTTTTAAAACACTTATTTAATAAAAATTACATCCTTCATTATTTTAAAATAAATTTCGAGTCTCCTTAAAATTACACATTCATACCTAAGTGATCTCGGACATCAATTGATCTTGAAGAAGAACAAACTTGCACCAATTAAACTTCGGTATAATTAATTACTTTTGCTTTTCCGCAATGACTTTAATTAAACTTCAACACGTCGTAGTTTGTGTGGGATCGTGACAGTTAAAAATTGACCTATGATTCAAACGTGTTTTGTTTCAAGAATAAGTCAAAACTATATAGTGGACTCAATTGGAAATTTTGTCCTTACATACTCAATATCGGTCCCATCTAGCACGGACATTATCAATCTTTCCCTGCTTTCATTCTCACATGAAGATCCATCAACAAAGAGGCTCCACACAGTACCATTTAGAGAAAAACCACCCACTTCCAGGATTCCATTCTTTAAAAGATACTGTTCCTCCTCATTCTCAGACACTTTGTTTCTTGCTAAACTCATCTCGGCCTCGGTCGAGGGAGGAAACACTTTTCTTTCTTCCTCAAAAGTTATAGCTTTAACAACTTTAGTGTCGGCCTTGTCCCATGTGAACTTGGCTACAAAGTGGTCGTTCTTAGTTGGTAGATGATGTCAAACTCCCCCAACTCAATTTCCTAAGCCATCAGTCTTCCTGACTTCTCAGTCTTGTGAATAACCTGTTTGAGGGGTGAGTTTGTGAGGACCACCATGGTATGTGCCTATAAATAAGTCTTCATCTTCCCCGAGGCATGGATTAGTGCATAGGCTATATTTTCCATTTTAAGTCACCTCTGCTCAGCCCCCTGGAGGGCCTTGCAATTAAAGTAGATTGGTTTTTGAACTCTATCTTCTTTTCTTATAATAGTAGCACTAATGGCCGCTTCAAACACTAATAAATGTAGATATAGTTTCTCTCCCTGAACTGGTCGGGAAAATAGGAGTGGAGAGATGAGATATGACTTCAAATCTTTAAAGGATCTATCAACTCATCATTCTATTCAAAATATTGTCTCGATACTTTAAAGAAAAGAAGGCATTTATTAGTGGCTCTAGACACAAACCTGTTTAATGCTACCACTCTTCTAGTTAGTCTATGCACATGCTTTATTATTGTGGGAGTCTTCATATCCAGCAAAGCCTTAATATTTTCGAGGTTGGCCTCGATCCTCCTTTGATTCACAATGAAGCCTAGGAACTTGCCTGCTCCGACGCCAAAGACACACTTTATAGGGTTGAGCTTCATCTTATATTCGTCCATCGTGTCAAAAGTATGCTCAAGATCAGCCACGTGGGTGTTGTCTTTGAGGTTCTTCGTTAATATATCATCGACATACATTTCCATCGCCTTCTAGATATTGTCCTCAAACATTTTTTGACCATCCTTTGGTATGTGACCCCGTCATTCTTCAACCCAAAGGGAATGACCTTCTAAAAATAGGTCCCCTTATCAGTTATAAAGGTTGTCTTATCTGCATCGGTTGGATCCATGAATATTTGGTTATAGCCTTAGTAGGCATCCATAAATCTCATTAACTTATGGACGGAGATAGCGTCTACCATCTGATCAATCCTCGATAATGGGAAGATATCTTAAGGTCAAGTTTTATTCAAATTTATAAAATCAACACACATCATCTATTTACCATTGGCTTTGGGGACGATGACAGCATTGGCCAACCATTCAGGGTAAATGACCTCTGTGATAAAGTCTGCCTTCTCTAACTTTTTCACCTCTTCTCGAATCGTGAGTAGACTCGTCTTCTCTTTCGGATCTGCTTCTCATCATCGACCATGTTGAGATTATGATGGAGAACTTTTGGATCAATGCCGGGAATATTTTCATGGCTCCAGGCAAAGATGCTCTCCCTCTTCCTTAACAGCTTTATCGGCTCCTCTTTGACCTCTTTTCTTAGGGCTTTGCTAATTTGGATGGTTTTTTCTAGCTCATCCTCATTGAGGATGATGGATTCTACCTCTTCATTGGCCTTACCCTTATTCAACTTCTTTTTTTCTTTAGGGTCTAATGTATTAATGTTATAGGTCATAGTGACCCTTTTGTATGCTTCTCTCTCCTTGACTGAGTTGAATTAGAATTCATGTGCCTCAACTTGGTCCCCCTGAACTTCCCCTACCCTATATGGGGTCGGGAATTTAATCATCTGGTGGACTGTTAAGGGCACGACCTCAAATTCCTTGAGGGCTACTCTTTTGAGAATTATATTGTAGGCCGAGTAGACATTTTCATCCATAATGAAAAAGCTGATCTTCCTTGTAAGACATTTTGGCCATCTGTTCCCCATTCTTACTTCTATTTCATATATGCCCACGGGTTGTACTTTCTCCCCACTAAAGTCGATGAGTGGTTAGTGATATGGAATCAACTCTTCTTGCTCAGATCTAGACTTTTGTAATAATCTCAAAACATAACATCGGTTGAGCTTTCTCCCTCTACCATAATCCTTGGAAAAGGATCATCACATGGAGCTAAAATTCCCATGAAATCTAACCTTAAAAAGCCAACTACTAAAGTATTCACATCAACCTTGGCTCTCTTACCTTTGATAGGCTAAATGTCAGCTGAGTTGACAGTCTTAGGCTTTAGTGGGAGAGCCTTTGCCTCTACTACTTATGCTTTCCTATCAGTAACTTCCTTTCCTCCTCCAGCAAGCCCCCCGCAGATCATCTTGACCTCATGCGAGGTCACATTGAGCCGACCCTTTAGATCAACAAATTTAGGAGGGTAGTCAGGGTCGTATTCATCACAATCATCCGACTCATCATTGTCTCGATCGGTTGTAGCATCTGTTCTACACTTGTCATTTTTCTTGTTCTTTTGGATGTCGTCTCGGCCACCCCTTGAGCCACTCTTATCCATATATTTTCTTAACTTTCTAGCCTTCTGCATCTTTTTTATTTCATCATTCAGAGCAAAATATTTTTCGGTCAGGTGCCCATAGTCCTGGTGGAATTCACATCATAGACTTTTGTTCCTCTTGTGAGGAGGAGCTTTTAACTTTTCGGGTCACCTAAAGGACCGATCATTCTTATTCTCATTCAAGATATGCTCGCAACTGACCGTGAGGGGAGTGTAGTTTTCAAACTTATCTTTTGCTGATCTCTTTTTTCCATTTTTATTCTTTTTCTGGAACTTGCCCCCACTACTAGTACCCTTATTGGCCATAGATGATCTCTTCATCCTCATAATTTGCTGCCATAGCTTCTTCGGGGTTCATGACCTTATTGGCCATTGACAATAACTCGGCTATGGAGTTCAGTGGGTCTTCGGTAAGATTTTAGAGCAGCTTCCCCTTCTGCAGAGCTCTTATCAAAGTTGTCATTGCAATGCTTTCCTCATAATCTTAAACCTCTATCTTTTCTTGGTTGAACCTCGTAATATATTCCCTAAGACTCACATTCTTCCCCTATTTGACGTACAACATGTGAATTTTCTTCTTTTGGGGCCTCACCCCAAAGAAGAAGTTGTGTATGAATCTTTCTGCTAGCTGCTTGAAAATCTCAATTGAACTCTTTGGGAGTGAGGTGAACCAAACATGGCTGCTCCGGTCAAAGTGCTTAAAAAGGCATGGAACCTCATCTCATCAGAGACTGAGTAAATGTCTGTGGCTGACTGGTACATCTCGATGTGGTGAACTAGATTAGTGCTCCCATCACACTTAGGAGTGACCATTGGTGGCTTGAACTTGGACGGGTTTAGAAAAGTAACGATCCTAGCCACGAAAGGAGATCCTTCTGAATAGCCCCTCTCTAAGGAATATCGGCTTCAGATAATGTCTCTAATCTTATCTTCTAACCTCTAGATTTAGTCATTTTAAGGCCTCTTGGCCGCTGCTATAACATCTGGACGATATTGTCTCCTTCCACCTCGATCGACCAAGCTAGAGGTTCCCTTGCTAGAGACCTCTATCGGATGTTCACTTCTCCTAGCCCCTCGTCTCTATAGCATGAGGGTTGGCACCCTGCTCCTTCTCTTCTAGAGCCAGTAATACTCCTTTACTTGGACAGTCGATATCTGAGATCACCCACTTGGTCGAGCTTTTCAAAGGCCGACCCTCTGCTCAGCCGATCAAAGGCTGATCCCCTTGGTTGATCATCCTGACAAGGACACCTACTATGGTCCTCAGTTAACTTGAATGGGGTGTACAGTGTTTCCTAATATTTTATATGTCTCCCAACATTTAGCTTGAGCGTCTTCATCCTCATAGTCATCATACTTATCCTCCGGGCAATGTTAACCTTGCCTCCCCAAGCGTAGACGCCTAGGGTCGGTAATATTTCTTCACCATTGACAAGGTGGAAAATCCTTGTGCAGTGCCTAGGGTGGTCCCTTGGCGTATGGATGCATCTTCATGGCTGTCGGAGTAATCATCTCCGACATAACTTCGGAGGGTCTACCAATACATTTTGGCTGAAGGCAGCCAACTGCTCTTGCATCCCTTGTTGACTAGCCATCAATGACTTCAATGTTGCCACTACCTCCACCATCTCTGACTGAGGAGGCACATGTGTAGAGCTAGGATCACTAGCTGGGGGTGGAAATTCTAATGCCATGTTTGAAACCTGATAGTTGAGTTGTAAACTGAAAGAGTAGAAGCTTAGAATCTTAACGAGAGCTCTTTTAATAGTGAAATATCTCCATAAGAGGGGAGGACTAGTTCACCACCAGAGACTTCAGTAAGTATAAGCTAGAGAAGGAAAGAGATGATAATCCTCATTCCCACAGACGATGCCAAACCGATGATACCAAAAATGATACTACCAGGCCAAAGTAATATTGAGCTCAAACAGGTATAATAATAGCAGGAAATAAGTAATATAACAGTAAGAAGACATGAGGTAAAGAGGAAGGAGACACCAAATATAAGTGGTTCAGCCTTTGAAGGGCCTACGTCCATCGTGTAAGTGTGTGAAATCCACTAAATATTGTCTCTAATGTCCATGGATACATGCACTCAAGCTTTTCTCTCTTACAGTCAACTTGACAAAGTTTCAACAGGGTTTTTATTATGTGATCCCTTTACATGAGGTATAAGACAAATATATATAGTGCTTAGGGGGTGTAATGCACCCCCTAAGAATAAAGTAGGCGTGTGATGATGAAATCTCCTAATATGATTATGACAACTATCCACAATACATATAACTAATGATGATGCAATATTCCGTCATGTGAGGGAATAATCTGGTTATAACATAATTGTCCACGTGGGACATGTCTCCTTGGAACCCTCTACTGCTCGTACTGTAGATGTCGTCTACATAGGCCTTGGCCTAGCCAAGTGCGAGGTAGCTGATGAAGTGCATAACTTTATATTGATAAGAGACAAGTGTGGCCTCGGCCGATGGCATCAGGCTGAGTCTAGTTATACAGGTCATTCCCTGGTGTCAGTTGGTGAAGAGGACGATAGATGTCCTTGTTGACGAAATGATCTCTTGAGGTCTCGGCCTATTGGATGATCGAGGTTGTATATGATGAGGTCGATGCTAGTCTGGACGAGTCTAAAAATGACCTTTGTGAGGTCCCTTGGGATAGGCCTGCCAATGGATCAAATTTTATCCGAATTCGAATTCGAATCCGATCCATTTAAGCGGATACAGATCATGCCTAAAATCCGATTATCCTATTACCCGATTGTCCATTTATTAAATGCAGCGGATTTGGATTCATATACTTCGATCCGTTAATAATCTGATTCGATTAATATTTTAATATATACTGTATTTAATTAATTAATATATACTGTATTTAATAATATTTTACATATTTATTATAATAGTTCTTTATTTCATTATCTATTTTTTTTGGAACATTTGCAAAATAAATTTATGAAGAGTTGATAATAAAAATATTGCAAATCAAGTTTAACATAAACGGATAATCGGATAAACGGATATGGATTTGGATTTGCCTAATACGGTCTGAATTCGATTCGTTTACAGGCTGACCTTGGGAACTCGACTGTGAGACCTTACGTCCCTCATCTTAAGACGAGGTCACACTTGGTCATATCAATCGCTATGCAGTCACATTATTGTGCAGTCACATACCAAACCACTATCAAGTTATCCAAATCTCCCTATCGTGAGATGGCGGTCAACTGAACACATGATCAAAACATAACACACAAATAATACACAAAGCATACCCATACATACAAATAAATACTATATTTCTCTCTAACCGTGTAAACGACTACGTTATACCCTCCTAAATGCACCTAACAGATTTATACATTTCCAGGACTACTATTAAATCTCATAACCATAATTCCTATGATAACTAGTAATATTAGAATCCCTAAAATCATAATCCAAGCCTGGTAGGGAAGTCCTAGTGGAAAATAAAGATTCTAACCATAAATAAAATATATCATTCTTCCTAAATTTATGCACATGAGTTCATTTTTAACTAGTGGGCATGGGAACCCATCCCAAAACTATTTGCCCATGTTCGTGCGCATGGGGATATTTGACAATCATGAGTACGGGACCATATTCGCAACGCACTTCACCTTGCAAATTAAAGATGAGGTTGAAGCCTCTAATATCTCTCGGAACTTATTCAACTCGACTTCTTCATACCAGATTGTCTATAGACATTAACCTTGCCTTAAATCATTCTTTGAACACCTTAAACGCGATCCTAAAGTGTTTATAAAAATATATGATTGTCACCTAGGTCAAAACATTAAAGTGAGTTTTAATCATCAATTTTAACATGAAAATAATTAGGGTTCATATTAATTTCAGGGTTAATCAGTAAAACGACTCTTAAATCATAAATATTTGTTATAAATACACAATTCATCATTCCCAATCAGTTTTATATCATATTTAAACAAGTTCTAAGCGTATAATAATTATAATATCCAAGGTTGAACCCAATAAAGCATCAAATTCAATTTTTCATCATATAATCCTCATAACGAGTGCATTAATTTGTTAAATTTCTACCCACACCTGGGGCATATTAGTCCTACCATACCATAAATAAATAGTCTTCTGAGTCATTTCGTTATTTAAAATAAAAAGCAAGTTCGAAATAATTCGAGTTAATAATGCAATTTTAGTAACTCTGTGGTTATATTTATTCCCTAAATAAATATGCTCATTTTATTTAATATTTCTTTTTAATATTGACCGTATTTGTGTAATTATTATATCTTGTAGTTCAATACACAATTGTGGTATCAAAAATATCAATTTAATTGTAATTACGACAAAACGGCAGTCAAAACCATCAATTCGAAATTTCACCTTAATCCAAGATATTCCAAGCACCCAAATCAAACCTCATCATAATCCATCTTCCAATTTTTGCCACCTAGTGTGTGTGTTTATAAAATTAATATTTATTATTTTTAGTGCGTGTTATTTTTATTTTTATTTTTATATTTGTTCGGGTACTTTTTTATTTTTGTGTATTTTATTATTTTATGTGTTTTAAAATATTATACGTATTTGTCGTTTTATATATAATAGCATTTATGAGTCTTATTTTAGTATATGACTTTTTGTGCATCTTATCTTTTATATGTATCTCGTTTAATTATTTTAGTATATATTTTAGTATTTGTGTGTATATATTTTTATATTTGTATTTTTATGTTTGGGTTTTAATTTTAGTATTATTTTATATTTTTTTGTGTGTTGTGTATATATATATATATATATATATATATATATATATATATATATATATATATATATATATATATATATATATGTGTGTGTGTGTGTGTGTGTGTGTGTGTGTGTGTGTGTGTGTGTGTGTGACACCCCTCCTAACTAAATACCGGGTGATCAGTCCTTTATTAAATTAATTCAAAGTGCTCGGTTGGTTCATTCTTATAATCACTGTCGTAAAACAATTTTCCATATTAACCACCTAATAAATAATTAAGCTAAGTGTCAAAACATTTGATTTATAAATTAAGACCCATTGTTATGATTTAAAATGAAACCATTTTAATGAACACAATTAATAATATTAAACCAAACCATCCAAATGAAATATCCAAGCTAGATTAAACAATATAAATAAATAAATCCCAATCACAGGACAACGAAATAAATAAAACAATCCCAATAATAGCTAAATCCTGAAATGATAAAGAGTACAAATCTCTATCTGAACTAAAATGAAATAAGGAAATGGGACACACATGCCCTGTCTGAGAATAACCAAGTATAATACAGGAAATTCAAGAATGGAGTCGTCTACTGCAAGGACCTGCAACTTCCATAATAGATGCAGCACATCGATGGTCCAAAGTTCTAAGCCGTACACCTTTGTGGCTGGGCACCTATAATATATATATATACAAGAAGAAAAGATAATAGGAAACGGGTCAGAGCCCGAGTGTAAAAACGCTTTGAAAATAGTTTACTAAGTATTTAAAATGCTTACTAGCTGATATGACACACATGTTAGTACGTGATACTCCCTTGAGAATTCTCACCTCTCATCTAGTGTGCATGCCTATCGTACTACTAAAATGACTCATAAGTCCAACCCAATTCTCCTCCCATAAATTCTAATTCGCGAGATCATATGTCTATGATTTTTTTAAGATACCATCTTTTTAAGGATTATTTAAGTCAAATTTTGTATTTCTCAACACTGTTGGGAAGTTCCAAGTACTTACCATAATTAGGAGCATTTACTCAATATCTACTACATATACGCACAATAGATTTTGGGCATATGTATATACTAATCACTCATACAATATATATACTAATTGGCACCCCACATAAAATCTATGGTGTTGGCATACTCTGCTATCAAGTCCCCATATCTCTCGTACAAAGGGAAATACTAGTTCGAAATCACTCTCGAACTGTATTAACATAATACACACATAATGGAGGCGAAGCATAGTTCCAAGTCACTAAGAGGCTAGCACATACCCTCACGTCTCTTAGGACTGTATGACTATCATTCTTAGATAATCTGTATCGAGGAATCCTATATTCTAGGGTAATAGTCCATATCCCCCATAAAGGTTCCATCGAGATAAAACTGTCATGGCACGACAACCTCCGTGATAGCAAGTAGCGCGGGTATGATTATATACAGATATATACATTATACATAAACACTCAGTGTATATATATATTCACCTATCTCAATTAGGTTCGCCCACGACCATAAAAATATTTTAACCATCCGTTTCACAAATCAGCCAAATCCTACGTATAATTAACCCCTTTCTTTTTACTCAATTGTCGCCATTTCTTAAGTACTTCTCATCCCTCGATGTGTTTTATTATGTTAGATGTAAATTTAGTAGGTTTACCCTCACTAACATACTGGTCTAAGTCTTCCTAACGTCTCCCAATACCGCACTTAACGTACGCATAATTTTTATCCAATTTTATGCCCCCGTTATCCCATGGTTACATCTCGTATAAATTTACATTTTTCGGAACCTACTTAGACCCTACTCGTCCTCCCCATGACCCATTATTATCTTTCATTTATATCCAAGGGCTCCTACACATTTTCATCGAATTAACCGAAAAGGGAAAAAAATATACAATTTCCAGGAGGGGTCGATCGATCGATGAAAAGGGGTTTATCGATCGAACAGTCGATCGATCAACATTCTTGAGTCAATCGATCGAGCGAGCAGTTCTTCCCCAGATTCCGAAAGTTCATACCTACGGGTTTCTTCCATAAATCTTATGCAGATCGCCATTAGCAAGTCCCAATCTCCTAACCAACCATAAGGATCATAATATAAACAATAATACATGATTTCTAACGTAAGATTTCCATTAATTCATCAAGAATCATCATCACACGAATTAAATTCAAGGATTTATTCTAACCCTAGTTTATTTTATTTCACATGAATTCCATTGATTTTTAGATTCCTATCTCTATAGGTCATCAATTTCGTGTACACTAATCTAAATCCAATAAAGGAATCATCCTAACATGATTTCTATTCTGCAATTTCAACAATTATTCCAAGACATCAATTATCTTTTTATGAAACATAAATATTATCATCCCATACTAGCATGAGTGTGATATCAACCAAAATAACAACCATATAGATACTTGCCTCAGAGATAAAGGTCTGATTTGTTGATGTTGATGGGTATGGTAGCATCCCTCGTTTCTCGATCTACGCGTTGGTGGTGAAAGATGGCAAAGGTGGTGTAGTTTGGTGGCTCTCCTCCTTGGAAACCTTCTCTCTTCTATCTTCCTTAGCCTCTCTGCAACTTTACAACTTCTAACCCTCGAGGACTCTAACTCCCATCAGATATAACTCTTCAATTTTCGTCCATAATTAAGCCTTAAAAAGTAAAATTACTAAAATGTTCTCCCGGGTTGCCGGTTAGGCCTAAAAATGTCCCGAGACCCAAACTAAACCCCCAGGTACATTTTTCTGACTATCTCGACCCTTTCGGACACGTTGGCACACTCAAAATGACCATAAAGGAGACTTATAATTTAATTACTTTATATTCCATTACTTTAGTCCCGACATGACACAAGCGCATCCCGACTTAAATTCTATAATTATCGTGTTATTAACTCGCGGTAATTTTAATGAATTCACTTCTACTCATTAAGTAATTTCCACCAAATAATTACTAACTCTCATCACGCTAGTAAATATTTTCTTTTAAAATCCGAATTAATATTAAATTAATTATCCTAATATAATTTAATTAATTCCATACTTAAATGCCATAAAAATACGGGGTATTACATACTTCCCCCTATAACGGAATTTCGTCCCGAAATTCAGAAAATAAGGCATACCTGGTAAAAATAAATCTGGTTATTTTTTGTGCATATCTGCCTCGCACTCCCAAGTGGACTCCTCCACGTTATGATGCTCCCACTGGACCCGTACAAGTGGAACTACCTTCGACCTCAATCTCCTCTCACTATGGTCTAGGATAGCCACTGGTCTCTTCTCATAAGAGCTGTCGGGATGTAAGTAAATATCCTTTATCGCGATGTGAGTGTGGGCCATATCATCCCGAAGATATCGCCTCAATGACGAAATGTGGAACATATCATGAATACGGTGCATGTGCTCCGACAATCCCAATTTGTATGCCACCGGTCCTACCCTCTCGATAATGGGAAATGGTCCTACACATCTTGGAGCCAATTTCCCTTTCTTTTTGAACCTCATTACTCCCTTCATAAGAGACACTCGTAGCAATACTTGATCTCCCACGCTAAACTCCCTGAAAGACCGCTTTGCATCGGCGTAGCTTTTCTGCCTGTCCTGGGATACCCGAATACAACTCCTAATTAAATCAATTTTGGATGAGATGTCCTGAATCACCTCTGTCTAGAGAAACTTGTTATCCCCCACCTCTAGACAAAAAGTGGGAGAGCGACAAGGTTCGTCGTACAATGCCTCGAAAGGGGCCATGCCAATCGTAAATTGGTAGGAGTTATTATAAGCGAATTCCACCAAAGGAAGGTACTGCTCCCATCCTCCTCCAAAATCAAGGATACACATGAATAGCATATCCTCCAACATCTAATTGGTACACTCAGTCTGCCCTTTTTCTGTGGGTGATATGTCGTACTCAACCGCAACTCGATACCCATAGCCTCCTGAAAGCTCTCCCAGAAGCGTGACATAAAAATCTTATCTCTATCAGACACGATATCCAGGGGCACCCCATGTAACCTCACTATCTCAACAATAAATAACTGGGCATATTGTCCAGTAGTGTAGTCTGTCTGCACCGACATAAAGTGCGCTACTTTGGTCAAATAATCCACCACTACCCATATAGAATCGTGACCCCTCTATGATTTCGGCAATCCAGGGATGAAATCTATGGAAATGCTCTCCCATTTCCACGTAGGAATCTCTAGAGGCTGAAGTAACCCTGGAAGTCTCCGATGGTCCACCTTTACTAGTTGACTGGTGGCACACTTGGACACGAACTCCTTAATGTCCTTTTTCATCCCACTCCACCAGTATTATCGCCTCATATCGTGGTAGATCTTATCTCCTCCAGGATGTACTGCAAATCGAGATCCATGTGACTTTAGCATCACCGCATGACGTAAGTCCTCACCCTCCGAAACCATTAATATCCCATTAAATTGCAATCCTCCATCTGAACTCATAGAGTAGGACTCCGTGCCCTCGCTAGAAGCCGTATAATTTGATATGCTTGGGCCTGGATCACCCTCATAAAAGTATCTAGTGTAACTGTCATAGTGTATATAAAGGATTGGGCCACTGCCTCCTGATGTCCCAATTCTTTCACTTCGCCTTCCATACTTCCTCTTCCTCACCTACCGGCCTAAGGCTTAACGCATCAGTAACTACGTTAGCTTTCACCAGATGATACTATATTTCAAACTGATAGTATTTCGTAAACTCTATCCACCTACGCTGATGCATGTTCAAATCCCGCTGAGTGAACAAGTATTGTAGTGACTTGTGGTTTGTGAATAGGCGAAATTTCTCTCCCAAAAAATAGTGTCTCCAAATCCACAAGGCAAACATGACCACTGCTAGCTCCAAGTGTGGGTGGGGTAATTCTTCTCGTGAGGCTTAAGCTTACGGGAGGCATAAGCTATAGCCTGCTCCTTGTGCTTAAGTACTCCACTAAGTCCCTGTAGAGAGGCATCAGTATACACCAGATACTCCACCCCGACTTGGGTAAAGTAAGAACTATCACTGAAGTCAACTTATCCTTCAGCTCGTTAAAAGACAATTGACAAGCGTCATCCCATACATATGGTAACCCCTTATGAGTATGAATCGTCAATGAACCCGCTATTTTTGAAAAGCCTCGAATGAACTGCCTCTAGTATCTGATAAACCCCAAGAAACTACCCACCTCTATCGATGTCATGGGCTGTCCCCACTCATTCACTGCCGAGACTTTGCTCGAGTCCAGGGATATCCCCAATTATGACACAACATGCCCCCAAAACTATACCTCCTGTAACCAGAATATGCACTTCTCGTACTTGGCATACAGTTGACGATCTTGTAGAGTTTGAAGAATCCGTCTCAAGTGATCGGCATGCTCCTCCTCAATCTGTGAATAAATTAGTATGTCATCAATGAAGATGATGACAAACTGGTCTAAGAACTCTTTTAACACTCGATTCATCAAGTCCATAAATATGGTTGAGCATTTGTCAGCCCAAACAGCATGACTCTAAAATCATAGGACCCATATCTCATTAAGAAAGCAGTCTTCGACACATACTTCTCCCTAATTCATAGCTGGTGGTATCCCGATCTCAAGTCTATCTTCGAAAATAAGGCAACTCCCTTCAACTAGTTAAAAAAGGCATCGATTTGGTGCAATAGATACTTATTCCGTATCGTGACCTTGTTCAACTCTCTCTAGTCCACACACAATCTCAATGAACCATATCTCTTTTTCACAAATAAGACCGGAGCTCCCCAAGGTGAGGTTCTCCTACGAATTAAGCCCTAGCCTAAAAGCTTCTCAATTTGGACCTGCAACTCCCTCATCTCAACTGGAGCCATACAGTATGGTGCACGGGCGATCAGCCGAGTGCTCAATATCAAGTCTATAAGGAAGTCTATCTCTCCACTGGGGGTAGGCCCTGTATCTCCTGGAACACATTCAAAAACTCATGAACAACTGGAATCGAATCCATGGGAATCACAATCTTTGTAAAGGTCTCCTCCTCTATGTAGTATAAATGGGTAGACGATCCTCCCTCAGGGCGGGGCATCGCCACCAAAAACATCTCCTGACCAGGAATGGCAAAGATAATACTTCTACCAAAACCATCTATCATGGCCATATAAGTCACTAGACAATCCATGACAATAATGGCATCATGCTCATGTATATCTAAAACTATCATATCCGCAGGTAGAATCAACCTACCAATCTATATACCTACTCCCCGGCATATAAAGAAAATCAAAGACCCATTCCCCAATAGTGAGTCTACACATGTCACTGTACTCTCTTATGTGTGTAATAATCACATAGCCCGTGCAAAGCTAGTGGCTATAAAACAGTGTGACGCCCCAGTATCAAATAAAATATGCCACATAGTGCCATGGATAGGAAACGTACTCTCAATCGCGGATGGTGCCTGCGGTGCTTCTGGATGGTGGACATTATAGACATGTCCATATTGTAATTATCCCTACTGAACAAGGGATGCTGGAATGGTTAGTAGGGCTGGCATCTGAGCTGGCGCTGGGAAGAGAGACCTCTACGGCTCATGACGGGCACCCTACTGCTGTGGGGCCTATCTCCTTCTGGGAAATCCTGGCGCCTATGGACATTCTTGCCACATCCAAAGAACCTTCTCCTGAAGTTTCCTCCCATCTGTCCCTACTAACCTCGGCCCTAATGGTCGTTACCACCCCGCTACTGGCCCTGCTCAAAATGTTGTTGGCCCTGATGGCCCTGTTGCTGACGGTGTTGGCCTTATTGGCCATGTTGATTGGACTGACCCTGCTAGCATTATCTAAAGCCCCCATATCCTTGCCTGGAATCACCGAATCGAAATCTCTTAGCAGGGTTCCCCTGATAGGAACTCTTCTCACTATGGCGGATCTGCCCCTGAGCTGCTCGTGCTCTACCGACACTATTACCTCCAGTCCGGACCTACTGGATGGAATCAACTGCTCGCTTGCTTCCCTACTGATGGAAGCGGTGATACTGGCAATGAAATATAGGGGTATTAAGTACATCAGTGTAAGTACTCAATGACAGGTTACCTATGAGATGTTGACGAATCTTCCAGGCCAATAGATCCAAGAACAACAAGATTTTCTTCTCTTCGGTGGGTGCCTCATCCGACACTATAGTGAGAAGTCTCATGAACTCCTCGTCATACTCTAAAACTGTCATACTCTCCTGCTTAAGATTCAGTAATTCTTGCCTCATCTCAGTCTGCATAGCGGATGGGAAATATTTGCGATCAAACCTCACCAAAAAAGTCTGAATCGACATGATATCCCTCTCCTCCAAGGTGGTAGTGGACTCCCACCACTACAAAGTAGCGGCCCCTACTAGCTTGAGGGAAGCCAGTAACTGTCTCTGAATGTCAGTGCACTCATACATGCGCAGATGCCTCTGGATGTCTTTCTTCCATTGGCTGGCGATGACTATATCAAAACTACTCGAGAATTCTGGGGGATGTGCATTCTGAAAGGCATCCCTAACCCTCTCCCATACCGTGGGAAGCTGTGATGGAACTGGCGCTATAGCCTAAACCTAGGGTGGGACCTACTATACCACTGCTAAAGCTGCATTGACCACCTGAGGAACTATAGCGGTGACCTAAGTTGCGTTCATCATTCCCTGAGCCCAAACTAATGGCTGATCAGGATGGGCATTCCTGTCTGGGGGTGCTCGTTTCGGAGGAATCTGAAATGAGAAGGAATTTTTTAGTCCATAGTTATTATTAAATCTCAAATAGATGAAGACTTAATTGTATAAACAAGAATACAACAGTCCTAAAAATAGGGCTCTATATCAAAGACGCTACGCTGGATGCATAATAAGCCGTACATATCCTAAAGGACTCTAGAACCTGATGCTCTGATACCACCTATGACACCCCGCCTAATTAAATACCGGGTGATCAGTCCTTTATTAAATTAATTCAAAGTGACCGGTTGGTTCATTCTTAGCGTCACTATCGTAAAACAATTTTCTTTATTAACCACCTAATAAATAATTAAGATAAGTGTCAAAACATTTTCTTTATAAATAAAGACCTATTATTATGATTTAAAATGAAACCATTTTCATATACACAATTAATAATATTAAACCAAACCATCCAAATGAAATATCCAAGCTAGATTAAGCAATTCAAATAAATAAATCCCAATCACAGGACAACGAAATAAATAAAACAACTCTAAGAATAGCTAAATCTTGAAATGATAAAGAGTACAAATCTCTCTCTGAACAAAAACGAAATAAGGAAATGGGCAACACATGCCTTATCTGAGAATAACTAAGTAGAAGACTAGAAAATCAAGAATGGAGTCGTCTACTGCAAGGACCTACAACTTCCACAATCGATCCAGCACGTCGACGGTCCAAAGGTCTAGGCCTGACACCCCTGTGGCTAGGCACCTGTACTATACATATATATACAAAAAGAAAGGATAATAGGAAACGGGTTGGAACCCGAGTGTAAAACAACTTTAAAAATGGTTTAGTAAGTATTTAAAATGCTTACTAGCTGATATAAAACACATGTTAGTACGCGACACTCCCTTGAGAATTCTCAGCTCTCATTTAGTGTGCACGCCTATCGTACTACTAAACTGACTCATAAGTCCAACCCAATTCTCTTCCCATAAATTCTAATTCGCGAGATCGTATGTATATGATTTGTTTAAGATACCCTTTTCTTAAGGATTATTTAAGTCAAATTTTGTATTTCTCAACACTATTATGAAGTTCCAAGCACTTACCATAATTAGGAGCATTTATTAAATATTTATCTACATATACGCACAGTAGATTCTGGGCATATGTATATATATACTAATCACTCATACAATATATATACTAATTGACACCCCACGTAAAATCTATGGTGCTGGCATATTCTGCTATTAAGTCCCCGTATCTCTCGTAGAAATGGAAATACTAGTTCGGAATCACTCTCCAACTGTATTAACACAATACACACATAATGGAGGCGAAGCATAGTTCCAAGTCACTAAGAAGTCAGTAAATACCCTCACGTCTCTTAGGATCTTATAACTATCATTCTCAGATAGTCTGTATCGAGAAATTTTATCTTCTAAGGTGTGAGTCAATATCCCCCATAAAGGTCCCTTCGAGTAAGACTGTCCCGGTGCGGCAACCTCCGTGATAGCAAGTAGCGCAGGTATGTTTATACACGGATATATACATTATACATAAACACCCGATATATATATATATATATATATATATATATATATATATATATATATATATATATATATATATATATATATATTAACCTATCTCAATTAGGTACTCCCACGACCATAAAAATATTTTAGCCATACGTGACACAAATCACCCAAATCCTACATATAATTAACCTCTTTCTTTATACTCAATTGTCGCCATTACTTAAGTACTTCTCATCCATCGAAGTGTTTTATTATGCTAGATGTAAATTCAGTAGGTGTACCCGCACTGACATGCTGGCCTAAGACTTCCTAGAGTCTCCCATTGCCTCACTTAACGTACGCACAATTTCTATCCAATTGTTTACCCCCGTTATCCTACGGTTACATCTCGTATAAAATTACATTTTTCGGAACCTACTTAGACCCTACAGGTACTCCCCATGACCTATTATGATCTTTAATTTAAATCCAAGGGTTCCTACACATTTTAATCGACTTAACCGAAAAGGGAAAAAATATACACTTTTCAGGAGGGGTCGATCGATTGAACAGTCGATCGATTGATCGAGCAGTTCTTCCCCAAATTATACAAATTCATACCTACGGTTTTCTTCCATAAATCTTACCCAAATCGCCGTTAGCAAGTCCCAAACTCCCAACCAACCATAAGGATCATAATATAAACAATAATAGATGATTTCTAACGTAAGATTTCCATTAATTCATCAACAATCATCATCAAACGAATTGAATTCCATTGATTTTCAGATTGCTATCTCTACAGGGCATCAATTTCGTGGAAACCAATCTAAATTCGACAAAGGAATCATCCTAACATGATTTCTATTCTGCAATTTCAACAATTATTCCCAGACATCAATTATCTTTTTATGAAACATAAATATTATCATCCTACACTAGCATGGGTGTGATATCAACCAAAATATTATCATCCTACACTAGCATGGGTGTAATAAGACGCGTATGAAAAAGAGTGAAACAAGCAATCTAATTCACCTAAAAAGAGAATCCTAATTTTACTTTGTATATGATGAAGAGTTATCTCTGGCACGATCTCTTATGGATTCTAGTTTGGTCCTATCAATGACATGTCTGTTAATCCAACCTTGAGTAATAGTTTAAAATTAAGATTTAGAGATCTTCGGTGGAGGATAAACCCTAGTTTCAATTCCATTAAAAATATTTTTAGGGGCTTCACTTTGTTTCTTACTTTTTTTTATCAACATCCCTACCACTCATGAAACTTCATAAAGGTAAATAGGGTTGGAGTAAAATTCAAAACTCTCGAAGTTGACCTAGCTAATGGTAATGGGTACACTATATGGTTTTATCTCTATGGGGTTGATGGGGAGCTTGTTTAATTTCCTTTTCAATCTAATATAAAACTATTTCAAGTTTTCTTTCATTGCAATGAGAACAAAAGGACTTCACCGTCCTTAGGTCCTTCTCTGATATATAGTTAGAATAATATTCACCAAGGGTAAATATTAAAGAAGAATCGGATGCAAGGATAGTTTAGCTGAAAGAAAAAATTTCACCATCGACAACACCTAGATCGCATTTACCCTTGGAAGATTGTTCGGGTTTGACAATCATCATATCCAACTTATGAGACCTAATCATAAAATCTAACTACAAAGTAGACGTGGATAATAACTCGATTTCAAGTAAAGAGATATTTGTCTCCAATTCTATCATAGAGTCCTCACTCTTATACAAGTATTTCCTTTGGAACTCAATCTCGAGACGAATAAAGTCATTATTACTTCCTCCCAAATGTGGTTCAATAACCATCACTTATTGAGAATTCATATTGTTCAAAATAATCTCATGCACTATAGCCCTTTCATTTTCAACATTAGCAAGCATGGTGGAGAGTTCAATTTTTTGCCCTTCAAAAATCCTCCTAAAGCTTCAAACACACGGTTTAAATATCATCTTCCTCTTCTAAAATAGTGATCGAGGAGGTATTAGAATTAATAATTTCTCTTCAATTATCACATTTATTTGAGTATCTACACAAATTTAAGGGTCCTAGTTACCCTTTATTGATTTCAGTAGTTAAATCTAACTTACCCTACTGGTCTATATTCAATTCTTTCGAAATTCTCATAATTCATTATCCGTCTCTTCAGATTAATTACGATGTAGTTTCACCCAATTCAATCTCATCTTAATCCTCTCAATAAGACTAGTACATACCCATATTATATGCCTACAGTAATATAATAAGTCCCCCATTATCATTTAACAAGGTCCTAAAGGTTTTCACGACAAGGATTTAGGAATTCTAGGCTTAAAAAGGGAAAATCAAGCTTTTTGGTAAATCGAATCAATTCGCCCCTAGCCTAATCGATTAAAAAATGTACAGTTTGGCTACTTCGTCTTATTCATGGGTTTTCCTCCATTTTCATTTACCAAACTTACATTATACTATACCAAAATCACCACCAATTATCCCTAACCATTTCTACGTGCATTAGGGTGATTTCTAACATTTTAAACATATCAAATCTTCATAGAATTCAATCAATAATGAATCAAAACTCAATACTTTTTCAAAACCCATAATTTTATGTTCTTCCCAATACATTCATTTATAAACTCAGATTTAATTCAAAATGATATGTCCTTATCATATGATTTCTACTTCTCTGCAGATAGTAAATCATTCTACATGCAAACCTACCCAATCATGCATCAAAATCCATCTTTTTTTCTTCCAAGAATCATAATTAAATCAAGTATATTTTGAAAACCCGACACATGGGTATTATAACTTCAAAAACATTGTATATAAACACTTGACTTAACAGGTGTGATCTAATTTTGGGGTTTGATGTTGGTGTTTAATTATTTTCTCCTCCAATCTTCCTTCGCAAGTGGTTTGTGGTGCAAGAACCCTTTTAATCTCTCACAAATTCCCCTTAAACTTTGAGAATGGTCTCTCCTCCTTCTCTAATGGCCTCTCTTAGGGTTTTGTGTTTCTAACCCTATCCCCTTCTATCTAACATCTGATATAGGGTTGTAAATTTTATAGGTCTCTAAACCTCCTTTTGCAAAATGACCAAAATGCCCTCAATAGGTGCCGATTTGGTCTAAAGTTGACCCGAGACCCAAAATATACCCCCGATATACTATTTGAACCCTTTCGAAAACATCATTGACCTCAAAATTATCATCCAAGTCACTCTAAATATATTTTCTATCTCCACCCTAATTTAGTCTACATGCGACTCACGGTCGAATTAAAATCAAATACGCTCATATCACTCGCAATGACGTAAATTAATAATCATCAATTATTTACTATTCACACTTAGTAAATTTCATTTTATAATATTAATCAGTATATATGTCTCGATTAATATTTAATAATCACATTTATTATTTAATCACATTAAATTATGCCACTCGTGTAATTTAATTAAAACGTATTTCTCCTAATTAATTTCCGAATTAATTAAATTTCAAATACGCAGAAATATGGGGTATTTACACATAACTAATTACAAAGTCAAGCTTTGGGATTTGGATAGGATATGGGTACCCGAGTTTTAAGTAATATATATATATATATATATATATATATATATATATATATATATATATATATATATATATATTGTGTGTGTTATATATATAAATTTTATTTGGATGCAAACATATCATATTTGGATCGTGGGGTGTCTATCAGTCGGTTGTGAATTTATATGGATTTAGGACCAGGTATCGCTCTCCTCGCTGATGTATTAGGCTACGTGGAAGTCAATGTATTTGATTATAAATTCATTTGGTCATCATCTCTTGATGTAGAGATATGTATGACTTGATCTATCAAATAGTTTGTGTAACTAACCGATGGTTATATTGAGTGTTAGTCTCCCATTATTTTATTTTTTTTGTGTATTTTAATCCATTAGGTAAGAAAATCTTTTGAATTTATCGATAGAGACATGAGAAGGTCCCCAATGGATTATGAGACTTATAATTATACTGTATAGACCATTGATGGCCCTGTTATACAAAGACACCAAGTCATGCTTTTGTGTATATAATGAGACCATGTACATCTTATGGTTCTGGTGATATAAGCCGGGATATTATTGGGTTATAATTTTTACCTCAATAGTGGGTTGCATTGTTATGTGGTTACAAGTTAGTGTAATAGATTACTCGATAGTTAGAAGTTGAGACTTACTATTATTGGTTATGACTTGGGTTGGGACACTCCTACCATTTTTTCCACTTATGTTGAAGGGTTAGGTGTCTTTTTTATGTGAGTGTCGATGGGTTGAGATGGTTACAAAATGAGTCCTATATTATTACTACATCAATATAGTAAGATATTTCTTGTAACTTTTGGGTGGTGACTCAAATATTATAAAAATCATTTCCAAATGTTCATAGGCAGGAGCAACATGACTGATTAGTTAGACTTGCCACTTTCATTATCCAATCATTTCCTAATTTAAGTTGTTATTTTCATTATGTTATATTTAGTATCAAACCCTTTTTAATTCATAGATTATTCATGAGATTTGAGATGATGTTGATTTACTTATTATGGATGTGGAGATAATTAGTTTATTTAGTATATATATTTTATTACATCACATGTTGTGTATGGTTTAAATTCATTTAAAGTTTATTATTATTATTATTATTATTATTATTATTATTATTATTATTATTATTATTATTATTATTATTATTATTATTATTATTAGTATTATTATTATTATTATTATTATTATTATTATTATTATTATTATTATTATTATTATTTGTGTGTTGATGATGAGAATGATATAAATTATTTTCTCCCAATCATCAGCACTGAGGCTTGACCACCCAATACATGGAAAATAGGGGGTATTACAAAATTGTATTTATTAAGAAAATTAAAACTAAAATGTCACCAAGATCCAAATAATTATTCATTTTAGCGTGTCTTATCAACCCGTTAAATGTTTTGTTCTTTTGTATGTAAAATTTAAGAACTATGTTTTACCTTATTATAATTCGAATTTATTTTTTTGTTAGGATATGTAGGTAAGTCAACTCAAAATGGGTATAATTACATTACTATTCCACTAAGGCTCAAACTAACCAAATTGGGCAAAAAAATAAATTTCATCAAAACCTATATAATTATTAATTGTAGTGCACCCCAGTGGTGTATTAAATGTATAGTTATTTTGCATCTAAAAATTAAGAACTATGGTTAACTTGATCCAATTTGAGATTTGTTTCATTTATATAAGTAGAAAACCCAAAACGGGTACTATCACAATGTCCGTCAACTCCAAAATTAATGATAAATAATATTTTGAAATTAAAGAAAACTTTGAACTACGTTCGACTTGATTCCAATTTGGATTTATTCTAGATTCGGATATGTAGGCAACACAACTCAATATGGGTACATTCATAACATCCATGAACTCTAAAATTCATAGCAAATAAAATTTAAAAAATCAAGTCAAATTAAGAACTATATTTGACTTGATTCCATTCCGTATTTATTCCTTATTTGAATACATAAGAAATTCAAAGTGGGTACACTCACTACATTTGTGAACTCTAAAATTCATGGTAAATTAAATTCTCATCTTAAAACAAAATTTCAAAATATGTTTGACTTTATTCCAGACTCGAATACGTACGTAACCCATCTCAAAATGGGTATAAACACAAGAAATTGTGAACTCAAAATTAATGGTAAATAAAATTCAACAAATTAAGTCAAACCAAGAACTACAGTTGACTTGATTCCAATTTAGATTTATTCTATATTCGGATATGTAGGGAACC
Organism: Sambucus nigra; assembly: GCA_949130495.1. Taxonomy (NCBI): domain Eukaryota; kingdom Viridiplantae; phylum Streptophyta; class Magnoliopsida; order Dipsacales; family Adoxaceae; genus Sambucus; species Sambucus nigra. The sequence goes on from OX422219.1 coordinate 427,908,615, forward strand.
TTATTTTCAATATATACTATACCAATATTTACAAATTTAATATTCATGATAAATTATTTAAATTATAATTACGGCCAACCTGATTCTAGTCCGAACTTACTCCCAACTTGGATACATAGGCAACCCAATTAAATGGTAGAAGTAAAAAAATTAATCCAATACCAAAATTTTCCATTAAGATATATTTTCATAATTCAAGGGTTCCTTAATCCAACTGAATTACTTGCCCATGTACATATCAATTTTCAAAATGATTTAAGTTAAATTGGTAGGCCATTGGGTTATAAACTATAAAAATCTCAAATTAACAAAATTAATGGATCGTTTATCCATTAATTTCATATGATCAAATTATTTATTCTAAAATCGATGACAAATTAATGGGGACTCTACCAATTTCTTTTCACCCTCCTGTAAAATCAAGTTAATGAGCCATTATCTCATTAGTTTTCCCAAATATTCAAATGTGATAAAGATTAACAAAGTATCCTAAGTGTAGAACTTAGGTTCATCCCATTAAAAAAATAAATTTATCTCTTTCCCCGGTGTCCAAGAACTAAGAATTAATTATATATGTCATTGGAAACAAAGAATGTCCCCTTGAAACAAGGGAATATAACTAAGTGATATGTTATATCATGAATGAGTCCGTCTTACACTAATAAAATCCCGTGTGTCTTCAATCATGGAAGTGAAATTATACTGATTGAAAACTCAATGTTTTCCTAACAATATGTGAATGGATTTGGGCGTTAGTGATTTACAAAGAAACAATCGTTTTGAAAGAACTCACAATATCAATTAAATATCTAGAACAATTCTTTAAAAATTAAGGCACAATAAATAACTATAAAGAGTCTTTGAACAACTTTTAAAAAGAGTGTTTCAAATGGCACCACGAAAATTGCTTCAAAAAATAACTTTTTTTAATCCAAAATACTACTTAATTTTAATAGTTACTTCCAAATACCATAAAGGATACAACATATTTAAAGTGTTAAAATTCATTTACTGACTTTCCCTCCCTCTCTATACATATTCAAACTTTGAAACCCTTCATCTTCAACTTCCAAACATTTCATCTTCTATTAAAGATTAAGCTAATTAGGTTGGTACATTGAACAAAACTAACCTTTCAAATGAAACAAATGGGGTTATCCTTTTAATTACCTAATGTATATATATTTATAATGCTTTATACTTATTATTTACCTTTTAATTACAAAATTTCCATCTTGATCGTCGTGTATAAGCAACGTTTTACGAATTTACCAACAAATTGTTGGATTGTCCATTAACCACGAATTGTTTGATTGTTCATTTTTCAAACAAGGTTGGAAAATGTTTATAACCAAAATCTATCTCATTATATTTGAACGGTTTGAAGGTTACTCTTCTCTTATTATTATTTTTTATTTTCCAAGCAAAACAGACCACGACCTGTTCAAATTTCCAAATTGTCAAACTAGGGTCTCAATCGGTAGAGACATAACAAAATACTTGCATTGATTCGTCAGGTTTGTGATGTATTAATGAAATCAAAACTAGGGTTTCAATCGGCACCTTTACCCCTATTTACTCGCATTGATTCACTATGCTTATACCGAAAGTATTCAGTTATTTCAATGTGAACCTACCAAATGAATATGAAGCAATCATTGTAAATATAACGAATATTCAATCCACAATTGCTATTCATATGCCGAATGCAAAGTGATTTGACTGAAGTTTTATTTGTTAAGCACTAACTGTTATTTCTTGGTTATATGGATAAAATTGGCAAGGGTCATATGTTCAATAGTGTCTTTGACTTGGAAATTCTCAAATTCTTCAAAGTTAATGGGAGGTTAAGAAGAAGTCCAAAAGTTATTGAGTAATTGAATCTTATGTTTATGACATATTGCATCTTATGGGAATATGACTTGTGTATACCACAATATATAGCTGATGTTTACAACTATACATGACTTATCCTTAAGGAATTATGTATATCACAATACGTTAGTTCTATTTATGACTTAAGTTTTAAACAATAAATGACTTATGTTTATAAATTTTATATTTAATTTTATTCACCAGTGTGTTATTTGCTTTAATGTCGGTCGACCATGGATAACTAGTACCCTATTCTCATAAGGATCAAAAGTCGTTAACTGCCTCAAAGAGGAAGCGTCGAGAAGAGATCCATGTTTTGTCTACTGTGATTGCTACTCCCTTAGAGGGCACTGTCCTGAATGTGATGGAGGTGGATGCCCCAGTGGTAGAGATGCCTGGGGAAGTTACGGTTGAGGTTGAGGAGGAGGATGATATTGAGGATAACATTAAGGTTGAGGATGAGGATGAAGTTGAGGTTGAGGAGGATGTTGAGGTTGAGGAGGAGGGACATGATGCGACTGGGGGGGTGATGCCGTGTAGGAGGATGTTACTCCACCTGATACCCCGTTTACTATTTTAGACAAGACCTCTACAACCTATAGCAAGAAGAAAAAGTTGCCTAAAGAAGTCACCTCCATTGCTGCTTACGGGGGGCCTGATGATCTCAGCTTATTAAAATATTTCAAGAATCATGTGGCCTACGATATTTAGACTAGTTCAGTGGTAATTACATTTCCCTATAACACTAAATCAGTGTTTTATTAATTAATTACTTTAATAAACCTTGATAAATATTTTGCTCATATTGTAGGAGGAGCGGGTGCCTTTATTGTGCATCAATCACTTGACGAAGATCAGGGAATGGGAATTCAATGATCTTTCTCCAAGTGTACAAAGGAGGGTACACAGGGCTAAGTTACTCAGGATTATAGCATTTAGCCACCGTTATATAGACTACGCCCTTGTATCTACATTTTTTGAAAGGTGGCATCCAGAGACAAACACATTTCATATGCCATTTGGGGAGATGACAATCACCCTCGACGATGTATTAGCGATCTTGGGAGTTCCCCTCATTGAATTACCTCTACATAACCCTTATCCCTTGTAGTTGAGGAGGAGGAGGAGGATGTTGTGGTCCCATTGGTTATGGATCTTATGGTGGAGATGTTAGGAGTGAGCAGGGACGTTTCCCTAAAAGAATGTGGCTAGCATGCTGTTGTCCGATTGAACTGGCTCACTGTAAATTTCAAGGAATTATCTCAGGACGCCAATGCCTCGAATGCAATCAAAGACTATTGCGCTAGGGCCTATATTGGGTGCATAATTTTCCCCCGACAGGTCAAAGAACAAGATTTTCATGCTCTACCTTCATGTTCTTAGAGACGTGAAAAACGTGGGAAAACTAGCATGGGGGATGGGTATCCTAATGCATGTGTATCAACAGTTGGGCCTTGACTCTCACTCAGGTGTGAGGAAAATGAGAGTTTGCCTCTCTCTTATACAGGTAACTAATAATCTAAATTCATATTTTGATTATGTATGTTTATCAATTTCCCCCCTTTCATACCCCTTAATCTCAGTTGTACTTCATTTATAGATACAAAACCAAACTTTACATGATTTCATAAAATAAAATACATCCACAACTAGTTAATCTCGATAGGTTGATCTTTGGTTGCTACATATTTTGGGAAGATTTTTCGAAACTTCGCTACCTGTTCTCCGTATTTATCAATCCAAGGTTTTGATTCGGGAAAAGAACAACTATGCTAGTGACTTGATACTGGGGGAATCTGACGTCGTACTTCAACTTCAAAGCTATAAAGTGATTCCTGTAAACATGAGCAATCTCTATGAACATTGGATGCAGGGTTTGTTCATGTATCATCGGTAGAAATGTGAGACATTGTCTCTTCGAGATGAGGATGCACACGCACTTGTAAGTTTTCATTAAAAGATAGGCACACTCAGGCATGATCATCGAAGACTTTGGCATACATAGGCTTAAATAATCGTCCAACATATGTAGAATAAAGTTCAGAAATCAATCACTAAAATAATGTGCTTAAAAGTTATTATTTGTCATAACTTCTTCAATCAAGTCTGATCTCACCTGTCTCCATTCATTGGATCCAAATCCGAGGAAATTAGCAACCCATCTAAACCCACAATTTATGTTAGCATCAACCTCGACGATATCTTCTATGACATCTTTATAAAAGGTTGATATCTCATTGATATACTGTTTATATGCGAGGGAGTAGTTCGGGCACCAGGGTCGGGGTGGGTGAACTCCGTGAAATCAATTTTCTTCTTAGGTATTTTGACTGTGGGGTGTTCCTTTTTATTGATTTTCTAACAAGTTCGAAGCCTGAGGGATCCCTTTTAGTTGATTTCTCATGCTTTTGCTCTCTAGCAATTGGTTTTCGATTTATCGGGCGACCCTTGCAATGCTTAAGGACGGATGGCTCAAATAGTCTAGCGATGGTGGGACAATCGATGTCCTTTAGTTTTCACAACATGGCTCTTTTCTCATCGATGGTTGACCATTCCTACCTTTGTTTAAAAAGTATCATTTTCGGCTCGTAGTTAATAATATGGTACTTCACTAATTCAAACACCATTGTTAATTTGTGCTAATGTGCATCAATATCCCCCTATTGTATTTCCCTACCATCCATTAGATGGATGAATAATTCATGAGCGCACGGTACATCATAAAAATTACATGCCAAGTTTAGGCACGATTTAACATCCATGCCAACAGTATAACAAGTCTTTAGCTCTTTAATAATTAGGTCAATGTAATAATGAGAAACCCAGAATATGAGCTCACACGAGATAGGAATATTGTGGGAGTGCTTTATTTTTTGCCAAGAATCCTCAAACTCCCTCTTAATCTCAGTCACTTTCAACTCAATGTAGTTGTGCATGCTGGCAAAAAACTTGTCAAAAGGAAGTTGAGAACTCTCCAAGTGCCTATTCAACTTAGCATGTGCTCTTTCACAACGGTTGGTTGTCCAGCTTCCCCGGTGCCTAATCATATATTGCCCACTTATGAATGGATCTCTCCCTTAGATTGTACCATATGCAATCTATATAGTGAAGCATGTTTGGGTATGCAACCCAATCATAGTGAAATAGTGCCCACTCTTCGTTAAAATCATTCTCAGTGAGGGATTCAACCAGATGCATCCAATTCCTCATAAACTTCTCCAATAAATCATCATCATAGATCTTTTTCCTAGCATGGAGTTCCATATTGCGATGAACGTGGAAAGTTCAGACTATAGATCTCACCTCGGAGAACATAACCCATAACGCGTTCATGCACGCGTACTCCTGAGTTGATGAAAATCATGGGACATGCAAACAGACAGAATAGGGATTTCAAACATCTTAATTCCCACCGATAGTTATCCACCTTCTCTGTTGCTAAAAACACGAAGGCAATATTAAAAGTCCTTCTTCACCACGTTATACCAACCATATCGAACAAAGGCATCTTGTATCAATTGGTCTTGGATGTGCAGTCAACAATGACAACGGACGAAAAACACTTGTTGAGTTAATGTGAGTTTGGATGATCCCAAAAAATGTCTTCCACTTCCATGGTAGACTCATTCATTATACACTAATAGACGTAATGTTTATCCCCACGAAAATTCATTAATTATTGCATTTTCATTCTATCCTCTCGTTCAAAAATCCTCAACTTCTTGTCACTGTAAATTGTTTTCATCGTTAAAAAATTATTAACATTATGACTTTTTATCATCATTAGAATGGCAGCCGTCTTTACCCCACTCAAGGACATCTCTTCAATAATTTTTTTCTCCACCGAAGTGAGTCGACCGACGTATGCATGTCCAACTAATGTTTTCGTCAATTGGTTATTGTGAACATCTCTAACGAATGACAACATCCATTATCCATTGTCAAGTGGAATACCCCTAAATAGATATGAACAATTTCACTTCCGAGTGGCCGTATCCCTCTTTCGCCATTTTTTCCCCTTTACTACTCCATACGTTCCCATCATTCTTCCCATGATGATCATGGTACTCACCACCTCACTCGCAACCCATGTCTAGACATCCCTTACGCATTGAAGAACGTGCGTCGAAATTGATGATGACTATTAATGTTTTAACGAATCAAGCTTTCTCTTGAGTCTAAGAAACCAACTCTTGTCGAGTGGAAAATACATAAGAATTAAGAATATAATGAATAAGTACAATGTGTGTGTGTGTATATATATATATATATATATATATATATATATATATATATATATATATATATATATATATATATATATATATACCTATTCCATAAAGAACGTCGCACTAACATCTACTAACACCGAACCACCTTCCCCATTATAGGGTATATCGATATTCGCTAAAGCCTGATCAAATAACAAGGAATTGAAATCCATGAAGTCATCCTGTATAAGTAAAATTATGATTAGGTGGGAATAAATGGAAATTGCAGCACAACGTAATTACATTTGATGACAAGCTTGCGGCAATTTTCATGTTTGAATCCCATTCGACATGAATATACCAAATTGGTTTCATTATTTTGGGGTAAAGATGTCGAATAGGTATAGACGGTTCAAGGTGAATGTAACGAACAAACTCATCTGTATCGGGGTATATATGATGAATATATGTATCTTTTCTGGCAGGATTATAACAAATGGAGTTAGTTCAAACAAAAAAAATATAAAGTTGGTTTGGGAGATTTACTCCGACTTTTTGCCTTGAAAACGGGGCCCCGATCCCGAACCAACTGTACGTTTTCTATTTTTTTTTTCAAACCTTATGAAAATACAAATATGTATGTAATGGGACCCAAAGTTTACCTTAAATATGGGATTTGTAGAGTTGTCATTTTCTTTTGAGGTTTTGTCATTGTCTAATGGTGGAATATCTATTAGTATTTTAATATTTAAAAAAAAACTAGATATTTAATAATGTTGTTGTAGATGGTTGGTGGGGGACAAAACTTTAATAATGGAATATGGGGACTAATGGAACAACACTTTAATATTAATGTTGTTGAAGATGGTTGGTTGGATTAATGGAAACAAATTTGTTGGGTGAAATGAAGATGAGAAATGGAGAGTTTAGAGTGTAGTGGATAGAGAGAGAAGAGAGAGTTTGGAGTGTAGTGGTATTTTTTGTTGTAGTTGGGTAAAAAAATATTAATATGGGGTGGTGGACCTTAGCAAAAAATCCTATTTTTTATGTTCTTGTATTTTGAAGGAAAATATGTGGTGCCCTTAGAAACACTCTTTGAAAATAATTTCAAAGAAAGAGCTCACCACTCATGATTGTTTGATAATATGAACCAACAGAAGTCTTTATAGTCTGGCTGAAAATAGGATTATGTCCGTACGTTATTGAATTGTATCTATGTACATATTCCAAATCTCATTGAAAATAAATAAGCAATGTTTTTATCATATTGTGCGCATTATTGTACAAACTGGGCCAAATCTTAATATTGTGGAAGGTATTAAATATCACCCCTAAGTTAAAATGGTTTACACATTTTATGAAAAAAAATTGTAATTTACTCAAAGCACTAAGTATAAAAAGTTCTTGAGTGCATATCCAAGATGTACAAATTCACAAACTAATAAAAATGATATTAAAGTAAGCATGAAGTTAAAAGCATCGGTAGATGTGTTAAACTAATGATGCCACATGAAGTTATATATATATATATATATATATATATATATATATATATATATATAGAGAGAGAGAGAGAGAGAGAGAGAGAGAGAGAAGAGAGAGAGACTCGTACATACCAATTGTAAAATTTTGACCGATTTTTTTAAAATAGCAAAAACTGTTATTTTGAGCTGATTTTTTTTATATGGACCTCTTGAAATGTTTAAATACGACGCAAAAAAATTGTTTTCAAAAATTATTTTTTTTTGTTTTAAAAAAAATCAATATGTACACTTGTTATGTACTGAGCCTCCGTGTGTGTATATATATATATATATGTCTGTGTGTGTATAGCTTCCATCTTGATTGAAGTAGGATTCAATGTTTTGACATGTTAATCTTCAATCTATAAATAATGATACATATGGATATAATACATTTTCGCAAGGGTTAAGTATGGATTAATTGGTTGAAGACGGAGTTTCGCTAATCTTTTAGGAGTCAAGAAAGCATGATATTTTTTCCATTGTTTACAATTACATTCCAAGGTTTTCCATGGGGAAAAAATAGTTCAAATTCCTCATGTTCCACTGACTTCAGGATCGATTAAGGTCTTATGTTTTTTTTTCTAAAAGTCAATCCTATAGAGTTTTTTAATCCTATGGATGTTAAGGATTCTTTTCGGTGGTGAAGGTATATAGAGATACAAAAAAATTATGAACCGAGGTACAAAAAGAATTACTTTCTGTATTTTAGCTTGTTGACTATGAGATAATTTGGTATGGGAGTGTGACAAATTCGTAATGAGAAGGTGTCTTTGACATATCCTTAGTTTTGATCTAAGTTTGACGATAGTTATATCCCATAGGGTGGCTATAAAATAATGTTCTTGACTCTAATCATGTTTGAACATAAGATTCTTAAGAGAGAATAAGAGAGTTCCAGAAATGTAATAGGAAAAACCGCATCGGCCATGGGTTAAGATCACAAGAGGAAAATATGGAGTATCCATGTCAAAGGCAATGAAAGAAGAAAAGGAGGAGAACATTGAGATATTAAGATGATCCACAAGGGAGGAGATCCAGGAGAGAGTTAAAAAAGAAGTTATTAAGGCACTAAGTGTATGGGCACACACAACTAACAATCGTCAAAGAGAAAGTTTAGGAAAATATATAAAGGAGTTATTGAATATTAAGACATTGAAGATGATTTTATCATAATTTTCACGCCACTGACAGTAGAGTGGTTGTTATAGTTTCTGCATGGATACGATGGTCAAGTAGTACTTCTAGAGAAGCAGGTGCAATTGCGAGTTAATGACGGCATGTTTAAATTATGCATTGATTTTTAACGTCATTCCAAAAAATGTGTTCCTATTTATCATGCCATAATGTTAATTCCATTGTTTTGGGGTGGAGTGACTTAAGGTGAGTTATGTGTTTCTTATTACGGTTAAATATTACATTTAAAGCCAGAGTGTGGGGTTGCATGCGAATGCATAATTCGGTGTTGATACGTGGGTATGAGGGAAAAAAGTTTGATGTGTGTGAGACATCAAACATTTTGAAATGTGATTGGTCAATATTGCTGGTGAGAACTCATGTCACTTATGGCAATGGTTCCGCGCTAGCAATATTGACCAATCAGAATTCAAAACATCAAAAAGTCTGATGTCTCAAAGACATCAAATTTCTATCCGGGTATGAGTAACTAATATTCCATATGTCAAGATACGAACCTATGATATAGATATATTGTCAATAGATGTTTGTATGTATGATCTAGAGTGATGATGCCTAAATTCAGCACCACCAGGTAAGGTGTTTTCAAGCTCAATCTAAGGACAACAATGGCAGCATAGTTATGTAAAGGGTAAGAGAATGAGTTGAGGAGAAGATGAATCAACACCAGAATATAAGTGGTTCAGCCTCTGAATGGCCTACGTCCACTGTGTGTGTGCAATCTCACTGCAATAAGGCACTAATGTCCATGGATACAATCTCTCAAGCTTTCTCTCTCTACTGTGTATCTAGACAGAGTTTAAGATAGGGTTGAATATATGGGATCCTTTTGCAAGGTAGAGGATGACCTCTATATATAGTATCTAGGGGGTGTAATGTACCCCCCATGCATGCAATGAGCATGTGTGTGGTTACCTCACCAATGTGGGAGTGCCATCTGTCACTGTCACATGTAGAGAATGATGATGCAATATTCTCCCCACGTGTGGGGAATAATCTTGCTATAACTGATTTGTGTCCACGTGTCCTTATCCATATGTCAGCAGGTGCTCGGCTATCGCGTCTGGGGTATGACCTCGGCCTTGGTGAGGCCGAGGTTGGTGAGTCTTGATACCTGTTCAGTCCAAGGATTCCATGGAGGTCTCGGCCTAGTCCTAGCCGAGAAAATGGACAGGGTCGGCCTGATATGAGGTTGAATGGGTGGCTTAACGATGTTGCTGGTGACTTCCTGCAGGCTCGGCCTATGTATGGCCGAGGTTGCCATTTCAAGGCATATGCGAGTGATGTTGATCCTTATGATGTTCCTTGGAGAGGCTCGTAGTAGTGTCGGCCTGGGCCGACCTTGATATGGCCGAGGGGTGATATCGCGTGCCCAAGACTCGTCCAACGTCTGCCATGATCTCCGCCGAGGTTGGTGTCTCTAGGCCGATGTTGGTGTCTCCAGGTCGAGGTTGGTGTCTCTAGGCCGAGGTTACACTTGGGGCATATCAATCACCCCCAGCCGTTAGTCATATGTGAGAGCAAGTGACTAGGGGATTACTACACCTCCGAGGCCTGTCTGTTACAAGCCAATACTTACTTGACACTTGTCCAATGCTGGGACATGCTTGCTTGGTAGGCGTGTGCTGTCAGCCGCCCTTTGGGGATCCCAAGGCAATGATGGGCCTTGGGAGTTGTGCCTGAGTATACAAGGGTTTTGAACCCTTCTTTCTCTCTTTCTTCTTCATTTCTTCGATTTTTTCCGTTTCGCTCCAGCAGCTCTCTCTCTCTAGAAAGATCTTGGTTCAAGACTTTTGGGTGGTGATTTCTCGCGTATTCTCCTCTCTTCCTTACCATTTCATCCTCAGGTAAGGTCTACCATACTTTTTCCTTCATTTTACCTGCAAGCACCCTTATTTTCGTACTTTTCGGCAACTTTCTTAGTTTTTCGGCGACACCACCATAGTTTCAGGCGAGCTTTTCTTATCAAATCTAAGTAGTTTGATCTTTAGATTCCTTCGTTTTACCACCCAGTCTTGTTTGTAATTTTTGGAGTTTAGGAAAATCCCTAAGTGTAGTGTCGTCCTCTGATGCTCAGACCCTTATATCAGCTTCTTGAGGAGTTCCCCTCTCTTAAAGAGAAGACTTCAGAAAAGATTAGGCAAATAGAAAGAGCACAGGAGGAAGCTCGTAGATCCCAGGAGTTTCCCATTAGACCCATATTTCCACCACCTCTGAAGGTGATATATCCTGACCCCCCGAAGAACTTCTATCAGACAGGGGTAATTGCTAATCCCATACCTATGTCTGAGTCTGAATCTTCTACCTCAGACCCCATGTCTGTGGATTCCTTTCAAGAGGCCATGGACTTCACACCTAGGCCTGATCAGGCCCCTGATCAGGCCGAGGTCTCCAGCCGAGCCTCGTCCCATAACCACTCAAGCACCTCAGGGTCGTCCTTCGAGGTTGAGATTCTTGAGCTGAGTGTGGCCATTCCACCACCAATTGACGCCATCCCTTTGTCGTCTGTCACCGGGATAGAGTTTGCTCAGAGGTTTTCGAGTAACCCATCAACATCTGCTCCAGCCGACGTTAAGTTAGATGATGATGAGGTTGAGAGCGATGTTGATGTCTCTGAGGCGGCCGAGCACGAGAGTACTATTACTGATGTAGACCTTCTCTGCTTCAGATATCTGTATTCTATCAGCCCCTCAATAAAACTTAAGAGACCTCTGAGGGAAGAGAGGGCTTATCATGGCCGAGATGGCGAGATCTGTTTGTATGAGCAGATGTTCAAGCTGGGGTTCCGTCTGCCCATTCACCCCATTATCAGGTCCATCCTCTCTTACATTAATTTGTCCCTCTCCTAACTCTCTCATAATGCCTGAAGAATCCTAATAGGGGCCATAGTGTTATGGAAGGCTGTCCACCACTCAGACCTTCCAGTTCAAGTCTTTGTAGGTTGTTACGTCCCTTCCTCGGCCAGAAATCATCCGAGCTACTATCATTTTGTAGCTGGGAGGCCTGAGAAGAAATTGCTTCAGGTGACCCAGACTTCCAACCATAACTGTAAGCCTCGGTACTTCTTTACCTCAGGGCCATGGGAGTTTGGCCCATGTGTTCCCTCGTCCAATCTGGAGCAGAGGATGCCCCTGAGGTGGGGTAAGGTCACCATGTCTGCCAGGGCCGACCCTGGCCTAAGTCTACAAAACCTCCAGAAGGTGAAAGCCCTTCAAGATCAGGGGGTAAATGGTCTATTTGTCAGGTTTGAACATCTGATGACTCCCCACTTCCTCTCTGGGATAGGTCTGGGTGGAAGTCCCCTTGCCGAGCTTGGTAAGCATTTTTGTTTTGCAAGTTTAACCTCTGAGTTTATTCAGATCTGATTATCTAACTCAGGTCTACTAATTTTTTGCAGAGCAACCAAGGGATATTCCAGACGATCTTTAGGAGATGGCTGCACCGATCTTGACAAGACTTTCCAAGAGAGTAGGGCTTAATGCTCCTCCCCTAGCTCCCTCGGCCTCTAAGCCCCCGGCCAAAAAGAAGAGGGCTCCCGAAGATCATGCCCCTAAAGATCAGAGGCCGAAGAAGAAGACCACTGAAGCCGCCATCCCTATTTCTGCAGCAGACATCCTGTCGGCTCGTCTGGATCAGTTGAAGTGAACTGATAGTGTGGTCGGCCACAGTATGCAGGCCCTGGATGCCATCGACTCTGTAATGACCGAGGCTGACAAGCGCTTCTACAGGGATATGGACACCCCCTTGCTGGTTGAGTTCGTCCTTCACAGAGCCGTTCAGGTATGATTTAGTCCTTCATTACAAATTCTTCTAAGTGTGACATCTGATTCTTCTTCAACTTACTCATGATCACTAAATATGCAGGGCTTAACCGTTATGCACCATCTATCTAACTGGACTCTGAGGAAGTTGCCTCTCATCAAAAAGGGGCAAGAGGCCGAGAAAGTCCAAAGTACTCTTAATGCAGAGATAGAGCGCCTCAAGTCTGAGTTTAAGGGCTCTGAGGAGAAGGTGAAGGGGTTGGAGAGGGACATCTCCCAGCTCGGTAAGGATCATGCTGCTGCATTAAAGGCTAAGGACGACGTTCTGCAGCAAAAGTTCAACTCAGCTGTCAAGGCCTCCCTTGAGGACGCCTCTAAGAAGATCATTGCTGACTACAAATCCTCTGATGAGTTCATGGGGTTTGGCTTTGAATACCTTGAAAGAGGTATCAAAGACACTACTAAATGGTCTGACATCAGGGAGAGAGAGGCCGGCACTTTGAAGGCCTCTGACTTCGTGGGTCTCAGCTTTGCTGATCCTCAGTTTGCCCAGGCTCTTCAAGAGGTTGAGGAAGAGGCTTCTGCTCCTTCCAAGACTGCTACATTGGAGGTCACCGAGGTTGGAGCGGCAGACCCTTGTGATGATGCGGCCAAGGTGACTAACCAAGCCGAGTGTGTCAACGTTCCCCCCTCAGACTCTTAGGATATTTTTTATCACTGTGTAATTTAACTGTATGGTGGAACTTTTGTCTGTAATCATTGAACATCTAATTTCTGAATATATATATCAGCCTCTGATGAGGACCATCTTCACTTTCTTTTCATTGAATGTCATGTGATGATTTTCATTCTTAGTTCCATTGTTATGGTGTCTTCTTAGAAATAAATTTGCAATGAGCTTCAACCTCTGAAGCCCTCTTTCTAAGCTTGTCTTTGCAATGGTCTTGTTTAAACTCAACCAATGGTCCTGAGCTCAGACCTCGTCACCAATGCATGGTGTTATGCAGGTCTGAGGTCATTGCCTTATCACCAAATTATGATGTTATAAGGGTCTTAGGTCATCACCTAAGAGGTTATCCTCAAAATGAATTTCACCAAATTAATGATGTTAAGGGTCTGAGGTCATCTCATTATGGTGTATGAGCTCAGACCTTGTCACCAAATTAATGATGTTATAAGGGTCTCAGGTCATCACCTAAGAGGTTATCCTCATAATGAATTTCACCAAATTAATGATGTTAAGGGTCTGAGGTCATCTCATTATGGTGTCTGAGCTCAGACCTTGTCACCAAATTATGATGTTATAAGGGTCTGAGGTCATCACCTAAGATGTTATCCTCATAATGAAATTCACCAAATTAATGATGTTAAGGGTCTAAGGTCATCTCATTATGGTGTCTGATCTCAGACCTTGTCACCAAATTATGATGTTATAAGGGTCTAAGGTCATCACCTAAGATGTTATCCTCATAATGAGTTTCACCAAATTAATGATGTTAAGGGTCTGAGGTCATCTCATTATGGTGTCTGAGCTCAGACCTTGTCACCAAATTATGATGTTATAAGGGTCTGAGGTCATCACCTAAGATGTTATCCTCATAATGAATTTTACCAAATTAATGATGTTAAGGGTCCGAGGTCATCTCATTATGGTGTCTGAGCTCAGACCTTGTCACCAAATTAATGATGTTATAAGGGTCTGAGGTCATCACCTAAGATGTTATCCTCATAATGAATTTCACCAAACTAATGATGTTATGTGTCTGAGGTCATCTCATTATGGTGTCTGAGCTCAGATCGTGTCACCAAATTATGATGTTATAAGGGTCTGATGTCATCACCTAAGATGTTATCCTCATAATGAATTTCACTAAATTAATGACGTTAAGGGTCTGAGGTCATCTCATTATGGTGTCTGAGCTCAGACCTTGTCACCAAATTAATGATGTTATAAGGGTCTGAGGTCATCACCTAAGATGTTATCCTCATAATGAATTTCACCAAACTAATGATGTTATGTGTCTGAGGTCATCTCCTTATGGTGTCTGATCTCAGACCTCGTCACCACTGAATGGTGTTATGAGGGTCTGAGGTCATCACCCAAGATGTCATCCTCATAATGAATTTCACCAAATTAATGATGTTATGTGTCTGAGGTCATCTCCTTATGGTGTCTGACGTCAGACCTTGTCACCAAATTATGATGTTATAAGGATCTGAGGTCATCACCGAAGATGTTATCCTCATAATTAATCTCTGATTTAAGAATGAAGCAAGAACTGTCATGGGAACTGATCTTTATTAATAACCTCTTCACAATAAGATGGTACATTTACATAAAACTCTATGAAACATCATATGTAATATCTCTTTAGGTGGTCATCATTCCATGGGTTAGTGAAAGGTTCTCCTTCTAGGTTTTCTAGCCTGTAAGTGCCAGGCACAACCTCTTCTGTTACTTTGTAGGGGCCATGCCAGTTTGGGTGAAGCTTGTTTGCCTTCTGTAGGGTCTTCTTTAGCACTAGGTCTCCCACTGCAATGGGTCTTGACTTCACCCTCTGGTTGTAGAATTTCGCTGCCCTCTGCTGGTAGGTTGCCTTTCTGACTTCTTCGATAAGATCTAAGTCTAGCCTCCTCTCTTCCCTATTATTGTCAGGGTCGTAGGTCTGAATCCGATGAGTTGGGAGTCCTATTTCCGTTGGGATGACGGCCTCTGAGCCATGTGCCAGCATGAATGGGGTTTTTCCTGTTGGTATCCTTATCGTGGTTCTGTAGGCCCATAACACAGTGTAGACCTCTTCAGTCCATCTTCCCTTCGCATCTTCTAACCTCTTCTTGATTCCGTCCAAGATAGTTATGTTTGTGACCTCGGTCTGACCATTTGCCTGAGGTCGACCAGGAGATGAGAAGAACTGCTTAATCCCTACTCTTAGGCAATACTTTTCTAAGGAGGAGTTCTTAAACTGGGTCCCATTATCCGAGATGAGGGTGTTTGGGAGACCATATCTGTATATGATATTCCTCCAAATGAACTAGAAGGTCTTCTTCTCTGTGATTGTTATCATCCGCTCTGCCTCCACCCACTATGAGAAGTAGTCAATGGCAACTATCAAGAATCTATAGTTGTTGACATCTCTTGGCAGAGGTCCTACTAAGTCAATTCCCCATACCGAAAATGGACATGGAGAAGAGATTGACGTCATAGGCTTATGGGGTTGATGAGGGATAATGGCGAACCTTTGACATTTATCGCACCTCTTCACATAGTCTGCAGCGTCCTTGGACAAGGTCGGCCACCAGTATCCCTGAGTGATGATCCTCTTGGCCAAGGGCCTTCCCCCTATGTGGCTAGAGTAAGAACCCTCATGAACCTCCTGTAAAACCCGGGGAACTTCCATGGGATGCACACATCTGAGGAGAGGAAATAGAAACCCCTTTTTGTACAAGACGTCTCCTACCATTAAAAACTTGGCAGCCCTATATCTCAACTTTCTCCTTTCTAGCTTGGACTCAGGAAGCTCTCCCTCTCTTAGGTATCTGACGAGCGGGTCGATCCATGAGTCTCCTAGGTTCAAATTGTAACAAGGGCTACATACCTCGTCCTCCTCGATGGTTTCCTTTCCTAAGACCTCGATCGGAATGGTCCTTCCCATATCTGTCTTCATTACCGAGGCCAGCCTTGCCAATGCATCAGCGTGGTTGTTACTTAGTCGTGGCACTCTCTTCAGTTTTGCTTCTTCAAAATATTCTAACAACCTTCTTACCCTCTTTAAGTACTTGGCCATTCTTTCGTCTTTGGCCACGTATATCCCCAGTACTTGATTGACCACAAACCTTGAGTCTCTATGGAGTAGGAGTCGCTTTACTCGAAGAGTTTCTGCCAATAAGAGACCTGCTATCATGGCCTCATACTCGGACTCGTTGTTTGAGGCCTGGAAGTTGAATCTCAAGGCGTATTCAATATTGGCGCCATTTGGAGCCAATAGTATTAGCCCCGCACCGCTTCCACTATCACAGGAAGAGCCATCAACAAAGAGGCTCCAGACGTCTGTATCTGATGAGAAGACCCCTTCTTCCATAACTCCTCTCTTGAAGAGGTATCGATCCTCTTCGTTCTCTTTTACTCTGCTCCGGGATTTGCCTGCGATGACCTCTTCCCGATCTCGGAAGACGTTTGGTGCTGTCTCTTCCGAATTTTGGAAGACACTACGGTTTGTCTCTTCGGCATCCTCTAGGCCTTTCTCTGTCTCGGCCTCTTCCCAGGTGAATTCTGCAACAAAGTCTGTGAGGTCCCGCCCTTTGATGAATGTACTAGGCTGGTAGGTAAGATCATATTCTCCTAGTTCGATGGCCCAGGTCATCAACCTCCCGGACTTCTCAGGTTTATGCAGGACCTGCCTTAGTGGGGAGTCAGTGAGGACTACCATGGAGTGAGCTTGGAAGTAAGGCTTCATTTTTCTTGAGGCGTGTATTAGGGCATAAGCCAACTTCTCCATGCGGGGATAATTTTGTTCAGACCCTTGAAGGGCCTTACTGTTGAAGTACACAGGCCTTTGGATCCCATCCTCTTCCCGTATGATGGCCGCGCTGATGGCTGATTCAGAGACTGTTAGATAAACAAACAACCTTTCTCATGCGATGGGCCGAGACAGCAATAAGGGAGACCCTAAGTAGGACTTGAGTTGGTTGAAGGATTTTTCACACTCTTCGTCCCATTGGAAGGCCTTTATTAGAACTTTAAAGAACGTAAGACACTTGTCCGTTGCCCTAGAAATAAACCTGTTAAGGGCAGCCACTCTTCCCGTGAGTCTTTGAACATCCTTGATACTCCTAGGAGTCTTCATGTCGAGTAATGCCTTGATTTTCTCAGGGTTCACTTCAATTCCCCTCTGGTTAACGATGAATCCCAGGAACTTCCCAGCTCCTACTCCGAAGACACACTTTGCTGGGTTGAGTTTCATTTTGTACGAGTCCATAACATCGAAGGTCTTCTCAAGGTCCGCTACGTGAGTACAAGCTTTCAAGCTCTTCGTTAGCATATCGTCTACATACACCTCCATGGTCTTACCTATTTGCTCTTCGAACATCTTATTGATAAGACATTGATATGTTGCCCCTGCATTTTTCAGACCGAAGGGCATCACTTTATAGCAGTACGTCCCTTTGTTAGTAATGAAGGCTGTCTTCTCAGAGTCTTCAGCATCCATGAAGATTTGGTTATAGCCTGAATACGCGTCCATGAAGCTCATGAGCTCGTGCCCTGCCATCGCATCCACCATCTGATATATCCGAGGTAAGGGATAGCTTTCTTTTGGACAAGATCTGTTCAGGTCAGTGAAATCCACACACATTTTCCACTTCCCATTGGCCTTAGGCACGATGACTGCATTTGAGAGCCACTCCGAATAGGTAACCTCTCTTATGAACTCGGCCTCTTCCAACTTTTTGACCTCTTCTTGGATAACGTCGTATTTCTCCCTGGAGTAGACTCTTCGTCTCTGCTTGATCGTCTTGGCATCTCTTGTCACGTTGAGCTTGTGGCTCATCACCTCAGGGTCGATGTCAGGCATGTCTACGTGACTCCATGCGAAGACACTCTGTCTCCTCCTGAGGAAGTTTATCAGCTCTTCCTTGGTTCCTGGCTCTAGGGCCTTACCGACCTGGACGGTTTTTCCAGCTCGTCCTCATTGAGGATGATGGATTCTACCTCTTCCGCGGCCTCTCCCTTTTTCAACTTTTTTTTATCTCTTGGGTCAAGAGTGTCAATGCTATAATTGGTGGTTGCCCTCTTATGGGCTTCTCTCTCTTCGGCCTAGTTGAAGTAACACTCTCGCGCCGTGGTCTGGTCCCCTTGCACTTCCCCTACCCCATAAGGGGTCAGGAATTTCAGCATCTGGTGGACCATCGACGGCACAGCTTCAAACTCTTTAAGGGCCACCCTTCCTATGATGAGGTTGTAGGCCGAGAAAACGTTCTCGTCCATAACGAAAAAGTTTATCTTCTTGGCCAGCCTCTTAGGCCACTCATCACCCATCCGTACGTCCATCTCATACATGCCCAAGGGGTGGATCTTTTCACCACTGAAGCCTATCAATGGGTGATGATAGGGCACCAGCCTTGCTCTGCTAAGACCTAGGCTCTTGAAGCAGGGACAGAACATCACGTCTGTTGATCTCCCCCCATCTATAAGGATCCTCTGTACCTCGTACCCATGCACCCTTGTTGTTATGACCAAAGGGTCATCATGGGGGGCTAAGATACCCTTGAAGTCGAGTCTGGAGAACCCCACTACGAGGGTGTCCATGTCTACCTTCTTCCTCTTCTGCACTGTGTCGGAAGACGTTAGATTCACAACTTCAAGCTTGGCCACTGACCTGGCCTCTACTACATGAGCCTTCCTATCTGCTACTTCAGAGCCACCTCCTGCAAATCCCCCACATATGGTGTTAACACCAAAGGAGATCGTATCGACCCTCTTCACCGGGGTGTTGTTATCTTTTGGCGGGAGATCCGGATTGTCTTCGTCATCTCCTTCTGAATCATCGTCTATTTTGGTCGGAACATTGTCACGACATCTGTCATTTCTTCTTTTCTTAGGGTCATCTCTTCCACCCTTTGGAGCCTTACCATCCACATACTTCCTCAGCTTTCCAGATTTCAACATCATTTCAATCTCATCTTTTAAAGCGAAGCATCTATCCGTGACATGACCATGATCTTGGTGGAACTCACACCATAGGTTTTTGTTCCTATTATGTGGTGGGGCTTTCAACTTCTCTGGCCATCTCAAGGCCCTATCATTCTTAATCTCATTGAGGATGTGCTCACAGCTCACAGTTAGAGGAGTATAGTGAGCGAACTTGTCATCTCCTGACCTCTTCTTCCCCTCTTTCTTGCTTTGGGACTTCCCGCTGCCCCCGCGATTCTCATCCTCATACTTGGCGGCCATTGCCTCTTTCGCATTCATCACTTTCCCTACGGTTGCCAGCAGCTCTGCCATAGACCTAGGGGGTCTTCCGCCAGTTTCCACAATAGCTTCCCCTTCTGGAGGCCTCCTATAAGGGCGGTCATGGCTATGTTCTCTTCATAATCTTCCACCTCCAATTTTTCTTTGTTGAACCTTTCTATGTAGTCTCTTAGGCTCTCACCCTTGGCCTGCTTGACATACAGCAGGTGGGTAGTCTTCTTTTGAGGTCTCATCCCAAAGCAGAAGTTGTGGATGAATCGCTCAGCCAAGCCTTTAAAGTTCTCAATTGAGTTCTTCGGAAGAGAGGTGAACCAACTGTGTGCAGCCCCTGTTAAGGTCCCAGAGAAGGCTCTACACTTCATCTCTTCGGGTATCGAGTAGATGTCTGCTACCGATTGATACATCTCGATATGATGCACAGGGTTAGTGCTGCCATCATACTTGGGAGACACCGTGGGAGGCTTGAACTTAGCTGGGGTTAGGAACCCCATTATCCTAGCCACAAATGGGGAGCCCTCTGAGTAACCCCTTTGCAATGGGTCCCTGCTTTTAATGAGGTCTCCTATCTTCTCCTCAAGGCGTTGGATAGAATCATTCCATGGTCTTCGGCCATCGACTTGGATGAGGTTATCCCCTGCCATCTCCCTAGGATGGACCGAGGGTTCCCCTGCCATGACACGTTGGCTGTTGACCTCTTCTTATTCCTTGCCTCTTCTTTCACAGGGTCGGCTTTGGTCTGGCAAACCCTGCCTGTTCCCTCTCTGAGAGCCTGCTGCGCTCCTTGATCTCGACAGCCTCTGTCTTAGGTCATTCATCGGGCCCAGTCTCTCGAAGGCCGACCCTCTGCTCAACCTATCAAAGGCTGACCCTCTTTGTTGGGCCTCTTCACCTCTTCGGCCGACACAACCTTGACTTTGCCTAAGAGGTCGTACAGTGTTATTTGACACCTCATACGGCTCCCAGCATTCCTCCGGGGCTTCTTCCGCCTCTAGATTGTCATACCTGTCCTCTGGGCTAGGGTTTCCTTGCCTCCCCAGGCGCAAGCGCCTAGGGTCAGCAACGTCCCTTCTCCGCTGGGGTGCAGGATGGTCCTTTATTGGTGCCTAGGGTGGTCCCCTGGCGTCAGGATGAGGCTCAACAGCCGCCGGAGTGATCATATCCGGTGAGACTCCAGGTGGCCTCATCATAGTTTGGCAGAGCTTTGAAAATTGCTCCTGCATAGCTTGTTGCGTTGCAGCTAAGGATCTCAGGGCTGTAGCTACCTCCACCATTTTGGACTGGGGGGCGCCTGACTGGAACTAGGCCCTCCACCCCCGGGCGGCGGAAGAGGCGGTGGTAAGTCTGGTGCCATATGTTAACACTATAGAGCTTGAGTAGTAGATGAGCTTAGTACCTCACAGGACCTCTTTCAATGGTGAAACAGCTTCGCGCTAGGGGGGGCCTGGTTCACCACCAGAGTCTTCGATGAGGTTAAGCAGAAAAAGAGGAAGAGATAGCTTCTCGTTCCCACAGACGGCGCCAAAATGATGATGCCTAAATTCAGCACCACCAGGTAAGGTGTTTTCAAGCTCAATCTAAGGACAACAATGGCAGCATATTTATGTAAAGGGTAAGAGAATGAGTTGAGGAGAAGAGGAATCAACACCAGAATATAAGTGGTTCAGCCTCTGAATGTCCTACGTCCACTGTGTGTGTGCAATCTCACTGCTATAAGGCACTAATGGCCATGGATACAATCTCTCAAGCTTTCTCTCTCTACTTTGTATCTAGACAGGGTTTCAGCTAGGGTTGTATATATGGGATCCTTTTACAAGGTAGAGGATGACCTCTATATATAGTACCTAGGGGGTGTAATGTACCCCCCATGCATGCAATGAGCATGTGTGTGGTTACCTCACCAATGTGGGAGTGCCATCTGTCACTGTCACATGTAGAGAATGATGATGCAATATTCTCCCCACGTGTGGGGAATAATCTTGTTATAACTGATTTGTGTCCACGTGTCCTTATCCATATGTCAGTAGGTGCTCGGCTATCGCGTCTGAGGTATGACCTCGGCCTTGGTGAGGCCGAGGTTGGTGAGTCTTGATACCTGTTCAGTCCGAGGATTCCATGGAGGTCTCGGCCTAGTCCTAGCTGAGACAATGGACAGGGTCAGCCTGATATGAGGTTGAATTGGTGGCTTGACGAGGTTTCTGGTGACTTCCTGCAGGCTCGGCCTATGTATGGCCGAGGTTTCCATTTCAAGGCATATGCGAGTGTTGTTAATCCTTATGATGTCCCTTGGAGAGGCTCGTAGTAGTGTCGGCCTGGGCCGACCTTGATATGGACGAGGGGTGATATCGCGTGCCCAAGACTCGTCCAACGTCTGCCATGATCTCCGCCGAGGTTGGTGTCTCCAGGCCGAGGTTGGTGTCTCTAGGCCGAGGTTACACTTGGGGCATATCATAGAGTATGCCTATTTTGTGTGTGATGTGGATGCATAATTAGTATCGTTACTTATGGCATATTATTTGAGGTTGTATGGGTCGTGTAATTACGTATGGCATATTTTTTAGGGGCTTATAACAAAAAGTCACATTTAGTCCAAATGATTAAGCGTGAAAAGTCGCATCGCGTCAAAACGCTAATCATTGAATTCATTTCATCGCATTAATACAAAAACATAAATTACGACTGCACTTGCGATACAAGTATAGCAGTAAGTCGGGTATCGAGAATCCATAGGGAATGTATATTAGATTGGTAATTGATTTATTATTTCAAAAATAAAAATGTAAAAGGTGATAGGGGTTATAAAGAAAAAAAATTACACTATACAAATGTAACGAGAGGATCGGGATCGCATTCGCACCACATGGGTCGAACTACCAATAATCAGAATTCAAGATCGAAAGCTATTTAACCGAGAATTTTAATTAAGCATAAACATCACGCAAGAAGTAATTTAACCCAAAGTTGTTTGATAAAATATTTAATAAGAAATGGTCACGAGTGGATTAAATTTGGATTGTCACTTTAAATACTAACGTTGCGTGATAAAGAAATTTAAACGCATAACCATCCGCTTTTGATACACGAGGTTTCAATCAAACGCAATTTTACCCAAAAACCAAATTTCAAAGTTCGAGGCCCGTTAATGGAGGAACACAACCCCGGCCCTATTTATCTAAGGGAAAGACCAAAATAAAACTAATTTAACACTAAGAAAGAAAGAAATAAGTGAAATACAAGTTAATCTAGGCAAGGAAATTAAATGAAACCAATGGAAATAAAGCATAAACAACAAATATATTGACGAACAAGATGAATAGTACAAGGAAAGCGTACAAAGAAATGGAGAAGGGCTTAGCTCCCTAACCAAACCCTAAAATCTATTGCATAAAATGAGATATTTCCAAAAGAAAACAAATGTTCTCTTATATAGTAAGTTGGAAATAAAAATAGAAAAGAAAAGGCAAAAGAAAACGCAAAAGAAAAATCGGGTAAAAACTGGGGATCGATCGATTGACCCATTTGGTCAATCGATCGATCAAATCGGTCTCAGCCCACTTCCTTTGTTCAAAAAGTAAAAACTAAAGGCTCGATCGATCGACCCTTTTGGTCGTTCGATCGATCAAACATGCCTCAACATTCAGCAACTTCTTTTTCTTCCCCTGCTTTGGTTGGATTGTGATTCTCTTTCGCGAAACGTCTCGTAACTTCTTCATTAGGGATCATATTTGTACATCATTTATGATCACAAGAAGATTAATTAGAGGACTACAACTTCCATGAAGATGTTGGGCCAGATGCCCAAACTGTGAAATGACTAAATTGCCCTTGCGTGTGCGAATTTGTACAAAACTTGTCTGGAATGCGTCCAAACTCCATACTAAGTACCTAAATATCTTCAAAATCTCAATTAACCCTATCAAAGTTTGTTAACATGGAAATTAGAGGTTGTCTGGTTAAAGAGCATAAATATAGGGATTAAGATACCAAAATTGGCTAATAAGGCGTAGGTTAACAAGTGAAATACGCAATATTTGCGTCGTATCACCAAGCCTTTTACTTTGTTCCAAAAACTCTCTCACCACCAGAGAACATTAAAAAAAGGAGCTCCGTTGAGGGTCTTCGGAGCTCTGACAGTGGGGGGATGGGGGGGGGAGGGAGGTGGTGGGTGAGTGCCGCTAGCGCGTACCTTTAAAAATAAGAAAATATTAGTTAAATGAGTGTTTGAGGGACTTTTTAGAAAAAAGTAAAAGGCTTGAACAAAATGTGTATTAAAAAATATTTGAGGGACTTTTTATATTTGATCCTATTTTTATGGATACATGGGTCGAATGACTACCTAGTGCCAGTTGTGATGACAGGTTAACTAATGATACAATTGGCAATTAATGCATCTTCAAATGCAACGAGGGTGCAGTTGATTCTCTTACGAGGTTGGAGAGTGTGTGTAGTGTTACCTTTTAAGCTTAATAGTTTGTTTTTCGGATACATAATGATGTGTTATGTTGAGTATTTATTATCCCCTGTGTGTATGGATTAGCAAGATAGTTGTTAGTCCTAGGATATTTTAGGTTATTTAGTTGCGGGTTTATTGTTCATTGAGTCATTATAAGGATAAGGATGTAGGGAATTCATAAGGCGAAATTCTTTTTGTATGGGGAAGAAAGTAATCCTAACTAATTTTTGGAAATTTATTAGAAATTATTTATTTATTTCAATATTATCTATACAGGTTGAATTTTGATTGAAATATTATATTAAAGGATTTTGGTTTTAGTTGAGTCTTTGGACTGATGGGTCAATGTTGAAATCAAGTCTGAAATTTATGTTTAGTATTGGTTAAAACTTTGGATGAGTTTGGAGTTGTTAAATTGGGTATGTAATATGTTAAATTAGGCCAAGGGTTTAGATGACCTCTTGTTCTAACTTTGGAATTGAACTGTGTTTTGAAATCTTTTGACGGTTTTTTAAATAGTCTCAATGAGACTTGTGGTCGTAGTGTTACAAACATCATAACTTATTAAATTAGTTAGATCATCACTTCTTTATAAACCCTAACAATTACTTTAGAGAAGTATCATAGAGGAGATCTTGGAGGAGAAGCGAATATGAGATTTGGAGCCTTAGGAAATTGCTAAAGGAAGATGACAACATCTTAAACCAATCAGGGAAATAAATTTTATTAACTTTTTTTCTTTGATTGAAGTATTATTGTATGTGATTCATGTAACTATATTGATATATGCAAAAGATTAAAAATTGATTTAGGAATTATAGTTTATATGTTGTGATTAGAACTTTCAAATTATTTGAAGACTTATAATTTTGAGCTCTGGGAATAGAAATGGGGTTATTATTATTACCCTATAAATTGAGTTAAATGATTTAGAGTTAAATGATTTAGAGTTAACTGATTTAGTCATATATTTCAGATAAAATAGTGTTTGAACATTTAGATCTTGTATAAGTTTATCTATATTAAGTTGAAATGATGATGATTATGAGTAAAATCCATTAATGATAAATTTAGTTCTTATATGAAATATATTTGGAAAATTTATTTGACTTGGCTTTTTTAACATGTATAACAAATGATTTAGATGTTAATTAGGTTGTAGTTTGCACATTAAACAAAATTTAAATATAAATTGATATGGTCCTTTTTAGATCATAATTAGTGATGTTTGGAGATAACCTCCCTAAATTTTCCTGGTTATTTGGATTTTTAATGGGGTGGAAATGATTCCACTTAGGGTCAAATCAACTTGGTTGTCAAATACATTTAAAGTTGGATCGAATTGATTCGATTAGGTTATTTTTCCCAGATTTGTTATGGAATAGTTGGGTGCCTCATTTTGATTGGGGGAAACTGGAACGTTTTAGAGACTTACCTATATTGGTTATTACCAATAGGAACCTTGTGTACAGTTCATAAGTGTTACACTAACCCGAGGTAGGTAAGTTAATATGATAAAAGACAAACTAGAGTTAGTAATCAGGGGTAGGTTGTGAATGTTATAGTGTAATATTAATATATTATGGTCGTTACCACATAGTTAGGTTAAGGGTAGGATGATTATTTAGAACATTGTGAGAATATTCTGGTAGGGACAAGTTACGAGAGTAGGGGTTTGGAGTATGAGACAATTGAGGGTAGCTGCATAAATTAAAATAATTTCCAATTTAAAGGAATGCTTATACTAATCTAAATTTGGTCAAAATTTAATCTAATCATCGAAGAGGAAATATAGGGTTTAAAAATAAAGATTTCTCTTATAAACATATGTTCATTAATCTTATTGGAATTAAAATGAAAAAAAAATTAAATCATTCATTCGAGATGAAGATTTTTACGAGGAAAACCTTGTAGAATAAAACTTTGGTCCAAATCGACACCTCTCATTATATAGGTTAACATTTACACAAATTGACAAATGAATTATAAACTTGAACCACTCTAGACTCAATAATGCACGACATCCATAACCAACTTTTTTCGGCTTATAAAAGGAAGAGAACTTATGGATCACATCCAACCAGTCATCACATTACATTGGGTTATCCTTGTTGAAAATAAATATCGTTTTCACCTATTCACAAATCATCTTTACAGTTGAAATAACTTTGTTCCAAGTAAAAATAAACGAGTTGATGGATATAGGTTTTAAAAAACCTTTTTGAAAAAAATTAGAAAATAAAATTTAATGAATATTATATTCAATCATGTTAGTCTTCAAATAATATATTACTCAAGCGATCTGGATAATAACTTTGAGGATATGGTGGGTGATCCAATATAGGGAATATATTTTTTTTGTTGATTTTTTTGTTAAAAAAATTAAGGGTTTAATAATCTCCTTGCTAATCATTCTAGCCTTTCTAAATAAATTGCTCGTCGAGGGTCTATTTTAGTTCAAGATTTGGTGTACTAAATATATTTGTTGAATCGATTTTGAGATTCTTGTTCAATTTTAGTTTTGGTTTTGTTAGATTCAATTATAGAATCAACTTAGGGGCTTTTGTTCCAATTCAATTTTCGTTTATTTCAATCAATTTTGAGGGTTTTATAAGCAATTTTTCATTTCTTTTAGACTTCGTCTTGGTAAATTTCAAATTTCTCAACTACTGAGAAATTTCTACCCTTGATTCTCCAATCGTGGTTTCTTTTGGTTTACCCACCGGGTCTGGTTCACTGATTGTTACTGGGTTATTTTGGTTTTGATGGACTTTAGCATTTGGATTATTAGACTATAAATTACCGTTGGATACACCATTAGCCCTATTTCTCCGTGGTTGGAGGCCGCATTTCTCGATTTTTTTTCCTGATAGGACAGTAGTCACTTTAGTGACCCACCCGTCCAAAGTGGAAGCACAAAATAGAAAAACATCATACTCAAGGTATATTTATTTCTTGTTAATATTTTGATTATAGACTTTTAGCTATTGTTTTGGATCTCATATATTGATGAACCTATTTGATCAATTTAGGTTTTAAAATCTAAGTTAATCATTGAGAAGCGAATAACAAAATTCTTATGTGTTTAGTGAATGATTGATTCTCTATCAGATCTATTTAAATCTTCAGGTTTTTTATATCATTGTAGTTTGTAACCTAATTTTTCACTCCTTTGAACATTATTTGGTTGATCTTTTATAATAAATAATCAATTAGCAAAGAACATAGTGTTTTCAATCGTTGTTGTTAGATCTATCATCCATGTTTCATTCTGATTAGTTTTTTGAACTTTTTGTAACTTCAATTTTTTGTGAGATCCGTAAAAGAGTACGTGTGTAAGCTATATTGATTCTAATTAGTATTTAAATTATTCAAAAATCCAAATTATATCTCTTATAAAAGGCTACAAGCTAGAACTAAAACAATCTATTATCAATATTTCATTGATCAATCTATAAGAAACCTGTGTAAAAGCAATCATTTGGGGCATTTTGTTCTATGTTTAAAAGTGTTTTCTATTTCTAAACACCGATCTTGTTAGTCAGTTTTTACTTTTGGCACATCCCGTGTTTAAATACAAAAAGATTGAAATTCAATTTCTAGAGATTTGTTATGAGTTTAATATGTATATATTGGAGTTTTCTTGCATTTTGTATGCATTTATGATTTTGATGTGAGTATGTTTTATTTTCCTTTGTGAGTAATTAGATACCATTGATGGTATACGGTAAGAATATATATGTTTAGTTAAATGACTTTTCTTCCTTAATTGTTTTATCTCTCTTAACTACATGGGTTTGTGTGATTATTATTCTAACATACGTGGTGTGTGTATGTTTGGATGTGGGCTTCTTGTGACTTTACAATTAGACCACTTATTTTGTGAATTAAATTGTAGATAATATAATTAATTAAGTAACTAGTTAATCTTTTTTACTTTACCATTACTAATACCCAAGTTCAGACATGAAACGAGGTGGTTTAGTGTAAGGTTGACAACCGTCTGTAAAATTTATATCACATCTTGATGATGGATTCTTTAGTTGAAAAAAGAAACGTAAATAATAATAAAAACATATTTAAATTAGATTGGGTATGTGGAATTTAGGAACACTAACTGACAAGTATAAATGACTTATGGATACCTTAAAATGGAGAAAAATCAACATATTATGTTTACAAGAAACTAAATGGAAGGGAGAAAAGTCTAGAGATATATGAGAATGTTATAAATTATTTTATTTGGGAGGGAGAGATAATCGTAGAAATGGGGTTGATCACTATATGAAGGATAAAGTGGTGGATGTTAAAAGATGGGGAGATAAATTAATGAACATTAAGATTGTCTTAGATAAAATAATATTGAATGTTATAAGTGCACACGCCCCAAGGAGTTTTAAATGAAAATGTAAATAAACTATTTTAAGAATTATTAGATGATATATTACAATAAATTCCTACATATGAAAACATATTTTTAGGAGGTGACTTGAATGGTAATATAGGAGTAGAATGGGATGGTTATCCAGGGATATACAGGGGTTATGATCTTGGTGAGATAAATATAGGAGGGGAAACTATTTAGAATTTGTGAAGGCCTAAGATCTAGCGATAACAAACACATATTTTTAAAAAGGGAAGACCATTTAATAATATTTAAAAGGGATGAGAATAAAACTCAAATAGATTATTGCTTACTTAAAAGAAGAGACTTGAAGACATGTGAAGACTGTAAAGTTATACCAGGTGAAACTTTAACAAATCAACATCGTCTATTAGTAAAAAATTTATCCATTAAAGGATTTAAGTATCGAAAAGAGAAAATAGGTTATCAAAATATAAAATGGAAGGATTTAGTAGGACACAAAGAGATAGGATTTAGGCAGAAGTTATTGTTAAACATGAAGTGGAATTTGGACGACAATGCTAACAATATTTGGTCAAGAACAAGAACTGATATTGAGAAAATAGTTAAGAAAATTTTAGGTGAGACTAAAGGGAAAATATTCATTAAAAAGAAAACTTGGTGGTGGAATGAGGAAGTTTAACAGATAATGTAAAAGAAACGAATAAGTTTTAGAGAATGGCAAAAGAGTACAAATCAAGAAGACTAAAAAAGTTTTAAGAAACTAAAAAGTGAAGCAAAAAAATATTGTTAGAAATACGCAACAAAATGCACTAGATAATATGTATAATAAATTAGGTATCAAAAAAGGTGAGAAGGAGATATATAAATTGGCAACGAATAAGGATAGATTGACAAAGGATGTGGTCTAGTTAAGGGTACAAAAGACATAAATGAAAATATATTAATTAATGATAAAAAATTCTAGATAGATGGGAAGAGTATTTTCAAGAATTATTGAATAAAGAATATTTTAAAAAGGATGTTGAGAACATAGAACCAAATATAGGGATGGTGTGTTCGGTTACTAAAATAAAAGTAGACATATTAATAAAAAAAAAAAGGGGAAGAAGAAAATGGTTGGCCTGGATAGAATACATATAGAGGTGTGGAGAACTCTTGGAAGTCAAGGGGTTGAGTGGTTAACATGTTTATTTAATAAACTTTTAAAAGAAGGATGTATGCTAAATGAGTCGAGGAAAAGCATAATAATACCTTTGTATAAAAATAAAAGGGATATGCAAATCTGCTATAATTATAAAAGAATCAAACTGGTGAATCACACTTTGAAATTATGGGAAAACGTTATAAAACAAAGGTAAAGAAATGAATTAATTATTTTTAACAATAAATTTGGATTTATTCCGGGGCAATCCACCAAGAAAGATATTTACTTATTAAGACAACTAATGAAAAAAATGTAAAAGTAGGAATTAAAATTTACACATGGTCTTTATAGACTTAAGAAGGCACATGATAGAGTACCTAAGGATATAATATGGTGGGATTTAAGGTGGAAAATAATCTCTATTAGTTATATTAAAGTTATTGAAGATATGATGACAACACAAAGATTAGGGTAAGAACTATTTGTGGAGATAATAATAATTTTATGATTAAAGTGGGCCTACATCAAGGATAGGCTTTAAGTCCTTACTTAATTTTCGTAGTATTAGATGAGATTACTAAGGACATACAAGTAGATGCCACATGGTGTATGTTATTTGCGGATGATATTGTGTTAGTAGACACTTCAAAGGAGGCTTTAGTGATGAGAGTGAATACTTGAAGAAATGCCTTAGAGTCTAAAAGACTGGAAATTAGTAGAAATAAAATTGAATATATGGAATGTAAATTTAATAATGAGTCATCTGATAGCATATTAATTTAGATTTAAGAAAAAGATAAACCAAACTAGTAATTTTCATTATTTAGGTTCAATGATACAGAGTAATGGGGATATTGATGAGGATGTTACAAGTAGAATAATAATTGAATGAATGAAATGAAGACAAGATAGAGGAGTGTTATGCGATAAGAGGATAACTAATAAATTATAAGAATTTTTTTATAGAACGGTTGTTAGGCTAGCGACCCTTTATGGAATAAAGTGTTGGGCTTTAATGAAAAAATATGAGCAAAATATCCATTTTAGTGAGACGAGGATGCTTTGATGGATGAGAGGAATTACTAGAAAGGACACGATTAAAATCTCATATGTGAGAGATAAGTTAGGCAGAGCTCCCATTATTGATTTTAAGAGAAAGTATACTTCGATGGTATGAACATGTGTTGCATATACCATTAGATGAACCTATAGCAAGAGGAAGACTACTGAAAATAGAGGTTAAAAGACAAAGGGGCCGCCCAAATCTATCTTGAGAAGAAATTATTAGGAGAGGTCTTAAGGAATTAAATTTTAATGATAATATTGCTTATAATATATTAGATTAGAAAAGGAGAATCCATGTGGCCAACCCTATGTGATGGGATTAACGCAGGGATGATGATGACACTTGATTATCATGATGTATAATTATCATATATTTCTGGTATATGATCTTTTGAAGTGAGCAAGGTGTGTGGACACCCAAACAAGATTTGGATATTGAAGAATTTAAGAGATCGCTTTATTATTCCTTCTTTCCTTTTTTATTCGTCACAATTTATCATTCTCCTCTCAAACCTTAGTTGACTTTCTCTTTATCTCTTTATTTCCCATTATTGTATTTGTGTATGTTATATTGGAGAGAGTCCTACTCAAGCTCCTTTACATAGGTGCATGAGATAAGTTATGTGATTTTTAGAAAAAAAGAAAAATATGGTCTTGCTTATATAATAGGACAATAATAAGGACCCAAGGAAAATAATTAAATTAGCTTCTAAATAGATATACATAAATTCCAAATCAACCTCCATGAATTATTTCCTTTTATGTTTATTTATAATCAATTACACTCAAAAATATAATTTCACTCCAATTTAATTGTCTCAAAATTACTCTAATAGAAAGTCTTTATATGCGAAAATTGATAGCATATAATATGATTCCTTGTGTTAAGTATTCAATACCCACTTGGTGAATTCATTTTGTCGCAAATCGATTTTCACCAATGTAATTTTATTCCTTGATATCAAACTAACTTAATTGATACTTTATTGGATAATAATACACTACATATGTTTACTCATAGAATCAAAACATGTATGTTTATCACGGGAGTATCACAATCCAGAATATATTTTTGATTCGAAATTCATCTCAATATGGTCTTGTACATATTCACAAAATGATTGCCCAGCCTACAAATATTATTGACCTAATAAATTGAATCCCACTCATAGTTAATTAGATATCACCTCATAATCCTTAGTATTAAGAATCTATGAACCCTTCGCAAACTATAAGATTTTTCATGTCGAATCTAGTCAGCACTTACACCCGAATTTCAGCCTTGGTCATGTTCAATACAATCTTGAAGTATCGGTACAATGTTATTTAACTATTAGATAACTTCACAAACAATCGGATAAGTTTTCATACTAAAGATAAACTACTAAGATTGTAAATACAAATTTTCCAATAAGATGCTAATTCCCTAAGTATGTTATGAATTGTTCAATTATACTAAAACTGTTAATGTGATATTTTGTGATTAAAATGAACACTACTCACCAGAATTCTTATGAAGCACAATTAACTGACATATCCAATATATTTATGAACAAATATAAGTCATTATAAAAAACATGATTTATATTTCAAAAATATCTTAGACCATTTTTTATTAACAAATAATAAATGTCATAAACATGGTTCTAAGAATAAAACCCCAACGCCGAGAGTATCCAATGGACTAACACCTAGCATATTTGAGGTTATACTAAATGTTAATTGTATTGATATATTTGGGCTCACTCAAAAGTCTCACAAAATGTATAAAACTCAAAAGAGGAATATACTTCATAACAAAAAGGAATTTAAGTTTGAAGAACAAATAAAATATTTGATGGTTTCTCTGAAGATGTTGTGAAAGATTTTGTTCAAATAAGTAAGGTTTATATCTCTTTGGAAATATAAAGTTGGAAAAGAAAAAGAAATTCCAAATAATTTAACTTGTTTGTGGAAAGTAGAATAACATAAATAGGCAACCTCAAGCTTATAAAACAATATCTCATAGGTCCCTAAGTTATTGTTTCGCACACAAACAAACCATGAGCATATATATTACAAGTCTATGATTGTAAAAAGGGTTTGTATGCTTTACAATGCTATTTTGCAAATAAAGATGTCTGAATCCCTAATATAATTTTCTTCAATGGTAATTTCATGGGCATTCTTCTTGCGAATAAGGTTTTGAAGTCTTCCAAAATTTTGGGAGTCAGCCACAAAAAGGATCACGAGCGATAAAGCCAATCTTCACTAGAACATAAATTCTCTAAACTAAACAGAACTAACAATGAAGTAGGTCGCAAAACAAGACAAATAAATTTTCCAAGGCAATTATTTCAATCTATGAACCAAGTCTTGAAAATATATGGGGATATATTTTCTAAGATATATTTTAATAATAAAGTTATATTGTAATATGTATATGTAAAATCCTCAAACCTCGAGGTTGTATTAAAATATTTTTCAATAAAAGAAAACATTCAACCATGGGTATCATCTAGGTCTTCTAAGTCCATTTACCTTCACCCTAAAAGTCCTCTTGGACTAAGACTTGTGGGTTTTGGAATCATAATAATATAATCTAAAGACCGTGAAGATGATTGAGTATACATATATGCTTACAAATTTATGATACATTGAGATTTTTTTAAGAGGATCATAATTATATACAGGATTTTGTAGTGGTAATGGTATTATGTGTTGGGATCGATAATTGTGGAGTATTTAGGATTGTGTCTGTCTTGGATCGTTATTAGGGAGAGTATGGTTATCATAATGGAGGTATTGCATGTGGGTATTTAGAGAGATGATATATTCGATATAGGATCCATGGTTATGTAAGCATTGTTATTACATTCGTTTTTACTATAGGACTATATTTGGGTTCAGAATAAATTAGGGACAATTCAAATTGGTATTTCTAGTTATGTGGACATCATTTGAGAGTATTTATCGTAAGTGAGTGGGTAGGTGATTCGTGTGGGATTTGAACTGAAGCATCCTTGTAAGTTACACTTGATCGTTTTTTCCGGCTACCACCTCAATATGAAAATCTAAACTATTGCTACACTCTTTATGGGAGTATAATTGTTAGTTCGAGTATCAAATCCCCAAGAAATGCTGGTAGACATTTTGATTTATTACTTCTCAATAAAAGTGTAAAAGGTAATGGTTTAACAAAAGATTTATATAGGCATGTGTTGAAACTAAGATTAATAAAAGGAGTAAAAACCATAGATTGAGAATAATATCCCTCACATCATGTTAATTAGTATATATGGTTACATGGGAAGAAAATATTTTCACAATTAATAAAATCTAGAGTTGTCACCCCAAAAATCTTATAAAACCTTAATTAATTTTGGCATCGACAAATATTTTCGGAATTACACACGAAATGTCTTAAATAAGGCGCGTACATGATAAATACCTTTAAATATCCTAAGCATAAAATTAAGAACAACCTAGCCCGTTTGAACTAGTCTAATCAATCCCCAAAGAAAATATACCATTTAATCCAAGGTGAGTTCAATTATCTCAAGTGTTTATAGTGTTTAAACTTAAGGGTTTATAACCCAAAGATAAAACATCTCCTCTAAAATGTTTATAGTGTTTAAACTCTCTCGGGATTTCTTCAAGTCTATTGAAGTATATCCTGAAATCTCCTATTATCGATGTTG
This sequence comes from Sambucus nigra, assembly GCA_949130495.1. NCBI lineage: Eukaryota > Viridiplantae > Streptophyta > Magnoliopsida > Dipsacales > Adoxaceae > Sambucus > Sambucus nigra. The sequence continues at coordinate 427,942,857 of OX422219.1, forward strand.
TTCTTCCTTCAAAGTAATAATATAGCCTATAAAGTCTCAGCCTCAATTTCATGGGACCTCGAATCTCTTTTTCTCTTTTTGGATGCTTCTGTTGGTAAACCACTATTGGTCATTTAATGGGCGATAAACCCATTAAGCATGGTTTAAAGTTGTCTCAAAACATGGAGGAACGCATTATTTTAATGAAAAGTGATAGATGCATTGCCTCATACATTATATAAAGTTTATACGCACGAGATCATTGTGCAAAAAAGAATATTCTTTTATATTAAATAGTGCGCTCTACGTCAGCATCTTTTTTGTAGCTCATCAATACTTATGTCGAGCAAGTTGATGGTTACTCACAACATGTTCAATTAGGTGAGCTAGTTAGCATCATGCCATATTGTAAAGAGTTGTTTCGGCTAATATTTTCTTGAAAGATATTTCTTAGTAAACCTTCTCATCCAGGTCAATCGATGGTGCATTGAGCTTCCTCAATTTTTTCAGATTTTGTATTGCCCGTGTTTTGATTAAACTCTTCCATATAATATTGAATGAACTCCAATTTGCCTTGGTAAATTATCTTAACTATGATTAAGGATTTTACAAAAAATCCCCTCATACATTTGCCCCCTCATTAAAAAATATGTTTCTATAATGAACACCTTATTTTGATGAACCATAAAATATCTTGAAAGGTTAAATCCATAAGTCAAAGAACCTCAAATCGAAGTAGAGGACTCCTACACAAAGTACCTTTCTTTTGTGAACTTTATTTTGAAAATTTTGAACTGATAAACCTAGATTCAAGGAAGCTTAAATAAAAGAACCTTGTCTATAAATGTGTCAATATAGATCCATTACTTATGTTTGACATTAAATTCAAAGATTATTTCTCCTGACACCACTATCATGTTTTTCCACGAGATGATTTCTGGGTGCATTGGGTTACATAACCATAATTTTACCCCCAATTTCAAACCGGCGCATGGAGTAGGAGACGTCAAAAACATTTTAAAATTTTATTCAAGAACTATATAATCACTTCTCTTTCATTTTTTTTTTCAAAACTTTTAACTCTTTTACGCTATAAGAACTTAAGCTTACAAACATTCTATATAAAATGTGTTCTTTATTGCTTAAATCTTTGCTTGTTCCTCAATCTTAGTGATCGTCTTCATTTCTCGTCATTTTTATAATGTTTTCATCACTTTTATTTAGTTAATACTTTTTTTGTACAATAATGGAATCATCGAAGAAAGCTATGGAGGTTTCTAGAGAGAACACTAGTGGACCTCTTATATCAGAAATAGCTAAGCGGGAGGCTTCGTACAATGATAGCATCACGTTCCATTTTGGGGGGGACAAATATGAATTTCGAACTTTGGCTAAGATTTTCACCTTCACTGTTAAAGGCCAACATTGTGCGTTATTTATGGAAAAAGAACTGGTAGACCAAACTTAGGGTTATTATCTTTTCCCTCGTATCATTCTAAGATTCATCCTAGAACATGAAGATTTTCCTTACTCCAATGTTGATTTCGAAGCACCGGGTGGCTCTCCTGATGGATTTATTGCTTTGTCCCTCTATATTGATGATAATTCCAACAACATCCTTAGTAAGGATGGGCTAATTCGTGAAATCCATTAGTTTTTATATCTCATATTATAAAAAATAACGATTAGCTTTATGTATTGATTTCTCGATGGAGCACAGAATCCTACACATTTATTGCCTCTTCGGGGAAATTTCAATTACCTTGGAGGACGTGTGTGAATTATTGGGCATATTGTGGTTTCTTCGATTATAATGAATCTCTCCTTAATTAAAATGAAGCTAAAGCACGAATACAACTAGATAAGCTTATTCTTGAGTGTATTAATGGTTCCTCGAAGGCTACTTTTGGCCAATTAATTAAGTTCTTTAGCAAGGCTCTCGTGAAACCAACCAAATAGCATCAATAAAAACATATCATACCAAATGTACCATTTGTCCATATCAATGGACACGGTTCAGAATTAGTATCTTATATTCTTTCCTTGGTTTCCTACTTCTTCCAACCTAGTAATCCTAATGATTAATCTCATAGGGATATTACAATTAGGTAGCTCAGGGAGTCAACCTCCCACTATTTTCTCTAACATTGGGTTATCTTTATACTTGGGTTAAAAAGGATACATTTCGACATGTGATGCTTTGTTGGTCAATACAATGTGTCTTGTTTTTCCAATAAAATTATTTTAATGGGATTCCTTTATGCCAGGCTCCACGATCTTTCTTTGTTTGAATTGCCATCATTAATTTTCCCATTAAGCATCCCAGATCAATGCACTGTCATAATAAAAAGAGTGAGAAACTAGTTTTATCTTTAATTGATGATCATTTGAGTTTCCTCGAGACCCTACTCTTCAGATACTAATGCTCAAATGTGGTGTTTTTTTAAGGGTGTGGCTTCCACTATTTCACTTATTGCGAGGGAGCACACTATCGTAGCTGATCCATCACTAGTTGTGGTGCTTCTGTTAACACCAGGTCGTCCTCCTTCGTTCACATCATGAATTAGGCATGGTAGGATAATTGATGAATCTTTTTATATTTCTTGCCTTGACTTCACAGGTCAGAATGCGTCTCCTCTGTGCACAAAGTATCATGAAAACATGGTCATTCCTAGTAAGAAAATGTTGGGCGATGCATCTTTAGGATGGTTTCGCCCTTTTTGGCCAACTCAACTCAAGAGTTTTATGACTTTTGTTAAGTCATATCCAGAGTATCCTATTGTGGAACATTCTGGACTTGAAGTTTCTCTAAAAAAATAAATCAATTGTTGGAATTGATTTTTATCTTATTACTATGGGAAAACACGTCCCCAAGGAAATTGATAAATATGCTTTTTGTTATTCGTCGTTGTTTGAAAGCTCCTCTAATCAAAACCTTTCATACCTACAAAAATATATAACAAAACTAGAGTGTAGAGGAAAGTAAGGGAATCAATCCAAATCTAAGGGTGAAACATACAAGAGAAGCATGCAATTCATTGGTTTGTTATTCTCTTTGTCGATTTTTGCATTTTCTATTTTTTTTAGCTTTTCCAATATTAAAATAATTTTGTGAGGATGTGAATTTAAACTAAGAACTAAATAAAAAGAGGATAATCAAACTAAAATAAAAGTGTGAAAAACATAAACAAGTGTGTGATGAAAGTGAGCGAGATGTAACTAAATGAGAGAAAAATATTCAAGGGATAAAAAATCCACCCCCACTTCACACAAATTAATCTAACTTGCACAATTTTAATTTGATAAATTTCCAAAATATTAATTTACAAAAGCTAATTCTCATTATACTAATATTAATCGAATATTCTTTTAGAAAAGTAAGTTTAATCCCCACTAGCACTACTCTAAATGATTTAGAATTAATTAAATGAATCACCCGCTAGGATCGATTCATCAAACTAATTTTAATTAGATCAAATAAAAACAAGAGTAGATTAAGATTATAATAACATTTAAATCAAGTGGCAAGCCTATCTCTAGTTTGAATCAAATGATCAAATGATAATACAATTTTCAATCCTTTCTCAAGGATGATTTTCCATTTCTCAATGTGAAAATAAGTAGGAATTAAATTTACTAATCAAAGGAAACTAACAAAATTAAAATTGATAATTAAATCAAAATGGATTCATGAGGGTTTCAATTCATCCCTTGAATGGGATGATTAGCCCTCCATAATCATCATCCAATAAAAATTAGAATCAAATAAGAGCATAAAATGAAAATTAGAGAGGATTAAACAAACCAAACTTGTCTTCAATTGCACTAATTCTTCAATTCTTCCATCATCTCTCATTAATTACAAACACTCAATTTATTAAATTTTTTCTCTAATATAAAAAAAATAAAAATAAAAATCTAAACTAAAACAATAAAATGTTTCTCTCTCTAACTCTAGAATTTTCTTCATACTATCTCCTCTCTCAAAATGGGTCTTCTTACTCCTTAAATAGTGTGGCCATGGAGCTTAGGGGTATAAATGGGAATTATAAAGCACATGTTGTAATTGGGGATTTGAGAGAGTGGGTGAGGTTATGTGGGAAGTGGGGGTCTAAGGTTATATTGAGAGAATGAGGGAATATTTGAGGAAATGGGGAAAATAGGGTATGTTTGGAAAATGAGGGTTATGTTGGTTTTAAAACATGTGGGAACTTATTTTATTTGGTTGTTTAATTTTTGGTCATGGCTTTTTTTTTGTTTATGCAGGTTACAATTTGGCTCATGAGGATAGGATCGGGTTCAAGGTTTGGGAGGTCTCGGCTTGGAATCGCGGGTTGTCCACGGGTTGAAGAATAAAGGTTGGTCCGGTTATGGGTCTTGCTAGCGATAGGTGCGCCGGGTTTGGGGTCGCTATGTAAGCGGGTATGGAAGGCTCGGGTTTGGAAGTGTTGGAAGCGGGTTGGGGTAGGTGGGTCGCTCAGGTTGGTGATGCAGATTAGGTCCAACAGTTTTGGATTAAGGTCGGAATGAGGGTAGAGGTTGGTGATTGGGGTTAATATGGTATGGTGGATAATGTTGTGGGTGTGTGGTTTTAGTGTTAATGGAGGTAGAGGAGGGAGAGTCTAGGTGTTGGGAGGTTGAAGAAGAAGGGATATGGTTTTATGTGTGTGAGGGTGCATGGTGGTTAGGGTGTGGGTGATGGATTAGTTTAGGTGTATGTGAGTGTAGGGGTGATGTGTGTGTGTTTAGATTGTACCTAATCTAAAACTAAAATTAAGAAAATAATAAAAATAAACCTAAAAAAATAAAAACAAGTAAAATAAAAATAAAAACTAAACTAAACTAAAAAGAAAAATCAATTAAAAATAAAATTCACTAAAAAAAATAAAACACGACACACAAAACAAACTCTAAAAATGAAAATGACTCAAATAAAAACTACTAAAATAAAACAAAACAAAACAAAAAATAATAATAAACTAACTAAAAGCTAAAAACAAACAAAAATAAAGGAAAACCAAATACTCGACGCACTAAAATAAAACATAAAAAAAACCTCTAAAAATAAATAAAATCTATTAAAAATAAACTCAAATAATAAAAATAAAAACTACAAAAGAAGTAAAAATACAACCTAAAGTCCTAAAAATATAAAATCTAGCAAAACTAAAAATAACGACTAAAATTAAAAAGAAATAAAAAGAAATAGAAAATAAATTCTAGACAATTCTAAATAAATCTAAAATAAATCCTAAAAATAAAAACGACTCAAACTAAAAATCTAAAGAAATCTAAAATGCACAAACTAAACACACATGGGGTTCGAGGTAGGTTTAGGCTCAGGTAAGGTATGGGACTGGGGAATTACCTCCATAAATTGCACAAGTTACTTGTATTAAGCATTTGAACTCTGCAAACGATGATCAAAACTGCACATTAAATATTTACGCATATAAGACCCAAATTGTCAAGAATTAGCAACTAAAATACGTCTGTTTGAGGTATAAAATATGCACTTTTGGGTGCTTATCACACCACCCCCAAACAGAACATTTCTAGTCCTCGAGAAAAAAGATAGAGAGAAAGAGAAAGATAAGTAACTAAAAGTGTACCACTTTCGCGGGCACTTGCGATTGTACTTAGCCTCTGTAACAAGCCTTTAAACCTATAGGTTGCCCTATAGGACGAGTTTTGTCTCGTGAGGGTTTGCAGGGAATATACCCACAAAAATTTTTATTCGCAAATGGCAGTTAATCTCTTATTAGACATAGAATAATCGCACAACCCATCACGAGATAAATGTTTTATGGAATACAAGCTATATTGTAGAAAAGGTATAGCTAAGTAAATACTCAAGGCACATTCTTCCTAGAACTAAACGCATGTGTGTGTGTGTGTCTGAATCAGTCAAAATGGGTCGAGCATCATAAGAGTAATTCCTAGATTGCCTTTTTGGAATCAACGCTTCAACTTCAAAATCTCACGGATATATCTCTCCCAAACGAACTCATGAGATTAGGGTAAGTGTATCGCTATTGTGTGTGAGGAGGTGACTAAATATAAGCAAGGTCAAATGTCTCACACACACATAAGAAAGAATGAACATTTAGAAAGAAAAATGATCTCATGAAAGAATTCTAATCACTATAGTGAGAACGTCGAGTTATTCACCATGTTGACTTTCATTTGCCCAAACACCTATGGGAAAAATGGATGTTTATGGGTGAGGGGGAAATAAAATGGGAAGGATATAATGAGATAGGTAGGATAGGATGGATGATGTATGAGTGATGGATGTGTATGCGAGAAGAGTGTTCTACACTTTAGGCACAAATGTCTTTATTACACAAGAACTAACTACAAACTCTTTTTTTTCTTTTTTTTTTTGAATTTTCTTTTCTTTTTTTTTTCTTTTTTTGTCTATATTTTTTTCTCTTTCTTTATACTCTCAGTCACTAAAGACATTTTACATTTGGAACAACACTCTTTTTCTCAAAATGATGGATGATATATGAATGGAGTTGATATATGGATTATGTGGGAAATATGTGAATATGGAAGAATATGGAAGTGTAATGGGTGAAGTGAATGGGAAATGGTAGGTGTGTGAATGAAAATCTAGTGATCTGGACAAATTTGAAGGCATGTGTTTCTTATAACTTGAAAGTGATGTCATTCTCAGTGATCAAGACAAAAAATTTTATGAAGAATAATGAGATCATACAACGATTTAGTGTTGACCCAAAAGAAATTTAATCAACTTGTGACTTGTAGATTGCATAAAACTCTTTGAAAGGTGAAAGGCACAAATCTCACAAGCTAAAGTCTCTACTAGTGATCCTTAAGGATCTTTTGAAAATTATAATACTCTTCAACTCTAAACCGTAGTAATGTGATAAGTGCGCAAATTTTGTTGAGTCTAAAAATTCATGGTGCAAAATGCCTTGTTACGTACTACATAAGAGATTTAGAAAAATTATCCTCTAGATTGATTCTTAGACTTAAAAAGATGGATGATAGAAAATTCACGTCAATTAATTAGATGAAAGAAACTGTTTGAAATTTTAAAAATCAGGTTTAAAAATCAAAAAAATTCAAAAGAGGTACGATTTTGATAAATTTCCCCACCCCCAAACAAAAAGGAACATCGTCCTCGATGTTAAGTAAAATGATTTTTAAAATTGAGAGCAGAAGTTAGGAAAGATATTACCAGAATCAACCGCTAATGAAGTGGACAGATGTAGCTAAAAATAAACCTGAATAAGAAGTGAGAAAACAAAATGTTGACAAGTCTATAAACCGTGATAGAGCATTGGGTGATGTGAAACACCACCCCCAAACAGGATGAGACTTATACAAGAAATCGCGAGCTGCCTCCCGGTAGCGCTAAGTTTAATGTCTTCAGTCAGACTGAACCATTCTCACCATAAAGATAAGATCTATAAAAGAACAGGGCGGCAGAAAAATTGGGTGATGAGAATCACCCCCAAACAAGACTGAAGCGTCAGTCTTGTTGGCTAAAGGCTATAGGGTGTAAGGACATTTTTGTCCATTAGCAATTAATTATGTCGCACGCCGTTACACCGTTGAAGAAATTCAAGATTCATACATTCATCAACGGATATGAATATAAAAAGAAGAAGAGGAATCATAATCTGACAGTCGGACCGATCCGCTCTCAACCGGACCGATCTGCCCCATAGCCAGACCGATCCGCCTGCTGAAGCAAGGCCAGTATACCCCGGATCGATAGCAAACCGATGCAGCCTAAAGCCGAACCGTTCTGAGGTCAATCGGACCGATCTGCCTGTAATAAAAGAACCGATCCGATGTCAACCAGACCGATCCGCCCCCAAGCCGGACCGATCCGACTGGGATAATTACGGACAGTCCCAGTTTTTGAAAACTCTTTCCTTGGTTTTCTTATATATACCAACTTTGGGAGAGTTATTTTCAAGACTTTTCAAGACGATTTTTAGAGTCCTAAATACTCTAAGTCTTCACCTATTGAGCCCAAGACTCTAGGTTTTTGATTCACACAATTGCCAATCCTTTGTGAATCTTTTTGTGTAACCCAAGAACACAACTTTGGTTTGTTCAACCCTTGTGGAGAAGCCGTTATCTTCTTCATTGCTACCCTCCTGGAAAGGGAAAATTCCAGCCACCGACATAGGAAACGACACCTGCGGGTATTTCTGTGTCACACTGTTTCTAGCCGTTGCTTTGAAGGTTTTTCGAAGACACCGTGCGTTACACTTGTGGGCGATTATCAGGTTGTATGTAAGTCAATGGTCTTGTAAATTCTTTAAAGTTCTAGAAATAAAAGGTTTTTACCCGGAAGGGGTTTTTTCCTCAATTGCTCGTCTTTATTTTACCATGCATGGCTTGAATGATTTATCTTGATTAGATGCATGTGTAGGGGCTGTTTTAATAGACTCTAATTAAATAAGGGTTACTTGAAAAATTTGCGAAGTTAATCAATTATCACACGTAATTCTCGCGTACTCAAATTTCGCGTTCTCATAGGGGTTAATGAAATCGTATGGAAAAGTGCATCACACGATGAAAAGCATCGGTGGACCAAGGGTGGGTGGGTATTAGGGTAGGGGTTAAGGTGAAAAGGCACCGGTCACGGGCCTTATTGCCCCAATAGGTGAGGGTAACGAGGGCCCTATAAGCATGGTGCTCTAGTTGGTGAGGAAGGTGAAAAGGTTTGAAAAGTTGAATGGAGTGGGGATCATATAAATCACATGACTGCTCTATGAATGCGCGATGATAATGGTCGCGTCGTGACACACCAGGGAGTTATGGATGGGAAAAATAACACCACAAGAGAGTGGCAGGCATAGAGGAACAAGCTCGGTGTCACGCAAGTGGAAAGTATCACCACAAATACTCTTATGGGTGGGGGATGATTTTAGGCTGGGATCCAAATATATGGTTGGGAACATGCAAGGTCTAAGATCTAGATACAAACTAGGTGATGGGAGGGAAGAGACAATGGGTGGGTCGGGTGGTATAAATGGCGGATCGGGTGGGATAAAGGGTGGTGGAAGATGATCCAACTCAAGAGTAGGAGACACACACTCCTCATGAGGCGCGGAGTGATCCTCAAGGTCACTCGCAGGAGGAATTGTGGTATCTAAAGAAGGAGTGGTAAACTTCTGGACATGATTATCACCAAGTAATGTGGTGGGTGGTTCAACCGAGGCACCAAGATCATAGATAGAGGAATTAACATCAATAGTCGGCTCAAGGGGAGAAATATAACGGGGTAGGATCCATATCAAGAGAGGTGGGAACCATATCTGATGATATCTCGGAACATTGGTGAGCACTCGTAGCCAGAGCTAACCTAAATGATATGGGCATATCAGAGACATATGCAATTGGGACATAAGGTAAAAGCTCGAGCGTATTTTTGGATATAATGGGAGTGGGAATGTGAACCTCAAGTGTGGGTTCATTTGGATATGATGGGAGCAAATCAGACTCACTAATGAAAGGTATGTCAACACAATTGTAGACTTGGGGCTTGGACCATGGAATGGTCTCAACTTTGAGATTTTCGAGAGGATAGAGTTGGTCACACTCAAAGTCAGTGGCATAATACGACACATCATCACTCCACGTGGGGGAAACAATAGGTTGACTTAGGGTGAAGTCTGAATCTCTCTCACACTCAAAATCATTTAATATTTGTTCAAGCTCTTGGAGGGCTTCATTTTGAATTTGAGTGGCTTGTTCTTGCTCGAGTATGAACTTTTGCAAGAGGCTTTCGAGAGCGGAGGTGGATGATGGTGGCGGTGGTTGAGGTGGACACAACTCGCTCTTGACATGTGAAAATGGATAATACTCATATGAACTGTGGGGATAGGGGTCAAGTGTATCATACATGGGAGATGTATCTCCATGAGAGACAAAAGGATGATAATCAGTGGGTGCATAGTGAGGGAATTGATCGGGGATAGAGTGCACTTGGTGGCCATGATGACTGTTGGAATGTGTGAGAATCCACAACATCGGGATGGGATTTATATTGTGTAAAAGAGTGATCAAGCCTCCACAAATAGCTCGAGTACTCAAACCACTCGCAATTTGATACATCATGACAATAGGCCACGGTAGGTTCTAGAATAGTGTCATATAGATACCCATGTTCCACGGTCAGTTCGAATGAATAAGGAAGGTACGGACACTCATGGGACAAATGATCGGTGTGAAAGCAATAGGTGCAGGGAAAATCATGTGACGTGTTGATACTCGTCATCGAAGGCGATGGAATGTAAGATGCGTGCATGGACGACTCATGTGTGTCAACGGTGTGTGGTTGAGAGTTAAAGCCACGAAGTACGGTATGGTGGTTCGACTCGGGCTCAACCTCAAACATGCTTTGAGAGAATGAGAAATGGCCAAAGTAATCCCTTAAAGGACGTTCTTCGGCCATAAGGCGAGAAATATTTTTTTGGATTTTTATAAAATGAAAGAAAATATATTTGGATTTTTTAGAAAAATAAAGGAAGAAAATATTTTTGGATATTTTTTGGAAAAAAAAAGTTGGAAAAATATTTGGACTCCTAAATTTGGACGAACTCACTAAAACGGACTATCGAAAAAATGGAAACGGACACACACAAGTCAAGAAAAAAAATCATAATTAGCATATAGCCAATTATTATCTTGAAAATTAGTGAAAGGGGTAGTCAAATTTTAATGAAATCCAGGGGTGATAAAAATCACGAATTATATGAGTGACCGCCTTTGCAAAAGGTGTTCTCCTAGTGGGCTAGCTAGTTGATTGATTTTAAAATTTAATGATGGCTAGGTTAGCACACAATGGTAAGCGAGTGAGTCAGGTGATGAAATCACTTCTCGTGAATGATCATTTGTAGGTCTTAGTAATTTAATTCATCACACCATTCGAAAGTAAATGCGAGAATAAAATCAAACAAGAGCACGTAATCACACACAAAAATTGACTCGCTAACAAGAGAGGTGCGAGGGTTCAAGAGATGTACCTCCTACGGTTTTTATGTTGTGGGGTGATGAACAATTTGAGTCGACCGGGGGGAGATTAATCCTACCTCATTCGGCCCCGGGAGTCCTACCGACCCAAGGTAGATAAGGTTATTTTCCTCGTCGTGGATGACCTCTCTCTACCTTGTCCGGTTTCCCTATCAGGCTTTTCTTCGCGATTAATTATTATAAATTTAAATAAAAAATAAATGGTGTCTACAAGAACCGCAATACAAGCCAAAAATAAAAAGCCCAATACAAGACTTCTAAAATAATGAAAAATAGTACGAAAATGAAAAATACAAATGAATCACAACATGGATCCTCTCAAGTGCTTTAATCTCCAAAGATTGGCAACGACGCCATTTGATAGAGCTAACTTTTGCATATTTGTGTCATTGAAGACTTAGTTCCATTGAAGAGGGGATCTCCAAATTAGTTTTTAAACTTTGTGTGATAAAATTCTCTCCACCCCTCTACAGAGAGTATTTGCATTTTTAGCAAATATCTCAATATAGAGGTGTGTAGTGAAATTTATCTCTAGGATGAATTCCACTACACCCCTCTATAGTGGTTTTTTGCATTTTTAGCAACTATTTTAAAATATATTGTTGTGGTTGAATTCATCCCTTATGGTAGGTAAATTCTAATCCATTCCTTTATGTTGAGTATTTGTATTTTTAGCAAATATCTCAACATAAAGTGATGATGTAGAATTTATTTCCTTGGATGAGTTCTAATGTACAATTTTATAATATTAGGATTTGCATTTTTAGCAAATCTCTTTTATTATTTAAGTGTCAATTATGAATTTTATCTTGTAATTAGTTTATTTTTATTTTTATTTTAGTAGTTTTTATTTTAGATTCAATAAATATATTAGTGAGTGATTGTAATTGAGATATTTTTTATGTAATTGAAGATTTCATTCGAATTCAAGGCTTAAATGGATTTGATTTATTCCTCTTTAATTACTCTAATCCTCACATGCTTTCATTTGTTTACTTTTATTTTTATTTTTGGATGGTGATTATTAAGGGCTAATCTCCCTTTCTAGGGATGAATATTTGAAGCCCTCATGAGTCCAATTTAGTTAGTTTGCTTTTTAGCACAATTTTGTTTACCTCATTTTTTTATTAGCTTTTACATCTTAGTTAGTACTTTAAAAATTAGTAAATAGTTAGTTACTTAATAATCCCTTGTAAAATCCATTAAAAATAGAAAAAACAAAAATAGAAAATTCATAATAATATGCAAATGAATTACACATGTCTTCATATATTTTGTGTTTCATCCTTAGAGTTAGATTGATACTCCCCTATGCATATTTTGAGTTTATTTGTTGGTTCAAGGGAATTTTGATGGGAAAAAAATTGCGACAACGACAAAAATACACAAAATATGCAATTTTTTTCTATCAAATCAGATTATCAAAAAATTCTTCATTTGACCCCTATCAATGAGATTATTCAAGGGCAAGAAATGAAAGAAAGGAGGTGATTTGATTGTTGTTGGTATAAAATAGCCCGTGTCATTAGTTACAGATCCCTTGAAAGACACGGATTTCCCTAAATCTCCAAAAAAGTCCAACGTAACTTAAGTTTCCTCTGAGGCAGTTGTTGTACCCCTAGAGTTTATTGCCCCTAAGATAGATCTTATTTAAAAAGTGAATTTAATGGTATATGATGTTCTATATAGAATGAATCTCATTCATGTTAGTGCATATGACGCTTTAGCTAGTTATAAGGGAAAATAATTAGGCTTCGGCTAAGTATTTATTTTATTTTCCACTAGGGATAGTTTGGTGTATCCCGATACAAATCATCACTTACCGTCATGATAAACTGAATCCAAGATTAAAGACTTCCTCGTGCTTAAAATTATTCATAAGAGTCATTTGGGATGATTATTTTTTTATAAAAATGAGGTTGGATTTTTAATCAAAGAAACAATTTTTTTAACCTCATTCAAACGAGATTATCTTCTCGTTCAAATGACTTTTCCATGTCATTAGAAGCATAATATTATCTCTACATATAACGTGCATCTAACGAGGGCGTACTATTTTGCATCATATGAAGGTCCTTTGAATCGAGTTCAGACTAGATGGCCTTGTCGTTCAAACAAACTCCATTTTCATTCTAACGAACTACATTTTTGTTCTAACGAAATGTCATTTTCGTTCAAAGAATCATCACCTCAAATTTTGTGCACGAGCTATAAATATTTGTTTCATTTTCGAATTTCATGGGACTTTTGCCAAAACGATTTATGTACATTTATTGCAAAGGTTTTCACCCCTTTTGGTTTATAAAACACTTTTGATTCAGAAACACATCCCCCAATATATTTTTGTGAATATTTTTTAACCTTGTTGAGATATACTCATTGTGGAGAGATTATCTCTACGGCTGACTTATGAACCCCGAACTATCACGGATGAAGACTAAAGGCTGATCTGTGGATACCGTAAGTGGACCTCCACTTGTGGACTACTCAGGATTGAGTAGTATTCTTTAGAGATTCTACGAAGATTGTGCATTATGCTTGTGGATTATATCAATTAGTATTGCAAGTCGACTGTCTTGTAGAATTTTAAAAGTGCTGAAAAAGGTTTTGCCTTAAAAAGGGATTTTCCTTCAGTTGTCATGTGATTGCATGTTTATTTATCTGTCTTATCACTTAGATACATGTCTTAGGATAATAATATAAAATTGGAATTTTTTCAGGAGATTTAATTACATAAGTCATTCTATTAAGATTGTGTGTGCGCACTCTCAAATTGGTATCAGAGAATTTTGACACTTACAATTGGTATCGGAGTGGGTTGCACTAATTTATCATGTATATCCCTGTTTAGTGCTATTTAGGGTGATTTTTTTTATCATTCTCTCTTGGGTTGGTTTATTTATTTTTCTTCGCGATGGATTCCCATAGTAATGAAGACTTAAATCATTTGAATTTGATGTTTGCTAAAAGAATTGAAATTCTTGAAAAAGAAAATTTTAGTTTTAAAGATGTTATGGAACTTTTGCAAACTGTTCAAACTCAAAGAGATTTCTTTCGTGAGAAGCTTATGGATCGTGATTTTAAAAATTTAGAATTATCCATAAAAGAGAGTGATGATAGAGTTCAATTTTTAGAGAAAGAAATAGAAGATTGAAAAATTATAGGGTTAGTTTACGTGCCAATGAGGATATTGATAAATTAATTAATGATTTGAGAGCATGTGAGAAGACATTTATGGATGAATTCTCTTGCATTGAGAGGGAGTGAGATAACGTTCTAGGAATGATTGAAAATATGAAAAAGGAGTCCCTAAAATTTGAAGAGTCTAATTCTTTGCTTGAATCTAAAATTTTAAAGTTAAAAGATGATTTAGTAGACTCTAGTAGTGTTAGTAGTAATGGTACTGGCTACCATATTTCTAATGCCTACAATATGAAAGTCAAGACCATTATTTGTTTAAGAGGGTAAACTGCATCCAAGGACATTAGAAAAGGTCAACCCACAGGTAACATTGTGGTAGGAAAGGTAACCTTAGAGCCTTTTATTATGATTGATTACGCGTGAAAAGTGTGTTCATGTAAGGACACAATAGTTGTTTTCATTTCACCGCGATAATACAAACAAACCTAAATTACAACTACACTTGCGATACAAGTATAGAAGTAAGTCGGGTATCGAAAATCCACAGAGACGAGTTGCTAGAATTTATAGGATTTAATACTCCTAAATAAAAGTGTAAAAATGTGGATTACAAACTAAAAAGAAAATATGCAAAAAGGGAAATGTTTAATCTAGGTGAGGGAAAATAAAGATAGATTAAGAAAGCGAGTAAAAACTATAGGTTGCATCGAATATCCCTCACCCAAGTTAATTAGTATAAAATGATCACATGGGTCGACGAGTTATTTAGAATGCGTCTCATTTCGACAGTTAATTGAACCAAGGGTTGTCACGCCCCTAAATCTGCATAAAAGACTAATACGATTTTGGCATCAACAAATACCTCGAAAATTACGCACGCAAGGTCGTAAGCACGGAGCATACATGATATACCCCGTCAAATCCCCTAGGCGTAATAACTAGGACAACGCACCCTAAATAGACCGGTAAACTCCATCACCAAAGAAAAGCAACATGTCAACCCGAAATGAGTTCAATCCGGCACAACCTAGACTAACTTAGCTAGAAAGAATGGTAAAAATGCGGTAAAAGAAAGTGGTAAATGAATGCAATAAATCTACACTAGAAAGCAACTAAATGAAAGAAACAAAGAAAGAAATAAGTAAATATAACTATATTAATGGAGATGGACGATTTCACCCCCTAACTTACACATTGCTAGTCCCTAGCAATGAAATAGGATGCAACAAGAAGTACAAGCAAACCAAAAGAAGGATAAGTACAAAAATATGGTATAAAAGCATAAGGCCACTTTCACGGGCGATTCGATTGAATTTAGCGTATGCAATAAGCCGTTAAACCCCTAGGTTACCCTAGTGGACGAGTGTCGTCTCGTGAGGGTTTTCAGGGATGATACCTACAAACATCACATGGTTTCCTCAAAATAAGCCCAAACCAACATACGACAAGCCCAACAATACGAAAAGGATTTCATACGCATTATTAACACATTGACCGAATTCAAACAAAAGTCCAATATCATTAACATTATAAAATGCCCCTCATAGAATTGAAACCTTAAAATGTTGGAGGGGAGTGAGCACATGCAAAGTGTGATTTGGTAAAAACTTAAATAAATCGGATACTAAATAAAGCAATCATATATTCAATCCTCACGGGCATTACACTCATCAAGTGAATTCACTCGAAACAGGGAGTTAACACATGGAACATGCGAGCATAAAGAGTAAATGTAAATGGAAACTAGGCTGAACACATGTCACATATGAAGAACGCAATATATAAAATGAAAAATTGAAAACTCAATGAAAGATACCGCTCATTAAAGGAGGCGAAATGTATTTTCACAGATTATCAAAACTATTTAAACATTCGAATTACATATACCTAAGATCACATAGGACTTGAATAGGGTTGTAATGCAGGTTAGGCTAAGGTGCGAAATGAAAGGAATGTATATACGGATTCAAAGTGTTCAGAATGAAAACTTGGAATAATGGGAAGATGCGGGCAATTGCAAAATTGGAAAACAAGTTCCAAACGAGCATTAGATATACCATTTGGAGAGTAATCAAATCTTATTGAATTATATACACAACATTTGCAACTTTCTCTTTCTTTTCTTTTCTTATTTTTCTCATGTTTCTTTTGTTTCCTTTTGCTTTTTTTCTTTATCTTTTTCTCTTTCACATCTTTCTCTTTTCTTTACTTATCACTCGCATATGCCTAAATTACAACCGCAACAAAACAACATCATTCAATCCCAAGCAACATTCCAAACAAAGGTATGTATGGTTTAAAACTCCAATGCAGAGTTGGTTATGGGATTGTGATATGAAACGAAAGGCTAATATTTAGGCTCAAAGGGGTTGACGTGGGGAAACGTTTAAGGCGAGGTCAAGGATAATATGGGTGATATGAAAAAGATTGCCTATGATCATTTCCTAAAGTTTACGAAATTCTCAAGTCGAAATAATATATGAAAATCATGCACAAGTAATACATTTCATATATGAACTCAATTAATGAACGATCAATCAAAGAATCGAGAGATTAATGACGAATTCAACATTTTCAAAGAGGAAATAATAGTGTATACACTCACAAACGACGAAAGGTACAAAGCTTACTCGATGTAAGTGTATACAATGCAACGAAAGACTACCGAATTATAAAAATCTTAAACCAAATCAATAACGCAAGAAAAGTGCATGTGCTCATGGGATTAAAGTTTAATTCATGAAGTTATTCATAATATCAATGATTGAGGACTAAAGTCTAATAACTTCTAAAATCGATAACATGCATCATTTGGTTGTCTATTGGATCGGGCATTTATTAAAATTTATCATCGGAAACAAAGGCAAAATGCCCAATAAAGGAGAAAAAAGAAAGAAAATCTTTTTGAAATTTTTAA
Organism: Sambucus nigra; assembly: GCA_949130495.1. Lineage (NCBI taxonomy): Eukaryota > Viridiplantae > Streptophyta > Magnoliopsida > Dipsacales > Adoxaceae > Sambucus > Sambucus nigra. The sequence continues at coordinate 427,959,919 of OX422219.1, forward strand.
TTTTTCTAAGAAAAGCATACTAAGTAACTAACATGTGAGCAAAAACATGGACTAAACAAAGAAATGGATAGAATATCCCACACCCCCTAACTTAAAACTTGACATTATCCTCAATGTGAATTAAGAACCAAGTTAAAGAGAGGAAAATAGCGATATTACCCAAAACTGGAGCGATCCCCAGAAGAACAAGTCCAAAGAATCTACAAAACTAGTTAGTACCGAGCATAGCAATAACAAATAATAAAAAATTAACCATTTACACCAGACTAAATTAAAAAGGAAAGAAAAAATAAAAAGAAAGAATAAAAAGCTAACTATATACAACCTACTATTTAGGCTTCACACTAACTGTACACTAGAAGTCTAAATAGTCGAGAGTCCACCGCGAAAACAATGTGACTTTGGAGGATAACCAGTGTACCCTCACTCTCAAGAAGGCCTTTCAAAAAATATGGATTCTGTTTGACCAACGGAATGTATGTGTAAGGCGTAAGAAATGAACCATCATAAATTAAAATTTTTGAAGGAACGATGGGGGATTTGGATTAAACGGGTGACAAAAACATGTGGTGACTGAGAAAAGAAGAATATCCTCCCAATGATTTTAAAATTGGAATGGGAGGGAGCGCACACAAAGGCAAAGATGCGATCATGGAAGGCGATTCGAGAAAGTGCTCCTCATCGGTGAAAATCTTTAAAACATTAAAGTTTGAAACCGAATCATCGGGTACTTGTGACGGTGTGATAACAGAGAATGAAAATGGGGAGGAAAGAAATTCAAACTCATGAAATGAATCATCATCGCATGAAGATTGAGTTTCGAAGGAAATAATATCATGTTCAATTAAATGTTCTTCTTTGGGGGCCAAAGTAGAAATTATTTCGTTGCAAATAAATATTACGTCATTTTCATCCTCACTTTCAATATCTATTACGCAATGGAAAAAGTTGACAACGAATTGTTCCAAAGTAGGCACAAAGCCCTCATTTGGTTCAAAACATTCCTCGACTTCGAAAGTCTCAGAAGAAAAATCGGCGTCAGATTCAAATAATAAATCAAATTCATGTTCCCACAAATGATTTTCTTCCCGATAATGATTTTCAATTTTCTCATTTTCAAGCATATGCAAGCCCTCGCCAAAAGTCATAGGCCGAGGTGCGGATATTTGAAAATGAGAACTTTGAAAATTATCATCGGACTTAAACTTAAACTCATTATTATAGGAATTTTGAAAACTATTGCAATTCATTTCAAAATTCCTATTATAAGGAGGTAAAGGCCCAAAATCATTATCATCATCATCAAAATACACGCACTCCAAAGCTTTACTTGTGTAATACTCGCCCAAAGTCATTTTAGATGTTTCAATGTTTTAGGATTCTAAGTATTGACCAAAAGTCAAAGGTTTGTGAGAATTTTGAGAATTGTCATAATGATTACCGAAATAATTGGAGTAAGACATGCCTGCCCCAAAAATGGCTCGATGTGGTGGATTCCACAAAGAAGATGCGAGCGCGATAAATTCAAGCATTTATAAGTGCTCAAATGTGGAAGTCTTGCAGAAATATTAGCAAATAATACAAATAAAAAGAAAATACGATAAAATACTAAATCAAATAAATTCAAAAACAAACAAATCCCCGGTAACGGCACCATTTTGATTACGCATGAAGAGTGTGTTCGTGTAAGGACACAATCGTTGTTTTCGTTTCACCGCGATAATATAAATAAACCTAAATTACAACTACACTTGCGATACAAGTATAGAGGTAAGTCGGGTATCCAAAATCTACAGAGACGAGTTGCTAGAATTTATAGGATTTAATACTCCTAAATAAAAGTGTAAAAAGGTGCATTACAAACTAAAAAGAAAAGATGCAAAAGGGAAATGTTTAATCTAGGCGAGGAAAAATAAAGCTAGATTAAGAAAGCGAGTAAAAACTATATATTGCGTCAAATATCCCTCACCCGAGTTAATTAGCATAAAATGGTCACATGGGTCGACGAGTTATTTAGAATGCGTCTCGTTTCAACATTTAATTGAACCAAGTATTGTCACGCCCCTAAATTTGCATAAAAGCCTAATACGATTTTGGCGTCAACAAGTACCCCAGAAATTATGCACGCAAGGTCGTAAACACGAAGTATACATGATATGTCCCATCAAATTCCCTAGGCGTAATAACTAGGACAATGCACCCGAAATAGACCCGTAAACTCCATCACCAAAGCAAAGCAACATGTCAACCTGGAATGAGTTCAATCCGGCACAACCTAGACTAACTTAGCTAGAAAGCATGGTAAAAATGCGGTAAACCAAAGCGGTAAATAAACGCAATAAATCTACACTAGAAAGAAACTAAATGAAAGCATGTGAATAAAGCATGTAAACCTAATTACAAAGCAAGAAATAAGTAAATACAACTATATTAATGGAGATGGAAGATGAAAGCACAAATTATAAACCCAAATGAGTGTCAATCCAAGAAGAAATGAATAAATGAGCTCTCAATAACCTAAACTATCTAAAATGAATTATATCTTCATTTTTTATATTTACAACAAAATTGGTATTTATAGTAAGCTAAATTAAAATATAAAAGAAAGGAGAAAAGAAAAGAAAAGCCAAAATATCTGCAGAAAACAGGGGATCGATCGATCGATCCCTTGTGATCGATCGATCGATGGTGAAAAATCAAGCCCACTGTCTCCCTACGATTGGCAAAAACTGAAGGATCGATCGATCGATCATTTTGATCGATCGATCGATGGCTACAGGTTTGCACAAGCTCCTCCTGTTTTGGTGTGTTTGGTTTTCTCCTCCGCTAAAATCACCATAACTTCTTCGTTCTGGTTCGAAATTGTGCAACGTTTATGGCCACGCTAAGATTGCGAGGAGGACTATAACTTCTATGAAGATGATGGGCCAGGTGCCCAAAATATAGAAAGACTAAAATGCCCTTGAACGTTCGATCGCGTACGGAATTGAGCGGAGTGCGCCCGAACTCCATACTTAGTACCTAAATACCTACAAAATCCCAATTATACCTCATATAGCATGTTAACAATATAAACCGAGGTTGTCTGGTTAACGGGCTTAAATATAGAGATTAAGGCACCCGAGGGGGCTAAAATGCGTAGGTTCGAAGGATGAAATACGCAATAATTGCGTATTATCAATGATCTTGGAATATGTCCTATGAAGTTGAAGTCTAGTGTCCCTTTGGTTCCCAAAACTCGACGCTTTAAGTATACATCTACTTGAGTTGAAAATCTATTTTAATGGCACTACATGTTAGACAACTTGATTCTCGCGTGCTTGCACATGACTCTTCACATGCTATATCTTATGGATGATTGCTTGCATGATTTTATTTGTTATACTCTAGTTGTGATTCATGATATAAGTTTGCTAGTCTTATGACATGTGTATCTTTTATATTATATGTTTCTTTTATTGAGTCATACTGGAGAAATACAAATAGATTTTATTTTGATAAAAATTTTGAAAAATACAAAAAGTTTTTTTGTGTATGTTATTTTTACAAATTTGGTATGGCATATTAGTGTGTTCGAATCCAATTCACTCTGTAATTTTTATGTGGATAGTAAATTTGGTTATGATTATAGATACTTAGATTATTCTTAATCATGTTTTCATGAAGTTGTTTCGAACTTGAATTGATTTATGGATTCGAATTTGTATATGCCTCTACCACACAGGCACAAGATTATTCAACATTAACTTCTCATGTACATTTGAGTTTGGTGAGATGTTCTCCCATTAATTTTATCATATACATGTTTTGTGACTATGTGGAATTTGTTCTTGTAAGAACCGTTGCTCGCGAGAGATTTTGTTTAGTATTGAAAAAATATAAGTGAGCACGGGAAAAGCCTGCGAAAGGAGCAAATCTCCTTTGCGTGAAATCCACTATTGGAAAGAGCCTAGTAAAAAGGATTAAAGTCAATAAAAATTGAAAATTTGCCAAAAAGGGGCCAACATAGTTTAGATTAATAATTGATCATTCAAAAGAAATCACTTCAAAAGAATTAAGAAAAGAAAAAAAATATGAAATATGGTTATCTTTTGAGGGTGTTTAGTTGAAGATCAACGGATTCGCACAATGAATCCTAGTTATGATTATTTTATCATGATGTTATTGATTTGTAGAATCATCAATATTCTAGGCTAATGTGCATTGTGCTCGTTTGTTCATTGAAGTTCACTTTATATTGTCACTGGAGGCTAAAACTTAATTTGATAAAGTTTTACGGTCATTTAGAACTTCTTGAACATATTTGAGTGCTTGGGTCATATTTTATTTGTATATAGTTCACGCCCATTCATTCCATCCCACATGCTTAGACACATTGATACTATGTTAGTACGTAAATCTTATGTGGTTTATGTCGAGTTTTGTGGTTGTTTATACCTATATATGTATGTCGGATTTTCTTTAGTATATTTTACATATAATATATATGGTATCATGTTTTGACTTATTGCGATTTACATTTAGTCCATATTTGTCACATACTTGTTCATAGTTTAGATTATTTGTACTTAATATGTGATGTTGTATTCGTAATATTTACATTTAAAAAAAATTAAAAATTTTCAAAAATAGTTAGTGACGCCTTTAAGATTATCATTACACGTGTGTTATTTATATCTTTTGTGATGATATCTTCTTTATACGTGATGCTTTGCAGTTCATGATTATGTTTATTCCTTTGTCTATTACGTACAAACAGGAAGAGAACAAATTAAGGGGGAGACTTGTTCATTTGATGATGAGTTTGATTTATAGGGGATATTGCTTTATTTCTTTATGAGTTTTTGGTTTCTATTTCGAACTCAATGCATCACGGGGTATTTTTCTTTACTTCATGTGCGTAGGTATTTTATGTGGAAATTAAGATACAACGGATGAAGTTAAAGAACCACAAGGTAAGTACAAGACGATAATGAAGACATAAAATATTATTCTGATATTTTGTCATTTATGGGGATATTTTTTGTAATTTGAATTTCGGTTAGGTTTTTTATAATTTTGTAGCGGAATAGCCAAAGGGGGAGATTTGTAAGGACAAATAGTTTAGCTTAGACTGAGTATTTATTTTATTTGCCACTTAAGATAGTTTGGCATATCCAAATACAAACCGTCACGTACTGTCACGATAAATCAACTCCAAGATTGAAGACTTCCCCGCATCCCACAAAGGTATAAATCAACTTGTGTTTAAAATTATTCATAAGAGTTATTTGGAATGTTTATTTTTATAAAAATGAGGCTGGGTTTTTTTTATTAAAATAAATAAAAAAATTTAACCTCCTTCAAACGAGATTACCTTCTCGTTCAAATGACTTTGCCATGTCGTTAGAAGCATAGTTTGATCTCTACATCTAATGTGCATCTAACGAGGGCGTTCTATTTGCATCGTTTGAAGGTCGTTTGAAGTTGGTTCAAACGAGATGGCCTTTGGTTATAATGAACTCCATTTTCGTTCGAACGATCCTCATTTTCATTCAAGCAAACCATCGCCTTAAGTTTTGGGCACGTGCTATAAATATCTATTTCATTTCCAAATTTCTTGGGACTTTTGCCAAAAAGATTTCTGCACATATGTTGCAAAGGTCTTCACCCCTTTTGTATTTACATTTTCCTTAATTTTCTTTTGTATGATGATTATTCATTACCAATTGGGAGGGAAAATATTAATGATAACCCTCTATCAAAATAAAAACTAACTCCAATTATTGAAGACATCCATATTACTCATTCTTCACTTCCTCATTCTTTAATGATTGGGCTTACAAATTCACGGAGATCTCCTTTTTAATGTGATGATATTGTAACTTAAAAATTACTTATGGACAAAGAGATAGTATGGTTCCATGTACAAGAATTGAATCTTCTACTCTCGCAACTCATTTAACTTCAATGGAGTTGCCATTAATTGTGGTCCCTCCAACCATCACAATTGAGGTAGGTTAAAAATGATCTTTATTATTCTTATTATTATATTATCTCGGTATATTGAATTATCAAAACTTTAATGTTATAACTGCATGTGAACATAGTAGCCACAATTTTACTTCCTCTGGATAATCTTCCTCTTTCTTATAAAACCATTATTAAGGTACTTTCCTTTAAAAAAAGTGTTACCCTCTATATGTTTACAAGCAAGGACTTTATTAGTGAGATCCTGCGGTTTGTGGTGTCTCAGCTTTCCAGGAGTGAAGAGAGAGTTCATCCAGCTCCTTCAACTGGGGTTGATTTGGTTTTAGTCCCCATTGTTACAATAGTGTACCACCGTATATTTTTAGAGTATTTTAAATTATACATGGGCACGTAATTTAATTAAATTAAGAAATAAAGTGAATTCAATGAATATTATTTAATGAGTAAAAGGATTAATATTTATGCACATTTGTATTTACTTGTGTGATAAGTAAATGAAAATATGTTAATTTATATTACGTCGTAAGTGAGTAAAATTGACGAGTTTGATGGTATCTCATTCGGGATGCGCGGTTAAGGTCGTGTTGGGAATGAGATGGAAATTATTTATTGAAAACTCGAATGGTAATTTCGAGTGCGCCAATGAACCAGAATGGATCGAGATAGTCATAATTAGGTACCTAGGGTCGTAATTGGGTTTCTGGGACTTTGTAGGCTACATGGACCCCGTATAAAGGCGTTCGGGTCATTTTACAAGTGGGGCTCAACGTAATTTCTAGACTAATGAGGTTTAAGGTTATATCTAGTCAAGGTAGATGTAATGGGCATCCATTTCACCATCAAAAAGGCTTAAGGTTTGAGAGATGAGAGAAACGAGAAGGGGAAAAAAAGAAACTCAAGAGAAACAATCTGGGAGGAGAATCGAAGCATTCTAGGCACAAGATCATTATGTAAAGAGGATCACAACAGAAGAATTCAGAATCTCTATTATTTAAAAGGAAAGGGTTTATCTTACTTTAATTATTGATGTGGTTTCAAGTTCATGAATAAATTTGGGGTAGGAACACAAATTTTTTGGTGGGATTAACATGTAAAATGAGACTTTTGGGAATGATTTCATCGAGAAATAATTTGAATGTAATCCTATGTTAAATATGATATGATTTTTTTTTATGAAGATACGATCATTAATGATTAATATGATAATTGATGAAATCTTGAATTAGGATTGACAAAGTGAATGATTATTGATGAACAATTAATAATCCATGAATTTATATGTTTTAAGGTGAATTTGGACATAAAAACGTGTACTATTACGTTTAGGATTGATAGATAGTTTATGTTTTGGGTTTAAATGAGGTTTGGAACTGATGTGGGTTGAGGGGAATTAATGAATCCCATCAAAAAAATGAATAGTCCACTGACCATAATTGAACCGATTTTCTACTGGGGCGAATCGATTCGCATACCGAACCGATTTGGTCAAGTAGGCGAATCAGTTCGGTCTGGCTGTTGGACCTCTTTTGATTATTTGGATTTTTTTGTGGACCATTTAGGGTCTGGCTTGATTTTTGGAGTTTAATGGGTAATTTAGGACTTCTGGGATTATATAAGAGAGCTTATAATCTACCTTAGGTTAGACGGGAATCAAGTTTGGGTACGAGTTTACGGGTGTATTAGGGTTGAAATTGGGTTGGTATTTTGAGAAGAGTTAGGCTACGGGTTTGAGTAGAATAGCTTGGTGGCCAGAAACATGAGATTATTGAATTAATATAAGTAAGTGAATACTTTATAAATCGAGAGTCGAGGAAGACTCGAGATTTTTGTTCTAATGCTACGAGTGATATATTCACGATTAGATGGTTATATGTATATGTATACATACTGAAGGTGATAGTATGTGTCTATTAATATATATATATATATATATATATATATATATTTATATGTGTGACTGATATATATGAACATGCCTACTCTATATTTTCTATGACTGGAGGTTACGTGTAGTGGGTGGCCCACCCTGGCGTGACAGTAGTTGTTGGTCTATTTACTCAGGTCATAAGATTATTGCATGACCACTGTATGTGAGTTTAGAGTCTAGTGGGGTAATGTGGTATGGTTTTGGCCCATGGATGTATGTCTATGACCGCTTCAAGTTTATGTATTTATGATTTGGGTTCGGCGGTGAAATTTCGATCCGATGGTCCAGAAGTGTGACGTGTGAAAAAATACCACTTAAGTCGTTTAATTCAAGATTAAACAGTTTAAATGGCTCCGAATAGTTTTTTGAAGAAACTCTTTAATCAAAACAAATAGCTAACACAAGATGTGTATAAAAGATTGTATGAATGAGTTATTTAAGGTATAGGTGTACCAGTTTTGAAAAACAACTCTTATATGAGTTCTAAATCAGCACATCCTCTAGAAGGTGACGAGAGGAAGAGTAAGTATGCAAGTGTAACACACTGTATTTTTGTGCATTTAATATTTAATTAATTCGGGAATTTTAAATTTCTTGTGAGTTGTAATTTTAATTGAATTAATTATGGCAATATATATATATATTTAAATATTAATCGAGAAGTGAATGGTTAATGTTTAGGAAAATTTATTTACTAAGTGAATAGTAATAATTTAATTACGTCATTTTGGGTATTAATGACAGGGTATGCACTTATCTCAGTCGGGAGTCGGTATAGACTAAATTGGGTGTCAGATAAGGATTTTTATAAATTAATTCGAATGCCAATTCTGAGTGCGCGGTTGTGTCGGGATGGATCGAGATAGTCAGAAAAGAGTACCCGGGTGTAGTAATTGGGTCTCGGGGCATTTTTGGGCATAGCCGGGCCCACACGGGGTGATTTGGGCTATTTTAATTAAGCCCATTAGGATGAAAACGGGATTAAGGGTTTTTAACCTAATTGGGAGATTAAGGAATGGCAGCCAACATAACTCTAAACCTAGGGTTTGAGAGGGGATTTGGGGGAAAGCAAATCAAGAGCAAATTAAAGGTTATTGCAGCCAAGTTAAGGGACATCAACAACGGATCAGACCCTACGAGTAATTTTAGGTAAGTGATTAACTGTTTTTACTCCTAAATTGTGATATCCAATTCATATTTTAGTGATGTGTATACTAAAATACGTTTTGGGGATAAATGGGTACAAAAATGGGGTTTTTATTTATGGAACACTTGAATGAGATTCAAAGTAAGATTTAGATGGGTGATAGACCTCTGAGTATGTATGTAGGATTTGAATAAGAAATCCAGAACGAAAAGGGGTGGAAATTGAATCTGAAATTTGAGATTTGGAAAATAGATAATTGAATTTTTATGGAGAAAAACCCATTTCGAAAAGTATGATATAAGTGGAGAAATTGATTATCTTAAGGTCCCTATGATGTGTTGGATATGGAATAACCATGTTTTTGTGGTGGGATGATGTAATTAAAGGTTTAGATTATGGGTCAAAAACTTAGAATTTCGTTAATGGTGAAAATCAGTGGGGAAGAAGATCTACCAGGAAGGGGTCGATCGAGCGATCGGGGGGCATCGATCGATCGACGATGGGAAAATCTGGGCAGTTCGGCTAGTTTGTGATATAAGTGGGAAATTAATTAATTAAATAAATTCCCATACATTAATTAGTGAGAAAAAAATATGAAACACATATTCCTAGTAATTATGGAGAAAAGTAATTGGGACTAGGGGAAATTTATGTGGAGCACTTTATGGATGAATTTGATGAATGTTATTCTAAAATAGGGAGATACGGATTAAGTGAGTGAGTCCGGGTATATTGGCTAAGTGATGCCAAGGTACTGAATTAAGTTTGGAGATAAACTAATTAATTTAGAGTCGGGATATAGACTCGGGAAAAACTTAAATTCGAGCCAAGCGATCGAGTTCGGGGTATATTGATAATTATAGGTAAATATAATTGGAAAATTTATGGAGATGCATGTGTGACACATTGTGGGTGAAATATGGGAATGAAATTATGAGATGTAAAAATGGACCGAGTGAGTGAGTCCGGGTATGTTGGTTATGTGACACCAAAAGCATTAAATTAATTTTTGAGAGAGAGTAATTAATTTGGAGCCGGAATGTAGACTCGGAAAATATTAAGGTATGGGACAAGTGAGCGAGTCCAGGGATAATGGTTGGATGACACCAAGTTATTAAATTAATAAACGTGATAATTAATTTAATTAGAGTCGGATTGTAGACTCGGGTAGAATTAAATTAATAGGTGTAATAATTAATTATATTAGAGTCGAACCACAGACTCGAATTTGTGTTAATTAATATGTGTGTTAATTAATTTAATTAGAGTCGGACGATAGACTCAGGGAGGTATTAACGTAATATGTGTGTTAGTTAATTAAATTAGAGTCGGGTGATAGACTCGGGAAGGTATTAAATTAATAAGTGTGTTAATTAATTTAATTGGAGTCGGACCATAGACTCGGGAAAAGTATTATATAAATTGAGGTGTGAGTTAAACATATTAGAGTCGGACCATAGACTCGGAAAGACGATAAATTATTGCGTGAGAAAATTAATTATATTGAGTCGGGCCACAGACTCAAGAAATTACAAGCAGTGTACGGGATTTTTAGTACACGGTAAAGCCGGGGTTTATTACATATATATACGGTGTAGTGATAGTATATATATATATATATATATATATATATATTCTGCGTGATATTAAATTATAGGCAGTGTACGAGATTTTGAGTGCACTGTAAAGCCGGGTTTTATATTATATATATACGGTGCAGTGATAGTATCTATATTATATGATAGGAGGGTGTTTTACTGTTCCAAAAAATCAACAGTTGAGAACAAATTTTTTGAGCTGATCTAAGGGTCTGAGATTGTGCCACGTAGGATTATACCCATTGTGACGTGGCAAATGAGATAATAACTCATTCAATCTCAAACCCTACCCTTGACTCTTCATTCTCTCCCTCTATCAGCCTCCGACCTCTCCCTCTCTCTCACAGTCGACCGCTACTCCCTCTCTGATCTCTCACTCTCCGGTCTCCCCCTCCAGGTAATCTCCCTCCCCCCTACCCCTCCTCCTCCTCCTCCTCCCCCACTCACGCACACATCTCACACACGCACAGACCCACACAAGCACACACCCATAAATCTCACACACACACATGCGCAAGTCCCCTCTCCTTCTCCGGTCCAATCCTCCGCCCTCCCCCACTCACGCACAGGCACACACCCACACACGCACACACACACAACTCTCACCCACACACGCACAGCTCTCTCTCACACACACACAAGAACCCACACATGCACACACACACAGCTCTCACACACCCACACGCACAACTCTCTCTCTCACACACATGAACAACTCTCACACATGCACAACTCTAAATTTTTGTGGTTTGAGATTAAATTTTTATTTTTTTTAAAGATCCAAATCCCATGTTGTGTTGGGGGATTTAGCTTCAAAATTGGTGAGATTTTTTTGCACGGATCTAAACATTATTCTGTTTTAGGTGTTTTTTTGTAAATCTACTTTTGTGCAGATCTATGTTTTTATGTGATATGTTTTTTGTGTGAAATGTTTTTTTATAGATCCAAATCCCATGCTGTGTTGGGGGATTTAGCTTCAAAATTGGTGAGATTTTTTTGCATAGATCTAAACTTTTATTTGTGCGGTATGTTCACATTCTTGATTTTGTTTTAGGTGTTTTTTTTGCAAATCTACTTTTGTGCAGATTTCCAGTTCAATTAATTTTAAAGAATGTGTATGAAAAGATTTGATGTAAATAGGTGTTTTAGGTGTAAATAGGTGTTTTAGATGCAATTTCCAGTCCAATTAATTTTAAAGAATGTGTATGAACAGATTTGAAATACGGTACAACTAAATTTATTTTAGGTGTTTTAGATATTTCATTTTAAAGTTCAATTGATTTTAAAATACGGTACAACTGAATTTATTTATGTTTTTAACCCCCTGTTTTTTGTTGGGAAACTCATTCAACTTTTAATGAATTTTTAATGTTTACAATAATGTAATTTAGGTCCTACTATGTGCTCTGTTTTTTAATGTGTTATTCTCTCTTTATTTTTTACGGACTCTATATCATATAGAGAGGGAATTAAATGCACTACTTCTAAATTTTATGCTTACTTTCATAGATTGGTATCCCCCCCCCCCCCCCCCCCCCCATATTGGAATGGATAATTACTATTACTTTTTATGATGTTTATTCAATCTCATTTTGTATCCAATTTTTTCCATTCCTATCATTTGAATTACATCAACATGTGAGAGTTTGTGGATGTTTTTATGTTGCAGGTAACCATTGAGTGTGTTTTTGATAATGTTATGTAAGTTTCATTTTTTTGTGTTCTAATTTAATTTATTTGGTGTGTATTTTAGTTATTGGCTTACTATTTTTTTTTATGCATCTTAGGTGGAAGCTTGATTCATTTAAGCAATTATTTTGCATAAATAACACGTATTCATGTACAGTTTTTTTTTTATGAATAATGTTTGTGGATGTTTTTATATTGTTGGATTACATCCAATTTGGGATTTTTTTTATATTGTTGGATTAGTTGTTTCCCCTTAAACAGGGTGGATAGTCCAATAAACAAAGGAGATTATGCCCAATTTTTTTAAAAAATTGACACTTTGTTTTTTTTTAGACATGGTGATTTTAATTGATGAATATTGTATATTTCATTTTATATGTAAATTTGCTTAATGAATTTATACAATTTGGATGAATTTATACAATATGCATATATGCCCTAAATATCACTTTTTATTTAATACGCGATCTTCGTTTGTTTAGTTGCAATACCTATGTAATCTAATTATAAGCAATGCCGAAGACCATGTATTAGTGCCCCCAAATACATGGGATTTATGTTTTCTTTTGTTTTTGTAAAGATAAATAAAAATTTCCACACGCACACATGCGCACACACACGCAAGCATATCATTTTGAATCGTTTTCAATCATATCCGCAACGGGTATTCAGAATCTGATTTTTTTTTGTAGCGTATTGTTTATTGTTGTTTATTATTGTTTACTGTGTATTATTTTGGTTCAATTGTAAATAACCAAAAAATACAATTTTTATTTCAATTGTTGGACTATGTGTTATTTGTTAAGTGGGGTGGATAGTCCTACGAAAATAGGAAATTATGGATAATTTTTTTAAAATTACAGTTTATTTTGTTCGAGAACGAATTTTTTTTCATATTGCAATTACGTACCTTAAAAATTTTTGTCGTTTTGTAATTACGTACTTTCAAAATTTTCGTTGTTTCGCGATTATGTACTTTCGAAATTTTTGTCGTACCTTCAGGCACGGGCATTCCGCTAGTATATATACGTGTATATATTGTGTACGATATTAAATATCAGTGACTAGATATTTATTCAATTAATATACTCTAATGCTATCAAGGGAGGTTGCGCGATATGGGTGAATCCCCTAGCTTGAAGAGTAGGGCGAGTATATCCCCAGGTCATAGTGTCCGGTAAATGGATGAGGAATTTATCTCACTTTCAGGGAAGGAATATGACCGCCTCCACTACGTTTATATTTTGGGACAGATTGGTTAGCGATTCCAACTTGGGGAACTAGGTTTGTGAGCACACCGAGTGAGATAGCATATTAGAGGGAATCATTCGGCGAGGGTAGACTCGAAAGGATGGATATACGTATGTTATATATCTGGATGTTGTGGTAAAGGTACGTATATAATGGTAGTAAATATTATATACGGGTAATAATATAGTGTGTGATGTATTTACTTTATATAAATTGTGACATGGTTATATGCTACTATTTAAGAGGAATTAATTAAGTTAATTGTGAGATAACTTATAATTCAAAAACATTTATTATACTCGGCTTAGAGTAGTATGGAAAGGGAAGGTTATACCAGGACTATTTGGACGGGGCAGTACAACTAGGTGGGATTAAGGTAACCGGTAGGTGTGCACAATAGTGGAGGGGCGAGAATGTCCACAAGAGAGTGCCACACTAACTTAAATATGAAGCGCATTCATGCATTTTAAATTACTGCAGTTAATTCACTTGCTAAATATTTTTAAAATGTTTTGGGTTCTAACCCTTGCTATAAAACTATTTTCAAAACCTTTTAGGTGTCCAGCCACAGGGACGCCAGGATTGATATTCTATTCCAGGGACAATGGAGCTGCGGCATATGTGGATGCTATCAGAAATTTGGATTAGACGCATCGCTTATTCATTCCTAGAGTAGGAATCATTCATCAGTTCAAGTTTTATTTAGGGCATGTTGCCCAAACTTTCAGTTCAATTTTTCAGATTTGTTTTATTCCGTTGTTGTATATTTGTATTAGATTATTTCACTTTGGTGGCCGATGGTTTATTCGGCAAATTGTTTAATTAATTATTCAGTTGAGTTTTATTTAATGGTGTGAATGGTTTATATTTATTTCCGCATGTACTATTTTGTGTAATTAAAAAGTTAAAATTGGCACCAGCTTTTGGAATACTAGGTGGTTAATAAGTTTTAAAAAGTTTTCGACAGTGATGTTAAGGATGATCCAACTGAGATTCCTATTTTAATTTGGTATAGGACTTATCACTTGGTATTTTATTAGGCGGGGTGTCACAGATGGTATCAGAGCATCAGGTTCTACTATCCTTAGGATCTGTGCAGCTTTTCACGTTTTGGTTTAGCAATCTTTGATACAGAGCCCTATCATAGGATTATTGTATTCTTATATGTATGCGCATTTACGTCCTTCTTCCACATTTTTTATTTGAGTGTGAACTCATACGATTCGATTCTCATTCCAGATGCAACACAGGAGAGGGAGAAGCTAGGGCAGTAGGGGGAGATGAGACTAGGAAGGCTCATCAGGAGCAAGAGTTACCGTAGCAACGACTAGAGATGATTTTGGCAGCACAGATGACTGAACTAGTGGCACAGGAAGTTGAAGCAACGGTGGTCGCAATGGCAGGATACTTCTCACGGGATCAGCCACAAGTGTTAGTAGCGTCGGATGTTCAGACTCATGCGGGGTTGTCGAGGTAGAAGCAAGAAATAGAGGTTATTTTTAGTGGGAACCCACCAGAGTTGTGAGGGGGTTCAGATGTAGTGCTAGCGTTTCAAGGAAAAGAGATATCCAGCGTCACCTACGCATGGGAAATTGCGATGAGGTGCGAAAGCAAATGATAACCACTTTTAGTTTAGTGGGAGCAGTGCTATAGTGGTGGGAGTTGATCACCACAGTGAGGAAAGGGACACACTAGCTATTGTAGAGTTTTGGGTACGGTTCGACCGCAAGTATTTTTCCTCCAGCATTTTAGACCGAAATGAGGAGAAAATTTTATGAGGTGACTCCAGGAGACCGTTCAGTGGCCGATTACGAGGAAGAATTCACTCGTTGGCAAATTTTGTACCGGATGAGGTAAGCGAGAAAAGGAGATAGAAAGCAAGGTTTATAGATGGGTTATCCTGGATAATCAGACAACATTTAATTGGTAAATACGCATTAGTAGCTTATACTGATGTCGTTAATGCAACACTTCGGCACTGTCGGGAATATCGCTTCTACGTGAAAGGAAGCAGGAGGGGAGTGGGAACTAGCCAGTAGGATAAGGCGGGTGTGACACCCCGACTAATTAAATACCGGGTAGCTACTCCTTTATTAAATTAATTCAAAATGCCAAGTTGGTTCAGTTAATAACATCACTGTCGAAAACATTTTAATAATTACTGTTGATGTAAAAAATTAGATCACTCTAATTATTCAATCACAGATAAATAAATGAGACAAAAGATTTTTAAAGTGGTTCGGCTAGGAATAAAGCCTACATCCACTGTTATGTTATTGCTGAGTGTTTGTGGAATTCTTGATTACAAGTTCTCCCAAGAAATTTCGGTCCCTTTGAATGAGGGTGATACAAGGTATTTATAGCCCTTAGGCTGTACATGAAAGGGTGTTACATTAAATGATACACATATGAAAGGGTAATACATTTAATGCAGCGTGTGCGTCAAGATGATAAACATTCAATGAATAGTTGAACTGTTGATTATCTGGCAATTAATGCTACGGCCGAGATGCAGCTCGGACCGTCTTAGTTGCTCGTTGCTCAGGAGTTCCTCGGAGTGCTAGAGTACCTAGAAGTGCTAAAGTTCCTCGGTGTATCCTCATTTCTCGGAGAGAACATGAGTTGGTCGGGGAAATGAACTTCTTCGTTGCTATTATGCCACGTAGATCGACACGCGTCTTCTTATTATTCATCCACGTCAGCATATTAATTTTGGTATCAACAGAAGCCCCCAATGCTTCATGCTTGATGGTTTACTTGAAAGGATGGAGTATTTTATTTTGTAGTGTTGGTCGATGCTGATTATGACTTCTACCTCTGCTTGGGAACGAGCAAGAGGTTCTCGGGGACGAGCAAGAGATGCTCGGGTAACTGTCGAAGAACAGAGAACTCAATCTTCTTTGGAGAATCAAGCCTTCCAACTAATGGCAAAGAACCAAGCCTTGGCTGAGATGTCCGAGAAGATCATGAGTCTTGAAGAGCAACTTCCTTCTCGGGGACGAGCAAAAGCTTCTCGGGGATGAACAAGAGCTTCTCGGGGACGAGCATGAGCTGCTCGGACAAACCATCTGTGATGAACATCAGAATGCTGAAAGATCTTAACTTCATAAACTCCCCTTATGCTTTGGATGATCATCCTGCTGGCGAGGAACCTGTTTCTAAAGCAGAGGGAGAGAAACCAATAGAGTAGGAATCTCAATATAATAGTTAGTACACAATTTAATGTAATAAATTTACGTAATTCATTTTGAATTAAGTGAAAGAATTTCATTTTTTGTTCGCAAATTTGTATTTGCTATTGTCTTGTAAATATCAAACACTTTCTTATTTGTGCTTGCATAACAATATTGTATGGTTCATCGACCAAAAAAGTTACAAGTATTAATGTTGCTCGATCACTTAATAATAAAGTAATGAGTATAAAAATGTTGAAATTTTTTCCAACCAACCAAGGTTGTTAAATTGTGCTTGTCGACCAACTACAGTTGGTGGGTTTTTATCCCCGACCACCCATACTTGGTTCAATTTGAAATATTTTCTCCTCGTCGACCAAATACAGTTAGTGGGTTTTTATCCCCGACCAACCATACTTGGTTCAGTTTGGAATATTTTGTTCTTTGAGGAACTTTTGTAATAATATTACCTCCCGACCAACATAAGTTGGCATTTGAGAACATATTTTGTTTTCAAACCAACCGAGATTGGCTTTATAAGAATGTTGTTCTTTCCCTTTTACCAACCAAAGTTGGTCGTGGGTTTGAACTATTGCCTCCTAACCAAAGGAGTATATTTTGTTCTCGCTATTTTACCAACCGAAGTTGATCACGCTCGAACTATCAGGTTCTTTCGAACTATCTTGTCCACAAGCTCTTTTACCAACCGAAGTTGATCACGCAAGTGTACGCCTCCTAACCAAAGAAGTATAATTTGTTCTCGCTATTTTACCAACCAAAGTTGATCACGCTCGAACTATCAGGTTCTTTCGAACTATCTTGTCCACAAGCTCTTTTACCAACCGAAGTTGATCACGCAAGTGTACGACTCCTAACCAAAGGAGTATAATTTGTTCTCGCTATTTTACCAACCGAAGTTGATCACGCTCGAACTATCAGGTCATTTCGAACTATCTTGTCCACAAGCTCTTTTACCAACCGAAGTTGATCACGCAAGTGTACGCCTCCTAACCAAAGGAGTATAATTTGTTCTCGCTATTTTACCAACCGAAGTTGATCACGCTCGAACTATCTTGTCCACAATCTATTTTACCAACCGAAGTTGATCACGCAAGTGTACGACTCCTAACCAAAGGAGTATAATTTGTTGATCCTGTAACATCCACAGGTTGATCAGCGAGCAACTTTTGTTTCTCGGGAGTATTAAGATCAATAAACTCTGCTAAAGCTTGTCTTAATAGCATGTCGGTATGCATGGTATGGGCTTGGAAACATGGCCTCATTCTTCTACTTGCCTTAATTAATGCCAATGCCAATTTTTCCATCTTTGGGTATCTGATCTCTGCGCCTCTTCCTTCGTCGTTGGAGATCGCAACCCTAAAAGGGTTTTGATCTTGTCCGGATTTGCTTCAACGTCTCGCTGGTTGATGATGTACCCGAGGAACATTCCTTTTCGTACTCCAAATGTGCACTTCGTCGGGTTTCATTTGATAATTTATCCAGTTGATCAAAGGTCTGATCTAAGTCAACTAGATGATCAGCAGCTTTCTTGCTTTTTGTCAGCATAGACTTCCATACTGCAACTGATTTGTTCAGCAAAAACCTTGTTCATCAGCTGCTGGTATGTCGTTCCCTATCTTCAGATTTCATTTTGATCTGGTTGTAGCCAGAGTAAGTATCCATGTGCAGCTTGTGTCCCGAAGTAGCATCCACTGCCTTGTTGATATCGATGAAATCAACACACATTCTTCATTTATTGTTTTTCTTCTGCCCGACGAGGAGATCTAGTTCTCTCTCTTGCTCGGTCTTCATTTCCTCTTGTATAGCTTGATTCTTCTCAGGGATGGATACTCTTCTTCTTCGCTTTATCATCTTCCACTTTGGTTTCTTTGGTGTCCATATTCTTCTTCGCAGACATGGTCTCCTCGGCATTCATAATCTTGGACGCTTTTCCCATTAGGTCTGACATGGTTCGAGGAGGGTCTTTGGCCAAAGTGTAGTACAACTTGTTAGGCAACAACCCACTCATCAAGGCGGTGATAGCTGTCTTTTCTTCATAATCTATGACTTCTAGCTTCTCGTTATTGAAACGAGTTATGTAATCTCTAGTACTCTCACCAGGTTTTTGTCTAACACTTAACAAGTGTGCTACTCGTTTTACTGGCTTTGCTCCAAAACTGAAATTGCCAATAAACAACTTGGCCAACTGAAAGAAAGTTAAAATCTTACCCCGAGGAAGATTGTTGTACCATATCTGGGTAGCTCCAGTAAGAGTTCCTGAGAACGCTCTGCATCTCATCTCGTCGGGGACAACATAGATGTCGGCAGCATCTTGATATTGCTCTATGTGAAGAACAGGATCTGTCTTTCCATCATATTTGGGGGTCACTACAGGTGCTTTGAACTTTGACGGTGTAGGAAAATTCACAATGGCCTGTACAAGAGGTGTTCCTCAAATAAAAGTTCGTTGTAGGGGGTTCTTTGCCTTGGTCATTTCTCCCAATTTATCCTCCAACCGTTGGAGAGATCCTTTCCACGCTTCATTTCCTTCTTCGGGCCTATTGGTGTGAGCAATTGATCGTTCTGAGGTAGCTTCTTGAGATCTATCTTGACGAGCAGCTGGTCGTGATATGCTGATCCTTCTCTTAGATTTGATGGTTGTCGAAAACTCCTCGACATGGTCTTAGGTGGACTCCTATTCCTCCTAGGGCCTAATCGACTGAAAGGAGACACTCTACTCAGTCTTTCTAAAGCCCTGGGTCTTTCTGGAGAGAGGGTGATATGTTGATCAGTATCTGTAGCCGTTATTGAAGAAGTTCGCCCAGGCTGATAAGAGAAATCATCAGACTCCTCATTACGATATGACTCAGTACGCCTGGAACGTGAAGAAAGTAAATAAGTTTGCCTCTGACCACTTTGCTGTCCTGAGCGTGCATGTGCACCACTATGAAGGCTTTGTATGAGTTGCCTCATTGTTTCTTGCATGGCGATTTGTCCTTGAGCCAGATTCGTCATAATCCCGGCTAGATCTGGAGGTGCAGAGGGATTCTGAGGATTTCCAGTATTTCCAGCGTTTCGATTGCTAGATTCTGGATTATCTGCCATTGATGGTGAATGTTTTTTGGTGAAAAACGATAACAATAGTCATTTCCCACAGACGGCGCCAATCTGTTGATGTAAAAATTAGATCACTCTAATTATTCAATCACAGATAAATAAATGAGACAAAAGATTTTTAAAGTGGTTCGGCTAGGAATAAAGCCTACGTCCACTGTTATGTTATTGCTGAGTGTTTGTGGAATTCTTGATTACAAGTTTTCTCAAGAAATTCTGGTCCCTTTGAATGAGGGTGATACAAGGTATTTATAGCCCTTAGGCTGTACATGAAAGGGTGTTACATTAAATGATACACATATGAAAGGGTAATACATTTAATGCAGCGTGTTCGTCAAGATGATAAACATTCAATGAATAGTTGAACTGTTGATTATCTGGCAATTAATGCTACGGCCGAGATGCAGCTCGGACCGCCTTAGTTGCTCGTTACTCAGGAGTTCCTCGGAGTGCTAGAGTACCTCGGAGTGCTAAAGTTCCTCGGTGTATCCTCGTTGCTCGGAGAGAACATGAGTTGGTCGGGGAAATGAACTTCTTCGTTGCTATTGTGCCACGTAGATCGACACGCGTCTTCTTATTATTCATCCACGTCAGCATATTAATTTTTGTTTCAACAATTACTAACCACCTAGTATTTAAAAAGTAAGTGCCAAATTTTAAGTTAAGTCTGATTAACATGCAGTAAAAGAATAATGAAAGAATAACCACCATTTACTATAATGAAGTAAAGAATAACCAACAACATGAATATAAATCCGAAGGAAAAACTCCTCACAACAATCCCACAACTGAAAAATAAAATGACAAGTCTGAATCCTGAATAATTACATGCCAGAAGTCTGAATAACTGAAATAAATGAAATGTCTCTAAAAGAAATGGGCGACATGCCCTACAACTGATAACTGAAGAATATCGAGTCAAGATAGATGAAGCGTCTACAAGCAAAGTCCTATAACTTCCACAAACAGCTACAGCTCATCACCTGAATGAGAATCCTAAGCATGGTGTCCTTGTGGCTGGGCACCTAAAATGATTTTTACAAAAATAGATTTGAAAGCAAATGGGTCAGAGCTCGAAAGTGGAAATCATTTTAAAAACAGTAAATGTTTTAATAACATTAAAACATTAAATGCAAAATACATGTTAGGACGTGCACTCACATGAAATTCTCACCTCTCGACTACATGTGCACTCCTAACGTACCGTACCCATCTATAAGACATCCATATCTAACCAAACCGTAATAAGTTCTACCCCTTACTACTCGATTCCCATATTATATTCTAACGTTACCAATTAAATAGAGGACTTTACTTACTGTCAGATTCTAAATTAGAAATACCATTCACTATCAGTTAGCCCGCTGTTTTCTCAAATCATTACCATAATATTATTCACAGTACCAATCATGAAAGTTCCCATTAATTAAGTGTATATTATTCACATCATAAATATACAATACAAGCACCCCGAGACTAAGATGCGGTGCACACATACTTGCTATCCATCCCGGTACATCATGTACATAAGGATCACGTATTCCGAATCTCTCAGGAATCGTTCTCAAATAACAACATCACAAATAATGGAGGCGAACACAGTCACATCACATGGGTCACGCACATACCTGCGCTCCCACGATCAGCAGACTTATTAACATTCCAATAAGTCCTTCTCTGACCTATGTTCATCGAGGTAACCAATCTAAATCCGGGCAACACAAGGATTAGAAGGCCCTAAGCGAACGTAAACCTCCCGTGATAGCAAGTATGGTAGGTATGTCATACACATAAAATCAATACATATACTAAGTATTCACACATCTTAGTAATCACCATAATATATTGGTGGTACACTTCTCATTTTCGTTCCGACATATAATACTACACAATTTATATGTTCTCGATTACTATAATAAATTAGGCCGTCAATAGTTCTCGCAACGTAATAGACACTTACGTCCTACTTCATATTTTCCCTTAGGTTCAAACTACACTTCTAGGTTTGACTCCTCATTTTATCCCAAACATCCCAAATGTAACAATTAATCATCAAGGGAAGGTTATCTCTACGTATACACAAGGTTACGGGACACTCGGGATCAAAACAGGCTAAAAAGCCTAAACTGTCAACTCGTTCGAAGTCTCGTTCGAACGAGACTATTCGAACGCGAGTTCGTTCGAACGAACTGGGCCTTCTAACAAGATCCCGTTCGAACGAAAGTCTTCGAATGAACATCCCTCTCGTTAGAACCCAAACTGTCAACTCGTTATAAGCTCGTTCGAACGAGCTCGTTCGAACGACCTCGGCAGGTCTTCTAACGAGTGGCCAGATTCGAGCCCAGAAATCCTTATTTCATTTTTTCCTTCTTTTCTTCACTTCTAATCTCTTCTAAACATTAGTTCAACAATTGTTCAAGGTTCCTAATCGTCCCTAAACATACATAGGTCACCTACTAACGTTTTTGTGGGGATTAATTCATTATAAACATCATCCAAATATCAAATCCATACATTTATCCCCAAATTTCAAGAACATGAACCCTAAAATGTATAAATCATCAAAGAGTCTAAATAAATCCATTTTTTGTTTCAACCAAAACTTATTAACATCAGATTATTCCCCTACATATAGTTCTACATGCAAATCCTCATCACAATACAAGTTTCTAATTCCAAATTAATGGGTTTTTATCAAACTCCCAAGAACAATAAGATTTTTATCAATTCCTACACATGGAAGAAGCATTCTCTGAAATTAATTAGAATTAAACCACTTGCCTTATTGGAATCTCTGATTTGATGACGAATTTGATGAATGGTTTTCTCTCTCTCTCTGCAGAATTCCTTCTCTCTCTCTCAACAAGCTTTTCTTCTCAAGGTGTTAATGGAGGTGGGGTTGGTTTTGCCAAGTTATAAAGTTTCTAACTTCTCCCGTAGCCCACTACCTAAATTGGGGTTGGAAATGGCTTAGTGGGTTAATACTAAGTCAGATTTTTAAATCTAATTTTCGTGGGTTTTAATTACCCAATTTCCGAAATTACCAAAATGCCCTTATAAGTTACCGGTATGGCCCAATAATGCCCCGGGACCCAAACTTAACCCCCGGCTAGTGTTTTCTGACTATTTCGACCCTTACGAACACGTTGGCGCACTCAAAATGACTATACGGTTAATAGAACTAAAATTCACTTTTTAATAAACATAAATATTTCCCTGACGCGACTGTCACACGTGTCTCAATAAAATTTTCCAACTTGTCGTATTTCAATCTCACGACAAATTTCATACTTCAATATTCATATATAATCATATATGCACATTATATTAAATACCAACTCGCATCTCGCTAGTATTTAATCCGGATTAATTTCCAATTAATACGTATTTAATTTAATTAATCCCATAAATAAATATCACAAAAATACGGGGTATTACATACTTCCCCCCTAATAACTGAATTTCGTCCCGAAATTCGGAACTAGAAAGTACCTGGTAAGAACAACTCTGGATAACGTTCGCGCATCTCATCCTCGCGCTCCCATGTGGACTCCTCAACATTATGATGTCGCCACTGAACACGCACTAACGGGACTATCTTTGACCGCAGTTTCCGCTCACTTCGGTCCAAAATAGCAATCGGCCCCTCCTCGTAGGAGCTATCAGGCTAGAGATCGATGTCCTCCAAAGCAATGTGAGAATGAGCCAAATCGTCTCTAAGATATTTCCTTAGCGAGGAAATATGAAATACATCGTGAATCCGATGCAAATGCTCCGGTAATCCAAGTCTATACGCAACCAGTCCAATCCGCTCAATAATAGGAAATGGTCCCACATATCTCGGTGCTAATTTCCCTTTCTTCCCGAAACGCATAATCCCCTTCATAGGAGATACTCTGAGCAAAACCTGGTCCCCCACTTGAAACTCTCTGAAGAACCTCTTCGCATCAGCATAGCTCTTCTGCCTGTCCTGGGCTACCCGAATGCGACTCCGTATCAGTTCTATCATTGCCGAAGTATCCTGAATCACCTCTGGTCCAAGTAGTTTGTTGTCCCCTACCTCCAACCAACATGCTGGGGAACGACAAGGTCTACCGTACAACGCCTCAAATGGAGCCATGCCAATGGTGAACTGGTAGGATTTGTTGTAAGCAAACTCTACCAGTGGAAGATACTGCTCCCATCCACCCCCAAAATCAATGATACTCATACGTAGCATGTCCTCCAACATTTGGTTTGTACGCTCCGTTTGCCCGTCGGTCTGCGGGTGGTACGTCGTGCTCAACGCAATTCCGTGCCCATGGCCTCCTGAAAACTCTCCCAAAACCGTGAAACAAATATCTTGTCTCGGTCAGACACGATATTTAGGGGCACACCGCGAAGTCTCACTATCTCTGCAATAAAGAGTTGGGCATAATGTCCCGCAGTGTAGTCTGTCCTTACGGGTAGAAAATCAGCGACTTTGGTCAACCTGTCCACAATTACCCAAATGGAGTCGTGACCTCTCTGTGACGTAGGCAATCCCGTGATAAAGTCCATGGACATGCTCTCCCACATCCACATCGGGACCTCCAACGGCTGTAGCAGTCCTGCCGGTCTCTGATGATCCACTTTTACTAACTGACAAGTGGTGCATTTAGAAACAAACTCAGCAATATCTCTCTTCATCCCGCTCCACCAATACTGACGTCTCATGTCTTGGTACATTTTATCCCCACCGGGATGTACCGCGAACCGTGAGCCGTGTGACTCGGCCATCACCTCGTGCCACAATTCCTCCCCTTCCGAAACTACCAATCTCCCATTGAAGCATAATCCCCCGTCTGAGCTAACGGTATAGGAGTCAGCTCCCTCTACTAGTAATCGAACTATCAGCTCCTGACAGAACGAGTCATCTGCTTGTGCCTTTACCACTCTCATGACAATCTGCGGTGTAACAGTAATTACTGACATGAAAGATCGGGCCACTGCATCCTGGTGTCCCAACTCCTTCCACTTTGCCTTCCACACCCCTGCCACTTCATCTACTGTCCTACGGCTCAACGTGTCTGCTACCACGTTAGCCATCCCTGGGTGGTATTGGATATCGAACTGCTAATCCTTCACGAACTCAAGCCACCTCCGTTGCCGCATATTCAACTCCTTCTGCGTGAATAGGTACTGTAGGGACTTGTGGTCTGTGAACAATCGAAACTTCTCCCCCAAAAGGTAATGTCTCCAAATACGAAGGGCAAATACAACCGCCGCCAACTCCAAGTCATGAGTGGGGTAATTCTTCTCGTGAGTCTTTAGCTTACGGGATGCATAAGCAATGGCCTGACTCTCCTGCTGCAATACACCTCCAAGTCCTTGCAAGGACGCATCGGTGTAAACTAAATACTCAACTCCCGGTCTCGGCAATGCTAACACAGGTGTTGAGGTCAACTTATCATTCAATTCATCGAATGCCAACTGACAGGCATCACTCCAAATGAATGGCACACCCTTACGAGTCAAATGTGTCAAAGGACCTGCTATCTTCGAGAATCCCTGAATGAACCTCCTGTAGTATCCTGCTAGGCCCAAGAAACTACGAATCTCTGTCGGTGTTGTGGGTTGTCCCCACTCCCTCACCGCGGATACCTTCCCCGAATCAACAGATATTCCCCGATCGGAAATAATATGTCCCAAAAATTGGACCTCCTTCAGCCAGAACCCGCATTTCTCATATTTTGCATACAGCTCGTTCTGATGTAGTGTCTGCAAAACTTGCCTCAAATGCTCGGCGTGCTCCTCCTCTGTCTGAGAGTAAACCAGAATATCATCGATGAAGACAATGACAAACTGATCTAGGAAATCTCTGAACACTCTGTTCACCAAGTCCATAAACACGGCTGGAGCATTGGTCAAACCAAAAGGCATAACCCGAAACTCGTAAGATCCATATCTCGATAAGAATGCAGTCTTCGAGACATCCTCTTCCCTGATACGCAACTGATGGTATCCCGATCTCAAATAAATCTTTGAGAAGAACCTCTCAACTGGTCGAATAAGTCATCGATTCGAGGCAACGGATACTTATTCCGTATCGTGATCTTATTCAACTCTCGGTAGTCCACACACAATCTCAGTGAACCATCTCTCTTCTTCACGAACAACACAGGGGCACCCCACGGCGAAGTACTCCTCCGTATAAACCCCTGACCCAACAACTGCTCAATCTGATCCCATAACTCTCTCATCTCTGCCGGAGCCATACGGTACGATGCGCGTGCTATAGGTCTCGTATCTGGCAATGAGTCTATGACAAAGTCTATCTCTCGACGGGGGGGGGGGGGGGGGTAATCCAGGTATATCCTGAAATACATCGGCAAACTCTCTAACAACTGGAATCGAATCAAGTGGTATCACCACCTCCTTAGAGGTCTCCTCCTCTATATAGTACAAATGAGTGGGCGATCCTCCCTCGGAACAAGGCATCGCCACCAAAAACATCTCCTGCCCGGGAATGGCAAAGATAATACTCCTACTGAAACAGTCAATCATGGCTCGGTACGCTACAAGCCAATCCATACCAATAATGGCATCATACTCGGTCATCTCTAATACTAACATATCTGCAGGTAATACCAAACTACCAATCTCTACCCCTACTCCCCGGCATATAAAGAAAATAAGTGACCCACTCCCCAATGGTGAGTCTACACACGTCACTGTGCTCTCTGCTGTGGCTAACAACCCTAAGGCTTTCGCAAAATGTGTAGCTATAAAGTAATGTGTTGCCCCCGTATCAAACAAAACCCAACCCATAGTACCATGGATAGGAAACATACCCTCAATCACGGGTGGTGCCTGCGGAGCTGCTGGCTGGTGGACGTTATAGACACGTCCATACTGTAATTGTCCCTGCTGCACAGGAACTGCTGGAATGGCTGGAAGAGCTGGCACCTGGGCTGGAGCTGGGAGGGCTGGTGGAAAAAGTGGCCTCTGTGGCTCATGTCGAGCACCCTGCTGCTGCTGCGGGGCCCTGCCCCTATCAGGACAGTCCTGACGTTTATGGCCAGTCTTGCCACAAACGAAACACTTCCCCAGAAAGTTCCCCCCTGCTGCCCCTGCTGCCCCCGGCCCTGGTGGCCGTTACCGTTCCTCCACTGGCCCTGTTGGCCCTGCTGAAACTGTTGTTGACCATTCTGACCCTGCTGGTGCTGATGGCCGTTCGGACCCTGATGGCCCTGTCGGAAACCTCCCTGTCCGTGCCTGAAATTTCATGACCTGAACCTCTTATGATCCCCCTGCTGGGTACCCTGATCACCCTGCCTCTGTCCCTGAACAGATTGTACCCCACTGGAACCATTTCCTCTAGTCCTGCCCTGATGGCTAGACTCTCCTGATCGCTTGCCCTCAGTCATGTGAAAGTGGTGATCCTGGCAATGGAGCAATGCAGCCTTAACCACATCAGAATAAGTGGCTAACGAGAGGTTCCCTAACAAGTGCTGACGAATCCTCCATGTCAACCCATCCGTAAATTTCTGTATCTTCTTCTCCTTCGTCGGTATCTCATCCGGAACAATTTTCAGAAGATCGGTGAATTTGGCCTCATACTCAGCCACAGTCTTACCCTCCAGCTTGAGGCTCATCAACTTCCTCCTCATCTCTGTGTGAACAGCCGACGGAAAGTACTTGCGGTCAAATCGCACCCAAAACTCCTGAATAGTGAGAGTATCCCTCTCCTCTACGGTGGTAATAGACTCCCACCACTGCAGTGCAGATCCCACTAGCTTAAAGGTAGCTAGTATCTGCTTCTGGACGTCTGTGCACTCATACATCCTCAGGTGTCGCTGTATGTCCTTCCTCCACTGACTCGAAACTACTACATCGGAGCTACCTACGAACTCCGGAGGGTGTGCTTTCTAAAAAGCATCACGTACACGTTCCCAAGAAGACGGGAATGCATGAGCCTGAACTGGCGCGGCTATCGACGCCTGAGGTGGTGCCTGCTGAACTACAGCTAGTGCGGCATTTACTGCCTGGGCCACAATGGCTGCAACCTCGGCGGCATTCATCGTGCCCTGAATTGGTGCGGGCTGTGGTTCTGGCGTTGCATCCCTGGGAATCCTTTGTGCACGTCGTGGAGGCATCTGAAATAAGAATGAAGTTTATAAGTTCGCAGTTATAAACTTAAAATAGCTGAAGAACGTAGCATATACAAAAGAGTACATTAGTCCTAAAATATAGGGCTCTACATCAAAGAAAGCTCAGCGGAAACATAAAAAGCCGTTCAGATCCTAAAGGACACTAGAACCTGATGCTCTGATACCACCTGTGACACCCCGACTAATTAAATACCGGGTAGCTACTCCTTTATTATATTAATTCAAAATGCCAAGTTGGTTCAGTTAATAGCATCACTGTCGAAAACATTTTAATAATTACTAACCACCTAGTATTTAAAAAGTAAGTGCCAAATTTTAAGTTAAGTCTGATTAACATGCAGTAAAAGAATAATGAAAGAATAACCACCATTTACTATAATGAAGTAATGAATAACCAACAACATGAATATAAATCCGGAGGAAAAACTCCTCACAACAATCCCACAACTGAAAAATAAAATGACAAGTCTGAATCCTGAATAATTTCATGCCAGAAGTTTGAATAACTGAAATAAATGAAATGTCTCTAAAAGAAATGGGCGACATGCCCTACAACTGATAACTGAAGAATATAGAGTCAAGATAGATGAAGCATCTATAAGCAATGTCCTGTAACTTCCACAAACAGCTACAGCTCGTCACCTGAATGAGAATCCTAAGCATGGTGCCCTTGTGGCTGGGCACCTAAAATGGTTTTTACAAAAATAGATTTGAAAGCAAATGGGTCAGAGCCCGAAAGTGGAAATCATTTTAAAAACAGCAAGTGTTTTAATAGCATTAAAACATTAAATGCAAAATACATGTTAGGACGTGCACTCACATGAAATTCTCACCTCTCGACTACATGTGCACTCCTAACGTACCGTACCCATCTATAAGACATCCATATCTAACCAAACCGTAATAAGTTCTACCCCTTACTACTCGATTCCCATATTACATTCTAACGTTATCAATTAAATAGAGGACTTTACTTACTCTCAGATTCTCAATTAGAAATACCATTCAGTATCAGTTAACCCGTTGTTTTCTCAAATCATTACCATAATATTATTCACAATACCAATCATGAAAGTTCCTATTAATTAAGTGTATATTATTCACATCATAAATATACAATACAAGCACCCCGAGACTAAGCTGCGGTGCACACATACTCTGCTATCCATCCCGGTACATCACGTACATAAGGATCACGTATTCCGAATCTCTCAGGAATCGTTCTCAGATAACAACATCACAAATAATGGAGGCGAACACAGTCACAACACATGGATCACGCACATACCTGCGCTCCCATGATCAACAGACTTATTAACATCCCAATAAGTCCTTCTCTGACCTATGTTCATCGAGGTAACCAATCTAAATCCGGGCAACACAAGGATTAGAAGGCCCTAAGCGAACGTAAACCTCCCGTGATAGCAAGTATGGTAGGTATGTCATACACATAAAATCAATACATATACTAAGTATTCACACATCTTAGTAATCACCATAATATATTGGTGGTACACCTCTCATTTTCATTCCGACATATAATACTACACAATTTATATGTTCTCGATTACTATAATAAATTAGGCCGTCAATAGTTCTCGCAACGTAATAGACACTCACGTCCTACTTCATATTTTCCCTTAGGTTCAAACTACACTTCTAGGTTTGACTCCTCATTTTATCCCAAACATCCCAAATGTAACAATTAATCATCAAGGGAAGGTTATCTCTACGTATACACAAGGTTACGGGACACTCGGGATCAAAACAGGCTAAAAAGCCTAAACTGTCAACTCGTTCGAAGTCTCGTTCGAACGAGGCTGTTCGAACGAGAGTTCGTTCGAACGAACTGGGCCTTCTAACGAGATCTCGTTCGAACGAAAGTCTTCAAACGAACATCCCTCTCGTTAGAACCCAAACTGTCAACTCGTTAGAAGCTCGTTCGAACGACCTGGGCAGGTCTTCTAACGAGTGGCCAGATTCGAGCCCAGAAATCCTTATTTCGTTTTTTCCTTCTTTTCTTCACTTCTAATCTCTTCTAAACATTAGTTCAACAATTGTTCAAGGTTCCTAATCGTCCCTAAACATACATAGGTCACCTACTAATATTTTTGTGGGGATTAATTCATTATAAACATCATCCAAATATCAAATCCATAAATTTATCCCCAAATTTCAAGAACATGAACCCTAAAATGTATAAATCATCAAAGATTCTAAATAAATCCATTTTTTGTTTCAACCAAAACGTATTAACATCAGATTATTCCCCTACATATAGTTCTACATGCAAATCCTCATCACAATACAAGTTTCTAATTCCAAATTAATGGGTTTTTATCAAACTCCCAAGAACAATAAGATTTTTATCAATTCCTACACATGGAAGAAGCATTCTCTGAAATTAATTAGAATTAAACCACTTGCCTTATTGGAATCTCTGATTTGATGACGAATTTGATGAATGGTTCTCTCTCTCTCTCTGCAGAATTCCTTCTCTCTCTCTCAACAAGCTTTTCTTCTCAAGGTGTTAATGGAGGTGGGGTTGGTTTTGCCAAGTTATAAAGTTTCTAACTTCTCCCGTAGCCCACTACCTAAATTGAGGTTGGAAATGGCTTAGTGGGTTAATACTAAGTCAGATTTTTAACTCTAATTTTCGTGGGTTTTAATTACCCAATTTCCGAAATTACCAAAATGCCCTTATAAGTTACCGGTATGGCCCAATAATGCCCCGGGACCCAAACTTAACCCCCGGCTAGTGTTTTCTGACTATCTCAACCCTTCCAAACACGTTGGCGCACTCAAAATGACCATACGGTTAATAGAACTAAAATTCACTTTTTAATTAACATAAATATTTCCCTGACGCGACTGTCACACGCGTCTCAATAAAATTTTCCAACTTGTCGTATTTCAATATCACGACAAATTTCATACTTCAATATTCATATATAATCATATATGCACATTATATTAAATACCAACTCGCATCTCGCTAGTATTTTAATCCGGATTAATTTCCAATTAATACGCATTTAATTTAATTAATCCCATAAATAAATATCACAAAAATACGGGGTATTACAACGGGAGGGAACAATACCATTGGGGTATCCCAGCAGCAGACTGGGGGAGATCAGGGGAAGGATTTCTGGTAGGGAAATCATACCAAACAATTTAGAACTGGAGGCTATCGGCAGGATGGCCAGGAATTCTAACAAGGTCAGCATGGAAAGGACCAGTGGCAGGGTGAATGTATTAGAAGGTGTTTCGTTTGTGGGGTAAGCAAGACACATGAAGATATATTATCTTAAGTGAGGCAGGGGTCAACTACAGGATGAGTTCCTAGATGTATAGCCACTAAAGCAAGTCATGGACGCATTCGGGCAGGGAGAAGATGCTCCGGAACCCGAGGATCAGCCATTGCAGCTGGAGTATGGAGGTAATTATTTTTACCCTACGGGTGTGGGGTATATTTTTGAGTGACAAAGAGGATGTCATAATATAAGACTTATTTTTCACTAGAGTTCGCAGGTGAGTCGAACTTAGTGGGTGCGTTGGCTGTAGCAGCCATAGTATGTGGATAAACTTTCCGTAGGGTAGCGGAGTTTCTTTGGTGTTCTTCAGGGAGAGTGGAGGTGTACACTGAGTGAAGGTTTAAATTATGCGAGGAGTTACTACTTTCGAGAATTATGGGAGTAGGGTTGATAATATTTCCTAAATATCGGCTGGATAGCTATGGAATTTAACTATGGTGGATAGTGGTGTAAAAATTTTAGTGTTCGCGACACCAGGGTATGGTTGGCACTAGGTCTCACCGGAGAGGGCATATAGCCTATATGTGTGTGGATATATATGTTGCATTGTGTGGTGCGATAGCACATAGTGAGGTTTTTTGTTCTCATAATTTATCCCGGTAAGTGGGGATGTTTACTGAAGTGAATCAGCGTGGTTAGATTTATTTTCGAGCAAAGAGAGATAGCTCGGGGTTTATTTTGCACAAGGACTAGTGATAGTAAAGGCGCGGTATTTTATGTTGTCTTTGGTAGCATAAGGGTAAGCGCATATACTTTTGTGTTGAGAGACAAGTAATTATTGGGAGATGTTTGGACGTTAGCACATGGGTTGGGTACCCAGGCAGTAGATATATATGTATATATATATTTATATATGTGATATGACTACGGGTTCGAAGTTATATTACGAGTTATGACTAGCATAGTCGGGTAACTTTCGTGCGGTAGAGCGCGGGGATAGGGTGTATGGGCACCCCGATTAATTAAGGCAAATTTTGTGCGGTTAAGCACGGTTATAGGGTGTATGGGCGCCATGGGTAATCTAAATGCATACTTGTGAAACGTATGGTTAGAAGCGGATGGGATAGATATAGAGGGCTTGGAGGCACATGACTAGAGAGTAATATGCGAAGCTTGGAACATTACACTCATCTTAATTTCGAGGATGAAATTCCTTTGTAAGGGGGGGAGTATGTAACACCCCATATTTTTGTGCATTTAATATTTAATTAATTCGGAAATTTTGAACTTCTTGTGTGTTGTGATTTTAATTGAATTAATTATGGCAATATATATATATATATTTAAATATTAATCGGGGAGTGAATGGTTAATTTTTCAGGAAATTTATTTACTAAGTGAATAGTAATAATTTAATTACGTCATTTCGGGTATTAATGACGAGGTATGCACTTATCCCAGCCGGGAGTCGGTATAGATTAAATTGGGTGTGAGATAAGGATTTTTATAAATTAATTCGGATGCCAATTCTGAGTGCGCGATTGTGTCCGGATGGGTCGAGATAGTCAGAAAAGAGTACCCGAGGTAGTAATTGGGTCTCGGGGCATTTTTGGGGATAGTCGGGCCCACACGGGGTGATTTGGGCTATTTTAATTAAGCCCATTAGGCTAAAAACGTGATTAACAATTTTTAACCTAATTGGGAGATTAAGGAATGGCAGCCAACATAACTCTAAACCTAGGTGATCGAGCGAGAAAAGTAGCGCGTGTAAAGACGCTAGTCGTTGTTTTCGTTTCGCCAACTCAATACAAAAACCTAAGTTACTACTACACTTGCGATACAAGTAGAGCGGTAAGTCGGGTATCGAGAATCCACAGGGACAAGTTGTTAGAATTTATAAGGTTTAATATTCCGAAATAAAAGTGTAAAAGGTGAATTACAAACTAAAAGAAAAGATGCATGAAAGGGAAAGATTAATCTAGGCGAGGAAACTTAAACTAAATTAATAAAGAGAATAAAAACTATAGGTTGCGTCGAATATCCCTCACCCGAGTTAATTAGTATAAAATGGTTACATGGGTCAACGAGTTATTACAAATGCATCTCGTTTTGACAGTTAATTAAATCAAGGGTTGTTACGCCCTAAATCGTCATAAAAGCCTAATAAGATTTTGGCGTCAACAAATATCCCGGAAATTACGCGCGAAAGGTCGTAAGCACGGGACATACATGATATGCCCCGTCAAATCTCCTAGGCGTAATAACTAGGACAACGCACTCGAAATAGACCCGTAAACTCCATCACCAAAGCAAAGCAACGCGTCAACTCGAGTGAGTTCAATTCAAACACAACCTAATTTAAGTTACCTAGAAAGCATGTTAAAAACGCGATAAATGGAAAGCGGTAATAAACGCGGTAAATCTATACTAGAAAGCGTGTAAATCAAAGCGTGTAAATAAAGCAAGAAAACCTAAATTACAAAGCTTGTAAATTAACTAGAAAGCAAGAAATGAAGAAATACAACTATATTCAAATGGTAGGGGAGATGAATAGTCAACTTACAATCCAAATGGGGTGTCAAACCAAAGAGAAATGAAGAAGAACCAAGCAAAAACCCCAAACCCTAAGCTAAACTAACCTAAAATCGTGTATATCTGATATTAAAACCAAAAATGGGTTTATATAGTAAGTGGGAAAAGATAAGGGAAAAAGGAAAGAAAGAGGAAAGAGCCCAAAATATCTGGCACTACCGGTCGACCGGTCGCAGGGGCGCGGTCGACCGGTCCCTTAAACCAAAGCATACTGTCTCCTTCCTACGGCAAAAGTTGAAACCGCGGTCGACCGGTCCCGTGTACGCGGTCGACCGGTACTCTGTTTTCAGGCTGCATTTGGTCCATGATGAGGGGGAAAAGGTCCATTACGGAAACGAGCCTAGCTTCTTCGTCCGAACTCCAAACGACGCACCGTTTGCGGCCACGCGATGCTAACTCAATGAACTAAGCATCCGTGGAATTTCCAAGAGCCGAATAAGGAATGTGAATTGACTAAAAAGCCCTTGAAGTAGCGTCCATTGACGAAACTTCTCCGAAATGCAACGGATCCTCACTTTTAGCGTTCCAATGCCTACAAAAGCACAAATAACCCCTGCAAAACATGTATCTATCCAACTCCAAGGTTGTCTGGTTAATGAGCATAATTATAGGCATTTAGGACCGTAAAAGCGCTAGAATGCATAAGGATAACAGGTGGAAATATACAATATTCGATACGAATCACACCCCCTAACTTACACATTGCTAGTCCCTAGTGATGAAACAAAGAAAACCAGACCACAGAGGGCAGTACAAAACGTATATATGCATCGAAATATAATTGCCACTTTCGTAGGGAACACGATTGCATTTAGCATATGCAATAAGCCGTTAAACCCCTAGGTTACCCTAGTGGACGAGTGTCGTCTCGTGAGGGTTTTCAGGGATGATACCCACAAACATCATATAGTTTCCTCAAAATACGCCCAAACCAACATGCGACAAGCCCAATAATGGCGAAAAGGATTTCATACGCATTATTAGCAAAGTGAATGAATTCACACAAAAGTTCGAATCACTAACATTATAGAATGCACCTCATAGAATTGAAACCTTAAAATGTGGGAGGGGAGCGAGCACATGCAAAGTGTGATTTGGCAAAAACTTAAATAAATCGGATACTAAATTAACGCAAGCATATATTCAATCCTCACGGTCATTACGCTCATCAAGCGAATTCACTCGAAACAGGGAGGTAACACACGGGACATGCAGGCTAAAGAGTAAATGTAAATGGAAACTAGGCCGCACACATGTCACAAATGAAGAACGCTATATATAAAATGAAAAACTGTAATCTCAATGAAAGGATACCGCACACTAAAAGAGGCGAAATGCATTTTCACAGATTATCACAACTATTATGACTTTTAAATTACATCAACCTAAGATCACATAGGACTTTATAGGGTTGTAATGTAGGTTTGGGGTTAAGGTACGAAATGAAAGGTATATGTACGGATTCAAAGTGTTCGGGATGAAAACTCGGGATAATGGGAAAATGCGGGCAATAACAAAATTGGAAAAATAAGTTCCAAAAAGGCATTAGATATATAATCGGGGAGAGTAATCAAAGCTTATTGAACTATATACAACAATACAAACTTCTCTTTCTTTTTCTTTTCTTCTTTTTCTCATTTTCTCTTTTGTTTTCTTTTGCTTTTTTCTTTCTCTTTTTCTTCACTTTTTTCACTACTTTCTTTTCTTTTCTTATCAAACTCTCATATGCCTAAATTGCAACCGACATCATAACAACATCATTCAATCCCAAGTAACAATCCAAACAAAGGTGTGGAAAGTGTATGTATAGTATAAAACTCCAATTTAGAGTTGGTTATGGGATTGGGGTTATGAAACTAAAGGCTATATTTAGGCTCAACGGGGTTAACGAGGGTAAACATATAAGGGTGAGGTCAAGGCTAATATGGGTGATATAAAAAAGAATGCCTATGATCATTTCACAAAGTTTACGCAATTCTCGAGTCAAAATAATATATGAAAATCATGATCAAGTAACACAATTCAAGTATGAACTCAATTAATGAACGATCAAATGAAAGAATAGAGAGATTACCAACGAATTTAACGTTTTCAATGAGGAAAGAATAGTGTATAATACTCACAAACGACGAAAGGTACAAAGCTTACTCGGTGTAAGTATATACAATGCAACAAAAGATTACCGAGTTATAAAAATCTTAAACCAAATCAATAAAACCATAACAGTGCATGTGCTCATGGGATTAAAGTTTAATTCATGAAGTTATTCACAATATCAATAATCGAGACTAAAGTCTAATAACTTCTAAAATCAAGAACATGCATCATTGGGTTGTCTATTGGATCGGGCAATTATTAAAATTTATCATCGGAAACAAAGGCAAAATGCCCCAAAAAGGAGAAAAAAGAAAGAAAATATTTTTGAAAATTTTCAATTTTTTCTAAGAAAAGCATCCTAAGTAACTAACATGTGAGCAAAAACATGGACTAAAATAAGAAATGGATAGAATATCCCACACCCCCTAACTTAAAACTTGACATTGTCCTCAATGTAAATTAAGAACCAAGTCAAAGAGAGGAAAAGAGCGATATTACCCAAAAGTGGAGCGATCCCCATAAGAACAAGTCCAAAGAATCTACAAAACAAGTTAGTACCGAGCATAGCAAAAACAAATAATAAAAAGTTAACTAATTACATTAGACTAAATTAAAAAGGAAGGACAAAAATAAAAATAAAAAATGAAAAGCTAACTATATACAACCTACTATTTAGACTTCACACTAACTGTACACTAGAAGTCTAAATAGCTGAGGGTCCACCATAAGAACGATTTGACTTTGGAGGATAACCGGTGTACCCTCACATACAAGCATGCCTTCCGAAAAATATGAATTCCGTTTTAACAACGGAAGGCATGTGTAAGGCGGAAGAAATGAACCATCGCCAGTTGCAAGTTTTGGTGGGACGATGGGGGGTTTGGATTGAACGGGTGACAAAAACAAGTGGGGACCGAGAAAAGCTGAAAATCCTCCCAATGATTTTGAAGTTGGAATGGGAGGCGGCGCACACAAAGGCAAAGATGCGATCGTGGAGGGCGACTCGAGCAAGTACTCCTCATCGGCGATAGGGTTTAAAACATTAAAGTTCGAAACCGAATCATCGGGTACTTGTTCCGGTGGGGTAATAGAGAATGAAAATGGGGATGAAAGAAATTCAAACTCATGAGATGAATCATCATCGCATAAAGTTGGAATTTCAAAGGAAATAATATCATTTTCAATGAAATGTTCTTCTTTGGGGGCCAAAGAAGAAATGATTTCATTGCAAATAGATATTACGTCATTTTCATCCTCACTTTCAATATCTATTACGAGATGGCCAAAGTCTAGAATGGCTTGTTCCAAAGTAGGTACAAGTACTTCCTTTGGTTCAAAACATTCCTCGACTTCAACAGTCTCGGAAGCAAAATCGTCGTCGGACTCAAATAATAAATCCAACTCATGTTCCCACGAATGATTTTCTTCCCGATAACGATTTTCAATTTTCTCATTCTCATACATACGCAAGCCCTCACTGGATGTCATAGGTCGAGGTGCGGATGCATTAGAATGGGAACTTTGAAAATTACCATCGGACTTAAATGAAAACTCATTATTATAGGAATTTTGAAAACTATTCGAATTCGTTTCAAAATTCCTATTATAAGGAGGCAAAGGCCCAAAATCATTATCATCATCATCAAAATTCCAATAACCTAAGTTTTGACTTTCGTTATACTCGCCCAAAGTCATATTTGAATTTGTTATACTTTGGGATTCTAAGTATTCACCGAAAGTCATAGGTTTGCGAGAATTTTGAGAATTATAATAAGGATTACCGAAAGAATTGGAATAAGACATGCTTACCCCAAAAATGGCTCAAGTGGCGAATTCCACAAAGTAGGTGCGCGCGGGAAAAATTCAAGCGTTTCTAAGTGCTCAAATGTGGAAGTCCTGCAAAAAGTTAGCAAATAATACAAATAGAAAGAAAATACTATGAAATACTAAATCAAATAAAGTCTAAAACAAACTCGTCCCCGGCAACGGTGCCATTTTGATCGAGCGCGAAAAGTAGCGCGTGTAAAGACGCTAGTCGTTGTTTTCGTTTCGCCAACTCAATACAAAAACCTAAGTTACTACTACACTTGCGATACAAGTAGAGCGGTAAGTCGGGTATCGAGAATCCACAGGGACAAGTTGTTAGAATTTATAAGGTTTAATATTCCGAAATAAAAGTGTAAAAGGTGAATTACAAACTAAAAGAAAAGATGCATGAAAGGGAAAGATTAATCTAGGCGAGGAAACTTAAACTAAATTAATAAAGAGAATAAAAACTATAGGTTGCGTCGAATATCCCTCACCCGAGTTAATTAGTATAAAATGGTTACATGGGTCAACGAGTTATTACAAATGCATCTCGTTTTGACAGTTAATTAAATCAAGGGTTGTTACGCCCTAAATCGTCATAAAAGCCTAATAAGATTTTGGCGTCAACAAATATCCCGGAAATTACGCGCGAAAGGTCGTAAGCACGGGACATACATGATATGCCCCGTCAAATCTCCTAGGCGTAATAACTAGGACAACGCACTCGAAATAGACCCGTAAACTCCATCACCAAAGCAAAGCAACGCGTCAACTCGAGTGAGTTCAATTCAAACACAACCTAATTTAAGTTACCTAGAAAGCATGTTAAAAACGCGATAAATGGAAAGCGGTAATAAACGCGGTAAATCTATACTAGAAAGCGTGTAAATCAAAGCGTGTAAATAAAGCAAGAAAACCTAAATTACAAAGCTTGTAAATTAACTAGAAAGCAAGAAATGAAGAAATACAACTATATTCAAATGGTAGGGGAGATGAATAGTCAACTTACAATCCAAATGGGGTGTCAAACCAAAGAGAAATGAAGAAGAACCAAGAAAAAACCCCAAACCCTAAGCTAAACTAACCTAAAATCGTGTATATCTGATATTAAAACCAAAAATGGGTTTATATAGTAAGTGGGAAAAGATAAGGGAAAAAGGAAAGAAAGAGGAAAGAGCCCAAAATATCGGGCACTACCGGTCGACCGGTCGCAGGGGTGCGGTCGACCGGTCCCTTAAACCAAAGCATACTGTCTCCTTCCTACGGCAAAAGTTGAAACCGCGGTCGACCGGTCCCGTGTACGCGGTCGACCGGTACTCTGTTTTCAGGCTGCATTTGGTCCATGATGAGGGGGAAAAGGTCCATTACGGAAACGAGCCTAGCTTCTTTGTCCGAACTCCAAACGACGCACCGTTTGCGGCCACGCGATGCTAACTCAATGAACTACGCATCCGTGGAATTTCCAAGAGCCGAATAAGGAATGTGAATTGACTAAAAAGCCCTTGAAGTAGCGTCCATTGACGAAACTTCTCCGAAATGCAACGGATCCTCACTTTTAGCGTTCCAATGCCTACAAAAGCACAAATAACCCCTGCAAAACATGTATCTATCCAACTCCAAGGTTGTCTGGTTAATGAGCATAATTATAGGCATTTAGGACCGTAAAAGCGCTAGAATTCATAAGGATAACAGGTGGAAATATACAATATTCGATACGAATCACTAGGCTTTGAGAGGGGATTTGGGGGAAAGCAAATCAAGAGCAAATTGGAGGTTATTGGAGCCAACTTAAGGGACATCAACAACGGATCAGACCCTACGAGTAATTCCAGGAAAGTGATTAACTATTTTTACTCCTAAATTGTGATATCCAATTCATATTTTAGTGATGTGTATACTAAAATCCATTTTAGGGATAAATGGGTACAAAAATGGGGTTTTTATTTATGGAACACTTGAATGAGATTCAAAGTAAGATTTATATGGGTGATAGACCTCTGAGTATGTATATAGGATTTGAATGAGAAATCCAGAATGAAAAGGGGTGGAAATTGAATCTGAAATTTGAGATTTGTAAAATAGATAATTTAATTTTAATGGAGAAAAACCCATTTCGAAAAGTATGATATAAGTGGAGAAATTGATTATCTTAAGGTCCCTATGATGTGTTGGATATGGAATAACCATGTTTTTGTGGTGCGATGATGTAATTAGAGGTTTAGATTATGGGTCAAAAACCTTGAATTTCATTAATGGTGGAAATCAGTGGGGAAGAAGATCTGCCAGGAAGAGGTCGATCGATCGATCGGGGGGCATCGATCGATCGACGATGGGAAAATCTGGGCAGTTCGGCCAGTTTGTTATATAAGGGGGAAATTAATTAATTAAATTAATTCCCATACATTAATTAGTGAGAAAAAAAATATGAAACACATATTCCTAGTAATTATGGGGAAAAGTAATTGGGACAAGGGGAAATTTATGTGAAGCACTTTATGGATGAATTTGATGAATGCTATTCTAATATAGGGAGATACGAATTAAGTGAGTGAGTCCGGGTATATTGGCTAAGTGACGCCAAGGTACTGAATTAAGTTTGGAGATAAACTAATTAATTTAGAGTCGGGATATAGACTCGGGAAAAACTTAAATTCGAGCCAAGCGATCGAGTTCGGGGTATATTGATAATTATAGGTAAATAAAATTGGAAAATTTATGGAGATGCATGTGTGACACATTGTGGGTGAATTATGGGAATGAAATTATGAGATGTAAAAATGGACCGAGTGAGTGAGTCCGGGTATGTTGGTTATGTGACACCAAAAGTATTAAAATAATTATTGAAAGAGAGTAATTAATTTGGAGTCGGAATGTAGACTCGGGAAATATTAAGGTATGGGACAAGTGAACGAGTCCGGGGATAATGGTTGGGTGACACCAAGTTATTAAGTTAATAAATGTGATAATTAATTTAATTAGAGTCGGATTGTAGGCTCCGGTAGGATTAAATTAATAGGTGTAATAATTAATTATATTAGAGTCGGACCACAGACTCAGATTTGTGTTAATTAATATGTGCGTTAATTAATTTAATTAGAGTCGGACGATAGACTCGAGGAGGTATTAACTTAATATGTGTGTTAGTTAATTTAATTAGAGTCGGGTGATAGACTCGGGAAGGTATTAAATTAATAAGTGTGTTAATTAATTTAATTGGAGTCGGACCATAGACTCGGGAAAAGTATTATATAAATTGAGGTGTGAGTTAAATATATTAGAGTCGGACCATAGACTCGGAAAGACGATAAATTATTGCGTGAGAAAATTAATTACATTGAGTCGGGCCATAGACTCAAGAAATTACAGGCAGTGTACGGGATTTTTAGTACACGGTAAAGCCGGGATTTATTATATATCTATATGGTGTAGTGATATATATATATATATATATATTGTGCGTGATATTAAATTACAGGCAGTGTACGGGATTTTGAGTGCACGGTAAAGTCAGGGTTTATATTATATATATACGGTGCAGTGATAGTATATATATACATGTATATATTGTGTACAATATTAAATATCAGTGACTAGATATTTATTCAATTTATATACTCTAATGCTATCAAGGGAGGTTGCGCGATGTGGGTGAATCCCCTAGCTTGAGGAGTAGGGCGAGTATATCCCCAGGTCATAGCGTCCGGTGTATGGGTGAGGGATTTATCTCACTTTCAGGGAAGGAATATGACCGCCTCCACTACGTTTATATTTTGGGCCATGTTGGTGAGCGATTCCAACTTGGGGAACTAGGTTTTGTGAGCACACCTAGTGATATAGCATTTTAGAGGGAATCATCCGACGAGGTCATACTCGAAGGGATGGATATACATATGTTGTAAGTGTGGATGTTGTGGTAAACGTACGTATATAATGGTAGTAAATATTATATACGAGTAATAATACAGTGTGTAATGTATTTACTTTATATAACTTGTGACACGGTTATATGCTACTATTTAAGAGGAATTAATTACGTTAATTGTGAGATAACTTATAATTCAAAAAAATTATTATACTCGGGTTAGAGTAGTATGGCAAGGGAAGGTTATACCAGGACTATTTGGACGGGGCAGTACAACTAGGTGGGATTAAGGTAACCGGTAGGTGTGCACAATAGTGGAGGGGTGAGAATGTCCACAAGGGAGCGCGACGCTAACTTAAATATGAAGCGCATTCATGCATTTTAAATTACTGCAGTTAATTCACTTGCTAAATATTTTTAAAATGTTTTGGGTTCTAACCCTTGCTATAAAACTATTTTCAAAACCTTTTAGGTGTCCAGCCACAGGGACGCCAGGATTGATATTCTATTCCAGGGACAATGGAGTTGCGGCATATGTGGATGCTAGCAGAAATTTGGATTAGACGCATT
Organism: Sambucus nigra; assembly: GCA_949130495.1. NCBI lineage: Eukaryota > Viridiplantae > Streptophyta > Magnoliopsida > Dipsacales > Adoxaceae > Sambucus > Sambucus nigra. The sequence continues at coordinate 428,002,107 of OX422219.1, forward strand.
GCTTATTCATTCCTAGAGTAGGAATCATTCATCAGTTCTAATTTTATTTAGGGCATGTCGCCCAGACTTTCAGTTCAGTTTTTCTTATTTGTTTTATTTTGGTGTTGTATATTTGTATTGGATTATTTCACTTTGGTGGCCGATGGTTTATTCGGCAAATTGTTTAATTAATTATTCCGTTGAGTTTTATTCAGTGGTGTGAATAGTTTATATTTATTTTCGCATGTACTGTTTTGTGTAATTAAAAAGTTAAAATTGGCACCAGCTTTTGAAATACTAGGTGGTTAGTAAGTTTTAAAAAGTTTTTGACAGTGATGCTAAGGATGATCCAACTAAGATTCTTGTTTTAATTTCGTATAGGACTGATCACCCAGTATTTTATTAGGCGGGGTGTCACAGCAAGTACACAAGATTTTAATGTGGTAAAACCCCACCCAATTAGGGAAACATCCACGGAGGTCTCTACACCTCAAAAGAAAAATCCATTAAAATAAAGTAACAGATTACAAAATATATAACAAACCAAACACACAAGCAGACCTAATTCTAAGTCCATAATTTTTACCAACTCCTTTGGATTATTCTAACTCGTCTGAAGGTTTTGATGTTGCGGTTGCTCCCCCAGCTTTGTAACCGCTTCTCCTTTTAGCTTTATGTCGACTCTAAAGTCAATAATCTCTCTACCAACACTTATTTAGTGTTGTAGTGTGATAAGTGTAAGTGGTGAAGTGCCTAATCACATGCATGAAACACACACACACTTATATAGACAATATACCTAAAAAATTACAAATATCGTTCTAAGATACAGTAAGGATTTCTGAATCACAGTTTGTTTGATAGTCTCAGGCCACGGATCTTTATTTCTATCCACAAATCTTGAGGGAACCTTGATATAAAAAGCAACTAAGGTCCAAAACACTTTCTTTATTTTATTTATAATGCTATTTTATAAAGTGAAATATGTCACGAAAGTGTAAAACCCCATTCAAGATCTTAAGTAGATCTAAGTCTGATTTTTCTCGTAAACTAAAAACAGAAATAAGTTTCTTGGTTCTGGTTTTGAAAAATAATCATATGGGAGGAAAATAACCAACAAGTAAGATTTCTTGAAAAAAGAAATCAAACTTAACAAGATCTAAGTGATATGTATCACATAGTTTGAGATCTCAGATTTCTATGAGAAGAAATTGAAATATAAACTTCGTAACTTAGTTAGACAAGATATTAAAGACTATAGAGACTGGTTCTTCTCACATTTGAACTCACTCAAACTCACAGAAGGATTTGCTGGTGAAAGATTTGGACGAAGTTTTATTAGGGTTTCAAATTCTCTCTCTCTCTCTCTCTCTCTCTCTCTCTCTCTCTCTCTATCCTCTTATTTTCTCTAACAACTCAAAGTGATCAAAATATTGGTAATGTTCACTAGTTGGTCCCTATTTATACCAAGTTAGGAAGTATCTGGAAGGGTTGAATTAGACCAATGGTTGAGATTAGGTTTAGCATTATCGATGTAAATCTTACGGTTGAAGATGGACCGCTATTAAAAGCATTGTGATTGGTTCTCTTCGATATCACAAGGATTGAGGTAAGGACACGCAGACCGCAGATAGAAATTGATCCAATGGACAAGATTTTGTATAAGGATTGCGAGAGTAAACAAACACAAATTGAGTCGCTCATAGATCAACACGTGTAGGGCAGGGATTAAGCCTAAAAATGCCGGTTTTGAAGTTTAAAATAATATCATTCTCCACAACAGAATGCTCTGTCACTTTCGAATCCTACCCAAGCTAGTTTATAAGAAAAAATGGTAATTATAAAATAACCCATGACATTATTAAAATCAACTTTTAAATGATTAAAAAAAATTTATAAATTCCTAAAAATTATTTACCATATCCCAAAAATTATTAACAAAATCATTTTTATTGGATTTAACACACACACACGCACATCTAAATTATAAAGAATGCAACAAATGAATGTAATCCTAGGTTCAGTGTTGGTATTCCACCTTTGAGACTTTTAGAGGAATTTCATATCTAGTGTCTGAGGCTCTTTGGAAGACTAGGATATGACTCAATAATGTCACTATTTCCAAACTAGACAAGCTCCTATATAATGTAGACTCAAGTGAGTCAAAGATATAGGGTGGTTCAATATCCCCATTTGGAAATATGAGACAAAATCTCCTTTGAGTCATCAAGGACTCGTAGGGATACAAAAGAAATAAGAAAACCTATTCCTATACAAAATTCTAACTACCCCATATCCTAGAAAAGAAAATTACATTACTCAACTAAATACAAAGCAATACCCTAACAACATTCTGATAACATGAGGTAATAATTTCCTAAAAATAAGATAACTAAGATCAAGATTTTTAGTTGAAGTAATCAAAATAATGTTCAAGTGGACTCAAAGCTTCTCCCCCATTTTGTCTAAAATGGACAAAGGGTCTACACATATACAAGAGAGAGAAATATCAAAGCATAAACATCAGCGATACATTACAATTCTGCCATAACCATCCCAATTGATTTACGTAAGGATTCAAATCGAATATTGTCCAAGGGTTTAGTGAATAAATTAGCTAATTGCAATTCATTAGGCATGTAATTAATCTCCAATTCCTTTGATTCGACTAACTCGGGTATAAAATGATGTCGAATTTTAATATGTTTAGTACGAGAGTGTTGAATAGGATTTTTGGAAATATTAATTGCGCTTTGATTGTCACAATAGAAATGTAATCGTTCTTCAATAATGCCATAGTCTCTTAACATTTGTTTTAGCCAAAGTAATTGAGCACATCAACTGGCTGCGGCAATATATTCTAATTCAGCTGTGAATAAAGAAGTGGAATTTTGTTTCTTACTGTTCCCCCCTACAAAATTATTACCTATGTAATAACATGCTCCTGATGCACTTTTACTATCATCGAAACACCCAGCCCAATCAACATCGGTGTAGCCAATTATCTTGCTAGATGTGTCATTTGTGTACCAAAGTCCTAAATTGATAGTTCCATTAGCATATTTTATAATTCTTTTAACGCAAAGTAAATGACTCTCTTTAGGGTTGTTTTGATAGTGCGCGCACACACAAACATCATACAAAATATCAGGACGGGAGGCAGTAAGGTATAAAAGGCTTCCTATCATACTATAATATAAGGATGAGTCGATGGATTTCCTATTATCATCTTTTGATAGTTTAACCGAAGTACTAATGGGACTCCTATCATCTTTGGTTGTTTCTAAATTGAACTTTTTTACAATCTTTAAAGCGTATTTGGATTACGATACAAACAAACCATCTGAATTTTGATTAACTTGAAGAACTAGGAACAATTGTAACTCCCTCATAAGTGACATGGAATTATTTATGCATAATGTCAGAAAATGTTTTGACATACGTTGGGGAGGTCTATGGTAATATTTCTATCAAAGTGTTTGACAAAAAGAGTTTGATTATTACCTCCTCGTTTAAAACCTTTTTTTAGAAGGAAAGTAGGTAGAAGTCCATACCAAGCTCTGGGATCTTGTTTTAACCTATAAAGAGCTTTCTTAAGCCGGTAGACGTGATTTGGATGATGAGGTTCAATAAACCCTTTGGGTTATTCTATGTAGGTCTCTTCAGTTTAGATGCCATTAAGTAAAGCAGATTTCACATCCATTTGATAGAGTGTGAAATGAAAATAACAAGTTGTTGCAAAGAGTAAGCGAACAGACTCAAGGCGAGTGACAGGTGGAAAAGTTTCCTCGAAATCTATTCCTTCAATTTGAGAGTAACCCTGGGCAACTAATATAGCTTTATTCCGAATAATCATCCCAAATTCATATATTTTATTTTTCAAAAGCCAACGTGTGCTAATAACCCATTTAGTTTTTGGCAGGGGTATAAGATACCATACATCATGGATGATAAATTGAAGAAGTTCCTCCTGCATAGCACTTATCCACAATGGGTCATTCAAAGCTTCATTAATATTCTTTGGTTCTATAAGAGAAATAAAGCATGCATAATGAGCAAGAGTACGTAGTTAGGATCTTGTACGAACTGGCTCAATAGGGTTACCAGCTACACTATCTAAAGGATGATCTTTGGAAACCCAGTTAGGAACTTCAGGGGTCTCAGTTGGTAAAGAATCATTTATCTCTGGAGAATCATAAGTTAAAGTGTTTTCATATTCATCCACTATAGTTGGTCCTTTGATCTTACTCTCTACATTAGTGTCACTTACAACCACATTAATGGATTCCATTAAGGTTTTGGTATGAAGATTGTAGACATGGTAGGCTCTACTATTTGTTATGTTTGCAAGGATAGAGAACATCTGTCTAAATTCGAAACCATAGGAGATAAATCTACCAAAGGTTCTAAAGTATTTTAGGTTAGGTTTATTCCCATACCAAAGTTCATAGGATGTTTGTTTGGTGTTTTTCCTTAGGTATACTCGATTGATTATGTGACAAGATGTAGAATGGATTCTACCCACAATTATTTAGGTAAGTTCTTCACATGAATCATCACATGGGCCATCTCTTGAAGAGTACAATTTTTATGCTCAGTAATTCTATTTTGTTGAGGTGTCTTTGGGGCACTAAATTCATGTTTGTAACCATTATAGTCACAGTATTCGATGACACGTGAATCTATAAATTAACCTCGTCTATCGATACGAATATCTACTTGGGAGTCCTTTTCATTTTCAATATGAACTAAAATTTTCAAAAACTTACAAAAAGTTTCGAATTGTGTTTTAAAAAGTCAACCCAGGTAAATCGAGTGAAGTCATCAACCATGACTAGAATATAACTATTTCCACAAAGACTAACAATACAATAAGGACCCATTAGATCCATATGGATGAGTTCTAGAGGTTTAGTGGATAGAACTTCTTTAACATTCTTGTGGGAGCCTTAACAATCTTTCCTTCTTGACAGGGACTGCATATGATGTTTGATATTGGTTTGATCTTAGGAAGACCTATAACTATCTCTTGGGAACATAATTTACCAAGCTTGTCATAATTAATGAGACCTAACCTATTATGCCATATCTCATTGGCATCCATTCTAGTAATGTTACAAACCTCTGTACTTGGATTGACTGTATAATACTTATCTGGAGTACGGAGTCTTGTAATAATGCAATCACCTTTTTCATTTAAAATTTTGCAATTGTTCTTTGAAAAGATGACAACATGGATGGAGTCACAAAATTGCGATATACTTAGTAAATTAGCTTTAAGACCTTTTACCAAAAGAACATTATCAATAATAGGTAATCCTTCTTCATGGAGTGTTCCTTTACCAATGATCTGGGTTGATACACCATCTCTAAACAAGACTTTTCCTCCTGAGAAGTTAGTTTTGTTTTAAAGTTTGGTATCATCCCGGGTCATATGTTTAGAACATCCAGAGTCTAAATACCATCCATACGTTGTGTGTTTAACTTTAAAGGCACTGATTACAATATTTCATTTCATCTGGGGTAATAGCTCATCTTTTCTAACCCAACTTGCTCTAGTTTTCAATTTGCGCTTATTAGATCGTATTTGATAAAACTTGTGAGCTTCAGCCTTTTTTCTAAACTATTTTTTCTCAGGTTGAGAATTATAAACAGTTTGAGCATTTGGTTTATAAAAGAATCTAGGATTCCTTCTTATTGATGATCTATTAGTATTAGTTCTTCTCTTCCTATTTGGATAGTTAGAATTCTAGTCCGGCTGTCTAGGTAGGACATAATTGTTTCGGCTACTCCTAAAATAGTTAAAGTTATGGTAAACAGGAGATGATAGACTGGTTGATATAGACGTTTGGAATAGCAACCATCAAGGGAATGTCCATAGACATCACAATAGAAGCAGTAAAGATGAATCGTAAAAATCTTAACCTTAGGAAAATTGTTCATCAAGGACTTATCTTAGTTTTGAGCTCTAGTCTTATTCCTAGGTGGCAAAAGATGAAATGATGAATCAACTTATCTAATAGGAGGCCATACGTATTTAGCCTTATGTTCAACATTACTCTTAGAGTTACTTGATTCACCAATGTCTAACTTTTGTTGTTGCGAGTTAAAATCATTTTTCAAGGCATGAAAATCTGGACAAGTTTTAACAGGTCTATTGCCACCAGACACAAACTTGATAGGTTGAAAAGTTTTAGTTTACTTGGAATTATTAGGGAAAAAAACTATTCCAATTATGTCATCAGAATTGGTCTTACTTTCAGTAACATGGTCTTCAAAACATTTTAAGTTATTTTAAAATTTAGCAAACTTTTTTAAGACTGTTGATGTCTTTTCTTTTGTTTGTTCCAATTCTAACAACGTCCCTTTGTATTTCTTTTCCAAAATTTCATTTGAGTAAGATAACTCTTTCAATTTTTGTTCAAAAGTTTTAGTTTCATTCTCATGAATTAGATATTGAGAAGTGTACTCTTTAGTATTCTATTTGATCACATGACTTAGGGTGCCTATCTTCTGTGTAAGGTCTTTGACAATATTTTCAAGTCTAGTGATTTTCCTTAGTGTTTTTGAGTACAATGTGTGAATGTCAGGAAGGTCCTCATTATGAGAGTCACTAGATGTGCAGTGTCCCCTAGCGATTCATTTTTAGGACTCACACACCCATTAGCATCAACAATAGATTGTTCCATTTGACTCACACACACCATGTTTGAAGAATTATCAGCATTCTCAAGTAATAAAGCATACAAATCTGTAGGGATAACATCATTCAACATAACATGATCAAATTCCTTATCATCAGTGTATATGATTTTGGGAAAGAAATACATATAAGGGTCATAAGGATTAGATGACTCAGGTTCCTCAGTTTCTGAATCACTTGAGTCATCCCAAGTCTTGCACAACTTGTTCTTATTCAAATTAACTCCACAGTCACTGGCTATGTGGCCTAACTTCCCACATCTGTAGCATTTAGTGTTCTTAAGGTCTCTACCGGGTTTGTTGTCAAGTCTTTTCTCATGAGGCCTATTATTAGATTGGTTTGAATAGGTAGGTTTTCCTTGTCTATTATCAATTTTATTTCTAAATTTCACTATTTTCTTAAAATGTTTAGACATTAAGGCAATCTGATTATCCAAACTCTCTAAATTACATTCCTCATCAGAATCTAAGTCAAATTTAGGTAATTGACATTCAGGTTTAGTCAACTTAGAGGTAAATACTAAATTAGAGGCAGACTGTTTCTTATGGGTCCGTGTCAATTTCTTTTTAAACTCTAATTCCATTTCCACAGTTCTTAGCTTCCTACTGAGGAGTTCATGGGTAAGGTTTTGATTATCCATCTCCTCAAATGCATAACGCTTATTGTCAAATTTTTGTGGCAGTGACCTTAGAATTTTAAAGACAATTTATTTCCTATCGTAAATTATCCCATTAGCATGTATCTTAGTCACTATGTCTATCAACCTAATCTAGAAGTCATCAAAAGACTCAGTCTTAGTCATGACTAAAGTGTTATACTGCTGGATTAACATTTGGGTTTTAACAGCTTTAACACGTGTGTCCCCTTCATGTGCAGTCACTAGGGTGTCCCATGCTTCCTTAGAGGTAGTACAAAAAGATATCCTCTTGAATTAATGTTCATTGATAGACATGAATATGGAATTTTTGCCTTAGTTATTGTTAAGGGAGGTCTGTTTTTCTTCTTTGGTGAATTCACTTAGCAGCTTTCTAATCCTCACAGTACTTCCTTCAGCGGCTGGTTTAGTAAGAAAAGTGTATCCATTTTCAATAGCATCCCAGATATCATCTCCCAATGTCCCTTGGATGAATGCAACCATCCTCACTTTCCAGTAACGGAAGTTGGTTCCATCAAAGAGAGGGGGCCCTGGAAAGGTTACCTAATCTCTCAAATTTCTCGTCCATAGTTTGTTTTGGGAAAACAATTTCAGAAACTCAAGATCTAAAAGAATTTGTAAAACCAAAGCTCTAATACCAATTGAAAAAATACCACTTAAGTCATTTAATTCAAGATTAAACAGTTTAAATGGCTTCGAATAGTTTTTTGAAGAAACTCTTTAATCAAAACAAGCGGCTAACACAAGATGTGTATAAAAGATTGTATGAACAAGTTATTTAAGGTATAGGTGTACCAATTTTGAAAAATAAAACTTATATAAGTTCTAAATCAGCATAGCCTCAAGAAGGTGGTGAGAGGAAGAGTAAGTAAGCAAGTACATAAGATTTTAACGTGGTAAAACCCCACCCAATTGGGGAAACATCCACGGAGGTCTCTACACCTCAAAAGAAAAATCCACTATAATAGAGTAACAGATTACAAACTATATAAAAAAACCAAACACACAAGCATAATTAGTTCTAAGTCCAGAATTTTTACCAACTCCTTTGGATTATTCTGACTCCTATGAAGGTTCTGATGTTGAGGTTGTTCTCTAAGCTTTGTAACCGCTTCTCCTTTCAGATTTACGTTGACTCTAAAGTCAAGAATCTCTCTACCAACACTTCTTTAGTGTTGTAGTGTGATAAGTGTAAGTGGTGAAGTTCCTAATCACATGCATGCAACACACACGCACACACTTATACATACGATATTCCTAATAAATTAAAAATATCGTTCTAAGATGCAGTAAGTTTTTTTGAATCACAGTTTGTTTGATAGTCTCAGACCACGGATCTTTATTTCTATCCACAGATCTTGAGGGAACCTTTATATAAAAATCAACTAAGGTCCTAAATTCTTTCTTTATTTTATTTACAAAGCTATTTCACAAAGTGTGAAATATGTCACGAAAGTGTAAAACCCCATTCAAGATCTTAAGTAGATCTAAGTTCGATTTTTCTCATAAACTGAAAACAGAAATAAGTTTGTTGGTTCCCATTTTAAAAACAATCATATGAGAGGAAAACAACCAACAAGTACGATTTATTGAAAAAATAAATCAAACTTAACAAGATCTAAGTGATATGTATCACACAGTTTGAGATCTCAGATTTTTATGAGAAGAAATTGAAATCTAAACTTCGTGACTTAGTTAAACAAGAAATTAAACACTAGCGAGGCTGGTTCTTCTCACATTTGAACTCACTCAAACTCACAGAAGGTTTTTTTGGTGAAAGATTTAGTCGAAGTTTGATTAGGGTTTCTAATTCTCTCTCTATCTTCTCTCTCTCTCTCTCTCTCTCTCTCTCTCTCTTTTCTTATTTTCTCTCAGAACTCAAAAAGATCAAAAGATTGGAAACGTTCACCAATTGGTCTCTATTTATACCCAGCTAGGAAGGATCTGGAAGGGTATAATAAGATCAATGGCTGAGATTAAGTCTAGCATTATCGATGTATATCTTACGGCTGAAGATGGGCTGCTATTAAAAGCATTATGATTAGTTCTCTTCGATATCACAAAAATTGAGGTAAGGACATGCTGATCGTAGATAGAAATTGATCAATAGACAAGATTACAAATAAGGATTGTGAGAGTAAACAAACACAAAACGAGTCGCTCATAGATCAACACGTGTAGGGCAAGGATTAAGCCTAAAACGCGTGTTTTGAAGTTTAAAATAATCTCATTTTCCACCATAGAATTCTCTGCCGTTTTCGAATCCTACCCAAGCTAGTTTATAAGAAAAAGGGGTAATTATAAAACAACCCACAACATTATTAAAACCAACTTTTAAATGATTAAAAATGTTTATAAATTCTTAAAAATTATTCACCATGTCCTAAAAATTATTAAAAAATCCTTTTTATGGGATTTAACACCCCCCCCCCCCCCCCAAATTATAAAGTATGCAACAAATGAATGCAATCTTAGGTGCAGTGTTCGTATTCTAACTTTGATACTTTTAGAGGAATTTCATATGTAGTGTCTAAGGCTCTTTGGAAGACTAGGATATGACTTAATTTTGTCACTATTTCCAAACTAGACAAGCTCCTATATAATGTAGACTCAAGTGAGTCAAAGATATAGGGTGCTTTAATGTGACGTACCTAGAGCCTGATCGCGTGATAGGGATTGCATCCGAGAGGAAACATTTGGGTTGCTATGCATATACGTATAAAAGAGTGTTATATGTATATGTATGATAAAATGAATGTGCAAACATTGAAGTTATAACTAGTATATGGTTATGTAAATTGTTAATGATAAGATTATAATTGAGAATTATAAGTATATAGCTTATGTGGTAGATAAATGAAAAACAAAGAAAAGTAAAATAGGTATAGCATAGTTGGGCTAGATTTTTTGCATATGGATCTTAGTTAAGTGATTACACTAGTTAGGAGGGGTAATATAACTAGGGAATTAAAATATATGCGGTAGGTGCGAACTATTGATGAGGGGCGAGGATACTCTCATGCGAGTACGACACCAGATAATTATGAATAATTATGCTACATATTCATTATTGCATTTTAAATACTTGTACATATTTTTAAAATATATTTGGGCTCTGCCTCGTATAAAACATCCATTTTCAAAACCATTTAGGTGCTCCGCCACAGGGACGCCATACTTAGCTATCCTTCCAGGTAGAGGTGCAGCAGCAGCTGTGAATGCCTGCAGGGGTCGATTAGATGCTTCTATAATTGTTATCTAGATAGGATATTTACTTTAGTTTCCATTTCAAGCATGTTTCCCAATTAGGCAGTTCTAAAATTGTTCAGACTTTACATAATATTCTGTATCAGTGGATTATTGTATTTGGTTATACCGAGAGTTATTCGGTTAATTATTTAATTTCAAGCATCAATATTCAGTCAATTCTTGTGGTGAATGTTTAGTTAAATTGGTTACGTTTATTTATTTATTGGATTGGTGATTTAGATGGTTGATCGTTTTTAATAAAGTAAGTTATTAAGTTTTTGAAATTCGACACCAGGCCTAATAGTTTGTTAGTAATTAATTTATTATTCGACTGTGATGCTAAGAATTAACCAAACTGAGATTCCTATTTTATTTTTGTAGAGGATTGATCACCCATAATCAGAATAAGCGAGGTGTCACCGATTGTATTGGAGAATTAGGTTCTAGTGTCCTTATGATTTGTGTTGACTTGCTAAGTTTTCAGTGTTGATTTTCTTTGATGTGTAGTCATATACATAGGACTGTTGATTCATGTTTCACTTTTATGTTCCTCTGCTATTGTGTATAATTGAAGGTAATCGCATATGAATTCAATTTTTACTTCAGATTCCAAACAAGAGAGGACGAATAGCAAGGGTCATCGGGAGAGCTAACGGAGGAGAGGCTTAGCCGGAGCTACAGACTACTAGAGGGATGACGACCGAAACAGAGGTCACCATAATTGTTGCTCAGTAAGTTAATGCCATGATGACTTCCATGGCACAACAGTTTCCCCAAGCACCTTTACAGCAGCTAGTGGAACCAAGTCAGGATCACTCAGTGCCGTGAGAATGGGAGAGTCTCAGAGGGGGCATTTAAAAAGTCCATTTGTCGAAGTTTTAGGGAAATGCAGATGTTGTAGTAGCTAGCCATTGGAAGAAGGATATCCAGCGGCATTTAAGTATGATTGAGTGCAGTGACACTCAAAATAAGATTTTGGTGACTTTTGAACTTGTAGGAGCAACAATGCAGTAGTGGGAGTCTATCACCATATCTAAGGAGAGAGATACTATAACTATCGAAGAGTTTTGGGTGTGGTTCGATCGCAAGTTCTCTTCATCCACTATTTAGACAGAGATATGAAGGAGGTTTATAGACTTATTGCAGTAGGGTCGGGCAGTGGCCGAATATGTTGAGGAATTCACCCATTTGGCAAACTTTATGCCTGATGAGGTGAATATAGAGGAGAAAAAGAGGATGAAGTTTACCGATGGACTCACCTGGAGGATCCAGTAACACTTGTTGGGTAATCCAACATGGAAGACTCATACTGAGGTCATCAATGCCTCATTTCTTCACTACCAGGATCATCACTTCCATGTGAAGGGAGGCAAGAGATTTAGGGATTATAGCCAACGTGGGAAGACTTAGGGAAATGGTGCTAATGGAGCATCACAGTAGCAACACAGTAGGTATTATGAGCAGGATGACCAGCAGGGGGATCCGACTAAAGATTCAGACTAGGGGGATTCCAACCAGTAGATCATGGATCCAAACGGGGCAATCAGGGCCAATAATTTATTTCATAGGTCCAACAGGGCCAAGGGAATAATAGGGGTGGCCATCAAGGCTGACGCCACCAGGGTCAGCAAATAGGGAAGCCCCGATATGGCCAGAAGGTCCAGAGATAAGCGGATTTCATAGGAAGGAGTTTTATATATGGAGAGTAGGGACACATGCAACGAGCTTGTTCGTAGCTACCTACAAGACATAAGTAGTGTTCCCAAAAGGGGTAATAGTTGCAGCAGTTCTTGGGGCTATTTGGGCATGCACTTTACGTTCGTGAACTAGTTGAACAACCAGTGACATTGGCAATTAAAGGTATGTTTTCTATCTATGGGAAAATGGGGCGAGTTTTGTATGAAATAAGTGTGTCATAGTATTTTTTAGCACAAGATTCGCGCGTAAGACACGTTTAGTGGATGTAGCATCAGTATCACTATTATGAGTAAATATTTACCGTAGGGTAACGAGGCTCTCTTTTATTCCATATAAAGAGGAGCATTTGTGGACACTGTGATGATATGTTTTAATGAATATACGCATTCTTATAGAGATATGAGTATGATGTTATCCTGGGTATGGACTAGTTAGCGACAGTTTTAGCGATGGTGGACTGTTACAGTAAGGCTATCACGTTCGCTATTCCAGGGAAGGATGTGTTGCTTTTGCAAGGTCTCGTCTTGAGAGAGGGTCGAGCCCGCGTTTATATTATATTAGGGAGGAGACTTCAAAGAGTATAGTTGTCTCGTTATATTCCATCCGTGTGTGTAGGGACTTTACTGATGTGATTCAGGGGATACTGGGGTTAATGCCGAGCTAAGAGATTGAGTTCATTATTGACTTAGCGTTGGGGACTTAGTGATAGTGAGCATTTTATTTTATGACTTCTTTATATATGTGGGAGTTGGTAATCTGATTTAGTGGCTTTTGGGGATAGGTCTTTTTTGGGTGTCCCGATAATGTGCTTTAGGCCTACGAATTTTGATAATCGACAAAGATAAGTAGTAGTGTATAGGGGGTTCCTTATTTGGATTTCTCTTGCGAGACATCCTACGCACAAACCTTAGTAAGTATCGGGAGTTGGAAGACGTTTTGTGGCTCTAGGTTATTAATTTAGTATGCTAGTCATTACACGTGTGTAGATAACACTTAGAGTATAGAGCTATTATATGAGTTAAGGCTAGTGGAGCTAGGTAGTGCTGTCTAGAAAGAATTAGGGCATGTTTAGACCACTAGTTGATAAGTGGAGAAAGCTTGGAAGCATTGAGTCATCATTAATAGGGTAATCGAGTATACCCTTACTATATAGTCACACAAAGCATGTGGGGCTGAGTTTGATGCATATAAGTTGCATTCATGGCATTTGTGCAGATATGCACAGAATATAGGATGTATGGGCACCCTACTTAGTTTGATATTAAATATTGTCCAAGATAAGGTAACATGGAGGAAAATGAGTTGAGTCGTATGCCTATAGGGCATTTAGTAGAAGAGTTAGAATGGTGAGGTTGACTGAACTTCATTAGAGGAAGAAGATAGTCTGGACATGTACAACAGGGCGTGTATCACACCCGAGATGGGTTCAAGGACTGTGAAGACACAGGAAATGGATCATTCTTGCCAAGGTAGGTTCCAATAGTTTGGGGAAGTAAACCGGAATCGTACTCAGTCAAGATATGAGGGTGGCTTGCGCATAAATTGGAAGTTATTATATCAGATGAGAGGGATCGACAAAGTGCACGATTTTGGAGCAGACACATGGGTCACGGTTTTGGTATAGCCTAGGAGGGGGAATAAGATGTACTACATAATGTGGGATATAGGAGGTGTGGGTCAGTGTGGAGCAAGACATAGAGAAGTTTGTCTCTAGGTACACCACTTGTTCGATGGAGAAGGTTAAACCTAGGCGATAAACTAAGAGTCTTACAAACTGGTGATCCCCGTGGGTGCACACACCGACGGTTCAATTTGGGGTTATTAACATTACAGAAGGTTCAAAATACACTCTGGGATATTGTGATTGATTGACGAAGATAGAATAGTTATTACTGGTTTGGGAGAATTACAATATTAGGAAATGCGCCCAATATTTCATTGTAGAAAGAGAATGAGCTGACACGAGGTGCCGCCCAACATTATTGTAGAGTAAGATAAGATCCTTGTGTCCCACCTCTTGTAGAGTTGTCAAGATGCTATGGGGACAAAGTTGCGATTGATCAAGGCTTACCACCCGCAGACCGACGGGTAGTCGAAAGGGGTGACTAAGATGTTGGAAGATATACTAGGAATGTGTATTTTGGACCTTAAGGGTAATTAGAGCAGTAATTATCGTTGGTAGAGTTACATACAGTAACTCACACCAATCTACTATGGGTGTGGCACTTTTTTAGGCCTTGTACAGGAGACCTTATCGTCTGCCCACTGGTTGGTTAGAGGAGGGAATAAACATCTCAGATCGAACGTTATTTAGGGTACGTCGACAGGGATTGAGTTAATCAGGAATTATTTTCGAGTAGCTCAGGAGCGTTGAAAGAGTTATGTCGTTATGAACCAAAGATTTTGAAGTTGATGTGAGTGGTCAAGTATTACTGTTGGTATCTCCCATGAAGGGAATGATGCGATTTATGAATATGAGAGGCTAGCACCTAGGGATGTGGGGACTTTCCTAATTATCGAGAGGGTAGGATCAATTGTGTGTAGGCTTGTCTTATTAGAGCATTTGCATCAGGTTCATGACGTGTTTCGTTTGTCATCATTCAGGAGGTATATTAAGAATGACCTAGTATATCAACATATAATGATTAGAAGAGACTTATTGATATTTTTGGACCATAGTGAGTAGGACTCCGGTCAAGATGGTACCGTTAGTGCATGTGTAGTAAGGGAAGCATAATGTCATCATGAGTTGATTTTGGAACGTGAGGATGTCATGCAAGAAAATGGTATTCGAAGCTCTTTGTACCAGGTATGTACACATTTTGGGGATGAAATTCCGTTGTAACGGAGCGAATATGTAAGACCCTATATTTTTAGAGTATTTTAAATTGCACGTGTGTACATAATTTAATTAAATTAATAAATAAAGTGAATTAAATAAATATTATTTAGAGAGTAAAAAGATTAATATGTATGTGCCTTTGTATTTACTTGTGTGATAAGTAAATTAAAACATATTAATTTATATTACGTCGTAAGTGATTAAAATTGACAAATTTGACGATATCTCATTCGGAACGCGCGCTTAGGGTCTTGTTGGGAATGAAATGGAAAATTAATGATTGATAACTCGGATGGTAATTTCGGGTGC
The DNA here is from genome assembly GCA_949130495.1 of Sambucus nigra. NCBI lineage: Eukaryota > Viridiplantae > Streptophyta > Magnoliopsida > Dipsacales > Adoxaceae > Sambucus > Sambucus nigra. Next base: position 428,017,542 of record OX422219.1, read on the forward strand.
ACTAATGATCTGGAATGGGTCAAGATAGTCAGAATTAGGTACCCGGTGGTTTTAATTGGGTTTCGGGGACGTTTTAGGCTAAACGTGACCCGTATAAGGGCGTTCAGGTCATTTTACAAGTGGAGCTCAACTAATTTCTGAATTAATGAAGTTTAAGGTTATATTTAGGGAAGCGAGAGGGAGTGGGCATCCATTTCACCATCCAAAAGACTTAAGTTTCGAGAGAAGAGAGAAAAGAGAAGGGAAAACAAAGAGCAAGTGAAGAGAAACGACCCGAGAGGAGAATCAGAGAATTCTACGGACAAGATCATTAGGTAAAGATGATCAAAACAAAAGAATGCAGAATCTCTACGGGTTAAAAGGCAAGTGTTTATCTTGCTTTAATTATAGATGTGGTTTCAATAGTTCATGAATAAATTTGGTGTAGGAACATAAATTTTCGGGTGGGATTAGCAAGTAAACTGGGACTTTTGGGAATGAATTCATCATGAAATAATTTGAATGTAATTCCATGCTAAATCTGATATGATTTGTGTTATAAATATATGATCTTTAATGACTAATATGAGAATTGGTGAAATCTTGAATTAGGATTGAGAAAGTGAATAATTCTTGATAAACAATTGTTAATCCCATGAATTTAATGTTTTATGGTGAATTTGGATGTAAAAACGTGTACTATTACGTTTAGGATTGATTGTAAGTTTATGTTTTGGGTTTTAATGAGGTTTGGAACTCATATGGGTTGAGGGAAATTGATGAATCTAGTAAAAAAAAATAAACAGGCCACTACCCATTATCGAACCGACTCACAGCTGGGGGCAAATCGAATCACCTACCGAACTAGTTCGATCAGGTATGTGAATCGATTCAGTCTAGTTATTGGACCTCTTTTGGTGGTTTGGGTTTTTTCATGGACCGTTTAGGGTCCGTCTTGATTTATGGAGTTTAATGGGTGACTTAGGACTTCTAGGATTATATAGGAAAGATTATAACCTACCCTGGGTTATACGGGAATCAAATCCGGGTACGAGTTTATGAGTGTATTAGGATAAATAACCATCGAGTTATAGCTTATGAAATCGGGTTGGGATTTTAGGAAGATAGCCTACGAATTTGAGTAGAATAGGTTGGTGGCAAGAAACATGAGGTTATTATATTAATATAAGTAAGTGAATACTTGATCAATTGAGAGTAGGGGAAAACTCAAGATTTGTGTGCTAGTGCTACGAGTGATATATGCATGATTAGCCGGTTATATGTATATGTACACATACTGAGGTCAGTGGCGGAGGGACTGTGTAAGTTGGGTGGGCAAGTGCCCCAGCAAAAAAAAAAATTAGTTTAGTATTTTGGAACAAAAAATAAATATAACAGAAAAGGGGGTCTAACGTGAAATATAAAACCTAAGTTATAACCTAAAAGAAAACTAAAACCCATTTTATTTCTGCTCACATCCGCTCACTCTGCTCACAGAGTCACAACCGCACCTCACCTCCTTATTGCTTCCGCCCCTGACTTCGTCACTCCACGCAGCCATCCACCTCCTTCTTCCTCATCCTCCATTGTTATGTAAGTTATCCTTCCTTTCTTCAACCTTTTAGTTTTTTTTTTTGTATGATGAACAGAGCTAAGATTTTTTTTCTCCTCCATTGTTGCCTTGTATGATGAAAACAGAGTTATTTTTTTTCATTGTTTAGTATTTAGGTTTGTTGTTTAGTTTAGATTTGAGTTCATTATTTTTTCCCAAAAAAATAAATTACAAGTTAATAATTTAAATAAAAATTATAGTTGCTTGATTTGTTGGTTACAATTTAAATAAAAATTAAACTTGATTTGTCGCTATGATTTAAATAAAAATTAAACTTGATTTGTTGCTATTTAGATTTGTTTTTTATAAATTAATGTTTGGTGAGCTAAAATAATTTTATATTTAAACTTGTAATTTCAGTTATGGAAAAGTGTTATAAAAGAACTCGTGAAAATGTGGTGCCTCCAACGAAAAAAATCGATGTCCAAAAGGAACCTACTCCAAAAAAGATAAGTCGAAGTTGGATTTAATTTGACTTGTCAGATCTTCCTTTTGATCTGAGTTTAAGGCCACAAATTTCCGAATATTATGCGAACGATCAAGATAAGATTAGACGGGTGATTAGGCATAAATTCTTCACATTTATCCCCTTAATTTCGGTATTTTTATGATCCCGTGCATTGTAAATATCTTAAATTTGTCTTATACTTATGCTACTAACCCTTTTGGCAAGTATACCATATTTTGTGTATCTCTTATGTGTTTTACAGGTATTTCATGCAAATTAGTGCAAAAGAGAATGCAAGACAGTGAAAGAAAGTAAGAAATGGGGAGTTCAAGGGCATTTTTGTAATTTTACATATATATTCCAGTGGTGGGTAAAACTATAAAGTTGAAGAGATCTAAATTACAAGAACGTTGGAAAAAACATCACCCCAATCCGAGCTACGGTGAAGAAGTTATGCCCATTTAAAGTTGGAGACAGAAAGTCAAAGTTGAAATTAATTCTGGAAGCTGAAGAGTTTCAACTCTTGAAATTTCTTGTATAATTCCTTTTTATTATTTGTAAATTGTGGGAGGCATGGGAAGTTTCATTTTTGAGATATATAAAATGGCAAACCCTAGTAGGAATAAAGGAGGTTTTGTTCCTTCACGTTGTAGGAGACTAGTAGTTAGTTTTTAAAGGATTCTTGTATCCAAGAACCCTAGTTTTGAAGTTTGGCTACTATTCAAGATTTAAAGATCTATTCAAGATTCATCATTCATCCATTGCAATTAATTTTAATTTATTGTTTTTACTGCTTTCATAGTTAGTTTAATTAATTGTTACTTTCTAGTTTTCCAATCCCAATTCAAATCATGTTCTCAATTTTCTAGATTTAGTTATGAATTCTTGCACTTTCATTTTTAAGTTTTCTTTTATTTTAATCATGTTAAGCTAATTTTTTAAGGGTGGGGATGCATAAACCCAACCCGATGTGGTATGCATAGATATAAAATTTGTCCTCTAAATTAAATAAGTGATTAGATTGTGTTGTATAGTTTCACAACCATTGTAGACCTTTTGACCTCGTTTGCCCTAGGTAACCGGGGTGCTTAAGGATGAAACGCATGTGAACTATTGCGACACTGCTTTACTCATTCTTTGATTATATATAATGCGGGATTGAACCTCATTTATGTAATACTTTGGAGTAGTAAAGACTGGGTCTGATCAATTATCTAATTTATGACTAATTTTGTACTGGCATACACACTAGGGTTTGGGGGAGTGTATTCTTAACCCATTTCTTCATTCATATTAATTCCTTCTTAGTTAGTTAATTTTTCATGCGTAGGTTAATTTAATTGAATTTAGTTAATTCATAGATAAAATCCAAAAATCAATCATCTTTTTCTTTTCTTTTATTTTAATATCAACTTTAGGATTAAACTACCTTACTTTTGTCGTCACATTCACTCGTCCTAGTTTCCTGAGCACTCGATACCCAGACTCACCACTATACTCCTTAAGAGTGTAGTTACAAGTTTATGTTTTTTGTATTTCGGTTGGAAGCCGATAACAACGACTAGCGTATTTACATGGACGCTCGGTTTTTCCACTCGATCAACGAACATATTTGCAAATGGGTCCTTGTCAACCCTATACGCATTTATTTCCTCAAACAATGTTTGGAAAAGGGCTCGACGTCTCAATGTAGCATGGTTCACTCAATTTGGGAGTTGGTTGGAATATAGTGTTAAGGAGGATGTTGCATTCTGTTTGCCTTATTATTTGTTTCGTCCAGAGTCTGTGGACAGATATCAAAGTGATGTTTTCGTTAGAAGTGGATTTAATAATTGGAAACAAAAATGAAGACTCCAAGAGCATCTTAATAGTGATGCTCACATTGTGGCGTATATGAAGTGTTGATATTTGTTGAATCAAAATCAACATATTGAGGCGATAATTGATAACCAATAGAAGGAGTGTCGGGATGAGTATCGTTTATGGCTGGTTACAACCATTGATGTGATTCGATTTCTTTTACGACAAGGGTTATCTTTTCGTTCGCATGACAAATCAGAAGGCTCAATGAATAAAGGTAACTTTCTTGAACTTTTACAATGGCTAGCTAATAGGGATGCAACGGTTAATAATGTAATTCTTAAAAATGCGCCAGGAAATCATAAATTAACATCACCGGATATTCAAAAAGATGTTGTAAATGCCATTGCTAGTGAGATTACCAATGAAATATTAAAAAATATAATGGGGGAACCATTTTCAATTTTAATTGACGAAGCTCGTGATGTATCGGTTAAATAGCAAATGGCTTTTGTTGTGCATTATGTGGACGAAAGGGGTTTTGTGATGGAAAGATTTGTGGGTATGGTACACGTTCCTGACACAACATCTAACTCACTTAAAGCGTCACTTGATCAATTTTTCAACAAGCATAACTTGAGTGTCAAAAACTTAAGTGGTCAAGGTTATGGTGGGGCAAGTAACATGCAAGGCGACTATAATGGGATTAAATCACTTATTTTGAGGGAGAATAAGTCAGCGTTCTTTATGCATTGTTTTGCACATCAACTTCAGGTGGCACTTGTCCATGTCGCAAAAGATCTGAGGTATATTGATGAGGTCTTCTTCTTAGTTAATAATTTAGTGAATATTGTGGGGGCATCATGCAAGCGTCGAGACATTCTTCGAGAGAAGGAAGTGGAACGAATTTTTAAGCAACTAAAAAGTGGTGATATATCAAGTGGTAGAGGGTTAAATCAGGAGACTAACCTAAAGCGGGCCGGTGATACCCGTTGGGGCTCACACTATGGTACATTAATAATGATTGTAATGTTTGGATCTGTGCTTGATGTTCTTGCAGATTTGGTGGAACATGCTACTGATAGAAAAGGTGAAGCATTAAATTTAATTAAATCAATGCAATCTTTTGATTACATATTTACCTTGAATTTGATGAGGAATTTACTTGCAATAACCAACGAAATTTCCAAAGCATTGCAACAAAAAGATCAAGATATTGTAAATGCTATGACTTTAGTGAGATTTTCCAAGAATCATATGCAAAAAATGAGAGATTATGGGTGGGATCATCTATTGGTGGAGGTTTTTTCTTTTCTTATGAAATATGGTATATCAGTTCCTAATATGGAGGATAATTTTAGTCTTTTAGGAAGATCAAGGCGAGGACCGGAGATAGCTAATTTACATCATTATAAAGTTGACTTGTTTTAGCTTTGCGTAGATAAGCAACTTATTAAACTTAACAACCGTTTTGATGAGGCGAATTCAGAATTGCTTATATGTATGTCATCATTTCATCCGAGTAACTCATTTGCTGCTTTTGATATAGATAAATTGGTTCGTCTCTCTGAATTTTATACTGATGATTTCTCAGAACAAGAACGTATTGTACTTTAGGATGAGCTTGAGTTGTATGAGTTTGATATGAAATCAGATGGGAACTTTCTAGAAGTGGAAGGTATTAATGGTTTGGCTAAGAATGGTTGCGAAAGGAAAACACATTGTGTATGTTTCAGTTTATAAGCTTCTAAAATTGTCTTTAATTCTTCCCGTTTCCACTTCTACGGTTGAGAGGGCATTTTTCGCTATCAATATTTTGAAAACTGATCTCCGAAACCGCATGGGGGATGGTTGGTTAAGTGATAGTTGTGTGACATATATCGAAAAGGGTGTCTTCGATTGTATTTCTAATGACGCAATTGTGGATCTCTTCCAGAAGATGAAAAACCGCATAGGGAGATCGTAGAATTGTTTAAATCTAGTATTATGTATTTTGACAACTTTCTACTTTTGTATGAAAATGTTGAGATATGTTTATCATTTTTTTATCAATGAATTGTTATTGTATTCGATGTTGTTTTTTTAGTTATAACTGTAAAATTTACAAATAAGCCCAAAAAAAAAATCGGGGGCTACCACCCCCGAACCCCCATTAAGGAGTAGTGCCCCACCATGACTAGATTCCTGGCTCCGCCACTGACTGAGGATGACAGTATGTATATATGAATACATCTATGTGTGACTGATATATGTGAACATACTAATCTAGATATGTTATCATTTGGAAGTTGCACAAAGTGGGCAACCCACCCTGGCGTGACCAACAGCTATTGGGTTGTTTCCCCGGGTCATAGGGCTATTGCATGACTAGTGTATGTGAGTTTAGAGTCTAGTTGGGTAATGTGGTATGGTTATGGCCCACGGATGTATGTCTATGTTCGCCTCAATTTTTTGTGTTTACGATTTGGGTTTGGTGGTGATATTCCTGATAGAATAATAAGGATTACATCCGAGAGAATAGCTTGGGGATGCTATGTATATACATATAAATGAGTTTTATGTGTATATGTGTGATAAAATGAATGTCTGAACATTGAAGTTATAACTAGTTTAGAGTTATGTAAATTGTTAACAATAAGATTATAACTGAGAATTATAATGATATAACTTCCGTGGTAGCTAAATGAAAAACAAAGAAAAGTAAAATACATGTAGCATAGTTGGGGATGATTTTTAGCTTATGAGGCTAAGTTAAGTAATTATACTAGTTAGTCAAGGTAGCATAACTAGGAAATTAAAATATATGCAGTAGGTGCCCGCTACAGATAAGTGGCGGGGATAATCTCATGCGAGTGAGACACCAGATTATTATGAAACAATATGCTACATATTCATTATTGCATTTTAAATACTTGCAAATATTTTTAAAATAGTTTTGGGCTCTAACCTGTATCAAAAATACTTTTTCATAACCATTTAGGTGCTCATCCATAGGGTCACCAGACTTAGCTATCCTTATAGTCAAATGATGCATCTTCACTTGCGGATGCTTGCAGGGGTCGATTAGATGCTTCCATCATTATTATCTAGATAGGATGTTTACTTCAATTTCCATTTTGAACATGTTGCTCGGTTAGACAGTTCTTAGATGGTTTAGACTTCACTATATATTCTGTATCAGTGGATTATTGTATTTTGTTTTGCCGAGAGTTATTTGGTTAATTATTTTATTTCAATTCATCAATATTCAATCAATTCTTGTGGTGAATGTTTAGTTAAATTGGTTGCGTTTATTTATTTATTAGATTAGTGGTTTAGATGGTTGAAAGTTTTTTAATAAAGCAAGTTACTAAGTTTTTAAAATTTGACACCAGGCCTAATAGGTTGTTATTAATTAATTTAGTTTTTGACAATGATGCTAAAAATGAACCAGACTGAGACTCCTATTTTATTTTAGTAAAGGATTGACCACCCATTACCAGAATAGGTGGGATGTCACATATGGTATCTGAGCATTAGGTTCTAGTGTCCTTAGAATCTGTGTGGACTTGCTACATTTTTAGCGTTGCTTTTTCGTTGATGTAGAGACCTATACGTAGGGTTGTTGATTCATATTACGCTTTTACGTTCCTCTAGTATTGTGTATAATTGAAGGGAATTGCATACTAATTCAGTTTGGTTTCAGATGCCAAACAGGAGAGGATGACCAGCGAGAGCCACCGGGAGGGCCAATGGAGGAGAGGCTTAGCCAGAGTCAAAGACTACTCGGGGGACGGTGATCGCAGCATAGGTCTACATTATTGTTGCTTAAGCAGTTAATGCCGCGATGACTGCCATGGGAGAGTCTCAGAGGGTCCTTTCAGAGGGGCCATCCGCGGGAGTTTCAGGGAAATGCGGACGCCATAGTAGTTAGACAATGGAAGAAGGACATCAATCAGCATCTACATATGGTTGAGTGCAGTGACACTCAAAATCTGATTTTGCAACTTTTAATCTTATTGGAGCAACATTGCATTAATGGGAGTCAGTTGCCATGTCTTAAGAAAGGGTACTATGGCAATAGGAGAATTTTGGGTACGGTTCGACCACAATTTCTTTCCATCCGCTATTCAAACAGAGATGCGGTGGAGGTTTCTAGACTTATCATAGGAGGGCCTAGCAATGGCCGAATATGAGGAGGAATTCACTCGTTTGGCCAACTTTGTGACTGATGAAGTGAATTCGGAGGAGAAAAAGATGTTGAATTTTATCGATGGACTCACCTAGAGGATCCGAAAACACTTGTGGGGTAATCCAACATTTAAGACTTATACCGAGGTCATCAATGTCGCACTTCTTCACTGCCAGGATCACCTCTTCCATGTGAAGGGAGGCAAAAGAGTTGGGAAGTCTAGCCAGCAGGGCAAGACTTAGGGAAAGACTGTGTGAGACGGTGTTAGTGGGGTATCATAGAAGCAGCATAGTAGGTATCGTGAGCAGGATACCTAGAAGGGGATCCGTCCAAGAGATTAAAATCAAGGGGATTATGACCAGGAAACGGTGGATCCATATAGGGCCATCGGGCCATCAACTTATTCCGCAGGGCCAGTAGGGCCAAGGGAACAATAGGGGTGGCCATCAGGGGTGAGGCTTTAAGGATAGAGAATGTAACACCCCTCCTATCAAAAAGACGAGTGGCCATCCATATATAAAAATAAAATGAGAGTCTCATATGGCTCATTCTTAATATCACTGTCAAAATTCAATTGATTACTAATCACCTATTAGTTTAACGAGATATGTTAAATTTTAATCTTCAATTATAATACTAAAAACAAACCATTCACCAGAAAATCCATTCACAATAACAATATAAGTAGTAACACCACTAAAGAAGTCGAAATGTGACATTAAATAAAACCAAGTACTGAATAAGCCATCGGTTACTAATAATCCAAACTGAACTAATTAAAACCTAAAGTAAATAAATCTGATAAAAGGGGCGACATGCCCAGCCAATGTCGAAATGGAACCTAATCTAAGTTAACAATGATAGGATCATCTCGTCGAAACCTGCAAGCCTCCACATCAACTGCAACTACGTAAACCTAGAGAGAAAAATCATCCTTGGTGCCCCTTTGGCAAGACACCTAAAAGGTTTTTAAAATATTTTATACAGGTCAGAGCCAAAACCTTTGAAAATATGTAGCAAGTGAATAAAATTGTTGTAATGAAAATGTAAAGCAATTATCCATATTTAAACTCATAGCGCACTCATGTGAGATGAACCTCACCCCTCATCTAATGTGTGCACCTATCATGTGCTTCTTACCCCTCCTAGTTACGTTACACGTCTAACTAGACTCATCAATAATCTCAATATAACACACTACCCTGTCTCGAGTATATTATTTCTTTGTGATCTTAATTAGCTTACCCCTTTGCTTAATTCATTCTCAATTATATTATCACAAACTTATTTTCATAACATACTCCAGCTATTAATAAACCTTCACACTTAAGGACTTATGCCCATATATAATCATCGCCACCTTTATATACATATGTTGTAAGACATCAATCATATATACACAAATATCACTCGCTATGCATGTAATCACAATTCCTTTGAGTATTTCCACGTTGGATGCAAAATCATTAGCATGCTATCAAGCTCTAGGAATGTCCACCACAACCTGGGAAACCGGGTTAGAATATCACCACCGAACCAAAAATGGAAACAAAAATCGGAGGCAGTCATGGCCTTAAGTCCGTGGATTATAACCATGTACATTATTCCATGGGACTCTAAATCTACATAGGGTGGTCGTTCACAAACCTATGACCCAGGGGAACGGTAGTACCTCAACTAGATTTGTCAGAGTGACCTCCCACGACACGCAACCTCCCCCGATGGCATATCCTCTAGGATGTGTATACACATAATCCGGCTAATCCGTGCCTATCCCCCGAAGCACTAGCCTAGTTGTACCAAGTCTGGCACTGACTCTTAAATATTTAACTAACCACTAATTAAATCAATAATGATACTTAACATCCCTGGATTGCCTGGACCTTCCCAACCATCATATATCTAAAATTCACCCATTTATTCATCCCTATTTATTTATTTTATTATTAGATGGTGATACCAGAAATAGTATCACCAGGTCAAGGTGTATTCTAGCTTAATCCAGTACAACAATGGCGTAAGAACAAGTACGTAATACAAAAAGAGATGAGGCAAAGGAGAAGATAACACCAGATATAAGTGGTTCTGCTGGAGCCTACATTCACTGTGCAGTGTGAATGGTTATTTTCACTATAATGAAGGCATTAGTGGCCTGTAAATACAACACTCAAGATTTTTTCTCTCTACTTTGTATTTTGATAGTGTAAGATGTGAGTGCAGATTTGATGAGGCACCGCATCGAGCATGTTTTAGACTTGAGAAATGTGGTTGCACCTACGTATCTGTCTTTGTGGAATCAAAGTCTGCGTAGTTCATGGGTATGTATGATACATCGGAGAGAGCTCTGTTTTTGGTGGTTTTGTTGCGTAGGGGTGCCTAATACGGCGAGTCGCCTCTCAAATGCCCACTTTTGGTAGCTTTGGTGCGTGGAGGTGCCAAATTTGGCTACCCGCCTCTGAAACACCCATATACCATATAATGAAACTATAAAAATATGCTCGTCACTATCAAACCCGTGACGGGGCTCCAAAGGTGTTGGGGGGGGGGGGGGGGGAGAGCTATATTTCCTCTCCTTACTTTTTCCCCAAGACCGCCATCCATCAATTGAGGGGGGAAACCTCTTTTTATAACAAAAAGTGCCTCAAGTGGGCTTGACACATGTCATGTAATATGTGGGACTAAATGTCTAATATTTATGGTGCCAATTGTCACAATATATGTGGTGGCATATCAAATAATTAATTAAATCATTACTAGAATATTGTCTAGTGTATTTCATCCAAGACGGAGTATACACAATATATTAAATTGCGTATAATAATATTTTAGCCCATGTAGGGCTTGGATTGTAGTAAAACTTGATAAATCATAAATCAATATTTGATCAAATATGTGGGGTTAATTTATTACAGTGTCGGTGGTTAATTCATTTAACCCCACTCTACATTTTCTCCTCGTAGACATAGTTAGTGTGTTGATGCTTCAGCTGAGACATATTAAATATGTGTACGAAATAAGTCGTTTAGCCTGTTTTGACTAGAAAATCATCACAAAAACATGTTTGGTCTCTTTTTTATGCATGTATATGCATATATCATCTGTAAGTAGTTTTGAGGGCTATTTTTGTTGCCTCTGCTTTTCATTTTGGAGGAGTATTTTGGGGGTTTCCCCCATTCCTCTTAAACGAGCACGTCTCCACAATTTATTACGGTTTCAAATGTTTTAAACAACAAGCTTGCCAGATATACTGGCCCGGGCAACCCATTGGTGGTTAATTAAGTATAGTGGATCTTAATCATAAGCTTAAAACTTATTTGAGCGTACTCGATCGAGCAACAATTAGTGCTTCGAGTGAACTGGGGTTTTTAAACCAACATATTTGGTAAGTGTGCCTAAAAGTCAGGTTCTTTAAGCGTGCCTAGTAATGTAGGACTTTAGTATCTCGTAAATCAGGCTTATGCCTAGTAATGTAGGGATTTTTAATCTCCCTTAAGAGGGTCATGCGTGTCAAGTAATATTGGTCTTTGGTGCCTAGTAATATAGGACTTGAATCTCCTATGAGTGAGGGTTAGGCGCCCAAAGTTATATTGGACTTAAATCTCCCGTAACTGAGGGTGGAGGTGGGCCAAATTATGTTGGACTTAAATCTCCCATATCCGGGGATCAGGCGGTCCAAGTCATATTAGTCTTAAAATCTCCCATAACCGAGGTTGGAAGAGGGCCAAGTCTTATTGGCATAAAATCTCGCATAACCGAGGGTCAGGCAGGCCAAGTCTTATTGGCATAAAATCTCCCATAACCGAGGGTCAGGTGGGCCAAATCATATTGGCATAAAATCCCCCATAATCGAGGGTCAGGCGGGCCAAGTCTTATTGGCATAAAATCTCCCATAACCAAGGGTCAGGCAAGCCTAGTAATATAGGGATTTATGAGAACTGTAATGCATCACTTTGGGCGACTCACCACAATAGTGACAAGGTTTATGAGAACTTTAATGCACCTCTGTGGTCGACTTGCCACAAAATTGGTAAGGTTTTAGGATAACTATAATGCACCTCTATGGGCGACTTACCTCGAAACTGGTAAGGTTTGTGAAAATTATAATGCACCTCTATGGGAGACTTACCTTAAAACTAGTAAGATTTGTGAAAACTATAATGCACCACTGTGGACGACTTACCTCGAAATTGGTATGGTTTGTTTGCAAACTCTGTATCTATGCTCCAGGTTTTGAGGGCAATTTTGTTTCCCTCCTGTCGCTTTGTTGGAAATAATGTCATATAATCAGTGCTATATATGAGCCATCCAATGGTTGTGTTAAACAACTCTGATATTTTATTTTGCGGATGCTTCATCAATGATGGCCGTTATGGGACGGAATCTGAGCATGCTTGTCACCTGTGTTTGCATCTAACTACAAGTGGTACACTATACAGTACTTTTCCCCCTCTATACTTTTTTTTATCTTTTATCTCAAGATAAATTAAAGTAAAGAAAAATATAACTACTAATTACAACAACATCTAAGAGTTAAAAGAATTTAAATACTTGCCACGGGGTATTTGCCCATAATTAAAAAATAAATAAAATCTCTTGAGCATTTGACTCTGACATATATACGGCCTAATGTAATTGCTCGAGCTCGATTTGATCATGTGCATTCAATATCTGCAAGGATAAGAAATCGACTCGAATTATGGCACAAAAAAATTCATTAGTAACTCATAAGGGATATTAAAACGGCATATAATCATGCGGGGTGTATCTTCCCCCTTTATTTTATTTTGTGTCAATAGAATAAAATAAACTCAGAAACATGCTTCGATGAGTCATAGACCTATTGTTCTGTGTAATTTTATGATGCGAATTTAATATGCTACAATATGCAGTTGATAGAGTGTGGATATATTATGCAGTGAGATATTTATCTCATGCCCCCACTATTTTATCAAAGCTTGAGAAAACTCAGGAGTTTTTGGATCTATTTAAGTCATATGCAAAATAATCCAGCCAGTAAGCATGTTGTGTCACTTCTAGGTGAATAATAATTATCAGACTTAAATTTTCATTTAACTAACATAATAATGTGAATAAATCATAGTTTAGAATAAATAGAATACAAGATACCTCAAAAAGTTGTTCCAAGCGACCATGGATGCGGTTGCTCAGGAGGTTGCTCTAAGCAACCATGAACGAGGCAGCTCGAGTCACTAGGACAAGGCCGCTTGAGGCACTAGGGTGAGGAAACTCGAGCCACTAGGACGAGGCTGCTCGAGCCACTAGGGCGAGGCCGCTTAAGCCACTAGGGCGAGCTTTATCGAGCCACTAGGGTGAGACCGCTCGAGGAACTAGGAGAAGGTTGCTCGAGGCACCTGCTCGAGGTACCACGGGTGAGATTGCTTGAGGTACTTGCTCAAGGCACCACGGATGAGGTCGCTCGAGGTACCATGACTTGCGCAAAATGCTAATTTTTTTCAGCAAAAATATTATTTTCCGAGGTCATTCTAAAAAATATCATTCTGATATGGTTGTTCGAAGGATGTCATTTTTGACATGGTTGCCCAAAAAAATATTATTTTTGCAAGATTATTTGAGTACATGTACATACTAAGTCTTAAAAAAGTTCCCTCGTGGGATAACATAAAATACTCGTGTAATTTCAAGGGGTATATGATTTTTTCAAGAATAAATGTTTTTCTACTCGAGCAACTCAAATTCGTGCGAGGCTACAAATATTTTTAAGTCTTCAAGAATAATTTTCAGGCGGTGTAAATAAATCACGCGTCATTTAAATATCATATTCCTCGAAATGAAATGAAATAGGAAGTGTACTTTATTTGGCCTACTTTTCTTTCAATAGCACATACCAATAATTGCAAGTCCTTATGTCAATATGTTCTAATGACATATAAATAATATTGTGCATTTTTTTTAAAGTATTTCAATTGTGGTGTTCTCCCACACTATACGTCATACCTCTAAAATAGGTGTCTCGAGTTAATATCTCGGTGCCTATATGAATATTTAAACCAAAAGAGTCCCATTTATTATGGGATTCGTGCAATAGTGGATCGCACTGAAAACAAATAAACTACTACTACTATCTCACATTCTAACACAGACTAATGACCCGTTTGTTTGCACCTCTTTAGTCTGAATTTAAGCCATTCAGATTTCAGAGACACCAAAAATACGTTTGTTTTTCAAGTAATTCAGATAGCAATCGTAATATTGTCCTCTTAATGATTCAGAGGTTCTAAACCCTCTGAATCTGAAAACTGAAATCCGGACTAAAATTTATTTCCAATAATACCCTTATCATTTATGTAAAATCACGGTAATACACATATATCCGAATCATTTTTAAATAAAATACAATCAAGAGTCATACATACAATAAAACTCTTTCTTTATACGATTTTCTTTGCAAAATCTATATAAAGACACACAAACAAAGAATAAACGAGTAGAAGAGTTTGGATCCACAATCTGGAGAAAAAAAAATCAACAAGTACTCTTCTCCTTCGTCCTTTTTCCAACTAATTTTTCTTTATGTTTTTATAGCTGTAAAAAAAATAAAAAAAACAAACCTCAGAGAACTTCTTCCCTTTGTCTATATGTTTGTAAACTCTTTTGCCTCTCTAAAATTTTTATGCTTGACTCCTACTTCTTCAAAGATATGAAATTTGTTGATTTATCTCCTTAATCTCTCATTTTATCTTACAGAAAAAATGGCGTTGGTGTTTTTTTTGGTAAAAAAAAAAAATAATGCATCCGCTGTAAAACTTTCGAACTATATAAAACTTCAGATATGATTTTATTGTTGACATATGTTGACAACTTGACACAGGTGTCCATTACTGTATGTTGACGTAATAATAAAAAAAATTAGCAAATGGCACGTGTCAACGAAAACAACTCATTCTACGCGGTTCTAATATATTAATAACTCTATGGACACTACACATGCTACACAAGTACTACAGAAGGCCCATATGTCATGTCTTCGTACACTGCGCATGCTGCGCAAGAAGTTTTAATGGGAAACACTAGTTTTGATTGATGCATCGTTTTTCGTTCTCTTTTAAATAAATAATATGCAGATCCATTATTCACATGGCAAATCACGTGGAGCTCTCAACGTCATTTTTTATGCTTTTTTTTTGTGGTAACGTCATTTTTTCTTTGAATCCATGAGCTCTCAAGACAAACAAAAAAGTTGGCACTGATACCAAACCACCATTTGCTTGATACCTGATACCAAAAGTTGGCAGCTAAAGTTTTTGGAAAACTAAAGGTGTAGGCATAAATTCAACCCACATATTATACACTCACTAAAAACAAAGAAAAAAAATGTTAAAACTTGTTAAAAAATGCTAAATATCTTTTAAAACAATTAAAAAAATTGTTGAAACCTTTGTTTTAAGAATTTTTTTTTTTAAAATGAATTTATTCTTAAAACAGTTTTTTATAAAAACAAGTGAAAATAGTTTGTTAAAAAATTAGTAGCACGGAATTTTTAAAACACCTTTTTGAGGTAGCACATGTTTTTTGGTAAAAAAAAATAGTCTAATAATGTAGAATTTTTTTGTAATAAAAAACAATTTTTTTATGTAAAAGTATTTTGGTGATGTGGACTCACATTCATTAAAAGATATGGGTCCGCGCCAGCGGCACTAATCAATTGTCATGATGTGAGTCCGTGGTAGCTTTTAAGAAATAGTTTTTTATATTTTTAATTAAAAAAAAATACATTTTTTAGTTTTTTTTAATAAAAAATTATTTTTAAGAAATGAAAAAACAATTTTCTTAAAACAAAAATAAGATTTCAACAATTTTTTTAATCCATATTTCATCAGTTTTACTTGTAAACTATTTTTATTTTTATGTTAATTAAAGATGTTATGTTGCTCATGTAATTGATTAGATATGGCTCCAAAAGAATCGAAAGTAATTCCACGATCGAAATTTGCGGGCACGAATTTAGGCAAAGATTTTATAGATATGTGTCTGAAAGAAGTTAGTAGGGAAGGGTATAGTGAAATATCGTTGAAGATTGTGCCATGAAATAAGATCATTCAGGAGTTGAAAATAAAATATAATCACGAATTTGATAAAAAACAATTGAAAAATTAGTCGGACTATCTTCGAAATAATCAGAATTCAGATTTGAGATATAAATATGCAAACAAACCGTATACATTAAGAAATTTTATTTAGACATCAAACAAACAACTTTTTAAAATTCAGACGTGAGATTATGATAAAAAAAAAAAAAAAAAACGCAACCTAAATTGTTCCAAATTACCTCGCATATTTAATATAAATATAGAGGGGTTCATATCTCATGTTTCGCACAGCTCGATGCGTTTGCTCAAGAGTAAGTAGATTTCTTTTGTTTAAATCCAAAGGTCAGGTTAGAGGTGTGAATTTCTTGATGACTCGAACTTGGCGGTGGACTGATTTGTTACTCGGATACCAATGGTGGCTTGGGGGCCAAGGATGTTTCTCAAACCTTTGTTCGATCCAGTTGTTCGCCTGGAGATCAAGGCCGTCGAGGATGTACAGCCATAGTGGCTCGCAGATCGAAGATGCCACCTGTTTGGAGGTGGTTGTTTTGACACTGCCGGAGGTGGCTCGAAGCCCAAAGCTTCTCGGATGAAGCTGTTCGGAGAGAGAAAAAAATGACTTTCTTTTCTCCGTTTGTGGATTTACGAGAGAAAAGAAAATTAATTTATTTCTTCCGTGTTTGTGAATTGAGAAGAAATGAAAGGAAAAAAAGGAAAAATAAGTTTATACCCTTAAAACTAATAAAGCATGTTATAATATTTTAAATAAGATAATAACAAATTAATTCATCATGCATACCAACACAACAAATAGAATTTTTATTATTATAATTAACATAACAAACAAACAAGTAAAAATTATATTAATAATGAAAGACGAACTATATGAACAAATATAAAGAATGGCCACATTTAAATTATATTAAGGGTTTATCAAAAAATATAATGATAGATTCAACATGATAATTTTGTCAGCTTCTAATTGATACATGATAACATGTATACAAAGCTTTTAATTTCTAATTGATACAATTTAGCTGCTTCTAATTGATACATGGTGACAGGTATATAGATCTTCTAATTGATCTAATTAATTCATGATAATAACTTCTAATGTCTTTAATGTATGATAATTCCTATAGTTGTAGGGTCATAATAGGTATCATCCTATAGCTAATTGATTACCAACCTGTAAGTCTAATTGATTACCTACAAAAAGATATTATCCTATAGATATTAACACATTGGAGTGAAAATATCGAATCAGAAATATAAAACGACGTCTGGGAAGAAAAGTTTCATATACCTGGCAGTGCATGGGAAGGTTTATGTGGATATGTATCTGATTGTGTTAGGGGTAAAAAATAGGAAGTTTAATAAAAATATTCAAAGGTGGCTTTCTCTTCCTTCCATTTCTTCCCAATATGGACGGAAAATTTTGGAGAGAAAGTTTTGGTTGAATCTAAAAAAACATTCTCTCATTTTCTCTCCCTTTCCCTCCCAACCAAACTCTGAAACGACGAAAATACGAAATTTTCTCTTCCTTTCCTTTCTTTTCTCTCCATTTCAAAACTCCCAAACAAGCTCTAAGGGTTTTTCTGCAACTGGATCGCTCCCGTTACGAATTGTTTACCCATTTTGCACGTTTATTATTTTTGCGAGCAATTTGGAGACTTGTGTGGGTTCGTCAGACTAAATGGCTTCTCGGCAAAGCGCTCAAAATGCAAAAGTGATATTTTGGCCTGATTTTTGTAAATGGGTGTGGATTTTCACCCGATTGTAAAATACTGATGGGTTCTTAGTTTAACATTTTGAATCATCTTGCTGCCCGAGGTCCTATTTCCCCCCTTTCATCGGAGTGAATCTTTCTCATCGGAGTGATGAGACACCGTAGTAGCCGGAGCAAGTGACAAAGCCATGAGTGCCAATCTTAATATTACTACACACGCAAATCAACATTACATTTTATTGAAATCTGACATACGATTTTGGGGTATTTGGCCAATATGATGTACACCCAAACAATTAGTATTCGCCAAGCAGTATATATCTTTCAACACATATATTTCTTCTTCGTGACAGAATTAGTTATACATATTTTAATTATGTCAATCTAAATAATCAAACTATATTTTTTTATTTGAGATAAATATCAGCTCATCGCATATCTCAATAAATGTAATTCATGATGTTTCATAAAAGAAATATATATGGAATATTCAACAAAGAAAATGATAGAATATGAGAAGTAATGCTTATCTTCGTTCAATATCAGTGTTCCACCGCCACCGAGCTTTTCGTATGTGCATAAGGCGTTACACAATCGGAATTGCGAATACCTCCCTAATAGAGTTGCCAAATGTAAAATGTGAGTGCAGATTTGAGGAGGCACCACGTCAAGCGTATTTTATACTTGAGCAATGTGGTTGCGCCTACGTATCCATCTTTGCGGAATCAAAGTCTACGTAGTTCGTGGGTCCGTATGATACGCCGAAGAGATCTCGGTTTTTGGTGATTTCAGTGC
This sequence comes from Sambucus nigra, assembly GCA_949130495.1. NCBI lineage: Eukaryota > Viridiplantae > Streptophyta > Magnoliopsida > Dipsacales > Adoxaceae > Sambucus > Sambucus nigra. The sequence continues at coordinate 428,036,145 of OX422219.1, forward strand.
ATGGGGGATGCCTAATCTGGACGCCCAATTTTGGTAGCCTTGGTGCATGGGGGGTGCCAAATCCGGCAATTCGCCTCTCAAGCGCCCGTACACTGTATAATGAAACTATAAAAATCTTCACGTCACTATCAAACCCGTGACGGAGCTCCAAAGTTACGTGGGGAGGGGGGAGCTATATTTCCTCTCCTTACTTTGCCCCCAAGACCATCATCCATCAAATGACGGGGGAACTGTCTTTTTATAACAACAAGTGCCTCAAGTGGGCTTGACACATATCATGTAATATGTGGCACTAAGTGTCCAATATTTATGGTGCCACTTATCAAAATATATGTTGTGGCATATCAAATAATTAATTAAATCATTACTGCAGTATTGTCTAGTGTATTTCATCAAATGCGGAGTATACGCAATATATATTAATTTGCGCATAATAATATTTTAGACCGTGTAGGTCCTGGATTATAGTAAAACTTGATAAATCATAAATCAATATTGATCAAATCTGAGGGGTTACTTTATTAGAGTATCGATGGTTAATTCATTTAACCCCACTCTACAGACAAAGTTTTGCTAGGGTACCACTACTAGAAAAATAACAATTAAGGACAGCTAATTTGTTGTCCCAAAAGCTCATTTGTTGTCCGTAATATCATTTGGGACAGTCATAAGGACAACTAGAGCTGTCCTAATAGATGGGCGTCATAAAAGGCTAAAAGGACAACAATTGATGTCCTTTTGAGTATTTAGGACAGCAATTGCCGTCCTTTTTGTTCCGTCCTTTTAAATTCATATATTATTACATATTTATAAGGACAAATGTTGTTGTCCTTTAAAACGAAGTATATATATATATATATATATATATATATTATAAACTTATATTATAATCAGCCTAAATTCAATCTCTAATATAATAACATTAAATTAAAAAATAAAAACACAAAGACATTGACAAAATTTAACCTTAAATATAATAACAAAACCAAATAGTGTCTTATCACACTTCAAAAAATAAACACCACCACATACTTTCAAATTATCATTTCTACTTCTAAGTTAGTTACATTAATACATAGTCAAGCGTGGTTATCGATAGTATCAAATGCGACTGCTGCTGCTGCTGGTAGTGGGATGCCCGCTTCTCGTATCATACGAGCGATTTCAAGCCTAGATCCTGCTAGAGTTTCTCTCTTGGCCCTCGTGACTTTTTCTTGTATTTCATTTTCTAAATCAGCACGCACCATATCAATTTCTTCTTGATGATGATTCTCTTATGCCTCCACCTCTTCCCGATAATGACTATCTCGCTCATTGGCCTCCTTCTCTAGTCGAGCAATCTCACTATGATAATAATTAGATAATGTGGTTGAACGTGAAGAAGTTGGTTTAATGCATACTCCCATACACAATGTTCGTCGATGTTCGTCAGGTCCTATCACGTCCTCAAATATAACATCCCTCACTTCAATCCGATTTTGTTGATCAAATGGCAGCACATCCAATTATCTTTTAATCATTTCCTACAAATTGAGAAAAAACATATAGAACAATCAACTTCTTTTTCATTAATGAAACTTGCAAATATCCACCAAAATAAAATTCGTAATGTAAGTAAGTCGTTTGGATTGCAATTATCAACATATTTATACCTATCTGCCAACCGCTCCATCATCGACATCGTATGTGAGATCCTTTTTCTTACGTGTCCATCTCTAAACACTCAATTTGTCGATGGGCTCTTGTGTTGACTTCATCTAATTTATATATAAATAGAAAACATGTTAACAAAATCCTAAAAGAACATAAATATAATCATAGTTTAGTAGAACATATATATAATTATACTAAAGTAAGAACATATACTAACTTGTTGCTTTATTATGGTAATTGAAGTTCTCCCAATTCTAGGGTGGGAACAAAGATAAGCACGGTTAATGATATTCCTATTTGCCACCCGCTGCTAGTGAAAATAAATAATGTTAATGACATTTCAAGTTACTTGGTATTGTATACTCTCCTCACCAATTCAATGCATTATTTTTAGAAAATTTCGACCGATTCTTCTTTGTTTTTACATGTAATCCAACCTGTTTAATCATAAAAATAACATCAATAATTAAAAAAATAACATGCAAAATTCCGTCTACCAATTCAATGTAATACCTTTGTTGTTTCTTAACCCCACCGTTTCACTAAGACTTTTCATTGATTCGGGCTAACTTGGGGGGGTGTCATTGCTGAACGCTCTGCATTCGTGTTCAATTCCATATAATACTTCTTCTTAGTGTCATACTTAAAGGATCTCCATTGAATTTCAAGCTTACGACAACATATATTTCGGTAATTGTCTGGCGTATTTGTGTTAATCTAAGAAAAAAAATACATTAGTTAGAAATACTAGTAATTTTAAATATTTGATTTTACTAGTACGAGATTAATTTAATATTACCTTCACTTATTCCCAAACAAAGTCGATCTTTCGTTGATTCGCTTTTGTCCAAGAAGGCAAAGTCAAAGGAAACAAATCCCCTTGACGTGCATAATATCCGAGTTGACTCGCCAACTTCGTCGCATATGGTCCAATTGGTTGGAAATCTTCGTCCCAACCAAGTATCTTTTTCTCACCATTACCCCATTCATTCCATTGTTTGGCACTCCCTCTAACTTTCCTCTTATGAGAGGACGTGCTATTAGTATCACCTGTTCAAAAGTAATGAGCAAGCATATATAAAAATTTACAAAATTCTGATGTATAGATATCTTTTAATATATACCATCATGTGAGGTGCTCTGCAAGTTATTTATCATTCCACAGGAGGGTGTACCATCAATATTTCCTGTTAAAAAAAAGTATGCTTCTTGTAAATGATAGTTCCATAAGTAAAGAAGTAGCAACAAATCAAGGCCAACTCTTGGAATTATAATATTTTTAGTTCAAAATGTTCATAATTTCAAAACATTCAAAATGTTCATATTTGGCTAAGGGCTTAGACTTGAGTTTTGCATTCGAATATACCTCAGTATCATAGCCTTCAGATCAGTTATCACTACCAAATTTCATATTTAATGTTCGGTTAGCACCATGAATGTTATCAGCTACCAAATTTCAGTAATCAGTGCACCAGATCATTTAGCAGCAAAGCACCAGATCATTTAGCACCAAAGCATCAAAGCATTATTTAGCAAGTGAACAGGGCAAATGCATACTTTAGTACCAAATTAGATCAGTATACATAATTAAGACCTGCATTAATTCAAATGCAAATGCAAGTGTAAATGCATAATTCAGACTTGCATAATTTAGCACCATCTCATTTAATTCAGCAAATGCAAGTGGTGAATTCAACACCATCTCATTTAATTCAGTAAATATTGCACAAGCCAAAAACGAATTTGGTACAATAGAGAAAACATCAATGTTGAACTTCTTTTAAGTATCCTAAACCCTCCTTTTGACTGAGCTTCTTCTAACTACTCCTATGATGAAGCCAGAAATATAACACAATCCGATATGTTTTACACCAAGGATTGTATTTTCTTAATGCAGTCTAGATTGGATAGAAGCATGGGTGGTCATGGATGATCCAACTATGGCCAAATTCCAGCAAAATTCCGATCTCCGAAAATACATTTTATTTGCTTCCGAATAATGAAAAATAAATTTAAGTTATTGTTTATGCTCATTTGGTTTGGGGCGAATTTAAGTGTTTTTAACTTAAATAAGTTGGAAGATATTTCATTACGAGGGGCATGTATTTCTAATACAAAAGCTATGCCATTAAATAAGTTTAACCATATAAAAGGTATGACTATTTGTCTTCAATGTTTGATGTAGTTTTACACATTTAACTGTAGTGATAGAGCCTATAAGACAACTTTGAGAAATCAATCTCTACTAATTTATAAAGGATCATCCAATATAAACTAAATTAAGAGAGTAAGCATGTTAACTAGTACAAAATGGTCACATAGACCTGTGACTTGTCCTTCACGTTCCTACATGTGGTTGTTCGTCCATTTGCCTAACAAATAAACTGATTACTCATATATTCGTGAGATGCACGGGAAATCTGTAAGATTACTCGTATATTCGTGAGATGTACCTGATTTGATATTTGATTTGAAATATATTCATAACAGAGTATACTTAGACAAAGTACACTTATAAACTGATTTGAAATCTGAAAATGTACCTGAATCATGGACAAATCGTTGGCCACCTTCAAATATTGTAATTCAAATCTGCTTTGTTATTTTAAAAGCCACATTTTCTCTCATTTCTCTAGACAAAATGCTTAACCTAACAAAATTTATTTTGTATGTATGGTGTTTCCCGGGCATCGATTGGAAAATTGGGATTCTAGTCGTAAAAGCGGCTAAACTATATTTGGAGGGGGGAGGTATTAGTACCTCTCTGGTACCAATTGAAGACCCATGTCATGAGTATAAGACTCTGCCAAGGTATTAGTACTTTCTCTAGTACAAACTTATTTTTCGGGGACAAAGTTAGTGGCAAAAGCCCAAGCATTGTTATTGACCGGATCAGCAAGGTGGTCAGCAAGGTTTTTCAATGGGCCCTTTCCAGTTACAATGGCTTGAACAAAGAACCCAAACATAGAGAACATAGCCAATCTACCATTCTTGATCTCCTTCATCTTAAGCTCAGCAAAGGCTTCTGGATCATCAGCAAGACCCAATGGGTCAAAGCTTCCACCGGGGTAAAGTGGGTCGACTACCTCAGCGAGTGGACCACCTGCAACACAGTAGCCTTCAACAGTACCCATCAAGATAACTTATGTAGCCCAGATAGCCAATATACTTCGTGCATGGACCAATATTGGATTTCCCAAGTAGTCAAGTTCGCCCTCATTGAAGATTTGGGCTCCGGCCTTAAACCACACAGCATCACCAAACTTTACGCGTTGTGTGACAAAAGTTTAGGGAAAATGCACCCAAGAGCTCCAAGCATTTCCCATCTAAATTGGATCACTTCAAGCTCATGGTTCTTGGCAAAGGTTTCTGGGTCAGCCGAAACCCCTGCAGTGTCCCACCCATAGTCACCGAGGAATTCACCAGTCAAGTAGGATGGGACTTCACTGGAGAATGGGATGGTCTGGGCCGTACGATGGCCTTCCAGATGAGGCTAGCTTCGAGACATATTTCCTCATGGTGACTCTTCCGTTACCAAGGATCTCCGATGTAGAAGGAGCAACTTTTACTGCCTTCTCGACAAAAGATGGATAAGAAAGGGCCATTGTTGAAGCAGCCATTACAGAAATGGACTAAGAACTGCTTGTATGAACAGTTCTTAGAAGAGTATTTGCAATGTGATTAATGGATTGATTTTCCTGCTTTGTAGAACTAGTATATATATATATAACATGGTTATTCAAGGGTCCTTATCTTAGTCTATTGCTAACATTGTTTTCATTGGCTGGAGATTTATTGAAAGATGAATTGCACATTTCCAAATGGCAAGTTCTATACCACTAATAATCCTCGGATATATTAAGTGGACAATGTATTACGTAGATTTTATAGAGAATAATAAGTTCTCTGACCTGACCAGTAGAGAATTTCCACATGTCCTATCTTGTAGTGATATATTTTTTCTGGATTGAGTAGATAAGTCATTCTAGTGTCATAATTCCTGTTGTCAAAAACTGTATGTAATTATGAATTTGGGCCACCTACATTATCTTTGTGAATGAATTTTCAGATTAATAGGCCATCAATTCTATTGGATCAAAATTTTTATTTGGCCTTTTAGGAGAACATCCTGACTAAGATAACCTTAATTACTATCTTTCCCTTGGATGGAGGGAAGTTTTGTTCTTAGATCTTGAACTAAGGTTTGACCCATCATATGTTGACCTAAACTTCACTTGCTTGTCTCGCACGAGAGACAATGACTCTAAATTGTAATACCCCGTACTTTTATGGATATTTATTTATGAGATTAATTAAATTAAATGAGAATTAATTGAGAATTAATCCGGATAAAATACTAACGAGATGTGAGTTGGTATTTGATTATAATATGTATATATGGCAATATATGAATATTGAAAATATTGAAATTGTCGCGAGACTGAAATACGGCAATTTGAAAAATTTAATTGGAACGCGCGTGTCAGTCGCGTCGAAAATGAATTTATGAGATTTAAAAATAAATTATTTTTCTTTTGACCAAATAGTCATTTTGAGTGCTCCAACGTGTCCGGAAGGGTCGAGATAGTCAGAAAACACTAGCCGGGGGTTTAGTTTGGGCCCCGGGGCATTTTTAGGCCAAACCGGCAACCCAAAAGGGTAGTTTGGTAATTTCGAAAATTTGGAAATGAAAACCCACGAAAATCAGACTTTAATTACAACTTATCATTAAACCCACTAACCCATTTCCAACCTCAATCTAAGTAGTGGGCTACAGGAGAAGTTAAGAAACTATTTCTAACTTGCCAAAAACCAACCCCCACCTCCATTGTCATCTTGTGAGAAGAGCTTGTAGAGAGAGAGAGAGAGAGAGAGAGAGAGAGAGAGAGAGAGAGAGAGAGAGAGAGGAGAATTCTGCAGAGAGAGAGAGGAATTCAACCATCTTCAACCAACAACAAATCTGGAACATAAGGCAAGTGATTTAGTTACAATTAATTCCATGAATGTGTTCTTCCATGTTTAGGTAATTATCGAATTTTATCTTGGAAGATTGATATAGACCCATGAATTTGAGGATTAAAACTATGAACTATGTTAGGAATTGCATGTAGACATATTCTGGACGAATTATGAATTCAAAATATAACCCTTGATGATCTAAAAACGGATTTAAGAAGAGATTTATTAATGTTCTTGAAAGAAATAGAAAACTAGGGTTCTTGATGAAGTTTTGATCCAAATAAAGCCCTTGGTTGATGAATTATTGGTTTTATAACGTTAACAATGTTGTAGGATGGTTGTATCATGATATTATAACGTTAAATTAGAGTTTCATGCATTATAATGGAGTTTTGGGACGAGTTGAGGACTGCAAAACGAAGCAGTCCATAGCCCACCTGGTGCAATCGATCGATCGACATTCATCAGTCGATCGATCGACCACCATCGATCGATCGAGGTTCAAGGTCGATCGATCGACCTTCCCAGAATGAGTAAAATTTTCCTAGTTAAATTTTAATGATGTTAACCCTTAGAAAATATTATTGGAGACTTTATGAATATCCTTAGACTTAAGGAAGACCAGTAGGTATGGTTATAAAATTTGGACCTTAATTAGAATTCAGTTTGAGGAATTATTCTAAAAGCTAATGAAACTCGATGAGTGAGATAATATTAGGGTTAAAAGAGTAAATTTGAATAAATTGATGAAATGAGGTTTGGGGCAGAAGTAAGGACCTTAAGAGTAATGATGTTATATGTGGGAATAATAGGGAACTTAATAACCCCTTTGAGATAGGTTTTAAGTACAAGAATCTATGACGTGAGATGTGTCGACAGTCTACATTATATATTATCGGAAGACTTAAAATGTATAAAATTGGAATAATGGTATAAGGATGTAGAAAATACCTTTATTAATATTGAGATATCTAAGATGTGTGCATGCTTAGTATATGTATATGATTTTTATGTGTATGACATACCTACCATACTTGCTATCACGGGAGTTTTATGTACGCTTGCCCGAATTTAGAGTGGTACCTAGAGGACATAGTTCAAGGGAATGACTTAATTGTGAGTTATTAAGCCAGCTGACTATGGAGCGTAGGTATGTACGTGACCATGGATATGTTGAACTATGTTCGCCTCCATTTTTGTGTGTGGTGTTTATTCTAATAATTCCTGAGAGATTCGGAATTTGTAATCCTCATGTACGTGATGTACCGAGATGGATAGCAGAGTATGTGAGCACCACAACTTAGCCTCGGGGTGCTTGTATTATATATTTATGATGTGAATAATATACGGTTCAATGAAAAGGAATTTGTTATGTTTAAATTGCGAGAATAATTTATAGTGACTCCTTGAGAAGTTAAAAAGGGATAACATGCCGTGAATTGTAATGTTAACAACTGAGAATCCGAGTTCAAGTAAAGCTATCTATTTAAGTGATAACATTGGGAATTCATATTGTGAATCGAGTAGTTGGGTTAGAACTTATGACGGTTTAGTTAGATATAACTAACACATGAATGGGTACAGGAACGTTAGGAGTGCATAGTTAGATGAGAGGTGAGTATTTCATGTGAGAGCACGTCCTAACATGTATCTTGCATTCATTGTTTTAAATGTTATTAAAGCACTTGCTGTTTTTAAAATACTCTCTACTTTCGGGATCTGACCCGTTTGCTTTCAAATCTATTTTTTTTGTAAAAACCTTTTAGGTGCCCAACCACAAGGACACCATGCATAGTATTTCCATTCAGGTGACGAGCTGTAGCTGTGGTGGAAGTTACAGGGCTTTGACAGTAGACGCCTATTTTCTAGTCTTGACTCCATATTCAGTTTCATCATTGTAGGGCATGCCGCCCATTTCTTTAGAGACATTTTTATATTACAGTTATTCAAACTTTGGTTTGTAATTAATTCAGGATGCAGACTTGTTTTATTTATTTCCATATTGGGATTGTTGTGAGGAGTATTTCCTCTAGACTCTTTATTACTTGTTGATTACACTATTGGGACTTTATTGTGAATGGTTATGTTATTCTTTTATATTGCATTTATTGCATGTTAATCAGATTTAATTTAAAATTTGACATCTTACTTTTTAAATACTAGGTGGTTAGTAATCATTAAAATGTTTTCGACAGTGATGCTATTAACTGAACCAACTTGGCATTTTGTATTAATTTAATAAAGGAGTAGCTACCCGGTATTTAATTAGTCGGGGTGTCACAAGGGGTATCAGAGCCAGGTTCTAGTGTCCTTTAGGATCTGTATGGCTTATTATGTTTCCGCTGAGCTTTCTTTGATATAGAGCCCTCTGTTTAGGATTGTTGATTCCTTTAGTAAAATTTTGTTCTCCTGCTATGATGTATATGATAGCAAATCGTGTTGCAATCGGGTGTGTTCGTGTGCCGAACAATGTAGTACGTCAGGCGAAGACAGTTGGGTGAACAGCAGGAGGCAAATATATATTGGGGTAAATTGATTTATTTAAAGAAGGATGACCGTAGTTGAAGTCACCGATATTATGGCACGGAAGTCCTGGACGATATAGAAGGCTAAGGCGCGACTTGAGACTTCCGGGTAAAGCTATAGTAGGAATGGGGTCAAATTAGACACATCTAACAAGGTTGGATTGAGGGAGAAAGAGTTAGGTGGGACATTGAGAAAAACCAGCGATGGAAATACTCGAAAGGCGAAGACGGCATGTGATAGCCATACGAACGCAATGTATCCAAAGGCTTGGACATATGTCAGGATATGACCAATCGAGAGTGAAAATTTGAGGAAAATTTTTCTTGTCTCGTGAGAGCGGAGTTTCAATGGGGAGAAACAATCACCACACTTATAAGTAAAATGTGAAGTCGAGATAAGGCGTACACAAATGGTTTGACCATAAGTTCCTTGATCAGATGTTTAGGATGAAAACCGAATGCCGTTCTGAACTCACACGAGAGGTTCGGACAGAGGTCACTTTGTGAGAAGAAATAAAATTATTTAGTGAACCCTACACCGGGTGAAGTAGGTGAAACGAAGAAGGGGATATTAAAGAGAGAATTTACATAGAGGAATTGCTAGTCCTTCTGGCAGAATTCTGCTTGGACGGTTAAAGCAAATGGTATTGTCGCATAGTGTTAATTTGGAGGTAAACATCCCCGGGTGGGGAGATATAAGAATCGAAAGCTTTATATAAAGTAAGACTGGGGAAAACAGTGTTGGAGAAACACCACAAGGAGGAAGACCCAATGGAGAAACCGTTAAAATAATTCGATATGGGAATTACTACCGAGCGATGGTAATTTCAGTAAGAGAGGTGGAAAACTAGTAGTGTGTTCCTTAGGTACATCAAGCTAAGGGAACAATGGAGATAGTCTTCAGAGCCGAGACTACCAACGTCCGAGGAAAGGACCACTTTAACATGGTCAGGGTGACCGGAAATAAGTGGAGTATGTGTAGAGGTACCTTGTGGGAGCGAAAACCCGTACATTATAAATGTTTTCCGATGCAAGTGTAGGGATAAAGGTATTAGGCCTGGCAAGGGCAACAGTTATTGAAATATTTGGTGTGGTACGGACAGGTGTTAAGACCAGAAACCATTAGAGCAGCCAGGACGATTATCAGGATGGAAGTAGGAGTTATATCCTCAGATGATGTTGCATGTTGGATGTGATATAAACAGGTTACTACAATGGTTATTGTTGTTATTGTCACTTTTGCTTGAGAGTTGAGTTTAGTGAGTATCGGCAATTTTGCTTATGTGAACACTTTTCGCTGATTGTGTGGGGTTCTTTGTATTATTATCCGTATAGGATGAATGGGTATATTGATAGCAGTACCTGATTGATTAATTGAAATTACTCGTTTTAGTGCTGTATTATACAAGTATGATATTATCCAAATGGTGTTTTTATATAATTGTACCGAAAGTGTGCTGGTATTACAAGTTTATCGAAGTTACTACTTTGGGGTAGAATGTTTTGGTTCTAGAGAGGCCCCATTTGTGAGAGGGTCGGGCTCAGAATTGTACTATTGTATATATGTATATATATATATATAAATATTGCTGTGATTTCAAAGGCATAATGGTCTCGGATATTTAGTCCCAGTATGCGTAAGGATTTCATTATTACGAGTCGTATATAATTGATTTACTAGTCAACAAAGAGTTAGTTGATTTTTATAATTAACGATAGAGAGGTCGTAACAAAAAGAGTGCATTGTTTTATCACCCGTTAGAGATTTGGAAGTTTATATTCATAGTTGTGTGTCTGGGGACGGGAATTTGAGGCTCAATATCTCGCATGTTGTATATGAAATGTGATTTCCATCACTGTAAAGAGAAAAGTGTCTTTCGGAAAGAGTTCCTTGTTTAAGTTAAATTGAGAAAGGAGATGTAACTTTGTGGTTAAGAGACGGGAACATAGGGGTACGTGTTATGGACTGAGGGCTTAATAAATCTCGATGACCAAAAATGTTAGGTAGTAGTGTATCGGGGGGGTTCCTTATTTGGATTTCTCTTTGCGAGACACCCCACGCATGAAACTTAACGTAAGGTTGGTAGTAAGGAAATGTGTGGCCCTTCGTTCATGATTTGGATACCTCTATCGTTATGGGAGTATGTAGTTATAACGGGAAGTTACAAGGAGTAAATTATGATGTACGACCATTAGAGCCAGTTGTTAGTAAATTACGATATAAATACTAATAATGTTGGTTTTGTCACGACGTGTTGAACGACGCATTGAGGATAAGGAGGATTTAGAATTTCTAATTCAGAAGCGATTGAGAACGCCCAGGTGGTATAGCACCGTTGTATTTACAGTGACAATAAAGAGTTTGGGATTTGTATGAGGCGTATATAATGTTTAAAAACCGTATGGTTGGATTATAAGGAACGTAGACATCTTGATTTGCTAAAGTGTAAATCAAAGGAAGAGGGAACATAGACGAGTGAGATTATTACTTATGAGATTAAACGTCATAAGAAAAGGTGTAAGTGAATATCATGTGTAGTAAGTATAGCACGTTCAAACTTGGAAAAAGGGCAGTAGAAAGCCATTTAATAAAGGGATATCTCTTGAGAAGGCGAATAAATTATTATGAGAAATTTGGAGTAGAGTTCCGATCAATCGAATGTTGAGGGTTACTCAAGAGTAAATAGAATGAGGAAGTCAATCAGGTATAAGGAGTCCGGATTTTCACAAAGTGGTGAAAAGTGTAAAGGTCCAAACTTTTAATATTCGTCGGGAGAATAAGATCATTGGGTATCATTTAACGGGGAAAATTTTATGTGAATATCGACATTTAAAGAGGTATAATAAGTAGTAGAACAGTTGGGGTTAGATGATCAACCAAATAATTTTGTATCAAGACGACGATTCCAAGAATGGGAGGGTCAAGTTGGAAAATTTTCTTGAGAGGTAGCCAACTTATTGAAAAGTAATGAGTTCCTTCGATTATGTGGGACATGTTGTCCAGAAGGAGAGAAATTGATACTTGGGGTGATTTACACTATTAGATAGTGAACACGCCGGTACGTGTTTCGACGTAGTATTATTTAGAACTAGGATGGAATCCCTGAAATCCACATTCAGGTGGGGTGGCAATAAGTAGTGGGAAATAACGATTCAAACTGAGGGTTGTATCACCTATAACCCGAGGTGCAGACGCAAGGTGACTAACGACTGATGGATTGTATGAAAGAAATTATGAATTCATTGCGATATTTTCAATTCCAAATCGGGTATAACTAGTGAGGTATATTGTAGTCATGAGGAGCAGATATTACCTAATGGTTAGTTGGGTGAAAAGCACCCGTATCTATTTCTGGTGGACAAGATACTTATAAAGGTTTGTGTGACACCAATAGGCTGAAGTGGTTTTCCCTTGTGTAAAAGTCACAACGTCGGGATATTTCAGGGAATGGACAAACGTAGTCAGATGTATTATTGATTCATCCCAGGATGGGAGTTTGGTGTTTTGATAAAAACGGGAGTTAGTAGTGAGGTGCGGACTCACAATACTAATAAAAATAATTCGGTTAATGAAGTAAAGGTTATTTTTATTCGAATGTTGTTTAATAAGAGCACAACGTGAGGTGCATTTATCGAAGGTTATTCTGATAAGGTATCAAGTATGTTAAACAAGCTTATTGTGAAGCGAGGGTTTTACTGATTTGGACTTTTCTTTATAATTGTTCTGAATACTGGAGGATACCAAATTTTTCCAGGTGTGCCTTACTTTTCCGAATTTCGGGACGAAATTCTATTATAAGGGGGGAAGTATGTAATACCCCGTACTTTTATGGATATTTATTTATGGGATTAATTAAATTAAATGAGAATTAATTGAGAATTAATCCGGATAAAATACTAACGAGATGTGAGTTGGTATTTGATTATAATGTGTATATATGGCAATATATGAATATTGAATATATTAAAATTGTCGCGAGGATGAAATACGGTAATTTGGAAAATTTAATTGGAACGCACGTGTCAGTCACGTCGAGAATGAATTTATGAGATTTAAAAATAAATTATTTTTCTTTTGACCAAATAGTCATTTTGAGTGCGCCAACGTGTCCGGAAGGGTCGAGATAGTCAGAAAACACTAGCCGGGGGTTTAGTTTGGGCTCCGGGGCATTTTTAGGCCAAACCGGCAACCCAAAAGAGTAGTTTGGTAATTTCGGAAATTTGAAAATGAAAACCCACGAAAATCAGACTTTAATTACAACTTATCATTAAACCCACTAACCCATTTTCAACCTCACTCTAAGTAGTGGGCTACGGGAGAAGTTAAGAAACTATTTCTAACTTGCCAAAAACCAACCCCCACCTCCATTGTCATCTTATGAGAAGAGCTTGTAGAGAGAGAGAAAGAGAGGAGAATTCTGTAGAGAGAGAGAGGAATTCAACCATCTTCAACCAACAACAAATCTGGAACATAAGGCAAGTGATTTAGTTATAATTAATTCCATGAATGTGTTCTTCCATGTTTAGGTAATTATCGAATTTTGTCTTGGAAGATTGATATAGACCCATGAATTTGAGGATTAAAACTATGAACTATGTTAGGAATTGCATGTAGACATATTCTGGACGAATTATGAATTCAAAATATAACCCTTGATGATCTAAAAACGGATTTAAGAAGAGATTTATTAATGTTCTTGAAAGAAATAGAAAACTAGGGTTCTTGATGAAGTTTTGATCCAAATAAAGCCCTTGGTTGATGAATTATTGGTTTTATAACGTTAACAATGTTGTAGGATGGTTGTATCATGATATTATAACGTTAAATTAGAGTTTCATGCATTATAATGGAGTTTTGGGACGAGTTGAGGACTGCAAAACGAAGCAGTCCATAGCCCACCTGGTGCAATCGATCGATCGACATTCATCAGTCGATCGATCGACCACCATCGATCGATCGAGGTTCAAGGTCGATCGATCGACCTTCCCAGAATGAGTAAAATTTTCCTAGTTAAATTTTAATGATGTTAACCCTTAGAAAATATTATTGGAGACTTTATGAATATCCTTAGACTTAAGGAAGACCAGTAGGTATGGTTATAAAATTTGGACCTTAATTAGAATTCAGTTTGAGGAATTATTCTAAAAGCTAATGAAACTCGATGAGTGAGATAATATTAGGGTTAAAAGAGTAAATTTGAATAAATTGATGAAATGAGGTTTGGGGCAGAAGTAAGGACCTTAAGAGTAATGATGTTATATGTGGGAATAATAGGGAACTTAATAACCCCTTTGAGATAGGTTTTAAGTACAAGAATCTATGACGTGAGATGTGTCGACAGTCTACATTATATATTATCGGAAGACTTAAAATGTATAAAATTGGAATAATGGTATAAGGATGTAGAAAATACCTTTATTAATATTGAGATATCTAAGATGTGTGCATGCTTAGTATATGTATATGATTTTTATGTGTATGACATACCTACCATACTTGCTATCACGGGAGGTTTACGTACGCTTAGGGCCATCTAATCCTTGTGTGCCCGGATTTAGAGTGGTACCTAGAGGACATAGTTCAAGGGAATGACTTAATTGTGAGTTATTAAGCCAGCTGACTATGGAGCGTAGGTATGTACGTGACCATGGATATGTTGAACTATGTTCGACTCCATTTTTGTGTGTGGTGTTTATTCTAACAATTCCTGAGAGATTCAGAATTTATAATCCTTATGTACGTGATGTACCGGGATGGATAGCAGAGTATGTGAGCACCACAGCTTAGCCTCGGGGTGCTTGTATTGTATATTTATGATGTGAATAATATACGGTTCAATGAAAATGAATTTGTTATGTTTAAATTGCGAGAATAATTTATAGTGACTCCTTGAGAAGTTAAAAAGGGATAACATGCCGTGAATTGTAATGTTAACAATTGAGAATTCGAGTTCAAGTAAAGCTATCTATTTAAGTGATAACATTGGGAATTCATATTGTGAATCGAGTAGTTGGGTTAGAACTTATGACGGTTTAGTTAGATATAACTAACACATGAATGGGTACAGGAACGTTAGGAGTGAACAGTTAGATGAGAGGTGAGTATTTCATGTGAGAGCACGTCATAACATGTATCTTGCATTCATTGTTTTAAATGTTATTAAAGCACTTGCTGTTTTTAAAATACTCTCTACTTTCGGGATCTGACCCGTTTTCTTTCAAATCTATTTTTTTTGTAAAAACCTTTTAGGTGACCAACCACAAGGACACCATGCATAGTATTTCCATTCAGGTGACGAGCTGTAGCTGTGGTGGAAGTTACAGGGCTTTGACAGTAGACGCCTCTTTTCTAGTCTTGACTCCATATTCAGTTTCATCATTGTAGGGCATGTCGCCCATTTCTTTAGAGACATTTTTATATTACAGTTATTCAGACTTTGGTTTGTAATTAATTCAGGATGCAGACTTGTTTTATTTATTTCCATATTGGGATTGTTGTGAGGAGTATTTCCTCTAGAATCTTTATTACTTGTTGATTACACTATTGGGACTTTATTGTGAATGGTTATGTTATTCTTTTATAATGCATTTATTGCATGTTAATCAGATTTGATTTAAAATTTGACATCTTACTTTTTAAATACTAGGTGGTTAGTAATCATTAAAATGTTTTCGACAGTGATGCTATTAACTGAACCAACTTGGCATTTTGTATTAATTTAATAAAGGAGTAGCTACCCGGTATTTAATTAGTCGGGGTGTCACATAAATTTCACAATTTACTCTTTGTTGTCTCGTTTGGAAGTTTTAATTAGGTAAAAATTGTACAACACTTTATAGCTTTAAATATTAACATATGCTATAGTTTTACCTTATCCAACCCTTATTATATTTATTTCATATAATTCCTTCACCTTTTCTTCCTGCAAACAAATATGTAGATGTTTCTTACTAGACGGTTTTTTGGGTCATATGGAGCCGAGATCAGATTTACATATGACTGAACCGAGATCAGATTTACATATAACTGAAGAGTAACGATACACCGACACAAAAGTGTGGCACAATTGATGTGTTGCACTTACATTAACTCTTGTTCGGACTTAAGAGCAATGGAGCATAGACGCAAATTAGTGTGGATAAGACAAGTCAATTTTATCGCACTTTGTGTTTCATTTTTATGCCGTCCTTGCATTTTCCATAACTGAACGGATTTTCTCAAAAAAGAAAATTGAATAGATTAGATTCTATACCAAATCAGATTTTATACTTCCTGATTTATTTTAACAAATCAACAAATCAGATTCCTATACAAACTCTAATTACTGTCAACATTTAAAATGAAAAAATGAAAGCCCAAACATCCTAAAAGTTTTCACACATACACAATTCTACACACACTATACGTGCGTGCACACACAGACACACATGGATTTTTGTGAATTTGGTGAGAATGAAAATGGGTGTTTAAGTCCTATATTTTTTTAAATGAGAGGTGATGAGAGTCTTGGATTTAAAGTTTGAAGAAGATGGTATTGAATTTTAGTGTTGATCTTTGTAAATGTTTTTAGGTTGGTTTGAAGGCGGAGGAGTTTGAATATATGCTCCTTTCTATATGTTCTCCATCTCATAAGTTATTTATTGTTTTATTTTTGTAATATTTCTACCATTTGTAGGTATGCCTTGAAAAACATTCACCCCAAAAAATAAAAACTTTGAAATTTTTTAAATATATTTTATGTCAAATGTTTTAGATATTTTGTTATCATTTCCAGATTTATAAAACTTTTTTTCAATTTTCCAAGATTTTTTTCCTATGTTTTGAGTATTCCCCATGAATAATTTTACAACTATAATTCTTATAGTTATAAGTGTTGTATTAAATTGCCTCACTCAATTTCATTTGCTTCCCTATTTTGTATATTCACAATGCCACCTTAATTTCCTATCCAGAATGAATTGTTACCTAGAACACCCACCCCATTGGAAGATATATTTAAGTCAATCTTCTGGTTAGTTGTGTGAATACTTTGGGTCATTCAAACTTTTCTTTTTAATTCTCTTCTTTTAGAGGAGTGAATTTATATTATTATCTCTTAAACCATGTCTTAATTCTTTGGAAAGCTTACCCTGCTTATTCTCTTTTGTTTTCTTGAGGGACATCTTCATACTACAAGGTAGGAAGCTCAGAGAACCAATAAGATTGTATGCACCTGGGCGAATGTATCATATTTTTTTAGAGGAATTTTTGTAGGTAAAATTACATTTATGTTAATGCCATTCTTTCTGACAGCATTTCAGTGTTTAATTTTTAATCTTTTTGCAGTTCATCTCTACCAATATATATTTCATCTACAATTGAAATTTACCTACATATATGCTAGTATTTATTGTGTGATTGTGAGATCATTTTCTGGTAGGAGAACTCTTATTCAAATTGTCTTATCTTCTATACCCATCCATGTCCTTGCCACATTTAATCCCCTATGTAGAACCATTCTTCATATTTAAAGAGTTTTCAACAATTTCCTTTAGGAATCTTCTCTTGCATTTGGGAAGAATTATTACTGTTGAATGGAAAACTATGATATCGATAGAAGAGGGAGGTCTTGGCTTTGAATCTCTATCAGATATTTGTAAATTAGATATCATGGAAATTTAGTGGAATCTCAATACTCAAGATAGCCTATATGTTAATTTCTTGTAGAACAGATACAAGGACTGTTCAACTACTATTAGCTAAAGTACTTATAAAATAATTTTAGTGATAAAAAATGACAAAGAAAATCTCATTATAGAGATAGATGGCAGTTTATACTGGTCTCTCTCATGATGAAAATGTTTCCTCCAAGTGCGCCTTGCAGATCATCAAGTCATCTAATCCTTCTTCGTCTCTAAGAATGTCCAATTATAACTCTATGTTTCCTCATAAAATATTTATATTCCATTGGAAATTATATCATAATAGTGTTACTATTGAGAAGAATGTTCAAAAGATGGGGATATTATTGTCTTTTAAATGTAGGTATTATGATCAAGTTGAAGAGGATCTAAACCATCTATTCATCCATGCTCCTATTACTAGTGAAGTTTGGAATTCTTGTACTAACCTGCTTATTGTTAAGATCTCCTTAATCTCCATCAATTCTATGCGAATGTCTTAGTGGTTGCGAAATCCAAGAGAAGACTTTCTTACTTACTTATTTGCCATCATCCCTGTAGTGGTTTTATGGAAAATTTGCTTATCATGAACCAGTCTTATTATGAAGGTGCCAAAATGGATATAAGCTCATCACCAACAAGGTGATTTATATCATTATATATTCTAGTTCCAATAATACCCTCAGATCAAAATGATCTCTCAATGAAATATCTCATATGTTCAATCTAAAATTTGTTTAAAAGGGTTATGAGGTCTTACACTTGACTAAGTGGCTTAGACCAACTCAAGTTTTTTTTAAATTAATTACTAATGGAAATATTAAGGGTAATCCAGGTTTGGCTAGGTCTGTTGGAATCATTAGATATTATAGAGGTTGTTTTATTAAATCCTTTTAAGCTTTTGAAGGGTTGGATTCTAATAATAAGGCTGAGTGTATGGCAATCTTAAGGGGTTTGAGACTTTGTTCCTCTCTAAACCTCTGAAATGTGGTTGTGGAATCAGACTCTAAATTTTTTTTTATGTGATTCAAGGAAATCTTAAGAAACCTCCTCGGTCACTTATTGATATTTTTCAACTTATTATGGAGAAGGTGATCAAGTTACAACTTCATATATCCATTGTTAGAAGGAATAAAACTTTAAAGTAGGTTTTGTTCATTTATTGTTTGATGTAAACAACCTGGAATCATATATATTTATTTTCATTTAATCCAGAAAATGAAAGCTAATTCACCTTTATGAAAATATTAGCTTCATAAAAGCTAATTCACTCAATGAAAATATTAGTCTTATTTTTAAGTGCAAAAAATTTATATACTTGAATCTGAGATGGGGGTAATGCATGTGCCGCTCCGCTAGTAGACGAGGATCTAATCATACTGAATCTGTTACAACAAAATAATATATGTGATTAGTTATCGTATTAATAAAAATATGATAAAACATAACAAATCGTATGATAAAAATAAGAGAAACATATGTCATAATGCTTACATATAAATTTACCACTTATCAACACTCATTCTTCGTCCATAGCATCCTCACAATCATCAACATCAGGCATAAATGTATGAATTATGGATCCATCTACATCTTGTCTCACATAAGATACGTTTTGATCATGTTCCAACTCTTGCACACTAAACGGGTCGAATGGATGCACTTCTAATTCTTCTTCTGTGGCTGAATAACTATAAAACCTATCTCTAGACGTAATTTGAACAACTACATGCCAATCTGGTTCCAAAGGGTCTTGCACGTACCACACTTTTTCTGCTTCGGATGCAAAGATAAAAGGCTCATCGCTCGATCGATTATCATTGTACAATAAGTGGTTGAAATTTACTAATGTAAAGTTTAACTCATCTACTCGTTTCCCCAAACGATTTTCTATCCAATTGCATTTGAATAGTACAAACTTTTAGGCATTAAAATATTGAATTTCAATAATGTCAGTCAGTTGTCCATAGAAAGTAACATCCCCAGACAAAGGATTAGAGTCTTTTCGACTAGCATAGCTCTTTTGTTCTGCTTTTAAAATAACTCCACTATTATGAGTTTTCTGACGACTATCAACTTCCTTTGTTCTAAATCTAAACCCACGAATAATATATGACTTGAAGCTTAACGCATCCTCCAGAGTACCCAATGCCAAACTCAATATTTCTCTAGATAATTCAATATCTTTTGGCAATCCATCCACCTAATATTTCAATAAATAAGAAAACTACGATATGGAAATATAATTGGAATACTAAAAATGAATAAACATACTTATATAATCCTTAAACCACATGTGAAAATGTTCATTGTGAAGGCGTTGCACAAAATGTTTTTGTTAAACGTGAGGATATTGTTTTGTAAGTTCAACAATGTGTTTTCTGAAAATATCATATGTGTGTCAAGTTAGAAAGGGAGTTCAATCATGCATTTTATATAAAAATTACTTAGGGCTAATATATAACTTACTCAATAAATGGCACAACCGCATCACTGTTAGCAAGCACATATCGATGCGCTCGTATACGAGTTACTAAATCAAGCCTGAATTTCCGACCTTGCTTCACACCACGCCCAAGGTCATTACCTCCATCATCATTTCAAGAAGGCCGATTAGACTTAGTTTCCACATCTTCAGCCATATATCTCGAGCAAAAAGTGGTGCATTCTTCCATAATAACAGATTTAGCAATTGAGACCTCAGGATGAGCACGATTGCGCACAAAGAGTTTTAGAGTATGAAAATACCTTTCAATTGGATACATCCAACTGTAGATTACTGCACCGGTAATTACTAACTCATCAACCAATGTATTGGCAAGTGCTCCATCACATCAAAGAATCCCAGGGGGAATATTTTCTCAAGAGTGCTAAGTGTAAGAGCCATACGATCTTCCAATTTTTCTACATCAACCAAAGTATTTGTACTTGAGCACAACAATGAAAAATAGTTTCTTAGTTCAATTAATGCTTTGACAACATGTTTTAGCAGTACCCTCCGTAGTTCTATTGGAAGTAATTATTGCATTAAAATGTGATTGTCATGGCTCTTTAGTCCCCATATACTTCTCTCTTGAGGGTGAACACATCTCGAAATATTCGATGAATAGCCATCTAGTACTTTAACATCCTGCAACACTTTTAGAAAAATATACTTCTCTTTATTTCTTATTGTAAACTCTGTTGGAGCTATGTACTCCAAATTTTTCTCGCGTGTTTGGGGATGTAGTGGTCATCTGATGCGCATCTCTTACAAGTCTTTTCTGGCCTTCAAATTGTCTTTGGTTTTATCTTTAATGCCCAGCAATGTAAATAATATATTTTCACACACATTTTTTTCAATATGCATAACATCAAGATTGTGGCGGATCAAATTATGCTCCCAATACGGCAATTCAAAAAATATACTTTTCTTTTTCCAATTTAATATCGTCTTTGGCACCACATCTTTTGTTGTCTTCGCAAGATCTTTTTCTAATTGTTCTCTTTTCCTCTTTCTTAAAAAATCTTCCTTCTTGTATTAAGTTTCAATGTCGAGCTCATTTAACTGTTGCAAAACTTGTGATCCTGATAATTTCAACGAAGGTGGTCTGAAATCAACGTTGCCATTAAAAGTTGTTTTCTCTTTTTGAAACCTATGGCGCGAAGGTAAGAATCGACGATGACCCCAATAACAATACTTTTTACCATAAGTTAATCGAGTCGCTTGATGATCTTTGTTACAACAAGGACAAGCAAATTCACTTTTCGTGCTTCATCCCGATAGCATGGCATATGCCGGGAAATCATTAATTGTCCATAACGCTGCACGCAAATGGAAAAATTATTTACTCGATACATCATAATTAGTCACTCCATCACTCCATAACTCTTTTAGCTCATCAATCAATGGTTTTAAAAGTACCTCAATTTTATCACCAAGCCCTTTTGGCCCATCAATAAGAATCGATAAAATTAGGTTTTGTTTCTTCATACACAACCATGGGCTCACATTCAAGGGCATGAGTACAACTCGCCAAGTACTGTGAGCGACACTCATATTAACAAAAGGATTGAATCCGTCACTTGCTAGCCCAAGTCTAACATTACGACTATCACTTGCAAAAGATGGATTACACTCATCAAATTATTTCCAAACATGAGAATCAACATGATGCTTTTGCACACAATCATCAATACGATCCTCGATGTGCCATTTCATTAACGAAGCAGTATGTGATGACCAAAACAATCTTTGCAATCTTGCTTTTAAAGGAAAATACCTTACCTTTTTAGCATCTACTTTTGTACTTCGATTACTCTGTTGCACTTGATCAATATCACTGCCAATATTTAATTTATATCTAGAAGCCCCACAAATGACATACTTCTCTAAAGTCGTATTTTCATCTCAAAATAACATACAATTATTAGGGCACGCATCCAACATTTCATACTTGAATCCCAAATCAGAAGTGAGCTTGTTACCCTGATAAAAGAATTTTGGAATTCTGGCATTTGGGATTGTCTTCAACAATAGTTTTAGCAACATTGTGAAAGAACTATTCGTCCATCCATTAAGTTGCTTTAAGTGCAAGAGTTGAACTACAAATGAGAGTTCAGTAACACCCTCTGGACAATTTTCATATAACTTTATTTTCGCATCTTTTAGGAGTTTGAAATATTTTGGCATTTCACCATCAGGCACCACATCTTCTACTCCATGTCCATCACTACATGAATTTGCATTCATCTGTGGAACTCCCCTTCCCTCTTGAACCATTGCAATCATATTTCCGCCAAGATCGATTCATACGATATATCATCAAGTGACACATCATTACCAAAATTACATGTATTGTCCTCCATTGCATCGACCAACTCCCCATGATAAATCCAATCCTTATAACTCTTGTAAAAACCATGCATCTCTCCCTTCACAGTGTGTAAGTTGTTGTAGACTCGATTTACACATTTACAACATGGGCATTTGATGCATGAAGATTGCATATTTTTATTCCTATATGAAAAGCTAATAAACCTTTCAACCCCATCTATGTATTCTTTTGAATTCCAATCACGTGATTCGATCCAACTTTTATCCATATCAACTCCTAAGACGTAATTCGATAAACAACAAAAATATATTAGCATACATATACAAGATATACAATTTAAACATAACAAGATATAGAGAGTTAGTGTGACATAATATTAAATAAAACATCGTTTGAGCAATTCCACACACACACACATACACACAAACATACATGCGATTACTTTTAAATCTAAATCATTCCACAAGCATATATTTTCTCATTCTAAAAAATCTTATCTAAAAAATCTTATCTTCATCATCACATTTTCAGACGTACATAAATATAAATCTAAAACTACATCGTAAAAAAGAAACCTACAAACTCCTTTATTTCATTTCTACCCTTCCAACTACAATTACACACACACACAAACATACATGAGATTACTTCTAAATCTAAATCATTCCACAAGCCTATATTTTCTCATTCTAAAAAATCTTATCTTCGTCATCACATATTCAGACATACATAAATATAAATCTAAAACCACATCGTAAAAAAGAAACTTACAAAATCCCAAGGCTCAGACTTATAAATATCGATTTTCGAAACAGCTTGAAAGTGAAAGGGCTTGGCACACAAAATTTGAAATGTATGATTCATAACTGATTTGCAATGTAGTTCATAAGTTATAATTTGTTCCCCAAAAAATTAACGGAAATCCCATTGTGATTTCACCCCAACTTTCGCACCTTAAACCCAAAAATTTAAAGTATCCCATTGTGGATGGCCTGACATTCAAAATTTATTAATGCATGTTGAATTTCTATGCGCCGGATAATATTTGAATTTCACATTATTTTATATATTATTTTTTAAAACAACTGTTAATTTCAAGACAATAAAGAAAGTAAACATAACTGTTAATTTCGACCGAGAGCTTCAACCATAGACAACATTTAGTACCCAAAAACTAATCCTTTTATTTGACTTACTTAGTTGTCAATATTGTAGTGATTAATATCTTTTGGACCCGTATTCTCATTTGGACACCACACATTAATTAATGCATTTTAAATACCTTAGCTATGTCAAATAACAACCTAAGTACTAATTCTGGCTTCACTTTCACTATCAAATTTGGACTTCAAAAATATAAAGGACTTGCTAAATTCTTGTCTTGGACAAGAAACTCTCAAAAATCAAACATGGCATAGTTGGTATATTATACATTTCAAATAAATTGTTATCAGTAACCCCTTAAATAGAATATACTCTACATTTCTGAACAAATTATTGCATTCTCTTGCATCAAGAACACCCCGATTTTAAAAGCACTACTCAGCCAAAATTAGCAGTATAGAACCCACCAACAATGAAAATGTTTACCCTTTCAAAAAAATTCACAAAACGCCTTAGTCTTGTGTACGGAATCCGATATTGGCACAAAAAATCAGTCTATAATCAAACATAAAATCTTTGCACGTAAAACCAGTCTATAATCAAACACAAAATGAACTCTATAATCAAAAATAAAATTAGTTCTATAATCAAACACAAAATCAAATAAAAAAATCAGCTCTATATGAGTAAGCCTACTTACCTTTATTCTGGTTATTCTTCAAGAGTTTATTCTTCAGGAGATAACCCGACGAGTTTTCCGAGAGAGAGAGAGTGCACGATTCCAAGAGCGAGAGAACAGAGAAGCATCCAAAATTACCAGATATCTGTCAATTGTGATAGAGATAGCTCGATTGAGAGTTTCACAAAACCTTCGAAGGTTTCACGAGAGAGAGAGAGCGTGATTGACAGATATCTGGGTTTTCACGATATTTGTTTCACGATATCGTGAGTGTTGTCTTTGATCGGGTGAGGAGATGAGAGAGAGAAGTGGGTGAGTCCGTTATCTGATAATAGAGGGAATGAAAAAATAAATGAAAAAATAATTTAGGGAATGGAGGGAAACAAAAATTTTAAAGGACAGCTATTTGCTGTCCTATTAGAGGACTTATAAAGGATAGTAAATATTTGATGTCCTCAAAACTATATAAAGGACGCTAAAAAAATTAATTGTCATTTATAATAGATCTAAAAGGACAGCTATAATTTCCAGTCCCTTATATATTTTTTTAAAGGACAGTTTTAAAGTTGTTCCTAATATCGGTGTCCTTAATTGTCATTTTTCTTGTAGTGGGTTCAGAATTTTGATCATTTGCAATGAGGTAGAAGATAACTATTTATATGGTTGGGGTGGTGTCATACACACCCAAGTCATGCATGAGGCATGCACAACTCTAACTATCCAATAAGGTAATGCCATTTATCCCTGGTGCATGTAAATAAAGATTATAAGATGTTCCTCACATGTGTGAGTGATGTTGTTGCAACGGTTTATCTCACATGGGGTTAACAACCATGCGCATTATCTCACGCGCGATCCATCCCACGCGCCATATAAGATGCCAAAAGTGTTCTATCAAAGTTGAAGTGTCAGCCTAGCCGATTACGAGACGTTCGAGGTATCACTGAATTGCGTGTTGGTAGTTACTAAGTGTAGTCTCGGCTGACCAACGTTAGGTCGAGACGAGACTACATATTAGCTTAAGATCCTTCGGCCTTCAACATGTAGATGAGGCATAAAACTGAGTAAGCCAAGGCCGCCCACCGTCGTAACTCCTAGCTCACACGAGATGTACTGGTCGAGATGGACCAAATCAATTGCATAAGATGACTCGAATCGAGGATGTTTTATTGAGTCCTCTAGAGACGAGCTTACCTTAAGCAGAGTCGAGGTCTCATTACGGCATATAAATCACCTCCTAACCCTTAGTCTTCTGTGAGAAGACTAAGGGGTAAAATGTGACACCCCGCCTAATTAAACATCGGGTGATCAGGCCTTTTTTAAATTAGGCGGGGTGTCACAGATGGTATTAGAGCATCAGGTTCTAGTGTCCATAGGATCTGTACGGCTTACTACGTTTTCAGTGTATCGTTTGATTGATATAGATCTCTATAATAGGATTGTTGTACTCCTCTACGTACGTGGTTTACGGTCTCCTGCTATTTAGTTGATGAAGTGTAGTATATACGAGTTCGATTGGGTATGATACGTCAAACATGGCAATAAAAACTAGCGGAGGCATTGGAAGAACTGCAGGAGGAAGGGGCTCGACTTGAGGCATGGGGTGTTCAAGGATGGTAATCTAAGAAGAGATGATCGTTGTCGAGGTCTCTCCAAATGTGAAATTATAAGTAGATGCCGTAAGGGCTGTTGAGGCATAGTAGGATTTTTCCAAGTGTCGCGATGGAAAAAGGGGAATGCTAATCTAGAACGCCAAATGCAGTGATAGTGAGAGGAGGTCTGGAGGATTTTTATGAGAACGGGCCGTAAAAATGTGAAAAACGGCGACTGTGCATGTTAATGCATGGAAGTTGAATGCCTAGAGATCTTGGCATTTAGGATAGAGTAGGAATACCCAGAAGTGAAAGTTTGGGTAAAGATTTTTGAGGCAACGTGGTGGGGGTACCAGGCACCACATCCATACCTAGGGTCAGTATACAGTTAGAGGGATTTTACGTATAGTTTAACCGCAAATTTCTCCAATGATGGTTAAGAAGCGAAGTGAATGGAAACTTCTGAACCCATCACATGAAAACCTGGTAAAGGCCAATTGTGAGAAAGAAATTTATCCGTTGAAGTGAACTGGTACCCGATGAGATAGGTACAAAGGAAAAAGATCCCTTGAGAGAATGGACTCACGAGTTGTCATCCACAATTTTGCTAAAACTCTGCTTGGACGACTTATATATATAAAGGTTGTATGGTGATTCTTACAAGGTTGATGTAAATGCTCCTAGGTGACCGGAGCTAAAAGAGTTTAAGGATTTAGTCAAAGAGTAAGACTGAATGCAAAGGGGCTAGTGCAAGCCATAAGTGGAAAACCACTAGGGGATTCATTGATTTGATTCTAAGCCAAGACTGTTAAGTCCGATAGTGTGTTCCTCTTGGTCAGCGAAACTAAGGGAACCATGATGATAGTGTTCAGAATTATGGTTGCCAACTCCGAGAGGAAGAATACCCTAAACCAGTAAGTGTGGCCTGGAATAAGGGGATTTATGAAAAGATGTATTATGTGGGACGTAAGACCACACGTTTTGATCTTCCAAGTTATTCAAGGGAATACGACTAGATTTTTATGCACGTCAGGAGAAGAGACGTTAGATAATAGGACACCAGTGGGGCCGGTAGTGTTGTGGGGAAACACTGAAAATCTTATCTCACCACGAAAGGATAAGTGGGACTTTGTGGGCAAGAATTTGAATTTTGTTCTATAGGGGATTGTGAATACCCATAAAATTGTAAGCACGCCGTGAAGACAAGGCGAGAGTTGAGGAAAGCATGTTATGAGTGCGATGTTTGCAATGTTTTTGCAAATGTGCACGGAGAAAAGGGGGTATAGGCTCCCTAGTCAATTGACTTTCTTAGTCATCCGAGGTAGAGGGATGCAAAAAAAATTATATTTGATAAGTTCGCGGGTGGGGAGGTTATGAGGCAAGTCGTATCGATGAAATGGATTGAACATCATGGGAAATAGACGATGATCTAAGCTTTTTATGTACTGAGAGAGCCAGCACACCCTATGGGATGAAAGTCGGTGGGAAGCCGTTCAAAAGTTATCTCTTGATATGGGAGGCCTAACTGTTGTGAAGAAGTGACACCAGGTTCTACTTAACTGAGTGTTGAGAGTGACATACGCGTTATTAAAATGTTGATTCTTATAAGATAATCAACCCTAAAAGTGCGCCAATTTTTAAGAGTGCACAGATTGTAAAGTATAATATACCCAGAGTGAAAGGGGAATAAGTTACCACTTGAGGAAAGATGACGTAAGTGGGAAACGGTGTTGCGGAAGAGATATAGTGAGATTGTCTCCAGACGTACCACTAGTTGATAGAGAAAGACGGTCTCGAAATGAGCAACCGGAATTCGGTGGTGAACCTACATTTCCAGTGATGGAATGCGTAAGCAGACTTATAATTTATGGATGGTATATGGACATCGTAACTAAGTCAACATTCCATTGGGTTAGCGAAATGGGTTGACCATTATGAACTAATATGTCGTTAAAAAGGTAGAGTGCACAAGTGCAAGGTGCTGCTCTATATTGTTGTGAATCAGGATGAAATCCTAAAATCCCACCTTGTGAGAGATGGTTAGGGAGGAATGGAGATAATGTTTTATTTTGGGTGTGCTGTGTCGCCTATGACCCAATGATTGTTAGAAAGGAAGATACTACGTCCTAACGATAGTGGAATTTTGGAAGAAGCCACTGATCAATTCATAGGTTGAATGTATAACCGTATGAGCATATTTTATAGGTAGTGTGGGTGCCTATATGGACTATACATAAGGATTAGGTTCTTGGATACCTATTATGAACTTATATGTACTTTGAGGTGTGGTTCGAGGAGACATTTTGAACTCTTAGTCCTTAACGCATGCTATGAGGACATTCTATTGGAGTATGACATTTTAGGATATATGAAGTGTGTAATATATGGCTCATAAATTGTCTACTCATGTGCGATGAGATATATTTACATATATTAGTTCTCGAAGTGTGATTCCGAGACAATATAACCAATCACTATTGGTGATCGAGGTGAGATTCCGAGCCAATAACCCCAAAACTGTTATAGAAGGGGGGGTGATTATAATATTAGTGTTGATAGTATATGTTATGTGTAAGAAATATATACCTTATGGTTTTCCTACTTATGTGCAATAATAAGTATGCTTAATTCTGTGTTGGGATCGATGATTATCCGGACCAATACATGAAGGATCGATTTGGGGTCGATGATTTTCCGAACCAAATCGATGATAATTATTGGTATCGACGGAAGGTCTGAACCAACATATGCATTACATTTACCTTGGGGTCGAGGGATTTCTGTACCAATGTAAATGATAGGATTTTTGGGGTCGATGATTTTGCTGGACCAATTTCCCTTATAGTATATATTGTGTGTGAAATATATACCTATTAATATTCTACTTATGAGTGATAGTAGATCCGTAGATGTTATATATAGAGATATACATCAAAAGGGTAAATTAAGTAGGGAGAAACTTAATTTCAAGAGTTAACGTTAGATTGGGGAAATCTATGGAGAAATTAAGTAGTGAGACTTAATTATGATATATGCGGCATGGGTAACATGCGATAAGAATTTATAATGAAGCAAGGCATGTACTTGGGACTACTGTTACGATGTTATGATTTGTTTTTGAGTATTAGAAGATGCAGTGATATTTAAGGTCCTTAGTCTTAATACCAGCCTTATCCTAATTTCGAGGACAAAATTCCTTTGCAAGGGGGGAAGTATGTAATATCCCGTATTTCTGAATATTCTATTTAATTAAATTGGAAAATTAAATGAGAAAATACGGCTTAATTTAAATTACGTAAGAGGAGTAATTTAATGATATTTATTAAGAATTGTAATTATAGTATATTAATCGAGAGATAGTGACCGATTTATATTGCCTCGTTATATTTACTTAGTGCGAGTAGTAAATAGTTACTTAACGCATATAAACCGTTTTGGGGAGAGAACGAGTAATATATTTTTAAGTGACTCAAATGACAATTTAGAGGTCACGGTTAACCCCGGAAGGGTGAAAATAGTCAAAATAGTATACCCAGGGGTACTAGTTGGGTCCCGGGATGTTTTGGGGCTAAGCCGGGACCGTTCAGGGGCGTTTTAGTCTTTTAAATTATAGGAGTGAGAAGACCTACGAATTTAATAACTCTAAGTCAGATTATAAGAGTTGGAGGCTAGGGTTAGAGAGAAAAAAAAACACACCATAGCCATTAGAGAGAAGAGAGAAACAATTCTCAAGGCAAAAGGAAGAATTGGGAAGGATTCAAAGGAGATTTTCACCACAAACTTGTGGGGAAGGAAGATTGAAGGAGAAAAACAATCAATCATCAACAACAATCACAAAATCAGAACCCTTCTATCAAGGCAAGTGTTTATTGCAAATCAAATTCAAGTTATAATACCCATGTGTAGGGAGTTTTAAGAATTGGTTAATTCTATTAAAAAACCATGAATTAAATGTTTGAATTGATCACATGTTTGGGTAGGATTGCATGTAGAATGAATCCCTAAGAAAAGGTAAAATGAAATTTGAATATATTTGATGACTAACATAGAATATTTATGAGTTCTTGGTTAAAGAACATGAATCTTGAATGACTTAGGGTTTAATTGATGAACACAAGATGTCAATCTGCCATAATTTTTGACACAAATTTAAACGTATGACATTTGAGTTGTACTTCGAATTATAGTGTTAACCATACATTAATAGAAAGGTATTCCTCTTAGCTATCCAATGAACCTGTAATCAGGTCAATCGGAGTTCTGTAGAGGGAGTAATAGACATAATACTATAGGGTGTTTAATCTGCCAGCATAGTAATCTGCCAGAAGTTTGACGTGACTTTAAACATGTACTATTTGAGTTTTACTTAGAATTAGAGTGTGAATCATAGATTTATGGAAAGGTATATCTCTTAGATTTCCAATGAACTTGGAATCAGGTCAATCGGAGTTCTGTAGAGGGCGAAATCGAAGTTTTACTAGAAGGTGTTTAATCTGCCAGAAAATTTTATGATTCGTTAGGCTGCGAGAAAATGTAAGATATTTAATTTTAAGCCTCAAATGCCTAAAATTTTATCGGGGAAGTGTTTGGAACCTTGATGAAATATATTTTTGGAATAATGTTATGGAAGTAGGTCTATTATTGAGCATTGGACATTAAATTTTTGAGAGAATTAAAGTGGAGATTCATAGGCTTGATTGTGACGTATTCTAATTCGAGATGATAAGAATATAATTACGGAAAAGCATGAGCGAGCTTAAATTTATTGGGTCAGTATGTTAACAAGGGTAGCTACTGAATTGATATTACGTTAGGGGTAACTAGGGCCCTTAGATTGTTGTGAATACTCAAATAAAGGCGATTAATGAGATAAATCGTACAATGAATATTGTACGGTAAATATAAGAGAATAAAATAATACGTACGAACATGGTTGATAGGTCGGGTGTGTACCTACTGAATTGTATGAACTTTTAGGTTAAGAGAATTATACCTAAATTAACTATGTTAGGGTCGATGAGATATTCCGAACTAACATAGGGTTATTATATAATCGGGGTCGATGTATCATTCCGAACCAATTCTTACTTGGAGTCGATGAATCATTTCGAACCAAGAGTTCTTTATGTATGTAAAAAGGACAAATAGTAATGACTGATATTTAATATATATTGTGTGTGAAATATATATTTAATGATATTCTACTTCTGTGTATTAGTAGATTGATATATACTTAAATTAACTATGTTAGGGTCGATGAGACATTCCGAACTAACATAGGGTTATTATATGTTTGGGGTCGATGTAAAATGCCGAACCAAACCTTTGAACTGGTGTCGTGATGAAAGAGTCCGAGCCAGAATTTATGTATATAAATAATTGGGGTCGATGTATCATTCCGAACCAATTCTTACTTGGGGTCGATGAATCATTCCGAACCAAGAGTTCTTTATGTGTGTAAAAAGGACAAATAGTAATGACTGATATTTAGTATATATTATGAGTGAAATATATACACTTAATGATATTATACCGTTGTGAATAAGTATATGAATATGATGTGTTTAATGTTACGTATCAAATTGGTAAGTTAAGTAGTGAAACTTAATTACGGAATGTATCTTTAGATAGAGAATATCTAATTAGTAACTTAAGTAGTTAAACTTAATTACATAAGTGGAAAGATAACAATTGTGAGAATCCTAGAAATTTAGTAGTGAAACTAAATAGTTTTGAAGCGTAACATAGGTGAAATGTTATTTGAGTATTAATTAACCTTTGCGAGATGTTATTGAAATGAATGCACGGTGTGGGCGATGCGAGAACTTAAGCTTAGATAAGTTCAGATGATTACTTAGACCTAATTAACTTGGGGAAGATGGCTAGGTAGGCTAAGTGTAGAAAGTTAGGTGTGCACAATAGATGAGAAGTGAGTGAACTCAAGAGAGTGTACGAAAACCTAACATGTGTAATCAATAACCGCATTTTATATAGTGATAAACTCTTGCTAAATATTTTCAAAATGTTTTGAGTACTAACTCTTGCTATAAAATATTTTCAAAACCTTTTAGGTGTCCAGCCACAGGGACGCCATGGATGATGATTCTATTCCAGGGACTCGCAGCTGTAGCACAGTGGATTCTTATAGGATTTTGACTAGACGATATCTCTCATTCAGATCTAGTACAGGATGTCACATTATTCCATGTATGGACTTGTAGTCCGGTATCAGTCTCAGATGTTAGTTTCAGATTAGTAGTTTTTCTATTGTTGTTTAGCATTTTTAGCCGATGGTTTATTCGGTAATACTTTTGCGCTGTTGTACTTATACTTTGTTGGTTTGGATTTTAGCATGGTATTTGCTTTACTATTTTCCGCATGGTTGATTTATCTGTTTTAAGAAAGATAAAATTTGGCACAGGTCTAATTTTACTTAGGGGATTAGTAATTAAAAAGTTTTCGGCAGTGATGCTAAGAATGAACCATTTGAGAAACCAGTTTTAATTTAATAAAGGCCTGATCACCCGATGTTTAATTAGGCGGGGTGTGACATAAAAATGCCAATCTACACAAATGAGGATACATATCTGAGGTGTCAGATGCTGATGCATGAATGTGTGCGAGTGGTGACACCTGTCATCCATCCCTTGGCCTAACATGCTCCTCAAGATGTGGTGGCTGCAAATGTTGATTTTGGGAGTTGATCTCTAATGATGGTAACCTAGAGAATTGATCCCCATCATTAATGAGATTTGAAAATATTTTACCTAAAAACCTTTTCATTTTCTCCTTTCACACGCGCCATTTTCTCTCTCTAGCTTTCTCAGTTTTCAGAGATCTTTCTCTTTCTGATGCACCCCCCAACATTTTCTCGCCATTATTTTAGTTTCTCTGGAGATATCCAACTTAGGGAACCCCTCTAAGTATTCCTTTCTTCCTTAATTTCTTAGCATTTTATCACTTTGCCATTTCTTTGTTTGCAATCTCTTTTTCGGTGAGCTTATTATTTTTTCAGCAACTATTTTGGGTAGCTGCTAGGTGGTTTTAGGACTGATAACTTTGGTTCGAGGGTGCATAGAGTGGTTTATAAGTTTTTAGTGGTATTTTTAGGGTTTTTTCCTTATGTTTTTCCTTGTTTGATTTGTCCGGTGAAATACCGATCATCTTCTCCGGTGGAACACTCAAAACTAATCTTGAGTGTTCTTAGCTCTAACCATTCATATTCCTTGCCTTAGATCTTTTAGTTAAAGCTAAGTCAAAATGTTAGTTGTTTTCCCTTTCTTATTGTTTCCACCAAGTTGAGCGTCGTCCTCTCAGATGTTAAGGAAACTGTATAAACTAGCCGACCAATTCCCGCACTTAGGGAAAGAATATTTAAAGATATCTACCAGTATGAGACCAAAGCCGAGACTATGATCCAATATGTGGCCTTTCCTTTATGTCCTATATATCCACCTCCTTTGTCTGTACAAGAGGTTCCTTCACTATCCTATCCCCTTATATCTGCAGGACGAGATGACCCTTCTGTTACATATCCTCTCATTGTCATCTTAAGTGACTCCAGCATGAGTGAAACCTCGTATTCGTATGATGATGTTGTATACATATCATCTTTGAAAGGATATAATCCCTCATCATCTAGGGTTTCATCCCCTGTTGGCTCATGTGAGCACACTACGGAGGTTCATATCTTTCGTATAAGCAAGATTGGTGCCCTTAGGTCTAATGAGGTGGACTTGTCTTATGATGAGTCGGCCTTATCTAAGCCGAGAGTATCTGTCACTCAACCCCAATCCAAACGCCTGTGCCCATTACTGCTATGACAGATGTCAAATTCCAAGAGAGGTTCCCAACTAGAGCATCGACCCCTAATGACGCAGACTCTGGGGACGAGGCTGATGAGCCTCTAAACACTTCTTTTGCCCAATAATTTAAGAGTATTGTGACTGAATCCAACCTCTTATTTTGGAGGCACTTGTACGACATTAGCTCTAAGATCATAATGAGGGTTCTAGATGAGTTCGAGAGGGCCTACGAAGGTTGTCCAGAAGAAATTATAGTTTATGAATAGAAGTTCAAACTCATATTTTGCCTTCCCATACACCCTATAATACGAGTTATTCTAGCTCATCTTGGTTTAGCTTTAGCCCAACTTTCCCCAAATGCCTGTAGAACCCTTATCGAATCCATAGTCCTTTGGAAATTCTACCATGGTACTGACTTTCAAGTTGGTGTGTTCTCGACTTGCTACAAAATTTCTTGTATGAAGTCTCAACCTTACTACTTCCACTTTGTGGCTAGAAAGTCGACCAAGAAAATTATTATTGTCAATCAAACATCTAATCATCACTGGAAGCTGAGATTCTTCTTTATGTTCAGCGTACGTGAATTTCTACCTAACCACGTCTAGTCATCTACCGAGATGAGGGTATCCCAGCGATGGGCCAAGGTGTCAATGTCTGCCAAAATTGATCCGAGTCTGACCTTAGATGATCAAGATACGATTATGACCTTAAAAACCGAAGGTGAACGTGGTGTTCTTGCCACATATGAGGATATCTTAACCCCCTCTGAACTTAAAAGAATCTGGTCTTCAACTTAACCCTCTTATGGAGCTTTGTAAGTTAAAGTTTTAATCTTGTTATCTGTAAACTCATCCTTTTAAATACAATATCATCTCGTATATTTCTAGTACTAGCCTTTGGCCTTGTGTAGGTCGCCCAAGTAATATTCTTGATGCTATTTGGAAAATAGTGGCCCCAAATCTTTTGAACATGCTCAACAAATTTGGAAAGAAGTAATCGGCCCCAAACAGTACTATAAAGAAGACTACTGGTGGTCCTGGCTGAGTCGAGGATACAAGGAAGATGAAGGAGAGAGTAAAAGTTACCACTACTTCCCATCCTGCAAAGGCAGGTCGGGCAACCCAAGGATAGGATAGGGCTATATCGATCCATTCTGTAGACATCCTTGTTGCCCTTCTTTCTCAATTGATGTTGAGCGACGACAGGGTTATAGGAAGCTCCAAGAAGTCCACTGAAGGTATCGAAAAACTGATGTCTGAGACTCACCAATGATTTCTTAAGTTTGTAATCCCGTCCCTTCTTACTGAATTCAGTCTTCACAAAGCCGTCCAGGTATTCATCCAAACTTTTCTTTTTTATTTTTACCAAGTGTAGTCTCGTACTAACTAGGTTCAACCTTATTTTGCAATCTATGTTCTATTTCTATCGTCTTGGGAATTGGGTCGAGAAGATACTTCCATTAATCCGAAAGGGAACTGATGCTAAAAAAGTTGAACAAGGTCTGAGGGAGGACCTTAAAAGGTCTCAGATAGTCGAGAAGGAAACTAGAGAGTCTTTGGACAAGCTAAAGACCGAACATGCTGAGGCATTAAATACATTAGCCGAGAATAAATAAAAAGATATTGATGTTACTATTCAAGATGACTTAGATACAACGAATGCATAAGCAGTGGATGAATTCAAGGACTCTGATGAGTTCGGTGGCTATGCTTTTGAGTATCTGGACCGTGGTATCAGAACAGTTGACCGATGGGTAGCGGTCAGGCACGCCAAGATTGGGGTTCTAACCCCAAATGACTTTGAAGGACTTAATTTCAGTGACCCTATTGTTTAGACTGCTCTGGACGAGGTTAAGATGCCATCCTAGACTACTAAAGTTAACCCCATCGAGTTCACTGAGAACGCCGATGAGGTGGCCGAGAATGGTGCCAATGATGATAGAGCCGATACTCAGGTCTAGGTCAACTCTCCGATGACGGCCGATACCTATCCATAAGCCGATGATGCCACCAACCTCTTTTACCAGTCTAATGTGTAGAATATAAGAATGCTCTCTTTTTTTTTCTTGGGTGATTTCTTGTGGCCTGATGCCCTTTCTTGATTGTAAAATCTTATAACTGATTTGACAAGTGACATCATAGCTTTTCTTTAGCACTCCTTATTTTACATTTTTTTATGGGAAATGCCTATAATCATTTACTATTGTACTCTGAATATATGAGTAGCATTTATGATTTTATTACAATTACTTTTCATGCATGCCTCCTTCCGATGTTAAATCAAATAACCATAAGACGATTTACAACCTTAATATCACCAACTAACTGAGTAATGCCAACATCGTCCTAGTTTTAGACGAGCTTGATGTAGGCCTCATGTTTCATATTTTGAAGATCATATCTTTCTTATCCAAGACGTTAATGATGTCTTTTATAAACCACATTTAAGTTATTTTTAATTTCAATCCACCAAATTATGGTGTTATATCACAAGTCCCCTCTCATAGTTTTGACAGTGTATGGATGAGAATCGCCTCATCCATGCGATTTCATCTCGGCCGAGGAATTTTATACACTAAGTTAATGATATTTAAAATGCACCACATCTAAGTGATTTTTAATTTGAATCCACCACAAGTCACCTCTTATCGTTTTGAGAGTGTATGTATGAGAATCATCTCGTTCATGTACTATCGTCTCGATCGAGAGAGTTTATCCATCAAATTAATGATGTTTAAAATGAACCAAATATAAGTGATTTTTACTTTGAATCCACCAAATTATGATGTTATATCACAAATCCCCTCTAGTCGTTTTGAGAGTGTATGGATGAGAATCGTCTCGTCTAGCACTTTTGCCTCGGCCTAGGGAGTTTATCCACCAAGTGAATGATGTTGAAATGCACCACATCTAAGTGATTTTTAATTTGAATCCACTAAATTATGGTGTTATATCATAAGTTCCCTCTCATCATTTTGAGAGTGAATGGATGAGAATCGTCTTGTCTATGCACTGTCGTCTCGGCCGAGAGATTTTATCAACCAAGTTAATAATGTTTAAAATGAACCACATCTAAGTGATTTTTACCTCTCGATGTTATTGATAGTCCATGGATGAGATCAACCCCGTCTAGACTATCATGTCACCAAGAGAAAATTAAGGATACTTCATTGCAAATGATATTTTATAGCTTAAGATGAGTTGATACATATAAGAAACAAGTACTCACACACTAGACAAGGTAGGAGATAACACTTGGAAATTTTCATTCATAATATTATTCTCATATCCATGGACGAATGATACTAAAATGAAATTGATAAGAGAATCAAAACTAACATGAAACTTTATCACAAAACACCTTACTGATAGTATCTCTTGAGATGGTCAGCGTTCCATAGATTGCAAATGGTTCTCCATCTAGATTTTCCAACCGATGCGTTTCTGGAACCACTTCTTCAAGCACCCTATAAAGACCAAGCCAGTTGGGATGAAGCTTATTGGGCTTCTACAACGTCTTCTTCAAAACGAGGTCTCCTACTTCTAGTGGTCGGGTCTTCACCCTCTTATTATTAAACTTTGTTGTTCTTTGATTATAGGTAGCTTGCCTAACCTCAGTATCTTCTCTTCATTCTTCTATGAGATCCAAATCAGTATCCTCTCTTCCACAGTCTTCTCTGGGTCATATGTTTACACCCTATGGGTTGGGAGACCGATCTCTGTTGGAACCATGGCTTTTGAGCCATAGGCTATCATGAATGGAGTTTCCCCCGTAGGAGTCCTTCTGATGTCATATATGCCCATAGGGTGACATGCACTTCCTTAGTCCATCTCCGCTTAGTGTCCTCTAACTTTGTCTTGATTCCGTCGAGAATTATCCTATTGGTTACCTTTATCTTCCCATTAGCCTAGGTTCAGCCTGGAGTTGAAAAGAACTATTTGTTGCCAACCCGCTCATAGAACTTTTCAAGGGATATGTTCTTGAACTGCATCCCGTTATCAAAAATCAGAGTGTTAGGTATGTCATATTTGGAGATGATGTTTTTTTAGGTAAATTGAAATTCCTTCTTCTTTGTAATTATGATCATTGACTCGGCCTCTACCCATTTCGAAAAATAATCAACCGCCATAATCAAATAGCAATAATTATTCACAAATCTTGCCAATGTCCCTACCAAATCAATCCCCTCTACTACAAATGCCCATGGAGAGGTGATAGAAGTAAAAGGTTGATGAGGTTGATGGGGTATGGTGGAAAACCTTTGACACTTATCACTTTTCTTAACATATGAAATTGAATCCTTGGACAACGTCGGCCACCAGTATCCCTGAGTGATGATCATTTTTGCCAATGACCTTCCTTCGATATGAGTGGAGCAAGACCCCTCATGCACTTCCTTTAAAATATAATTTACCTCAGATAGATGGACACATTTGAGTAGAG
This sequence comes from Sambucus nigra, assembly GCA_949130495.1. Taxonomy (NCBI): domain Eukaryota; kingdom Viridiplantae; phylum Streptophyta; class Magnoliopsida; order Dipsacales; family Adoxaceae; genus Sambucus; species Sambucus nigra. The sequence continues at coordinate 428,074,383 of OX422219.1, forward strand.
GAATTAGGAATCCCTTTTTGTACAAGATGTCTCCTATAATGGAAAACTTTGTTGCTTTATACCTCAACTTTTTCTCTCAGCTAAAGCTGTCAACGGGTCGTGTTAACGGGTTAACGGATGAAAACACCCTTAACCCATACACGACCCGTTAAGACTAACGGGTCAAATGATAATACCCAAACACGACCCATTAATATTAACGGGTACATGATCCGAACCGTTTACACCCGTTAATATTAACGGGTCTAAATGGGTAATGGGTTGGGTGACCCGTTATTACCCGTTAGTACCCGTTAATACCCGTTAGTACCCGTGTAATATTGGTTCGGGTCACACGACCCAATAAAACCCGATACCACTAATGGGTGATAATGGGTATAAACGGGTTTAATCGTGTAAGAGTACAAACCCAAACATGATCCGTTATGATAACGGTTCTACCGTGTTGACCCGTTAATGACCCAAACCCGATAAGACTAAACCCATTAACTTATAATTTCGTGTCGTGTCGTGCCTCATTTTGCCAGGTCTACTCTCAGCTCTAGATTTTGGCAGATCCCCATTTTTGATTTACCAGATGATAGGATCCATCTAAAAAGCTTCCATATTCAAGTTGAAGCAAAATTCCATAGTATTCTCTTCTCTCTTTCAACGGTCGATCGATGAAGGATCTCTATCGAGATTATTCTAGTTTCAGTTTTAGTGGCAGAAGCTAACCTCACCAGATTACCGACTCGACCATTGTTTAGTCGGCCTATCCTCTTCAACTTCACCTCACTAAAATGCTTCAGTGCTATTTTTAATCTTCCTAAGAACTTGGCCAATCTATCGTCCTTGGCCTCATATACCCCCAAATTTTAGTTCACAAATAACCTAGAATCACTATGGACAAGGAGTTGGCCAACGTTTAGTGCTTGGGTAAGAAAGAGACCTGCTAGGAAGGCTCCATACTCTGACTCATTATTGGAGGATTTAAAGTTGAACCTCAATGCATATTCAATATCGGTCCCGTCTGGGTTCGACACAATTAAACCCGACCCACTTTCGTTCTCACATAAAGATCTATTAATGAATAAGCCCCAGATAGTACCATTTTTAAAAAAATCTCCCTCTTCCAGGGTTCCATTCTTGAAGAGGTATTGCTCTTCCTCGTTCTCATGTACCTTGCTTCTTTCTGAACTCGTCTCGACCTTGGCCAGGGGAAGACACACCCTGGTCTTTTGCTCGCAAGCTGAAGCTTCAACCTCTTCTATATTGGCCTCGTCACATGTGAACTCGGCTACGAAGTCAGCTAGGGCCTTTCCCTTAATGGTCGTTCTCGGTTGGTAGATGATGTCAAATTCCCCCAATTCAATTGCCCAGGCCATCACCCTTCCTGACTTCATAGGATTGTGAATGACCTATCTGGGAGGTGAGTCTGTGAGTACTACCATGGTATATGCCTAAAAATACGACTTTATCTTCCTTAAGGCATGGATCGGAGCATAGGCCATCTTCTCTATTTTGGCATATCTTTGCTCGGCCCCCTGGAGAGCCTTGTTGTTAAAGTACACTCGCTTCTGAATTCCATCATCTTCTCTGAAAATATCAACACTAATGGCCAATGCCTACACCACTAGGTAAACATACAGCTTCTCTCCCTGGACTGGTCTTAACAACAAGAGTGGAGAGCTGAGGTAGGACTTTAAATATTGAAAGGCTTTATCACACTCATGATTCCATTTGAAAGCTTTTCTTAACTTTTTAAAGAAAGAAAGGAATTTATCAGTAGCTCTATACATAAACCTATTTAATGCGGCCATCCGTCCAATTAGTCTTTGCGCGTCCTTTATTTTTGTGGGAGTCTTTATCTCCAACAAAGCTTTGATCTTTTTAGGGGTTGGCCTCAATCCCCCTTTGATTTATAATAAAGCTTAAGAACTTTCATGCTCCCATGCCGAAGACACAATTGGCGGGGTTGAGTTTCATCCTATAACCATCCATCATATTAAACGTGCGCTCAAGGTCGACCATGTGAGTGTCGACCTTGAGGATCTTTTTCAGCATGTCATCAATATAAATTTCAATCATCTTCCCAATATGCTCCTCGAACATCTTGTTACCAGTCTTTAGTATGTTGCCCTAGTACTTTTTTAGTTCGAAGGGAATAACCTTATAACAATAGGTCCATTTGTCAGTTATGAAAGTTATCTTCTCTGCATCGGTCTGATCCATGAATATTTGAGTATAGCCTGAGTAGGCATCCATAAATATCATTAATTTATGATCGGCAATAGCATTGACCATCTGATCTATCCTTGGTAGTGGGAAACTATCTTTGGGTAGGATTTATTCAGATCTGTAATCAACACACATCCTCCACCTGCCGTTGGATTTGGAGAAGATGACAACATTCGCAAGTCATTCAAGGTAAATGACCTCCCTAATAATGTTGGGCTTTTCAAACTTGTTCACGTCTTCTCTGATGTCATCATACTTATCTCATGAATAAACTCTTATTCTCTGTCGGATCGATTTTACATCCTTGACCACATTGAGCTTATGTTAGAGGATCTTCAGATCAATGTCGGGCATATCTTCATGGCTCTGGGAAAATATACTTTGTCGCTTCTTAAATAACTTAATCAACTCTTCTTTAATTTCCTTCTTCAAGGCTTTATCGATATAGACTGGTTTTTTCGGTTCGTCCTCATTAAGGATGATGGATTATACCTCCTTAGTGGCCTCGCCCTTCTTTAACTTAGTCTCATCTCTAGGATCCAGGGTATCAATGTTGTACATTATAGTAACCCTTTTGTATGCCTTTCTCTCCTTGCCTAAGTTGAAGTATCATTCGTGTGCATCAACCTGATCACCCTGCACTTCCCCTACCCCACATGGAGTTGGGAATCTAATCATTTGGTGAAACATCAAAGGCATGGCCTCAAATTCCTTGAGGGCTACTCTTCCTAGAATTATGTTATAGGCTGAGTAGACATTTTCATCCATAACGAAGAAACTAATCTTCTTCATGACGCACTTTGGCCAGTAATTCCCCATTCTGACCTCTATTTCATAAATCCCCAAAGGGTGTACTTTTTTCGCTAAACCCGATGAGAGGTTGATGATATGGCACTAGCCTCTTCTTACTCATACCTAAGACTTTGTAAGAGTCCCAAAACATAACATCAGTCGAACTACCGCTATCCATCAAAATCCTCGAAACCTCATAACCATGCACCAGAGTTGTGATAACCAAAGGGTCATCTTGCAGGGCTAGAATTACTTTGAAATCTAGTCTAGAAAAACCCACAATTAAATTATTCATATCAACTTTAGTTCTTTTTACCTTCTTCGACTCTATTGCTGCTGAATGCACTTCCTTGGATTTTGGAGGGAGGGCCTTGGCCTTGGCTATATGAGCCTTTCTATCGACAACCTCTTTTCCTCCTTCAGATATCCCTCCATAGTGACACAAGGGTGCCGAACCGATTTGGCCAGGGGGCGTTCACCCCTACTGTTGAACCCAAAACGACGTAGAATCGTGTTTGACGAATTTATGCACATCTCTTTGCCCCAAAACAGTTATATACTTCATCCCCATGCCTATAAACATCACCCTATCAAGTACTAAGATAAATATACATGTTTAATTGTCCAACTACATCAGAAACATTCCAAATCATGGGATTTAATCATCACTTTTTCCTATAATTAATCTACACCTTAATTTTAATAAAATTCCTTTATCCATATTTCAAGATCACATCTTTTTGATTAAATTTTAGATCTTTCCATTCAAGAACAATATATATAATTTTTATTCTTAGATTTCTATAGCAAGAACCTACTTTTTGTGTGGGCCTTATTCTAATATGATCATAAAGAATCATCATCAATTGCACTTTTTCTAAAAAACCCACTTACATGTAAATTCCCACCCCCAAAATTTGTTAGAAATCTACCAAGTTTTGATATGAACATAGAACAAAACAAAAACATAAAGCAAGTTTCGTCTCTTGCCTTATATGTAGAAGGAATTATGATTTTCTCCTTGTAGGGTTGAATTTAGCCAAGAACTCCCAATGATTTGCCTTTAATTAAGCCTTCCCCCAAAATTCCTTGTGTTTTCTTCCTCTTTTCTCATGAATTTAGCTCTCATATGTTTTAATATGTAAAGTGGATGCCTCCTAACTCTTAATATCTTATTTAAATCCCTAATCCCGAAATTATATTAACCATATAGTGTAAAATGACCCGTATGCCCCAGAGTGGGTTCCGACTAGTCTAAAAAGGCTCCGGTATCCAATCTCACCCCCTGGGTACTTGATTATAACTATTTTGACCTATTTCGAATCAATAGTGCACTCGAAATAATCATTTGAGTCACAAAACATCAACATCCTATATCAACCCAAAAATAGTGTGTTTATATGCCCGATTGAGATACTATCAATCCCCGTCGTTTCTATTCACTACGACGTACTAACCATTGACCAAATTTTATTTACTTAATCACACTTAGTAAATTTATTTCCACACAAATATTAATTATGTTCTCACTAATCAATATTTATTAAACACGCAATATTTCTTATTTTGATTAAATTACGAGCACACGTGTAATTTTAAAATGCTAAAATTAATTATTAAAAAACAAGGGGTGTTTCATACTTCCCCCTTGCAAAGGAATTTTTTCCACGAAATTTGGACGTACCAGTGGTAAAAAGGTCTAGATACTGCTCTCGCATATCATCATCCTTCTCCCACTTCAACTCATCTACAATATTGTGTCCCTACTAAACCCGAACCAAGGGACCAACTAAGACCACGGATTATGCTCGCTACGATTAAGAATAGTAACCGATCTATCCTCGTATGAGATGTATGGCTATATGTATATCTCCTCCAGTGGAATGTGCCAAAAATATCTATCACGCGTTTGATATCTCTTCAACTATGACACATAGAATAAGTGCTGAATCCTCTGTGGATGCTCTAACAATCCCAGCATGTAAGTAACTGGTCCTATCCTCTCAATGATGGGAAAGGCCCTACATACCTCGGTGGTAGCTTCCTTTCATTCCCTAACCTCATGACTCAATTCATGAGAGACACTCGTACCAATACCTAGTCCCCTACTTCCAACTCTATGTGTCTGTTGTCGCTTCAACATAACTCTTTTGCCTATCCTCAGTTATCCGTATGCGTCCCTGAATGAGCTCAATTTTGGCAATAGTATCCTGAATTGTCTCTGGTCCCAACAGATTGTTGTCCCCCACCTCAAACCAAAAAGTGGGCGAACAATAAGGTCGTCCATAAACTGCCTCAAACGGGGCAATCCCAATGGTGAACTGGTAAGAGTTATATTGTAAGAAAACCCCACCAGTGGGAGATATCGCTCCTAATCTCCCCCAAAATTGAGTATACACATCCTTAGCATGTCCTCCAACATCTAATTAACCCGCTCAGTCTGCCCATTGCCTACTGAAAGCTCTGCCAAAAGTGGGATATAAAACTCTTGTCTCTGTAGAACACGATATTAATTAGTACCCCATGCAGTCTCACTATCTGGACAATAAACATCTGGGCATACTGTCCCATTATAAAATTCATCCGAACTGGATAATTATGGTCCACCTTTGTCAGATGATCCACGATAACCTAGATGGAATTGTGACCTCTCGATGACGTGACAACCCAGTGATGAAATCCATAGAGATGCTCTCCCACTTCCAAACTAGAACCTCTAAAGACTTTAATATCCCGGTTGGCCTCTGGTGGTCTACCTTCACTAACTAGAAAGTAGTGCACTTCGAGACAAACTTTGATATGTCCATCTTTATGCCCTGCAACCACTACTATCTATACATATCATGGTACATGTTATCCTCGCCGAGATGAACTGCAACCTTGACCTGTGAGACTCGGGCATCACTACGTGTCTCAAGTCCTTGTCCTCTGAAATAATGAGTCTCCCATTGAAGCGTAAGCCTCCCTCAGAACTGATCGAGTAGGACTCCTCCCCATCTGGTAATAACTAATGCACCCACTCCTAATAAAACTGACCACCTACCTATGCTTTCACCACCCGTATAATGATCTTGAAGGTGATAGACAATACTTACATACATGCTCTAGCAACCTCGTAATCATGACAAAGATATCCCCACTTGCCTTCTAAACCTATGTTATCTCTCCTATAGGTTGTCGGCTTAACGCGTCTGCCACCACTGTTAGCCTTTCTGAGATGATAATAAATATCAAACTGGTAGTTCTTCATGAAATCTAAACATCTCTTCTACTGCATATTAAGATCTTTCTGCATGAACAAATATCGTAGAGACTTATAGTCCATGAATAAACTGAATCTCTCACCCAAAAGGTAGCGCCTCCAAATCCTCAAGGAAAATATGACCACTCCTAACTCCAGGTCATGTGTGGGGTAATTCCTCTCGTGGGGCTTAAGCTTGCTAGAAACATAAACTATAGCTCAATCCTCCTACTATAGCACACCCCCAAGTCCTTGTAAGGACGTATCGATAAATATAAGGTCTTCCACTCTTCCTCTAAGCAGTGTAAGAATGGGTGTTGAAATCAATTTATCTTTTATCTCGTCAAAATCTAACTAACAGAAGTTGTCCCAAACAAACAGCCCCCCTTTGCGAGTCATATTTATCAGCGGACCCACAATTTTCAAAAATCCCTTTATAAAATGATGGTAATACCTGGCCAACCCTAAGAAGCTACGAACCTCCATCAGTGTCGTGGGTTGACCCTACTCCCTCACTGCTGGCACGTTGCTCCGGTCCATTGATATACCTATATTAAAAATAATATAACCCATAAACTGTACCTCCTACAACTAGAATTCGTACTTCTTAAACTTGGCATATAACTGATGATCTCGTAATATTTATAGGACTATACGCAAATGTTTACGTGCTCACTCTTTGTTCGAGAATATACCAGGATGTCATTTATGAACAATATCACAAACTAGTGTAAAAAGTCTCTGAAAACCCTATTCATGAGATCTATTAAAATGGTTGGAGCATTGGTTAGCCCAAATGTCATAAGTTTGAATTCATACGACCTATAATGCATTAGAAATGCAATCTTGGGAACGTCCTCCTCCCTAATGCACAACTGGTGATACCTCGATCTCAAGTTTATCTTAAAAAGGTAAGCTGACCCTTTCAACTAGTCAAATAAGTCAGCGATTCGAGGCAACAAATACTTATTCCAAATCATGACTTTATTTAGCTCCCTGTGGTCAATGCACAGTCGAAGCGATCCATCCTTCTTCTTTACAAATAACATAGGCGCACCCCACAATGATGTTCTCCGTCGGATAAAACCCTACACTAGGGGATACTGAATCTGATCTCATAATTTCAAAATTTTTAATGGGTCCATGCGATACGGTGCTCATTCTCTCAACTTCGTCCCAGGAATTGAATTGATCACGAACTTAATCTCTTGACTGGGTGACAAATCATGTATTTCTTGGAAAACATTTACGAACTACCTCACAACCGGAATCGAATCCAATGAGATAACAACCTCATGTGAGGTATCCTTATTAATGTAGTATATGTGTGTTCTCGAACCTCATTCGGGAAGATTCATCACTATAAGAAATATCTCATGTCTTGGGATGGAAAATATAATGGTCCTCCCAAAGGAATCCACCATAACCCTATACCCTACCAACTAATCCATGCTCAAGATAACATCGTACCCCACCATGTCCAAAACAATCAAGTCATTTGCTAAATATATTCTTCCGATGTCTATATCTATAACCCTACAAATCGAGTGTAAAATTTCCCCTTTGCCCAACGGTGAGTACACACATGATAGTGTTGTCAGTTGTCTCTAGTAGTCTAACTATGGTTGCAATTTTAGTAGTTATGAATGAGTGTGAGGCTCCCATATCAAACAACACCCTATGCATATACCCATGAATAGGAAACTCATCTTCAAATGTTAGTGGTGTCTGCTGCACCTATCGTATGAATGCATCCCAAACACTATAGACACCCCCATACCATAGTTGCCACTGTTGTACTAGGGCTAGTGGAGCTGATGTTGTAGGTGGTAACCGAACTGGGTGCCCCTGCCATGGTCCTGTGTCTATCTACGGCAGTCTGTCTTCCCATGACCCATATGTCCATAAGTGAAACAATGGTCAGTGAAGTTCCCTTGCCTCTGACCCTAGTGGCCCTGTCGGGGCGGTCCCGATCACTAACCGTACTGACCTTAGACCTACTTCCCTTGGCCTTGGCGGCCCTGGGGAACATGCTACTATCGCTGATACTGAGGTCCCTCTTGTCTCTCTCTGAAACCGCTACCATCAGGTCAAAAATTTCCTGACTGAAACCTCTTAGTCAAATCCCCCTATCTAGAATCCCGCTCATGCTACCTACCCATGTGCTACTATGGTGCCCCACGAGTACCATTCCCACCTGATCTGCCTACCTGGCTAGTATCCCTTGCTCTTTTTCTTCCCTTCATATGAAAGTGATGGTCCTGGAAGTGAAGTAGTGTGGCATTGACGACCTCATTATATGTCTTCAATGCCAAGTTACCCAACAAATGTTATCGGATCCTCCAAGTCAGTGTGACACCCTGCCTAATTAAATACCGGGCGATCACTCCTTTATTAAATTAAATCAAGGTGAACAGTTGGTTCATTCTCAGCATCACTGTCGATAAAAATAAATTTTTCCAATTTTAACACCCTAATTAATTAAGCTAAGTGTCAAAACCATTTTCATACATAACTTTCCAAATTTTTATTTAAAGAAAGATTATTTATTTATTTTATTAACAACATTCAAAAAGTAATAATCACACCACATCAATTCTGCAACATAATCGAAATAATTTAAAACACTCGTCAATCAAATGTCAACATACGAAATCTAAAGTCACACATCCAAACTGAATAAATCCCATAGTAACAGTACTGGAAATAACTGAAATACAAATGTTCAATAACAACGGAAAAATGGAAAGAGCTACACATGCCCAACTAAATGAAAGTACTAAGAGTGGATCCGAATGAACAAAGTCGTCTAATCAAGAGACCTGCAACTCCCACCTAAGCTGCAGCGCATTCCTTCCAAGGGATCCTAAGCAAGACGCCCTTGTGGCTGGGCACCTGTGATACATACATATATATACAAGAGAGAGAGAGAAAAAGAAACGGGTCAGAGCCCGATAGTGTGTATGATTTAAAAAATTCGTTAAAAAAGTATTTAAATTGATACAGGCCAATGCAACAACATATTAGTGCGACACTCTCTTGAGAAATTCTCACCTCTCTTCTAATGTGCACACCTATCGCACTAACCTTCCCAGTGGTCTATCTCATCACATATCACGCTATCCTTTCCCAATGGTTTAACTTATCTTAGGTTATTCGCAGGATTCAAAATTTAACGATTCAATTGTTTGAAAAGAATATTTCAATTAGTAACCAAAGTTCTCATTTTAACTTTATTAATTAATAATGTATTCCAGTGTCATATTATACTTTCTCAAAACAAGTATTTACAATTTGAGTCATCAACCATGTCCTACATATCAAATCACAGTAGGCAGTTCCAGATTTCAGGATTTTGTATATATATTAACTACTCGTAAGAATATATATATCATAACAGCACCCCAAAATAAAACTATGGTGCGGGCATACTCTACTATCCAAACCCCGTATCACTCGTATTACGGGGAATACAAATTCGGAATCACTCTCGAATTGTATTAACATATACACAAACAATATTGAGGCGAAGCATAGATTCCAAGTCTCTAAGAGGATGGCACATACCCGCGTCTCTTAGGACCGTCTGAACTATCGATTCGATAGCCTATACCAAGGATATCTAGCTTCTAGGGTACAAGTCAATATCCCCCATAAAGGTCCCATCGAGATAAGACTATCCCAGCGCGGTAACCTCAGGGATAGCAAGTAGCGTGGGCATGTTTTCACACATAGATAGTATATGCATACACAATCATATAACTATACTAATATTACTATATCAATAATGGGTATATTCTCAAATCCCATAGTTACGACTTTTATTTATCATTATTTAGTTATCACGTGTAACCGTTCACATCTTACTTTAATTTTGAGGAACCTTTCCACTTACTACATAATGCTCAGGGATTCTATCACCGGATCGGTCCGCCTGCAATAAAAGAACCGATCCGGCTAACCGTACCGGTCCGCCTCAGACCCGGACCGATCCGACTACTGAAGGCCAGTATACCCCGGACCGCAAGAGAACCGATGAAGCCTGGAAAAGAATCGATCCGATCATCAATGGATCGATCCTCCTCAGAATAAAAGAACCGATCCGGTCAATCGGACCGATCCGCTTCACACCCGGACCGGTCCGCCTGGGATAAACTTAAACGATTTCGCAGAATTGCAGTTACGGGTTTCATCTTCTAACTTACACCAAATCCATATTTTACAATCCCAAACATCTCAAAATTTGTACTACTAACATCTTAACATGATATCATACATTTACTACGTAAAGCATGTCAATTTACGTCACTAAACATGGATTAATCATGCCATAATTCATTTAAATATTCAAGAACCCTAGAAATCTCTAAATCATGGTTCCAATCTGTTTTTCCAGAAATTTCTTCTTATAAACATCATAATTTCGTGGGTAAATTCCTCTACATGGCAAGGGTTTCCATAATTATCATTTAAACCATAACTACATGCGATTCCTATCTCAAATCTTAGGTTTTCTTCCATAAAACTCATCCTAATCATTCCTACACTAATATGAAAGATGCATCAACGAAATAAGAAAGATAAACACTTGCCTGGGATTTTTGGTGTTCTGATTTGCAGATGATTTTGGTGTGGTTGCGTAGTCCGTTGCGCGATCTACGCGTTGGTGGTGGTGGCGGTGCAAACGGATGGCTTTTAGGCCTTGAACTTGCCTTGAGAGCTCTCTCCTTCCTCTCCTATGGCCGTTCTTGTGTTTGTGATTTCTAACCCTAGCTGACTAACCTAAATGGATGATATAGATTACTTATTTTCGTGGGTTTAATTACCCATAAATGTGAAATGACAAAAATGCCCTCCCGGGGTACTAATTAGGCCTAAAAACACCCCGAGACCCAAACTAAACCCCCGGGTACACTTTTCTGACTATCTCGACCCTTTTGGACGCGTTGGCGCACTCAAAACGACCATATGGAAAACTTATAAAATATTCACTTTTTATTTATCAAAATTTAGTCCCGACGCGACACGAGCACGTCCCAACTTAAATTTTCAAAATTTTCATTTAACTCACTCATGACATTCAATATAACCAATATAATATATTACTTTGCTCATTAGTAATATTCAACAAATTTCATATAATTACTAACTCTCGTCACGTTAATAATTATAACATAATTAGTTTTAGGATTTTTTTATTAAATAATTAACTCACATTAAATTTAGTAAATCCCCAAATTAATATAGCCTGAAAATACGGGGTATTACATACTTCCCCCCTAATAACGGAATTTCGTCCCGAAATTCGGAAAATAAGGCATACCTGGTAAGAACAAATCTGGATATCTCTCGCGCATATCGGCCTCGCGCTCCCAAGTGGATTCCTCCATATTATGATGCTCCCACTGGACTCGCACAAGTGGAACTATCTTCGACCTCAATCTCCTCTCACTATAGTCTAGGATAGCCACCGGTCTCTCCTCGTAAGAGATGTCAGGCTGAAAGTCTATCTCATCTATCGTGATGTGAGTATGGGTCATATCATCCCGAAGATACCATCTCAACGACGAGATGTGTAATACATCGTGAATGCGATGTAAATGCTCTGGTAGTACCAATCTGTATGCTACCGGCCCAATCCTCTCGATGATGGGAAATGGTCCCACATACCTAGGGGCCAATTTCCCTTTCTTCCCGAACCTCATCACTCCTTTCATAGGAGATACACGCAGTAACACTTGGTCCCCCACATTAAACTCCCGAAGGAACCGTTTCACATCGGCGTAGCTCTTCTGTCTGTCCTGGGCTACTCGAATGCGACTCCTAATCATCTCAATCCTCGCGGAGGTTTCCTGGATCACCTCCGGTCCTAGCAACATGTTATCCCCCACCTCGAGCCAACAAGTGGGAGAACGACAAGGCCTTCCATACAAAGCCACAAATGGAGCCATGCCAATCGTGAACTGATACGAGTTATTATAAGCAAACTCTACCAGTGGAAGGTGTGGCTCCCAACCTCCTCCAAAATCAAGGACACACATGCGTAGCATATCCTCTAACATCTTATTAGTACGCTCTGTCTGTCCATCTGTCTGTGGGTGATAAGCTGAACTCAACCTCAACTCAGTATCCATAGCCTATTGAAAGCTTTCCCAGAAACGTGACACGAAAATCTTGTCTCTATCTGACATAATATTCAGGGGCACCCCATGTAATCTGACAACCTCAGCAATGAACAACTGAGCATACTGACACGTGGTATAGTCTTTCCGCACCGGCAGAAAATGAGCCACCTTGGTCAAACGGTCTATAATTACCCAGATAGAATCGTGGCCCCGCTGTGATGTAGGCAACCCCGTAATAAAATCCATGGAAATACTCTCCCACTTCCACGCGGGTACTTCCAATGGCTGAAGCAATCTTGACAGTTTCTGATGGTCCACCTTCACCAGCTGGCAGGTAGAACACTTGGACACGAACTCCGCAATGTCCTTCTTCATCCCACTCCACCAGTATTGCCTCCTCATATCCTGGTACATCTTGTCTCCTCCAGGATGTACTGCAAATCGGGACCCGTGAGACTGGGTCATCACTGCATGATGTAATTCTCCTCCTTCTGGAACCACCAATATCCCATTAAACCTCAAACCCCCATCAGAACTAATAGAGTAGGACTCATCACCCTCAGCTAAAAGTCATACAATCTGCTCCTGGAAAAACGGGTCTGTGGTTTGGGCCTGTATTACCCTCATAACAATCTCAGGTGTGACTGTCATAACAGATATGAAGGAACGGGCAACTGCGTCCTGGTGACCCAACTCCTTCCACTTCGCATTCCAGACGTCCTCTACCTCATTTACCGATCTATGGCTCAACGCATCAGCAACTACGTTGGCTTTCCCCGGATGATACTGTATGTCAAACTGATAGTCCTTCACAAACTCTAACCATCTGCGTTGTCGCATATTCATCTCTCGCTGAGTGAATAGGTACTGCAGTGACTTGTGGTCTGTGAACAAACGAAACTTCTCCCCCAATAAGTAGTGCCTCCATGTCCTCAATGCAAAAACGACCGCTGCTAACTCCAGGTCGTGGGTGGGGTAATTCTTCTCATGCGGCTTAAGCTTGCGGGAGGCAAAAGCTATAGCTTTCTCCTCCTGCTGAAGTACTCCCCCAATTCCCCGTAAAGAGGCATCGGTGTAAACTAGGTACTCCGCACCCGACTTCGGTAAAGCAAGGACTGGCGCTGAAGTAAGCTTGTCTTTCAGCTCGTCGAAAGCCAACTGACAAGCGTCATCCCAAACATATGGTACCCCTTTGCGAGTCAGATTTGTCAGTGGACCCGCTATTTTGGAGAATCCTCGAATAAATCTCCTGTAGTAACCAGCTAACCCCAAGAAACTACGCATTTCAATTGGTGTCGTGGGCTGTCCCCACTCCCTCACCGCTGACACTTTACTCGGGTCAACTGCTATCCCCTGTTCAGAAACAACATGCCCCAAGAACTGTACCTCTCGCAACCAGAATCCACACTTCTCGTACTTAGCATACAATTGATGCTCTCGTAGAGTCTGAAGAACCTGTCTCAAGTGCTCGGCATGCTCCTCCTCGGAGTGTGAATATATCAAGATGTCATCTATGAAAACGATGACAAACTGATCCAAGAACTCTCTGAATACTCAGTTCATCAAGTCCATGAAAATGGATGGAGCATTTGTGAGTCCGAACGGCATCACCCTAAAATCATAGGACCCATATCTCATCAAGAATGCAGTCTTTAAAGCATCCTTCTCTCTAATACGCAACTGATGGTACCCCGACATCATATCTATCTTCGAAAAGAAAGTTGCTCCCCTCAGCTGGTCGAACAGATCATCGATTCGAGGCAACGGATACTTATTCCGTATTGTGACCTTGTTCAGCTCCCGGTAGTCCACACACAATCTCAGTGAACCACCTCTCTTTTTTACAAACAAGACTGGAGCGCCCCAAGGTGAGGTACTCCTGCGAATGAAGCCCTGACCTAACAGCTGCTCTATCTGATCTCGTAGCTCTTGCATCTCTGCCGGAGCCACATACAGTACGGTGCGCGTGCTATAGGTCTCTTATATGGCAACAAATCTATGACAAAGTCTATCTCACGACTGGGGGGTAGGCCTCGTATCTCCTGAAACACATCGGAATACTCCCTGACAACTGGGATCGAATCCAAGGGAATCACAACCTCCTTAGAGGTATCCTCCTCTATGTAATACAAATGAGCGGTAGAACCTCCCTCTGGGCGAGGCATCGCCACTACAAACATCTCTTGCCCCGGAATGGCAAAAACAATGCTCCCACCGAAGCAATCAATCATGGCTCTATAAGCTGCGAGCCAATCCATACCAATAATCACATCATGCTCGTGCATGTCTAAGACTAACATGTCTGCAGGTAACACCAAACTACCAATCTCTACCCCCACTCCCCGACATATAAAGAAAATAAGTGACCCACTCCCCAGTGGTGAGTCCACACACGTCACTGTGCTCTCTGCTGTGGCTAACAACTCTAAGGCCTTCGCAAAATGCGTAGCTATAAAACAATGTGTTTCCCCCGTATCAAACAAAACTCGACCCATAGTACCATGGATAGGAAACATACCCTCAATCGCGGGTGGTGCCTGTGGAGCTGCTGCCTGGTGGACGTTATAGACACGTCCATACTGTAATTGCCCCTGCTGCACTAGAGCTGCTGGTAGGGCTGGCACCTGGGCTCGAGCTGGGAGGACAGGTGGAAAAAGTGGACTCTGTGGCTTATTACGGGAAACCTGCTGCTTTGGGTCCCTCTCTCCCTCCGGACATTCCTGGCGCCTATGACTGTGCTTACCACACCCAAAACATCAGCCTTTGAAGTTGCCTCCCCTCTATCCCTATTGACCACGGCCCTGCTGGCCGTTACCTCCCCGCCACTGGTCCTGTTGGCCCTGATTAGCACGTTGCTGGACCTGCTGTCGGTGTTGGCCCTGCCTATAGCCCCCATATCCCTACCTAGAATCACCTGAATGGAATCGCTTAGCAGGTTCCCCCTGATGGGAACTCTGTTCGTGCTGACGAGTCTGTCCATGAGATGGTACCCCACTGGCACTATTACCCCCGGCCCTGCCCTGCTGGTTGGACTCTCCTGCTCTCTTGCTTCCCTGAAGATGGAACCGGTGATCCTGGCAATGCAGTAACGCGGCATTGAGTACATCAGTGAAAGTACTCAGGGATAAATTCCCAATAAGGTGCTGACGGATCCTCTAAGCTAACCCGTCGACAAACAGCATAATCTTCTTGCTCTCAGTAGGTGCCTCATCTGGCACAATGGTGAGAAGTCTCATGAACTCCTCCTCATACTCCGCTATGGTAAGACTCTCCTGCTTCAGATTCAGTAATCTCCGCCTCATCCCAGTCTGCACGGCGGGTGGAAAATACTTGAGGTCAAACCGCTCCCAAAATGACTGAATAGGGATCGTGTCCCTCTCCTCCAAAGTGGTAGTGGACTCCCACCACTGCAAAGCGGCTCCCACCAGCTTAAAGGAAGCCAATAACTGCTTCTGCACGTTGGTGCACTCATACATACGGAGATGCTGCTGGATGTCTTTCTTCCATTAGCTAACTGTGACAATATCGGAGCTACCAGAGAACTCAGGGGGATGCGCTTTCTGAAAAGCATCCCAAACCCTCTCCCATGCAGATGGAAGCTGTGCTGGTACTGGCACCACTGCCTGAACCTGGGGTGGATCCTGCTGAACCACCGCTAGTGGGGCATTCACCGCCTGAGCAACAATGGCGGCTACTTCATTTGCATTTATTATGCCTTGTGCCGGAACTGCTGGCTACTCGGCCTGGGCACGCCTATCCTTCGGAGCACGTCTCGGAGGCATCTAAAACGTGAAAAAGTTTATTAGTCTACAGTTATTATCAAATCTCAAATAGCCGAAGACTTAAACGTAAAAGCAAGAGTACAACAATCCTAAAAATAGGGCTCCGTAGCAAAACGTTAAGCTGAAAGAGAAATAAGCCGTACAGATCCTATGGACGCTAGAACCCGATGCTCTAATACCACCTGTGATACCCCGCCTAATTAAATACCGGGCGATCACTCCTTTATTAAATTAAATCAAGGTGAACAGTTGGTTCATTCTCAGCATCACTGTCGATAAAAATAAATTTTTCCAATATTAACACCCTAATTAATTAAGCTAAGTGTCAAAACCATTTTCATACATAACTTTCCAAATTTTTATTTAAAGAAAGATTATTTATTTATTTTATTAACAACATTCAAAAAGTAATAATCACACCACATCAATTCTGCAACATAATCCAAATAATTTAAAACATTCGTCAATCGAATGTCAACATACGAAATCTAAAGTCACACATCCAAACTGAATAAATCCCATAGTAATAGTACTGGAAATAACTGAAATACAAATGTTCAATAACAACGGAAAAATGGAAAGAGCTACACATGCCCAACTAAATGAAAGTACTAAGAGTGGATCCGAATGAACGAAGTCGTCTAATCAAGAGACCAGCAACTCCCACCTAAGATGCAGCGCGTTCCTTCCAAGGGATCCTAAGCAAGATGCCCCTGTAGCTGGGCACCTGTGATACATACATATATATACAAGAGAGAGAGAAAAAAAGAAACGGGACAGAGATCGATAGTGTGTATGATTTAAAAAATTCGTTTAGCAAGTATTTAAATTGATACAGGCCAATGCAATAACATATTAGTGCGACACTCTCTTGAGAAATTCTCACCTCTCTTCTAATGTGCACACCTATCGCACTAACCTTACCAGTGGTCTATCTCATCACATATCACGCTATCCTTTCCCAATGGTTTAACTTATCTTAGGTTATTCGCAGGATTCAAAATTTAACGATTCAATTGTTTGAAAAGAATATTTCAATTAGTAACCAAAGTTCTCATTTTAACTTTATTAATTAATAAAGTATTCCAGTGTCATATTATACTTTCTCAAAACAAGTATTTACAATTTGAGTGATCAACCACGTCCTACATATCAAATCACAGTAGGCAGTTCCAGATTTCAGGATTTCGTATATATATTAACTACTCGTAAGAATATATATATCATAACAGCACCCCAAAATAAAACTATGGTGCGGGCATACTCTACTATCCAAACCCCGTATCACTCGTATTAAGGGGAATACAAATTCGGAATCACTCTCGAATTGTATTAACACATACACAAACAATATTGAGGCGAAGCATAGATTCCGAGTCTCTAAGAGGATGGCACATACCCACGTCTCTTAGGACCGTCTGAACTATCGATTCGATAGCCTGTACCAAGGATATCTAGCTTCTAGGGTACAAGTCAATATCCCCCATAAAGGTCCCATCGAGATAAGACTGTCCCAGCGCGGTAACCTCAGGGATAGCAAGTAGCGTGGGCATGTTTTCACACATAGATAGTATATGCATACACAATCATATAACTATACTATTATTACTATATCAATAATGGGTATATTCTCAAATCCCATAGTTACGACTTTTATTTATCATTATCTAGTTATCACGTATAACCGTTCACATCTTACTTTAATTTGAGGAACCTTTCCACTTACTACATAACGCTCAGGGATTCTATCAGCGGACTAGTTCGCCTGTAATAAAAGAACCGATCCGGCTAACCGGACCGGTCCGCCTCAGACCCGGACCGATCCGACTACTGAAGGCCAGTATACCCCGGACCGCAAGCGAACCGATGAAGCCTGGAAAAGAATCGATCCGATCATCAACGGATCGATCCGCCTCAGAATAAAAGAACCGATCCGGCCAATTGGACCGATCCGTCTCAGACCCGGATGGGTCCGCCTGGGATAAACTTAAACGATTTCGCAGAATTGCAGTTACGGGTTTCATCTTCTAACTTGCACCAAATCCATATTTTACAATCCCAAACGTCTCAAAATTTTTACTACTAACATCCTAACATGATATCATACATTTCCTACGCAAAGCATGTCAATTTACGTCACTAAACATGGATTAATCATGCCATAATTCATTTAAATATTCAAGAACCCTAGAAATCTCTAAATCATGGTTTCAATCTGTTTTTCCAGAAATTTCTTCTTATAAACATCATAATTTCGTGGGTAAATTCCTCTACATGGCAAGGGTTTCCAGAATTATCATTTAAACCATAACTACATGCGATTCCTATCTCAAATCTTAGGTTTTCTTCCATAAAACTCATCCTAATCATTCCTACACTAATATGAAAGATGCATCAACGAAATAAGCAAGATAAACACTTGCCTAGGATTTTTGGTGTTCTGATTTGCAGATGATTTTGGTGTGGTTGCGTAGTCCGTTGCGCGATCTACGCGTTGGTGGTGGTGGCGGTGCAAACGGATGGCTTTTGGGCCTTGAATTTGCCTTGAGAGCTCTCTCCTTCCTCTCCTATGGCCATTCTTGTGTTTGTGATTTCTAACCCTAGCTGACTAACCTAAATGACTGATATAGATTACTGATTTTCGTGGGTTCAATTACCCATAAATGTGAAATTACCAAAATGCCCTCCCGGGGTACTAATTAGGCCTAAAAACGCCCCGAGACCCAAACTAAACCCCCGGGTACACTTTTCTGACTATCTCGACCCTTATGGATGCATTGGCGCGCTCAAAACGACCATACGGACAACTTATAAAATATTCACTTTTTATTTATCAAATTTTAGTCCCGACGCGACACGAGCACGTCCTGACTTAAATTTCTGAAATTGTCATTTAACTCACTCATGACATTCAATATAACCAATATAATATATTACTTTGCTCATTAGTAATATTCAACAAATTTCATATAATTACTAACTCTCGTCACGTTAATAATTATAACATAATTAGTTTCCGGATTTTTTTTATTAAATAATTAACTCACATTAAATTTAATAAATCCCCAAATTAATATAGCCTGAAAATACGGGGTATTACAGTCAGTCCATCTATAAACTTCATCATCTTCTTCTCCTCGGTGTTCACCTCGTCGGTTATAAATTTTATCATATGGGTAAATTCTTCCTCATATTCTGCCACTGACCTATCTCCCTGAGTAACATCAAGAAATCTCCTCCACATATCTGTCTGGATTGTCGACAAAAAATACTTGCGACGAACCGCACCTAAAACTCCCCTATGATCATAACATCCCTCTCCTCTATCGTGGTAATCGACTCCTACCACTACAATGTCGCACCTACTATCTTAAAAGTGTCTAGTATCAGTCTCTGTGTATTATTTAATTAAACTAGGCAAAGATGGAGCGTGGTATCTTTCTTCCACTAGCTAGAAGTTACCACGTCTGAACTACCCTGGAACTCCGGAGGATTCCCCTTCTAGAAAACCTCCCTCACTCTCTCCCATGCTGATGGCCTCGAATAGGCCTGAATGATCGGTGCCATTAGATTTTGTGGATGAGTTTACAGGAAGTGATGTGCCATGGAAATCATAGTGGCATTAACTTCCTGAGAAACTATGGTGGCCACCTCTATGGTAGTCACCGTCCCCTGTGGCATTTGTGGCTCCTGTTGAGTCTCTTCCTCAATGTCCCTCCTAATGGCCCTAGTTGGTGGTCCTCCCTTAGGTGGTATCTGAAACTAGATTGAAATTTTATAAGTTCACAGTTAACATGATTCATAATAGCAGAAGAACATAACTATATAAATGAATACACCAATCCTAAAATAGGGCTCCATATCAAAGAACTCTACACTGAAATCGTAGTAAGCAGCATAGATCCTAAGGACACTATAACTTGATTCTCTGATACCATCCGTGTGCGCCTATCGTATGCTTCTTACCCCTCCTAGTTACGCTACCCGCCCAACTAAACACATCACTAATCTCAATATAACACACTAGCCTACCTCGAGTATATTATTTCTTTGTGATCTCTTAATTAGGTTACCCCCTGCTTAATTAATTCTCAATTATATTATTACAAACTTATTTTCATAACTTACTGAGTTAGTAAAAAACCTTCACACTTGAGGACATATGCCCAAATATAATTATCTCCACCTTTATATACGTATGTTGTAATACATCAATAATACTTGGACATATATCACTCGCTATATATGTAACTTCAATCCCTCTGAGAATCTCCTCAATGGATGTGAAGTCACTAGCATGCTATCAAGATCTAGGAATGTCCACTACAACCTAGGCAATCGAGTCGGAATTTCACCTCTGAACAAAAAATGAAAATTAAAATCGGAGGTGGTCATGGCCTTAAGTCTGTGGGTTATAACCATACACATGATTCCATGGTACCTCAAATTTATATAGGGTGGTCGTGCACATACCTATGACCTGGGGGAACAATACTACCTCTGTTGGATTCTCCAGAGTGACCTCCCACGGTGCGCAACCTCCCCCGATGGCGTATCCGCTAGGATGGGTATATTTCACACACACACACACACACACACACACACATATATATATATATATATATATATACTGCCCCTATACCCGTATCTATATATGTTCACATAATTCGGCTAATCTGTGCCTATCACCCGAAGTACTAGCCTAGTTGTACCGAGTCTACCACTAACTCTTAAATATTAAATGAACCAGTAATTAAATTAATAACAATACTTAGCATCCCTGGATCGCTCGAACCTTCCCAACCAGATCGTATATAAAATTCATGCGATTATTCATCCTTATTTCTATACTTTATTATTGGGGTTGTTAAACATCCCAAACACCCAAATTTACCTCGAGATTATCCCCAATCATTTCCTGGTAATTATTTATATGACAAAGTCATATTTCAATAGTCTTAACATCCTTACGACTACTCCAAACCAATCCAGAATTATTCCAATTATAATAACGTTTAAAATAGCAAAGTTAGGTGACACAAGGGTGCGGTGTCGAACCCAAAACAACGTAGTATCTTGTTTGACGAATTTCTGCACATCTCTTTGCCTAAAAAAAGTTCTAAACTTTATCCCCAGTCCTATAAACACTACCCTATAAATTACTAACATATGGATACATGTTCAATTGTCCAACTACATCAGAATCATTCCAAATTATGGGATTTAATCATCACTTTTTCCTAGAATTAATATACACCTTAATTCTAATACAATTATTAAATCGATATTTCAAGATCACATTTTTTATTAAATTTCAGATCTTTCCATTCAAGAATAATATATATCCTTTTTATTCTTAGTTTTATCTTGCAAGAACTTTTAATGTGGGATTTATTCTAATAAGATCATAATGAATCATTATGAATTTCACTTTTTTCTAAAAACCCCATTTACATGTAAATTCCCACCCCCAAAATTTGTTATAAATCTACCAAATTTTGATATGAACATATAACTAAACAAAAACATTAAGAAATTTTAGTCACTTGCCTTAGATGTATAAGTAATTATGATTTTCTTCTTGTAGGGTTGAATCTAGCCAAGAATTCCTAACAATTTGCCTTGAATTAATCCTCCCCTTTGAATTCCTTTTGTTTTTCTTCCTCTTCTCACCAATTCAGCTCTCATTTATTTTAAGGCCCTCTTAACTCTTAATTTCTTATTTAAAGCCCTAATCCCGAAATTAGGTTAACTCCATAGTGTAAAATGACTCGTATTCCCCGGAGTTGGTCCCGACTAGTCTAAAAAGACCCTGATGTCCAATCTCAACCCCCGGGTACTTGATTTTGACTATTTCGACCCATTTTGGGATCAATCGTGAACTCAAAATCATCATCCAAGTCACCAAAAATCAATATCTTATCTCAACACAAAAATAGCCTACCCGTATGTCCCGGATGAGATGCCGTCAATCCCTGTTGTATCCACTAACTACAATGTACTAACCATTGATCGAATTTATTTACTTTATCACAATTAGTAAATTTATTTCCACACAAATATTAAATTTATTCTCACTAATTAGTATTTATTGAACATGAAATACTTCTTATTTTGATTAAATTACGAGCACACGTGTAATTTAAATATGAAAAAATTAATTATTCAAAAACTTGGGGTGTCACGGAGAACAAGGCATCCGCGACATGGACAACAAGCCAAAGATAGGAGGATTTCATGGGTAGATGTTTTATATGTGGAGAGCCGGGTCACATTAGTCAAGCTTGTTCGCAGTGAGCTAGAGAACAGGAGCAGGGTTCCCAAAAGGGGAAACAGTTGAAATAGTTCTAAGGGTAGTTTGGGCGTGCGTATTACGTTCGAGTACCAGTTGAACAACTAGCACCATTGGTAATTGAAGGTATGATTTCTATCCATGGGAAAATGGGGAGAGTTTTGTGTCACACAGATGCATCACAGTATTTTGTTAGCACTAGATTCGTGCGTGACACGGGTTTAGTGGATGTATTGTCAGTATCACAATTATGGGTACATATTTACCACAGGGTAACGGGGCTCTCTCTTGTTCCATATGTAGGGGAGCAGGTGTGGACACTAGGAGGATTAGTTTTAGTGGATATACTCATTTTTAGAGAGGTATGAGTATGATTTTATCCTGGGTATGGACTGGTTAGCAACGGTTTGAGCAATGGTGGACTATTACAATAAGGCTATCGTGTTCGCTATTCTAGGGCATGATGTGTTTCTTTTGCGAGGTCTCGCCCTCACACTTACATTGTATTGTGGAGGACACTTCATAGAGTATAGTTTTCTAGTTATATTCTATCCCTATGCATAGGGACTTTACTAATGTGATTTAGGGGGTAATGAGGTTATTGTCGAGCCAAGAGATTGAGTTCATTATTGACTTATTCTTGGGGACTTAGTGATAGTGCGTGCACCGTATTGTATGACTCCTTTAGAGATGTGGGAGTTAGGAATCTGATTTAGTGACTTTTTTGATAGGATTTTTTAGTATCCCAATAATGTTCTTTGGGCCCACGGATCTCGATAATCGATAAAGCTAAGTAGTAGTGTATCGAGAGGTTCCTTATTTTGATTTTGCTTGCAAGACTTCCCACTCATGAACCTTAGTAAGCATAGGGAGTTGGGAAACATTTTAGGGCTTTAGGGAATTGATTTAGTATGTTAATCATTATACATGTGTAGATAACATTTCGAGTAGAGAATATTATACGAGTTAAGGCTAGTGGAGCTTGGTAGTATTGTGTAGAAAGCACTGGGGAATGTTTACACCACCAGTTGATAAGCGGGGAAAGTTCGAAAGAATTAAGTCTTGAATTTTAGGGTAATTGAGTCTACCGTTAATGTATAGTCATGAAGAGCATGCGGGGTCGAGTTTGATGCATCTAAGTTTCATTTGTGGTATTAGTGCAGATATGCACGGAGTATCGGGTGTATGGGCACCCTGGTTAGTTCGATATTCAATATTATTCTAGATAAGGTAACATGGATGTAAATTAGTTGAGTCATATGCCTATACGGAGGTTAGCAATAGAGTTGTTATAATAAGGTGGGTTGAACTTAATTAGAGAAAGAAGATAAGTCTGGACATATATAACGAGGCCAATTATCACACCCGAGATGGGTTAAAGGACTGTAAAGACAAAGGAAATGTATCCTTCTTGCCAAGGCAGGGTCCAGTAATTTTGTGAAGTAAAGTGGAGTTGTACTCAGTCAAGTCTAAGGGTGGCTTGTCCATAAATAGGAAGTTTATTATAATAGACGAGAAGAATCGATAAAGGGCACACTTTTGAAGCAGACGCATGGTTCATAGTTTTGGGTATACCCCAGGAAAGGGAGTAAGATGTACCACATAATGTGGAATACAGGACGTGTGGATCAGTATGGAGCGAGACATAGAAAAATTTGTCTCCAGGGACACCAGTCGTTAGATGGATAAGGTTAATCCTAGGTGATCAACTAAGAATTTTGCATATTGGTGATCCCAGTGATGAAATGGGTGCGTACACCAACGAAGTTCAATTTTAGGTTATCAATATCGTGGAAGGGTCAAGATCCCCTATGGGTTATTGGTATTGATTGACCGAGATGGAGCAGTTATTACTAATTTGGGTGAATTATACAATAGGGCACTGTTCCCAACATTTCATTATAGATCAATAATGAGCCGGCATGAGATGCCGTCCAATATTGTTATGAAGAAAAATAAGATCCTTGTGTCCCACCTCTGGTAGAGTTATCAAGAGGCGATGGGGATAGAATTATGGTTGAGCAAGGCATATCACCCACAGAGCGATGGGTAGTCAAAAGGGGTAACTAAGATGTTAGAAGGCATACTAGGAATGTGTATTCTAGACCTTAAGGGTAATTAGAGCAGTAATTACTATTAGTAGAGTTGCGTACAATAACCCATACCAGTCTACTATGGGTGTGGCAACTTTTGAGGCTTTGTATAGGGGACCTTGACGTCTGCCCTCTGGTTGGTTAGAGATGGGTAAGAATAAGATTCATGGGCCAGACATTATTTAGGGTACATCGACTGGATTGAGTTAATCAGGAGTTATTTTTGTGCAGCTCAAGAGCCTCGGAAGAGTTACGCCATTGTGAATCAAAGATTTTAAAGTTGATATGAGTGGTTAGGTATTACTATGGGTATCTCCCATGAAGGGAAGGATACGATAGGTGAAGAATATGGGTTGGCACTTAGGGATGTGGGGAATTTATTAATTAACAACAGGTTAGGGCCGGTTGTGTGCATGCTCATCTTACTGGAGCATTTATAGTGGGTTGATGATGTGTTTCATGTGTCATCATCCAGGAGATATCTTAGGAATGAAGTGGATTAATATGTATCTGCATTTGTATTTACTTGTGTGATAATTAAATGAAAACATGTTAATTTATATTACGTCCTAAGTGAGTAAAATCAACAGGTTTGGCAGTATCTCATTCGGGACGCGCAATTAGGATCTTGTTGGCAATGAGATGGAAAATTAATTATTGAGAACCCGGATGGTATTTTCGAGTGTGCTAATGATTCAGAAATGGCCAAGATAGTCAGAATTAGGTACTTGTGGGTCGTAATTGGGTTTCGGGGACTTTTTAGGCTAGACGGGACCCGTATAAGGGCGTTCGGGTCATTTTATAAGTAGGGCTTAACCTAATTTCAGGATTAATGAGGTTTAATATTATATCTCAGGAAGGTGGATGGGTTGGGCACCCATTTCACCATCCAAAAGACTTAGGGCTTGAGAGAGGAGATAAAAGAGAAGAAATAGTGAAGAGAAACGATCCCGGAGGAGAATCGGAACATTCCGAGCAAAAGATCATTGCGTAAATAGGATCGTAATGGAAGAATTAAGAATCTCTACAATTTAAAAGGCACGTGTTTATCTTTCTTTAATTATATATGTTGTTTTAATAGTTCATGAATAAATTTGGTGTAGGAACATAAATTTTTGGATGGGATTATCAGGTAAAATGGGACTTTGTGCAATGAATTATTCGAGAAACAAATTGAATGTAATCCCATATTAAATCTGATATGATTTGTATTATAAAGATAAAATCTTTAACGACTAATATTAGAATTGGTGAAATTTTGAATTAGGATTGAGAAAGTGAATGATTCTTTGATGAACAATTGTTAATCCCATGAAGTGATGTGTTTTGGGGGTGAAATTGGACATAAAAACATGTAATATTACATTTAGGATTGATAGAAAGTTTATTTTTGGGGTTTGAAT
Source organism: Sambucus nigra (assembly GCA_949130495.1). NCBI lineage: Eukaryota > Viridiplantae > Streptophyta > Magnoliopsida > Dipsacales > Adoxaceae > Sambucus > Sambucus nigra. Next base: position 428,100,331 of record OX422219.1, read on the forward strand.
GAGGTTTGGAACTCATATGGGTTTAGGGGAATTGATGAACTCCGTCAATAAAATAAACATGCCACTACCCATAATCGAACCGATTCGCTATTGGGGGTGAATTGATTCGCCTACTGAAGCAGATCGGTCAGGTAGGCGAATCGATTCGGTCTGGTTGTTGGACCTCTTTTGGTTGTTTGGGTTTTTTAGTGAATTATTTAGCGTGTGACTTGATTTGCAGAGTTTTATGGGTGACTTAGGACTTCTGGGATTATACAGGAGATCTTATAATCTACCTTGGGTTAGACGGGAATCAAATTCGGGTACGGGTTATTTTATTGAGTTATGGGTGTATTAGGGTGAATAACACTTGAATTATACTTTATGAAATCAAGTTGGTATTTTGGGAAAAGTTAGGCTACGGGTTTGAGTATAATAGCTTGGTGGCTAGAAACATGAGATTACTATGTTAATATATGTAAGTGAATACTTGATAAATCAGGAGTTGAGGACGACTCGGGATTTGTATGTTAGTGCTACGAGTGATATATGCACGATTAGTCGATTATATGTATATGTATACATACTTAATGTGATAGTTTGTATCTATGAATACATCTATGTGTGACTTATATATGTGAACATACTTACTCTATATATGCTATCATTGGAGGTTGGGTGTAGTGGGCGTCCCACCCTGGCATGATCATTAGGTGTTGGGTTATTTCCCCAGGTCATAGGACTGTTGCATGACTACTGTATGTGAGTTTAGAGTCTAGTGGGGTAATGTGGTATGGTTATGGACCATGTGTGTATGTCTATGAACGCCTCCTGATCATGTGTTTACGATTTGGGTTTGGTGGTGAGATTCTGATCCGGTAGCCCAGGAGTGGTACGTGATGTACCTAGAGCCTGATACATTACACCAAAAATAGCAATCAGGCACGATTTAAAACTATGCTAGATCAAATCTCGCACGGTTTTGAACTGTGCTAGAATCAGGTGTTCCAAAATGGCCATTTTTTTCTGGCACGATTTAAAAGTGTGTCAGATTTGACCAAATAGGAACACTTTTGGCACAGTTTTAAACCGTGCCAAAATTTGATATTTCTGGCACACTTTTGACACAATTTTGAACTATGCCAAATTAAGTACATTTTGATAAACTTTTGGCACAATTCAAAATCGTGCCAAAATTTGATACATTTTTGGCCCGATTTTGAACTGTGCCAAATTTTTGGATAAAAGAAAAAAAATTATTTGAAAACAAGAAAATTCACAAATTGCAAATCTTGCACGCTGTTGATAAACTAATGTACATACAAACTTCAAAATATTACAAGTCTTTAGTAGTTCACAAACCAAAAAAAAAATTGGGCAGAGTTTCCTCTATTTTCTGGACATTCTACAACCTGCTAATATAAAACCTGCATAATATAAAGCCCGCACGACCACAAAATATAACAATAAAATTATAAAAGCCCGCACGACCATAAAAGCTAGCAATAAAACTACAAAAATCCACACGACCATAACACAACAAAATAGAATCATGAATATTAATAACATTAAATAAATAATCCCCTTGTTGTAAACCATTGACGTATCTGTATGTTCCACGTGAATAAATGCTAACAGTAAAATCTTATCCTGTAAAAAAAAATAGGATACAAAAAAGAGACGATATTAGTAACCAAAAATTTATTAAAAAAAATCTTACTCAAGCTAACAAATTACATATGGGAGTTACAATTATAATTATATTCTCAAATTGAAAATCTTACGCAAGTTATGACTACCTGATATGTTATTACGAGTTACATTGGTCTCATGCGAGGTGTTAGTGCCTCTTATGGGATCATTTGGGGGTTGGTTTGAGTTTTCACCCTTCAACATCTTGTTTCTAAGCCTAATCTATATATTTTCGAATTATCGTCATATTCTCAAATTGAGAGGCCCATGACTACTCGGTCAGTTCCTACGAGTTACATTGGTCCCGTATGAGGTGCTAATGCCTTTTACGGGGCCGTTTGGGAGTTGATTCGAGTTTTCACCCTTCAACGACTTATTTTTAAACGTAATCTATATATTTTCAAATTACTGTCATATTTTCAAATTGAGAGGTCTGTGACTACGCGGTAAGTTCCTGTGAGTTATATTGGTCCCGTGCGAGGTGATAATACCTCTTACGGGGCCGTTTAGGGGCTGGTTTGAATTTTCATCCTTCAACGACTTGTTTCTAAGCCTAAGCTATATATTTTTGAATTATCATCATATTATCAAACTGAGAGGCTCGTCACTACATGGTCAGTTCCTACGAGTTACATTATTCTCGTGTGAGTTGTTAGTGCCTCTTACGGGGCCGTTTGGGGGCTGGTTTGGGTTTTCACCCTCCAACGGCTTATTTCAAAGCCTAATCCATATATTTTTTAATTATCATTATATTCTCAAATCAAGAGGCCCGTGACTACGCGGTCAGTTCCTACGAGTTATGTTAGTCCCATGTGAGCTGTTAGTGCCTCTTACGGAGCCGTTTGGGGGATGGTTTGGGTTTTCACCCTTCAACGGCTTATTTTTAATCCTAATAAATATATTTTCAAATTATCATCATATTCTAAAATCGAGAGGCCCGTGACTACACGATCAGTTCCTACGAGTTACATTGGTCCCGTACGAGGTGTTGGTGCCTCTTATGGGGCCTTTTGGGGTCTGGTTTGCGTTTTCACCCTTCAACGACTTATTTGTAACCCTAATCTATATATTTTTGAATTATCATCATACTCTCAAATCGAGATGCCCGTGATTGCGTGGTCAGTTCCTACGAGTTACATTTTTTCCGTGTGAGGTGTTAGTGCCTCTTACGGGGCCGTTTGGGGGCAGGGTTGGGTTTTCACCCTTCAATGGCTTATTTTAAAGCCTAATATATATATTTTCGAATTATCATCATATTCTCAAACCGAGAGGCCCGTGACTCCGTGATCAGTTCCTACGACTTACATTGGTCCCGTGGGAGGTGTTAGTGACTCTTACTGGGTCGTTTGGGGTAGGTTTGGATTTCCAACCTTCAACGGCTTCTTTCAAAGCCTAATCCTTATATTATAAAATTATCAACATATTCTCAAAATCGAGAGGCCCGTGACTATGTGGTCAGTTCTTACGAGTTACATTGGTCCCGTATAAGGTGTTAGTGCCTTTTATGGGGCCGTTTGGGGGCTAATTTGGGTTTCCACCCTTCAGCGGCTTGCTTCTAAGCCTCATCTATATATTTTCAAATTATCATCATATTCTCAAATCGAGAGGCCTGTGACTACACGGTCAGCTCCTATGAGTTATTTTGGTCTCGTGCGAGGTATTATACTGCTTATGGGGTCGTTTACGGGCTGGTTTGGGTTTTTACCCTTCAACGGGTTGTTTCTAAGCCTAAGCTATATATTTTTGAATTATCGTCGTATTCTGTAATCGAGAGGCCTGTGACTACGCATTACAAGGCTGGTTTGAATTTTCACCCTTCAACGACTTGTTTGTAAACCTAATCTATATATTTTCAAATTGTCGTCATATTCTCAAACCGAGAGGCTCGTGACTACGCAGCTAGTTCCTACGAGTTACATTGATCCCGTACAAGGTGTTAGTGCCTCTTTCGGGGTCGTTCGGGTCTGGTTTGGGTTTTCACCCTTCAACGGCTTCTTTTAAAGCCTAATCTATATATTTTTAAATTATCGTCATATTCTTAAATCGAGAAGCCAGTGACTTTATTTTGCAGGATGTGTTAGAAAACCCTGTTTCTCTATTCCTATATTCCAAGGTTCTCACCCGCATAATTGTCCTTCCTAAATTTAGTCTCCCCCATCAAAGTCGACTGTTTTCATATAAATCACGCTACAATTTGACCAACATTAGCATATATTTCTCACTTTTGTGTGAGATGTTCGTGCCTCGTACGGGACCGTTTGGGGCCTGGTTTGGGTTTTCACCCTTTAATGGCTTGTTTTAAGCCTAATCTAGATATTTTCAAATTATCTCCATATTCTCAAACCGAGAGACCCGCGACTAGATGGACAATTCGTACGAGTTATATTGGTCCCGTGCGAGGTCTTCGTGCCTCTTATGGGGCCATTTGGGGTCTAGTTTAGGTTTTCATCCACTAATGTCATTTTTTAATCCAAAGCCTAGATATTTTCAAATTATCATCATAATGTCAAATCGAAACACTCGTGACTACACGATCAGTTCCTACAAGTTACATATGTCCCTTGCGAGATGTTCGTGCCTTTTACGAGACCGCTTGTGGGCTGATTTGGGTTTTCACCCTTTAACGGCTTATTTTTAAGCCTAATCTAGATATTTTCAAATTATCATTATATTCTCAAATTGAGAGACTCGTGACTACACGATCAGTTCCTATATGATACATTGAACCTATGTGAGGTGTTCGTGCCTCTTACAGGATCATTTTGGGGGCTGATTTGGGTTTTCAACCTTTAACGGCTTATTTTTAAGTCGAAATATAGATATTTTCAAATTATCATCATATTCTCAAACCTAGAGACCCGTGAATACACGGTCAATTCTTACGAGTTACATTAGTCCCGTACGAGGTTTTTGTGCCTGTTATTGGACCGTTTAGGAGTTGGTTTGGGTTTTCTCCCTTTAACGACTTATTTTTAAGTCTAAACTAAATATTTTTAAATTATCGTCATAATCTCAAACTGGGAGACCCATGACTACACAATCAGTTCGTACAAGTTACATTGGTCATGTGCGAGGTGTTCGTGCCTCTTACGTGACCGTTTGGGAGATGGTTTGGGTTTTCACCCTCTAACGACTTGTTTTTAAACCTAATCTAGATATTTTGAAATTATCATCATATCCTCAAACCGAGAGACCCGTGACTACACGATCAGTTCCTACATGTTACATTGGTCCTGTGTGAGGTGTTCGTGCCTCTCACGGGATCATTTGGGGGCTGATTTGGGTTTTGACCCTTTAACGGCTTGTTTTCAAGCCGAAATATAGATATTTTCAAATTATCATCATATTCTCAAACCGAGAGACCCACGACTACACGATCAATTCTTACGAGTTACATTGGTCCCGTACGAGGTCCTCGGGCCTCTTACAGGACTATTTGGGAGTTGGTTTGGGTTTTCACCCTTTAACGGCTTGTTTTTAAGCCTAAACTAAATATTTTTAAATTATTGTCATAATCTCAAACTAGGAGACCCGTGACTACACAGTCCGTTCCTACAAGTTACATTGGTCCTGTGCAAGGTGTTCATTCCTCTTGCGGGACCGTTTGGGGGCTGGTTTAGGTTTTCACCCTTTAACTACTTGCTTTTAAGCCTAATCTAAATATTTTCAAATTATCATCATATTATCAAACCAAGAGACCTGCGACTGCACGGTCAATTCTTATGAGTTATATTGGTCCCGTGCAAGGTGTTCGTGCCTCTTACGGGGCTATTTGGGGTCTAGTTTAGGTTTTCAGCCACTAACGACATGTTTTTAAGCCAAAGTTTAGATATTTTCAAATTATCGACATATTCTCAAATTGAGAGACCTGTAACTAAGCGGTCAGATCCTACAAGTTACATTGGTCCCGTGTGAGGTGCATATGCCTCTTACGGGGCCGTTTGGGGGTTGGTTTCAGTTTTTACTCATTTAACGACTTTTTTGTGAATAATAGTGACCATGAAACACGCTTTCCTATGTCTGAAAACTGCCTGAATTGTGTGTGTCTGTATCCGTGTGTGATCCATGCGTGGACACTTCATATCCAGTGAAGTATCTGTGCTTCCTAGTTGAACATTCAACATGTATAACTGAAAATGAATGTAGTCCTCCCCTAGTTGTCCTTGTGTAATCTTAAATTTTATTTTAGTACTTAAAACTCATACCATTCTAAAATATCTATCCAGATCAAACCTAAAAGTTTGATTTAAAGCCTAAGACTTCAATTCGAAACATTAAACATTACACCAAAGCATATTCAACTACCCTATTATTAAATAATAACTACTATCCTAGACAATAATGCGGACTAATAAAATAAAGAGATAGAAAAAGGGAAGGAAAGTGATCAACCTTCGTGTATGCACGCATTGAAATGAAATTGGTACTTGACTAAGAAGTCAATCGAGGTTAATTGGCACATGAACTCGTAATATGGTCCACCAATAAAAAATTCTTATCGAGAAAATATAATAAAAGTTGTACCTGTCAATGGATATCATAATCATAAGATTCAGTAGTAGCACAAATAAAATGATCACACACATATTTTAATAACGAGAAGAATAAAAACTTACAAGTAAGCTATGAAGGACTACTTAGAAGCATCCCAATGAAGGGACATACACGATACCATAATGAAGGAAACCTAAACATAATAACTATTTAGTATCTATAATGCACATTACAATTCAGTATCCATTATGTCTATGCATGTGCCACATTCCATGCGTTCTACCTTCAACCTAACGCCACCCATGTGTTCCTTGCATTCAACTTTGCGTCCGGCCTTGCATCCTCAACTCCATAACCACCTCCCCTTAATCGTTTCTGTAGTACATAATTGTGATTTAAATAACAGAAAAATATTACAAATATAAGTTGATAAAAATAACAAACAAAACTTCACCACATTCTAGTATTAAACCACCAAGTAATCCAAAAAAATTTAATCTACAAATAACTAAAAAGTAATCTATATAGGGGGGATATAATTTACGTGAGTCTCCATATAATCCAAGAGAGGGATCTGCACAATAACCTATTGAGGAAATAAAAAATGATTCAGTTTATAATCCAAGAGAACCAAAATGTCAGTAGCCTAAAATACTTATATATTTTCAAATTTTGCATGCCCTCGTCTTACCTCCAAAGCACACAATAAAAATGAAAATTATGCATTCCCCTGTTTTACCAATATCTATGCAGCTCATGCATCCGTCATGACACTCACATGAATTCATTTCATTAACGCTCATTCCTACAACATAATAGCATGTTAAATCTAGTAAACGTGCCATTTAAATACCCCACACATCTAGGGGTCCTTTGGTTCAAGATTTGGAAAGGGAGTTTAGGATTTCAGGAATTTATAATTCCCCCCATCTAAAATTACAATGTTTGGTTGGAGATTTGGAGGGAACTTACAATTCTTGGAATTTAGAATTCCCACAAAATTGGAATGCTCCTCTCCCCTCTAAAATGGAGGGAATCCTATATTCTCGAGAATTCTAACTTACTTTTATGGTAAGACAAAAATATCTTCTCACATAAAACCTCACACACACACACACACACTCTCTCACACACATAAAAACATACACACATACACAAACACATTTTCTCTCTCTCTCTCTCTCACACACACACACGCTCTAACACCACACTTTCTCTCACACACACACACCCTAACACTACACTCTCTCACACACACACTCAAACACACAACAATATGCACACAATCCCGCACGCGTGCACACACACACATACGAACACACACACTCACATGCACACTCAACACACACACGGTCAAATCAAGTAGAAGGGTATTTTAGTTAAATGATATTTATTCCTAATATGGGGAAGTAATTTTAGATGTAATTAAAAGAGAATTCCTGTTTGAACCAAACAATGGAAAGGAATTAAAGATTCCAGGAACTTAGAATTCCTGAAATCAAGGATTCCCATTTTCTTTCCAAACCTCAAACCAAACGAGCCCCTAATATATTTACTGAATTCAAGCTTTATATACATTAAGATGTACTAAATGCAAATAATAACATAAAGCTTTAAGTTTTGAAATGCTATACAAAATCCATCCAAGACTTCGAATAAAAAGAAATCAAGCTAATAAACATAAGCTTTAGTTTGAAATTAAAAAAAAAAAAGATTATCGGTGTCTTCAACTTTGATGTCGTAGATTAGCAATACCCATGGTCATTTATAAATTATTCTATGAGGATACGGGATGGCATTCAATGTGCATCAAGTGTGCAAGCATACAGGCCGACAAACATGTCTGATGGTAGGCACCTAACTTCGGTTCTTTCTATTCTCACAACTAACAATAGAAAGATTATGTCCGTTAGGAAAAAAACTCAATTTAGTCCAAGCTAATAGTTATAATGTCAAACAAAATAATAAAGATTTTGGGGTTGGGCTAAACAACCATTGAAGTTATGAAAATGATCTCAAAAAATAAAACTCAAGTATAAAAAACAGAATAGCAAATATAAAATGTTTATATTACAAATGTATAAGCACAGTCCAAATCTATATCCAACTTTGTTAGAAATTTCACTCTTGAAAAAAGGGCACTGCTAAATTAGATTATAAACTTAATACCAAAACAAATTGCATTGTTATAAAGAGCATTGCTGAATTCATCACAAACCAAAGTTTTCTAACCAGTGAATTCATTACAAACCAAGAATAACTAATTGTTAACTGTTGAATTCATTACTATAAAAAAATATAAACACAAAATCACAAACAAACTTACCTCGTGATCGAGTGGAAAAATCGAGCGTCCGTGTAAATATGCTACTCGTTGTTATCGGCTTCTGACCACAATACAAAAAACCTAAACTTTAACTACACTCTTATGGAGTATAGCGGCGAGTCTGGGTATCGAATCCACAGGGAACGTTTGATAGATTTTAATTGATTTATTACTTCAAAAATAAAGTGTAAAAGATCATGATGGGGTGACAAACGAAAAAGGGGGAAAATAAAGAAGTTAACTAAAACTAATTGGAAAACTAAGGTAGGGACACAATCCCCCAACTCCTAGTATGTTTACAAGTACAAAACTAGTCGTAAATTAATTAATTGTTCAAAGTCGATCTTTAGTACTCCCAAACATTACATATATGAGGGATCGTAGCCCGCACAGTATGTAATCATATGATGAGTAAGGCAGTGTCGTATTAGCTACACGCGCGTTGCACTCTTAAACATCCCAATTACCTAGGACAAATGAGGTCAAAAGTCCTACAACGGTTGTGATCACCATACTACACGATATAATCAATTATTAAATTTAGAGAACTAATTTTATACCCATGCAAACCACATCGGGTTGGGTTCATGCATCCCAACCCTTAAAAACCTAGCCTAACATGGTGAAATTAGTGAAAACTACGTTATCTACATTGCATGAACTAATAATTTCGTTGAAAGAAAGATTAAACATGAGAAATAATAATAAAAGTTACCAAGATTGAAGAACAAGAACATGCAAGAAGAAATCAAAGGTTGAAGAAAAATCGGAAAACCTCTTGAATTAAAGGTACAAAATATGTAAATTCTTCTCCTAGATGTTCCTCCTTGATTAGGATATTTTACATTAATGAAATCTGAATAAAAAGAGTCCTTATGACTAAATATATAGGCTAGAGGTCGTTTAGAAAAATCCCCGAAACATACAACTCTTTTAGCTAAAAGATAAGGACAAAATAAAAATTTCGTATCTATCAATTTGTCACACTTAGAAAGCATGACTAATTTTGTAACAGATCTGGAGCGTGACTAAAGGCCGGATCGGTCCATTTTCCATTTCAATCTGATCGGTCCGCTATGCAAATTTAGGCAGAATCTCTACTAGATTTCTTCTCAATTTCAAATGGGCATAACTTCTTCACCGTAGGTCGGATTGAAGTATAATTTTTTGCAGTGTTCTTGTAATTGAAAGATCTTAAATTTTTCAGTTGGCCCCACCTCCGGAATAAGGCCGAATAATTACAAAAATGCCCTTGAACTTCCCATTTCTTGGTTTCTTTCACTATTTTGAGTTCTCTTTTCCATCTTTCTTGCATGAAATACCTGTTAAACACATAAGAAATACATAAAATAAGAAATACTTGCCAAAATGGGTCAGTAACATAATTATGAGATAAATCCAAGCTATTTACAATAGATGGGATCATAAAACCAGCGAAATTAAGGGGACAAATGTGAAGAATTTATGCCTAATCACCTCACCCGTGAACCAGAAGCCATATCAGATAATAAACCATGAGCTTAAATCCGTCCACCCATCTACCTTACGCAGGCGACCATGATCAAAATCGGACCCGTTACACATCCACCCACTTACCTACAACTGCCACCGGAGACCTATTCAGACTCCATATCCGTCCACAAATTTGCCCCTATCTTCTAACCCTATAACCAGCAATCAATCATGACTCGTCGCCTGCCCATTTAAAACCTTAAATCCCGACCTCCAGCCAGGTCCACCGAACTTCCCAACCCGGTTACCATTTATTCACCCAAACCCGTCAGCCCCTACTGTCGGACTTCCCTACCCAGTATCATATACGAATTTCTGTAACTGAGTGCCTGCGTGAGAGAGGGAGAGATGAAGGTTAGCTGAGTTCTTTCTTAAGAGAGAGGGAGAGATAAGGTTTGGGTTTGAGCTGGAGGATCAAAAGTGAGGGAGTCTAATTTTTTTAGTGCATTTTATATTTAGCAAGTGTACTCAATTTTGGCACGCTTAAAAACAGTGCCAAATTTTGACACTATTTTAAAGTGTGCCAAATTGTCATTAAACCGTGCCAGAATTTGGCACTGTTTTAAACTGTGCCGAAATTTTAATATCAAGGTGTGCCAAATTGTTGTTTTTGGTGTAGTTATAACATAATAAGGATTGCATTCGGGAGGACAGCTCGGGGATGTTATGTATATACGTATAAAAGAGTGTTATATATATATATATATATATATATATATATATATATATATATATATATATATATATATATATATATATATATATTATAAAATGAATGTGCGAACATTGAAGTTATAACTTATGTACAATTTTGTAAATTGTTAGCGATAATAATTTAATAATTGAGAATTATAATGATATAGCTTACATGGTAGCTAAATGAAAAACAATGCAAAGTAAAATACGTATAGCATAGTTGGGATAGAGTTTTAGCATGTGGGACTAGGTTAAGTGATAATACTAGTTAAGCGGGGTAGCAAAACTAGGGAATTAAAATATATGCGGTAGGTGTGCATTATAGATGAGGGGCAAGGATAATCTCACGCGAGTGCGACACCAGATAATTATGAACAATTCTATTGAATATTCATTATTGAATTTTAAATACTTGCAAATATTTTTAAAAATATTTTTGGCTCTGATCCGTATCAAAAATCATTTTTCAAAACTTTTTAGGTGCTCAGCCATGGGGACACTAGGCTTAGCTATCATTCCAATCAGACGATGCTGCAACAGTTGTGGATGCCTACATGGATCAATTAGATTCATCTATTATTGTTATCTAGATAGGATGTTTACTTTAGTTTCCATTTCAGGCATGTCGCCCAGTTAGACAGTTCTTACATTATTCAGACTTTACTTTATATTTCGTAGTGTGTATTATTGTATTCAGTTTTACCGATAGTTATTCGATTAATTATTTTATTTCAAGTCATCAGTAATCAGTCAATTCTTGTGGTGAATATTTAGTTAAATTTGTTGTTTTTTTTATTTGTTGGATTGGTGATTTAGAGGGTTGAACGTTTTTTCATAAAGAAAATTATTAAGTATTTAATATTTGACACCAGGCCTAATAGGTTGTTAGTAATTAATTTAGTTTTCAACAGTGATGCTAAGAATTAACCAGACTGAGATTCCTATTTTGTTTTAATAGAGTATTGATCACCCATTATTAGAATAGGCAGGGTGTCACGAATAGTGGAGCCTCAAGCTTACTCTAGTAATGCACTAGGGTTCATCCTCCTTCTTCTATTGATAAGGTAATTTTTCATAACCCTATATGAATCTCTTTATGACTTAGATCAATCATATGTAAGATTTCAATCTAAATTTACACATTGTCAGTCAACTTAGTAGCTTACTACTAAGGTTTCTCAAAAACATTTACATTTTGTAAGTCAACTTATAGCTTACTACTAAGGTTTCTTTAAACAATTACACTTTATAAGCCTAAATATTTATACTTAGTAAGTCAACTTAGTATCTTACTATTATGGTTTTCTCATAATTTATACTTTTTAAATCAACTTAGTATCTTACTACTAAGGTTTTCTCATAATTTTTACTTTGTAAGTCAACTTAGTATCTTACTACTAATGTTTCTTGAACATTTACACTTTGTAAGTTAAATTAGTAGCTTACTACTAAGGTTTTATCATATACTGATGAGGTTTCCTCATAATTTACATTTTAAGTCAACTTATTATCTTACAAATAAGTTTTTATCGTACTTTACACTTTCTTGTTGACTTAACACCAATTTTGATAAGGTTTTGGCTAACTTTTATGCTTCATTTGTCATTGCAGCCTGTGATAGGAAGTGACCCTCTCGAGGCACCTCAACTAGTTGTACCTTGAATTTAGGTGGATCTAGTTGCTCCAACACATTCTTTCTCATCATCTCACGAGGAACAAGGTTCTAATGCCAATGTGAAAATCGAGGAGAGCGAGTCTAGTTTTGAATCTTTTTGGTCAAACGTAATTGGGAATATTTTACCATCTTCTATAGATAGATATGTGCCAAATCGCTACATTGGGAATCTTAAAGCTTTGAGAAAAGATTATTTTGATTTTTCTTATTTAATCAAAAAGTTGAGAAAATCTTAAGGACACCTAGATAGGAGCTTGTTATTCTAGATATCTCAAATGTATTGAATATCTCAAGGCTGAAGAAGTAAAATTGAGAGAGTTCATTTATCATCTTGAGGAATGTGATCAAGAGGTAGTTTTGGCTAAGAGAGCTTGGACTGAAGCTAAGAGGAAGCAGGATATCGTGTTTAAATGAATGACAAAGGTCAAAGTCAACATTTATGCTATGTCTGAGCATCCAAGAAAGGTTGATCAAGATATTGCTGCCTCGATTGGAGAGAGATTCTTTACTGCTTTTAGCTTTGGATTTTTGTTATAATAGACTCATTATTTGTACCTCTGGGCACTAGTCACCCTTTAAATTGTAATTACCTATATTTGTAATGTATGAAAAGTAATTGTTCTTGAATTTCATGTTCACATCTCATTTCTTTCTTAAATACTTAGTTCTAAAATATTACAAATTAATGTTCTTCCTCGCATTTGTTCAAGCAAATGAAAAAACAAATGTATTTTTAAAAGATGAATTTCACCCACTTGTTGTTAACTTTGAAAGGACTATTATCTTCCATTTTTGAAATTAAGTCATGTGCTTCTCTGACAATATATGGTCCTTCCCAATTTATCGTAAATTTAGCAAAGGAAGTTCTCTAATACGATTAATAAAAACTTTTAACACCATATTTCCTTTCATAAACTTCTTAGGTCTCATGGGGCTCTTAAAAAATTTGGAGAGTTTCATCGTGTAAACATGTAAATGCTTCCTCACATTGACTTTATATTCATTTAGTGCTTCCAGTTGAACAAGCCTATTTTGAGGAAGTATGTTGCTTGAGAAGGCATATACGACAAATGGTACTTCTAACTCTAAAAGAAGCATTGCATCAGCTCTAAAAACTAAAGAGAAATGTGTGTAACCTATTGGCTCCCTCTTGGTTGCTAGATAAGCCCAAAGCACCATAGTAGCTTATCATCCCATGCACCAGGAAAATCTTCTATCATTTTAGCTAAAATATTAGATAAAGTCTTATTTATGTCTTCTGCTTGACCATTACCTTTACGATAAGTCAAAGTTGAAGTGTGGTGAATAGTTGAATACTCCTTAGTCTACATTTTCATTTCTCTATTGATAAATGGAGTTCCGTTATCCTAAAGAATAACCTTGGGAATACCAAAATGACAACTAATATATTCTCTAAAGAATTGTATCACCACTCTTATTGTTTCCCTTTTCAAAGATACTGCTTCTTCCCACTTTATGAAGAACTCAGTTGCCACGAGAATACATATTTTTCCCCTAGATGGAGGTTTAATTACCCCCATAAGGTTAAATGCCCAGGTCTTCCAATGAGTGTAGATCCACCATTGGAGCATGTATGAGGTTAGCATGAAGTAAGAAAGCCTTGAATTTCATAACAAACTCAGTTGAATCATTCTCTATTATTGGCCAATAATAGCTAAGTGTCATAAGTTGATCATTCAATTTTATTCCTCCAATGTAAACTGGATCGTAATCTTATTTCATAACCTCTTTTGTTTCCTCTTTGGTGATGCAGCGTAAGAGCCTATTGAAGTATCCTCACTGATAGATCTTCTCATCTCGTAAGTAAAAACTTGGGTCTCTTCTTCAAAGTTCTATGGAATCTTCTTTTTCTGATGGAACCACTATATTCTTGATAAAATCGGTGTAAGGATACCTCCGGTTCATTTGATCTTTTAAGAAATTGCACTTAATTAGTTAAAAAAAGATTTAACATTTATCGCAATCTCGTTGTTCTACTGTTACATCTCACTTCATCGTAGGCCAAAAAAACCCCTCTTTAGATTCTTCTATAGAGATAAATCTCAGTATTCTCATAATACTTCTTATGAGTTTCTTTAACCTTCTTTGAGCTTTTTCGAGTCCAAGTCATCTGGCCAATAATACATTAGGATTTTTATAATACACTTTACCTTGAATGAGGACGAATTATGTTAACTCACTGAGCTTGATCGAACTATCTTTTGTTTCTAGATTCATTCTTATATTTCCTCTCCAATCTAAAGCATCATTAGTAGGAAAGATATAAATTACAAAAGATGGACCAGTTCTACGATTGATCACTACTATTATGGAGTCACCTTGCATATCTATCTTTTGTTTAATTGTGACATAGGCTTCAGCATATCGGTTCGTCATTTTTATATGCCTATTGTATGTAAACATTATTCTCTTATGTGGACCAATAAACATTGGACACCTGTTCTCCTAAGTTTCCACTCAGATATTTTGGTCGGATTTAGAAAGACTTAGGCGTTTGGCATGCCGACCAACTCTAAGAATGTGAACGCTCATAAATAGCAAAGGTTACTCGGATGGAATATCGACCAACACTGAATATCAAGCATCTAATTTATTTTACGATGATGTAAATGGTTGGAGATATAAAGGCTCTCCATCTCTTGAGTTCCTAACTAATATAAATGCATAATCTCCCTTAGCTCAAAGGGACAATCAACTAAGCATAACCACACACCATACTGAGCTATTGTAACTATAAAAAATAATATCAATAGTGGACGTAGGCTTTTCTTATAGCTGAACCACTTTAAAAACCTTATCACTTATTTGTTTGTATAGCTTGCTTATATTTATTTATTTGTGACTATAAAATTGGACCCCATCCATTTTTTGACATCAACAGATTGAAGCCCTTATGCTTTTGACTCACTTGAGTCTATATTATATAAGTGCTCATCTAGTTTGGAAATTGTGACAAAATTATGTCCTCCCTAGAAACCAAAGAACCTCAGAAGTTAGTTTGCTACTTCATCTCTCTATCTTGTAGTGATTAAGAACAAATTTCCAACACTCACACACAGTAGAATTTATTTATTGCATATCATACTGCATAATAATGTGTGTATATATATTGAGTGTGTTTAAATCCTTAATTTTGAATTTTAATAATTTTTTGGGATTTTATAAACATTTTTTAAATAAGGTTTTCTTAATTAAAACTTGATTTAAAAGTTTTGTGGTCAATTTGTAAATATAATTTGTTGGGTATATTGGCCTAATGTTACCTTGGGTAGAATCCAAAAGCGGAGTAAACTTTAGGGTGTGGTTTTAATTACTTTAGGACGCGCGTTTCATATCCTGTTATTGTCCAACACCTGTCTTCATTTGATTGGCTGTGACTGTGTTTCTTTACTGAGTTATAGACACGTACGTTTTTAACCCTTGGATCATTGGTTATCGACAATCTGCATATTGTCTTGGTGAATCCCAGTACAACTCTTTAAACCAATCAGGTATCGTTTAAGCACCACATTCTTAGAACCCTTCGATCTAAGTCAATTTAACTTGACTTAATCCTGACCCTTGGTTTTGATCCAGTCTCTCGAACCTTCTCTTCACCCTATAAAAGGAACCCTATTCTCATACTTCGAAGACTTTTGCCATTTTCATTTCTTCTGAGAAATAGAGAGAGAAGAGAGAAAACAGAGAGAAGAGAGAGAGTTAGAAACCCTAAACCTGTTCGTCAAAGCCTCTTCCATCCAAACTCAAACACTTCTTCAAAACTCCATATCCAAAACACTACCCTGAGTGTTCTTGAGTGATTGAGAGTTTGAGTTGAGTTTGTAATTGCTGCTGTAACCTCTTGTTCGTTAGATCTTATTTTTAACTTAAACTTTTACTTCCTACTTTCTGATTTCATAGAAATTTCAGATCTGAGTTATTCATGTTACATTACACTTAGTTTCATTCTTTATTTCTCATCTTGAGAAATATATTGTTGATTATTTTCTATAAAACATTTGCTGACTTTAAAATCAACAATAAATTCTTTCTGTTTCTAGTTCTTGTAAAATTAAACCTTTGACCTAGTTGGAATCACACTTGGAGGTTTTCAATCTCGAAAAACTTTTCTAAATTCTGAGATTGATTAAGACCTTGTCTGTCTTCCTAGCAAGGTATCCGTGGATTTTCGGAATGATTTAAAGGTCAAATGAGGTTCAAAGTTTTGTAAGAAGAAAGAAAAAGAAAAGATCACAGCATATAGTGTTACTGTAATTTGTTAGGACTGTTTGTACTTAATAAGTGTGTGTGTGTGTGCATGCACGTGTTAGAGAGCACCTCCACAAACACTTTCACCCTACAACACGAAAAGTGTTGGTAATAAGATCTTGTGAACAAAGAGTCGACGTAAAGTGCTGGAACAAATAAGAAGTTAACAAACAAGGAGAACTACATCTACAATCAGAACTGCAGAGAAGTTATAAGGACACCAGAGGGTACATTCCTAAACTTATATAGGTTTGAGTTGTTTGCATGTTAGTTATATAGTTTGTAACTCATATATTTGTTTTAGTGGATTTTTCATTTTACTCCGTAGAGGGAGTCGTGGATGTTTCCTCAATTGGTGAGGTTTTACCACGTAAAAAAACATCGTGAACATAATCTTTATACATCTCCGCATCTCATTCTTGGTTGTGCTGAGTTTAAGTTTTTTAAACTACTTTATAAACTTGTTATTCAAATCTTGAATAGATCTCGTACATACTGATTTGTTAAACACATCTTGTGTTCAAATAAGTTTGGTTTTTACGAAAAGAGTTTCCTAAAAAAACAGATCGGAGTTACTTAAATAGTTTATTTTTATAAATGGCCTTAGTAACATATTTGTCAATTGGTATCAGAGCTTGGTAAACTGCTTTCAAAAGAGATCCTGTGTTTCTGAAATTGTTTTCTGAAAATCAAATATGGACGAGAAAAATGAAAGATTTGGTAACTTGACCAGACCTCCAATCTTTGATGGAACTAATTTTGCTTACTGGAAAGTAAGGATGATTGCCTTCATTCAAGGAACCCTGGGAGATGATGTCTGGGACATTGTTGAAAATGGTTACACTTTTCCTACTAAACCAGACACCGAAGGAAGTAATGAGAGGGTTAAGAAAGCACTAAGTGAGTTCACTCAAGAAGAGAAACAAGTTTCTTGAAATAATAACAAAGGAAAGAATGCAATATTTATGTCCATAAATGAACATGAGTTCAAAATAATCTCATCCTGTACCACTTGTAAGGAAGCTTGGGACACCTTGGTTACTGCTCATGAAGGAGACACTAGAGTTAAGGCTACTAAAACTCAAATGCTTATTCAGCAGTATAACTCCTTAATTATGTCTGAGAATGAGTCAGTTGATGACTTCTATATGAACCTGACTGATATTGTCACCAAACTGCATGCTAATGGGGTGACTTATGACAGACATGAAATTGTATCTAAAATTCTAAGATCATTATCACAGAAATTTGATAACAAAAGATATGCTATTGAGGAAATGTGTGATCAAAATCTCACTCCTGAATGACTCAGTAGTAAACTAAGAACTGTGGAAATGGAACTAGAATTTAAGAAACAATTGACACAAACCCATAGGAAACAGACTAGTTCCAATCTGAGCTTCTCTTCTAAGTTAACTAAGCCTGAGCTTATATTCCCCACTTATGATTCTGATGAGGAATGCAATATAGAGAGTTTGGACAATCAGATTGCCTTAATTACAAAACAGTTTAAGAAAATCATTAAGTTTAGAAACAAAATGGCAAATAAACAAGGCAATTCAAATTATCCAACTTCCTCTAATCACAGACCTCGTGAGAAAAACCATGACTAAAATCACAAGGATTATCGTGTTAGACCTAATAGAAACCTTAAGAAGACTGAATGCTATAGATGTGGTAAACTGGGGCACATTGCACAAGACTGTAGAGTTAACTTGAACACTCAAAACAAACACACTAGAGCTAAGATTTGCAAAACATGGGATGATTCAAGTGACTCTGAAAAGGAGGAACCTGAGTCATCTGATGTTTTTGACCCTTGCATGTCCTTCTTTGCCAAGATCATATATAATGATGATGTGCTTATGCCTGTGTATGAGAATGCTTCTAGTAACTCTACTCCTGCTATTGAGAATCATGTTTATACTGGTTTAGATGCTTTGATTACTGAGAATGTTGCATGTTCTACCTCGAGGTGTGTGAGTCAAAGGGATAGCGATAATGACGATGTCAATGGGTGTGTGAGTTTAAAAAATGAATCTTTAGGGGTCACTCCATACACCACACTTATTGACTCGGACAATGAAGACCTCCCTGATATTCACACACTTTATGCTAAAACTCTCAAGAAAAGCGCTAGACTAGAGAAAATTGTGAAAGAACTTACCAAAAAGTTGGAAGATCTAAGCCTAATGGTCAAACTAAATGCTGAAGAGTATACTACCCAATGTTTGACTCATAAAAGCGAAATCAAAATGTTTGATGAAAAACTCAGAAATTTAAAAAAAACAAATGAAACTCTGGAGAAAAAATACAAAGGGACATTGTTAGAATTGGAGCAAACTAAAGAAAAGACAGTAACTGTTTTTAAAAAATTTACAAAATTTGAAAATAATTCAAAATGTTTTGATGAATTTGTTGCTGAATCAAAAACCAATTCTGATGATCGAACTGGAATAGGGTTTTGTCCTAATTTGAAAACACAAACAAAATCTCTTGAACCTATCAAGTTTGTGTCAGGAGGCAAAAGACCTATTGAAATATGCCCAGACTTTCATTCTCTAAAAACTGAGTTTGATTCAAAACGTCAAAATTTTAACATTGGGGAATCAATTTGCTCTAAACATGAAAGTTCACCTAAGGCTAAATACGTCTGCCCTTCTATTAGGAAGAGTGAGTCTGTATTCAAGACTGTCACACCAAGGAATAGAGTTCAGCCTCAAAACTCTTCAAAACCTTTGTTTAGATACTTTCCTAAGGAAACCTCAATTCTGAGCAATCTTTATTGCTCCTCCTGCGACATATATGGTCACTCTTTTGATAGTTGCTATGCTAGGAGACTGGTTAAACCTGTCTATAATCCTCATATCTATCAGAAATTTAACTATTCTAGGAGGAACCACAACAATTATATACTTCCTAGACAGCCAGATAGAAACTCTAATTATAGAAAGAGAAAGACCAAACCTAAAAGAACATTTCCTAGAAGTAATCCTAAGCACTTTCCTAAACCAAATGCTCAAGTCTTTCACAAAATTCAAAATCATGCGCAAAACATTTTTCAAAAAAAATACAAAGCTCGCAAATTTTATCAATTGAGAGCTAATAAGCGCAAGATGAAAACTAAGGCAATTTGGGTTAGAAAAGATGATCTATTACCTCAGATGAAGTGTATTGTTGTTGTTACTGCTTTAAAAGCTGAACACACATCATCTGGTTGGTATTTAGACTCTGGATGTTCTAAGCATATGACTGGTGATGAAACTAAACTTTTAAACAAAACCAGCTTTGCTGGTGGTAAAGTCATTTTTGGTGATGGAGTTTCATCTCAAATCTTAGGCAAATGAACTCTCCAAGAAGATGGGCTTCCTATTCTTCAAGATGTTCTTCTAGTTAAAGGTCTTAAGGCAAATCTACTTAGCATATCGCAATTTTGTGAGTCGGATCATACTGTTACCTTTTCAAAGAACAATTGCAAAATTTAAATGAAAAGGGTGAATGCATAATTACCGGATTCAGAACTCTTGACAATTTCTACACTGTCATGAACAATTCTGAAATCTGTAATGTTGCCAGAATGGATGACAATGAGATATGGCATAACAGAATGGGTCATATAAATTACGATAACCTTAGTAGACTGACCTCACAGGAAATAGTTAGAGGAGTTCCTAAAATCAGACTTATACCCAATCTTATCTGTGGTTCCTGTCAGGAAGGTAAAATTGTTAAGGCACCTCATAAGAAAGTCAAAGATATTCTTACTTCTAATCCATTAGAACTCATCCATATGGACCTAATGGGTCCCTCCCAAACTGTTAGTCTCTGTGGACACAGTTACATCCTTGTTATGGTTGATGACTTCACTAGATTTACCTAGGTAGCCTTCTTAAAACAAAAGTCTGAAACATTTCAAACGTTCCTAAAAATTCTTCTTAGGATTGAAAATGAAAAGGATACTCAAGTGAATAGAATTCGTAGTGATGGAGGTGGTGAATTAAAAGACACTGGTATTATAGAATACTGTGACTATAATGGTTATAAATACGAGTTCAATGCTCCTAAGACCCCTCAACAGAAGGGTATTGCGGAGAGAAAGAATCGTACCCTTCAAGAGATGGCACGTGTTATGTTACATGCCAAGAATTTACCTATATATTTTAGGGTAGAATCTATTCGTACTGCGTGTCACATTATAAATAAAGTCTATCTTAGAAAGAATTCCAAACAAACCCCTTACGAACTTTGGTACAATAAAAAGCCTAATCTCAAATATCTTAGAACCTTTGGCAGTACTTGTTATGTATGCAAAGCTAGGGAACAATTATCCAAATTTGAGAGCCGGGGAGATAAAGCCATATTTCTAGGATATTCGCCTAACAGTAGAGCTTATCGAGTGTATAATCTTTGCACTAAAACTTTGATGGAATCCATAAATGTAATTGTTAGTGACACTACTGTAGAAAGCAAGACTGGTGAATTTACTATTGAGAAAGAGTCTACAAATATTTTAGAAAATGACTCCTCTGAAATGAATAATTCATTACCTATTGAGACACCTGAAGTACCTAACTGGGTTTCTAAAGATCATCCCATAAATAACGTAGTCGATAACCCTAGTGAGCTAGTACGTACAAGATCCCAACTAAGAAACTATGCACATTATGCATGTTTTGTTTCCCTTGTGGAACCAAAGAATGTAAATGAGGCATTGAATGACTCTCACTAGATTTCTGCTATGCATGAAGAACTTTTACAATTTGTCATTCACGATATTTGGTATCTTGTTCCACGTCCTGATCACAAAAAGGTAGTTGGCACACGTTGGATTTTCAAAAATAAGACTGGTGAAAATGGGATAATAATTAGAAATAAAGCTAGATTAGTTGCTCAAGGATACTCTCAAATAGAAGGAATTGATTTTAACGAGACCTTTGCTCCTGTTACTCGTTTAGAATCTGTTCGTCTGCTTTTTGCTATAGCTTGCCACATGCATTTTACACTGTACCAAATGGATGTCAAATCTGCGTTCCTTAATGAAATACTGGCTGAAAAAACCTATGTAGAACAACCTAAAGGGTTCATTGACCCAAAATATCCAAATCATGTATTTCGTCTGAAAAAAGGCTTTTTATGGCCTTAAACAAGCTCTTAGAGCTTGGTATGAGCGTCTTTTCAGTTTTCTTTTAGATAAAGGTTTCAAAAGAGGCGAAAATGACCAAACTCTTTTTGTCAAACATTTTGACAAACATATCACTATTTCTCAAGTTTATGTTGACGATATTATATTTGGATCAACTTCTCCCTCAGAAGTCAAATCCTTCTCTTGAACTATGCATAAGGAATTTCAAATGTCCCTTATGGGGGAGCAACAATTCTTCTTAGGCCTCTAAGTCAAACAAAATTCAGAAGGATTATTTGTATCGCAATCCAAGTACGCTTTAGAGATAGTAAAGAAATTTATCCTCCAGAGTGCTAAAGATGCTAAAACGCCCATGAGTACTACTCTAAAACTTTTTAAAGATGATAATGGAAAATCTGTAGATCCTACTCTGTATCGTAGTATGATAGGAACCTTACTATACCTTACTGCCTCGTGTCCTGATATTATGTATACTGTGTGTGTATGTGCTCGATATCAAAGTAACCCTAAAGAGAGCCACTTGAATGTTGTTAAACGTATCATTAAATATGTACAAGGCATTCTAAATCTAGGACTTTGGTACACTAATGACACACCAAGCACTATAATTGGGTACACTGATGCTGACTGGGCTGGGTGTACTGATGATAGTAAAAGCACATCAGGAGCATGTTATTATATAGGTAATAACTTGGTAGGATGGAGTAGTAAAAAACAAAACTGCACATCACTCTCGACAGCTGAATCCGAATACATAGTCGCTGGCAGCTGTTGTGCTCAATTAATGTGGCTTAAACAAATGCTAAGTGATTATTGTATTCAAGAAAACCAATTGCATCTCTATTGTGATAATCAAAGCGCGATTAATATCTCTAAAAACCCTGTTCAACACTCGCGAACAAAGCATATTAAAATAAGACATCATTTTATACGCGAATTGGTTGAATCTAAGGAATTAGAAATCAATTATCTTCCTACTGATCTACAACTCGCAGATATGTTTACCAAACTTCTAAATTATAATAGATTCATTTCATTACGTAAATCTATTGGTATGGTTTATGCTGACTAATATCCTTGCTGTTTATCCAAGTTTTTCCCTTTGTCCATTTGAGACAAAATGGGGGAGAAATTTGAGTCTATTCAATTCTTACATATGCTAAACAACTTGATCTTAGTGATTTATTGCAGGTTCTTATTGTACAGTTACTCTCAACAGTTATAATAGGGTATTCAATTGTGCTTAGTTGAGTTATGTACTTTTTGATTTCTAGGCATTGGGTAGATAGAATTTTGATAGGAATAAGTTTTCTTATTTTTTTTGTTGCCCTACGAGTCCTAGATGACTCAAAGGAGATTTTGTCTCATATTTCCAAAGGGGGAGATTGAAGCCCTTATGCTTTTGACTCACTTGAGTCTATATTGTATAAGTGCTCATCTAGTTTAGAAATTGTGACAAAATTTTGTCCTCCCTAGAAACCAAAGAACCTCAGAAGTTGGTTTGCTACTTCATCTCTCTATCTTGTAGTGATCAAGAACAAATTGCCAACACTCACACACAGTAGAATTTATTTATTGCATATCATAGTGCATAATAATGTGTGTATATATATTGAGTGTGTTTAAATCCCTAATTTTGAATTTTAATAATTATTTGGGATTTTATAAACATTTTTTTAATAAGGTTTTCTTAATTAAAACTTGATTTAAAAGTTTTATGGTCAATTTGTAAATATAATTTGTTGGGTATATTGGCCTAATGTTACCTTGGGTAGAATCCGAAAGCGAAGTAAACTTTAAGGTGTGGTTTTAATTACATTAGGACGCGCGTTTCATATCCTGTTATTGTCCAACACTTGTCTTCATTTGATTGGCTGTGACTGTGTTTCTTTACTGAGTTATAGACGCGTATGTTTTTAACCCTTGGATCATTGGTTATCGACGATCTTCATGTTGTCTTGGTGAATCCATGTACAACTCTTTAAACCAATCAGGTATCGTTTAAGCACCTCGTTCTTAGAACCCTTCGATCTAAGTCAATTTAACTTGACTTAATCCTAACCCTTGTTTTTGATCCAGTCTCTCGAACCTTCTCTTCACCCTATAAAACGAACCCTATTCGCAGACTTCGAAGACTTTTGCCATTTTCGTTTCTTCTGAGAAATAGAGAGAGAAGAGAGAAAACAGAGAGAAAAGAGATAGTTAGAAACCCTAACCCTGTTCGTCAAAGCCTTTCCATCCAAACTCAAACACTTCTTCAAAACTCCATATCAAAAACACTACCCTGAGTGTTCTTGAGTGATTGAGAGTTTGAGTTGAGTTTGTAATTGCTGTTGTAACCTCTTATTCGTTAGATCTTGTTTTCAACTTAAACTTTTACTTAGATCTACTTTCTGATTTCATAGAAATTTCAGATCTGAGTTATTCATGTTACATTACACTTAGTTTCATTCTTTCTTTCTCATCTTGAGAAATATATTGTTGATTATTTTCTATAAAACGTTTGCTGACTTTGAAATCAACAATAAATGCTTTCTATTTCTAGTTCTTGTAAAACTAAACCTTTGACCTAGTTGGAATCACACTTGGAGGTTTTCAATGTCGAAAAACTTTTCGGAATTCTGAGATTGATTAAGACCTTGTCTGTCTTCCTAGCAAGGTATCCGTGGATTCTCAGAATGATTTAAAGGTCAAATAAGGTTCAAAGTTTTGTAAGAAGAAAGAACAAGAAAAGATCACATCATATAGTGTTACTGTAATTTGTTAGGACTATTTGTACTTAATAAGTGTGTGTGTGTGTGCATTCATGTGTTAGAGAGCACCTCCACAAACACTTTCACCCTACAACACGAAAAGTTTTGGTAATAAGATCTTGTGAACAGAGAGTCGACGTAAAGTGCTGGAACAAATCAGAAGTTAACAAACAAGGAGAACTACATCTACAATCAGAACTGCAGAGAAGTTATAAGGACACCAGAGGGTATATTCCTAAACTTATATAGGTATGAGTTGTTTGCATGTTAGTTATATAGTTTGTAACTCATATATTTGTTTTAGTGGATTTTTCATTTTACTCCGTAGAGGGAGTCGTGGATGTTTCCTCAATTGGTGAGGTTTTACCACGTAAAAAAACATCGTGAACATAATCTTTCTACATCTCCTCATCTCATTCTTGGTTGTGCTGAGTTTAAGTTTTTTAAACTTCTTTATAAACCTGTTATTCAAATCTTGAATAGATCTCGTACATACTGATTTGTTAAACACATCTTGTGTTCAAATAAGTTTGGTTTTTACGAAAAGAGTTTCCTAAAAAAACAGATAGGAGTTACTTAAATAGTTTATTTTTATAAACAACCTTAGTAACATATTTTTCACAGATTGACATCGTCTATGGGAACGACTCTTTGTCATTGTTCTCTACCTCTTATGTTTATTTTATTCATTCTCATTAAAATGACCACTATTCCTAAAAGAAGACTAGCGGCTCCATGTAACAATCAAGATCCATTTGCTCCCTCTAGTGTGGCAGATCTCTAGGGAATTTCGCTCAACTTGTCTAGGGGATAGGAAGCCATGTAATAGTTAGGCAATTTTCTCATAGTTTACAAGATAAATCCATAAATAAACCTTACAGGAGGGACATGCCACCTCCATGGGATATGAAGGAGAGAAGTCATCACTCCAGGTATTCTTGTGACAGATCATACCATCCTAGAGAAACATCATCATTCTGATCAATGGATTACTACGACTGTCGATCTTTATCCAATGCGCGATCGAGCGTGTTGGAATGACTAAGTAGGGAATCTTATTTCAATCATTTGGACTCCGAGCAACTAGAGGTTATCAGAGGGAGCAGAATTATCCTCACGATTGTAGAAAGGGGTCTTTAAGATCTAGGGCTAACATGAGAGGCTCTATGCATGCTAAGAAGACTTTTTAGGAAGAGAGTTAAGCTCATGTGCACAATAAAGCCACAAAAGCTTAGTGAGCTAAGTTTAATCCAAAGGAACATTCCTCAAAGATCTATGCAACGACTAGAAGATCGGTTGGGGGAAATGGACAAAATGAAGTATCCTTCGCAAAGTTAAGGGATCACCTTTTATCCAGGATATTGTAGACTACCCCACACCCTCCAAATTCAATCCACCAGTTATTACTCCCAAGTGTAATGGGAAAATTGATCCAGTCCTCCATATTAAACAATATTAAGCTATTGCTGATATCTATTCTATCCCCAACAAAATGAGGTGCAGGGCTTTCTCTAGTTTCATCACAGGTCCAACCCAAATATAGTACCACAATCTTCGCAACTATAAAATTTCTAGTTTCCATCAACTAACCTAACTATTTATTGATAACTTCTGTTTCGGGGTAAAGTTGATCAAGAGTGTTACTCATCTCTTGACCGTTCATAAAAAAAACCTGAAGAAAGTACTCAGGAGTACAACACATGTTTCAACAATGAGAAAGAAGTGGTAAATTATGAAGAGAAGATAGTCATTGTAGAATTGATGAGTGTATTTCTCACCAAGGATCTCTATTATGCTTTAGCAAAGAATCCTCCCAAGACAATGACAGAGCTGATGACTAAGGCTGGGAAGATTATGAATGCCGAGAAAGCTATAAGAAAATTAGAAAATATAAGAAAATTAACAAAATTAAGAAGTATGACGAATATAATCCTCTCATCAAGGGTGTCCATCATATATTGGAGGAAATCAGGTGGTAGTAAAGATCTAAATTATCCTAGGAAGGTAAAATCACTTTCCAACGGGAGAGATAATCCATGTATTGCAATTTTCATAGAGATCGTGGGCACACCACTAACAAGTGCATCGACTTAAAGAATGAAGTGGAGAATATTATTTGGCGGGGAAAATCAACTAAATTTATTGATCGAATGGTAGCCAAGATTCCAGAAGAAGATATTAGTCACGTGATCGAGGAAAGGATGACATGAAAAGGGCACGCAAAAACAACTATGCAGATGATCCTGACCTGTCGAAGAAACCTGATGAACCTAAAGTAGAGGTAAGGATGATCTCTTTTGTCTGTCATTTCATTAAAGGAGGAGATGTTGGTGGAGGAGATGCAATTCTAGAAAGAAAAGCTTACTTGAATGAAGCCAAGGCTTGCCCTACTATAAGATGGATTGACATGTCTGAATGCACAGATGGTCAACCCAGGAAGGTCAACAGGGATAGATGTGTGATCGGCTTCTGTAAAGATAATTTGATTGGAGTACTAAATGCTCATGATGATCCATTAGTCATCACTTGCAGAGTTCACCATTTTAGAGTGGCAAGAATTTTGGTCAGCAATGGGAGTTTTGCAGATGTTATGTTCTACAATTGTTTACACAGCCTAGGGATACGAGACAGTAAGATAGAAACTTATCACAAGCCCTTCATAGGGTTATCAAGATCAACTGGATGTGTTGGTCGGCGCTTGGTCAACGAGAAAAAGGAAAGAATTCACTTCTTTCTATTATATAAAAATATCCCTTCAACTTACAATAAAATTCTCGGCAGAGTGGGGATGAAGTAATTCGAAAAGGTACCATCTATTGTGCATCAATGCATAAAGCTACCTACGAATTATGGAGTCGGCATAGTTAATAGTTACCCAATGGCATCTAGGGAATGATATTATAGCTCAACCAAACAACAGGAAGTCCAGAGGGGCACAACTACTTTCCATATCAATTCTTTGGATCCTCGAGAAGAGGAAGAGCTGGTGAAGGGACAGGTTATGAAAAAAAATAGAGACTATCATACTTGATGATGAGAAGCCAGAAAGGA
This sequence comes from Sambucus nigra, assembly GCA_949130495.1. Taxonomy (NCBI): domain Eukaryota; kingdom Viridiplantae; phylum Streptophyta; class Magnoliopsida; order Dipsacales; family Adoxaceae; genus Sambucus; species Sambucus nigra. The sequence goes on from OX422219.1 coordinate 428,127,921, forward strand.
ATAGTCAAATTGGTTCAAGACTGACTCCTTATCTCAAAAATGAATTGTTGACATTCCTTAGAGAGAGGAAGAATGTATTCTCTTAGAGCCATGAAGATATGTCAGGGATAGATCCGAATTTTATCTTCTATGAGCTAGAAATTTACAAGGAATCTAAGCCAATTAAGCAGAAATGCAGAGTTTTCAGTCCCGAGAAGAATATGGCAATCCAGGAGGAAGTGAAAAAGTTTTAAAAGGCAGAGTTTATAGAGGATGTTAAATATCCCAGTTAGTTAGCTAATGTGGTGATGGTAAAAAACAAGAATAACAAATGCCGCATGTGTGTAGACTTCACCGACCTCAACAAAGCATGCCCAAAGGATCATTTTCCTTTATCAAGGATTGATCAGTTTATAGATGCAACTGCAGGTCATGAACTACTTAGATTCATGGATGCTTATACTGGCTACAACCAGATTAAAATGAAGCCAGAATATAAGGAGAGCACATCTTTCATGACTAGCCTAAGAACATACTGTTATAACGTTATACCCTTTAGGCTAAAAAATGCTGGAGCAACATATTAGAGGTTGGTAAATAAAGTATTTAAAAACCATATTGGCAACAACATGGAAGTATTGATGGATGACAAGCTCACCAAGATCAAGGTTGTTTCAGATCATATTACGGATTTCGCCTAGAGATTTGATCAGTTGGAGAAACATCAAATGAAGCTCAACCCGACCAAATGTAACTTCGGGGTACAAAAATGAAGGTTCTTACAAAATATAGTGAATCAAAAAGGAATTAAATCTAATTCTGACAAAATAAATGCTTTAATGGAGATGCAGTCCCCGACCAGCAAGAAGAATGTGCAAAAACTGACTGGAAAAGTGGCTACTCTAAATCATTTTGTTTCCTGAGCAACAAATAAATGTATCCCATTCTTTAAAGTGATTAAAAAGACTTTTGAGTGAAATGACGAATGTGAGAAAGCTTTTCTAAATTTAAAGAAGTACTTGGGATCTCCACCACTTCTCTCATGACCAGTCTTAGGAGAAAAATTATATCTATATTTGGTTATCTCCGAGTCTGCTATTAGCTTAGCTTTGATCCGACTAGAGGGAGAAGTTCAAAAGTAGGTATACTACACCAGTAAGGCATTTCGAGGAGCAAAAATCAGATATCCATGCTTAGAGAAGCTAGCATTGGATTTTATTGAAGCTTTTAGATGGTTGAGACCATACTTTTAGGCACATAGTATTATCTTATACACTAACTTACCTCTGTAAAAATCTTTGCACAAACCTAAAAAGTTAGGAAGTTTGATGTCTTGGACAGTGGAGCTTGGAGAATAAGAGTTTATTTATGAGCTAAGAACTGCATTAAAAGGACAAGAGGTGGCAGACTTCATTACAGAGTTCACGTATGCAAAGGAGCGAAGTGATCCGAGTTAACCTGTCGAGCAGACTTCTTTATAAGATAACTCAGCTCGAAAGCAAACAGAAGTTATCATCGACGAACTCCAATCATCGACTATTCAAAAAAGAGCTCGACAACTAACTGAACAAAATAAAAAGGTATTCAAATAAGGAGATCTATCATAGGAAGTCTTTAATAATGACATCCCAGTATGGAAATTATTCTTAAACGAATCTTCATGCACCACTGGCTATGGAGTTGGACTCATTATTAATACTCCAGAAGATTTAGATGTGGAATGTGCATTGAAATTTCAGTTTCAAGCCTCCAACAATGAAGTCGAGTACATTAATCACAGGCTTGGAACTAGCCTCATCACTAGGTGCCGAGCAGGTGATAGCGAACAGTGATTCTCAACTTATTGTCCACTAGATGATTTAAATCTATAAGGTTAAAGGAGAAATAATGGTAAGATACCTGAATAAGGCTATGGAGGTTATCTCTTCATTTCCTAAAGTTAAGGTAGTTTGAATTCCAAGAGTGGATAATGCCCGATCAAATTCCCTTGCTCGGCTAGCCTCAACAACTTCGATGGAGCTCAGATGAACCATTCCAGTGGAAATTCTCACCCATAGGAGTATTGATGTGGAAGCTTCCCATATAATTTTTATAAAATTGGGTCCTTCTTGGATGGATCCAATCAAAGATTACATTGAGAAAATCTTGGTACCTTCCGACCAAAAAGAAGCTAGGAAGATGAGATATAAAGTAGTCAGTTATATTTTGGAGAAGGGAGCTTTATATAGACTATAGACGAGGCTACACTATCTCTTTACTTCACTGTGTTCATTAAACCTAAGTAAATGATCTTATTAAATAAGTACATGAAGTCTTATGTGGAGCTCATTTAGTCGGTCGATCATTGGTACAAAGGATAGACATGCAGGGTTACTACTGATTAACCATGAGGGAAGACTGTGTTTCTTTTTCCAAAAGGTGTTATAAGTGCCAAAAATTTGATATTACCCATAGAAAATCGAGGGCTATCATAGCTCTCATTACTTCTCCTTGGCCATTTACTATTTCAGGGATTGACCTGGTCGGACCCTTGTCGGCCACCAAAGGGAGGTTCAAGTATTTGGTTATAGCAGTAGATTACTTCACCAAACGGGTGAAAACTGAGCCTTTAGTGGATATGCCTTATCAGAGAGTTTTTCAATTTATATGGAAGAAGATCATAAGCCATTATGGGATGCCTTACACTTTCATCATCGATCATGGTACACAGTTTGATAATGATGTGTTTGAGGAATACTATTGGGTTCTACAACCAGAGGGTCAAGCCAACCAACTTCAAACAGGGAGATCTGGTACTCAAGAAGGTAATCCAGAAGGGCAACAAGTTGGAGCCCATTGGCACAACCCATAACGTATCTTGATAGTTATCCGACCAAGAACATGCCGCTTGAAAACATTAGAAGATGAAGAATTTAATAATCCCTAGAACGTAGATCACTTTCGAATATCATCAGTAATTTTGTTTTAATGAAACAGATTATCAATGAAGTTGTAATTTCCTACTAACTATGCTTCTTTTTATATTTTTTTCGGAGTATGGTGCTACACAAAAGAAACTTAATTAACTTTTAGTTCAAACTTTTCCAATTTTAGAAAATTTCACTTTTAGTTCAAACTTTTCCAACTTTAGAAAAGTTAACTCTTAGTTGAAACTTTTCTAACTTCAAAAAAGTTTAATTTGGAATTATTTCTAATTCAAACTTTTCCAACTTCAAAGAGTTACTCTTTATAATTCAAACTTTTCCAAAAGTTATTCTTTATGGGTTTTTACAGAAAAAGTTTTGCTTGAGATTATTTTCAAACTTCATGTATCATTTTGTCTTTGAAAAATCAAGAACAAGAAGCGAGTAAAACTTCATGTATGATTCAAAGTCAAACACAAGAGATTTTACCCGACCAAGTTAAACACGGAGATAACTATACATTCCTAATACATTTGGTTGCCACTAATAACTAAAGCAAAAAATTAATTCAACAAAACTACTTACAGTTTTATCTAAGTGATTTAGTCGAATCTAAGGCATTAAAAATATATTCAACCATTAATAAATCATTTATCATTCAAGCAGATTACTTAGTTGGCAAGTGAATTGACCAATCATAAGATAGGTTGCCTAGTCGACAAGTTAATAAAAACAAATCACAAACTTCAATAAAGATAGAAATATATCACCACCATGCTTATGAGAAATAAGTCCATTTTATTCCAAACACTTGGTGTTACAATAAAAAAGAAAGAAAATACAAAGTCTACCCTATTGGATGCATTCCTTTAGCTTTTCTCATTATATTAGGAGGCTCATTAAGGGTGATCGACAGAGTGGTGGATCTAAAATCCTTTGGTCTGGTATATCTAGTGCTGCTCAGTCGATCTAATAAATATTAGGGGTGAACATACTTATCTTCTCCTTCCAGGCCATATTCCCCAATATACTTTTTGATTAAACTCTGAGGAATGGAATCAGGAGGAATCTAACTAACATCAATCTTGAAAGGAGGATCAGTATAATCCAACATTCCTAGATCATGCCAAGACCACAGTTCACTACCCTTAGGAATCTTCAGCAGACCAATCAAGTTCAACCAACTCCATTGATATCCATCATTCCTAGCCTTCTTTCTTGTGATGTTTATCCAAGCAAGTCAAGGCCTCATCGTACATATCCATCCAAACAACCTTGGGCTGCTTATGGAAGTGGAAAGTTAGTCAGTTCACCCTATCTTGGAGTTTTTTTATAGCCTTTTCCTTTTCTTGGAGTAGAGAAGCTTGGTCAGACAAAGACTTTTTGGTTATTTTTTCATCAATGGTTGGACGAACAATCGTGGTTTGCTTGAAATATTGTCCAGACTTAGTTTTGTTCTTCTTCAAGTTCTCTAGTTCCTCCAATAGCCAAGCATTATCCTTATCCAAGAAAGGCAGTCCTTCATCCATCCCAGTATTGGCTGACTTCTTTAGACTCTCTAATTCAGTCCTTAAGGCATTATTTTCTTTCTTTAAAAGTGCAGTAATTGCTCAAGCATTTTTAGTTTCTTTCTTCAACACCAGCTCCTTCTTATTCAGATCAGAAGTAATATCTAACACCTTTTTATCAAAGCCCCAAACTTCATTTAAGGCCTTGTACTTAGATTCATAATCAGAATGAAGAAATTCCATGGAGAGTTTGTGGTCTTCTTGCATTTGTTATATCATTTCATAATACCCAGTGTTGTTTGCCACTGCTCTATTCAGAAGACAATGAAGATGAATATTGGCATCTTTTATGTGATCGGAGGTGTCTGGGATGAGCAACCCCATCAAATATTCTTCATTAAATGGAACGTGACCAGCCTTAAGAAGACTCCCACACCCCGTCAATAGGTCAGATTCAGCAGAAACTAGTGCCTTCTTCCTGGCATCAAACTGGAAATTTACAAGTATAAGTATATGGTCCTGACTAATACAAACGAATCGTAAAAATAGTAATAAAGCCAAAAAGAAATCAACATCAAAATAAATTTGGAAAGATTGAGCAAAAATTTGTCATTTCATTGATAATTTAAGGGTTACACAGTTCATTACATTACAAAGGAAAAAGAAATGGAAAATACATAAGGGAAAAAGCAAAGAGAAACTGTCTAAAAGGAGAAAAACCTTCTCCTTGATGTTGGACTTGTCCTAGTCAGCAAAATGAAGGTAGACATTTTCTGCAGTAACCATAGAGGATTCCATAAAGCCCTTATCATCATTATCATCATAAAAGTCTTCGTCCAAGTAAGGAGAAGTTCCTGGGTCAAATCTCTGAAATAACTCAGAGCCTGCCTGGATTCCAGCCTCCTTCAAAGCCTCTGAACAACTCTCTTTGAAGGATATTTTCGTATCATACTTTATCTGGATAGCCACTGTAGCAAATTATTGGCAGCCTCTTCTTTGTTCTGGATGGCCGCTATAGCAAAATCTTTTTCCCAGACCTTATTGGAATCCACTTTTTTGTCCTTATTACCCTTGACCTTTAGAGCATTATTATCATCAATCAAACTGAAAGTCTTGTCTTTAGTTAACTTTTCCCTACGCTCAGCTTCAGTAAGTTTTTGCTCGACCTGGGTCAACTGATCAATGGTAGTCTTTCGTTGATCGTCTGCTGCCTTGGCCTTGTCCTCTACAGCTTTAACTTTATCCTATCAAGTTTCTCTCTCTCTCTCTCTCTCTCTCTCTCTCTAAATCTTCCTCAGAATCTTGCAAGGATTTTTGCAAAACCTCAAAAATTTCCTCGACATCAGCCAAGGAGGACTTTAGCTGGTCATATTTTTCCAACATCTGCTTGAAGTCTACCAGGAATTGTGAATAATTGAAGTATACTACATCAGTTCATAAGAAGAGTATTAAATATTAGTGAAGATCAACAAAAGAGTTATGAACTTACCAAAGCTAAAGTTTAGCTAGTCCTTTTAGCTAATCAAGCTCTGATCATGGAGGCTGTAACCAACCTATCTGCTAGCAAAGTACTAGTATTTATTAAACCCTTGCCAGCCTAGGGTTAATTACCATAGAAGAATCCTTGATTCTACCTTCATCAGTCGACTTCTTGGCCAATTTATCATACTTCTTGGCTAACTCTTGATGGTCTAGCATGCATTTTTTTAACCTCTTGTACAGAAGTTCATCAATTTGGATATCCTTAGTAGTAAGGACTTAAGGCCTCTTCTCAATAGCTTGAAACCTCTTATCAGTGGTAGTGGTATTTTTGGAGGGGGGGGGGGGGGGAGGAAATTTAGATCCAACTAGTAAATTCATAATATTTCTCTTCACCATCTCGACTGCGGGTGAAGTGGGGATAGTAGTGATGTCAAGAGACTCAAACAAAGAGAAGTTCCTCCTCGGGCTATCTCTAGTCCACCTGACTCAGTAGCATAAGAAGTAGACACGGGTTCTTCATCTAAGTTAATGTGTGACTGAGGCAAGATAAGGAATGGACGGGTAACAAAAGAAGTAATAGTGCTCTTGTGATCCAACAGGAAAGAAGATGATCGTGGATGATCCTCTCCTACTCTTTGATGAATACCCCACAAATATTTGAGGTCATTGATATTAACCTCACTCTCCTTGGGACACTTCTTTTTACCTTCCTCTACACCAAAAATTGAATAAGATAGTTAGTCGGTAAAACTTTGAACAATTAATAAATAAGGGAAACATTTAAGAGTAAAAGTATGACCTATGCCACGCCCTTCCTGGGGGAACCTATGTCTAGTGTATGTTACCCCCTCAAAAAGGGGGCATATTACCAATTTTTTCAATGACACCATAATCCTGGTAGCAATTATTGGAATCTGACAGGTTGACCACCAAAGCCCTATTAGCTTGCCTAGTATTCAAGTAATAGGTAATATCCCCAATAGTTTCCCATTTATAGCAAAACATCAATTTAGGGATCCAAATATGGGTCCATGAATTTCATTTAACCTGCTCACTCGATTCACAACCCTCCATGCATTTGGGGCTATTCTCGTTGGAATAACATCAAAGTATTGACAAAATTGCAGAAAAAAATGGGTTTGGAGGGAAAATAATGTCACACTCATAAATGAACAAAGTGGGAATCCAGTGACCCTCAAATAACGAATACACGTTAATAGGGCCATGGGCAATTTTTCAAGGGGGATATACTCTTATGTCCCTCACAAAAAAAATTTAACAAATTTTAAACACTTAGGTCCACTAATTCTCTTCTTGTAGAAGTCCACGCTAGTGGCATAACAAGAGAACCTAATAGTAAATTGCCCTTAAATATTTAAAAATTATTAACAAGGGACCTAATTGTAAATTTCCCATTTATAAACTTTTCCAACTTGGAATTTTCCTCTTTTCCATAAATTCCTCTAAGGAATTGTCGTCTACAATGTACACCATGACTGAAAGGTAGGAAAATCAAATAAAAGAAAGGAAAGATAGCTTACACAGATAAAACAAATTGGCATAAGATAGCAAGCAACAAATAATGGGGAAGAAAGACTTGAGAAGGAAAATAAAAGCCCAGTGCAAAAGGTTTGAGGAATAGTGAAATGGAGGGAAACTTCTATCCTTTTATAGGTTGCCTCGAAAGAAGAAAATAAATGATTAATTGCACGAACGTTTGAACTACCGTTGACTGCACACTTTCCAATGTGTAAAAGGACTAGTATAACATTTGGCGGTTCGAAAAAGCTTGAATTATTTTCAAAAATGCCATTACCAACAACATTGTTGAAAATTTTTACAAGTGTGGGAGGTCGGCTGTCGACCAACTCCCAGACATTACATCGAGCAAAATTTTGAATAAATACTCCATACTTTTGTTCAATATCAAGCATGATTAGGGTCTTTTGTTGTATGTAAAAATTATTCTCTTACATGGACCAATAAACACTAGACATTTGTCCTCCTATGTGGCCACTCAGCTATCTTGGTCAGCTTTAGAAACACTTAGTCGATTGGCATGCCGATTAACTCTAAGAACGTGAACAGTCATGAATAACAAAAGTTACTCGGATGGAATATCAACCAGCACTGAATATCAAGCATCTCATTTAGTGTACACGGATGAAAATGCCTAGAGATATAAAGGCACTCCATATATTAGGTTCCTAACCAATATAAATATATAATCTCCCTTATCTCAAACAGACGAATCAACTAAGCATAAACACAACCCATACTAAGTTATTGTAACCACCATAAATAATATTAATAGTGGAATTAGGCTTTTCTTACAGGTGAATCACTTTAAAGACCTTGTCTCTTGTGTCTTTGTCTAGCTTGCTTATATTTATTTATCTGTGATTATAAATTTAAACCTCGTCAATTTTTAAACATCAACAATGTCTCTCCATGTTGACTTTATAAAACTGATCGACCAACCCTTGTATGATTGGTTGATAAGGAACTAGGTTGAGGTTCTTTAATGCGTATTCATAATTCACTTATTGGACCACTAAGTTGGAATATCCTTTTATATAAAGTGAACGAATGTGTAACACCCTGCCTAATTAAGTACCGGGTGATCAGTCCCTTACTAATTAAAACCATAATATCCAGTTGGTTCAGATTATGCATCATTGTCTAAAAACTTGTTATAAAATACAAACCACCTAATATTTAAAAAGGTTGATGTCAAAATTTTATCTTTTCAATTAATATAAACCATTCAAGGAAATAGCTAAAAATTCACCATTCCATCCAAACTCATAAGAGAAGAAATAACTGAAATAATATAAAGGAGCTGGAGTAAACACTTCCAGTTAAAAATCCAATAGAGTAATCCAACTAAATAAAACCAACAACTGAAAAGAGTAATGATCTAAATCTCAAATCATTGAATATAAGAATAAGAAGAGACAACATGTCTCACTAATGCAAATAACTCAAAAGTAAGAAATGATAGACATAGGCGTCTACTACCAAGGTCATGTAGTCTCCACAGCAGTTACAGCTCGTCAAATGAATGGAACTCCTAAGCCGGGTGTCCCTGTGGATGAGCACCTAAAAAAAATTTGACAAGAAAAGAGATTTGCAGATAACGAGTCAGAGCCCGAGTTGAAAACAGTTTAAAAATCAGCAAGTGCTTAAAATGATTTATTGGCACATATATTTTTCATGTTATTGCTTGGGATGCTCACCTCTCATGTAATGTACATGCCTAGCGAATATTCAAATCCCATTAGTTCTACTCCTACACTAACTAGTCCTTTATGTCTAATAATTAATCATAATCTGACATCACTCCCATGTAATTCCTCGCTATATATAATCAGTTCCTCTTTAGCATAAATAAACCCTTTCAGTTTAATATAATTAAATGTTCGATACTTAATTCATCTCATATTTCATTATTAATTTTACCTACTCAATTCACATAGTAAATATCATTATTGGTATATATATACACTCTATCTTATATATATACAATATTGCACCACGAGACACAGTTGTGGTGCCTGCATACTCTGTTATCATGTCATGTTGCATCACTCATTTCATAAAGGACTAAAGGTTCAGTCTCTCGCGAACCATCAAAACAAAACACATATATTGGAGGCGAACATACTCCCAAGCTGATGGGCTACGCGTATACCTACGCACCCATACGGCCGTCATCACTATCCTTCTCACAGATAGTCCTTACCTGGTTCTATGATCTAGTGGTACAAGTCAATATCCCACCCGAAGGATCCTCAAGGCATGACTGTCCACAACGCCCAACCTCCACTCGATAGTAAGCAGTGTTGGTATATTATACACATAATAGTTCAATCAATAAGCATATATACAACTTAATATATGCAATAGGTATCCTCGCAACCCAAGTCCTCGAGTTTATAGATAGTATTATCATCTCTACTTTTCACATTGTTGTAACCCTTCTACTTAAATCCCTAACATATACCTTTTCTCTAAGTCTGTATTACCCCGATAAATCTTCTTGAATAGTCTCTCTCTCAGCTCATTAGTAACTAGGAATTTAAGTCATTCGATGATAGTGTAGGTTATTTTCTCTCACTTGGACCAACCTAGAAGGGTTCTAACTTGTCCGGGCAAAAAATAAGCATTCTGGAATCTCGTTAGAAGTCCAGGATTCTCATTCGAACTAGTTCGTTCGAACAAACTTCTCACTTCGAACGAACTCAAAAATCTCGTTAGAAGTCTCGTTGGAATTCTCATTCGAACGAGGTATTTTGAACGACCTGGGTAGGTCTTCGAACGAGAATTCCAAGATGACCCCTGTTCTTCCAAATTTCATTTTTATCAATTTTCATCACCTAATTTCATCTCAAACTCATCCAAACTTTAAATCAATAAACCTAAATCCTTCTTAATCATACTAGGGTACACTCTAACATGATTACAGTGAGAAATCCTTACATGATTATAGGGAATCTAGAGTAATTCTTTAAATCCTTAAAAGTCCCTTAATAGTGAACCCACCATTAACAATCATTCAAAATCCCCAATTATATTTCGTGATTTTAATCTAGAATTTCCAGATTTATCATTACTAAAATAAGGTTATTCATCTATATGCAAACCTATCTTCCAATTTCAAAATTAATTGCCAATTCAGTCTCTGATTCATAGTATCAAGGTTATTTCATCAACTAGGGTTAACATGAATCATATATGCTGAGAATTTTAGCAAGATAAACACTTGAATTTTTGTGAACCTTTGAATCGTTGAACGAAGTTGGTATGGGGATGATACTCTCTTCACGATCTACACGTTGGTGTGATTTTCGGTGGGAGAACTTTAGTCTTTGGCCCAAATCACCTATGTGTTCTTCTTCTCCCTCTTTGGTTCTCTCCTTCTCTCTCACTTAGGTTGGAAACTTAAAAATCCCTCTAACCCACGTAAAATCCTAATTTAAATTCCTAATTTTCGTCCATTTTAATTCCCAAAAATTCCAAAATACCCCTCAGGGGTGTCGTTTTGGGCTAAAATGCCCCGGAATCCAAATAAAAAAACCTGAGTAGTGATTTCTGACTATTTCAACCCTTTCGGACACACTGGCGCACTCAAAATGGCCATACGAGTTACTTAAAAATAAATTATTCTTTTTAACTTAATAAAGTAATACAGACACGACTCACCCGCGCGTCCCAACTAAGTATATAACAACTGCCGTGTATTATACTCCCGACCAAACTAATATTCTCGTATACACATATTACTTTACTCGCTAAGTAATATTCCACGTAATTATTTCCGATAAATACTAACTCTCATCACGCTAGTAATTATTACAATTAAATCCGAATTAATTTTAAATACAAAATTTTCATTTAAATTAATTAATTCAAATTTGATTATTAAAATAAAATCACACAAAATTATGGCGTATTACATACTTCCCCCTAATAACAGAATTTCATCCCAAAAATAAAAAAAGAACTAAATAAAGGCATACCTGGTAGGAATAACTCTGGATATTTGTCTCGCATATCCTCCTCACGCTACCTAGTAGACTCCTCTACATTATGATGCCGCCACTGCACTCGTACCGACGACACTACCTTTGAACTAAATTTCCTCTCACTACGGTATAGAATAGCCACTGGTCCCTCCTCGTAGGAACTATCAGGTTGAAGATCAATCTCCTACAATGCAATATGGGTGTGGGTCAAATCATCCTGAAGGTATCTCCCCAGTGAAGAGATGTGGAATACATCATAAATCCTATGAAAATATTATGATATCCCAAGTCGATAAGCTACTGGCCCTATTCGCTTAATAATAGGGAATGGCCCAATGTATCTAGGTGCCAACTTCCCTTTCTTCCCAAAATGCATTACCCCCTTCATAGGAGATACTCTTAACAACACTTGATCCCCCACACTGAATTCCTTGAAGAACATCTTGGCGTCGATGTAGCTCTTCGGCCTATTTAGAGCAACCCGAATGCAACTCCATATTAACTCAATCTTAGTCGAGGTGTCCCGAATCACTTTTGAACCAAGTAACTTGTTGTCCCCCACCTCAAGCCAATATGCTGGAGAATAACAAGGTCTTCCATGTAACGCCTCAAACAGAGCCATGCCAATAGTAAACTTCTAGGAGTTATTATAAACAAACTCCACCAATACAATGCAATGCTCCTATCCCCCGCTATAATCCGGGACACACATCCTCAACATATCCTACAACATCTGGTTCGTCCGCTCTATTTGCACGTCCGTCTGCGAGTGATAGGCTGAACTCAACTATAACTCCGTGCCCATAGCTTGCTGGAAACTCTCCCAAAATCTGAACACAAACATCTTGTCCTGACTGGACACAATATCAAGGGGCAACCCGTGGAGTCTCACTATCTTGGCAATGAAGATTTGAGCATACTGCCCCACAGTATAGTCTGTCCGAACTGGAAAAAAATGAGCCACCTTAGTCAATCGATCCACAATTACCCATATGGAATCCTGACCCCTTTGCGATATGGCTAGCCTTATGATGAAATCCATGGAAATGCTCTCCCATTTTAGCATAGGGATCTCTAATGGTTGTAGTAGTCCTCCTGGTCTTTGATGGTCTGTCTTCACCAACTGACAAGTGGCACACCTCGAAACAAACTCGGCGATGTCCTTCTTCATTCTGCTCCACCAATATTTTCTCCTCATATCCTGGTACATCTTATCCCCTCTGGGATGTACCACAAACTATGAACCATGTGACTTTGTCATCACACTATGCCACAACTCCTCCCCCTCTAGAACTACTAGTCTTCCATTAAAGTGTAAACCCCCATCTGAGCCCACGGAGAAAGACTCTTTTCCCTCGACTAGAAGCTGGATAATCCGATACTGACAGAAGGAATCCGCTGATTGATCCTGTATCACCCTGGTAACTATCTCGGGTGTAACCATCATCAATGATATGAATGAGCGGGCAACTCCATCCTGATGCCCGAATTCTTTCCATTTCGCCTTCTACACCTCGGCCAAACTAATATTCTCGTATACATATATTACTTTACTCGCTAAGTAATATTCCAAGTAATTATTTTCGATAAATACTAACTCTCATCACGCTAGTAATTATTACAATTAAATTCAAATTAACTTTAAATACATGTTTTTTTCATTTAATTCAATTAATCCAAATTTCATTATTGAAATAAAATCACACAAAATTATGGGGTATTACGGAATGCCTCTTCACAGGGCCTCAAGTAATGCCATAATCAAAGCTTCATATTATGTGTTGTTTCAAGAAATTTGGAATATGGGGTGTTCCCATGCACCACGATGTATGCACAATAATAAATAAAAGAGACACAAAGATTTACGTGGTTCGATCATGAATGGCCTACGTCCACGGGGCTGCTACTGCATTCCATTAGAATGATGAGAGAGTTTACATGAATGTGTTTTTATAGTTTCTAAGCCCCTTTTCACAATGGGGGGTGTCCCCTTTATATAAAGTTAGGGGTTGCATTAGGGTTACAAAAATGGATGAGTCCTATGTTTGTGGAGTTTGATTTGAATAACATACTGCTCATCGGTCTTCTAATTTATCAAGGACTCTAGTCTCCCCTATCATGTTGGATCATCTGTTGCTCGCCATCTTAATCGGGGTACTCGCCATGTGTCACGCTATTATGTAGGAATATTTCTCCCTCCCATAATAGCCGCACAGGTCGCAGTTCAACTGAGTTGATTCCGAGATGAGCTGGGAGCTGGTCCATAATCTCTTTAAACGTGCGTAGTTACTGATGTGAAATAGACTGACATTCTTTGAGATGTTGTTCAACTTTTATCCTTCGTTGGTTGTTCTTCTTTCCTTTATAAGCTTTTTAGATGAATGCTTGGCTTGAGTTGAGAGACTTTCAGTTGATATGGGAACCGGACTCGAGAGGGTCGAGCTGCCTACGTACCCTCATGGGATTAGGCCAAATGTAGTTCATTGTTATGTTTTATTACATGGCCCAATTTGTGAGGCCGACCAGAGGCCTGTTCAGAATTCATTTACTGAGGCTTTCTCGAGCGTGTATCAAGTTTAGGTCATCTCCCTGTATTTTGATCATATATGGTCCAATTGGTGAGGCCGACCACAGACCTATGTGTCGAGCCTTACTTAAGTATGTACCTAGTCGGGGTAAGACCCTGGATTAGGTTTTTCATATGGTCCAATTAGGGAGGCCATCCATAGGCCTATGTGTCGAGGCTCGCTCGGGCATGTACCGAGTCGAGGTAAGACCCTGTATTAGGTTTTTCATATGATCCAATTGGGGAGGCTGACCACAAGACTATGTTCTGAGGCTCGCTAGGGCATGTACGTAGTCGGGCTAAGACCTTGCATTAGGTTTTTCATATGGTCCAATTGGGGAGGCCGACCATTGGTCTATGTGCCGAGGCTCACTCAGGCATGTACTAGTCGGGGTAAGACCCTACATTAGGTTTTTTATATGGTCCAATTGGGGAGGCCAACCACAGACCTATGTGTCGAGGCTCGCTCGGGCATGTACCTAGTCGAGGTAAGACCTTGAATTAGGTTTTTCATATGGTCCAATTGGGGAGGCCGATCACAGGCCTATGTGTCGACCCTTGCTTGAGCATATACCTAGTTAAGGTATCACCATGCATTAGGTATTTAATATTTGACATGTAATCAATACGCTTATTGTACTTAGGCCTTGCCCGTAAGTCAATGTAATACCAATTTTGTTTGCATTTTTCCATTTTGTAATGCCTCACATTTTGTTTGCATTTTTCCTTTTAGGTTGTGTCGTCACACTTCCTTAGGCCTAAAAGACGATGGAAAAAATGCACCTAGTTTAAGGGCCCTCCACCCATTCAGGATTCTAATCGACCAACATAATTGGTGACCAACTTGAGTTATATTTTTGTCTTGGGATCCCCCCGTAGGACTTTTATTGTTACCAGGGCAACTCATGAGGCCATTTGTGTTTGGAGGTGACAAAGACCCGAGGACTTCCTTAATTTAATTGAAACAAGTAGGATATTTTTTGTAATTAAATTAATCTTAATCATGATCGTCGTTTCAAAGACTAATGTCAATGTTAACCATGATGGTAGCCATCCTGAGTTGGCATATTCTATTTCTCTTTAAATGTTGCGGTGAATCTGTTCACGTGTCATTGTTTCCATGGAGCCTCCAATCGATCTATGAAGAGAAAATTGTCTGACTGCCCATCGAGGTATTTAATCTGTATAGCCAAGATGATATGTGTGACCGATCATTCCTCGGGGCCTTGTTGTGTTGAAGAGTATCGTGTTGACCGTTCGTCGAGCCGGAAATAATTAAGGATAATCTTTCTCATATAGCTACATGTAATGTATCGTTCCATGGGGCACACTTGTTTGCCGACCAACCATGGTGGTTCCAGGAGGTTGTGAAAGACTCCATATATCTCCTGCATCTAAAGAAATTGATATGAGTTCAAAGCATCTTTATGAAAAAATGCGTTGATTTAATGTGGCGTTCAAGAAAAACCGTTCCTCTGGAGTGGATATCTTAGTGCTGATGAAGCCCTTTCGATGTCGAAAAGATAAATTTCTTTTCCTAGTGATCATCGATCACTATGGGTTGTTTGACGATGTTCCTGATACATTCAGGGTGGTCTAGTGTTGCTGTTAACACATTATGTTCGTTGCACATGAAAGAACATCAACTAGTAGGGGCAGGCCCAGACGTAGGTAGATGATGATTGGACATAAGATTAGAAAGAATATTTGGGCATTTGGTTGTGACAACCCCAGTTCGCAGGTCAGTGGGTAAAAAATTCTTAAGTCAGCAGACCACGAAGCGAGTTGGTGGAGATGAGACGTGAGTCGTCCATTAACCATGAGATTTATAGTTGGAGTGGACAAAGAGAAGTTCGGTGATGCTCGACATCAATCCTTAGGATCCACAGTTGATTGGGACCTTGCTAGATATGTGACTTCCTACATGATGGATTCGTTGTTATTGATAAATATAATTGATCGTTGCACTCCATAATGGTTTATGTGTTATTGGATCTTTGTTATACAGATTTCCCAACTTCCCATTTATTGAGGTTGAATTAAATAAGAATTACATTGCCCAACTATACATTGGAGTTCATGACATGATCACATAATGTTGACTATTCATCGAGCTGAGGGTCCGTCGAAGCAAAATTGTAGAGGATCTAGTAGATATTTTCAGAGCATTGATAAGATAAATGATGGCTCAGCATTCGTCGAGGCAAAATTATCAAGGACCAAGCAAATCTTACTAACGATCCTGCAATGTTAGTGAAAAATAGATTTCCAGATTAAATAAATGATGCCTGAATGCCTGTCGAGATAAAAATTGTAGAGGATCTGGTAGATATTATGAGTGATCCATGCTCGAGCATCCGTCGAGGCAAAAATGACCAAGCAGGTATTAAGAACAATCCTGCAGTGTTAGTGAAAACTAAATTTCCAAACCATTTATTACGGTTGAATAACAATAATAAATGTAATGTCGATCATTAATCGACTGTGCCAACCATCTGTCGGGACTGAATATAAGAATTATCCTGACCAACCATTTGTTGGAGATAAAATGCGACATATGTGGCAAATATCTTCGGGACTAAATATATAGAAATATTTTGCCGATCATTTTCCAAGATGAACCTTGAATATGCTTGATCATCCTTCAGGTCAAGAATCATAGAGCCAGATAATCAATACTGAAATTGAAGAAATATTAACGTCCGACCATCCGTCGGTTATCACTCATAATATTGCCCAAGCATTTGTTGGGTCCAAAGTGGTGTAACATGCTCGACCATCCGTCGGGGCATTAACAAAATAAGTGCTGCCTGGCTAGTCTGTCGGGGAAATATTGTACAAGTCAGAGTAGATATAGAGAGCGATCCCTACTCGAGCATCTATCGGTGCATTAATAAGATTTATAATTGATTAAGATTGTGGCCGAGCATTCGTCGGGACTGAATCTTGTACCTGTGGAAGTAAATAAGTTGCTCGACCATTTGTTGAGGCTAAATCAAATAGAATTATTCATGCGATTCGCTTGTTCAGTCAAGGAATTTATGATATCTGCTCGACCATGTGTCGAGGAAAAGATTCATAGTATTGAATGAATAAAATGAATGGTCCCATAACTTTTATGATAAAATCTCACGATGATGGTAGTGCCCAAGCATCCGTCGGGGCTACTCTAGGTATTAGTAAAAATATTGCAATGATTATCCATTGGTATTGCCAATAATAGCTAAACAACAATATTAAAAATTAAATGATCGAATAAATGACACGAGTTCTCTATAAGTGCACCCCACTATTTATGTGAACAAAATAATTGTAATAAAGTCGAATAAAGGATGCGAAATTTTCCAAATATATCCAGATGTACGGCATAGGAGTTAATTTGGAATGTCTGACAATAGATCTAAGAAAATGCTCAATTGTAAGTTGGTTTCAAAAAATTCTTTTCAAAAAATTGTTTTCAAAGAATCATAGAAAATTGTGTAATGACAATGTTCTTCACAAAAAATCGTTAAGTATAAAGTATATACAGATAGCCCACTGCTGACAAATTTATGATGATAAAAATCGTGAGCATAATTTGTGAGCAAATAAAATATTATGAGATGGAAACGAATAATGCACAAATAAATGTGCGTATCCATCAATTGGGATTGTGCTAAATATAAGAATTATCCTATCCAACCATCCATTGGGATAAAATGAAACTTGTTATGTAGATATCTTTGGGACTAAATATATAGAAATATTTTGTCGATCATCTGACGAGATGAATCTTGAATATGCGTGACCGTCCATAGAGCCAGATAATCAATACTAAATGTTGAAGAAATATCAACATCTGAGCATTCGCTGGTTATAACATATAATTTTGCCCAACCATTTATCGGGTCTAAAGTGTTGTAGCGTGATCAACTTTCTGTTGGAGAATGAATAAAATAAATTGGTAAGATATAGCGAGTAATACGTGCTCGAGAATCTTCCGATGCATTAATAAGATTTCCAAGGGCTTAAGATTATAGCCAAGCATCCGTCGGGACTGAATATTGTACCTATGGAAGTTTAATAAATTGCCCGACCATCTGTTGATGCTAAATCAAATGGAAGTTGTCATGAGAATGATTTGTTCAACAAAGTATATGTGATATGACTCTGTTCGACCATTTGTCGAGGAAAAAATTCATAGCAGTGTATGAATGTAATGAATGATCCAATGATTTTGACAATAAAAATCCCGCTGAGATAACCGTGCCCGAGCATCCGTCAGGACTGAGCTAAATAATCAATAATTTTCTTCTGGCGAGATTAAATTATTATAGCTAGATGACAATATTGAAAATTAAATGATCGAATAAATGACATGAGTGCTCTACAAAGACCCATCATTTATGTGAACAGAGTAATTGTAATAAAGTCGCATGGCCCTTCAAATTTTTTTTAGAAAGAACCGAGCAGGGCAAAAAATTGGTCAAATATATTCCAGATTTAGGACATAGGGATAGATTCATAATTTTTGCAAAAATTATTCAAATCCCAATCAAATAATGAGTTATAAGTGGGTTTTCAAAATTTTTATCACGTAAAGCTTCATAAAGCTGCGAAGTAGGAGAACAAATAGCAAATATTACTCTTAATAGCTTCAAAGAGTTTTAAAGGATTTTAAAGCCCAGTTGGGCTTGTGCCCCAGCCCCAAAGAGATTTTGTTTGTGTTGTAACCTTTGTACATGGGCGTGATCGCCTTTACCGCCAACCAGTGATTTGGTCCAGTGGTGATCTCCTCTGAGCTCATCATTGCTCGTCCCTGCCACCGACCAACTGATGTTGTGCTTGTCTTTGCTCATCCCTGTCGCCGACCAGCTGATGTTGTCGCAAACCGATAGCTGACCACCAGGGGCTCCGATAAGTCCCTTGCTGGTGCTCGATCGAAGAGATATAGTTCGACAATGAGTTATGGCTTCACCGGTGAGTTGGGACGCGGGTTGGTGCCACCGACCAATGATTTTGGTCTGGCGTTATGACTGAGGCATGGTACATTACATATAATGGTTGTCGACCTATGACAACGTTGATGATGTTCGAGACTTGGTATATAGTGGTCGCCAAGCTTCGGTGATGTTATCCTGGGATCCTCGCACCTCTCTACCGACCAGCACTGAGAAAATGACAGTTGCAAATTCATAGGACCTCTAATTCCAAGGTAGGTGGGTTTTGATCGGAGAATGAAATATTTGGCACTGAGTTTTGATTATAAAGTTGTGATTCCTCCACCGCACGATTGAGATGCGAGCGGGTTGCTCAAGTGGATGATAGTCCCCATTTATAGGTCGAAGATGACCGTAGAGATGGCCGAAAACTCGTTAGTTTCTTTGTGATTATAGTTTTTTTACACAAACTGTGCAAACGAAGATAAAATTCCTGGCAAGATTATGTGCCCAGAATCTGTATACATTTGTGAAAATATATCTATTGAGATAATTTCCTTCGATATGTTTATAACTATGTGGTAAGGATCTCTCATGGGAGAGAACCTCTTCAGATGGTTACCCCTGCCAGAAAATTTGGGATATGAGAATCAAGATATGATGTAGCCCAACAAATAAATGCGTGTAACTGGGAGTTTCTCAAGAGACTCCAAATATTTAGGGAGTCCTCGTAGACCTCTGGTAGTGAAATTCATCTTAACAAATAATGAAAATAGCCCAGAAATAATATTTCGCAGATTTGCAGACGAATGAAAATCGAACACAAGATTTATAAATACAAATGTATGAAAAATCACATATCAATGAAACGATATATGTATAGAATATATGATTGTTCATGCGAGATAGAAAAAGAAAACTTAGCTATTTATGAGATTTCGTGCGTGTAAACCATTGCTTCCCAACGTAAATCCTCGTCTCGTCAACAAGAAAGAAAGACTTTTTGTGTCATTTCCCATAAACGACGCCAATTGTGGTGTCAAAAAATTTGGGATATGGGGTGTGCCCATGTACCACGATGTATGCAAAATAATAAATAAAAGAGAGATAAATATTTACGTGATTCGACCATGAATGGCCTACGTCCATGGGATTGTTGTTGCATTCCAATAGAATGATGAGAGAGTTTACATGAATGTGATTCTCTACTTTCTAAGCCCATTTTCACAATGGGGGATGTCCCATTTATATAGAGTTAGGGGTTAGATTAGGGTTACAAAAATGAATGAGTCCTATCTTCGTGGAGTTTGATTTGAAAAAGATAGTGCTCCTCGATCTTCTAATTTATCAAGGACTCTAGTCGTCCCTATCATGTGGGAGCATCTATTGCTTGCCATCTTGATGGGGATGCTCTCCGCATGTCACGCTATTATGTAGGAATATCTTTCCCTCCCACATTATGCCTCACTATTTAAACAAAGAATGTCAAATTCGAAGGATAGAGAAATATCTTCCTTTTCCTTGATAAAATTACTCTAGCTCCTCATTTTCATTTAGTCCAAGAACCATCAAACTTTATGGAACATTCCTCCAAGTATGCCTCACAAATGTTGTCTTGCAAATCATCACTCGATATTTGTTCATGTGGTGGTTCAAACAATCTTGATGGAAAGATAGACAGTGAATCTGCATAGGCATCACTTTTGATTGAACGAGGAGACAATCACTTCAAATTATACTTGAAATAATGAGGAACCCCCTTGTTTTTCTCCCAATAAAAATTTTTAGTGCGAGCAAAAGCTTAATTTCATCACATACTGTTACTATGTTAATAGTAAAAGATATCATATAATGCCTCAGTCTTTGAGCTACAGAGAATAAAGCCAAACAATGTCATTTTATACTTGTATATATTGCCTTAGGATCATGGATAATTATACTCAAGTAGTAGATAGGTTGTTATTACCCATCAACATCCTGTGTGAATAAAGCGCATTTACACCTCATAGTGGAGGTTAGATAAATCAGCAAAGGAACTCATGCCTTAGGTGGAATCATCATTTGAGTAGAGGTGAGAAATATCTTAAGCTTGTCAAAATGTCCTTGGTGTGGTTCTTACCATTTAAACTTCGTAGTCTTTTGCAACAGCTCCATTAGTGGGTGAGTTATCTTTGATAAACCTGGAACAAATCTCATTAAATAATAATTTTTTTGAGGAAACTTGTAATACCCAGTTCCAACAATTTAATTAGATTATCTATCAATTGTTCTGAAGAGGAGTTAAAGATGATTATGAGAGAATTGTGGGTCAAAAATTGAATGAATAAAATTATGGAATAAGGGTTGTTCAAATGACTGTAAGGGGTCAGTCCAACGATATCCCTGTGTCATTAGAAGCGAGATGGATGTTACGAAAATTAGGGCTTCAAGCAACATGCCATTGCTTTACAGTGGTAGGTCGCGTAAAGGGTCGCACGAATCAAACTTCGAACGAGATGGAGAAGACGTTCGAGGGATAAGCCCAAGTCATTAGAACGACGTCAATTAAAAATATTTATATCAGATTGCCCTTGTACACTGTAGCATTTTTTTCCATTAAATCATTATGCTGTCAAGCCCAAATTAGCCCAGATTGCGTAAAACAGGAATTTAGGCTTTGGGAGGGTTTTATAAGGATGTGTTTGGGGTTATTTATGAGGAAAATGGAAGAAGAGGGAGATAGAGAGAGAGGTGGGTGGTTTTCCACCTCCTTCCACTACAAACCACCATCCCTCCACCATTTTATTTAGTATTCCATCATGTTCAATCCTATAATAACCCTTTCCATCATTGTTGATGAAAAGCTACGTATTTTGGAGAAGTGTTGGGGGACTTTTGGAGAAGATGAAGACGGATTTTCATGCATTTTGAAGTGGGTCTTGCTTTGAAGCCTAGATAGAGAACGTTTTGGAGCATCTTTGGAGGGTGCATTTGGTAACCCCTTGAGACCTGGTTGCTCCTCCTACACCAATATTACTACTACCATTGGATCTATTAGAGGTGAAAAATGTATCTTTAGTATTAAGACTTTATTTTTAATTATTTGTAGTCTTGTAGTTAAATTACATGAGTAGTACGCATATGATTAGATGATGAAATTATGTCACTAAATAAGAAATATTTTTATGAAACAAAAATGTTGAAAAAATGATATTTTGTTGAAAATAGAGAATGAATAAATATTTCAAAGTTTTGAAGTATTAAAGTTGGTATTTTATGAAAATAGTTCATTTTTAAGAAAGATTGGTGTTAAACATTTTATGAAATAAAATGTTTGAAAATGATGATTTATTTTGATTAACATTGGCGAAATAATATTTCTTGCAAAATTGAAGATTTTATGAAAAATAGACATTTGTTGAGTTTGAAGAAATTAAATGTCTTTTAAGCCTTAAAAATGTATTTTTTTTGCAAGTATGATCAATCTCTAGAATGAAAAATGTGTTTAACCCATTTAATAGGATTTTAAGATTTAAAGTCCATCTTCTCATGCATATAAACTTGTAGTATTTTGGAACTAAGTGTATAAACAAGTTTAAGAAGATTTTGTTGGGTTTAAACATGAAATAAGAAAAGTATAAATTCTTGTATTTAAGGGGTGGGAAAAAGGGGTTAAAGGTATGATGAGTACAAAGTTATAAGACTACATATAAAATAAAGAAAATTGTATTTTCTTATAAAAAACTTAAGTGTAAATTGATTTCTTGAATGAAAAAAAACAAAGAAATGTGTGGCTTGAAAAATTGTTAATAAAGGTGTTGAATAAGTGTTAATGGGTAAACATATAAAAGTTAGTGTGTATAACTTAGTAATATTGTAAAGGATTAACACTTATGAAATTGGAAAGGGAATGATGGAATAAAGATGTTTTCAATTAAGACGAATATGATTCCAAAGTTAAAAAGGGTGTTAAGATGTTAAAACACTTAAGAAGTTAGTGTGGATAACTTAATAGTATTTTGGGAAAATTTAACACTTGTGTAAATGGAGTAAAATATGAGTTTGAAAACAAATGGGTAAAATGGTAATTTTACTTAAAGTGGAACATTTTTATGAAATAAAAATGTTGAATAAGGTGTTACATAAATGGGTCCTAATAAATATGATTTTGGAATAAAATCAAGGTTAAAGTATAAAGGACATGAAAAGGTAAAATTTCAAACTGTAACACAAGTTGGGGTGTAACCCCGTGTTTTGGATTCGACCGGGTAAAAAGGAAAAGTGGAGTAATGTGGACATTTATAAAAATGTTAAAACACATTAAAAGGAACTCAGATGACACCGGGATAATAAAGGAGGTCCCGAATCCCTGGGATAAAGAGGCCCAAAGCAACTGGCCAGAGCATATGGTGCGCATAGCCAGCGGTGTGGATCCCGTTGAAGTATGTAGTATTTGGAAGATTTCGGAAAAAAATAAAGGAATAAAGAACATGTAAAGAAATGGGTTATGTGGTAAAATATGTTAATACAACCTAAATTGAATGAATTAATAAATGTTCCTATAAAGGTTAAAATGGACAAGTAAATGTGTAATTGATTAATATCCATAAGGTATGAAAAAGGTAAAGTAAGTGAGTAAATGGGTGATTAAGCAACCTAAGCGATTAAACCCATAATTAACATAAGAATGTGTTGAAATGGTGTTTGCGTGTGTTGAAATGGTGGGTTTCGACGAAAATACTAATATGTGTTGGATAAAATGAAAAGGGTGATTTCAGTAAGAAATGGTTCCCACTAAATCAAATGTAGTGGTTTCAAGTATTGAACCATGTGTGTTAAATAAAGCGAGAAATGCAAAGATTAGAAAAGGAAGCCTTTTATAAGATTAAGATAAATTAATTTGGATAAATAAGGTTTTCTTAAGTAAACCTGTTTCATACATTAAGTATATTTATATGTATGTATATATATGTATATATATATATATATGTATATATATATATATATATATGTATATATATATATATATATATGTATATATATATATATATATGTATATATGTATATATATATATATATGTATGTATGTATATATATATATATGTATGTATATATATATATATATATATATATGTATGTATACAATGTAGTTGCATGTGCATTTAGGCATAATGTGTTAGAATGCCCTCTATGCCGTTCGATTCTTTACTGCATTTGTATATTTCTCACTGAGCACCGGCTCACACCCTCGCTTTGTTATAATAGTTTGGTAGCGGTTTAGTATTTTGAGAACATTATCCAGGGAAGTACTTTATTGGTTCTACGTTAGTAGCTCTGTATGCTTGGACTTTGGGGTGCTTCCCATGGGTCCCTCGTGTAGTTTATTTTGAAACTAGAATCGCATGCTAAATAAGTGAAATGTTAATTAAAATAAAACTAGAGTAGCAACATTATGTAGTTTGTTTCATTGCACTTCACACCTAACACTCGGGTTGGACCGGGTTGACTACGGGTAACCCATAAATCTGGGGTGAAACATTACAAATGGTATCAAAGCTCTTGGTTCAAGATTCCTTTCGAGAGTGATGTGATGAGGTCAATGACGGTTTAGTTCGTGTCCTCGATAATAAAGTTAAAGAGGTTAGCACAACAAGTGAATTAGTGCCTAGTGACACGCGATCAGGTTGGTAGTTATTAATCACTTATGCGCTTCTGATTAGAATTGTAGTAATTTAAGGGTGTCCATGCGAGCACCATGATTATTAGTGTGAGGTGCTTGTGTTGAATTTTAATGGCATAGAATCATTTGAGATGTCGATAGAGTGGAATGGCGCCCATTGAGAAAGTGACGCGAGTTGTATATGGTAAACAGTAGAGGTTGATGGTTAGGGTATCTCGACTAAACTCTAATGGTTGGTGATTAAAAGGTATATAGGCCTTAGGTGAAGCACTTAAGGATAGTTAACGCCAGCAACGTAATTGGACAAATTTTATCCTTGGGGTGATATCGCAATTGATGGAACTTCAGTGAACATAAGAAATTATGTAGGCTAATAGTGGCAAGGTCGTGATCTTTTATATGAGATGTATTTTGTGACAACTTTGATAGTAAGAGTAGCCTTGGTAGTGGTAACAGTGAGTTATGTTCTTTGCGACTTAGTTGTAAAGGTTATGTGTTTTGCATGTGGAGGTTAGACGACTGAGTGGCATTCATAAGTATTTATTTTGTGGTGAGAACATATTAAATCCCTTGGTTGAGGACTTGGTTTGGTTGTAGCTTGATTATAATGTGCTATTGAGGAATAGGATCCCGTGTGATATTTGTGATGTAGGCCTTGGTATTTATAGGCGATACCCGACGTTCCATATCCTACTAACATCTATATAGTCATGATAACAGGTAGATTAGCACATGATATGATATTTACATAGTGAGGTAATTTAGTTTCAATAGTTTAACATTCATTTAGGATTGGGTGAGGCAGACCTTGGGGTTTATAGGTTGTAGGCAATGTCCCGTATCCTGCCAAAGACCTTAATAACATTAGTTGTGGTTTGTACGTGGCTTATTGTCACAACCGTTTGGGAGAAAGAAAAGATTAGCATCTAAGTGTTTAGACTCGTTTTAGCCACCGAGGTAATTGCTAGGTGAGAGGTAATCCCAGTGTGAGAATAGTTCATAGGCATTTGAGGTGCCTATAAGAAAATTGTGTGTGGCATCATTGAGAATAAAGATCGAATGTTGTGATGCCTTGAGATGTTTGATGGTTAAGGTGCACCATAGGTAGAAGCTCATAGACTAGTGTCTTTGCTAGTACCAAGAAATTGCAATGTGGGTATCGAAAGGTTAATAGAGCACACATATAATGATGAAGGCATGGACAATAAAATCTTGTCGGGTTTTGGAACTTTTACATGAGATGTGTTTAGCGTTCTTAAGAGACCAATTAAGCCCCGTAAAAAGAGGAAATATAATTCTAGTAATGATTGTGTTGAAGGTCTGGTGATGATCCCACATTATTGGTCATATAGTGTATGTGTTGAGTGTGGCATCCCAAATCGGTACAAAGGGGTGGTATGATCCCTGAGGTGAGGTGATATTTGTGTCATTATAGGAGTGATACTCGAATGTCATGGGATGACTAGGATGGGTATGGTGATGCTCAGTTTCGGGAAGTATTACGAAATGTATTCAATACTTAGAGTGATGACGCTATGTGGAGACTTGAAAATGGCAACTGAGGTGGGGTAACATCGAAACATGATTATTATATCGACGATATATGCTAGGGTAACCTTAGCAATGTAATGATTAGTTATTGGCATGTCTTAATAAGATGGTACGAGATAGAAGGTGTAACCCAGTGTGGTATTTACTACCCTTAGAATGCCATCGCGTAAATTCTGTATAAACGAAAGGTGATTTTGGTGGCAACCTCTTGTGGTTAACAAACACGACAAGGTGAGTGTCTTGCTTTAACTAAGTAATGACTATGGAAGTTTAGGATTTCGATCATGATATGATAAGGCGGGTAATAACCTATGTGTAGTGGGTTGGTGACGTCATCAGTAGAGATTGGATAAGGTTAATGTAGACTAGATCGTGAGGTGTCCGCTAATCAGGAGGGTTCATGTACGCTAAGGATGTCAAAGGTAGGGCCTTGCTCCCAAAGAGAGAAGTCGGGCATCGACTTCTTAAACGACTATTAATTTGTAAATTGCTTTCGTGTTGAGAGAATGGATGGTTATGATTTGATTCGCCACGGCTAGTGACCCAAGTCAGAGTGTGTGTCTAGGATTTGTTCTCAGTGAGAACTCTAAGAATGAGTGGCATAACTTCAAGTTTATTACGTAGGTTTGCTTTGGTAAATCATAGTCGAACATCTATGGGAGAAATTTTTGGGGATAGTTTCCTATTCCTTTAGACTCTAGTGTGTTCCCTTTGGTTTTGGTAATTGGGGATCGGTATTCTCACCTATGAGATGATTCGAATTAGTGTCATATCATGATACGGTGCGGTTGGGCACGAAAGAGCACAGTGGACAGTGTTTGGTCAATGCAACTTGATAACTGGGTGCGACCTTCTGAGGTATTCTTATTATTGCAAAAAGTTCTGCGTATGGGTTGTTGCATTTTTGGCCACAGATTGTTCTCGTAGTATTGATTTTTCTTAGGACTAGTGTACTTTCGACTGGACAACATGGTAGTCAGTGGCTCAGGTTGTAAAGAGCGAGACGATGACTTGAGGATATGGTAAAGTATTGGTAAACGAGGAAAGCATAGAATACTATATTGCTTTGCCACGGTTAGTGGATTAGAGTGAGTACTAAAGGATGAGACATCTAGGGTAGTACTAGGTTCATTAGAGTGACGCACCGAAAGGTGTAAATCGGGCGTACGGTAATGACTTGATGAGAATATTCCACCTTAGAGTGAGATAATAGCATCGGATGGTTATCGGCAAGCTCATGCGAGTTGTGTAGTTAAGATATCCTGAGAATTTATGGAACACGGGATGTACGTTACTGAGTTAGAATTTATTTTGTGATAAATACGACGGTTGGTTGTATTACGATTCACATTGGGTGAGTGTCGATCACTAGAAAAGGGTTTGCCCATAGAGGAGCTAGTACGCCTTAGGTACTAGCATAGGTAGTACTACAAATGGTTTGTACTTGATCATAAGGTGAGAGGAGACTCGAAGTCAATTATATAATGTCATAGTCAGTGAGATGGTGAGAGTTAGAGCATTTGTATGTTGAGTATTAGTGACCTTAGTGTTGAGGATTTCGATGATTCATCTCGGAGGATACCAGGGACTTAGAACAAAAACTAGTGAACCCCATAACCTTGAGGATTAATGGATAGAGAATTTTGGGGATGAAATTCTCTAAGGACGAAAGTTTGTAATACCCACTTCCAATAATTTAATTAGATTATATATGAATTAATCTGAAGAGGAGTTAAAGATGATTATGAGATAATTGTGGGTCAAAAATTGAATGAATAAAATAATGGAATAAGGGTTGTTCAAATGACTATAAGGGGTCGTTCTGATGACATCCATGAGTCATTAGAAGGGAGATGGATGTCGTGAGAAGCATGGCTTCAAACCGCGTGCCACTGCTTTACAGTGGCATGTCGTGTGAAGGGCCGCGCGAACCAAACTTCGAACGAGATGGAGAAGTCGTTCAAGCGACAAGGCCAAGTCATTCGAATGACATAAATCGAAAATATTTAGATCATATTGCCCTTGTGTGCTGTCACATTTTTTTCTCATTAAATTGTTGTGCTGCTAAGCCCAGATCAACACAGATTGGGAAAAACAGGAATTTAAGTTTTGGGAGGATTTTATAAGGGTGTGTTTGGGGTTGTTTGTTAGGAAAATGGAATAAGAGAGAGAGAGAGAGAGAGAGAGGTGGGTGGTCTTTCACCTCCTCCCACCATAAACCACCATCCCTCCACCATTCCACCACCATTTTATATAGTATTCCACCATATTCAAGCCTATAATACCCATTTCCACCATTGTTGATGAAGATCTACGAATTTTTGAGAAGTTTTAGGGGACTTTTAGAGATGATGAATATGGGTTTTCATGGAGTTTGGAGTGGGTCCTGCTTGGAAGCTTGGATGGAGCACATTTTGGAGCATTTTTTAAGGGTGCATTTGGTAACCCCTTTAGGTCACCTTTGGAGGTGGGGGTTGCTCCTCCTACACCAATATTTCTACCACCATTAGAGCTATTATAGGTGGAAAAATCTATCATTAGTATTAGGACTCTATTTTACATTATTTGTAGTCTTATTGTTTGATTACATGGGTAATATGCGTATGAATAGATGAAGAAATTATGTCTAATAAATAAAAAGCATTTTTATGAAATAAAAATGTTGTAAAAATGGTATTTTGTTGAAAAGGGATAATGAATAAATATTTCAAAGTTTTCAAGTATTAAAGTTGGTATTTTTCGAAAATGGTGCATTTTCTAGAAAGATTGATGCTAAACATTTTGTGAAATAAAATGTTTGAAAATGATGATTTATTTTGGTTGACATCGGTGAAATAATGTTTCTTGCAAAAATGAAGATTTTATGAAAAATAGACATTTATTGAGTATGAAGAAATTAAATGTCTTTTATACCTTAGAAATGTATTTTTTTGCAAGTATGATGAATTTCTAGAATGAAAAATGTGTTCAACCTATTTAACAGGATTTTAAGGTTTAAAGTCCATCTTCTAATGCATGTAAACTTGTAGTAATTTGGACCTAAGTATATAAACAAGTTTAAAGAAGATTTTGTTGTATTTAAACATGAAATAAGAAAAATAGAAATTCTTATCTTTAAAATGTGTGAAAAAGGGGGTTAAAAGTATGATGAGTACAAAGTTATGAGACAACATGTAAAATAAAGGAAATGGTATTTTCTTATAAAAGTACTCTTAAGTGTAAATGGATTTCTTGAATGAAGAAAGTAAACAAATGTGTGGTTTGGAAAATTGTTAATAAAGGTATTGAATAAGTGCTAATGAGTAAACATGGGAAAGTTAGTGTGTGTAACTTAGTAATGTTGTAACGGATTAACACTTATGAAATTGGAAAGGGAATGATGCAATAATGATGCTTTCAATTAAGAAGAATATGATTCCAAGGTTTAAAAGGGTGTTGAGATATTAAAACACTTAATAAGTTAGTGTGGATAACTTATAGTGTTTGGAGACAATTAACACTTGTGGAAATAGAGTAAAATATGAGTTTGGAAACAAATGGATAAAATGGTAATTTTAATTAAAGTGGAACATTTTTATGAAATAAAAATATCGGATAAGGTGTTGCAAAAATGGGTCTAAAATAAATATGATTTTAAAATAAAATCAAGGTTAAAGTGTAAAGGACATTAAATGGTAAAATTTCAAAGTGTAACACAAGTTGGGGTGTAATCTCAAGTTTCGGCTTCGGATGCGTAAAAAGAAAAAGTGGACTAATGTGAATATTTATAAAAATATTAAAACACATTGAAAGAAAATCAAATGACAACAGGATAATTAAGGAGGGCCCGAAGCCCTAGGGTGAAAGTCTCAAAACAACTGGTCAAAACATGTTGTGCGCATAGGCGGAGATGTGGAGCCTATTGAAGTATGTGGTATTTAAAACATTTCGAGAAAATAAAAAGGAATAAGGAGCAAGTCAAGAAATGGTTTGTGTGGTGAAATGTGTTAATACAACCTAACTTGAATGAATTAATAAAGTTCTTATTTTTAATATATATATTTTATACCGATTCGTGTCATTTTTATTTCTTTTTATTTTATTTATTTTCACTTTGAATATTTTATTATTTTATGTAAATATTATATCGTGCGTGTCGTTATGTCTGTGTCTATATATATTTGGTGTGCGTAATTTTTAGATTTTTAGTAATTTTATTTGAATGGTTTTCAGTTTTCAGTTTTTATTTTATTACTTTACTTTTATTATGAGACAATTATATTTAAGTCCCATGTATCAGGTCAACATATATATAAGTCACATTGACTTTTTTACAACCTCTAAAGTCCCACTTAATAAAACCGATTGGTTAATCTCCATAGAAATGACTGAAATACCCATCCATTAACAACCGGAGAAATCGTAACTGCCCGCAATCCTCCTTCCTACCGATTTTAATGGGAGTTTTCAAGTCTCAACTTTCAAATTTGAAACTCTACACTATATGGCTTTGCTTACAACCATCCAATCGTACATTTTCAAAACCCTTATCATGTTTCGATAAACTTTGGACGAAGGTTCATCAAAATCTTAGGTGTTTGTTGTTGTCCGTGGTGTGGTTCTTCATAAATTTTTGGTAAGATCCCCTCTTACATTTAAAGAGAGATTTTATTTTTGTTTTTGAAACATTTTACTTCAGTTTTTGAAAGATTTTTCTTTATATCAATTTTGATGTGTTTCCTTCAACCACTGGTTACTTCTTCATAACTCTGTTTTGGTGTTTTACTGGTTTTCTTGCATTTACAGTGGGAATGGTGTATTTACGATGTTTTATATATGGAATTTATTATTTTTACTCATTCTTTATGTTTTTTACAAATTTACGATGTTGGGGAACATTGTTGCAACATACATTAAGAAAAAAAAATAATTTAATTTGTGGACCGGACATTCTTAAAATTTCTAGTGTTGTTAGTACCATTATTTTTGGGTTTGTATAGTTTGTTCCACTCAAAAACATACTTCTAAGTAGGTCACATATGTTTTTTGATTTGAGGATATGGTGTGTTTGTTGATAATTTTAGATTTGATTGAATAAGATTTGCTTGGCAGCATCGTTTAATCTCCATGATGTGTTTTAGTATTGTTTTATACATTGTTTTATGCGTACATGTTGTGTAGCAGGTATAACAGTAAGGTTTACTGTCTGATCTCTTTGAGGTTATACATAAATAGTTGACTTACATACCTCAAACATTAACATTTACTATATGATATATACTATGAAACAGGTCGAGAGTTCAACAGACAATAAAATTTACTGTGTGACCTGCTACAAATAATGTATGCCCATCACGATTGAATATTCCGGAAAAAAAATATTAATTTGTGCCATGTTGCGTATCGTACATTGGTAAACCAATTGACATTGATATACATTATATGGGTATGTGAGATATGCATATGTGTTTTCAAATGATATTGCTGCTTATTTGGTTTTATAAAACAATATAACAACAGTTTAAACGTTTCCATCGTTGTTTATATTCATGTGAGATTCAAATTCATATTTAAATACTAATATCAGGTGTTTAACATAAGTAGATAGTATGGTGAGGTGACCTTACATATGTATTAACTTACTTTCATTTTTTGTTGTAGTGATCATGGAAGTGTTTGTCACATTATTTTGCAAGTATATGGATAGGACATTTGTCAAGATGTTACAAGATCGAACGACAGTTACGGAGTTAGTTGAGTGTATTCGTAGCAGGTGGATTGATTTAGCTGATGCCAAAATTGAATTATCTTATAATTTAGTAGGGCACCCTCAATGTGCACTTGATTTTGATGAGGATATTTCAACAATGTTATTGTATTGTCATAAACACGGCATTGAAATTGTGGATGTCAATATAATGACTCGTGAGGTGGTTCTAAGTGATGGAGAAGGGATTTTCGATGATTGTGATGATGACATTTTAGCAAAAAATGCAGATTTCGAGTGTTTGGATGAGGTATTGCGTGAAGAAAGTCGTATTATAACTAAACGTTTGTTGTCATTTGGTTGGTCGGACGGTATTGCTAAGGTTGGTCAACGATATAGAGGTGGGGTGGCTGAATTCCGTGATGTTCTTTGTAAGTATGCAGCAGAAGTTGGATCTGAATTCAACTACATGAAGAATGATTTGAAACATGTTACCGCTGTGTGTAAGTACAGAATATCGACAGGATGTGGTTAGTATGTTCATGGCAGGGTTGACACAGTTAACGGATTTTTTTCTATTAAGAAATTTAATGATGAGCGCACGTGTGGAGTTGCATATAGAAGTCGTAAACATAGCCGTTTGTCTTTGGGCATAATTGCGAACGAAATAACAAATCGCATAAGAAAAAATAATATGACTCACCCCATTGACATGGTCACATATATTTAAGATGAGTATGGATATGATCTTGAATATAGCACGGTGTGGCGGGTTGTAGAAAAAGTGAAGAGACGTGTGTTCGGCGATCAATCACTTTCATTTGACAAGTTAAGATGGTATATTGACGCGACTATGAATTCAAACCCCGGTAGTCATTTGTCGATTGAATACAATTCTGATAGTGGTCGATTCAAAAGGATGTTCGTAGCATTTCATGCATGTATAGAGGGTTTCAAGTACTGTTGACCTCTGATATTCTTGGATGGCAGGTTTTTGAGAAGCAGGTACAAAGTAAATCTATTGGCAGCGATGGGGAAAAATGCAAATGAAGCTATTTACATTAGCATTCTTTTAAACGTTGATGACTACTTAATAGACTTCATGTTTAGTTTTCATATGATGTTCTAGTAATATGTATTCTGAATTATGAATATTGTATGACAATATGTCAAATATATTGAAATCATGGTACAGTTTGTACTTCTATTAATGGTTATAGTCAACAAATTATGCACGTGTAGTAATTGTTTGGGTTTTGCATAGTATTTTGAGTAATGTAGTTATTTTGTGCATACACGCTGTGCATCAGGTCTAACAGTAAAGTTTACTGTATGACCTGCTACATCTTTTACATGACTAATTGACCTACATATAGCATACAGTGAATTTTCCTGTTAGACATGCTGTACAGCGTGCATGGACGATATGACTAGATAACTCACGCAGTATATTTTACCACATTCTAATGTTTTTTTTGTCTTATTTGATAGGAATGTTTCATATATCATTCTCGATTGTTGACTCGGAGAATGATGATAATTGGGAATGGTTTATGATTCAGTTTTCGAAGATCATTGACACCTCAATGGTTTACACGTTTATTTGGGATCGTAATAATGGGTTGCTGAAGTCAGTTCTAAAAGTTTTCCCCGATTCACATCATGGATATTGTTTGCAACACTTGAAATGTAATTTGATGGACATGTTATCTGGGATTCATATCAAAGTGAAGGAAAATATCATTGAAATATTCATACTTTGCACTTACACACCTGATGAAGAAACATTCAACAAACGTATGGCTTGGTTGTTGGTTGAAGGAGGACAGAGAGTTCGTGACTTTTTGTCCACGATATCGAATGAACATTGGAGCAATGCACATTTTGGTGGTCAATGTTATGGTGAAATGTATTCAAATGTAGCTCGGTCCTTTAACTCTTGGATACGTGACGCTCGTCACCTCCCAATCACAGACTTAGTAGATAGAATTAGATGTAAGATTATGAAGTTGAGCGCTATTAGGTGATACGAAGCGAAATCATGGACCGGTTACCTTTGTCCACATATGAATCACCGTTGCAGAGAGTCGTTGGAGATAGGTCATACTTGGGTTGTGAACAAGGAAAGTGAATGCATATTTGAGGTTCGGTTGGACGGCTTTTATGTTAATATGCAGTACATGATGTGCTCATGTTGTAAAAGGCAGCTGAATGGGTCTTCGTGTGATCATGCGTCTATCATAATTCAGAGATGCGGGTACGAGTTAAAGGATTACATTGATGAGCTTTTCTCAGCGATTTCTTCTTGAAAGCATATGGGTTTGCAATATTACCAATTCCTTATTTAATAGAGTAAACTTATCTTCTGATGATGCGATAATCAAACCACCAGATATTAAACGTCCTCCCGGTAGACCGAAGACCAAACGTATTAATTCGAGGGGCGAGGAAGGAAAGTATGTAACATGTAGCAGGTGCAAAAAATCTGGGCATCACAACAAGAAGACGTGCGTAGAACCGTTGAATGAGTGATGATGTATTTGCATTTTTTACTCTAGTTTGTTTTAAAATGAATATTTCATTACTTTATATAATTTGATGAAGTTTTATTATTTTTCAACTACACGGTAAATTTTATTGTATGCAATGGACACAGATTACAAATGAGTAATTGTATTATGATATTCCAACATCAATGTTAACTTGACTCGGATTACAATTGAGTAAATGATTTACTTATTTCAATAAACTTGAATACTTAGGAGTCAATCATGTTAATGTGTCGACATCTCAAACATTAATGAATGCCAAAAAATTTACCAGATCAACTTCACATAATCATGAATACTCAATGACCGTTGGATACATGTCGTTTAGAAGTAAAATATACTGCGTGAGTTATCTATTCATGTCGTACATGCACGCTGTGTAGTAGGTTAAATAGTCAGGTTTACTGTGTGACATATGTAAGTCAATTAGTCATGTAGAAGGCGAAACAGCTCATACAGTAAACTTTACTGTTTGACTTGCAACACAGCGTTCATGCACGACATGTCTAAAAACCGACACATCAATGTTACGTGGTCATTCAGAAAATCAACTTATGCTATGCTAAGTAGAAATTCATGGTTCTAAATAACTCACGAAAAATATCTTACTTCTTTCTAATGTTTTATGTTTAGTCTTATTTTATAGGCAATGTTTCGTATCACATTCTCTATTGTTTATTTGGATAATGATGATAAAAGGAAATGGTTCATGATGCATTTATCGAATATCATTTACACGTCAATGGTTTACCCATGTATTTCGAATCGTAATAGTGGGTAGCTGAAGTTGGGTCCAAAAGTTTTCCCCGATTCACATCATGTATATTATTTGCAACACTTAAAATGTAATTTGAGGGACAAGTTATCTCGGATGCATATCAAATTGAGTGGAGAAAATCATTGAAATATTCGTATTTTAGCATACACACGTAATGAAGTAACGCTCGACAAATGTATGGCTTGATTGTTGGTTGACGGAGCACAGAGTGTTTGCGAATTTTTTTCCACGATATCGAATGAACATTGGAGCTATGCTCATTT
Organism: Sambucus nigra; assembly: GCA_949130495.1. Classification (NCBI taxonomy): domain Eukaryota; kingdom Viridiplantae; phylum Streptophyta; class Magnoliopsida; order Dipsacales; family Adoxaceae; genus Sambucus; species Sambucus nigra. The sequence continues at coordinate 428,163,292 of OX422219.1, forward strand.
TGGTTGTCAATGTTATTGTGAAATGTATTCAAATGTATCTTAGTTCATTAATTCTTTTATACGTGACGCTCGTCACCTCCCAGTCACAAAATGAGTAAATGATTCCTTTCTTCCAATAAACTTGAATTTTCATGAGTCACGCATGCCCATTCGTCTACATCTCAACCATTATTGAATGTAAACAAAATTAACAAATCAACTTCACATAATCATAAATACTCAATAACCGTTGCATACACATCGTGCAACAGTCAAATATAATGCGTAAGTTATCTAGTCAAGTTGTGCATGCACCCTGTGCAGCAGGTCTAACAGGAACGTTTGATGTATGACATATGTAAGTCAATTAGTCATGGAAAATCTGAAATAGGTCATATAGTAAACTTTACTGTTAGACATGCTTCACAGCGTGCATGCATGACATGTCTTGATACCGACACTACAATGTTACGTGGTCATTTAGATAATCAACTTAGAACCTAATTAAAATAAAAAAGACATCCCAACACCAAATGTTATGGACATCAACGAATTAACACGTATTATGAGTTTGCAATTCCAAATGTGAATGATTCCCGGTCTCTATCATTCTGTTTTTGGTGGAATATGGTTCAAAATAAGCTCGACCAAATGCGCCCTATATTCTCACATAGTCTCTTTTCTCACTTTCGAGGGAATGTCACATGATTTCGAGGGCTTTGACATGTAATAGCAAATTGCAACTCCGCAATCAACCCTGAAAAATATATTGAATAATTAATACAATGATGTTGCGGTAAAAACATTATAACGATTGATAAGAGTACAAAGAAGTATTACTTTCCCTGGATTTGTTGCGAACAATCACGAACTTGATGCACTGGATGCAAAAATTTTGTGTCGCTCGATACGGATGTGATATCCCTTGATTGTCGACATCTCCTTCTTCATCTTTGTTCTTAATTTGTACGAGTGTCATTTACACATGTTCTTTCTACACGAATGTAATGAGATTGTGTAAGATTTAAGATTATGAATATGATTCGACAATAACTTCTGTACATATAATCAACGCAATAATACAAACTTATTTCACGAATCAGTTTTATCAATGTCATCAAACAAACTTGCTCGTGACATTAAAATTTATTGTGTAATATTTACATCATAAACAAAATTTCTACGTCAACACAACCTTACTAGGATGCATGTTATTGTGTATGAAAAAAATAAGAAGCTTATTACTGTTATAATCTACAGCCGGTATCGAAAAAATAACGTTAAAATGATGCAATTTGTAACAGTAAACTGAAATGTTTATGTTATGTATTGATAATTTAAATATGTTAATATTACTTACTAATCATTGGGCATCAGATAGGTACAAGTCCTCCATCCCATCCCTAGGTATTAGGGGATTGTAGTGCTTCCAACATCCCTCGTGTGTGTCGAGCACCATAATATGGAAGTGGTACCCCTATCTGCTTTCCCGTGATGAGGTAGAAATTATAGGAATGAAATATGATACGACGCAAATATTGCGTATTTCACCCATTAACCTACGCGTTATTAGCCCCCTCGGGTATCTTAATCCCTATATTTATGCTCGTTAACCAGACAACCTTGGATTTCTATGTTAACATGTTTTGCAGGGGTTAATTGAGCTTTTGTAGGTATTTGGATGCTTAGTATGAAGTTTGGATGCATTCCGGCGAAGTTCCGTACACAATCGCATGCGCAAGGGAAATTTAGTCATTTTATAATTTGGGCAACTGGCCCAATGTCTTCATGGAAGTTGAAGCCCTCTGAACAAGCTTCGCATGGCCGTGAACGGTGCACGATTCCAAGTCCGAATGAAGAAGTTACGGGCTTTTGAGCGGAAGAGAAAGACATCTCAACCAAAAACAGGGGAAAAATTCAAGACCTGTAGGCCCGAATCGATTCGCCCCTCTGGCAGTCTCGAGATATTCTCCAACCGAATCGATTCGGCCCAATCCTGAATCGATTCGGCCCTACTGATATATGTTTTTCTCCCCTTTTATTTACAAGTTTGCCATGGGATTGTTTTTGTATAAATACTCTTTCTCTTCCTTTTGAGGAAGAATCTTACATTTTACATTAGTTTAGGGTTTGTATGGAGCTTTGACCTACTCCACCACTTTGGGTGTTTTGCCCACTTTGATGTATGTAAGCTTATTAATATAGATGTAATTCTTAATTTCTTGCTTTGATAATTAGTTTACATGCTTTATTAATTAGTTTACTTGCTTTATTTCTTGCCTTCCTAGTTTAATTAGTTTAATTTAGTTTATTTCCATGTCGTTCCCTTAGATAAATAGGGTCGGGATTTCGTTACGCCATTTACGGGTTTGGACCTCGAAAGTTAGGGTTTCGTGTAAAATTGCATTTAATTGAAACCGCGTGTATTAAAGTTGGATTGTTATGCGTTTAACTTTATTTGTCACGCAACTTTAGTGTTTATAGCGATAATCCGAATTTAATCCGCGTGTGACCATTTTTGATTAAATGTTTAATCTCGCAACTTTGGCTTAAATTCCTTATTGCGTGATGTTTATGCTTAATTGAAAATGATCAATTAAATGTTTTCGAATCGAAATTCTAATTAGTAGTTGTTTAGCCCGTGAATGTGTGTATGTGATCCCGATCCTCGCTTTACTTTTGCGTAGCGTAACTTATTCTTTTTCTTTTGTCACCATTCCCAACCATCACCTTTTCATTTATTTATTTTACCATTTTTATTCTTGAAGTTTTAAAACAATTAACATATAAAATTTAATCACTCCCTGTGGATTTCTTACGATACCCGACTTACCGCTATGCTTGCTTGTCAAGTGTAGTAGTAGCTTAGGTTTTTTTTATCGCGGCGGCGAAACACACAACGATTGTGTCCTCACACGAACACACTTTTTCCGCCCAGTCACAAAATGGAGCCGTTGCCAGGCAGTGTGTTTTAGATAGTAATTGTTTTATTATTTCGTAGTATTTTTCCTTTTGTATTTGTATTCTTTGTTTTAACCTTTTTTGCAGGATAGCATATTTGAGCGCTAAGAAACTTTGATTCGCGGTTGCTTACTTTCTTGCTCGGATTCTCCATCTACAAACAACGAGGTAATCATGTCCTACTATTATAGTTATTACGGTCATTCTAATGATTCTTACTTTGGTGATAGTTTTCAAGTTTTCCATTTTGAAGATTTTCTTGAGTTTGAAAGACTTAAACATTTATCGGAATGAAAATCGTTATTGGGAGCTTGAGTTGGATTCATTATTCGAACCCCATGACGATTCTTATTTCGATACTTTCGAAGATGAGTTTCAACCAAATGAGGAGTCTGAGGCCCTTGAGCCGAGGAAGCCTACTTTGGAAGAAACTTTGCTTCTTTACTCCCAAGGTTTGGAAAGCCTAAATGATGCTGGAATGAGACTTGGAGCACTTTTCGATGAGATGAATTCTTATGCACAAAATAACGAGGCGGTGGAAACTTGTGTTTCACTTAAATTTTTCGAAGAATTTCTCATCGAATGTGAATCTCTCTCCCCCGAAATTCAATCTCCTTCTGACGATATGTTGACGGAGATTGAATTTATTTCATTACCATTTACGTTTTCCGTCATTGAACCATTAGAATTGCCGGTTGATTCCTATGAGTCGGTAGAAACTTTTAAAACTTCTACACTTTTTGCCGATGAGGACTCCTTGCCGGACTTGTTTTCGATGGATGTTATCCCGATGTGTGCACCATCTCCCACTCCATTTGAAAAATCTTTGGGAGATGAGTCGATTTTTCTTGGACCTCAAGTGTACCTTTCCCCCTTATCATCCAAATCCCCCATCGTCCGCCCAAAATTTCAAATTGGCGATGGTTCACTTTTTTCACCACCCACATGCCTTCCGTTGTTCAAACGGAATTCTTATTTTCCGGGAGGCATGTTCACTTTGGAGGGTCCACCGTTGATCTTTCAAAGTCAAATCCCTTTTTGGGTGGACCCTGAACTATTTAGACTTCTAGTGTATAGTTAGTGTGAAGCCTAAATAGTAGGTTGTAAATAATTAGCTTTTTAATTTTCTTTATTTCCTATTTTTCTTTTTTTTTTAATTTAGTCTAGTGTAATTAGTAAACTTTTTGTTATTTGTTTTTGCTATGCTCGGTAGTAACTTGTTTTGTAGATTTCATTAGACTCGTGCTTATGGAGATCTCTCCAATTTTGGGTAATATCGTTCTTTTCCTTTCTTTGTGTTGTGTTTTTAATGAGCATTGAGGACAATGCATCATTTAAGTTAGGGGGTGTAGGATATTCTATCCATTTCTTTGTTTTGTCCATGGATTTGCTTACTTGTTAGTTACTAAGTATGCCTTTTTGTGAAAAATTTAAAAATTTTTAAAAATATTTTCTTTCTTTTTTCTCCTTTGTTGGGCATTTTGCCTTGTTTTCGATGATAAATTTCAATAATTGCCCGATCCAATAGACAACTCAATGATGCATGTTCTCGATTTTAGAAGTTATTAGACTTTAGTCCTCAAATCATTGATATTGTGAATAACTTCATGAATTAAACTTTATCCCATGAGCATATGCACTTTCCTTGTTATATTGATTTGGTTTAAGATTTTTATAACTCGGTAATCTTTTGTTGCATTGTATATACTTACGCCGAGTAAGATTTGTACCTTTCATCGTTTGTGAGTGTTATACACTATTCTTTCCTCTTTGAAAACGTTGAATTTGTTGGTAATCTCACTATTCTTTCATTTGACCGTTCATTAATTGAGTTCATGCTTGAAATGTGTTACTTGATCATGATTTTCATATATTGTTTTGACTTGAGAATGTAATACCCCGTATTTTTATGGATATCTATTTATGGGATTAATTGAATTAATTGAGAATTAATCCGGATAAAATATTAACGAGATGTGAGTTAATATTTGATTATAATGTGTATATATGGCAATATATGAATATTGGAACTATTGAAATTGTCGCGAGATTGAAATACGGCAATTTGGGAAATTTTGTTGGGACGCGCGTGACAGTCGCGTCAGGAATATAATTATTTGAATTTAAAAGTGAATTTCATTTTTATCACCCGTATGGTCATTTTGAGTGCGCCAACGAGTCCGGAAGGGTCGAAATAGTCAGAAAACACTAACCGGGGGTTAAGTTTGGGTCCCGGGGCATTATTGGGCCATACCGGTAACTTATAAGGGCATTTTGGTAATTTCGGAAATTGGGTAATTAAAACCCACGAAAATTAGAGTTAAAATCTGACTTAGTATTAACCCACTAAGCCATGTTCCAACCCCAATTTAGGTAGTGGGCTACGGGAGAAGTTAGAAACCATAAAGATTGGCAAAAACCAACCCCACCTCCATTAACACCTTGAGAAGAACTTGTAGAGAGAGAGAGGAAGAGAAGAATTCTACAGAGAGAGAGAGAGAAGACAATTCAGCCTTCAAGATTCAACCTCAAATCCAGAGAAAGATTAGAGGCAAGTGGTTTAATTACAATTGATTTAATGCTATGCTTTTCCATGTTTAGGAATTATCGAAATTGATCTTGGAAGATGATATAGACCCATGAATTGGAAGTTAAAAAAACTATGAATTATGTTAGGGACTGCATGTAGTAACAATCTGGACGAATTATGAATTCAAAATTATGACCCTTGATGACTTAAAAACGGATTTAAGAAGAGGTTTATGCATGTTCTTGAAAGAATTAGAAAACTAGGGTTCTTGATGAAGATTGATCCATATATAGCCCTTGGTTGATGAATTATTGGTTTTAGAACGTTATTAATGTTGGAGGATGGTTGTATGATGATACTATAATGTTAGAATAGAATTTCATGCATGTTAATGGTGTTTTGGGATGATTTGAAAACTCCAAAACGAAGCAGTCCGTAGCCATACCTGGTGCATTCGATCGATCGATGTTCATCAGTCGATCGATCGACCACCATCGATCGATCGAAGAAAAAGGTCGATCGATCGACCTTTTCAGAATGAGTAAATTTTTCCCTATTTCAAATTTTAATGGTGGTAACCCTTGGAAAATATTATTGGAGACCTTATGAATACCCTTAAACTTAAAGAAGACCAGTAGGCATGATTATGAAACTTGGACCTTAATTAGAATTCAATTTGAGGAATTATTCTAATTTAATGAACTTCGATAAGTGAGATAATATTTGGGTTAAAAGTGTAAATTTGAATAATTTGACGAAATGAGGTTTGGGGCAGAAGTAAAGACCTTAGGAATAAAGATGTTATATGTTGGAATAATAGGAACTTAATACTCTATTTGAGATAGGCTTTAAGTATAAGAAACTACGACGTGAGACGTGTCGACAGTTTAACTTTTATATTATCGGGAGACGTAAAATATACAAATTTGGAATAATGGTATAAGGATGTAGAGTATACCTTTATTAATATTGAATTATCTAAGATGTGTGAATGCTTAGTATATGATTTTTATATGTATGACATACCTACCATACTTGCTATTACGGGAGGTTACGTTCGCTTAGGGCCTTCTTATCCTTGTGTTGCCCGGATTTAGATTGGTACCTCGAGGACATAGTTCAAGAAAACGACTTATTTGTGAGTTAATAAGCCAGCTGACTATGGAGTGTAGGTATGTACGTGACCATGGATATGTTGAATTATGTTCGACTCCATTTATGTGTGTGGTGTTTATTCCAACAATTCCTGAGAGATTCGGAATTTGTAATCCTTATGTACGTGATGTACCGGGATGGATAGCAGAGTATGTGTGCATCGCAGCTTAGCCTCGGGGTGCTTATATTGTATATTTATGATGTGAAAAATATACGGTTAAATGAAAAGGAATTTACTATGTTAAATTGTGAATATAGTTGTGGTGACATTATGAAAAGATAAAAGGGGACTGTTATCAAAAAATGGCTTTGTTAATAATTGGGAATCCGAGATTTAAAGTAGAACTCTCTATTTAAATGTCAAGGTTAGAATTAAAACGTGAACCGAGTAGGAGTGTTAGAAACTCTTTTGAACTAGATAGTTATGAGAAAACACATGAATGGGTACAGGATCGTTAGGAGTGCACTGTTAGACGAGAGGTGAGTATTTCATGTGAGAGCACGTCCTAACATGTATCTTGCATTCATTGTTTTAATTGTTATTAAAGCACTTGTTGTTTTTAAAATACTCTCCACATTCGGGCTCTGACCCGTTTGCTTTCAAATCTATCTTTTTGTAAAAACCATTTTTAGGTGCCCATCCACAAGGACACCATGCATAGTATTTCCAGTCAGGTGACGAGCTGTAGCTGTTGTGGAAGTTACAGGGCCTTGCTATTAGACGCTTCATTTGCCTTGACTCTATATTCAGATTTCATCAGTTGTAGGGCATGTCGCCCATTTCTTTTAGAGACATTTCATTTTATATTTCAGTTATTCAGACTTTGGTTTTGTAATTAATTCAGTATGCAGACGTGTTCTATTTCATTTCATATTGGGATTGTTGTGAGGAGTATTTCCTCGAGACTCATCTTTACTTGTTGATTCATTTTTTGTTGGACTTTATCGTGAATGGTTGTGTCACATTTCTATATTTCATTTTTTGCATGTTAATCAGATTTAATTTAAAATTTGACAACTCACTTTTTAAATACTAGGTGGTTAGTAATCATTAAAAAAAATGTTTTCGACAGTGATGCTATTAACTGGACCAACTTGACATTTTGTATTGATTTAATAAAGGAGTAGCTACCCGGTATTTAATTAGTCGGGGTGTCACAGAGAATTGCGTAAACTTTATGAAATGATCATAGGCAATCTTTGTTATATCACCCATATTAGCCTTGACCTCACCATATATGTTTCCCTAGTCAACACTTTCCATACCTTTGTTTGGAATGCTACTTGGGAGTGAATGATGTTGTTATGATGTCGGTTGCAATTTAGGCATATGAGAGTTTGAAAAGTAAAGAAAAGAGAGGTGAAAAAAAGTGAAGAAAAAGAGAAAGCAAAAGAAAACATGAGAAAAAGAAGAAAAGAAAAGAAAAAGAAAAGAGAAAGTTGTATATGTTGTGTATAGTTCAATAGGCTTTGATTACTCTCTAGCTGTTATATCTAATGCTTGTTTGGAAGTTACTTTCCATTTTTGATATTGCCCGCATCCTTCCCATGATTCCAAGTTTTCATCTCCGAACACTTTGAATCCGTACATATACCTTTCATTTCGTACCTTAACCCCAAACCTACATTACAACCCTATAAAGTCCTATGTGATCTTAGGGTGCATTTAATTTAAAAGTCATAATAGTTTTGATAATCTGTGAAAATGTATTTCGCCTCTTTTAGTGTGCGGTATCCTTTCATTGAGATTACAATTTTTCATTTTTTATATAGCGTTCTTCTTTTGCGACATGTGCACGGCCTAGTTTCCATTTACATTTACTCTTATGCCTGCATGTCCCGTGTATTACCTCCCATTCCGAGTGATTTCATTTGTTGAGCGTAATGCCCGTGAGGATTGAATGTATGCTTGCTTTGATTAGTATCCGATTTATATAAGTTTTTTTCCAAATCATATTTTGCATTTGATCTCCCCCCTCCCACTTTTAAAGTTTCAATTCTATGAGGTGCATTCAACTTGTTAATAACAACGGACTTTAGCTTGAATTCGTTCAATATGCTAATGACATGTTTGAAATCTTTTTCGTTGTTGTTGAGTTTGTCGCATGTTGTGTTGGGCATATTTTGAGGAAACCATATGATGTTTGTGGGTTTCAACCCTGAAAACCCTCACGAGACGACACTTGTCCACTAGGGTAACCTAGGGGTTTAACGGCTTATTGCATATGCTAAATGCAATCGTTCGCCCGCGAAAGTGGCCTTATCTTTTTATTACTTTTTAATCCCATTTTGTACTTGTATCCTGCTTTTGGTTTGCTTGTAGTTCTTGTTGTTTCCTATTTCATTGCTAGGGACTAGCAATGTGTAAGTTAGGGGGTGTGATACGACGCAAATATTGCGTATTTCACCCGTTAACCTACGCGTTATTAGCCCCCTCGGGTATCTTAATCCCTATATTTATGCTCGTTAACCAGACAACCTCGGATTTCTATGTTAACATGTTTTGCAGGGGTTAATTGAGCTTTTGTAGGTATTTGGATGCTTAGTATGAAGTTTGGATGCATTCCGACGAAGTTCCGTACACAATCGCACGCGCAAGGGCAATTTAGTCATTTTACAATTTGGGCAACTGGCCCAATGTCTTCACGGAAGTTGAAGCCCTCTGAACAATCTTCGTGTGGCGGCGAACGGTGCGCGATTCCGAGTCCGAACGAAGAAGTTACGGGCTTTTGAGCGGAAGAGAAAGACATCTCAACCAAAAACAGGGGAAAAATTCAAGACCTGTAGGCCCGAATCGATTCGCCCCTCTGGCATTCTCGAGATATTCTCCAACCGAATCGATTCGGCCCAATCCCGAATCGATTCGGCCCTGCTGATATTTGTTTTTCTCCCCTTTTATTTACAAGTTTGCCATGGGATTGTTTTTGTATAAATACTCTTTCTCTTCCTTTTGAGGAAGAATCTTACATTTTACATTAGTTTAGGGTTTGTATGGAGCTTTGACCTACTCCACCACTTTGGGTGTTTTGCCCACTTTGATGTATGTAAGCTTATTAATATAGTTGTATTTCTTAATTTCTTGCTTTGATAATTAGTTTACATGCTTTATTAATTAGTTTACTTGCTTTATTTCTTTCTTTCCTATTTTAATTAGTTTAATTTAGTTTATTTCCATGTCGTTCCCTTAGATAAATAGGGTCGGGATTTCGTTACGCCATTTACGGGTTTGGACCTCGAAAGTTAGGGTTTCGTGTAAAATTGCATTTAATTGAAACCGCATGTATTAAAGTTGGATTGTTATGCGTTTAACTTTATTTGTCACGCAACTTTAGTGTTTATAGCGATAATCCGAATTTAATCCGCGTGTGACCATTTTTGATTAAATGTTTAATCTCGCAACTTTGGCTTAAATTCCTTATTGCGTGATGTTTATGCTTAATTGAAAATGATCGATTAAATATTTTCGAATCGAAATTCTAATTAGTAGTTGTTTAGCCCGTGAATGTGTGTATGTGATCCCGATCCTCGCTTTACTTTTGCGTAGCGTAACTTATTCTTTTTCTTTTGTCACCAATCCTAACCATCACCTTTTCATTTATTTATTTTACCATTTTTATTCTTGAAGTTTTAAAACAATTAACATCTAAAATTTAATCACTCCTTGTGGATTTCTTACGATACCCGACTTACCGCTGTGCTTGCTTGTCATGTGTAGTAGTAGCTTAGGTTTTTTGTATCGCGGCGGCGAAACACACAACGATTGTATCCTCATACGAACACACTTTTTCCGCCCGGTCAAAATACCACCGCGTCGCCCTTGGAGATATCTCAAGTTTCATATCGATAAAGCACTTACGCAACCCATCCATTTTGTCACGAATCATGGGATGCACATTACAAGAAAAGCAAGTGTGATAATATGAGATATGTACGTCATTTAAATATGTAGGTCAACTACATAATAAAGTTTAGTGTATGAGATAGGTAAATCAATTATGCATGTACAAAACCATAACATCTTATACAGTAAACTTCAATGTTTGCAATATGTAAAAATTATAAATGCCATATTACACTTTTACATATGCAAGTAAATTATTCATGTACAGGACTATAGGCTGTAACAGCTCAAGTAGTAAACTTTTTTGTATGAGATATGTAAAAGTTAGAAATGCATATCATACTTTTATATATGTAAGTCAACTTTGCATAAAAATGTTGAAATAGGTCATACAAAAACGTTACTTTAACACATTCTATTTTAGATATGTTACTCATTTACATATGTAATTTTACTAAACAGTAAAGTTTACTACATGATATATACAATAATTATATTTCAGACATCAATGCATACAAAATTGCAAATACAAACTCACCCAACACATGCTAGTGAAGAACACAGAATGATCGAATAAATTATCATCTGGAAGTGTTAATGCATACGCAACGAGCTCCTTATCCAAAATATCCGTCTATGCATCAACCACATATACAAACATATTATCCCAAGTAATAGTATATACCTTCGTATTATTTTTGTTACAAAATTGGACGAATGTCACCATATTGTATGGAATGATGTAATTGAATAAATAAAAGATATTAGATTACCCACATTCGTTCCGATACACTTTTCGGCTATTACTTCCAACAAATCTTTACAAAAAATAGAATAGTCGAGGTCCCCACCGCAGCAAATAATTTACCTTCAATAACAAAACCAAAAACACATTAAACAGTGTACTGGATATAACATTACTTCGATTGGCAATTTGCGTTCATAGGTAAGTATCGGTAATTAACTTACAAACTTAAATTAATCCAAAAAATTGGACACCATTACGTCGGTTGTGAATTTGCATTTATACGTAAATAGTTGTTAATATTTAAAAAACTATTTCATTTTGTATTCATCATATATTAGATGTTACATTGCATATAGTAACATTTACTGTCTGACATTTTACCTCTAATATATGTATACTGGAATTAAATGTGTATGACAATATTAAGTAACTAATACCCGTATTCATCGTTCTTCCATGACTTTATCATTTGAAGTGTTGACTCAGAAAGATACTTAGCCACAACCCCTCTCCGCGTCAACACATTTCGCTTCAACTTCGTTACTTTTATTTTGGGTGTCAACCTTTTCTCCTCAATTTCGACATCTATGACATCCTCATTCTTCGCCTTCTTCTTTGTTGGTCTTTGTTTGGAAGGTTTGGACGCTCTTCTCTTCAACCTACCCCTAACTTGTGTTTGGTAGACAAACACATCAGACTTCTTTTCCTTCCTATCGTCTTATTCTTTACTCGTCGAAGATGACTTGGTGTCACATCGTACACATTTGAACTTTCCTCATTAGATTTTTGTTTGCTTCCACGAACATTAAAAGGCGAAGTAGTCATCTTATGGCTTTGCTCCTGGAATATCTCCGCCTCCACCTTTTGAGCAACTAGTTCTTGGATTTGCTCTGTTGCCCTTGCCAACTCTTCCTTAAATCTCCAAACCTCATTGTTCTCCTTCTCTTCCATTAACTTAACATTCTTTTCCAGTAATTCAATTTCTCAAAGGTATCTTTCTTAGCCACTTCCATTTCCTCCTTATCCTTCTTCATATCCGATAGTTCATCGGATACTTTCTTGCACAAAACATCTTTATCACTGCACAACCTTTGCAGACGTTGAACTTCAACTTCAATATCTTTTAATTTCTTCAATGCATGATCGTCTTTATATGTGTAACTCGTGTCGTACAAATTTTCAATCAACATATAGTCCTCCGGATCAGAATCAATGTCTTCTCTCAAAGCCTCTTCCTCGATCTCCATTTTGTGAATCCTTCCAAGCTTAATCTGTTCACATACAATATAATTAACAGCACAAGGTGTTAATACGTTAACACATAAACATAACCATATAAAGTATGTAATATTATAAGTCGCGTTAAGGAACAAACGTGTTAACATTTAACTTTACTGTACTAACTCTGCATCAAAAACATATTTCGTATCTGAAGATAACTGTCATACGATGCAGAGTTATGGTCACTATGTTAGTGTACCTAAACCGTAATGTAGAAGTAAACTTTACTTTTTACAATTACATGCTGACCAATGTAGCAGTAAACTTTACTTGTTGGTATACCTAAACAGTAAATATACATGTCATCATATACAAAAGTACGATATTGATATCAATTTACACATACATGATCACCTAGTAAGTATTTACCTGTTTACAGTAACTATATATCTTACGAATATTTATGTGAAGCATAATTGAACTGTATCCCACAAAACATTCAATATATTAATTTGTCATGTGCATATGATGAACTGAAATTCCATGTAGTATGTAAACAATCACAATACCTGTAGTTCCACATTTTCACGTAGAACGATGTCATCTTCTAGTACCGAGCTCAAATTTACAAGATCCCACTTCATGAAATGGGGGTACAAGTTGATATCAACGGGTTCAATAACATTTATTCTCTCGTAAAACCAGTGCTGGATTCAAGAAAACAATACCAAATTGTTGCAATTAATATAATATTTATTAAAAAATCAAATATATATACAAGTTTAGAGGTTATTAATAACAAGCTAATGACACAGCCGTAGAATTTGTACGGGCTGGTGTGATTTTTATCATGTGACACAATCAAGTAGTAGTAAATCAACACCGACCAATTGTAATTCCCCATTTCATCCATTCTAGATATAAAATCCATGAAACTCCATTTCACGAATACTCTAGAAGTCGGGAAAAATAATGTACAAAATGTGTAAAGTCACACTAGCTTTGCAGCGTCGACGTACCGAGCATTTGTTCTTGACATTGACACCTCTATCGCAGCATTCCTAATGTTGGACGCTTGAACCATCCCATCCACATTTCGAAACCACTTACGTACGAAGGGGCTATCCGGTTTTCTACCGTGTGATGGTATTTTATATAAACTACACCCGAACGGTATATTGAATATCAATGATATGTCTCTCGCGGTAAATTGTATTTCCTTACCGCCAATTTTGAAAACTCAGTTCACCCCGGTGTAAGCACGGATCAACAATTCGATATTTTTCTCGTATTTACTAATAAATAACCGATCGAACTTCGTTGTTATTAATATGTTAAACAATGCCCAAAATAGAGTTTTTCTTAGTTGTTCTTTCATCCCATCTCGTATCTCCATATCTGACAGCAAATCGCGTGATGCAACCAAGTTAGAATGGTATTGTTTATCACCTTCGCCCATGTTTCGGTGATAGTTTTACACTTGTTGCCTTTTACATTTATACCTGCAAAATCATATACAATAAGCTAAAAGTTACATATTATGTTGACAGGAACAAGTAGAGTATGTATTCAAAGAAATCGTGTATGCATACAACAATACGAATTCTATCATAGTCATTAAAAATTACTATGTACACCAACAGTTCGCACCATGTATAAAGTAACATTCACTGTATGTATGTGGTCATCTACAAAAAAAATAATTAATGAATTATTTGTTAACACTATTAAAGTTCAATTAGGTAGCAGCTGATTTAGTTTCCATATGGAAGCCATTACATTTCAATGTTTGTTATCCTTATAGGTTGAATTAAAAAAATATGTAACAACAAAAGGAATATTTATTAAAACTTAGTTTGTCTATTTTTAAGGAGAATTGCCCATATCAGTTAAATAACTCGTATAGTAAATTTGACTGTTTTTAGCATAGCAAACAAAAACCATTCAACCAAACATACCACTCACTAATAAATGTAATAGAATATATTATCAATTTAACACAATAAACTAAAATGGGTGAATTACGCTTGCCATAGATCTTTCATCAAGCAAAGACATGTAAAAATACAGACATACAAATCCTCATTGTGAGAAATCAACCAACACCACTCGTAAATTAAAACAACTACTAAAATCTACATTCGAACAGTAACATGTATTGTGTCAACTATAGTTTATACAACACAATCGGTACACAATTGAACAAAAACAGCAAGAGAAAACACCGTACACCAACATTGTTTTTTTCATTAGTACCCTCTAATATACTTAACGCACAACTTCCTTTGTAACTAAATTTGTTAACTCAAAAAGTAAAGTTTCCTGTGTATATCTTGCACGAAAAAGAACATGAAGCAATAATACATAATCTATGATAAAATTTGTCTTAAATTTTAATCAACCATTTACCTGATAAAGAGATGGAGTAAAGAAAAATTTATATTTAATTAATACATTTGATAGTCTGTAAGGACAGAAAAATAAGAAAAATATAAAAGAATAACCTATCGTATTTCTTAACCTTAGTACAATGGGTACTATAAACTTTACTACTATGTTGCGATTTTATTCAAATGTTTTGTAACCTCATAAGCACTACGACTATAGTATTGTCTTAATTAATTAGGTACCGCGCCAGCAACTTACCTACCCACTACAGCACTACCCACGCCAACGAGCACCCCACCAGCTATCGGAGATATGATCAAATACTGACATGGTTAAGAAAATATAAGGAAATATCTGACTATACAAAATAGTAGATATGAATCATTTAGACAAACTATCTACAAGTAAAATGAACATTATTACAACAACGAAAACAACATTTACTGTATGAATGTATTTATTAACCGAATAAATAGTTAACACGAAAATGTATTGAACCGCATTAAACAAAATTACCACCAAAGTAACTTTTACTGTATATGTTATGAAACTGTACCCAATTTGACACACACGTTTCCATTCAAAAACATTTCCACCCAAAATTTATACAAACATTAACGGGGTCTACTTTCGAGAAAAAACAATTTTGCTTGATAAAAAATCGCATTTTTCATCAATGTAGACAAATATTTATTTGTTATCCGATTGAATGCGTTTCAAGAAAAAAAATTGTTAACACGAAAAACTATTGAACCACATGAAACTACACTAATCACAAAGTAATATTTATTGTTTGTGTTCTACAACTATACACAATTTGACACATATGTTTCCATTCAAAAACATTTCCACCTATAATTTATATATACAAACACGTGGGTATACTTTCGGGAAAAATGAATTCTGCTTGATACAAATTCACACCACATTTAAAGAGCACCAAAAAAAATCCAACCCAAAAATTGTAAATTCAATATTACGTGTCATGAAATGTTTTGATCAACATCATCTAGAATACTAATATCAGTAAAAGTTATTGTGTATATACTAGTCGAAGCTAATCATACCTTACGCACATGGACTTTTTAATCACAATAGAAAAAAACCACTTCTTTAAGGTTTTACACTTCGATTTAATCAACATGCTTCTGTACAAAAAAAATCATTACTTCATAAATCAAATATATTGTTTGTACTTCAACCCAAAATGCAACATGAACCAACAACACAAAATGCTAGCAAAAACTTGAAATCAAAACCAAAGAAGAACATTTATGTTCTAAAAAATGTATAAAAACCAAACCAATAACATACAACAACAATACTTTGCAATCACAAGATAAAAAAAAAACTAAATTACAACAACAATCAATTTCTTGTTTGATGACTTACCCCAACCACAGAATGACCCGAACCTTTGATCTAACACCGTGAAACAGTTGCACAAACCCGATATTTCTTCCGTCAACTTCCACGCTACAACTACCCTGTTGTTTCATTCCGCCTCATATAGTTTACAAATGAGTAGCGAAAAGATAGACAGGGTTATGGCATCTCCACTGACACACGATTGATGGAGATGAAGACGGGCTACGAATCTCATGAGAATCACCCAACAATTTTAGCAGTTGAAACATTTTTTGGCGCCCAACTTTGCTAAGGGTAAGAAAGTAAAGAAATATTTACGGTTTTCCCAAATTACTAAAAACGGGACTTACAAATAAGAAGAAAAAACCGTGGGACTTTAGTGGGTACAAAAAAGTGTAATGGGACCTATGTGTAAATACCCCTATTATGATTTGTATTCTCTCTGAGTCTTTTATTACTAGGTTAGGAATTTAATTTTTCATTTTAATATACTTTATTAGTTTTATTTATTTTATATTTTTAATTGAGTCTTAAATGTTTAGATAGTTTTGTTTTAATTTTATTAGGATCAAATACTTACTCATGCACGCCTATACACTCTAAGACACTCCCTTACCTACACATTATCTCTATACACCTTACAAACCTAATTACCTGTAACACCTAACACCCAAAAAATCAATCAGATTTATCATTTTCTCTCTCCTCACTATTCACCATCTTTCACTTTTTCTCACCTCTCCTATTAACACCGACCTCCATTAAAATTCCACCACCCTTCGCTTGAATCCAAATCCCAAACCAAAATCAAACCCATTATCCTTCTGCATAACCCACTTGCAAACTCGCCAGTAACTCTGCCATACCCACCTATCAGAACCCGACCCTTATCCCGGGCTGAGAGCCCATTTGACCCAATACTCGGTTATACCATAAATTCGATCGGAATCCATTTAAACCGACAATAAATTCAAATTCGAACCCATTTTTCATCCTAAACCCACAGTCATATCTGTTGCCCCAACCATTTAACCCGGAAATAACAAACACCTTATATCTTGGGTGATAATTAAGTTCGAGACCTGCAAAACCCAAAACCCGATTCCACACTTGCCCAATTTCAAAACCAGTGACCCAGCTGCCATACCTCAACCCAATTTTTTCCCATGAACCTAAACCCATATTTGACCACTGCCTAACCCGCCAAACCAGGTAACCCAAAGCTACCCATCAAACTGCAAACCACCTCCTTCCTTATACCTCCAAGCCTAACCCCATTGACCCATCTACAATAGCTTTAATCTCTAACACCTCTGTCCGAGCCCAAAATTCAAATCCCTACTAAAACCCATTTACCTTTGACCCAAGCCAAAACCGATCTCTACTGTCCTCCTTTCCCAATCCGGACAAACCTATTACCTAAAAAACCAAAACATCTGATTGAGATCTAGAAATAAAAGTCACTTGTTCTAAATGCCTTTTACCCCCTTTCCTAAACTACCCTCATCCATTATATCCCTACCTCCATGTCTCTTATAAAAGAACACCCTTTCTTTATTTCAAGAAGCAGGGGAGAAAGTAGAGTGTCCAAGGAAGCAAGAAAATGATGCAATTGATAGAAAAAATTGTAGAGAGAAATTTTATTAGTTTAGTGAGAGAAAAGAGTGACAAAAAAATTTGTAGCGTCAAAATAGATTTTGTGTTATATATGGATTGGTTGAAAACTCTCTAATTTCATACTCTTATGAAGTCCATTATTTATTTTATGTCTTGGAGTGCCATTATGGAGGGTTATTCTCTGATTGAAGGGAAGAAATGAATCCCCCATGGAGCCAATGTATCTATCTTGCTAATTTTATTCTTGTTTGATTTCCTTTAATAACAACTTTGATTCATACACTTGTTTTTGCATTGAGAAGTGGAAATCTATCCTTGAAAAAGGATTGAAAGTTTGTGTTGTAATTTTATCATTTTGATTCAAATTAGAGATAGACTTTTCAACAAGGTCAAAATTATAATATAATTTTCATCTACTCTTGTTTTGTATTGTTTAATTAAAATTAGTTTGGTGAATTTTCCCTGGCAGTTGATTCATTTGATTAGTTTTAACTCATTTCGAGTAGTGTTGTAAGAATTAAAATTACTTTTTTAAAAGAATATTTAATTAATTCATTAGTGTAATGAGAATTAACTTTTGAATTAAATGAATATTTTGGAAATCAATAAAATTAAAATAGTTCAAATTAGCGTTAATTATGCAAAGTGGTGGTGGATTTCATTCCTTGTTTCTTTCTCATATTAATTTAGTCCTTGTTTTATTTCTCATGATTTTATTACTCAAATGACCTTAGATTTTTATTCACCTAGATTTACTCTCATTCGCACCTTGAACATTATTTTTAAAAGAAAATAGAAAAAAATATATATAAATATATATATAGTTATATATTTGAAAGTGAAGTGCAGTTATCTTCTCATTTTAACATCTTACTCTTGAAAGTTTGATTGACATCCTTACTTACCCTTATACAATTTCATATTATATTTTTAGGTTGAAGGATATTGATTGGAAGAAGTCTTATTCTACAACGATATACATCAAATGGTGTCATTGCCACTTTCTTGAAGTTGGAGACTTGTGTGAAGACTTGTATTTCATTTTCATCTTTGTAGTTGTGTTAGTTTCTTTCCTCCTATTAGAAGTGTTGTATTAGGATTTCATCATTTGGGTTGTTATGTGGTGCTTGGAGACACCATTTATTTTTCCTTTATATTTGTAATAACTCATAAAAAAAGCATGATAGAGAAACCGGACAAGGTAGAGAGAGGGCGTCTAAATACGAGAAAAATAAGCCTCTCTACTTTGTGTCGGTAGGACTTCCGGGGAGAACTGAGATAGGTGATCTTCCCCTAATCAACTCAAATCATCTTCACCCCACGCGTGTAAAAATTGTGAGAGGTGCATTTCTAAACACTCACAAATCTCCCGCAAGTGAGTCAATATTATGTGTGCCTATGTGCTATTATGTGATTTTTATTCTCTCAATTATTTTTTAATGGTGTAATGAATTAATCAACTAAGAACTACATCCCGTCATTCACGAGAAGGTATTTCATCACCCGACTCACTCACTTATCCATTGTGTGCTACCCTAGCTATCATTAAATTTAAAATCAATCAACTAGATATCCCCATAGGATACGGTGTTCGTAGGCCTCTTTTTTATTAATTTGACTTGTAGGATAACATGTAGAGTCCTCCCCACCCAAAAAATCCTCGAACGGTTCGCTTTGAGGCACAAAAGTGTCCAGGGAAACTGGGTTTTAAGTGCGATCACCTAGTAAAATGGGTTTGTGTTATCGCCATTGTTATACCGGCTAACCGTTTCATAGTAGTAGCTTTGTGGCGAATATCTATGGAAAGCCTCTAGTCTTCTTGTGATTAAAGTAGGAACCCAATTTTTGCAAAGGCTATTATAAAGATAAATTCTGTGATTTTTTGTCGCCCGCATATTTCACTAAAATTTGGCTCCCCACTCACCTAATTGAAGATAAAAAAATTGGCTATGCGCTAGTTTGGACTTCTACCTTGCTTGTACGTGTTTAATTTACTCTTTTGGTACTCACTTTTACGATCCATCCTTTTGAGTTTGAACTCGGGTCCATCACCCTTTTCTTTCCAAAAAAAAATCCAAATATATTTTTCATTTTTCTTAAAAAGTACAAAACTCCAAAAATATTTTTCATTTTTCGTCACACCTAAATATTTCCACATTTTTCAAAAATTCAAAAATATTTTTCATTTTCTCTTATATGTTTCAAAATCCAAAATTATTTTTCATTATTCTCTCCCATTTTTCAAAAATCCATGAATATTTTTCATTTCCTTTCCCATTTTTCAGAAATCCAAAAAATATTTTTTCCTTTTTCTTCATAAAAAGGAACCATTTCTTTTGTGTCAAATTGGCTCCATATTGATCATCGATTAACATATTCCCCTATTGATCCATATTTTAATTCCCTATTAGGTGACCGTGGCCTCATCATTTATCCTACGTATCATATCCTTGATTTTTCTTCCTCCTCGAAGACTCCTATTTCTACCACTACCCCACACACTATGGCCGATGAGCATGCCTTAAGGAACTTTTTCGCCCAGATAATGGCTACCCCACCATTATGCATCGTTCTTCCACCCATCCCAGCGGTCCAACTTGAAATTCGCTCGGTGACAATTTTGATGTTTCCCAATTTCCATGGCCTTGAACGTGATTCTCTATACACTTACTTGTGAAAATTTCTCATAGTTTGCGCTACTTTCAAAAATCAAAACTTATATGAAGAAAATGTTCGCCTTCGGTTGTTTCCATTTTATCTCAATGATAATGCTTCCTTGTGGCTCCAATCATGTCCACCATATTCTATCCATACATGGGAACAACTTATGAAGAAGTTAATGTCAAAGTTTATCCGATGAGCAAAACCAATGAGATGCGCCAAGCCAACTAAGATTTTCGTCAAAAGCCAACCAAGCAATTTTGCGAAGCATGGGGCCGTTTTCAACGCTATATAAATAGTTTCCCACATCATGCTCTCGATAAAATTATCTTAGTCCATTGTTTTTACAATGGTATCATTCCTTCCTATCGAACCATGATTGAATCCATGCACAAAGGGAAGTTCGTGCACTTAACTCCACTGCCGCCTACAATTTTCTCCTCGAATTAGGCGACGACTCCCAAGATTAGAAGGGAGCCAATGAGTTTTTGAGCTCCAATCCACCACGTGTTGGGAGCACTTCTGAGGTTAAAAATGATACTAATTTTGAAACTTTGCTACGTGGCTTAAACACTTTGACTAAGACTGTTGACTCTCTTAATTGTTCTTTTTAACAAAATGTTTCTATTTTTAAATTGGGGATGAACGTCAATGAGTCTAGTCATTCTTCTTGTAATGTATTCTTATGGCACGATCATTTATCTTATTTGTTCCCCCTCATTCAAGACGATCCTAAACCCATTATAGCCCAAGCATGTGCTTTTGATACTGCTAGAAAACCCATTTCCCCATCCTTTACTTACAATCCCAATAATAGGAACCATCCCTATTTTTCCTATAAGTACAATAATAACCTTGCTCCATCACACCCATAACAAAATGTAAGTAGTCCACTCGAGTTTCAACAAAACCCACAAAGGCAACATCGCCATCCCATCCAGAACCACCATGCTCAATGCCATCAACAACACCATCCATCACCCTTTGTCCCCCATGAAAGACCATCAAACACCAATCATTAAATTGTCCCCAATCCACCTCCCTATTATGAGTATTCAATGCCGCTTAGTTCTAACAGTGAGTTTGTCCCCTAACTTCCTTATGCCCCATCACCCCAATCGTCCACCTCCTCTTTTGAGAATATTCTCACTCAATTTATCACGACTCATCACCAAACCATGCAAGCACAGACTCAATCCATCCCAAGGATTGAGCAACGTCTTAACCATTATGAGTCTGAATAATAGGAAGTTCGATTCCTGAGTCAACACATTACTACCCCTAAGGAATATGTCAAAGAGTCGGCTTATGAGGTTGGATCTACATCCACTCCCCCCACATTCGAAGCTAACATAAAAGCGGTGCTTACTTTAAGATCAGAAAAATAAGTTGACAATGGTGTTGATGTCCCCCATGATGTGCAAACCCCTACAATCTCAAAATTCCCATTAGAACATCTCCCTAAGGTTCTACCACCTAAAAAATCCACATAAAAGTCTGAGTCCAAACCTACAGAGCCCACCATTGTCTATGTGCCAAAAGCACCCTTCCCTCACAGGTTGGCTTCGACAAAGAAAGCCCAATAATTTGATGATATCAATAAAGTATTTACAAATGTTAACATTAACATTCCATTCCTCGACGCGATTCAATAAGTTCACTTTTATGCCAAATTCTTAAAGGGCTTGTGTATTGTGAAGCAGCGGATGAATGTGCCTTGTGATGCCTTCATCATTGAGCAAGCCATGTCCGTTATCCATAGGAACGGTGTTATAAAGTACAAAGACCCCGATTGTCCTAATGTTTCTCTTATGTTAGGTAATAAGTTCACTAATCGAGCTTTACTTGATCTAGGGGCCAGTGTTAATTTGATACCTTACTCCCTTTACCTTGAGTTAGGTTTATAAAATATAAAACCTATACGATTTACTCTTGAACTTGCTGACTATTTTGTAAAAGTGACTAAAGGAGTAGTTGAAGATATTTTGGTGAAAGTTTCTCACTTTTACTACCCTGTGGATTTCATCATCTTAGACACTCCGACACCCGACCCAACCAATATTCCAATCATATTGGATTGCCCCTTTTTGCCCACTGCAAATGCCATCATCAATTGTTGAGATGGGTCCATGAATATTTCTTTTGGCAACATTACCGTTAAAACAATTATCTTCCACCTCATGTAACACAAGGCTGACATTAATTCTATTGATGAGGTGTATGTGATTGACTCCTTAGTCTAAGATATATTGGATCAAACATACCCTAAAGATCCTATCCAACAATGTTTGGCTCACTTTGGGTCCGACTTTGATATTAATCCCCCCATCTATGAAGTGAATGCCTTGTTGGATTCCACACCACTGATGGACACTTCCACTTAGGCCACTCATATTTGAACCTCTCTGTCACGACCCCGACCCAAAAATCGTAGGGAACGAGTGTCTTGACATGCCACCAAGGCATCCAATATTCTGGCATTAAAATTTTTCTTTTAAAATATATGTAGCGAAAGTATAATCACATGGTTATGAATCGTAAAATACTGAAGGTGAAGGAATTACATCATCAGAGCTTTCTAAAGGAAACTTCATTTATATTAAAATATTCAAGAGTTACAACTTGACGAAAATTTTAAATCCTTTTAATTAAAGAGCCAAACATCCTTTATCTAGTAAAACAAAATTCTACTTAATGTAACAAAAGATCTCTAAAACCTAAATCTTCAACATAGTCCCCTTATGTTCCATCCTCTTGCCTAATTATTTCCTGAAAAATGGTTAATTATAAAACATCAGCTAAGAGCCCAATGAGATTCAGTCTCTAAATATTCCAAGGGTTTTAGAAAATAGATACCTATTCAATTTAGAACATAAGGTATATACATAGAGATAGGAATCTCATGTAATATATATAAAGTAATTGACAATATATATATTCAGAATAAACAGTTCAGAACAGAGCAGATAAAACAATTTAGCATATGTCAATTATTCAGTTTTAGTGGTCATGTACGCTCTAATACCCAGACAGATAGTGTTACCAAATGTTTCCACCAAGTAACATCACAGACAGATAATCATGATTTCTGGAACAACGCCTTGTTTAGGGCACACCAGCGATAAACCAGCTGGGAAGGTACCACCCAAATATTTCCACCCGGTAGTCAAGGCCAACATAGTAAGAGAGTTTCCAATGGCCGAATCAATAATTTTATAATTCAAATCAGATGTTTATATGGAGAGATATAAACATATAACAAATGACGGAATCATCGGTATCAGATGCATTTTAAGAATAAAAGCATTTAAGAAAATAAACATAGTTTGCATAATATAATATAATCAAAATGCGCAAGAAATTTCATAGATTACTCACCCAAAGTAGAGGTCGAAATTATAGATAATGAGTCTTCGATCGCACATTAAGCTAACAAATACGATAAAGGTTTAAGTATACGTTCTAAACAAGATCCAGTCTACATATTGTATTTTAATAATAACTTGTGTCAAAGGATTTCTAATACCCATTTTCTTGACTTTTAAAACTCATTGATCGTAATTAAAGGATTCAATTCATAGTTCTTCCTAATCAGTCTGTTCCTAGTAGAGATGGAGGGTCACAGGGGCACCGCTTAAATACCATCTCCTCTAGACAGAACATTTTCGGATTCATTCCCAGTAGAGATGGAGGGTCACAGGGGCACCACTTAAATACCATCTCATCTCGACAGAATTTCACCGGGCCTGACTTTGGAATTACTTAAATGGGATTCCATATTAACGAGCAATTACTTTTACAAAATCATTTTTAAAAGCGTATATACAATTTCAAACAATTTTATATGAAAATAAAATCAACTTGGATTTCTTCTAAACTTTAAGTTTTGATTAGTGAAGTCCTTAGTGTATTTTACCAGCATAACTTCTAAGTAAAGCTATAAAACACAAAATTAAAACTATAAAAATACATGATAACATTTAAATAAAATCATACCTATGAAATGAATTCTTTCTTCGAAATTAAAGAACTCCTTCTTAAGATATTTCCCAGGCTTTCTATCACTCTTTCTTACTATAATTATTAAGGAATTGGTGTGAGTTTCAAATGAACCCTAAGGCCCTATTTATAGGATTCCAAATGTATTACGGTGTTGACACGTGTCAAATGACTAAGCTTTTTAGAGTGGTGATTCAACGCCGAGGTGTCGCATGCCGGAGTGTTCTTGCAGTGTTAATATCACAAAATGATGACAAGTGTTTTAGCTTTCTCTCTAAAGACGACATGTGTAAGGTGGAGGTGACCAGCACGTGGTGGAAAGGTGATAGGGGTATAAGGGTCATTTCACACATGAAGGGTATTTTGGTAATTTCACACTATAAATTTTCAATATTTCTTGGAGGTCCTTGAAATATTTTATTTACAAAATGGCCCATTTTAAATTTTCATTTTAGTCCTTAAATTTTCATAAAATTATATTTTCTACCCCAAAACATATTATCTACGTTAAGATATGTCATAAGACTTCGATTTGATCCAATTTACAGTTGATTCTTCGTAATTAAAAATGGGTTTTGTTATATTGATAGCCAATAATACCACATAGCTAATAATACAACATCTATAAGATAACAAGTAACACATGAGTGTAAAAACAAACTATATACATATGAGCATATAAAAGTGGGGTCATTACATCCTTCCCTCCTTATAAAAGTTTGGTCCCCAAACTTGACTCATACTAATTTACAAACAAGTACGGATATCTTTCCTTTATTTCAACTTCCCGCTCCCATGTTGCTTCTTCAACTGAATTATTATGCCATAATACTTTGACCAGTGGAATTATCTTGGTTCGTAATATTTGATCTTTACGGTCCAAAATTTCTACCGGTTTCTCAATGTATGACAAATCTTCTCTAACTTGAAGAGGTTCATGAATTAAGATATGTGTTGGATCTGGAACATATTTCTTTATCATTGATACATGAAACACATTATGTATACTAGAGAGTTCAGCTGGTAAGAATATTTTATACGCAACAGCTCCTATCCTTTCAAGGATTTCAAAAGGTCCTATGTATCTTGGGCACAACTTCCCCTTTTTCCCAAATCGTATTACTCTTTTGCAGGCGATACTCGCAAGAACACATAATCTCCTCTTTGGAATTCTAGCTGTCGATGTCAATTGTCAACATAACTCTTTTGACGGCTTTGGGCGGTTCGAAGTCGGTCTTGTATTAATTTCACCTTCTCTGTTGTAATTTGAATCAATTCTGGTCCCAATAATTTTCCTTCCCCAACTTCTACCCAACATGTAGGGGAACGACACCTTCTACCATAGAGTGCCTCATACGGAGCAATTTGAATACTTGCTTGATAACTATTATTATACGCGAATTCCACTAACGGTAAATGATCATCCCAGTTCACTTTTAAATCAAGTGCACATGCCCTAAGCATATGCTCTAAGGTTAGAATAGTTCTCTCTAATTGTCCATCTGTTTGAGGATGAAAAGCAGTGCTGAAATTCAATTTTGTTCCCATGGCTTCTTGTAGGCTTTTCCAGAAGCGAGACACAAATCTAGGGTCACGGTCAGAAACAATTAAAATTGGGATTCTATGAAGCCTAATAATTTCCCGCACATACAACTTAGCTAACTTCTCTAAAGAATGGGTAATCTTAATGGCAAGAAAATGAGCAGATTTAGTTAACCTATCAATAATTACCCAAATAGAGTCATTACCGTTTGAACTCCTCGGTAAACCTGTCACAAAATCCATAGTAATATGTTCCCATTTCCACTCAGGGATAGGTAAGGGTTGCAGTAATCCTGATGGTTTTTTATGTTCTGCCTTTACTTGTTGACAAACCAAACACTGAGATATAAATTCTGCTATCTCCCTCTTCATGTTATTCCACCAAAATATTTCTCGAAGATCCCTATACATTTTTGTACATTCGGGATGAAATGTGAATCTTGAGTAATCACTTTCCTCCAAAATTTGACTTTTTAGTTGCGCCTCACATGGCACGCACACTCTATTTCCAAACCTCAATATATCATCTCGCATCGCAAATTCAGTTCTCTTACCCTCGATGACTTCTTCTTTAATCTTTTTCAGTTGTGGGTCATTTACTAGTGCAATTTTTATCCTCTCCATCAACATGGGTCGTACTTATAAGTTTGCAATTATTCCTCCTTTGCTATAGATACGTACATCTATTTCCATACTTCTCAAATCCCTTAACAGTGATTCCTGGCTTATAATAAGACATGCTAAATTTGGTGTAGACTTCCTATTTAAAGCATCGGCTACTGCATTAGCTTTCCCTAGGTGATAGTGAATATTTACATCATAATCCTTTATCAATTCTAACCACCTCCTTTGTTTCATATTCAACTCTTTCTGAGTAAATATATACTTCAAACTCTTATGATCGGTATAAATCTCATAAGTCTCACCATACAAATAGTGCCTCCAAATATTAAGAGCAAAAATTACAGCTACTATATCTAGGTCATGGGTTGGATAATTCTTCCCATGGGTTTTCAACTGTCTCGAGGCATAAGCTACTACTTTTCCATTTTGCATTAGCACACATCCCAAACCATTTTTAGAAGCATCACTATAAATCACAAATCCCCCTGTCCCGGAAGGAATATTCAAAATTGGGGCAGTTACTAATCGATTCTTAAGTTCTTGAAAACTTTTCTCGGCTTACACTAACCATTCATATTTTTACCTTCTTTTGTGTTAACCTAGATAGAGGTTTGTAAATGCTAGAAAATCCTTCAACAAATCTTCGGTAATAACCTGCTAATCTAAGGAAACTACGAATCTCACTCACATTAGTTGGTCTGGGCCAATCTAGTATAGCCTCAATCTTTTGAGGGTCAACTGACACTCCCTCTTTAGATATGACATGCCCTAGAAAAGAAACACTAGGCATCCAAAACTCACACTTCTTTAATTTTGCATATAATTTCTCTTTCCTAAGGATTTGTAATACTGTCTCTAAATGCTTTTCGTGTTCTTCAATACTTTTGGAATAAATAAGGATGTCATCAATGAAAACAACCACACACTGATCCAAATATTTCCTAAACACCCTATTCATCATATCCATAAAAGCGACTGGTGCATTAGTTAGTCCAAATGGCATTACAAGAAATTCATAGTGACCATATCTAGTATGAAAAGCTGATTTTGAAATATCATCATCCTTAATCTTCAATTGATGATAGCCTGACCTAAGGTCAATTTTAGAGAATACTTGTGCACCTTCTAATTGATCAAACATGTCATCTATACGAGGTAAGGGGTATTTATTCTTAATGGTTACCTTATTCAGTTCACGATAATATATACATAGTCTCATTGTCCCATCCTTCTTTTTCACAAATAACACTAGAGCACCCCAAGGCGATATACTTGGTCTGATAAAACCCTTGTTTAAAAGGTCTTCTAATTGCACTTTTAACTCTCTTAATTCTAAAGGTGCCATACGATATGGCAGTTTTGAGATTGGTATAGTTCCAGGAATAAGGTCAATCGTAAATTATATTTCTCTATTAGGAGGTAGGCCTGGTAAATCATCTGGAAAAACATCCGTAAATTTATTAGTGATAGGAATATCTTCTAAGCTAGGCCCTATCGTCTGCAAACTGGTAACAGTTTCAAGAAATCCTTGACATCCCTTCTTAAGAAAACTATAGGCTTGCATTGCAGAAATAATACACATCGGAGATACGATGCCAGTTACTTCAAAACTAAATTTTGGTTGGTGAGGAATTTGGAAAGTAACACTCTTCTCAAAACAGTCTACCTTAGCATGATGTGATGCTAAACAATCCATCCCCAAAATGACTTTAAAATATTTAATGTCTAAAACTATCAAATCAACAAATAGTTTATGACTATCAATATCTATGGGGCTAGCCTTGTATACTAATTTACCCATCAATAACTCACCCGAAAGAGTAGAAACATGTATGTTATGATTCAAGGGTCCACGCAATTTATGAAAGCGATTTAATACATGTATAGATATGAACGAATGGGTAGAAACAGGATCTATTAAAGCTTTAAAAGGTTGTGCACATATAGAAAGTGTACCTAACACTACCGCATTAGAAGCTTGGGTATCATAAAGTGCAAAAACTCTACCCTGTCTATCTTGATCCTTCTTTTCACTTGAAGGCTTTATCGAAACCCTTGTTGGATTTGGGCAGTCATTTATCTGATGTCCTTTCTGTCCACATCTAAAACAAGCTCCTGAATCCTTATAACAAGGTCGTCCTCCATGCATCTTTCCACATTTCCAATATGTCTGGTTATTATACTGTTTGTTATCACTAGATCCCCCATCATTGGATGTGTTCCTAAATAAATTTCTATTATTTGGGTTCTTTCCTTTTTGTTCTCCAAACTTCCTCTTTCCATCTCTAATTCGATTGTACTCCTCACCATCCCTCTCAGTTATTATAGCCCTAGTCACGACATCAATACATGATGTTAATTTCAGGATGGAAATTCGACTACGAATATTCAACCTTAACCCACGCTCAAACTTCTTCGCTCTTAAAACATCAGTTGCTACAACATGACGTGCAAAATGGTATAACTCAGTAAACTTTGCTTCATATTGACTAACCGTCATATTCCCTTACACCAGACTCATGAAGTCAGCTGCCATTTCGTCTTTCACCGTTTTCGGAAAATATTTCTCATAAAATATTACTAAGAAATCATTCCAACCTATGTAAAGATTCCTTTCCCCGGGTATTCTCTTAGTCATTCTCCACCAATGTTCGGCCTCCCCTTCTAACATAAATGTTGCAAATTATACCCTTTCTTCATCGGTACACTTAAGAACATCGAGTATTTTTTCCATCTGCATCACCCAACTTTCTGCTTCGGTGGGGTTAGGAGTACCTTTAAAAGATGGAGGATTCAACTTCTTGAACTTTTCAATAGTACATATACGTAGTTCAAAAATCTTAGGTACTCCATTGTTCACCTACTGCTCCACAATCATTGACAAACTTTCAATTTCCTTGTATGCACCTTCCAATCCTTCTATACTCGAATCACTAGTTCCCATTGATGATCCTCTCTTGGTCATTTTCTACAATCATGGCCAAAGGTAAGATCTACTATACTATATCCATATTGAAAACTAAAAGACCAATTATAAATAATATAACACATAGGGAGGGTTATCACATAAATTAGATTTTTAATACTATCTCCTAAGGATGGAAACATAGAATCTATAACATTCGAAACCTATGCTCAGTAGTCTACGGGTTCATAACCTATGCTCTGATACCACCTCTGTCACGACCCCGACCCAAAATCGTAAGGAACGAGTGTCTTGACATGCCACCAAGGCATCCAATATTCTGGCATTAAGGTTTCTCTTTTAAAATGTATGTAGCGAAAGTATAATCACGTCGTTATGAATCGTAAAATACTGAAGGTGAAGGAATTACATCATCAGAGCTTTCTAAAGGAAACTTCATTTGTATTAAAATATCCAAGAGTTACAACTTGACAGAAATTTTAAAGCCTTTTAATCAAAGAGCCAAACATCCTTTATCTAAAATAAAACAAAATTCTACTTAATGTAACAAAAGAGCTCTAAAAGCTAAATCTTCAACATAGTCCCCTTATGTTCCATCCTCTTGCCTAATTATTTCCTGAAAAATGGTTAATTATAAAACATCAGCTAAAAGCCGAATGAGATTCAATCTCCAAATATTCCAAGGTTTTTAGAAAATAGATACCTATTCAATTTAGAACATAAGGTATATACATAGAGATAGGAATTTCATGTAATATATATAAAGTAATTGACAATATATATATTCAGAATAAAAAGTTCAGAACAGAGAAGATAAAACAATTGAGCATATGTCAATTATTCAGTTTTAGTGGCCATGTACGCTCTAATACCCAGACAGATAATGTTACCAAATGTTTCCACCAGGTAACATCACTGACAGATAATCATGATTTCTGGAACAACGCCTTATTTAGGACACACCAACAATAAACCAGCTGGGAAGGTACAACCCAAATATTTTCACCCGGTAGTCAAGGCCAACATAGTAAGAGAGTTTCCATAGGCCGAATCAATAATTTTATAATTCAAATCAGATGTTTATGTGGAGAGATATAAACATATAACAAATGACGGAATCATCGGTATCAGATGCATTTTGAGAATAAAAGCATTTAATAAAATATACATAGTTTGCATAATATAATATAATCAAAATGTGCAAGAAATTTCATAGAGTACTCACCTAAAATAGAGGTCGAAATTATAGATAATGAGTCTTCGATCGTACGTTAATCTAACAAATACGATAAAGGTTTAAGTATACGTTCTAAACAAGATCCAGTCTACATATTGTATTTTAATAATAACTTGTTTCAAAGGGTTTCTGTGGGTACCCTGAATTTAGCGCCATAAGGCCTGGACGAGTAGCCTCCCCTTAGCGGCCCAAAGCCCAGGCCCATCACCTCTTGTACTCATCCGATTACCCCACAATCCCATGAAGAGAAGTGGTAAGGGGGCGCGATCCCATGTAGGGGAGATGGCTGATAAGGAGGAACCCATCACCCCCACTACTCCAACATATACATGTATAAATTAAACCCTAAGTCCGGGGCAAAGGACAAGTTGTATTCTCTGTACTTATTCTTCAGAATATAGAGAAATAACACAGACTGAACCACCGTGGACGTAGGCACATATTTGCTGAACCACGTATACCCGTTGTTGTGTGATTGGCATTTTATTTATCTTTTCTTGATTGTTACCTCTTTCATATTTATTTGTGTTGCATAATAATTGTCACCACAATTGGCGCCGTCTGTGGGAAACGTTTATCTTTCCCTGAGAAGAGCCCATTCCGAGAAAGAGAAATCTAAGATGTCTGGTCACAGCAG
The DNA here is from genome assembly GCA_949130495.1 of Sambucus nigra. NCBI lineage: Eukaryota > Viridiplantae > Streptophyta > Magnoliopsida > Dipsacales > Adoxaceae > Sambucus > Sambucus nigra. Next base: position 428,194,726 of record OX422219.1, read on the forward strand.
CAACGCTCCTCAAGCAGGAGATATTCAGGAACCACCCGCTCCTCGCAGGATTAGGTCTGAAGTCCGAAGTTAAGATCAAGGGGCTCGCTTAGAAAGGCCAGCCTCAGAAGAAAGTCAACGACCAGCAAGGTCCACTCAGATATCCAGATTGATCGATGCATACGAAGCAAGGCTCCACGAGCAGAGGGAGTCCTCTCGTAGGTATGAGGCTGAGAATTCTCTCTTGAAAAGAAGACTGGAAAAACTGGAGAAAGAACTACGTCCTGATACCAGGAGACGCCCCTATCGCACTCCTAGCCCTCAGGCGAGCAAATCTCGCAACCGAGGAAGGAGCCCTAGGCGGCAATATCAAGGGTTCGAAGGTGGCGACTCAGACGACGACCTTCGCGAGCAATTGAGAAAAGCTCACCGCTATCAGAGTCCCGCTCGCAGCGAAGACAACATACGGAACCTAGTCCGTAGAGAAATGGACCAACATCCAGCTCATCGTGGCACCAGGTCGACTAGAGAACTCGCCAGGAGAGCCCTCAAGACCCAGATGAAATCGCCCTTCACGAGGGAAATTGAAGAAGAAGAAGAAGAAGAAGAAGAAGAAGAAGAAGAAGCTCCCAAAAAGTTTGCTATTCCAAGGTTCAAGATTTATGACGGAAAGACTGATCCCATTGATCATGTCAGGCAGTACCGGCACGCTATGACCCTCTGGAATCACCGAGATGCACTGATGTGCCGTATTTTTCCCTCGAGCCTTCATGACGTGGCCCAGAAATGGTTCGAGAAACTCTCTCACTGATCCATCAGAAATTTCAAATCCCTGGCCGAGCTCTTTACGGCCCGGTTCATCACCAGCAGCTCCCATCCCAAAAGGATGGATGCTCTATTAACGATGAAGAAAACTCCTCAGGAGACACTCCGAGACTACGCGAAGAGGTACTGGGAGTTATTCAACGAAGTCGAGGACTGCGCGGAAGAGGTAGCAGTGGCTTTATTCAAAATTGGGCTACCTAGCTCTTCCCTCCTTTCCCAGTCCTTGACAAAGAAGGAAGCAACCACCATTGATGACCTGATGGCTCGGATTGAGAAATACGCAAAGGTGGAAGATGTCACCCGCCTTAACGTAGGAGAAAACGGTCGAGCCAAGCTCGCTACCAAGGGAAGTGAGAAAGTTGATAACCAAAAAAAAGGAGGAAAGAATGGGAGCAAGAATGGCTCCAAGAACGGAGGAAACCCTGACGTTGCAAAGTCATTCCAGACGGTCAACACCGTCTTCAAATAACCAATTTACAAAATTCTCGCGAAGATCAAGGATGAGTCGTTCTTCAAATGGCCCCGGAAAATGGGAGGAGACCCATCGAAAAGAAACAATGCACTGAGATGCAGCTTCCACAAAGAGGGAGGGTATAAGACCGAGCACTGCAAGGCTCTTAAGTCCCACCTCGAGGAATTGGCCCAATCCGGACATTTGAATGACTTCGTGGAAAGGAAGGTAGAAAGAGTGACTGTCCACAAGGAGGCAAAACCCGACAATGTATTGGAAGACGACGCCGGACACGAATTCGCAGTAATCCATGGAGCATCCGATGTTAAGAAAATCCAGGGTAACTCAGCTCGAATGGAGGTAAAGAAGCTGACAGCAGTAATGCAAGATTTTCAGATTGATCCAGCAAAATCACAGGCAGGAAAATGTCGGCGAGCAGAGGACATCAACTACAACAAGCATATTGTTTTCACGGACGAAGATCTTATGGGAGTGAGGACCCCACACCACGATGCCTTAGTCATTACACTCAGGATAGCAAACTTTGATATCGACAGGCTGCTCGTCGATCAAGGGAGCTCATCCGAAGTAATGTACATCGACCTGTTCAGAAAATTGAAGTTGAACGTCGTCGACCTAAAGGGAACAACTGTTCCTCTAGTCGGCTTCGCTGGGAAAATGACCATGCCTCTGGGCAAGATTGTACTACCAGTGCTCGCTGGAAATGTTTCAAAAATGATTGAATTCTTGGTGGTCGACATCGATTCACCATATCAAGCCATCCTCGGCCGGGGATGGCTTCACACAATGAAGGCAGTCTCCTCGACCTACCACCAGAAACTGAAGTATGTCACCGAGCGGGGAGTGATGGAGATACATGGCGACCAGGAGATGGCGAGAAAGTGCTTCATAGCGGCCATCCGACCAAAGACAGAGAAGAAAGCCGTTCAAACCAGCGAGAAAGTGGAGGAAGGTGCAATCCCTTCCAAATAGCAATTAAAATATGGAAGGCCCGGAGTGGAAGAGACCAGGCTCTCCCCCTCCGAGCGTGTTGTAGAGGACCTGGTAGAAGTAATTGCTAAAAAGGCAACAACAGCAGAGTTTTTCTGATCGGGACCTCACTCACTGACCAAGAGCAAAAGGATTTGTTAGCCTTACTCAGAAACAACATAGATGTTTTCGCTTGGGAACCCTATGAGCTGCCAGGAATTGATCCCAATATGGTCTACCATCAGTTGCACGCCAGTCCCACATTCAAACCGATAGCACAGAAGGCACGACGAACTGCTCCCGAGAAGGCCAGAGCAATAGAAAAAGAAGTCGAAAAACTGCTGGATGCAGGGTCCATACGGGAAGTGCAATTCCCCAAATTGTTATCCAACCCAGTGGTAGTTCCAAAAAGCAACGGGAAGTGGAGAGTTTGCATAGACTTCACTGACCTCAACAAAGCCTGCCCCAAGGATAGCTTCCCTCTTCCGAAAATAGACCAACTAGTAGACGCCACTGCAGCTCACGAACGAATGAGTTTCCTGGACGCATACTCAGGTTATCACCAGATTCCCCTGTATGCCCCAGATCAGGACAAAACGGCGTTTATCACGACGGTTGGTTTATACTGTTAGAAGGTCATGCCTTTTGGGCTTAAAAATGCAGGGGCAACCTATCAGCGGCTGGTTACTAAAATGTTCAAGAATCAGATGGGAGACACGATGGAGGTCTACATCGACGACATGCTCGTCAAGAGCAAGGAAAAGGAAAATCACCTCTCGGACCTGTCAAGTACCTTCGAAATCCTCAGGAAGTACCGAATAAAACTCAACGCGAGCAAGTGTTCCTTCGGTGTCCAGTCAGGAAAGTTCCTTGGGTATTTAGTCAGCAAGCGTGGCATAGAGGCTAATCCGGACCAGATTGATGCAATCAAACGGGTGCAACCTCCTCGCACAATCCGCGATGTACAGAAGCTCACTGGAATGCTCGCTGCTCTAAATCGTTTCATTTCTAAATCCTCCGAGAGATGCAAGCCCTTCTTTCAACTCTTAAAAGGCAGCAAAACAGTAGAATGGACTCCAGGTTGCTCACAAGTATTACACGAGCTCAAGTCCTACCTAAGCTCCCCACCACTGCTTGTCATACCACAGCAAATGGACCCTTTGTACATCTACCTCTCTGTATCCAGCCATACTATCAGCTCAGCGCTAATGTGTGAAGTTACAGGGATCCAATATCCAGTCTATTACGCGAGCAAAACCTTACTAGAGGTCGAGCAGCGCTACCTGCCATTGGAAAAGATCACATTCGCCCTAGTAATGTCCTCGAGGAAACTGAAGCATTACTTCGAAGCTCACACGATCATTGTCCTCACATCACACCCCCTTAAGGCTGTCCTAAGGAAGGCGGATTTGTCGGGCAGACTGTCTAAATGGTCAGTCGAGCTCGGCCGATTTGACATCCAATTTCAACCAAGGACAGCTATCAAGGGTCAAATCCTTGCTGACTTCATAGCTGAATTCACAGGCGAAGAACCCTTCAACCAGCCTAAGCCAAGAGAACAAAACAGCGAGGCTATAGGGGAAGCTGGAAACTATTCGTTGATGGAGCCTCCAATTCAAAGGGGGCAGGAGTAGGAATTATCCTCATCACTCCAGAAAATACAGTCCTCGAGCAAGGAATCAGGCTGGGATTTGCAGCGTCCAACAACGAAGCAAAATACGAAGCCTTAATAGCAGGTCTCCAAAGGGCGCAAACCCTGGGAGCAAAGCATTTACAGGTATTCGGAGACTCGCAACTAGTTTCTAATCAGATAAGTGGAGACCATAACGTGAAGGATGAGAGGATGGCAGCCTACCTCTCCCTGGTGAAAAACTTAATGACGAACTTTGAGGAAATCAACATCCAACAGTTTCCTAGGGGGCAGAACAGCCACGCTGACGCCTTGGCAGCCCTGAGCTCGGCAGTTGATTCCAGCTTTAAAAGGATCATCCCTATCGATTTCCTCAGCTGCCCGAGCATTTACCCCAACTGCGAGCTGACCAAAGCGAAACCAAACTCCAATTGGAACCAGCCCCCAGCTGGATGGATCCCTTGAGAGACTATTTGAAGAACGGAACGCTCCTAGAGAATAAAAGGACTGCCCACTAGATAAGAGTCAAAACTGCTCGCTTTCACTTATCCACGGGAGGCGACTTGTATAAAAGATCTTTCTCTAGCCCCTACCTTAGATGCGTCCACCCAGGTGATGTCAAGACAGTGCTTCACGAGCTTCACGAAGGAATCTGCGGGAGTCATGTCGGAGGAAGGTCTCTAGCCTTCCGAGCAATGAAGGAAGGTTATTGGTGGCCATATATGCAAAAGGACTCCGCAGTATATGTCCGCAGATGCCTAAAATGCCAGCTTCACGCCCCCATGGTCCACCAGCCCGCCAGCGAGTTAAAATCCTTGACCAGCCCCTGGCCTTTCGCCCAGTGGGGAATGGACATCGTGGGACCACTGCCCACCGCTGCCGGCAATCGCAAATACCTGTTGGTCGCAACTGATTACTTTACCAAGTGGATCGAGGCAGAACCACTGGCGAACATCCGGGATGCTGACATGATGAGGTTCATATGGAAAAATATAATCACTCGATTCGGGATCCCCAGAACCATCATCACTGACAATGGAACACAGTTCGAGAGTGTCCCTTTTCAGGACTTCTGCGACCAACACGGGATCAGGCACCACTTCAGCTCGGTGGCTTACCCTCAAAGCAATGGGCAAGCTGAGGCTTCCAACAAGACAGTGATCACTGGATTGAAGAAGCGATTAGAACAAGCCAAAGGCGCGTGGACAACCGAGCTACCGCATATCCTATGGGCGTACAGAACGACTCCTAGGCGAGCCACAGGAGAAACGCCATTCTCACTAGCATATGGTATGGAGGCAGTCATCCCACTAGAAATAAGATTGCCTACAATGAGATCCGACCTTGTCGAGCAGGGTCAGAACGATCAGGCTTTGCTCGCTGAACTCGATTTGGCCAACGAGCGCAGGGAACTTGCCCTAGTAAAACTAGCGAGCTATCAGCAACAGCTCGCAAAGCACTACAGCAAAGGGGTCAATCCGAGGAAATTCGAAGTGGGGGACTATGTTCTAAGAAAGGTCCTGGGCAACACAGTGAAACCATCAGACGATAAACTGGGCCCGAACCAGGAAGGACCTTATGAGATAATTAGAAACGATCTGCAAGGTGCCTATCATTTGAAAACAATGGAGGGCAGAGAGATACCACGAGCATGGAACACAGCTAATCTCAAGAAATTCTATTTTTAGGGGTTCTATTGTTAGATCTTTTATTGTACTCATTATGGGAAAAGACAGTTTATTTCTCATTTCACCAATGAAAATCTCTCAGTTGATCACTCTCTTAAAAGTAACAATTATATCTTATTGCACATCCTTTTCAAATCATAGGTATAATGGTTGGCATAGCAGGGGGATACCCCTCCTCAGGTCATCGTCATGAAGCACGACAGACCTCATAGCATTGCCCATGGCAATATATGAAGCCCTACAGAGTATTCTTAGGCATCAAACCTACTTTGGTGAAATAAAATCCTGACCGGATAAAGACATTCAATAACAGGTGTGTCCTCGCCAATTGCCCTACTTAGGCCTAAGGGATGTGACGACACGACCTAAAAGGTAAAGGAAGGGCACAATGGTATTCTTAATACTGGACTGGGCGGACACTCACATGACAAGATATAAAGGATTGTAAAGCTGCAAAAATATGAAAAGATTGGATGAACACGTTTAGTCGGCAAAATCGCCCAAAACTCGAACTTTCCATTAATCTTTTATATTTACAAACAATAATAGTACATGTTTAGTCGGCGAAGCTCGCCCAAAGCATTTGCAATTATTAAAAAACAAAATATCAAGAAGGTGGAAGCCTCCGAGCAAGATAGTCAGCAACTTTAGCTCTCCTCCCATCATCAGGAGCAGGATCGAACTCCTCCACGACCTCACTTGCGTCCAACTCCAATAGTCGCCGGGGGATAGCATCGATGGGGATCCATCAATCATCTCGCCTGAATGGATTGGGCATCAGAGTAGAGGGGGACATCTCGTGCCGATACCACAATATCAAGTTCAGCGGGACCTGCAGCTCTCTAAGAGCACTCAACCACCCCCTGATGAAGGAAAGCTCCTCGAACTCTGATAACCGTGTGGGAGCATCCAGCCAACCCTGATCATAGCCATCAGTCCACACTTGGCGAGGGCCCTTCTTGAATAAATGCCACAGTCGGGTGACGTCCCTTTGGAGCCCAGCAGCAGTCACATAAGCTCGCCGAACATCGCCGCGCTGCTCCTCCATCTCCCTCTCACGCCGCTCCTCGGCTTCCCTACTCCTACCCCTTGTACTCCTACCAGCACGCGGGAGGGGAGGCCGAGCAGCTCGCGATGAGGAAGAGCCTTGTAGGACTGCCGATGCGGTACTCGGCGAATGCTCCTTAAGCTTCGAGACCTCCTGCCTCAGGTCTTCATTCTCCCTCTGAAGAAACTCCACAACTTGGTTGATCTCGGTGGCCTCCAGTAACTTTGATCTCAGCTCGCTAACTTCTTCTTGCACTGAAGCACCGATCTCTTCCATTTCCTGGAGCCTGTCCTTCAATTTGGCCACCAGCTCGGACTGATCCTTATATTTCTGGTTCCTTGACTTAGCAAACCTGCAAAGCCTAGCAAAGGCCTGGCGAACTGCAGGGCTTGCATTAGGACCCAGAGTCCTACCTAATTGGGAGGTAACAGGAATATAGTCATCCACATCAACCAACTACAAGTAAAAGAAAGAGAGAAGAAAGAGATCAGCATAGAGAAAAATAAAGTCTTTTCATTGATTATGAGCGAAGTTACATCAGATCAAAAAAGAAAAAAGTTACAAAGAAGCCCTATCAATTAGCAACCTCGGTGGATGGACCCTTGTCCTTATCAGCATCAGCAGGGGTATTACCCTCTGTAGGGGTGTCCACTGCCCCCTCGACCAAGAGAGCATCCACGACTGGCTTTGGCCCTGGATCATGCTCGTCAAAGAGTGGGGATGCAACATCCATCCCAGCAGCCACGAGGGCCTTGTTACACCCTTTCTTGAAGTTCAGACGGCTGATATAGCCTATCTGAACCTCGGCGTCCTCATACGCAGCAGCCCAGCCAGAATTGTACGAATCTTCTTTAAGAGTGGCTGCCTGGGCTTTCTCCGCCTCCAGCTTCTCGGTAAGAACCCTGTTCTTCTTCGCAAAGTCTAGCTTGCTCGAGCATACCAGATCATACGACTTCCTCAGCTCGCCAAGCTCCCTGACAGCATTATCTCTCTCGCGAGCAGAATTAGCAAGGGCTGAGGCAGATGAAGCTCGAGCCGCATCAGCAGCCTTCAGATCGGCCTTCAGCTGAGAACCCCTGGCCACCAGAGTAGACTTCTGCTGCTCCAGCTCGCTGTTCCTTCTCAATAGCTCGTCGCGAGAGCGATAGAGCACAGCAAAGTCAGTCACAAACTGTAAAAAATGAGGGAAAGATCAGAAAGAAGAAACCATCAAAACGGATTGAAGGAAGTTGAGAATTAAAAGAGGAACCTTACCAAGGCAAGCCTCTGGCTAGCTTGCAAAGCCAGTTGATCGGACCCCGACGCCCTCTCACGATCTGCAGGGAGGACTGCTCTCTCGAGCAGCGCAGGGGCAAGCTGAGGAGAGGTGGCCACCGAAGCCCCCTCAGGTAAGGCAGATACTGGGACCAAGGCTTGACCAGTTTTGGTCCTCACTTCCATCTTCCTCCTCTCCTCCTCCTTTTCTCTCTCCCTTATCTTTCTCTCTTCCACCTTCTTCCTCTCCTCCTCCTGTTTCTTCTCTCTCTCTCTCTCGCCTGCTCCTCATCTCTCTTCTTCTTCTCTTTCTCCTGAGAAGAAGGCCGAGAACCAGTAGCTATGGCCCCGGAGGCAGTCTTCGAATTCTTGGACCTCTGGGCAAGAAGCACATCATCATCATCATCATCATCTCTGATTAAATTCTTCCTGGGAGGCATCTCTTCACCAGAACTTCTGGTAGTGCTCAAAGAACTGCTACTGTCAACACTGCCTGAACCCAAATTACTAACACTTGCAGGCTCACTCTCCGAGCTGCTCTCCTCTTCGTCCAATTGGATGGGCTCAACAGAAATCTCTTCGGAAGAGTCAAAGTCCGGAACACTATCCACAGGTCGGGCTATGAAGCTGGAGCCTGTGTTCTTGTATTCAAGTAGAAAAGCAACAGACCTAGGATGCTCGCCGTCATCCAAAGGTTCCCTGATGTTCCAAGCTTTCACCAGTTCCGAGATACGAACCTCGCTGAGAGCAGGCTCCAAGTTCTTTGTCCTCGCTGTAAAAGAGAAAGCAAGAAGAGGTTAGAAAAATCACAAAGTCAGCAAAGGTTGAAACAATAATACAACATCTACCTATATATTCTTCCCCATAAAAGGGAACAGTGAACCTCTCAGACCTCGACCCTTCAAATTGGGGGGAGAATTGCCAATTCCTAACAAGAAAACCTTCTTGCCAGTAGTCCTTATGGGAATCAGGTAAATTTACTACCAATACCCTATCAGGACTCCTAGCCTTAAGGTACAGGACACCTGAACTCGTTCGAGAAAAAGAATAACAAAAGCAGACCTCGACAAGCCCTAACCTTGTGTCGTACAATTGATTTATCCTATGCACGCCGTTCACTATTTTCCATACGTTGGGCGAACATTGTGCAGGCACAATACCAAAATAGCTAAAGAAGTGCAGAAACAGACCATTAGGGGGAAAGGTAAGACCCCCTGGGAGAGCAACAGGACGTGAATCCAATGTGCATCCTCTATATCCCTAACGTTCCTAGGCGGCGAGGCACAATACTCAATCTCTACCCACTCAGGAATACTGTAGAATTTTCTAAACTCAGTTACTGACCTATTTCCAATCTTCTCCATTGGAAAAATACAAGAAAAACTATAAACTCGAGAAAAGGGCACGAGAGACTTACAAGACAGAAGATCAGGTCAAATGGCGAAGAAGCGACGAGAGTGGAGACCGAAAATAGAAGGTACAAAGCTTAAGAGTTCTCAGAAGATAGAAGATTGCTGGAAAAGCTGAAGCGACGAAGAGAAAATGTGTCTTATTCCAACAAGCCTTCAAGACTAATCATAACGCACGGATAGCGAAGCGGGTGCCGCCAAAGCAACTTCACAGTTTTCAAAGAAATCGACCATCATGGCTGATTATTTAAATTCATTGGACCTGCAGAAATGGCCCAACAAATTTAGGGGCAATTGTGGGTACCCTGAATTTAGCGCCATAAGGCCTGGACGAGTAGCCTCCCCTTAGCGGCCCAAAGCCCAGGCCCATCACCTCTTGTACTCATCCGATTACCCCACGATCCCATGAAGAGAAGTGGTAAGGGGGCACGATCCCATGTAGGGGAGATGGCTGATAAGGAGGAACCCATCACCCCCAATACTCCAACATATACATGTATAAATTAAACCCTAAGTCCGGGGCAAAGGAAAAGTTTTATTCTCTGTACTTATTCTTCAGAATATATAGAGAAATAACACTGACTGAACCACCGTGGACGTAGGCACATATTTGCTGAACCACGTATACCCGTTGTTGTGTGATTGGCATTTTATTTATCTTTTCTTGATTGTTACCTCTTTCATATTTATTTGTGTTGCATAATAATTGTCACCACAATTTCTAATACCCATTTTCTTGACTTTTAAAACTCATTGATCGTAATTAAAGGATTCAATTCATAGTTCTTCCTAATCAGTCGGTTCCCAGTAGAGATGGAGGGTCACAGGGGCACCGCTTAAATACCGTCTCCTCTAGACAGAACATTTTTGGATTCATTCCTAGTAGAGATAGAGGGTCAAAGGGGCACCACTTAAATACCATCTCGTCTTGACAGAATTTCACCGGGCCTGACTTTGGAATTACTTAAATGGGATTCCATAACAACGGGCAATTACTTTTAAAAAATCATTTTTAAAAGCGTATATACAATTTCAAGGAAGTTTAGATGAAAATAAAATCAACTTGGATTTCTTCTAAACTTTAAGTTTTGATTAGTGAAGTCCTTAGTGTATTTTACCGGCATAACTACTAAGTAAAGCTATAAAACACAAAATTAAAACTATAAAAATACATTATAACATTTAAATAAAATTATACCTATGAAATGAATTCTTTCTTCGAAATTATAGAATTCCTTCTTAAGATATTTCCCAAGCTTTCTATCACTCTTTCTTACTATAATTATCAAGGAATTGGTGTGAGTTTCAATTGAACCCTAAGGCCCTATTTATAGGTTTCCAAATGTATTACGGTGTTGACACGTGTCAAATGACTAAGCTTTTTGGAGTGGTGATTCAACGCCGAGGTGTCGCATGCCGGAGTGGTCTTGCAGTGTTAATATCACCAAATGATGACAAGTGTTTTAGCTTTCTCACTAAAGACGACATGTGTAAGGTGGAGGTGACCAGCACGTGGTGGAAAGGTGATAGGGGTATAAGGGTCATTTCACACATGAAGGGTATTTTGGTTATTTCACACTATATATTTTGAATATTTCTAAGAGGTCCTTGAAAATATTTTATTTACAAAATGGCCCATTTTATATTTTCATTTTAGTCCTTAAATTTTCATAAAATTATATTTTCTACCCCAAAACATATTATTTACCTTTAGATATGTCATAAGACTTTGATTTGATCCAATTTACAGTTGATTCTTCGTAATTAAAAATGGGGTTTGTTTTATTGATAGCCAATAATACCACATAGCTAACAATACAACATCTATAAGATAACAAGTAACACATGAGTGTAAAAACAAACTATATACATATGAGCATATAAAAGTGGGGTCATTACATCCTTCCCTCCTTATAAAAGTTGGTCCCCAAACTTGACTCATACTAATTTACAAACAAGTACGGATATATTTCCTTTATTTCAACTTCCCTCTCCCATGTTTCTTCTTCAACTGAATGATTATTCCATAATACTTTGACCAGTGGAATTATCTTGGTTCGTAATATTTGATCTTTGCGGTCCAAAATTTCCACCGGATGCTCAATGTATGACAAATCTTCTCTAACTTGAAGAGGTTTATGACTTAAGATATGTGTTGGATCTGGAACAAATTTCTTTATCATTGATACATGAAACACAGTATCTATACTAGAGAGTTCAGGTGGTAAGACTATTTTATACGGAAGAGCTCCTATCCTATCAAGGATTTCAAAAGGTCCTATGTATCTTGGGCTCAACTTCCCCTTTTTCCAAAATCGTATTACTCCCTTTGCAGGAGATACTCGCAAGAACACATAATCTCCTCTTTGGAATTCTAGCTGTCGATGTCGATTGTCAACATAACTCTTTTGACGGCTTTGGGCGGTTCGAAGTCGGTCTTGTATTAATTTCACCTTCTCTGTTGTAATTTGAATCAATTCTGGTCCCAATAATTTTCCTTCCCCAACTTCTACCCAACATGTAGGGGAACGACACCTTCTACCATAGAGTGCCTCATACAGAGCCATTTGAATACTTGCTTGATAACTATTATTAAACAAGAATTCCACTAACGGTAAATGATCATCCCAGTTCCCTTTTAAATCAAGTGAACATGCCCTAAGCATATGCTCTAAGGTTTGAATAGTTCTCTCTGATTGTCCATCCGTTTGAGGATGAAAAGCAGTGCTGAAATTCAACTTTGTTCCCATGGCTTCTTGTAGGCTTTTCCAGAAGCGAGACACAAATCTAGGGTCACGGTCAGAAACAATTAAAATTGGGATTCCATGAAGCCTAATAATTTCCCGCACATACAACTTAGCTAACTTCTCTAAAGAATGGGTAATCTTAATGGCAAGAAAATGAGCAGATTTAGTTAACCTATCTATAATTACCCAAATAGAGTCATTACCATTTGAACTCCTCGGTAAACCTGTCACAAAATCCATAGTAATATGTTCCCATTTCCACTCAGGGATAGATAGGGGTTGCAGTAATCCCGATGATTTTTGATGTTCTGCCTTTACTTGTTGACAAACCAAACACTGAGATATAAATTCTTCTATCTCCCTCTTCATGTTATTCCACCAAAATATTTCTCGAAGATCCCTATACATTTTTGTACATTCGGGATGAAATGTGAATCTTGAGTAATCACTTTCCTCCAAAATTTGACTTTTTAGTTGCGCATCATATGGCACACACACTCTATTTCCAAACATCAATATATCATCTCGCATCGCAAATTCAGTTCTCTTACCCTCGATGACTTCTTCTTTAATCTTCTTCAGTTGTGGATCATTTACTTGTGTAATTTTTATCCTCTCCATCAACACGGGTCGTACTTATAAGTTTGCAATTATTCCTCCTTTGCTTTAGATACGTACATCTATTTCCATACTTATCAAATCCCTTAACAGTGATTCCTGGCTTGTAATAAGACTTGCTAAATTTGGTGTAGACTTCCTATTTAAAGCATCGGCTACTACATTAGCTTTCCCTAGGTGATAGTGAATATTTACATCACAATCCTTTATCAATTCTAACCACCTCCTTTGTCTCATATTCAACTCTTTCTGAGTAAATATATACTTCAAACTCTTATGATCGGTATAAATCTCACAAGTCTCACCATACAAGCAGTGTCTCGAGGCGTAAGCTACTACTTTTCCATTTTGCATTAGCACACATCCCAAACCATTTTTAGAAGCATCACTATAAATCACAAATCCCCCTGTCCCGGAAGGAATATTCAAAATTGGGGCAGTTACTAATCGATTCTTAAGTTCTTGAAAACTTTTCTCGGCTTACACTAACCATTCATATTTTACCTTCTTTTGTGTTAACCTAGATAGAGGTTTGTAAATGCTAGAAAATCCTTCAACAAATCTTCGGTAATAACCTGCTAATCTAAGGAAACTACGAATCTCACTCACATTAGTTGGTCTGGGCCAATCTAGTATAGCCTCAATCTTTTGAGGGTCAACTGACACTCCCTCTTTAGATATGACATGCCCTAGAAAAGAAACACTAGGCATCCAAAACTCACACTTCTTTAATTTTGCATATAATTTCTCTTTCCTAAGGATTTGTAATACTGTCTCTAAATGCTTTTCGTGTTCTTCAATACTTTTGGAATAAATAAGGATGTCATCAATGAAAACAACCACACACTGATCCAAATATTTACTAAACACCCTATTCATCATATCCATAAAAGCGACTGGTGCATTAGTTAGTCCAAATGGCATTACAAGAAATTCATAGTGACCATATCTAGTATGAAAAGCTGATTTTGAAATATCATCATCCTTAATCTTCAATTGATGATAGCCTGACCTAAGGTCAATTTTAGAGAATACTTGTGCACCTTCTAATTGATCAAACATGTCATCTATACGAGGTAAGGGGTATTTATTCTTAATGGTTACCTTATTCAGTTCACGATAATATATACATAGTCTCATTGTCCCATCCTTCTTTTTCACAAATAACACTAGAGCACCCCAAGGCGATATACTTGGTCTGATAAAACCCTTGTTTAAAAGGTCTTCTAATTGCACTTTTAACTCTCTTAATTCTAAAGGTGCCATACGATATGGCAGTTTTGAGATTGGTATAGTTCCAGGAATAAGGTCAATCGTAAATTATATTTCTCTATTAGGAGGTAGGCCTGGTAAATCATCTGGAAAAACATCCGTAAATTTCTTAGTGATAGGAATATCTTCTAAGCTAGGCCCTATCGTCTGGAAACTGGTAACAGTTTCAAGAAATCCTTGACATCCCTTCTTAAGAAAACTATAGGCTTGCATTGCAGAAATAATACACATCGGAGATACGATGCCAGTTACTTCAAAACTAAATTTTGGTTGGTGAGGAATTTGGAAAGTAACACTCTTCTCAAAACAGTCTACCTTAGCATGATGTGATGCTAAACAATCCATCCCCAAAATGACTTTAAAATCTTTAATGTCTAAAACTATCAAATCAATAAATAGTTTATGACTATCAATATCTATGGGGCAAGCCTTGTATACTAATTTACCCATCAATAACTCACCCGAAGGAGTAGAAACATGTATGTTATGATTCAAGGGTCCACGCAATTTATGAAAGCGATTTAATACATGTATAGATATGAACGAATGGGTAGAAATAGGATCTATTAAAGCTTTAAAAGGTTGTGCACATATAGAAAGTATACCTAACACTACCGCATTAGAAGCTTGGGTATCAGAAAGTGCAAAAACTCTACCCTGTCTATCTTGATCCTTCTTTGCACTTGAAGGCTTTATCGGAACCCTTGTTGGGTTTGGGCAGTCATTTATTTGATTTCCTTTCTGTCCACATCTAAAACAAGCTCCTGAATCCTTATAACAAGGTCGTCCTCCATGCATCTTTCCACATTGACGATATGTTTGGTTACTATACTGTTTGTTATCACTAGATCCCCCAACATTGGATGTGTTCCTAAATAAATTTCTATTATTTGGGTTCTTTCCTTTTTGTTCTCCAAACTTCCTCTTTCCATCTCTAATTCAATTGTACTCCTCACCATCCCTCTCAGCTATTATAGCCATAGTCACGACATCAATAAATGATGTTAATTTCAGGATGGAAATTCGACTACGAATATTCAACCTTAACCCACGCTCAAACTTCTTCGCTCTTAAAACATAAGTTGCTACAACATGACGTGCAAAATGGTATAACAAAGTAAACTTTTCATCATATCGACTAACCGTCATATTCCCTTGCACCAGACTCATGAAGTCAGCTGCCATTTCGTCTTTCACCTTTTTCGGAAAATATTTCTCATAAAATATTACTAAGAAATCATTCCAACCTATGTAAAGATTCCTTTCCCCGGGTATTCTCTTTGTCATTCTCCACCAATGTTCGGCCTCCCCTTCTAACATAAATGTTGCAAATGATACCCTTTCTTCATCGGTACACTTAAGAACATCGAGTATCTTTTCCATCTGCATCACCCAACTTTCTGCTTCGGTAAAAGATGGAGGATTCAACTTCTTGAACTTTTCAATAGTACATCTACTTAGTTCAAGATTCTTAGGTACTCCATTGTTCACCTGCTGCTCCACAATCGTTGACAGACTTTCAATTGCCTTGTATGCACCTTCCAATACTTCTATACTCGAATCACTAGTTCCCATTGATGATCTTCTCTTGGTCATTTTCTACAGTCATGGCCAAAGGTAAGATCTACTATACTATATCCATATTGAAAACTAAAAGACCAATTATAAATAATATAACACATAGGGAGGGTTATCACATAAATTATATTTTTAATACTATCTCCTAAGGATGGAAACATAGAATCTATAACATTCGAAACCTATGCTCAGTAGTCTACGGGTTCATAACCTATGCTCTGATACCACCTCTGTCACGACCCCGACCCAAAATCGTAAGGAACGAGTGTCTTGACATGCCACCAAGGCATCCAATATTCTGGCATTAAAGTTTCTCTTTTAAAATGTATGTAGCGAAAGTATAATCACGTCGTTATGAATCGTAAAATACTGAAGGTGAAGGAATTACATCATCAGAGCTTTCTAAAGGAAACTTCATTTGTATTAAAATATCCAAGAGTTAAAACTTGACAGAAATTTTAAAGCCTTTTAATCAAAGAGCCAAACATCCTTTATCTAATAAAACAAAATTCTACTTAATGTAACAAAAGAGCTCTAAAAGCTAAATCTTCAACATAGTCCCCTTATGTTCCATCCTCTTGCTTAATTATTTCCTGAAAAATGGTTAATTATAAAACATCAGCTAAAAGCCGAATGAGATTCAATCTCCAAATATTCCAAGGTTTTTAGAAAATAGATACCTATTCAATTTAGAACATAAGGTATATACATAGAGATAGGAATTTCATGTAATATATATAAAGTAATTGACAATATATATATATATTCAGAATAAAAAGTTCAGAACAGAGCAGATAAAATAATTGAGCATATGTCAATTATTCAGTTTTAGTGGCCATGTACGCTCTAATACCCAGACAGATAATGTTACCAAATGTTTCCACCCGGTAACATCACTGACAGATAATCATCATTTCTGGAACAACACCTTATTTAGGACACACCAACAATAAACCAGCTGGGAAGGTACCACCCAAATAAATTCACCCGGTAGTCAAGGCCAACATAGTAAGAGAGTTTCCATAGGCCGAATCAATAATTTTATAATTCAAATCAGATGTTTATGTGGAGAGATATGAACATATAACAAATGACGGAATCATCGGTATCAGATGAATTTTGAGAATAAAAGCATTTAATAAAATATACATAGTTTGCATAATATAATATAATCAAAATGTGCAAGACATTTCATAGAGTACTCACCTAAAATAGAGTTCGAAATTATAGATAATGAGTCTTCGATCGCACGTTAATCTAACAAATACGATAAAGGTTTAAGTATACGTTCTAAACAAGATCCAGTCTACATATTGTATTTTAATAATAACTTGTTTCAAAGGATTTCTAATACCCATTTTCTTGACTTTTAAAACTCATTGATCGTAATTAAAGGATTCAATTCATAGTTCTTCCTAATCAGTCGGTTCCCAGTAGAGATGGAGGGTCACAGGGGCACCGCTTAAATACCATCTCCTCTAGATAGAACATTTTTGGATTCATTCCCAGTAGAGATGGAGGATCACAGGGGCACCACTTAAATACCATCTCGTTTAGACATAATTTCACCGGGCCTGACTTTGGAATTACTTAAATGGGATTCCATAACAACGGGCAATTACTTTTAAAAAATCATTTTTAAAAGCGTATATACAATTTCAAGCAAGTTTAGATGAAAATAAAATCAACTTAGATTTCTTCTAAACTTTAAGTTTTGATTAGTGAAGTCCTTGGTGTATTTTACCAGCATAACTACTAAGTAAAGCTATAAAACACAAAATTAAAACTATAAAAATACATTATAACATTTAAATAAAATCATACCTATGAAATGAATTCTTTCTTCGAAATTATAGAACTCCTTCTTAAGATATTTCCCAAGCTTTCTATCACTCTTTCTTACTATAATTATCAAAGAATTGGTGTGAGTTTCAAATGAACCCTAAGGCCCTATTTATATGTTTCCAAATGTATTACGGTGTTGACACGTGTCAAATGACTAAGCTTTTTGGAGTGGTGATTCAACGCCGAGGTATCGCATGCTGGAGTGATCTTTCAGTGTTAATATCACCAAATGATGACATGTGTTTTAGCTTTCTCTCTAAAGACGACATGTGTCAGGTGGAGGTGACCAGCACGTGGTGGAAAGGTGATAGGGGTATAAGGGTCATTTCACACATGAAGGGTATTTTGGTAATTTCACACTATATATTTTCAATATTTCTTAGAGGTCCTTGAAAATATTTTATTTACAAAATGGCCCATTTTATATTTTTATTTTAGTCCTTAAATTTTCATAAAATTATATTTTCTACCCCAAAACTTATTATTTACCTTAAGATATGTCATAAGACTTCGATTTGATCCAATTTCGTAATTAAAAATGGGGTGTGTTATATTGATAGCCAATAATACCACATAGCTAATAATGCAACATCTATAAGATAATAAGTAACACATGAGTGTAAAAACAAACTATATACATATGAGCATATAAAAGTGGTGTCATTACACTCTCTCTGTGGACACCCTTATTTTTGTGGATGACCCCATTAACCCATGCCCTGATATTTCTGCGAACTCTGTTTATGCATCTGAGTCTGATGCCTCTCCTACACTGCCACCTAGTTTGGAGCTTAAGCCATTACCTATATAGTTGAAATTTACTTTCTTAGGCCCAAACCAACATCACCCAATCATAATTGCTTCCAACCTAACCCCGAATTAAAAAGAGAAACTAGTCCACAATCTCACTAAACATAGCACTGCTATAGGGTGGACCATTTCAAACATTCACGATGTGAACCCCAATGTTTGTATCCATCGCATTCATTTGGAGGAAAACGCTAAGACTTCTTGTGAATCATAACGTCAACTTAATCCTACGATAAAAGAAATCGTGAGAGCTGAAATTTTAAAATTACTTGATGTGGATATTATTTACCCCATATTGAATAGTTAATGGGTCAGTTCAATCCATGTAATGCCGAAAAATTCTGGCGTCGACGTCATAAAAAATAGTGACGATGAGCTTGTACCCACCCGTAAACAAACCGAGTGGCGTGTTTGTATTGATTATAGAAAACTCAACATTTTCACTCGCAATGACCACTCCCCTCACCCATACATTGACCAAGTGCTTATACGCTTAGCAGGCGATGCTTACTACTACTTCCTAGACGGATATTCAGGGTACAACCAAATACCCATTGCCCCTAAAGGCCAAGAGAAGAATACCTTTACTTGTCCCTTCGTCACCTTTGCGTACTCTCATATTCCTTTTGGCCTAATGCACCTGCAACTTTTCAAAGGTGTATGACTAGTATTTTCAAAGACATGGTAGAGCGCTTTCTCGAAGTCTTTATTGATGATTTTTCCATTTTTGGTTCATCATTTGAATAATGCCTATTGCACCTCATTATGGTCCTTCAGCATTGTCAAAGAAAAAAAGTTGGTCCTCAATTAGGAAAAATGTCATTTCATGGTTAAAAAAAGGGTATTAGTTTAAGTCACATTGTCTATATCTCCGATATTGAGGTAGATAAAGAGAAAGATGACCTGATTACCACACTTCCCATTCCTAAGTTTGTTAAGGAGATTCGCTCCTTGTTAGGACATGGGGGCTTCTATCGGAGCTTCATTAAGGACTTTTCAAAATCTCTCAACCTTTAACAACCCTTTTATCCAAATATGTTCCATTTGCATTTAACGACGCCTCAAAACCGAGCTTACTTCCAATCCTATCATTCAACCTCCCAATTGGTCTCTCCCATTTGAGCTCATGTGTGATGCATCTGATTTTTCACTTAGTGTTATGCTTGGAAATAAGTTTAACAAGTACCCCCATGATATCTATTATGCTAGAAAACCCCTCCATAATGCTCAACTTAATTTCACGACCACCAAAAAGGAGTTATTGGCGGTAATGTTTGCTCTTGATAAGTTTTGGTCATATTTCATCTATTCCCCTATCATCGTGTACACTAACCATGCTTCTTTAAGGAACCTTCTTCACAAAAAGGATTCAAAACCATGATTGATACGGTGGATTCTCTTACTACAAGAGTTTAACCTAGAAATTTGCTATAAGAAAGGTTGTGAAAACATAGTCGCTGACCATCTTTCTTGAATTACTTCTACGTCTGACTCTAATAATGTTCCTATTTTTGAGTCATTTCCAGACGAACAACGTTTCTCTATCTCCACCTCGCCTTGGTATGTTGATATTGTCAATTTCCTTGTTACCGACCAACTTCCCAATCATTGGTCGAAACAGGATCGCTCCAAACTCTTAGTGAATGTGAATTTTTACTCTTACGATGACCAGTTCCTTTTCAAGTACTACACTGATCAAGTCATTCATCGTTCTGTTACCAGGTGTGAACAACGAAGTATTTTGTCCTTCTACTATGATGGTGCTTGTGGTGTCCATTTTAGCTCAAAGAAAATCTCTACCTAATTTTGCAAAGTGGTTTTTATTGGCCCACCCTTTTTCGAGATGCCCATCATTATTGCCAAGCGTATTCTAAATGCCAAAAATCTGGGTGTATATCTCAACGTCATGTGATGTCTCTCACACCCATCCTAGATGTTGAAATATTTTATGCGTGAGGTACTTATTTTATGGTACCATTTCCCTCCTCTCATGGTTTCCAATATATTCTAGTTGTAGTTGATTATGTCTCTAAATGGATTGAAGCAATCGCTTACCGCACTAATGACCATCAAGTTGTGGTCAAGTTTCTTAAGGAGTATATATTCACACATTTTAGAACCCCCAAATCTATTAATAGTGATGAGGGTAAGCATTTTTGTAATCAAGACTTTGAACACCATGTCAAAAAGTATGGTGTTACCCATAAGGCTGGTCTCTCTTACCATCCTGAGACTAGTGGTCAAGTTAAGGACTCCAACCACGAGATCAAGAAAATTCTTGAAAAACCCAGAAATCCAATAGAAAAGACTGGTCTTTATGCTTCAAAAAAGCACTATAGGCATGCCATATTGCTTATAAGACTCCGATTGGCATGTATCCTCATCGATTGGTCTTCGAAAAGCCTTGCTACCTTCCTATCGAGTTCGAATATATGCATATTAGGTTTTCAAGGCCTTTAATTTTGATATAGATGAGGCGGGAGTCCATAGGAAGCTACAACTTAATAAATTAGTGGAAATAAGACATGATGCCTATGATTTGTCCAAGAAGTATAAGGACAATATTAAGTTATCTATGACCAAAGCATCATGCAAAAAGAATTCCACCCTAGTCAAAAAGTTTTGTTATACAATTCTCGTCTTCATATCTTTCCTGAGAAATTGAAAACTAGGTGGTCTTGACCCTTCATTATTGAGTCAGTCACTTCTTATGGCTCCATCAATATTCATAATCCTAAGGATGGTAGCCTTTTTCAAGTCAGCGGTCAACGTTTGAATCCTTTCTTAGAGTTGGGCCCCACACTAATTGAAGAAATTAACCTTGTTGACCCAATCTAATTTTTCTGCCACCCCGTGATTTCATAGTTCTTATTTTTGGGTGAGTTTGTTCAGTCTAGATAAAGACGTTAAACTTAGCACTACCGGGAGGCAACCCATCATGTCCTGTTTCTTAGTAGGAGTCTTATCCTTTTTGGAGTTGGTGTTTCACACCACCCAATGCTTTACCATGTTTATAGACTTGTACACATTTTTCTCTCATCACTTATTCAGGTTTCATCTTTAATATGTGGTCCACTTCATTAACGGTTGATTATGCCAATATTTTTCCTGCCTTCTGCTCTAAATTTTAGAAATTGTAAGGACATTATTTTATTATCATGTTTACATTATTATATGTCTTATACCGTTACAACCATCAAAGACTTATTCAAGTTCAATTATGTATCAAGACGGATCCAAATATCAACATTCTTCAACAAAGACGCCTCCACGAGATTAAATTTGGTAAGGTTATGTTTAATTACATTAATGGTTCATTATAAGTGTTGAGATAATTTTTCTAAAATATTTTCAAACACTTGAAGCGTTGGTTTTCGTCAAAGAATTCTTTTCTAAGTGTTGAGGGGGAGTTTTTAATGAAATAAATTTTTTATATTTTCTAACTGTCGTTCGAGCGACAGGCAGAGGTCGTTCAAGCGACATGTTTCCTCGTTCGAGTGACAGAATGATCTCCTTCAAGTGATCCGATGAATCAACTTTCTATATAAAGTGTGTTAAAGGAATCAGTTTTCGTTAAGAAGACCTGACGTTTTTCATTCTACACAAACTATAAACCAGCAGAATACTTTCTTTTCTTCATTTAAGGGTTTAATCTTTTTTGTTTTCAATTCACAATATATCTCAATCTTTTAGTGAATTGTTTTGAAATCCAAGATTCAACTTTGGTTAAGTTACATATTTGTGGAGTGTTATCTTTACAGCTGACTGCAACTGTGTGTCGATTGGGAGTACTCGTGGGTGTTTCTGGATGAATTGGGACTGCACGTTCTTGTGGGTTGTTGCAGTTGCTCCATTGTTGACTCTAGGTTGCATGTCTATATGAGTATCCGCGCGATATTCATTGCGGATTTCATTGTGTATGTAAGTTGCGATTTATTATTCATAGTGAAATAAAAGGATTTACCCGAAAGGGTTTTCTTCCTAAAATTTGTGTGACAACAATTTTGTTTGTGATGGTTTGATTTCACTCACGTAGTTGCATGTTTTAGGGCCGAATTAAATTGGATTAAAAACTAACTCTAATTAAATAAGTTTACAATTGGAATTGTGAATTCTGTTCAAATCAGTATCACACCGCTTTTTCAAATTGGTATCAAAGCAGGTTTCAACAATTTATAGCGAATTCCTTTTTTCACAAAATTTTGTGATATTTATATTTTTTTGAAAAATTGCAATGTTTTCTAATGAAAACTTATATAATCGGTTGCCAATTTTTCATGGGTCTAATTATGCTTACTGAAAAGCTCGTATGAAATCTCATTGAAAAGCAATTGATGAGCACATTTTGGTAGCTTGGGAAAGAGGATGGACTCCTCCCACTGTCACCACAAATAATATCACTCATTTAAAACCCGTGGCAGACTGGACTGAGTATGAGTTTAGGTGGAGCACTTTTAATTTACGTGGGCTGAGTGTAATTTCTGGTGTCGTCACTCCTGTGGAGTTTCGACGTATTATGACATGCACCACATCGAAAGAAGCGTGGGATATTTTACAACTTACCCACGAAGGCATAAATGCGGTCAAAGACTCTAAAATTCAAAATTTAACTACTCGATTTGAAATAATTATCATGCTTGAGACTCAGTGTTTTGATGAGTTTTATGCACACTTGTCTGATATTATTAACACTAGTTTCAATCTTGGTGAGCATATTCCTGATGCACGAGTAGTTATTGATATGCCCAAAGTATACCTGACAGCTCGGAGGTACTAACCTCGGTCGGCATGACGGTCGAGGTTACCGGGGCTCAAGACTGACGATCAGCGGTCTCGTCTAGCACAAGGTTGGCTACGGTCGATGTTATTCTTTATCCCTCGATCAGGCAACGACCCAGATCTGCATAACTCATGGGGTTAGTTATCCATCAGGTCGTTCATAGTCGACATCACATCTACCTCATACATCAACCTCGGTTGGGTATCAGTCGAGGTCTGCAAAGACTCGTGGGTTCAGCCACCCTCCAACATCAGTATCGGCCCAAGCTGACGTTACAATCAAATGGTCGACATCAATAATGTTACATGGGACAACCATCTGGAAGCCCTATCATCGGCCCAGGCTGATGTTAAAACTCTTTCGACCTAACCTCGGCTAGCCTACCTGGCCGAGGTCATCATGAATAACCTCAGATAAAATAACGGTCAGACTTCACTAACCTCATACTCTGCCAGGCTGAGGTTGTACCAGTCAAGGACAAGGCCGAGCATTTGTAGGCGTATGCAAGGGAAAGAACACATGGGAAAAATCAGTTATAACCGAATCAATCCCCTCACGTGGGGGAATATTTCATCATCATTCTCTACATGTGACAGTGATAGATGTCTTCATTAGATTGGCTAGATCAACACACACATGCTCATTACATGCATGGGGGGTACATTACACCACTCAAACACTATATATACTTGTCTTCTCCTACCTTGATAAGGATCCGAAATGGCAACTGTGGATACACGCAATAAAGAACTATGGGCCTGGATGAGTAGCCCAGTCCTGGCGACCCAAAGTCCAGGCCCCTCATCTTTTATAATTGATTCGGTCTCCCCCCCAAGATCCCATGAAGGGAAGTTATGGGGGAAATGGAAAACATGGAGGAACCCATCACCTCCCCTCATCTACATGCACATGTATATATTAAACCCTAGGTTCAGGGAAAAAGGACAAGTTGTATTCTCTGTAATCACTCTCCGGAGTATATAGGAATAATATCGACTGCACCACTATGGACGTAGGCACATCTTGGCTAAACCACGTACATTCTTTGTTGTGTGATTGGCATTTTGTATTCCTTGTCCTCTTCTTGATAATCTTTCTCTCATATTTATTTATGTTGCATAACAACTGCATCCACAATTGGCACCGTCTGTGGGAAGCGTTTATCTTTCCCTGAGAAGAGCCCACATCAAGAAAGGAGTTTAAGATGTCTGGTCACAGCAGCAATGCCCCCCAAGCAGGAGATATTCAAGAGCCACTTGCTCCTCGCAGGATTAGGTCTGAAGTCTGAAGTCTGACGTTCAGATCAGAGAGCTCGCCTGGAAAGACCAGCCTTAGAAGAAAGTCAGGGACCAGCGAGGTCCACGCAGATATCTAGGTTGATTGATGCGTACGAGGAAAGGCTCCACGAGTAGAGGGAGTCTTCTCACAGATACGAGGCTGAGAATGCTCGCTTGAAAAGAAGACTGGAAAGACTAGAAAGGGAGCTCCACCCTGATAACCGGAGACGCCCATATCGCACTCCTAGCCCTCTGGCGAGCAAGTCTCGCAGCCGAGGAAGGAGCCCTAGGCGAGAATCTCAAAGGGACGAAGGAGGAAAATCAGACGACGACCTCCGCGAATAGCTACGAAGAGCTCGCCGCCAACAGGGCCCTACTCGCAGCGACGAAAACATACGAAACATGGTCCGTAGGGAGATGGACCAGCATCCCGCTCACCACGGAATAAGATCAACTAGAGAGCTCGCTAGGTGAGCTCTTAAAACCCAGATGAAGTCACCTTTCACAAGAGAAATCGAAGAGGATGAAGCTCCCAAGAAATTTGTCATTCCAAGGTTCAAGATTTACGACGGAAAGACTGATCCCATCGATCACGTCAGGCAATACCGACAGGCCATGACCCTCTGGAGTCACCGGGATGCCCTGATGTGTTGTATTTTCCCATCGAGCCTTCATGATGTAGCACAGAAGTGGTTCGAAAGGCTCCACCACCGGTCAATCAAGAATTTCAAATCCCTATCCGAACTCTTTACGGCCCGATTCATTACCAGTAGCTCCCATCCCAAAAGGATGGATGTTCTACTGACAATGAAGAAAACGCCTCAAGAGACCCTCCGAGAGTACGCAAAGAGGTACTGGGAGTTATTCAATGAGATCGAGGACTGCGCGGAGGAGGTGGCAGTGGCCTCCTTCAACATTAGGCTCCCTAGTTCTTCCCTCCTCTACCAATCCCTGACGAAGAAGGAAGCTTTGACTATTGACGACCTTATGGCCCGAATCGAGAAATACGCAAAGGTGGAAGATGTCACCCGCTCTAATACAGGAGAAAACGGTCGAGCTAAGCTCACTACCAGGGTAGGTGAGAAAACTGAGAACCAGAGGAAAGGAGGAAAGAACGGAGGAAAAAGTGGCTCCAAGAATGGAGGGAACCAGGCGGTCAACACCGTCCTCAAAGAACCAATTTACAAGGTTCTCGCGAAGATCAAGGATGAGCCATTCATCAAGTGGACCAGGAAGATGGGGGGAGATCCCTTGAAGAGGAACAATGCGTTGAGATGCGCTTTTCACAAAGAGGGAGGGCGAGCACTGCAAAGCTCTTAAGTCTCACCTCGAAGAATTAACCCAGTCCAGGCATTTGAACGACTTTGTGGAGAAAAGGGCAGAGAAAGTGACTGCCAACAGAGAGATGAGACCCGACAATGTGCTGGAGGATGATGCTGGACATGAGTTCGTCGTAATTCATGGAGTATGTGACGTCAAGCAGATACAAGGGAACTCAGCTTGAATGGAGATGAAAAAGCTTACAGCGGTAATGCAGGCTTTTCAAATCGATCCAGCAAAGTCACAGTCAGGAAAGCGTCGACGAGCAGAGGACGTCAACTATAACAAGCATATTGTTTTCACGAATGAAGATTTGATGGGAGTAAGGACCCCACATCATGATGCCCTGGTCATTACACTCAGGATAGCCAACTTTGACATCGACAAGCTGCTCATCGATCAAGGAAGCTCATCCGAAGTAATTTACCTCGACCTGTTCAGGAAATTGAAGTTGAGCATTGCCGACCTAAAGGAAGCTACTATTTCTTTGGTCGGCTTCGCTGGGAAAATGGCCATGCCCCTAGGCAAGATAGTGCTGCCAGTTCGTGCTGGGAACGTCTCCAAGATGATTGAGTTTTTGGTAGTTGACATCGAATCACCGTACCAGGCCATCCTCGGCAGAGGATGGATTCATGCAATGAAGGCTGTCTCCTCGACCTACCATTAGAAGCTCAAGTATGTAACCGAGCGAGGAGTAATGGAGATCCACGGCGACCAAGCGATGGCGAGGAAGTACTTCATAGCATCCATCAGACCAAAGCCAGAGAAGAAGGCCTGTCAACCCAGCGAGAAAGTTGAAGAGGGTGTGATACCTTCCAAATAGCAACCAAAATATGGAAGACCATGAGTAGAGGAGACCAGGCTCTTCCCCTCCGAGCGTGTCATCGAGGACCTGGTAGAAGTTATAGCCGAAGTTGGTGACAGTAGCAGAGTCTTCTTGATTGGAGCATCTCTCACCGATCAAGAACAGAAGGAGTTAACGACCTTGCTGAGACACAACGTAGATGTTTTCGCATGGGAACCATACGAGCTGCCTGGCATTGATCCTGATATGGTCTGTCATCAGCTGCACGTCGACCCCACATTCAAGCCATTCACGCAGAAGGCACGAAGAACTGCACCCGAGAAGGCTAAAGCGGTCGAAAAGGAGGTCGAAAAACTACTGGATGCAGGATCCATACGGGAAGTACAATTCCCCAAGTGGTTGTCCAACCCAGTAGTAGTTCCAAAGAACAATGGGAAGTGGAGAGTTTGCATCGACTTCACTGACCTCAACAAAGCATTCCCTAAGGATAGTTTCCCCCTCCCAAAGATAGACCAACTAGTAGATGCCACTGCAGCTCATGAGCGAATGAGTTTCCTGGACACATACTCAGGATATCACCAGATCCCGTTGTATTCCCCAGACCAGGACAAAACGGCACTTATCATGACGGTTGGGTTGTATTGCTACAAGGTCATGCCATTTGGGATCAAGAATTCAGGGGCAACCTACCAGCGGCTGGTCACAAAAATGTTCAAGGATCAAATGGGAGACACAATGGAGGTCTACATCGATGACATGCTCGTTAAGAGCAAGAAGAAGGAAAATCACCTCTCAGACCTGTCAAAGACCTTCGAAATCCTCAGGAAGTACTGAATGAAGCTTAATGCGAGCAAGTGTTCCTTCGGTGTCCAGTCAGGAAAATTTCTTGGATACTTGGTCGGTAAGAGAGGCATAGAAGCTAATCCGGACCAGATCGATGCAATTAATAGGGTACAACCCCCTCGAACAGTCCGAGATGTGCAGAAGCTCACTGGAATGCTCGCTGCCTTAAATCGCTTCATTTCCAAATCCTCCGAGAAGTGCAAGCCTTTTTTCCAGCTTCTAAAAGGGAGTAAACCAATAGAATGGAGCCCAAACTGCTCGCGAGCTTTGGACGAGCTCAAGTCTTACTTAAGCTCTCCACCGCTGCTTGTCATACCACAGCAAATGGATTCTTTGTACATGTACCTCTCGGTATCCAGTCACACTGCCAGCTCGGCGTTAATATGCGAGGTCGCAGGAATCCAACACCCCGTCTACTACGCGAGCAAGACCTTATTAGACGTCGAGCAAAGTTACCTGCCATTGGAGAAGCTCACCTTTGCACTAGTGATAGCCTCGAGGAAACTGAAGCATTATTTCGAAGCTCATACTATCATGGTCCTTACATAGCACCCCCTTAAGGCGGTCCTAAGAAAAGCGGATTTGTCGTGAAGATTGTCTAAGTGGTCAGTCGAGCTCAGCAGGTTCGACATCCAATTTCAACCAAGGACCGCTATCAAGGGTCAGATCCTCGCTGATTTCATAGCTAAATTTACTGGCAAAGAACTCCCCATCCAACCTCAACCAATAAGGCAAAAAGAGGACCCAGCAATAGTGGAAACTTGGAAACTATTCGTTGATGGATCCTCCAACTCAAAGGGGGCAGGCGTAGGCATCGTTCTCATCACCCCAGAAGACACCATCCTTGAGCAAGGAATCAGGCTTGGATTTGCAGCCTCCAACAAAGAAGCAGAGTACGAAGCCTTAATAGCCGGTCTCCAAAAGGCACAAACTCTGGGAGCAAGACGTTTACAGGTGTTCGGTGATTCTCAACTAGTCTCCAATCAGATAAGTGGAGATTACAATGCGAAGGATGAAAGAATGGAAGCCTACCTCACCCTGGTGAGGAAACTAATGACGAGATTTGAGGAGATCAACATCCAGCAGTTTCCCAGAGGGCAAAACAGTCATGCTGACGCCTTAGCAGCCCTAACCTCGGCAGTTGATTCTAGCCTTAAAAGGGTCATTCCCATCGATTTCCTCATTTGTCCAAGCATTAACCACAACAGCAAGCTGCCAAACGTGGAGCAAATACTCCAGGTGGGATCAGCCCCCAGCTGGATAGACCCCTTAAGAGACTATTTAAAGGAGGGCACACTCCCCGAGGACAAGAAAACCGCCCATCAGATAAGAGTCAAAGCTGCTCGCTTTCACTTATCCACAGGAGGCGACTTGTATAAGAAGTCCTTCTCCAGTCCCTACCTTAGATGCATCCACCAAGGCGAGGTCGAGCAAGTGCTGCGCGAGCTTCACGAAGGAATCTGTGGAAGTCATGTCGGAGGAAGGTCTCTAGACTTTCGAGCAATGAAGTAAGGCTATTGGTGGCCATTTATACAAAAGGACTCCGCAGTATATGTCCGTAAATGCCCAAAATGCCAGCTTCACGCTCCAATGGTCCACCAACCAGCCAGCGACCTAAAATCCCTAACCAGCCCGTGGCCCTTCGCCCAATGGGGGATGGACATCGTGGGACCACTACCCACTGCTGCCGATAATCGCAAATACCTGTTGGTTGCAACTGACTACTTCACCAAATGGATCGAGGCAGAACCATTGGCAAACATCTGAGACGCTGACATGATAAGATTCATATGGAGGAATATAATCACTCGATTCGGAATCCCCAGAACCATCATCACTGATAATGGGACACAATTCGAGAGTGGCCCCTTTCAGGACTTCTGTAACGAACACGGGATCAAGCACAACTTTAGTTCGGTGGCCTACCCTCAGAGCAATGGGCCAGCAGAAGCTTCCAACAAAATTGTGATCGATGGATTGAAAAAGCGACTAGAGCGAGCCAAGGGCGCATGGGCAACCGAGCTACCCCATGTTCTATGGGCATACCGAACAACTCCTCGGCGAGCAACGGGAGAAACCCCATTTTCGCTAACATATGGCATGGAAGGAGTCATTCCACTAGAGGTGGGCTTGCCAACAATGAGATCCGACCTTATCGACCAAGGCCAGAATGATGGAGCGTTGCTCGCTGAACTCGACCTCGCCGACGAGCGTAGGGAACTGGCGCTGGTGAAGCTTGCGAGCTATCAGCAACAGCTCGCAAGGCATTACCACAAAAGGGTTAACCCGTGAAGATTCCATGTTGGGGACTATGTTCTAAGGAAAGTCCTGGGCAACACAGTAAGGTCATCAAACGGTAAGCTAGGCCCAAACTGGGAAGGACCCTTTAAAGTAACTAGGGGCGACCTACAAGGTGCATATCATTTGGAAACGATGGAAGGAAGAGAGATACCATGAGCATGGAATGCAGCTAATCTCAAGAAATTCTATTTTTAGATTTTCAAGGAATTATATTGTTGAATCTTTTTCTTGTATTTGTTATGTGAAAGGAACAATTCATTCCCCTTATTACTAATGAAATCAGTAACTGCATTTTATCACACATCTTTTCCCAAATCACAGGCACGATGGTCGATATAGCAGGGGGATACCCCTCCTCAGGTCATCGTCATGAAACACGAGAGGCCTCTTAGCATTGCCCCTGGCAACATATAAATCCCTACAGAGGATTCTTAGGCAATGCGACTAGATTTTATACTGGCCATAAAACCAACTTTGGTTGAGCAAAATCCTGACCGAATGAAGACATCCAATACCAGGTGTGTCCTCGCCAATTGCCCTACTTAGGCCTAAGGGAGTGTGACGACACAACCTAAAAGTTAAAATGGGGCACAATGGTATTTTGATACTGTACTGGACTGGGGGGACACTTGCATGGCAAAACAAAAAAAATTATGAAACAGCAGAAATATAAAAAGATTGGATGAACACGTTTAGTCGTTAAAATTGCCCAAAACACGAACTCTTCATTAATCTCTTATATTTACAACAGTGATAATACATGTTTAGTCGGCAAAGCTCGCCCAAAGCATTTACATTATCAAAAAAGACAAAAGAATAACAACTTGATTATATTTACCACAACGATAATACACGTTTAGTCGGCGAAGCTCGCCCAAAGAGTTTACATTAACAAAAGAAAAACAAATTGCAAAAAAATTCAAGAAGGTGGAAGCCTCCGAACAAGATAGTCTGCCACTCTAGCTCTTCGTCCATCATCAGGAGCAGGAACCATCTCTTCCACGACCTCATCTGCATCCAACCCTAATAGTTGTCGAGGAATAACATCAATGGGGATCCATTTATCATCCCTCCTGAATGGATTGGGCATCAGAGTGGAAGAGGACATCTCGTGATGGTACCATAACATCGAGTTAATCGGGACCTGAAGCTCTTTCATGGCACTCAACCACCCTTTGATGAAAGAAAGTTCCTCGAACTCGGATAGTCTTGTGGGAGCATCTAGCCAGCCTTGATCATACCCGTCAGCCCACGCTTGTCGAGGACCTCTCTTGAATAAATGCCAAAATCGAGTAACGTCCCTTTGAAGCCCAGCAGCAGTTACGTATGCTCGGCGGACATCATCACGGAGCTCTTCCATCTCCTTATCCCGCTATTCTTCTGATTCCCTGTTCCTGCCCCTGGTGCTCCTACCAGCTCACGGGAGGGGAGGATAAGTGGAACCTCGCGGCATAGGAGGAGTATGTCCAGCTCGCAAAGACGAGGAGCCTTGCAGAACCGCTGAAATAGTGCTCGGCGCATGCTCTCTAAGTTGCAGGACTTCCCTCCGCAGGTTTTCATTCTCCTGCTGCAGGAATTCCCCAACTTGATTTATCTCGGTGGCCTCCAGCAACCTAGCTCTCAGTACATTAACTTCCTCTTGTACAGAGGCACCAATGCCTTCCATATCCTGGAGCCTGTCCTTCAGCCTAGCCATTAGCTCGGACTGCTCCTTGTACTTTTGATTCCTTGACCTAATAGACTTGCAAATCCTAACAAAGGCCTGACGAACCTGAGGACTGGCATTGGGACCAAGAGTCCTGCCCAATTGAGATGTGGCAGGAATATACTCTTCTACATCAGTCAACTACAAGACATAAAAGGGAAAGGGAAAGAAAAATCAATCAATGCATTGGAAAAAGAAGCCTTTTATTTCATTAATAAAGGTCAAGTACATCGAGCAGAAATGGAAAAATTACAAGCAGAAGTACAAAAATAATCCTAATAGAAAATTAACTAGCAACCTCAGGCTGCCTAGAGGTGGCTAGTTGCTTCCCCTTGTCAGCAGCAGTAGAGGCATCCCCCTCTACAAGGATGCCCTCATTCGCCTGGGCAGGACCAGCATCGGTAGGAGTTATCTGAGAAGTAAGATCAACATCCTCGATGGCTGGGGCAGGGACTTCTTCGTCCACGGTTAGCCTTGGACCCGGATCATGCTCGTCGAACAGAGGAGACTCAGCATCAACACCAGCAGCTAGGAGGACCTTGTTCCAGCCCTTCTTGAAGTGCAAATGGTTGATATAGCCTATCTGAACTTCGGCGTCTTCATAGGCAGCAGTCCACCCAGAGTTGTATGAATCCTCCTTGATGGTGGCTACCTGGGACTCCTTCTCCTTCAACTGCTCGGTCAGAGCCTTGTTCTCATCCACAATCCCCAGCTTTCTCGAGCAGACTAAGTCATAGGCCTGCCTCAGCTCGCTCAGCTCCTTAACCGCCGCATCCCTCTCTCGGTTGGAATTGATAAGGGCCAGATCAGACGAAGCTCGGGCGGCATCAGCAGCCTTCAAATCAACCTCCATCCGAGAACCCCTGACTTTCATAACGGACTTCTGCTGCTCCAGCTCGCCATTCATTCTCACCAACTCATCGTGAGAACGGTAAAGCACGGCGAAGTCAGTCACAAACTGCCAAAAATAAAGAATACATCAGTAAGGAGAAACAATTAAAACTTGTTAAGGAATTAAAAAAGAGAGAGAACCTTAAAAGGATAGTCTCTGGCTAGCCTGAAAGGCTAATTGGTCAGACCCCAGCGCCCTCTGGCGATCTGCAGGAAGAACTTCCCTCTCGAGCAGCGCAGGAGACAGCTGAGGAGAAGTGGCAACCGAGGCCCCCTCGGTCAAAGCAGACACCGGGACCAAGGCTTGCCCAGCCTTCGTCCTCGACTCCATCCTCCTCCTCTATTCCTCTCTCTCCCTCTCCATCCTCTTCCTCTCCTCCACTCTCTTCTTTTCCTCCATCTTCTTTCTCTCCTCCTCCTTCTTTCTCTCCCTCTCTCTCACCTGCTCTTCCTCTCTCCTCTTCCTCTCTTTATCCTAAGTGGAAGATCGAGAACCAGTAGCCACGGCCCCAGAAGAAGACTTTTGTTTCTTTGACCTCTGTGCAAGAAGCACATGGTCCTCATCATCATCGTCTCTAATTAGGTTCTTCCTTGGAGGCATCTCTTTGCCTGAACTGCTGGAAGTGCTCGACGATTCTCGAGCTTCAGAATCCTCTTCAGAAGAACTGCTACTGTCAGAGCTCCCTCCACCCAAATTACTCGCAACTCCTACAGGCTCACTCTCAGAACTGCTCTCCTCTTCGTCCAACTGGATAGGCTCAGCAGTAGTCTCCTCAAAAGAATCAAACTCTGGAACACTATCCACAGGCCGTACTATGAATCTAGAGCCTGCGTTCCTGTACTCGAGAAAAAAGGAAGCAGACCTGGGATGCTCGTCGTCACCCAAAGCCTCTCTGATATTCCAAGCTTTCACCAACTCCGAGATACGAACCTCGCTGAGAGCAGGCTCCAAATTCTTTGTCCTCGCTGTGGGAGAAAAAGCAAAGAGAGGTTAGAAAAGTCACAAGTCAGCAAAGGTTGAAGCAACAGTACAATGTCTACCTATATATTCTTCCCCGTAAAAAGGGACGGTGAACCTCTCAGACCTCGACCCTTCATACTGGGGAGGGAACTACCAATTCCTAACAAGGAAACCCTCTTGCCAGTAGTCCTTATGGGAATCAGGTAGGTTTACTACCAATACCCTATCAGGACTCCTAGCTTTGAGGTATAAGACACCTGAGCTAGTTCGAGAGAAGGAATAACAGAAACAGATCTCGGCAAGTCCTAACCTAGTACAATACAAATGGTTTATTCTATGGACGCCATTTACTATCTTCCACACATTGGGCGAGCACTGTGCGGGAACAATATTGAAATAACCAAAAAAATGCAGAAATAGATCATTAGGGGGAAAAGTAAGTCCCCCCTGGGAGAGCAACAAAACATGGATCCAGTGGGCATCCTCTATATCCCTAACGTTCCTAGGAGGGGAGGCACAACATTAAATATCTACCCACTCAGGAATATTGTAGAACTTCCTGAACTCAAAGATTGACCTATTTCCAATCTTCGCCATTGAAAAACTCAAGAAATTCTACAAACCAAAGAGAAAGTGCGAAGAAAGGGCACGAGAAACTTACAAAACAGAAGATCGGTTCGAGTGATGAAGAAGCATGAGCTCAAGACGACTAAGAAGCAATGGGAATGGCGATTCAGAGAAGAAGGTACGAGGCGCTAGAGTTCTCAGAAGAAGGAAGAGTACTGGAAAGGCTGAAACGATGGAAGAAAAAGTGGCTATCCCAACAAACCTTCAATTCTAATCATAGCGCACAGATAGCGAAGCGAGTGCCGCCAAAGCAACTTCACAGTTTTCGAAGAATCACAAATCAGCCATAATGGATGATCATTTAAATCCATTGGACCCATAAACGCGGCCCAACAAATTTAGGGGCAATTATGGATACCCGAAATAAAGAACTATGGGCCTGGACGAGTAGCCCAGTCCTGGCGGCCCAAAGTCCAGGCCCCTCATCTTTTATAATTGATCCGGTCTCCCCCCACGATCCCATGAAGGGAAGTTATGGGGGAAATGGAAAACATGGAGGAACCCATCACCTCCACTCATCTACATGCACATGTATATATTAAACCCTAGGTCCGGGGCAAAAGGACAAGTTGTATTCTCTGTAATCACTCTCCGGAGTATATAGAAATAATATCGACTGCACCACCGTGGACGTAGGCACATCTTGGCTGAACCACGTACATTCTTTGTTGTGTGATTGGAATTTTGTATTCCTTGTCCTCTTCTTGATTATCTTTCTCTCATATTTATTTGTGTTGCATAATAACTGCATCCACAGCAAACCCAGCCGAAACTCTGTCAAATTACACAGTAGAGAGAGAAAGCTTGAGAGATTGTATCCATGGCCATTAGTGCCTTATTTTAGTGACCTTACTCACTCACTTGCACTATGGACGTAGGCCTAATTGAATGAACCACTATTATATTGGTGTTCATCCACTTCTCCTCATTTCACTCTCTTATATTTAGTATATTCTTGTGCTGCCATTATTGTCACTGATTTGATCTTGCAAACACCTTGACGGGTGGTGTTATTTCGAGCATCATCATTTTAGCACTGTCTGTGGGAACGAGAAGCTGTCTCTTCCTCTTTTTCTGCTTAACCTCACCGGAGACTCTGGTGGTGAACTAGGTCTCCCCCTTTGCGTGGAGTCGTTTCACCATTGAAAGAGTTCCTTTAAGGTATTAAGCTCATTTCTTCACAATATCTTTTGCTTTAACGTATGGCACCGGAGTTACCACCACCTCCTCCACCATCCGACGCGGGAGGACCTAGTTCCAGCTAGGCACCACCCCAGTCCGAAATGGGTGAGGTGGCGGCGACCTTGAAGTCATTGGTTGTAACACAGCAAGCGATGAAGGAGAAATTCGCACAGCTCACTCAAAATATGATGAGGCCACCTGGGGTCTCATCGGAAATGATTACTCCGGTAGCTGTTCAACCTAATCCTGAACCCAGGGGACCACCCCAGGCATCGCGAAAAGACCAAGCTACTCCTCATCAGAGGAGGGACGTTACTGACCTTAGACGTTTACGGCTGGGGAGGTAAGGACACCCTTGCCCTGAGGATTCGTATGATGATATGGAGGCAGAAGATTCTCCAGAGGGATGTTGGGAGTTGTATGAGGTTTCGAATAACAAGATACATCCTATCCAGTAGAGCAGAGGTTGTGGGGGCAGAAGAAATGAGGGTGCCCAACAAAGAGGATCAACTTTTCATCGCTTGAGCAGAGGGTCGGCCTTTTAAAGGCTCGGCCCAATTAATGACCTAAGACAGAGGTTATCCAGGTCACGAAGTGCCACTGGCTCTCAAAGGGAAGAAGGGGGACCTCAGCCTCATCAGGGTCGACCTCATCAAGGTCGAGACAATGGTCAAGAGGTCAACAGCCGACGTCGTGAAGCAGCTGAGGAGGTTGGGGATAACCTCGGCCAGGCTGACGTTGCAAGACCATGGAACGATTCCATTCAATGTCTTGAAGAGAAGATAGGGGACCTCATCAAAAGTAGAGACCCATTGCAAAGAGGTTTCTCAGAGGGTTCCCCATTTGTGGCCAGGATAGTGAGCTTCCCAACCCCTGCCAAATTCAAGCCACCTACGGTGTCTCCCAAGTATGATGGTAGTACCAACCCAATCATCATATTGAGATGTACCAGTCTATGGTGGATATCTATTCAATCCCAAATCAGATGAAGTGTTGTGCCTTCTCTGGGACTCTGATGGGAGATGCACATAACTGGTTCACCTCTCTTCCGAAGAACTTTATCGAGAACTTTAAGGGCTTGGCTGAACGGTTCATTCACAATTTCTATTTTGGGGTAAGACCTCAAAAGAAGATCACACATCTGATGTACATCAAACAAGGCAAGAACGAGAGCCTAAGAGACTACATGGCCAGATTCAATAAAGAAAAATTAGAGGTTGAAGATTATAAAGAGAATATAGCTATGACCGCCCTCATAGGAGGAATCTAGAAAGGGAAGTTATTGTGGAAGCTTGCTGAAGACCCTCCCAAGTCCATGGCAGAGCTATTGGCAACTGCAGGGAAGGTCATGAATGCTGAATAGGCCATGCCCGCAAAGTATGAGGATGAGAATGGAAGTGGCAGTGGGAAGTTCCAAAGAAAGAAAGAGGGAAAAATAGGTCTACAGGTGTCAAATTTGCACATTATACTCCTCTAACTATGAGATGCGAACACATCCTCAACGAGATCAAGAATGATTAGTCCCTGAGATGGCCAGAGAAGCTGAAGGCTCCTCCGCATAAGAGAAATAAGAATTTGTGGTGTGAATTCCACCAAGACCACGGGCATATGATGGACAAATGCTTCACCTTAAAGGATGAAATCGAGAAGATGTTGAAGTCCAAAAAGTTAAGGAAGTATATCGATGGCAAGGCTCCCAAGAGAGGAAGAGATGAGCCTAAAAAGAAGACAAACGACAGGTGACGAGATGAAACCCCAGCGAGATTAAATAAGGCCTCCGATGGTGATGACGAGGACGATCCAGACCTCCCACCAAAGGATGACGATTCCCTTGTGAAGAGGGTTGGAATGATCTCCTTCGGTGTTAACACCATATGTGGAGGACTAGCAGGGGGTGGCTCTGAACTAGCCCACCATAAATCTCATATGGAAGAGGCTAAGGAAGTGACCAAAGTAGAGGTTGTGAATCTGGCATCTTCAGAGGCCAAGAAGAAGAAAAAGAAGGTAGATATGGATACTCTTATAATTGGATTCTCCCAGATCAACTTCAAAGGTATCTTAGCTCCTCATGATGACCCTTTGGTAATGACAACAAGAAAGCATGGATTTGAGGTATAGAGAATCCTCGTAGATAGAGGAAGTTCAGCGGACATAATGTTTTGGCCATGTTTTAAGAGCCTAGGCCTCGGTAGAGAAAAATTGGTACCCTATCGTCATTCGTTGATGGGATTTAGCGGTGAAAAGGTTCATCTATTGGGCATGTATGAGATAGATGTACGAATGGGAGACGAGTGGCCTAAGAGGTTGACCAGGAAGAACAATTTTTTCGTTATGGACGAAAATGTCTTCTCAGCTTATAACCTCATCATAGTAAGAGTAGCCCTTAAGGAGTTTAAGGCTGTGCCATCGACGATCCACCAAATGCTGAAATTCATGACCCCTATGGGGTAGGGGAAGTGCAGGGTGATCAGACCTCGACACGATAATGCTACTTCAACTCGGTGGAAGATAAAGAGGCCCATAAGAGGGAAACAACCAAATATAACATTGATACACTTGATCCTGGAGATGAAACAAAATTGAAAAAAGGAGAGGCCACAGAAGAGGTAAAATCCATCGTCCTCATTGAGGACGAACTAGAAAAAACCATCCAAATCAGTAAAGTCCTAAAACTCGAGATCAAAGAAGAGATGATAAGATTTTTGAAGAAGAGGCATAGTGTCTTCGCTTGGAGCCACGCAGACATGTCTGGCATCGATCCGGAGGTTATGTGCCATAAACTTAACGTGGCAGAAGATGCTAAGCCAATCAAACAAAGACTAAGAGTTTACTCCAGGTAAAAGTATGATGTCATCTGGGAAGAGGTCAGAAAGTTAGAAGAGGCAGAATTCATCAGGGAGGTGATATACCCAGAGTGGTTATCAAACGCCTTCATTGTGCCTAAGGCTAATGAAAATGGAGGATGTGTGTAGACTTCACTAACCTGAATAAGTCTTGCCCGAAAGACAGTTATCCTTTACCACGGATTGATCAGATAGGAGATGCCACGGCAGGTCATGAACTTATGAGCTTCATGGATTCGTATTCAAGCTACAATCAGATCTTCATGGATGCTGAAGACTCAAAAAAACAACATTCATCACAGACAAAGGGACCTATTGCTATAAGTTCATGCCCTTAGGCTTGAAAAATGCATAGGCCATGTATCAACGTCTTGTAAATAAGATGCTTGAAGATCAAATTGTCAAGACCATGGAGGTATATGAAAATGATATGTTGACGAAGAGATTGAAGGCCTACACTCATGTAGCCGACCTGGAAAGAACTTTTGACACCATGGACATGTACAGGATGAAGCTCAATCCTGCCAAGTGTGTCTTCAGAGTAGGAGCTGGAAAGTATCTTAGATCCATTATCAATCATAGGGGAATAGAGGCCAACTCCGAGAAAAGACGTTCACAGGCTCACTGGAAGTATAAAAGACGTTCACAGGCTCACTGGAAGACACCAAGCACTTAACAGATTTGTTTCCAAAGCTATGGACAAGAGTCTTCAATTTTTTTAAGGTGCTTAGAAAGGCTTTCGAATGGGACGAAGAGTGTGACAAGGCCTTTAAACAACTCAAGTCCTACCTCGGATCCCCACTGCTCTTATCTCGACCCATTCAGGGGGAGAAGTTGTATGTTTATCTTCCAGTCTCGGAGGTACTTATAAGTGCAGCCATAGTACGGGAAGATGTTGGGGTACAAAGGCCTGTATACTTCAATAGTAAGGCCCTCCAAGGGTCTGAACAGAACTATCCTAGAATGAAGAAGTTGGCCTACGCTTTGATACACACTTCCAGGAAGATGAAACCTTATTTCCAAGCCCACTCTATAGTCATCTTCACTGACTCCCCACTAAGGCAAGTCCTCCACAAGCCTGAGAAGTCAGTCAGATTGATGACCTGGGCCATCGAGCTGGGAGAGTATGACCTTATTTATCAACCAAGTGTGGTAATTAAAGGGTAGGAACTCTTAGACTTTGTTTCTGAGTTCACTTAGGAAGAGGATGAGATTGAGAATAATCCAGAGATCGCAAAGGAATCAAACAGTAACGTTTTTTGAAACCCGAAAGAGGTTGTGTCTGGTAGAGCCATAAAAGGAATGGCTGAGAATGAGGAAGACAGGTACCTTTTCAAGTAAGGAGCCCTGTCAGAGGGTCACTTCTCTTCAGATGAAGATATTTGGAACCTCTTCGTTAATGGGTCTTCTTGTGAAAGTGGAAGCGGTGCAGGGCTGATATTGTCAGCTCTGGATGGTACCGACGTTGAATATGCACTAAGGTTCAACTTCAAAGCATCGAACAACGAGTCAGAATATGAGGCCTTGATAGCAGACCTCTCCTTAGCAAAAGCCTTTAGAGTTGGCCGACTCCTACTTCATAATGACTCGAGGTTGGTTGTCAACTAGATACTTGGAGTACATGAGGCCAAGGAGAAAAGGATGGCGAAATAACTGAAGAGGGTAAGAATGATGCTAGAAGGATTAGAAGAGGTAAAGATGAAGAGAGTACCTCAACAAGACAACAGTCATGCATATGCATTAGCAAGGTTGGCTCCAACAACAAAGACAGACATCAAAAGGATAGTACCAGTCTAAATCTTGTTCAAACCGACCATTGAGGATGAAGAGGTTGCCAGCTCTTACCTCAACTTGAACCTAGGAGTATCAGAGAGGGAAAGCTATCGGAATCAAAGATGGAAAGGAGTAAATTGAGGTACATATCTACAAAGTTCTCAATAGTAGGAGAGGTCCTATATAAGAAAGTATTTCTACTGCCTCTTCTCAGATGTGTCCATCCTATGGAGGTCCCCCGCGTCCTACAGGATATACAAGAGGGTTCTTGCTCCAGTCACATAGGAGGAAGACCTTTAGATAAGAGGATAATTATGCAGGGATATTGGTGGCCGACCTCGGCTAAGGACGCTGCAGCCTATGTGAAGAGGTGTGACAAGTGCCAGAGATTCTCCACTATCCCTCATCAACCTATGACATCGATCAGTTCCCCTTGGCCATTTGCGATATGGGGGATTGACTTGGTGGGACCATTGCCAAGGGCTGCGAATAATTATCTATTTCTGATAGTAGCGATTGACTACTTCTCTAAGTGGGTAGAGGCTGAGATGATGATCACGATTATAGAGAAGA
The DNA here is from genome assembly GCA_949130495.1 of Sambucus nigra. Taxonomy (NCBI): domain Eukaryota; kingdom Viridiplantae; phylum Streptophyta; class Magnoliopsida; order Dipsacales; family Adoxaceae; genus Sambucus; species Sambucus nigra. The sequence goes on from OX422219.1 coordinate 428,234,751, forward strand.
AAACCTTTTAGTTTATCTGAAAGAGCATCATGTGCAGGCATGGTCTTCCGAACACCCTCATCTCAAACAATGGAACCCAGTTCAAGAATTCTTCCTTGGAGAAATACTGCGAGAGAGTCAGAATCAAGCAATTTTTCTCTTCTACGGGCTGACCCCAGGTAAATGGGAAAACTGAGGTCACGAACCGAACGATCCTCGATGGGATGAAGAAGAGGTTGGAAGAGGCCAAGGGGAAATGGACGGAAGAGGTTGGGCCTACAGAACAACGATAAGGACACCAATGGGGGAGACCCAATTTCTATTAGCACATGGTTCAGAAGTCATCATACCTACAGAAGTAGGACTCCCCACTCACAGAGTTCAGTCTTGTAACCCCGAGAAAAATAGAGAAGAGAGAATACCTGACCTAGATTTGATTGAGGAAAGGAGAGAAGACACCGAGATCAGACAGGCAGCCTACCAGTAGAGAACAGAAAAGTTCTACAATCAAAGGGTGAAATCAAGAGAGGAGACCTGGTGTTGAAGAAGACGTTGCAAAAGATAAACAAGCTTCACCCGAATTGGCATGGTCCCTATAAAGTTGTCGATCAGGTTGTACCCGGTACCTACCGGCTAAAAAATCTCAAAGGGGAACCTTTCTCCAATCCATGGAATGCTGATCACCTGAAGAAGTACTACATATGATGTTACAATTTTTTCTATGTAAATATATCATGTTATTAAGAGAATATTAATGAGAAGAGCACTTCTCGTGTCGATACATTGTTTGGATTGCTTTATTGGTGAAAATTATGGGGGTAACATCTTAATTGGATGACCTCAGACCTTAAACATCATAATTTGGTAACAAGGTCTGAGGTGAAACATCTTAGTTTCATGACCTCAGACCTTAAACATCATTAATTTGGTGAAATTTATGAGGGTAACATATTAGTTTGATGACCTCAGACCTTAAACATCATTAATTTTATGAAATTTGTGAGGGTAATGTAACAACCCGAGGTTTTGGAGTCGACAATTAATTTATTTTGGGAGAAATAAATAATATTTTATTAGAGAAATAATTAAGCTGGCAATTAAAGTCAAAATTTGGAGTTGTTAGAAAGTGTGTCGAATGGAAATTCTGAGGGTACCATAGTGTCCGGAAGGGTCGAGAAAGTCGAAATGACTGTACTTGGAGTCTATTTGGGTTCCGAAATAAATTAGGACCGTTTGACTCGAATTAAAGTCACCGAGTCATTTAAAGTGTGTATTATCATTTAAAGATGTGTATTTTGGGATTTAGGCTTATTAAGCCTACGGGAGATATTTCTCCAAAAGAGAGAAAGAGAGAAGAAGAAAGAAGAAGAAAAGGAAGGAGAAAGGAAAGAAAAAGAGTATTTTCAGGCCTATACGCGATTACAAGGCAGATTCAGACCCTACGAACCCGAGGCAAGTGATTAAACTTGCTAAATAATTATTGTGTATCAATTATTGCATGATTTGTGGATTGAATTTTGGGTTTTAGGTTTAAAATTGTTAAAACCTAACTTTTCGGAAACACCTTAGATTTGTAGTATATAAATGGATTTAAGGTTAGAAATTAGTTTATAAGTATTCTAGTATGAACATTAATGATATATTTGTGTTTGGTTTGAAAAGAAATGGAGAGGAAATGATAAATATGAATTTTGGGATTTTTGGCTTACTAAAAAGTAGCCATTTTCGAGCCTCCAAGTAGGCCGAATCGATTCGGCCCCCTAGCCGAATCGATTCGGAAATATGCAGGTGCCCAGGTCTGAGTGACCGAATCGATTCAGACTCCAGCCAAATCGATTCGGCCTGAGACAGAGTCCCAGGTCTGATGACCCGAATCGATTCGCCTTCCAATACCATTGTCTTTATGATTGTATATATACACAATAAACTCGGTTAACCGTGCTTGTCACTCGTAGCACTAGCCTATACTTCCAGTGTCTAAACACGACTCTCAATTATTAAATAGCAACGTATTTAATTAATCAATCTCTCACAATAATATTTTGGACACGTAACCATTCTTATCAAGCTCGTATCCCCTTTTTAATCAAATTTTCATCACAAATTCCTAATTTAATTTTTCGAGTATTACTGTCTCTAAATATTCTAAATTTCGCCCCGGATATATCTCAATCATCATAAGGTATTTAATCACTGTTATATTAATATTTCCTGAGGTCCTAAATCATGTACAAACATTCTAAATCCATCTGAACCCAACCAAATCAAAAATTCCATTTAAATACCCAAACTGGGCATAACATGGATGTCGAACCGGTTCGGCTTGAGGGCGAATCTTCGCCCTCTGTAGAACAGCCCCAATTCTGCTTATTTTGAATTTCTGTAAGGTTTTCCCAATTTAATCCACCAAGAATTTCAATCTCATCAAGAATTCTCATTCTCTATAAATTCTAAACATGAAAGTAACTCATTTTCATATTCAATTCATATATACATGATCAACTACATGGGATTCAACATTATATTCAATAATTGTGAAATTCTCAATACCATCACAATAATTCATAAATTCCCAATCTTTTTAATCAAGATTTAATCTTTCTACATGGGATCCTATTTTCATATTTCAATTCATATCATTCACATCTCAATTCTATGAACTCGTGTATTAAAAACCCATTTTCATATGAATCCTACCCCTAAATAAATTGACCCAATTATAATATGAATTGACATACAACCATAAATTACTAAGCAAGTTAATCACTTGCCTTAATCACTTGTAGAGTCTGAATTTGTATGAAGAAATACATTTGGTGATGATCCCATCCCAGAATCATCCCACCACCTTTTCCCAATTGATCCTGTCTTGATTCTTTTTATTTTCCTCATGAAATTCTTTGAGTTTCCTTCTCTTTTCTCTCTAAATTCTCCCTGAGGATTTTAGTATGACAAGGAAACCTTTTGATATGATCAAGTGGCTAATAACTTAACCCTAACCTTTCATTAAATAAACCTAATCTCGCTATTAGGTTAACATATATTTTTGAATGACTCGAATACCCCTATGCAGGTCCCGTTTAGTCAAAAATCCCCAATCACTACCCCTAGGTACTTAATTTTGACTATTTTGATCTATTTCGGATAAATCGTGCACTCAAAATCATCATCCGCGTCACCCATCATCAATTTACCATCATATTCCCAACATGACCCCACACGCGCTTCTCAAATAAGGTACTATTAACCCGTCAATGTTTCCCTCTTACAACGTACTATAAAATAATGCAAGTTAATTTACTTAGCACACGAGTAAATATAATTACACATAAATATTAATCCAATTCTCGCTAATTAATATTTATTTAATTCACTTTATTTCTCAAATTATTAAATTACTGAGACACGTGTAATTTAAATATTTCCAAAAAATACGGGGTGTTACATTTTTGAAGTGTTATATCATCTCGTACTAACTCTTCCCTTTGTGTTTTTTCTATCTATCATCACCCTCCAGAATATCCAACATTGGGTGGTGGAATCTGAGGGTAAGGGAAAAGTGGTCGATGAAGCTACTGCTTAGCGCAGTGGGCTAAGCAGAAGCTGAAAGATCAAAAGGTCGAGTATGACTCTAAGGTTCAGGAAATACGGGACCATCACAAGGAGTTCATGGCCAACCTAAAGCGGGACTACAAGTTGAATGTTGAGGCTCTTGAGACTGACCTCAAGAAGCAGTGGGAAGACGAAGATGAGAAGATTTTGTGGTTGCCAAGAAATTTGTGGCTAACTTTAAGGAGTCAGAAGAGTTTTTTGGCTATGCCATCTAATATATGGATAAGGGGTCCAAAACTATGTGTTGAAGGGCTGCCAATCAGTTTGGCGACCTTATTGCTAATTGCCCACTTTTTGTCAAGATCTTCTATTCTTTTAGTTTCTACGAGTGTTTATACATTTCAAGAGGTGTAGGCTGAGGTTGATGCTATTGAATCTGTTGTGTCTGAGGTAGGCCCAACAATATGGACTCTTTTGGATGAAATCGTCGATAACCCACCCAAAATAATGTGTTTGGGGCCCATTAATTGTGTTTGTGGGTCAAAATGGTTTGAGCGATCCAATAAGACGGTTTTTTGGTGGGTCATTGACGGGTCAAAATGGTTTTGAAACCTCTCAAAAATAAAACTCAAATTACTAAAGAGTTTAAAGTTTTTTTATTTAAGTATTTACTTGTATATTTTTTTTCAAAATTATTATACCATATTTATTCGTATATGGTATAATAATTGGTTTTTTCAAAAAAAAAAAGCGGGTCAACCCGACCCTACCCGTCCAAATTATTTAGTCCGACCCTCTTTTGACCCATCCATATTTATCTGTATCCATTTTTTACCCGTCCATAACTGCCCATAACCGTCCATTTGCCACTACTAGTCTGAGGCTAAAACTCCAATGAATGCTTATTAGGATGGGACTAAGGTTGTGGGCGACTATAAACCCCTATGAAATCCCAATCGATCCAACCATCACTAAGACTCTTGTAGCGGACACTTAAATTTTTTCTTTAGGTGACCTTTTATGGACTTTTAATCCCAATTTCTATAATCATTCTTCAAGCACTTTATTTTTCACTTTTGTAGTTATTCCATTATGAATGAAATTTTCATTTTTGCGATATTCCAAGTGTTTTGTCTACCTGTTATTTTTATAATATTGTTTATGTTTAACGAATGTCCAGTAGTGTCTTCATCACAAACAATAAATCATGTTTAAAATTTTCACTATACTTAAGTGATGTTTTAATGTCTCTCCATAAAAATGATGTGAAGGACCTCCCACCTCTCAGGGTTTATGTAGAGTGGTGGCTAGGAGCCGAAACTCCTAAGGCACTCTCATACCACTGAGAAAGAGAATTAATTGTGCACTATACTTAAATGATGTTTAACAATTTCACCATACTTAAATAATGTTTTAGGTTCTCAGCAGAAAAATGATGTTAAGGACCTCCCACCTTTCAAGGTTTATACAGAGGGGTGTCATGGATATGAGACTCCTAAGGCTCTCTCTTACCACCGAAAGAGACAAAATTAATTGTGCATCATATTTAAATGATATTGAATCAACTATTTGATTCTCAAAATTGCGATTTGCAAAGAAGAAATGAGATAACACTTCATTATATTTCAATATTTTCATGTAAGATAAAAAAAATTACCTTTCGGCTAAAACAGCTGAATTAACTACTAATAGTTTTTTTCCAAATGATCCACATTCCAAGGGTTAGAAAATGGCTCTTCTTAAAGGTTTTCTAGCCAATATGTACCTGGGACGACCTCCTTAACGACTCCGTAAGGCCCATGTCAGTTAGGATGGAGCTTATTAGCCTTTGGGATAAACTTCTTGAGAACTAGGTCTCCCACTATGAAGAGTCGAGACTTTACCCTTCTATTGTAGAACTTAAAACTCTTTGTTGATAGGTCAATTGCCTAATGGCTATCTTTTCTCCTTTATTCAGTGAGTTCTAAGTTCAACCTCCTTTCTTTCATATTTTCCTCAAGGTCATGGTTTGACCATGTGTCTTGGCAACCCAATCTTTATTGGAATCACAGTCTCTGGCCCATGGGCTAGCATGAAAGGCGTTGCTCTTATTGGGATTCTCTCAGTCATCTCGTATGCCCACAGAATGCTATGTAGATCGTCAAACCATTTTCCCTCAGCATCTTCTAGCTTTTTTATTCTATCCAATATTATCAATTATCCACTTTTGTATGCCCGCTAGCTTGCGATCGTCCCAACGCAAAGTTGTTTGATATTGACAATTTACAGTAGGCTTTAAGGGATTTATTCTTGAATTATTTCCCATTATCGGCATATCACCCATAATGATAAACGATGTTTCTCTAGATGAATCTACAGAATTTTTCCTCAGGGATTGTTATCATAACCTCTACTTCTACCCATTTGTAAAAATAGTCAATCGCAATAATTAGGAATAAAAAATTCCCCTTCTCTCTGAGTAAGGGTGACTAGATCAATCCCCCACATTGTAAAAGTCCATACAGCCAATATTAGAGAAAAAGGCTAGTGAGTCTAATGGTGTATATTAGCAAAGAACTTGAATTTGACACATTTAAGAGCTTATTTTACCGAATCCTACATAAGATTTGGTCAATAGTACACCTAGGTAAGAATCATTTTGGATAAGTATCATCCACTAATGTGGCTTGTGCATGAGCCATCATGTATGTCTCTGAGTACATAGTTTACCTCACATAGAGGCATACATCTCAAGAGTTTAAGCAAAAGCCTCTCTTATATAGCACATCTCCAATGATGGTGAACTTGGTTGCATGGTATCATATTTTTCTTCGTTTGGCCTTTGCTTCCGGTAGCCTTTCGTCTCTTAGGTAATCTATGATTTTGGTCCATCTAATACAACCCTAAATTTAAATTCATTCCAACTTTTATGTCTACCTCGTTAGTCTCTATGCTCAGCATTAGGAGGATTTTACAGGTATCGATCAATATATGCTTGTTCTAGTAGTCGACGAGAGTTTTGTTAGTTCGTCTGCCCTTCTATTCTCCATTCTCGAGGTCCTTTGTCACTTGACCTCAGGAAATTTTTTCAGTATCTTATTTACTCTGGCCAGGTACTTAGCCATCTTCTCGTCTTTTGCTTCATAGGTCCCCAAAAATTGGTTGATTTCCAACTAGGAATCACTATGGGTAACCATTTGCCCAACATTCAATGCTTTTTCAAGTGAGAGTCCTACCAGGAGGGCTTCATATTCAAATTCTATATTTGTTGCTTCAAAACTAAACTACAAGGCATATACAAAATCAATCCCATTTGGTGGTGATATTATCAATCCTGACCCACTATTGATTCCACTAAATAAATTATCAACAAATAAATTCTATATTGGCGGCCTTTGAGTAATAGGACCCTCGACCATGGCTCTGGCTTTTAGCAATAAATCTCTCTTCAGCACGTCATCTATAACGTTGGTTAACTTTCCTCAGCCACAATCTCCTTATCTTTTTTAATGACTTATGGGACTTCAACTGAAACTTCCCCCTCTGTGTAGTTTCTAGTTTCCCATGTAAACTCAGTAAAAAATCTTCTAATGTCTGGCCTTTAATTGCACATCTCAGTTGATAGATGATATCAAACTCACATAGCTCGAGCGATCAAGCCATTCACCTACCCGGTTTCTCAAGTTTATGAAAGACTTATCGGAGGGAAGTATCGGTGATCACTATCATCGTATGAGCCTAGAAATAGGGATTTATAATCCTTAAATAATAGATCAAAGCATATACTTTGAATACCTTATGTAAGGACACAAATTTCCAATTGAGTCCATATATTATTTTGGCTCAATTTCGGACAAAAACATTTATACATAGGATTGTATTTAATTATAATATTCTCAAGCCTATGAAAAGTTTGTTTGAAGACGTAGAGACAAAGAGTATAAATCTTCATAATCATGCCAGTTCCGTGCCTCGTTTATACGTCATCAACCATAGTTCCTTGCTCCCAAGGTATGAATGCAATCATATATATATAGGAGCTTGGAGCTTGTTTATTGGGTGTTAGGTTTAATTAAACTTTGTTTTATTTTCAGAAAGAATTAATTAAATTTTAAAATAAGTTTATAAAGTTTTTTGGGCTAAAAATCGAATATTCCAAAGTTTCTGGAAGCTCGTTCGATATGTCGTTCGAACGAGATTGTCGTTTGAACCAGATGTCGTTCGAACGAGATTACCAATAACTTCCCATTAAGTCATACTGGAACTTCGTTCGAAATGTCGTTCGAACGAGATTGTCATTCTAACGAGATTTCGAACGAGTTTCTAAAGAGTTCATACTGGAACTTCGTTAGAAGACTCGTTCGAACGAGAATGTCGTTCGAACGAGATGCCAGGCGAGAACAGTTTTTGGTAGTTTTAAGCAGTTTTTCACCCACTTCCCCACTTGTTTCTTAACCAACTTTTCACAGCATAACTATGTGCGACAATCACTTTTGAAAAAAGATCTTTTTCATATCCTACTAACTCCAAGAGAGTGTTTTGAGAGTAAAATCAAAGAGGGAAAAAGATCAGGTTTTGAGTGAGTTTTTATCAAAGAGAAAAATATACATCACTCTAGTTTACACCCAAATTAGTTTCTTCCAAGTTCCCATATTCATATATCTTTCTTGGAGTTTGGCAACGGGTTCATCTCTTCCGTTCAAAGAGAAGTTTCAAGTTTTCTTCTACATCCCATAAAGAAAGAATAAGAGGTTGTTGCAGCATTACCCACTTGGAGAAAGGCTCATTGCTCGAGTGACGGTGACCATATAAAGTTCGATCGGTGGATTCCGAGATCGTGGTGGAGCTCTAAGGTTATCCGCTAGGAAGAGGTATCTACAAGAAGAAGCGTCGGGGCTTGAGAGGGATCAAGTCGTGTGTTGTAAGCCTTTCTGTCTTATATTTGTAAATTCCGTACTTAGTGGATTTATGGCTAGGGTCGTCCGAGGTTATTTCCCGTTGTGGGTTTTTTCTCGTACATCGCGGCGTAGTGGATTGACTGTTTATTTTATCTTTTGCAAAATCACTTAGAACACATGCTTAGGTAAAAATATAAAAATTGGTTCAATTTAATCTCTACGTGTTTGGGTTTAATTTGAATTTTGAAATAGAAATTAAAATTTGGTATTTAAGTTGAACCATCACCTTTTACGCTTTCGCATAGTAAACAAGAAAAGGAAATATAATTTTACAAAGGTTTTATATAATCCGGGGATTCACAGCGTCTACAAATTGGTATCAAAGCCAAAGCGATAAATTATTTCGTTAAAGATCCTCTAAATAATTTTTCGCTAAAATGGAATTTTCCCCATTTTCTAAATTTCTTATTTTTGATGGTTCTAACTATGCGTATTGGAAATTGCAAATGAAATCGGCACTAAAATCTATCGACGAGAGAGTTTGGATGTCGGTAGTTAACGGGTGGTCCCCACTAACTCACTTAGTTGAAAATGAACGTGTTCCCAAACCGGCCGATAGATGGACTGAAAATGAGTTTAAACTTTCTAATTTTAATTTCCCTGGTTTGAATGCCTTGTTTAGCGCTGTCACACCAGATGAATTCCGACATATTATGGCGTGTGAAACCACTAAAGAAGCGTGGGATATTTTACAACTAACTCATGAAGGAACTAGTGTCGTTAAAGCTTCGAAACTCCAAAACCTCACCACTCAATTTGAAACTATCAAAATGAACGATAATGAAACTTTTGATGAATTTTATGCTAGACTCTCCGATATTGTCAATTCATCTTTTAATTTGGGAGAGAAAATACCCGACAACCGAGTAGTAAACAAAATTTGAAGGTCCCTACCCGATAGATTTATTCCAAAAGTGACCGTTTTAAATTCTTTACCAACTTTAGCCTCTACGAAATTAGAAGAGCTTGTAGGTGATTTACAAACCTATGAACTAGATATGTTTCCCTCTAAAATTGAAAAGAAAATTGAAAAGGGTGTTTCTTTAAAAAGCACTAAAAGAGGTCAAACAAGTAGTAGAGAGTGAGAGTGATAGTGACTCGGAAGACATGGCTTTGTTTGCTCGTAAATTTAGAAAATTTCTTAAATTTAACAAAGATAAATTTAAAAATGATTTTAAGAAATTTTAAACTTCTAAGCATGACAAAGGAGAGAAGATTCCTAAAGCCGAGAAGATCCCTAAACCTATTAATGAAAATTTAAATAGGGACGAGTCTAATAGGTGTTTTGGTTGTGAGGGTTATGGCCATAGGGATTCTGAGTTCCCCACTAAACTAAGGAAATAGGGTAAATGACCCATTGCATATAATGTGATGCGGCGGAAAAAGTGTGCGCGTGTAAGTGCACAGTCGTCGTGTGTTTCGCCGCCGCGATACAAAAGATAACCTAAGCTACAACTACACTTGACAAGCAAGTAGAGCGGTAAGTCGGGTATCGAGAATCCACAGGGAGTAGTTGAATTTTAGATGTTAGTTGTTTAATTACTTCAGGAATAAAAGTGTAAAAGATGATAGGTGGTTATGGTGACAAAAGAAAAGAATAAGTTAATGCTAGATTAAAGGAAAGCGAGTATCGGGATCGCATTCTACCAAATGGATCGAAACAACTACTAACTAGAGTTAAGGCTCGAAAGCAATCTAATCGAGCATTTACAATTAAGCATAAACATCACACAAGAAGGAATTTAACCCAAAGTTGCGAGATTAAACATTTAATGAAAAATGGTCACACGCGGATTAAACTCGGATTGTCGCTATAAACTCTAACGTTGCGTGACAAAGAAAGATAAACGCTTAGCAATCCAACTTTGATACGCGCGGTTTCAATTAAACGCGATTTTGCACTAAACCTAGTTTTCGGAGCTCGGGGCCCGAAAATGGCGGAAATAAAATCCCGACCCTATTTATCTAAGGGTGCATGGTGAGTTAAACTAAATTATGCTAATTAGACTAAGAAAGCAAGAATTAAAACATGTAAACTAGTTAGAAAGCATTGAAACTAAATTACAAGGCAAGAGAAGAAGAAGAACAAACTAGATTAATGGAGAGGAAGTGAATAGTTCAATCTTACAAACCCATGGGTTGTCAATCCAAGAAGAAGAAGAAAGGAAATCTCCACACCAAACCCTAACTAAACTATCTAATTCAGAATAATGAGGGCCCTCTCTTATTACAACAAAAACTAGATTATACAGTAAGTTGTAATAAAAGAAAAGAAGAAAGAAATAAAAGAAAATATCTTCAGGGGAAAAACAGGGGATCGATCGATCGACCTCTGGTGTCGATCGATCGACAGTGAAAAATGTGGCAAAATTAAAAAGGCTCGATCGATCGACCCCAAGGCTTGATCGATCGATCAAGCAGGGGCAGCTTGCAATTCTCCCTGTTTTGGCATACAATCCAACTTCGCTCAAATCGCCGTAACTTTGTCGTTATGCATCGGAATCGCGCACCGTTCGCGGCCACGCGAAGATAGCGAGGAGAGCTACAACTTTCGTGAAGATGTCGGGCCAGGTGCCCAAGCTGTCAAAAGACTAAAATGCCCTTGCACGTGTGGTTGTGTACGGAAATCGAGCGAAACGCATCCGAAGTTCACACTAAGCATCAACACACCTACAAAAGCTCAATTAACCCCTGCAAAACATGTTAACATAGAAATCCGAGGGTTGTCTGGTTAACGAGCATAAATATAGGGAATAAGATACCCGCGGGGGCTAATAACGCGTAGGTTAACGGGTGAAATACGCAATATTTCCGCCGTATCACACCCCCTAACTTACACATTGCTAGTCCCTAGCAATGAAATAAGATGCAACAAGAAGAACTAGTAAACCAACACAGGAGAGAGTACAAAAGTATGGTATAAAAGCAATAAAAAGATAAGGCCACTTTCGCGGGCGATACGATTGCATTTAGCGTATGCAATAAGCCGTTAAACCCCTAGGTTACCCTAGTGGACGAGTGTCGTCTCGTGAGGGTTTTCAGTGATGGAACCCACAAACATCATAAAGTTTCCTCAAAATATGCCCAATCAAGTAAGACAAACTCATCAGTGCGAACAAGATTTCAACATGTTATTAGCATAGCAAACGAATTCGCATGAGAAGTCCGTAGTTATTAACATTAACGAATGCACCTCAATGAATTGAAACTCTAACATGTGGAAGGGGAGTGAGCATATGCAAAGCATGATTTGGCAAAAAAACTTAAATAATTCGGATACTAAATATCAAAGCATGCATAAATTCAATCCTCATGGGCATTACGCTCAACAAATGAATTCACTATGAAAAGGGAGGTAATACACGGGACATGCGGGCATAAGGAGTAAATGTAAATGGAAACTAGGCCGTACACATGTCACAAAAGAAGAACGTTATATAGGAAATAAAAATTGCAATCTCAGTGAAAGGATACCGCACATATAAAAGAGGCGAAATGCATTTTCACAGATTATCAAAACTATTTAAACATTTGAATTACATCTACTTAAGATCACATAGGACTTGTAATAGGGTTGTAATGTATGGCTAGGTTGAGGTACGAAATGAAAGGGATGTATATACGGATTCAAAGTGTTTGGGGATGAAACTCGGAATAATGTAAAAAGTGGGCAATATCAAAAGTTGGACAAAGATGTCCAAATGAGCATAGATATAACAATCGAGAGAGTAATCAAAGCTTATTGAAACACTACAAAGAATATTTACAACTTTCTCTTTCTTTTTCTTTTCTTCCTTTTCTCACTTTTTCTTTTGTTTTCTTAACTTTTTGCCTTCTCTTTCTTTTTCACTACTTTCTTTTTCTGACACTTCTTACTCTTTTCATACACAAATTGCAACCACACAACAATAATAACATTCAATTCCAAGCAACAATCCAAACAAGGGTATGTAAGGTACTATATATGGTATAAAACTCCAATTTGGAGTTGGTTATAGGATTTTGGGTAGTGAAAAGAAAGGCTAGTATTTAGGCTCAAGTGGGTTGACTAGGGAACATATAAAAGGTGAGGTCAAGGTCATATGGGTGATATACCAAAGAGGGCCTATGATCATTTCACAAAGTATACGCCATTCTCGAGTCAAAACAATATATGAAAATCATGCTCAAGTAACACATTTCAATGATGAACTCAATTAGTGAACGGTCAATGAAAGAGTAAAGAGATTACCGACGAATGTAACGTTTTCAAAGAAGAAAGAAAAGTGTATACACTCACAAATGAAGATAAGTCTCTAATCTCACTCGGTGTAAGTATATACAATGCAACAAAAGCATACCGAGTTATAAAAATCTTAAACCAAATCAATGTAACAAGAATGGTGCATATGTTCACGGATAAAGTTTAATTCATGAAGTTATTCATAATATCAATGATTTAGGGACTAAAATCTAATAAGTTCTAAAATCGAGAACATGCATAGTTGAATTGTCTATTTGATCGGGCAATTATTAAAATTTATCATCGGAAACAGGGCAAAATACCCAATAAAGGAGAAAAAAGAAAGAAAATATTTGTGAATTTTTTCAAATTTTTGACAAAAACATGCTTTGTAACTAAATTGTAATCAAATCCAAGGACTAAACAGCAAAATGGATACAATATCCTACACCCCCTAACTTAAATGTTGCATTGTCCCGAATGCGTCCATTAAAGAACACAACACAAAGCTAGGAAAAGAATGATATTACCCAGACGTGGAGCGATCTCCATAAGTACAAGTCCAAATGAAGCTGCAAAACAAGTTAGTACAAAGCATATGAAGAATATGTACCGATGTATTAAGTTAAGAGAATCTATGTCACAAGTCACAATAATATAGAGGGGCTGAAGTGCAAATACTAGATAAATTGATGGTGAACTTTTTAATTTTATAAAATGGAAGGTCACACACATCAAAATCCAATAAACAACCACAAACTACATTTTCATTTCTCATTTCATAAGTTCAATACAAAATTACTTAATACATTACAACTTCTGAAATAAAAGAAATACAAATACAAATAAAAATAAAAATAAAAAGTACAATATACTATCCGATCCCAAAATACAAAAAAGAAACCCAGCATAGCAACAGCCTAGTGGCCAGAACCACTAGGATCGGAGGGGTCCTGAAAATGAGGAGGCACTGGTGCGTCGGAATCACTGCGCAGCAGATAAAGATCTCTCATCATCCGCTGCATCATCCGGTAATCCTGTCTGCTCTGTGCCCTAGCCTGCCTCTGCAAAGCCCACTCGTGCCGCTGCTCGGCCTGAAACTGCTCCTGCTGAGCCTGCTGCTGATCCCACTGCTGCCGCTGATCGGCCTGCAACTGGTCCAGGCGCGACTCCCAAGTCGCCCACCTGAGCTGAGTCTCCTCCCAGCGCTGGTCCTTCACGGCCTGGTATGCCGCAAAGCGGGCATCATCCTCTGTGTGTGGCGCGTGAGAACCCTCACCCATCTCCATCTCTCTAATCTCATCCTCCTCGTCGTCATCAGGCAAGTCAGGTGTCTCTGCCCTCGGTCTCTTCCCATCCGGTTGCCCCCACTCGCGCTTCAGCATTTTTGCGATGTTGTCTTTTGAGAGAAGCCCGAGTGGCACATGCCTACGGTCTGTGTCTAACTCCTGGCAATCGTGAGAAATGCAAATCTTCGTGATAAGGGAAGGAAAAGGAAGGGAATATCTCCAAGTGACCTCCTTCGCCGTAGCGCACATCATGTCAAGAAAAATAGCGGACAAACTGATACTGCCCAATTCATTCAGCATAGTGTAGATCAGTGCGGCATGCTTGTGACGAACCTCAGACCTGTTGTTCATCACCATAAAGGAATGGACATTGATGTAGTGTAGTAGTCTAGGCAAGTCCTCCATTGCAGCCGAGCGGAAAGCACCCCTCTTCCACGGCTCGCCCGGTGCAAGGGACTCTATCAATGTCCCACGGCCGTAGATAGACCCATCGAGAAAACTGACTGGGTCCGCAGGGAGAGGGACATCCATAAAAGCTGCCAAGTCTGAAATAGTAAATGGAATCCTCACCCCACGAACCATGGCCTCATATGTGGTCGGCCCATCACTGCTCTTCACCTCCACTAACGTCGCGTAAAATATACGGACCAACTCCTCGTTGATGCGCCCGTTAGTAGAAAGAAAGGGCTCCCACCCCTGACGGCGCAACAGTATCCGCGCCTCCCTCGGTATGTCCTTAAGAACCCATGCAAAATGATTGCCAAGCGGTCGCTTGGAAGTGTAGAAATGTGCACGGAACCAATCACGCTCCTGTTCTGAGCGGAACCCATCGACGCCCCCGGCGGGCACACACCTAGTAGAAGCATATTTTTTTGGTGCCATTTCAACCTACAAAACACAAATTACACAATACAAGCAAGTGTAAGCACAATTTATGGTTAGTAGTGTGAAAATTGAAATGGTGGTGCGAGTGCGCAAAAACCGAGGTGAAAACAAGCAACAATGCGATGAAAAATGTCGAAATGCGACTAGGCATGAAAATCACCCAAGTGTTCGTCAAAATAATGATTGAAATCTGTTTTAGGCATTTTGACGAACACTTGGCGTGCGCAATGTGCGTCAAGGTCGAAAATACCGAGTTTGAACCAACAAAACCACCCCACTCATGAACAAACAACAATGTAGCAATCTAAACATGTTCATGAGTGGATTTATAACAAGAAACATGCAAAATTTCAGTTGGAACAAAACGAAATCAGGGGATAAACCAACATTCAAACAATGCGTCAAACAAGGGTTTAAACATTCAATTTATGACACAATTCTACCAAAAACTACAAATTCAAGCAAAACTAGTTAAGAATATACCTTGGAAGTGTAGTGATTGGAAGAAAATGGAAGAAAGTGGTGAGGGGAAATTCTAGGGCACAAACGGTTTTGAGAGGAAGGAGAGAATAAGAGAAATGGGGGGAAAAAAATAAGGCAGACCTCGGCTTTAACCTGGTCGATCGATCGATCGACCCCCAGGCTCGATCGATCGATCAAGCAGGTTTAAGCCTACTGCATCCAATTTTATAAATGGGGGGGGGGGGGGGGAATTGCAAATTGGGGATAATTATGGGGTATAAAAAGAAAATAAATATAAATATAGTATATATATATATATACACATAAAAATATGAAACAAAAATAGAAAAATAAAAATAAAAATAAAATACACATAGGCCTAAATATACACACCAAAAAGGCCTAAGCTTAAAAAAAATAAAAAAATAAAATAAAAAAAAATAAAAATAAAAATATGTACAATGAGCAACGCACACGCATATTCACGACAACAAATGAAAAAATAAAATAAAAGACAAATAAAAACAAATGCAAATGCGTGAGGATGCGTGTGTGAAAAACAAAGGAAAAAAATGTTTTTGCGATTTTTTGATTGTTTTCTTAACAAATGTGTGCCGGGGCGCATATCTCCGCAAATTCAAGTCCGTTGAACCTACAAAAGAGTTAGAACCAAGCATACGAAAAGAAATAAAAAGAGATTAACTAATTACACTAGGTTAAAATCAAGAAAAACAAAAATAAAGAAGTTAGTATATACAACCTACACTTAGGATGTGCAATTAACTATATACCAAAAGTTGAAATTTTTGAGGGTCCATCCAAAACACGATTTGACTTTGGAGGATCAACGGTGGACCCTCCCGAGCATGCATGCCTCCCGGAAAATAGGAATTCCGTTTGAACAACGGAAGGCATGTGGGCGGTGAAAGAAATGAACCATCGTCAATTTGAAATTCTAGGCGGGCGATGGGGGATTTGGATAACAAGGGGGAAAAGTACACTTGAGGACCAAGAAAAATCAATTCATCTCCCAAAGGTTTTCAAAGGGAATGGGAGATGGTGCACACATCGGGATAACATCCATCGAAAACAAGTCCGGTAAAGAGTCCTCATCGGCAAAAAGTGTAGAAATTTTAAAAGTTTCTACCGACTCATAGGAATCAACCGGCGATTCTAATGGTTCGATCACGGAAAACGAATACGGTGATGAAACAAATTAAATCTCAATCGACTCATCGTCGGAAGGAGATTGAATTTCGAGGGAGAGAGATTCACACTCGATGAGAAATTCTTTGAAGAATTGAGGTGAAACACTAGTTTCCACCTCCTCGTTGTTTTGTGCATAAGAATTCATCTCATCGCAAAGTGAACCAAGTCTCATTCCAGCATCATCTAAGCTTTCCAAACCTTGGGAGTAAAGAAGAAAAGTCTCTTCCAAAGTAGGCTTCCTCGGCTCAAGAGCCTCGGACTCCTCATTTGGTTGAAACTCGTCTTCGAAAGTAATGAAATGAGAATCGTCATTGGATTCGAATAATGAATCCAACTCAAGCTCCCAATAACGATTTTCATTCCGATAAATGTTTTCAAGTCTTTCATTTTCAAGAAAATCTTGAAAATGTAAAACTTGAACACTATCCCCAAAGTAAGAATCGTTAGAATAACCGTAATAACTATAAAAGAAAGACATGGTTACCTCGTTGTTGAAAGATGGAGAATCCAAGAAAGAAAGTGAGCAACCACGAATAAAAGTTTCTTAGCGCTCGAAGTATGCAAATCCTGCAAGAAAGGTTAAAAGAAAGAATACAAATAGGATAGGAAAAATACTACGAAATAATGAAACAATTACTATCTAAAATAAACTAATCCCCAGCAACGACGCCATTTTGTGATGCGGCGGAAAAAGTGTGCGCGTGTAAGTGCACAGTCGTCGTGTGTTTCGCCGCCGCGATACAAAAGATAACCTAAGCTACAACTACACTTGACAAGCAAGTAGAGCGGTAAGTCGGGTATCGAGAATCCACAGGGAGTAGTTGAATTTTAGATGTTAGTTGTTTAATTACTTCAGGAATAAAAGTGTAAAAGATGATAGGTGGTTATGGTGACAAAAGAAAAGAATAAGTTAATGCTAGATTAAAGGAAAGCGAGGATCAGGATCGCATTCTACCAAACGGATCGAAACAACTACTAACTAGAGTTAAGGCTCGAAAGCAATCTAATCGAGCATTTACAATTAAGCATAAACATCACACAAGAAGGAATTTAACCCAAAGTTGCGAGATTAAACATTTAATGAAAAATGGTCACACGCGGATTAAACTCGGATTGTCGCTATAAACTCTAACGTTGCGTGACAAAGAAAGATAAACGCTTAGCAATCCAACTTTGATACGCGCGGTTTCAATTAAACGCGATTTTGCACTAAACCTAGTTTTCGGAGCTCGGGGCCCAAAAATGGCGGAAATAAAATCCCGACCCTATTTATCTAAGGGTGCATGGTGAGTTAAACTAAATTATGCTAATTAGACTAAGAAAGCAAGAATTAAAACATGTAAACTAGTTAGAAAGCATTGAAACTAAATTACAAGGCAAGAGAAGAAGAAGAACAAACTAGATTAATGGAGAGGAAGTGAATAGTTCAATCTTACAAACCCATGGGTTGTCAATCCAAGAAGAAGAAGAAAGGAAATCTCCACACCAAACCCTAACTAAACTATCTAATTCAGAATAATGAGGGCCCTCTCTTATTACAACAAAAACTAGATTATACAGTAAGTTGTAATAAAAGAAAAGAAGAAAGAAATAAAAGAAAATATCTGCAGGGGAAAAACAGGGGATCGATCGATCGACCTCTGGTGTCGATCGATCGACAGTGAAAAACGTGGCAAAATTAAAAAGGCTCGATCGATCGACCCCAAGGCTTGATCGATCGATCAAGCAGGGGCAGCTTGCAATTCTCCCTGTTTTGGCATACAATCCAACTTCTCTCAAATCGCCGTAACTTTGTCGTTATGCATCGGAATCGTGCACCGTTCGCGGCCACGCGAAGATAGCGAGGAGAGCTACAACTTCCGTGAAGATGTCGGGCCAGGTGCCCAAGCTGTCAAAAGACTAAAATGCCCTTGCGTGTGCGGTTGTGTACAAAAATCGAGCGAAACGCATCCGAAGTTCACACTAAGCATCAACACACCTAAAAAAGCTCAATTAACCCCTGAAAAACATGTTAACATAGAAATCCGAGGGTTGTCTGGTTAACGAGCATAAATATAGGGAATAAGATACCCGCGGGGGCTAATAATGCGTAGGTTAACGGGTGAAATACGCAATATTTTCGCCGTATCATAATGTGACCCTTAGTGACAGTGATAAGGAAGAGGGTCCCGATTTCCCCACTAAGCCTAATTTTGTGGCTTTTATGGCTAGTCATGTGAGTGATAGTGAGAACTCATCGATTGATGAAATGTTAACACATGACACTTCCAAGGTCATAGTTTATGATTCTCTTGTTTTTTATGATAGTGAGAGTGGAGAAGAAAGAGAGAGTGAAAATGAAGAAGAGGTTAATGTGAGTGAACTTCAAAATTCTTTTCAAGAATTATATAAAGAATCTATTAAATTGAAAAGAGCTAATTTCAAGTTAGAAGCTAGTTTGAAAGAACGTGTTAAGGTTATTGATAATAGTATGTTGGTTGAAGACCTTAGGATACGAGAGAAAGCTCTTCTAGAGAAGCTTTAATATATAGAAGGGGAGAGAGATAGCCTTAAGGGGTTAATGGAATCTTCGAAAAAGGAGCTTCTTGCTTTTGAAGAGAAAAATGTTTTATTAGAGTCTAACGTTTCAGAATTGCAAAATAAATTAAAAGACTCTAGTAATGTCAAATTTGATTTGGAGTGTCGTTCGAAAAAATTAGATAAAATATTAGGAACGGTCCAAATTAAAAATAACACTTGTGGTTTAGGCTTCAATACTTGTAATGAATTTACTCAAAACGCTAAAACCAATGTTTTAGGAGAATCTACTAGGAAATTTTTTAGAGATCAATCCTTAGGTAAATCTTTTCGACATGTTTTTACTTGTACACATTGTGGTCGAAATGGTCATCTTAAGAAATTTTATTTTGATCTTAAACGAATTCCTAGAAAATCCCAACGTAATGTAATCAATGTATTTAGAACTCCTACACCCCAAGACAGACTTTCTTCATTAATTTGGGTTAGGAAATCCGACTTGGTTGCCTTGCAAAATAGGGTTTTTATTCTCATTTACTTTCACATGCTTCGTACCTTGCTAAATCTAAAGGATGAATGTGTTAGTGTTTGCATACATTAGCTTGTGTACTTCATGCTATATTCACATGCTAAATGTATGCTTGTTTAATCATTTTCTAGTTATTGCTTTATCACATATCTCATGCTAGAAAAATGATTTTTGTTTATCTCTTTTGTATTTTATTCCTTCATTTTGTTTGCATTAAATGAAAAAATACAAAAACATTTTTTTTATCATTTGGATTTATCTCTTGTTAATTTAAGCTTAAAGAAAAATTCAAATGATTTTGGTTTATCTTTTGACTATATATTTTTCCTTTTGGCTATAAATGTCAAAAACTCAAAAAGATTTTATTTTGTGTGTATTTTTTTTAACACACTTTAAGTGGCATATACTTGTGTTTGAATCCCTCCTTTAACGCTTCCACGTATCTAGAACCTTTGGTTTAGATTGTCAATCCTTAAAATGTTCTTTACCATATTTTTTATGGAGCAGTTGAATTTTCTGTTGATATAATGGATTCTATTTTTTATATGCCTTTATTCACACATGCACGAGCTCCTTTGAATTTTTAACTTCATATGTATATTTGAGCTATGTGAGGTGTTCTCCTTCCAATCCTGTCATCTACATATTTGTGACTTAGGAGGACTAGTGCATGTCAAAATCCGTTGCACGTGATATTTGTGCAAAAAATGAAAAGACGATAAATAAAAATGTGCACGGGGAAGGGATCCGAGAGGACTAAGTTATCCTTTGAGATTGTAAGCCACCGTTTTTTAATGGACCTAAAAGAAATACGTGGTCCAAAGGCCTAAAAACATAAAATATGGCATTAAAAAGAAAAATAATTGCCAAGGCCTATGTTTGATTGATATATTCATTCAAAATTTAATATAAATGCTTATTGAGGGAGATTGGATGGTATATCAACGGTTTGCACAATGTCTGTTTATCCTAGTTGCATATTTCATGTCATGACTCTATTGGTTTGTAGAATCATCAATATGTTAGGCTTGTATGCATTGTGTATATTTATTCATTGAGTTCGATCTATATTGTCACATGAGGTTATATTTAAATGTGATGAAGTTTGCAATCAAATGAGAACTCCGTGAACATATTTTTTTTAAGTGATTGGGTCTAAATTTAATTGTTACTAGTTCACACCCCAACACTTTCGTTTCCATATGACACATTTTTGCCATACGAGTGTGCAAACTTATTGTATTTTGTGTCATGTGTGTGTTTATATCTATATATATGTGCGTCTGCATTATTGATATATTTCTAGTACATACATATATATATATATATATATATGATATTATGTTTTGCTTTGGCCTTGCTTTCTAGTCCTTCTATGCTTATACTTTAGTTTTGGTATCTCTTTAAACTTCAACATGCTTTTATATTTGTTCTTTATCCTTTGCCTATTCCTGAACAAAAAGGGGGAGAATGATAGGGGGAGAAATGGTATCTTATCCTATTATAATCTTATCTAGTTTAGGAGATTTAACTTAGGGGGAGTAGCTAACTTCTTGGGTTGATCTTTTTGATAAAGGGGGAGAATTAATTTTGGGTGAGTATTTATTTTCGTTGCTTTAAATACTTTGATATTCCCTATGCATTTGATGAGTTTGCTTAAGTGTGCAGGAATTCTTCTAAAGCGGCATCTTTCAATGGCAAAGCGTTTGATCCTTGGGTTGAGTCAAGTTTGGGTGGGTTATGTTTTGAGTCTAGTGAGCTTGACGGCCCTTTAGGATTTTTGTTTGGTTTTTGTCCCGGAATAGCCAAAGGGGGAGACTTGTAAGGACACAAATTTCCAATTGAGTCCATATATTGTTTTGGCTCAATTCCGGACAAAATCATTTATACATAGGATTGTATTTAATTGTAATATTCTCAAGCCTATGAAAAGTTTGTTTGAAGACGTAACGGCAAAGAGTATAAAGCTTCATAATCATGCTGATTTCTTGCCTCGTTTATACGTCATCAACCATAGTTCCATGCTCCTAAGGTATGAATGCAATCATATGTATATAGGAGCTTGGAGCTTGTTTATTGGCTGTTAGGTTTAATTAAAACTGTGTTTTATTTTCAGAAAGAATTAATTAAAACTTTAAAATAAGTTTATAAAGTTTTTTGGGCTAAAAATCGAATATTCCAAAGTTTCTGGAAGCTCGTTCGATATGTCGTTCGAACGAGATTGTCGTTCGAACTAGATGTCGTTCGAACGAGATTGTCATTCTAACGAGATTTTGAACGAGTTTCTAACGAGTTCATACTGGAACTTCGTTAGAAGACTCGTTCGAACGAGAATGTCGTTCGAACGAGATGCCAGGCGAGAACAGTTTTAAGCAGTTTTTCACCCACTTCCATACTTGTTTCTTAACCAACTTTTCACAGCATAACTATGTGTGGGAATCACTTTTGAAAAAAGATCTTTTTCATACCCTACTAACTCCAAGAGAGTGTTTTGAGAGTAAAATCAAAGAGGGAAAAAGATCTTGTTTTGAGTGAGTTTTTATCAAAGAGAAAAATATACATCACTCTAGTTTACACCCAAATTAGTTTCTTCCAAGTTCCCATATTCATATATCTTGCTTGGAGTTTGGCACCGGATTCATCTCTTCCGTTCAAAGAGAAGTTTCGAGTTTTCTTCTACATCCCATAAAGAAAGAAAATAGGTTGTTGCAGCATTACCCACTTGGAGAAAGGCTCATTGCTCGGGTGACGGTGACCATATAAAGTCCGATCGGTGGATTCCGAGACCGCGGTGGAGCTCCAATATTATCCGCTAGGAAGAGGTATCTACAAGAAGAAGCGTCAAGGCTTGAGAGGGATCGAGTCGCGTATTGTAAGCCTTTTTGTCTTGTATTTGTAAATTCCGTACTTAGTGGATTTGTGGCTAGGGCCGTCCGAGGTTGTTTCCCGTTGTGGGTTTTTCCTCGTACATCACGGCGTAGTGGATTGACTGTTTATTTTATCTTTTGCAAAATCACCTAGAACACATGCTTAGGTAAAAAGATAAAAATCGGTTTAATTTAATCTCTAAGTGTTTGGGTTTAATTTGAATTTTGAAATAGAAATTAAAATTTGGTATTTAAGTTGAACCATCACCTTTTACGCTTTCGCATAGTAAATAAGAAAGGGAAATATAATTTTACAAAGGTTTTATATAATCCGGGGATTCACATCTTCTACACCTTAATTTTTCCCCTTGGTGTGGTTTGTTGTTGAAATAAATAGGTTTCTAACCTTCGTTGTCGTCTCGAACAATGGCTGCACTGATGTTCGACTCTGAGATGTCTAGGTTCAAGTACATATTTTCTCCTTGTATCATCCGAGAGAGGAGCATAGGTGAGTCGAGATAGGCCTTTAACTTTTGAAATGCTTTTTCACACTCCTCGTTCAAAATAAACACTTACCCCAAAATCTTAAAGAATGGAAAACACTTGTCTGTTGCCCCGGAGATAAATTTGTTTAATGCAGTTCCTTGGCCTATTAGTCTCTGAATATCCATTATCATCTTTGGCATTTTCATACCAATCAATGCTTTGAACTTAGTAGGATTATCTTCAACACCCCTCTATTTGATGATGAAACCCAAAAACTTTCCGCCTCCGATGCCAAATACACACTTTGCAGGATTCAATTTCATTCTATTTTGATCGATTGTGTCAAATGTCCTTTCCAAATCAGTTGTATAATTCTTTGCCTTCAAACTCTTCATAAGCATGTTGTCAATATAGACCTCCATCATCTTTTCAATTTGATCCTTGAATTTTTTTAATGACCAATCTTTTGTAGGTTACCCCTGCAACTTCTTGAGTTCTTCATGTATAACTTTATACCTATCTCTGGAAAAAGTTTGCCTTCGCTATTTTACTAGCTTTATTGTATCTTCAATATTGATTCGGTAGAAAATAACTTCAGGGTCATTCCCTAGCATATCGCTATGGCTACATGCAAACACGCTTTGCCTCTTTCTCAGCAATATAACCATCTGTTTCTTTATTTCTGGCTTGAGTGATGGACCTATTTGGACGGTTTTTCTCGTTTCGTCCTCATTGAGGACAATAGATTCTACCTCTTTTTCAGGCTTTCCCTTTTAAGTTTTTGTTCATTTCTTGGGTCAATAGTGTCTATATTGTATGAAGTTATCGCCCTCTTTTGCGATACCATTTCTTCTGCTGAGGTAAAGTAGTAATCACGTGCTTCTACCTGATCACCATATACTTCCTTTACTCTATAAGGGACTAGGGAATTTCATCATTTGGTGAACGGTGGAAGGCATAGCTTTAAATTCTTTGAGTGCTAACCTCCCTAGGATTATATTGTAGTCTGAGAAGATGTTTTTAGCTTATTTTCCTGGTTAAGCACCTTATACATGTCCCCATACACATATTCATCTCAAAAACACCCCAAGGATGAACTTTCTCCACATTGAACCCAATCAACGGCTCGTGATAGGGTATGAGTCTTTTTTTAATCAGCTTTATCCCTTAAAAACAATCCCATAACATGATATTTGCTAAGCTTACCCCATCCACCAAAATACGAGCCACATTATAGCTATGAAGTCGTGTGCTGACAATAAGATGATCGTCGTGTGGGGTAAAATTCCTCTTTGTGACACCCCGCTTAATTAAACATCGGGTGATCAGTCATTTATTAAATTTAAAATAGAATATCCAGTTGGATCAGTCTTAGCATCACTATCAAAAACTTTTTATTAATTACTAACCACCTAATATTTAAAAAGTCAGATGTCAATTTTTATCTTTTAATAACATGAAAGCAATTAAATAATTAACTAAACATCCACCATCCAATAACATTCTCATAGGAATTAAAATGACATAATGAAATGAACTGAGTCTGGAGTAAACACTTCCAGTCTAAATCCCAAATACAATAATCTTAAATGAAATAAATCCCGAAAATTAAAATATTAATGAATGTCTGAAACCATAATCTCTAAATAAGAAGACGACATGTCCTGAATGAAATAAGTAACTCTGAATGAATCAAGGATAAATATGGAGGCGTCTAGTACTGAGGTCCTATAACTTCCACAGAAGCTACAGCACGTCAACTGAATGGAACTCCTATGCTTGGCCTCCCTGTGGATGGGCACCTAAAAATATTTTACAAAAAATAGATTTGAAAGCCAACGGGTCAGAACCCGAGTTGAAAATAGTTTTAAAACAGCAAGTATTTAATTTCATAAATACCAGATAATTATATACATGTTAGTCACGTGCTCTCACTTGAGATTCTCACCTCTCAACTATTGTTCACACCTAATGCATCATTATTACCCTTCCTAGTTACGTTACCCCACCGAACTAGATTTTAACAGTTCTCCATCTATGTCAACTAACCTATTGTGCCCACTCGTATAATAGAAATATATGTCATATAGTTCCTCATATTTTATTAATTGATTCCCAAGTATCACACTAATCTATTAAGTTCTCACACTCGCTTTCATTGATCGTTCATTAATTGAGTTCATACTTGAAATGTGTTACTTGATCATGATTTTCATATATTATTTTGATTCGAGAATTGCGTAAACTTTGTGAAATGATCATAGGCCATCTTTGTTATATCACCCATATTAGCCTTGACCTAATACTTATATGTTTACCCTCGTTAACCCCTTTTAGCCTAAATATAACCTTTCGTTTCGTAACCCAATTCCCATAACCAACTCCGAATTGGAGTTTTAAACCATACATACACTTTCCATACCTTTGTTTGGAATGTTACTTAGGATTGAATGTTGTTGTTGTGATGTCGGTAGCAATTTAGGCATATGAGAGTTTGATAAGTAAAGAAGAAATAAAAAAGTGGAAAAAGTGAAGAAAAAGAGAAAGCAAAAAGCAAAAGAAAACAAAAGAAAAAAATGAGAAAAAGAAGAAAAGAAAAGAAAGAGAAGTTGTAAATATCGTGTATATAGTGTTCAATAAGCTTTGATTACTCTCCCCGATGATATATCTAATGCCATTTTGGAACTTATTTTCCAATTTTGATATTGCCCGCATTTTCCCATTATCCCGAGTTTTCATTTCGAACACTTTGAATACGTACATACATTCCTTAATTTTGTACCCTAACCTAACCTACATTATAACCCTATTAAAGTCCTATGTGATCTTGGGTTGATGTAATTTAAAAGTCATAATAGTTTTGATAATCTGTGAAAATGCTTTTTGCCTCTTTAATGAGCGGTATCTTTCATGTTTTTCAGTTTATATATAGCGTTCTTCATTTGTGACATGTGTGCGGCCTAGTTTCCATTTACATATACTCTTTATGCCCGTATGTTTCGTGTGTTAGCTCCCTGTTTCAAGTGAATTTCATTTGATGAGTGTAATTCCCGTGAGGATTGAATATATACTTGCATTAATTTAGTATCCGGTTTATATAAGTTTTTCACCAAATCACACTTTGCATGTGCTCGCTCCCCTCCCACATTTTAAGGCTTCAATTCTATGAGGTGCATTCTATAATGTTAATGATTTGGGCTTTTATTTGAATTCATTCAATGTGCTAATAATGTGTATGAAATCCTTTTTGCTATTTTTGGGCTTGTCGCATGTTGGGTTGGGCATATTTTGAGGAAACCATGTGATGTTTGTGGGTATCATCCCTAAAACCCTCACGAGACGATACTCGTCCACTAGGGTAACCTAGGGGTTTAACGGCTTCTTGCATATGCTAAATGCAATCTTGCTCCTTACGAAAGTGGCATTTATATTTCAATGCATATATACGTCTTGTACCGCCCTCTGTGGACTGGTTTTGTTTGTTTCATTACAAGGGACTAGCAATTTTTAAGTTAGGCCATTTTGATAGCGCGCGAGAAATGCGTGCTCGTGTAAGGGCACGGTCGTTGTTTTCGTCTCGCCACGACTATGAAAAAACCTAAATTACTACTACACTTGCGAGGCAAGCACAACGGTAAGTCGGGTATCGAAAGATCCACTGAGACGAGTTGCTAGAATTTATATGATTTACTATTCCTAAATAAAAGGGAAAAAGGTGAATTACAAATAAAAAGTAAAAGATGCATAAAGGGAATTGTTTATCTAGGCAAGGGAAATGAAACTAGATTAACAAAGAGATAAAACCTATAGGTTGCGTCGAATATCCCTCACCCGGGTTAATTTTTATAAATGGTTACATGGGTCGACGAGTTATTACAAATGCGTTTCGTTTCGACAGTTAATTGAATCAAGGGTTGTCACGTCCCTAAATTCTCATAAAAGCCTAATAAGATTTTGGCGTCAACAAATATCCCAGAAATTACGCGCGAAAGGTCGTAAGCACGGGACATACGTGATATGCCCCGTCAAATCTCCTAGGCATAATAACCGGGACAACGCACCCGAAATAAACCTGTAAACACTATCACCAAGCAAAGCAACACGTCAACCCGAGTGAGTTCCATTCAAACACAACCTAATTTAAATTACCTAGAAAGCATGTTAAAAACGCGCTAAATGGAAAGAGGTAAATAAACGCTATAAATATACCTAGAAAGCAAGTAAAGAAAGCATTTAAACTAATTAACAAAGCATGTAAATCTAATTAGAAAGAAAACCCCAAAGGGTGTCAATCCAAAAGAGGAAGAAGAATGAGCTCTCCACCTCCAAACCCCAACCTAAACTATCTACCCTCTAATAATATCTAACTATCTCTGAAAATAGAAACAAAATTCCTTTATATAGTAAGTTACAAAAGAAATAAAAGAAAAAGGAAGAGGAGCAAAATATCTAGCATCACTGATCGACCGGTCGCAGGGGCGCGGTCGACCGGTCCTTCTTGTATAAGATCACAGTGTCCTTCCCACGGCAAAATGTCAAACCGCGGTCGACCGGTACCAGGGACGTGGTCGACCGGTACTCTATTTTTTAGCCAAGCTTGGTCCATGATGAGGGGGAAAAGTCCAATAATGGAAACGGGCATAGCTTCTTCGTCCAAACTTGAAACGACGCACCGTTTATGGCCACGCGATACTAACTAAACAAACTACGCATCCGTGAACTTCCATGAGCTGGATAAGAAATGTGAATTGACTAAAAATACCTTGAAGTAGCGTCTGGTGACGGAACTTCTTTGAAAGGCAACGGATCCCCACTTTTAGCGTTCCAATACCTACAAAAGCACAATTAACCACTGCAAAACATGTATATATCCAAATCCAAGGTTGTCTGGTTAATGAGCATAAATATAGGCATTAAGGAACGTAAAAGTGCTAGAATGCATAAAGATAACGGGAAGAAATTTGCAATATTTGATACGAATTAATAGGTCTGATCCTTTGATGATGAAGGGTATGGCTACGTTCCTCGTTTTCCCATCTACACTCCAGTGGTGTTAATTGTGAAAGAGGTGCAACTATTGATTGTTTTTGGCTTGGGATCTCTTCTCCTTCCTCTTCCAATGGCCTCTACTGTTTTTGTGTTTGATAACCTTAGAATACCTAACCCTAGCAGCTGATATAGCCTTAGGAAATTCATGGGTTTAATTACTCCAAAAATTAAAATGATCGAAATACCCTCCCGGTATGTTAGTTTAGCCTAAAATTGCCTCGGGACCCAAACTAAACCCCAGGTAGACTTTTCTGACTATCTCGACCCTTGTGGACACTTTGTCGCACTCGAAATGACCATATGGGTGACTTATAAATAATTTACTTTTATATTATAAATTTCAGTCTCGACACGGCTGACACGTGGGTCCTAACTTAATTTCCCATAACTGTCGTATTATTCACTCGACAATTTGAATAAATTCATAATTACATATTACTTTACTCACTAAGTAATATTCAACATAATTCACATCAATAAATACTATCTCTCGTCATGCTAGTAATTATCTATAAATTTCTCAATTTTAAGTTAATTAATCCCATAACTAAAATCATTAAACATACGGGATATTACATACTTCCCCCTAATAACAGAATTTCGTCCCAAAATTTGGAAAAAATAGGTATACCTGGTAAAAATAACTCTGGATATTTACAAGGTACTAAAAAATGCGGGGCGCCAAACCTTAAGCCTTAGAAGCCTAGGCGGGCCTTAGGCGTAAAAAGGCGTGAAAAGGTGTTTAGGCCTTCTTAATATATTTTAATATTTTTTAACCATAACAAGGCTATTGAAATACTAAAATTGTACATATCATAAAATATGTTTGAATATTTGCAAATTAAAATACTATTTGATTATTTTGGATGAGATAATGGTCCGATTTGTAAAATAATTCTTTAAAAGGCCTTATCGTTTCACTAAAGAATTGTTGTTTTTAGAAAAAGTGCGCCTCAAGGGTTTTACCAAAAATAAGGCGTAAAAAACTTAAGGCGGGGAGTTTCTCCCAAGCCTCAATCCTAGGTGATTAGTCTCAAATATTGTATATTTTGCGTCCGTTAATTATGCATGCATGCACGCTTGTGACCGTTATTTCATGTATTTAAGCTCTTGTATTGTATAACCTCTAGTTTTCATATATATATATACTTTGTGAGGTTTATTTGAACTTAAGTAGGGATTGGAGTGCTAAACGGTGCAAGAGTGCGTTATCCGGGAACGTTCAATGTTTTACGCAACTTCAGGGGTAATTTTGTCATTTATACATTCGAGCTTTATGACCGAACCCTTCACGGATGTTGGAGTTCTCCTAGCCAACTTCGCGTAGCCCCCGATCGTTTGTCAATCGGATTCACGAGGACCAAGCTATGGTCATTTTATCGAGGCCCCTTGTTTGTGTATCAAAAGAGAAGAGGATCCAAGATTTTACAGGACCGATCGATCGGTCCCTGACCAGCGGTCGACCGGGGATTCACAAGTTGCATTCGAAGTGAGACAGTGTGCCTTCTTCCAGACCCACGGTCAATCGGTCCCTGACTAGTGGTCGACCGGTGCTTCAATTTCTGCAAAACCCCCATAGTTTTGGTTTGGTTTTTACCACCCTTGTTTTGTGGTTTTCTTCCACTTATTATATATTTTGAGTGTTGATTTGTTGAAACATATCCGATCACAATTGTGTGCAAGGAAATATATAGAAGATAGTTTTGTTGTTTTTCTCTCTCTCCTAGGGCTTGATAATTTCCTTGCCATTTTCATCTTCCACTTCATTTATTGCAAAGTAAAGTTTCATCTTAGTTGTATCTTGTTGACTATTGGTATCATTTTGTGCAATTAATATCGTGGTTGTGTGTTGAATGCTTGTTCTCACCATAGTTATTACACATACTATTAATTTAATGGTGTTTTTTGATATGGTTAGTGTTATGAGTAGCTTATCTCCTTAGGTTGGGAGCATAAACCCACCTTGGAGGGTTCATTTCTTGGCTTGTTCAATGATTAAATCTAATAAATGGGTGTGTGGGCTGATATTGGAGTTTCATAGGATTTTATCTTCTCTTATCATGTAAGGGTTGTATTTTAAGACTTAACTCCAACATCAACGCATCTGTCCGGTAATATATCGTTACCTTCATCTTATATTGTTGGGTTGACATCCTTCATGTAGGATTGTTGGTATCGTTATATTATTCCCATTTGATTGTGATTTAACTGGAAGAACTTGTTGAGTTGTGCATATCCGAGGTGGGGGAATGCTCCTTAACCTTTTGTTAAAGAATCGTTTCATAAGCCTGTTTATAAATCTCGCTTGTTCCTGTTTCTACTTTGTTTAGCGTTCCATTTATCTTGGTTCGCTTTGGTTCGTTACAACACATAAAACCTAAATCATATTTTCTTTTATCTTTTATTCTTGTTTATTGATTTTTAACTGGAAGAATATCCTCGGTACTTTATATAATTCCCTGTGAAAATCAACTTCGGTCTTACCGGGCTTTTATTACTCTCGCGATTAGCGTACACTTGAGCTATACAATTTTCTGAGGGAGTCAAAGTTTTTGGCGCCGTTGCCGGAGACTTATTAGTAATGGCTATATTGATTTAGTTCTTTGTCGATAAACCCTTTGCATTTAATTGTTTGAGCTAGTGTTGTTTTAAAGGATAAGTCTTCTATCCTAATGATCAACAATTCGAACCAAGGGTTCTCCAGGGACTATAGACCATTATTTTCTTCTGAAGGCTCAAACAATCTCTAAAATAACTTTGGGGAATCATCTTAACATCGTTACTCGCTTAATACGGTGCCATCCCAGACAATTTTTCCATCCATATCACAATACCCTAGTGCACTCCCCTTGATACGATCTTTTGATCCTCCTATGGAGTATAATTATGCACCCCGCGGGGTGCTGCCCCCGTGCATCAATCATTTAGCGATTACCTCCGACCGGAGATAGTCTCCGTGCTCGGATGTATTACATTCTCATTTAACCACGGAGCTTTCCATTTTCGGAATGACATGATTAATTTGTTGCCTTCCTTCCACGAAATGGAAAATGAAAACCCTTACCGGCACATTAGAGACTTTGAAGAGGTGTGCAACACTTTTTCTGACCAAAATTGCTGCCCCGATCTTGTGCGGCTTGAGTTGTTTTCATTTTCCATTAAAAACAAAGCAAAATATTGGTCGATTACACTTCTCCCCAACTCTGTTGGGAATTGGCGGCAGTTGCAAGACCTCTTCTTATAGGAATTCTTTCCCATACACAAGACAAATGCACTCATGAAACAAATTCAAAATTTTCAATAATATCATCATGAGACATTTGACAAGTGTTGGGAACACTTTAAATCTTTAAAGCGGTCTTGCCCGCATCATAATTTTGATCAAATGCGATTAGTCTCAATTTTTCACGGGGGTCTAAATCCTTTGACCAAACAATTAGTCGAAACCATGTGTCAGGGTAGTCTTGTTGATTTGAGTAGTGAGGAGGTAGAAGACCATTTCGAGTTTGTCTCAAAGACATTGTAATACCCCGTATTTTTATGCTATATTTAATTTGGGGATTTATTAAATTTAATGTGATGATTTATTTAATAAAAATCCGGAAATTAATTATGTTATAATTATTAACGTGACTAGAGTTAGTAATTATGGGAAACTTGTTGAATATTACTAATGAGCATAGTAATATATTATATTGGTTATATTGAATGTCATAAGTAAATTAAATGACTATTTCGGAAATTTAAGTCGGGACGTGTCCGTGTCACGTCGGGACTAATTATGTTAATTAAAAAGTGAATATTTTATAAGTTGTCCGTATGGTCGTTTTGAGTGCGCCAATGCATCCGAAAGGGTCGAGATAGTCAGAAAAGTGTACCCGGGGGTTTAGTTCGGGCATCGGGGTGTTTTTAGGCCTAATTAGTGACCCGGGAGGGCATTTTGGTCATTTTACAAATTAGGGTAATTAAACCCACGAATTTCAGCCATCCTTAGCAGCCATTTAAGTCAACCTTTTAGGGTTAGAGCATTCAGAACCCTAGAACGGCCATTAGAGAAGAGAGGAGAGAGCTCTCAAGGTGATTCAAGGCCCAAAACACCACCGATTACACCGCCGTCACCACCAACGCGTAGATCGCGAGGAGGAGAACGCAACCACTTCAATATCAGCAGGAAACCAGACCTCTGAAATCCCAGGAAAGTGTTTAACTTGCGTATTTTCATTGATGCAATATTCATATTAGTGTAGGAATGATTAGGAGTATAATCAATGGAAGAAAACCCCAATTTTGATAGGGATTTGCATGTAGAAATCATTATAACCATATTCTGGAAATATTATGTGAAGTAGATGATTAACCCACGAATTTGTGATGATTTGTTAGAAGGAAATTCTGGAGAAAACTGATTAGAACAAAAGTTAAGAAAACTTTAGGGTTCTTGATGATTAGATAAGATTTTAGGTTGTTTAACCATGTTTAATGATGTATACACGCATGATGAACGTTAAAGATATCTGGAATTATGTTAGTATGTTAGCAGTAGACTTTTTGGGTCGATTAGTGTTGGAAAATATGAGTTTTGATGTAGAACTTTAATCAATCCCGTCACTGCAATTTCTGCAGAATTTTTTGCCCAGACCTGCTTGATCGATCGATCGAAGGTTCGATCGATCGAGCCCCAAGCTTCGATCGATCGACCCCTCCTGGCAGACTCCTATTTCTCTTGTTTAATTAGTTGAATTAATTTATCATGGAAGAACCTTTGGGCATTCTAAATAAAATGATTTGGGAGGTATTGAGGACCAGTAGGATATATGGATAAATGTTAGAACCTTTAATCTTCAACGAGAATGGTATTTATGGTATATGTACTTTAGGTTGGTAGATTTATGAAATTTAAGGGTGAGGTGCGTAAGAGAGTTACGTTGGAATCAAATAAAGTCACTTACTGAATTTCAGATTTGCGAGGATATAATCCATGAGGGTTAGGTAATGAGTGAGAAAACCCTTCGAGTTAAGGTTAGGAATAAAACCTTATACGTAATTCTATAATTGTGAAATTAAGGATAAACGGTATAATTACGGGTGATGGGAAGAACCTATACTAATATGACATTGGTATATTTATATGATTGTGTGTACATATATTATATACATGTGAAAATCATTCCCACGCTACTTGCTATCCCTGAGGTTTCCGCGCTGGGAC
This sequence comes from Sambucus nigra, assembly GCA_949130495.1. Lineage (NCBI taxonomy): Eukaryota > Viridiplantae > Streptophyta > Magnoliopsida > Dipsacales > Adoxaceae > Sambucus > Sambucus nigra. The sequence goes on from OX422219.1 coordinate 428,267,943, forward strand.
AAGTCTTATCTCGATGGGACCTTTATAGGGGATATTGACTTGTACCCTAGAAGATAGATGTCCTTGGTACAGGCTATCGATGTGATAGTTCAGACGGTCCTAAGAGACGCCGGTATGTGCTAGCCTCTTAGAGACTTGGAATCTATGCTTCGCCTCAATATTGTTTGTGTATTTATGTTAATACAATTCGAGAGTGATTCCGAATGTATTCCCCTTTATGTGAGTGATATGGGGCTTTGGATAGTGGAAGTATGCACGCACCATAGTTTTATTCAGGGTGCTGTTATATATATATTATACGAGTAGTTAATATATATATATATATATATATATATATATATATATAAGATTATGTCACTTGTAACTGTCTACTGAATTTGATAAGTAGAACATAGTGTGGACTCTTACTATTAAATACTTGTTTTGAAAAAGTATAACATGTCACGGTAAAACCTTAGGGTTTTTATAAAATTAAAATGAAGGTCCTTGGTTACTGTTTGGAATATTCTTTTAAAATAAGGTCGTAAATTTGTAAATCTTGCGGGTAAGCTAAGTTAAGTTAAAGCTTTTGGAAAGACGAGTATGTTAGATGTTAAAACAAACCGTGGGGAAAGCTAGTGCGATAGGTGTGCACATTAGAAGAGAGGTGAGTATTTCTCAAGAGAGAGACGAACTAATATGTTGTTGCATTGGCCTGTATCAATTTAAATACTTGCTTAACGTATTTTAAAAATCAAACACACTTTCGGGCCCTGACCCGTTTCTTTCTCTCTCTCTCTCCCTTGTGTATATATATGTATATTTTCAGGTGCCCAGCCACAGGGGCGTCTTGCTTAGGATCCTTTGAGAAGAACGAGCTGCAGCTTAGGTGGAAGTTGCAGGTCACTTGAGTAGACGGCTTCTGTTATTGACTCCACTCTTATTACTCTCATTTATTGGGCACGTGTCGCCCCTTTCATCATTTCATTTACTTGTTGGGATTTTTATATTTTCAGTTATTCCAGTATTGTTTTATGGGATTTATTCAGGATAGTTTATGATGTTTGGTTTTATTATGTTGACATTCGATTGACGAATGTATGGTTTTATTTTAGTTCTTCGTGGTGTGATTCTATATTGTAGAAATGTTGTTTTGTATAAGTAAATCTTTTCTTTAATTAAAATTTGGAAGTTTGTATGAAAAATGTTTTTGACACTTAGCTTAATTATTTAGGGTGTTAAATTGGAAAAATTATTTTTTATCGACAGTGATGCTGAGAATGAACCAACTGTTTACCTTGATTTAATTTAATAAAGGAGTGATCGCCGGGTATTTAATTAGGCGGGGTGTCACAGGTGGTATCAGAGCATCAGGTTCTAGTGTCCATAGGATCTGTACGGCTTATTTCGCTTTCAGCTTAACGTTATTTCTATAGAGCCCTATTTTTAGGACTGTTGTATTCTTGCTTTTACGTTTAAGTCTTCAGCTATTCGAGATTTGTTGATAACTGTAGACTAATAAAATTGTTCACGTTTCAGATACCTCCGAGACGTGCTCCGAAAGATAGGCGTGCCCAAGCCGAGCAGCCAGCAGCTCCGGCACCAGGCACAATGAATGCGAATGAAGTAGCCGTCATAGTTGCTCAGGCGGTGAATGCCGCGATAGTGGTGATTCAGCAAGCTCCACACCAGGTCCAGGCAGTGGCGCCAGTACCAGCACAGCTTCCATCTGCATGGGAGAGGGTTCGGGATGCTTTTCAGGAAGCACATCCCCCTGAGTTCTCCGGTAGCTCCGACATTGTCATGGTTAGTCAATGGAAGAAAGACATCCAGCGGCATCTTCGCATGTATGAGTGCACCGAAGTACAAAAGAAGTTATTGGCTTCTTTTAAGCTGGTGGGAGCCGCATTACAGTGGTGGGAGTCCACTACTACTTTGGAGGAGAGGGACATGATCCCTATTCAGTTGTTCTGGGAGCGGTTTGACCGCAAGTATTTTCCACCCGCAGTGCAGACTGAGATGAGGCGGAGATTACTAAATCTGAAGCAGGAGAACCTTACGGTAGCTGAGTATGAGGAGGAGTTCACGAGACTTCTCACTATTGTGCCGGATGAGGCACCCACTGAAGGCAAGAAGATTTTACTGTTCGTCGACGGGTTAGCTTGGAGGATCCGTCAGCACCTTATTGGAAATCTATCCCTGAGTACTTTCACTGACGTACTCAATGCAGTGTTACTACATTGCCAGGATCACCGCTTCCATCTTCAGGGAAGCAAGAGAGCAGGAGAGTCCAGCCAGCAGGGCAGGACCGGGGGTAATAGTGCCGGTGGGGCACCAACTCATGGACAGACTCGTCAGCACGAGCAGAGTTCCCATTAGGGGGACCCTGCTAAGCGATTCCGTTCAGGTGATTCTAGGCAGGGATTCGGAGGATTCAGGCAGGGCCATCAGGGTCAGCCTAATCAGCAGGGCCAGCAGGGCCAGCAGGGCCAACACCGACCGCAGGGACAGCAGCAGGGCCAGCAAGGCCAACAGCGTGCACATCAGGGCCAACAGGGCCAGTGGTGTGGAGGTAACGGCCAGCAGGGCCATGGACAGCAGGGTCAGAGGGGCGGTAATTTCAAAGGCAGATGCTTTGGGTGCGGCAAACATGGCCATAGGCGCCAGGATTGCCCAGAGGGCGATAGGGCCCCACAGCAGCAGGGAGCCCGTAATGAGCCGCAGAGACCACTTTTTCCACCTGTCCTTCCAGCTCCAGCCCAGGTGCCAACCCTACCAGCCATTCCAGCAGCTCCAGTGCAGCAGGGGAAATTGCAGTATGGACGTGTCTATAACGTCCACCAGGCAGCAGCTCCACAGGCACCACCCGCGATTGAGGGTATGTTTCCTATCCATGGTACTATGGGTAAAGTTTTGTTTGATACGGGGGCAACGCATTGTTTTATAGCTACGCATTTTGCGAAGTCCTTAGGGTTGTTAGCCACAGCAGAGAGCACCGTGACGTGTGTCGACTCACCACTGGGGAGTGGGTCACTTATATTCTTTATATGCCGGGGAGTAGGGGTAGAGATTGGTAGCTTGGTATTGCCTGCAGACATGCTAGTCTTAGACATGCACGAGCATGATGTGATCATTGGTATGGATTGGCTCGCATCTTATAGAGCCATGATTGATTGCTTCGGTGGGAGCATTATTTTTGACATTCCGGGGCAAGAGATGTTTGTAGTGGCGATGCCTCGCCCAGAGGGAGGTTCGACCGCTCATTTATATTATATTGAGGAGGATACCTCTAAGGAGGTTGTGATTCCTTTAGATTCGATCCCAGTTGTTAGGGAGTATTTCGATGTGTTTCAGGAGATACCAGGCCTACCGCCCAGTCGTGAGATAGACTTCGTTATAGATTTATTGTCGGATACGAGACCTATAGCACGCGCACAGTACCGTATGGCTCCGGCAGAGATGCGAGAGCTACGAGATCAGATTGAGTAGCTATTAGGTCAGGGCTTCATTCGTAGGAGTACCTCACCTTGGGGCGCTCCAGTCTTATTTGTAAAGAAGAGAGATGGTTCACTGAGATTGTGCGTGGACTACCGGGAGTTGAACAAGGTCACGATACAGAATAAGTATCCGTTGCCTCGAATCGATGATCTATTCGACCAGTTGAGGGGAGCAACTTTCTTTTCAAAGATAGATCTGAGGTCTGGGTACCATCAGTTACGAATTAGAGAGCATGATGTTTCAAAGACTGCCTTCTTGTCGAGATATGGGTCCTATGAATTCAGAGTGATGCCGTTCGGACTCACAAATGCCCCAGCCATTTTCATGGACTTGATGAACCGAGTATTCAGAGAGTTCTTGGATCAGTTCGTCATCGTCTTCATAGATGATATTTTGATATATTCACACTCCGAGGAGGAGCATGCCGAACACTTGAAGCAGGTTCTTCAGACTCTACGAGAGCATCAGTTGTATGATAAGTACGAGAAGTGTGGATTCTGGTTGCGAGAGGTACAATTCTTGGGCCATGTTGTTTCTGAGCAAGGGATAGCTGTTGACCCGAGCAAAGTGTCAGCGGTGAAGGAGTGGGGGCAGCCCACGACACCGACGGAAGTGCGTAGTTTCTTGGGGTTGGCCGGATACTACAGGAGGTTCATTCGGGGATTCTCCAAAATAGCGGGTCCATTGACGAATCTGACTCGCAAGGGGGTACCATATGTCTGGGATGACGCTTGTCAGTTGGCTTTCGACGAGCTGAAGGACAAGCTTACTTCGGCACCAGTCCTTGCTTTACCGAAGACGGGTGTAGAGTACCTGGTTTACACAGATGCGTCCTTACGAGGACTTGGGGGAGTACTTCAGCAGGAGGAGAAGGCTATAGCTTTTGCTTCCCGCAAGCTTAAGCCGCATGAGAAGAATTACCCCACCCACGACCTGGAGTTAGCTACGGTCGTCTTTGCATTGAGAATTTGGAGGCACTATTTATTGGGCGAGAAATTCCGTTTGTTCACAGACCATAAGTCACTGCAGTACCTGTTCACTCAGCGAGAGCTGAATATGCGTCAGCGCAGATGGTTAGAGTTTGTGAAAGATTACCAGTTCGATATAAAGTATCATCCGGGGAAAGCAAACGTAGTTGCTGATGCGTTGAGACGTAGACCGGTTGATGATGTAGTGGACATCTGGAAAGCAAAGTGGAAGGAGTTGGGTCACCAGGACGCAGTAGCACGTTCTTTCATATCCGTGATGTCAGTCACACCCGAGATTGTTACGAGGGTGATACAGGCACAGACCACAGACCCGTTTTGTCAGGAGCAGATTGTACGACTTCTAGCCGAGGGTGCTGAGTCCTATTCTGTTAGTTCGGATGGAGGGTTGCGGTTTAATGGGAGATTAGTGGTTCCAGAAGGAGCGGAGCTACGTCATGAAGTGATGACTCATTCTCATGGGTCCCGATTTGCAGTACATCCGGGAGGCGATAATATGTACCAGGACATGAGACGACAGTACTGGTGGAGTGGGATGAAGAAGGACATCGCTGAATTTGTGTCCAAGTGTTCTACTTGCCAGCTAGTGAAGGTGGACCACCAGAAACCGTCAGGATTACTTCAGCCGTTGGAAGTACCCGCGTGGAAGTGGGAAAGTATTTCCATGGATTTCATTACCGGGTTTCCTACATCACAACGGGGCCACGATTCTATCTGGGTGATTGTAGACCGTTTGACCAAGGTGGCTCATTTTCTGCCAGTGAGGACAGATTATACCACGGGTCAGTATGCCCAGTTGTTCATCGCTGAGATTGTCAGATTGCATGGGGTGCCCCTGAATATTGTGTCAGATAGAGACAAGATTTTTGTGTCACGTTTCTGGGAAAGCTTTCAGGAGGCTATGGGTACAGAGTTGAGACTGAGTTCAGCTTACCACCCACAGACAGATGGACAGACAGAGCGTACTAATCAGATGTTGGAAGATATGCTACGCATGTGTGTTCTCGATTTCGGAGGAGGTTGGGAGCCACACCTTCCAATGGTAGAGTTTGCTTATAATAACTCCTATCAGTTTACGATTGGCATGGCTCCATTTGAGGCTTTGTACGGCAGGCCTTGTCGTTCTCCAACTTGTTGGCTCGAGGTGGGGGACAACAAGTTATTAGGACCAGAAGTGATTCAGGAGACCTCCGCGAGGATTGAGATAATCAGGAGTCGTATTCGGGTAGCCCAAGACAGGCAGAAGAGCTACGCTGATGCGAAACGGTTTTTCCGGGAGTTTAATGTGGGAGATCAAGTGTTGTTGCGTGTATCTCCTATGAAAGGAGTGATGAGGTTCGGGAAGAAGGGGAAGTTAGCTCCGAGGTACGTAGGACCATTTTCCATCATCGAGAGGATTGGGCCGGTAGCATACAGGTTGGGATTGCCAGAACATTTACATCGCATCCACGATGTATTCCACATCTCGTCGCTGAGACGATATCTTCGGGATGATATGGCCCATACGCACATTGTGATAGATGAGATAGACTTACAGTCGGATAGCTCTTACGAAGAGAGACCAGTGGCTATTCTAGACTATAGTGAGAGGAGATTGTGGTCGAAAGTAGTTCCACTTGTGCGAGTCTAGTGGGAGCATCATAATGTGGAGGAATCCACTTGGGAGCGTGAGGCAGATATGCGCGAGAGATATCCAGAGTTGCTTTTACCAGGTATGCCTTATTTTCCGAATTTCGGGACGAAATTACGTTATTAGGGGGGAAGTATGTAATACCCCGTATTTTTATGCTATATTTAATTTGGGGATTTATTAAATTTAATGTGATGATTTATTTAATAAAAATCCGGAAATTAATTATGTTATAATTATTAACGTGACTAGAGTTAGTAATTATGGGAAACTTGTTGAATATTACTAATGAGCATAGTAATATATTATATTGGTTATATTGAATGTCATAAGTAAATTAAATGACTATTTCGGAAATTTAAGTTGGGACGTGCCCGTGTCACGTCGGGACTAATTATGTTAATTAAAAAGTGAATATTTTATAAGTTGTCCGTATGGTCGTTTTGAGTGCGCCAACGCGTCCGGAAGGGTCGAGATAGTCAGAAAAGTGTACCCGGGGGTTTAGTTCGGGCCTCGGGGTGTTTTTAGGCCTAATTAGTTACCCGGGAGGGCATTTTGGTCATTTTACAAATTAGGGTAATTAAACCCACGAATTTCAGCCATCCTTAGCAGCCATTTAAGTCAGCCTTTTAGGGTTAGAGCATTCAGAACCCTAGAACGGCCATTAGAGAAGAGAGGAGAGAGCTCTCAAGGTGATTCAAGGCCCAAAACACCACCGATTACACCGCCGTCACCACCAACGCGTAGATCGCGAGGAGGAGAATGCAACCACTTCAATATCAGCAGGAAACCAGACCTCTGAAATCCCAGGCAAGTGTTTAACTTGCGTATTTTCATTGATGCAATATTCATATTAGTGTAGGAAAGATTAGGAGTATAATCAATGGAAGAAAACCCCAATTTTGATAGGGATTTGCATGTAGAAATCATTATAACCATATTCTGGAAATATTATGTGAAGTAGATGATTAACCCACGAATTTGTGATGATTTGTTAGAAGGAAATTCTGGAGAAAACTGATTAGAACAAAAGTTAAGAAAACTTTAGGGTTCTTGATGATTAGATAAGATTTTAGATTGTTTAACCATGTTTAATGATGTATACACGCATGCTGAACGTTAAAGATATCTGGAATTATGTTAGTATGTTAGCAGTAGACTTTTTGGGTCGATTAGTGTTGGAAAATATGAGTTTTGATGTAGAACTTTAATCAATCCCGTCACTGCAATTTCTACAGAATTTTTTGCCCAGACCTGCTTGATCGATCGATCGAGCATAGAGCTTCGATCGATCGAAGGTTCGATTGATCGAGCCCCAAGCTTCGATCGATCGACCCCTCCTGGCAGACTCCTGTTTCTCTTGTTTAATTAGTTGAATTAATTTATCATGGAAGAACCTTTGGCATTCTAAATAAAATGATTTGGGAGATATTGAGGACCAGTAGGATATATGGATAAATGTTATAACCTTTAATCTTCAACGAGAATGGTATTTATGGGATATGTACTTTAGGTTGGTAGATTTATGAAATTTAAGGGTGAGGTGCGTAAGAGAGTTATGTTGGAATCAAATAAAGTCACTTACTGAATTTCAGATTTGCGAGGATATAATCCATGAGGGTTAGGTAATGAGTGAGAAAACCCTTCGAGTTAAGGTTAGGAATAAAACCTTATACGTAATTCTATAATTGTGAAATTAAGGATAAATGGTATAATAATGGGTGATGGGAAGAACCTATATTAATATGACATTGGTATATTTATATGATTGTGTGTACATATATTATATACATGTGAAAATCATACCCACGCTACTTGCTATCCCTGAGGTTTCCGCGCTGGGACAAGTCTTATCTCGATGGGACCTTTATGGGGGATATTGACTTGTACCCTAGAAGATAGATGTCCTTGGTACAGGCTATCGATGTGATAGTTCAGACGGTCCTAAGAGACGCCGGTATGTGCTACCCTCTTAGAGACTTGGAATCTATGCTTCGCCTCAATATTGTTTGTGTATTTATGTTAATACAATTCGAGAGTGATTCCGAATGTATTCCCCTTTATGTGAGTGATATGGGGCTTTGGATAGTGGAAGTATGCACGCACCATAGTTTTATTCAGGGTGCTGTTATATATATATTATACGAGTAGTTAATATATATATATATATATATATATATATATATATATATATATATATATATATATATATATATATATATATATATATATAAGATTATGTCACTTGTAACTGTCTACTGAATTTGATAAGTAGAACATAGTGTGGACTCTTACTATTAAATACTTGTTTTGAAAAAGTATAACATGTCACGGTAAAACCTTAGGGTTTTTATAAAATTAAAATGAAGGTCCTTGGTTACTGTTTGGAATATTCTTTTAAAATAAGGTCGTAAATTTGTAAATCTTGCGGGTAAGCTAAGTTAAGTTAAAGCTTTTGGAAAGACGAGTATGTTAGATGTTAAAACAAACCGTGGGGAAAGCTAGTGCGATAAGTGTGCACATTAGAAGAGAGGTGAGTATTTCTCAAGAGAGAGACGAACTAATATGTTGTTGCATTGGCCTGTATCAATTTAAATACTTGCTTAACGTATTTTAAAAATCAAACACACTTTTGGGCCCTGACCCGTTTCTTTCTCTCTCTCTCTCCCTTGTGTATATATATGTATATTTTCAGGTGCCCAGCCACAGGGGCGTCTTTCTTAGGATCCTTTGAGAAGAACGAGTTGCAGCTTAGGTGGAAGTTGCAGGTCACTTGAGTAGACGGCTTCTGTTATTGACTCCACTCTTATTACTCTCATTTATTGGGCACGTGTCGCCCCTTTCATCATTTCATTTACTTGTTGGGATTTTTATATTTTCAGTTATTCCAGTATTGTTTTATGGGATTTATTCAGGATAGTTTATGATGTTTGGTTTTATTATGTTGACATTCGATTGACGAATGTATGGTTTTATTTTAGTTCTTCGTGGTGTGATTCTATATTGTAGAAATGTTGTTTTGTATAAGTAAATCTTTTCTTTAATTAAAATTTGGAAGTTTGTATGAAAAATGTTTTTGACACTTAGCTTAATTATTTAGGGTGTTAAATTGGAAAAATTATTTTTTATCGACAGTGATGCTGAGAATGAACCAACTGTTTACCTTGATTTAATTTAATAAAGGAGTGATCGCCCGGTATTTAATTAGGCGGGGTATCACAGACATCTCGGGGATGGGACACATCGAACCCTTATGACCGCATTGTTCGTGATAACACAGTCCCTCGCGGTCAAACCAGCGGTCTGAGTATCCTGCAGGAAAATCAGGATACCCAGACCAAATACAATCAGTTATGTCGTATAATTAACGCAATGCAACTCACATAACAACCCCCACCCATGGAAACCGTCAAAAAGGTTTCCGTTGTGGAGGAATTCGTGTGCGTTATATGTGATAACATTGGCCACCCAACGAGGGAGTGTCCTTCACTCCCTAGCATTAAGGGTCAGTTACAAGAGCAAGCTAATGTTATAGGGGCATATAGAAAGCAATACTCCAATGCTCCGTTCGATCCCAACAACCCTCCCTAAAATCCTAGTTGGAGGACGACACATCCTCTTATGAGTTAAAAGGATCATAATTTCAATCCCCAAATACCTCCAACTCCGAACTTTCCAGGCCCTTGTCCGTCCCCGCAATTCCAACAACAACCTCCCCCATATCAATCGCAGTAACATTCGCCCGCGGGACCTCCCGCTTCGTATTTGTCTCCTCAGAGATGGCATAATGAGGAACAATTTGTGATTGTACAAAAAGTTTCACAACTTGAACAGTTTATCTCGCAAATGGCGCGGTCTATGCAAGAGATGCAAATCTCTCTTGCTCAATTGGTTCAAAACTCCCAAGGAGTTACGAGTCCCCTTCTACTGGCACAACCTCAACCCAATCCCAAAATACAAATGGGCAATGAGAGCTTCACCTCGAATACATCGCACACCGAGCACACTAAGGGTATTGCCACCCTTAGGAGCAGCAAAAAGATTGACAACAAAGTTGCGAGACCCTTACCGGAGCATCCCAATCACACTAAATCCCAAGGCAAAGCCATTGCTACTGAGGACATGCCATTGCACAGTTCCGCTAACATAGACGATGACATCCCCAAAGAGGTAGATGAGCCTATTGTTGCGAAGGACACAATTTGTCCCATACCGTCACCTTTTCCTCAACGGCTTAAGGAAAAGCCCACAAAAGCCTCTGAAGAGGGGTTTATCGAGTTGTTTAAGCAAGTGAACATGAACATCCCCCTCCTTAAAGCAATCGAACATGTGCCCAAGTATGCCAAGTTTATCAAAGACTTGTGTACGGTTAAAAGGAGACAAAATGTGCGCACAAAGGCGTACATGGCTGTCTAAGCTAGTGCTATCATAACTAATGAACTAGCTCCAAAATTCAAAGATCCGAGTTGCCCCACCATTTCATGTGTGATTGGGGAGACTAAAATCTATAGCACCCTCCTCGATTTAGGAGCAAGTGTAAACTTGCTTCCTTATTCGGTATATCTGGGGTTAAAGCTCAGTGATATTAAATCAACTCCTGTCATGTTACAATTAGCTGACCGTCCGACTAGGATACTTAGAGGAGTTGTGGAGGACGTGATTGTCCAAGTTAATTCTTTCTACTACCTAGTAGATTTTATCATCTTGGACACTCACCCCATACTAAAAGGGAGTGCACAAATCCCAATCATTCTTGGGCGATCGTTTCTCGCCATCGTGAATGCGAACATCAATTGTAGAAATGGTGTCATGAAACTTTCATTTGGCAACATAACGGTCGAAGTCAACGTGTTCAACCTCCTCAAGCAACCCCAATTTTGCAATGAGAGTGAGGAAGTGGTTGAAACTGTGGCTTGTATCGACACTCTTGTACAAGAGTATTTTGACCTCTCCTATTTTCAAGATCCATTGGAAGAAATTCTTGCTAACTCCTTGGAAAGAGATTTGCTCCCCAACAATAAGGGTTATGAAGATGCCCTTTATGCAAATTGTTTTTCCCTGAATGGGGAGTTAATGGACATATGTAATTCCCTCGAGTACTTTGAGGAGGTGAATGAAGGTATGGAGGGTAATAGCATAGATGGTGACGGTGAAAGTGACCTCGGGCATGATGAAAGCGAGGGGGTTATCAAAGACTCGATGTGGATATCCCACTTTGAGAAACTACCCCCACGTGACTCTTTTCCTTTCCCGTCGAGTGTTTCAATGCCCAACCTCAAGCTCAAAACCATGACAAAGGAGCTCAAGTTTGCTTTCTTAGGCGGTGAGAACACGTTTCCGGTGATTATAGTGGCAAACCTTGACAATTGTCAAGAGGAGGATTTACTTGAGCTGTTGAGAAAACATAAGAGTGCTATAGGTTGGTGCATTTTCGACTTAAAAGGGATCAATCCCTCCATTTGAACTCATAGAATTTACTTAGAGGAAGATTCCAAACCCACCCATCAAATGCAAAGACGCTTGAATCCGGATATGAGCAAGGTGGTGATGGAGGAAGTGATTAAATTCTTGGATGTGGGGATAATCTACCCCATTTTAGATAGTGAGTGGGTGAGCCCGACGCAAGTCGTACCAAAGAAATCGAGTGTCACTGTTCTTGAGAGTGCAGAGGGTGACCTTTTACCCTCGCGCATTCCAACCGGCTATCGTGTTTGCATTGATTATAGAAAACTTAATGCGGTCACAAGGAAAGACCACTTTCCATTACCCTTCCTTGACCAAATTCTAGAACGGGTAGCCGAACATAGGTATTATTGTTTTCTTGATGGATATTCCGGGTACAATCAAATCGAAATAGCCCCCGAAGATCAAGAGAAGACCACATTCAGTTGCCCATATGGCACTTTTGACTTTCAAAGAATGTTATTTGGTCTTTGAAATGCACCGATAACGTTTCAACGGTGCATGCTTAGCATATTCAGTGACATGGTTGAAGACATTGTAGAAGTATTCATGGACGACTTCAGTGTCTTTGGTAATACATATGAGGATTTCCTAGCCAATCTTAAAAGAGTGCTAGCGAGGTGTATTGAGAATTACCTTATTCTCAATTGGGAGAAGTGTCACTTCATGGTAACACGAAGGATAGTTTTGGGCCATATCGTCTCCAACAACGGTATTCAAGTTGACAAGGCAAAAACTAAAATTATAACCAACCTTCCCGCTCTGAAAAACCTCAAGGATGTAAGGTACTTTCTCGGTCACGTCGGCTTCTACCGACATTTTATTTAAGATTTTAGCTCGATCGTACGCCCCATGTGCTCATTTCTTGCTAAAGATGCTCCATTTCTGTGGAGTAGTGCTTGCCAAGAATCATTCGATAAATTGCAATCAATGTTGACCACTGCCCCTATCATGCAAGCGCCCGATTGGACCCGTCTATTCGAGCTTATGTGCGATGCAAGTGATTATGCTGTGGGGGCGGTGCTCGATCAGCGGAGGGATAAAAAGCCTCACGTGATTTCCTATGTTAGTCGCACACTAGACAGTGCACAAATAAACTACTCCACCACAGAGAAAGAGCTACTAGTAATAGTATTCGCGTTGGACAAATTCCGGGCGTACTTGGTAGGATCAACCCTTGTGTATTTCACCGACCATGCCGCACTCAAGTACCTTCTTTCTAAGAAGGATGCGAAAAGTAGGCTTATTCGGTGGGTTCTCCTTCTCCAAGAGTTTAACCTCTCTATCAAAGATAAAAAAAAGGGGTGGAGAATGTAGTTGCGAATCACTTATCCTGACTTACATTTAATCATGATCATATAAATCCCATCCCTATTCGACAGTGCTTCCCGGATGAGCAACTCATGGCCGTGGCGATGTTGCCATGGTTTGCCGATATCACCAATCTCCTTGTCACCGAGGCCTACCCACCGCACTTTTCGACCAATGACAAGGAAATACTTTCGATGGTGGCCTGGTCATTCTTCATAGATGACCCATACATGTGCAAACTATGTATGGACCAGATCATTCGCAAGTGTGTCTCAAATGATGAGATCGTAATTATCTTGTTATTTTGCCATGAAGGTGCATGTGGGGGACACTTTTATTCCCAAAATACCGCCCTCAAAGTGTTACAATGCGATTTCTATTGGCCAATGATCTTTAAAGATGTCCATGCCCTATGTAAAATCTACGCCCATTGCCAATCTATTGGGAAGATAACCAAAAGGAACATGATGCCCCTTGCCCCTATTCTCGTAATTAAAGTTTTTGATTATTGGGGAATAGACTTCATGGGTCCTTTCCCTAAGTCCAATCATTTTGAATACATTTTAGTCGCAGTCGACTATGTATCCAAATTAGTGGAAGCCGTGCCTACAAGGAACAATACCGCGAAGGTGGTGTTGAGATTCCTGAAAGAGAACATTTTGGCTCGCTTTGGCACGCCGAAAGCACTCATAAGCGACCAGGGCGTCCATTTTTATAATGATATATTCCGTCGCTTGATGTCGCAATATGGGGTAACCCATAAGGTCACCACCACTTATCACCCACAAACCAACGGCCAAGCAGAATTGGCCAACAGGGAGATAAAGGGCATTCTTGAGAAAGTTATGGATCCTTTGATCAAGGATTGGTCATATAGGTTAATCGACGCACTTTGGGCGTATAGGACGGCCTATAAGATGCACCTAAGAATGTACCCTTACCGTTTGGTTTATGGGAAACATTATCACTTGTCGATAGAGTTTGAGCACCGTTCATATTGGGCCGTCAAAAAGATCGATTTTGATATTAACGAAGGCGGTGACCTTCATAAGTTCCAACTCAATGAACTTGAGGAGTTGAAAAATGATCAATACGAGAACTCTCGTATATTCAAGGCAAAAACCAAGGCCTTTAATGATAAAAAGATAGTGCGAAAGAACTTTTTAGGTGGGCCACAAAGTCTTACTCTATGACACCCGCCTCCACTTTTTTCCCGAGAAATTGCAATTCCGGTGGAACAGACCGTTCGTGGTGCAAAAGGTACACGATCACGGTGCCGTTGACATATTGAATCCAAGGACCAAAACCCTTTCTAAGGTGAATGGGCAGAGGCTCAAGCATTTCTTGGAGGGTTTTAATCTCAAGCTTGTTGAAATCCCTCTAGAGGATCCACCCCCTATGGGCCCCTCGGAGGGTGTCGCAACTTAGGCATCGGATTTTCCTTGCCTATTTTGGATTGCCTCGCTTCATATTTATTTCGAGGCAACCATGATTATGCACACTCGGTTATATATTTATCGCCCTGAGAGCGTCCCTTATCTAGTGGAGATATTTTATTAGTTTAGTTGAGTTTTTAACAGAAGGTGGGGAGGGTTGCATGAAACAGAGTCGCGATCGACCGATCACCATACTGCGATCGACCGTTGATTGTCCATCGAACACACTGTCTCCATTCCCAGGTTTAAATTCAAAGAGCGGTCGACCGGTGTTTTTTCCTCAAGTATATTGTCTCAACTCTTAGGCTTAGTTATAAACAGCGGTCGACTGGTCCAAGACCAGCGGTCGATCGCACCCATCAGTTATTAGGGCCAAGTTGTTTCATTTCCCCCTCACTTCTCTTTTATTCTCCATTCTTCTCCCATTCTCTCTTCACCCAAAAATCCCCAAACTTAACCCTAGGTCCATTTTTCTCTCTCGTTGCACCTCCAATATACTCCTCCATCTTCCAAGGTATAAATCCCACTATTATTTTCATAATACATTTGCTGATAGTGGGTATTTATGAATGTATTTCATGATTTTAGGGTTGATTATTTTTAGGAATTTTGTTATTGTTTCTGAATCATTTTTGATGTTGTTGATGTTCTCCTCATTTTCTCACACACACACATTTTCTCCATGTAATACCCCGTATTTTTATAGCTTTTAAATTATGGGATTTATTAAATTTAATTGAGATAAATTAATATAATTTTGATCCGGAATGTTGCTTTAAATATTTACTAGCGTGACGAGAGTTAGTAATTATTGGAAATTTGTTATCTGTTGAATATTACTGGACGAGTATAGTAATATATGAGATTTATTGTTATAATATTGTCACGTGTGAATAAAATGACAATTATGGAAATTTAAGTCGGGACGCGCCTGTGTCGTGTCGGGACTAAATGTTGATTAATAAGTGAATATTTTATAAGTTTTTCGTATGGCCGTTTTGAGTGCGCCAACGTGTCCGGAAGGGTCGAGATAGTCAGAAAAGTGTACCCGGGGGTTTAGTTTGGGTCTCGGGGCGTTTTTAGGCCCAATTAGTACCCCGGGAGGGCGTTTCGGACATTTCGCAATTATGGGTAATTAAACCTACGAAAATTAAAAGGGTTATATAAGATATCTAGGTTGTCTTCCAGGGTTAGAACAACCAAAGACAAATGACGGCCATTGGAGAGGAAGAGGAGAAGCTCTCCAAGGAGTTCTAGGCCAAGAACACCTCCGATTGCACCGCCGTCACCACCAACGCGTAGATCGCGAGACGGGGAACGAAACCACACCAATTTCGGCACCAAACCAGATTTCTAAAAATTCCAGGCAAGTGTTTATCTTGCTTATTTCGTTGATGCATCTTTCATATTGGTTTAGGAATGATTAGGATGAATTGTATGGAAGAAAAACCCAATTTGAGATAGGAAATTGCATGTAGTGATGACTTAAATGATATTTTGTAAACCCTTTGTCATGTAAAGGATTAAGAGTTTGATAAAGAAAAGAGTTATAATTAGATACAAACAATAAAAATTTTATTCCGGATGATCGGACCATTGGAATTGCTTGAAATTTTAGTATGTTGTAGCGAACGGTGAGACAGGACTACTGACAAAAATTCAGCTTGATTGAACGGTCGGATTTATAAAAATATTATTTTTACTAGAGAGTTTTATGTTTTGAGGACTCTTAGAGAGTTTTATATTTTGAGGACTCTTAGAGAGTTTTATATTTTGAGGACTCTTAGAGAGTTTTATATTTTGAGAACTCTTCTAAATAATAAAAAAAAAAATCAATTAAAACTCCATTTTAATTCCGATTTCCAAACCATTTGAAATTCTCATCTTTGAAAATAAAAATTCAAAATCCTTTAATGTAAGGAGAAATCTATATTTTTGGGATATCTTACATGAGGGACAATGTAAGTATATGTTAAAGAGAGAGAGACACGTAAGAGATTTACTTTGGGACAAATGTGTATACCTACTGAATTTTATACTTGGGAGGATAGAATCCGTGAGCGTGATGTAGTAAGTGGAAAAGTTCCTCAAATTAAAATAAGATGTGAATGGTTATACGTGATAACTAAATAATGAGAAATAAATACAAATGTCGTAATTATGGGAATTGAGAATTTACCCATTATTGAAATGGTAATGTTAGTATAGTTATATGATTGTGTATGCATATACTATCTATGTGTGAAAATCATGCCCACGCTACTTGCTATCCCTGAGGTTTCCGCATTGGGACAGTCTTATCTCGATGGGACCTTTATGGGGGATATTGACTTGTACCCTAGAAGATAGATATCCTTGGTACAGGCTATCGGAATGATAGTTCAGACGGTCCTAAGAGATGCGGGTATGTGCTTTCCTCTTAGAGACTTGGAATCTATGCTTCGTCTCATTTTGTTTGTGTATAGGTATCCTTGGTACAGGCTATCGCAGTGATAGTTCAGACGGTCCTGAGAGACTTGGAATATATACTTTGTCTCAATATTGTTTGAGCATGTGTTGATACAGTTCGAGAGTGATTCCGAATCTGTATTCCCTTAGTACGAGTGATACAGGGATTGGATAGTAGAGTATGCCCGCACCATAGTTGTTATTTGGGGTGCTGTTGTGATATATATATATTTTATGAGTAGTTAATATATATATATATATATATATATATATATGAAATTCTGAAATCTGGAACTGCCTACTGTGATGAGACATGTAGGACATGGTTGATGACTCAAATTGTAAATACTTGTTTTGAGAAAGTATAATATGACACTGGAAAACTTTATTGATTTATAAAGTTAAAAATGAGAACTTTGGTTGCTAATTGAAATATCCTTCTCGAACAATTGAATCGTTAAATTTTGAATCTTACGAGTAAGCTAAGATAAGTTAAATCATTGGGAAGATTAGTGCGATAAATGATAAGATAAACCGTTGGGAAGGTTAGTGCGATAGGTGTGCACATTAGAAGAGAGGTGAGAATTCCTCAAGAGAGTGACGCACTAATATATTGTTTCATTGGCATGTATCAATTTAAATACTTGCTAAACAAATTTTAAATCATATACACTATCGGGCTCTGACCCGTTTTTCTCTCTCTCTCTCTCTTGTATATATATGTATGTATTACAGGTGCCCAGCCACAGGGGCGTCTTGCTTAGGATCTCTTGGAAGGAACGCGCTACAGCTTAGGTGGAAGTTGCAGGACTCTTGATTAGACGACTTCGTTCATTCGGATCCACTCTTAGTACTTTCATCTAGTTGGGCATGTGTAGCTCTTTCCATTATTCCGTTGTTATTGGACATTTGTATTTCAGTTATTTCCAGTATTGTTACTATGGGATTTATTCAGTTTGGATGTGTGACTTTAGATTTCGTATGTTGACATTCGATTGACGAATGTATTAAATTAATTGGATTATGTTGCAGAATTTAATGTGGTGTGATTCTTACTTATTCAATGTTGTTAATAAAATAAATGATTTTTCTTTAAATAAAATTTGGAAAGTATGTATGAACATGGTTTTGACACTTAGCTTAATTAATTAGGGTGTTAAATTGGAAAAATTTATTTTTCGACAGTGATGCTAAGAATGGACCAACTGTTCACCTTGATTTAATTTAATAAAGGAGTGATCGCCCGGTATTTAATTAGGCGGGGTGTCACAGGTGGTATCAGAGCATCAGGTTCTAGTGTCCTTAGGATCTGTACGGATTATTATGCTTTCAGCGTTGCTTTGTTTGTTATAGAGCCCTATGTTTAGGATTATTGATTCCCTTGACGAGATTTCGTTCTCCTGCTATAATGTGTATACACTAGTGAATTCTAATTTCGTTCGGATGTGTGCGTGTGCCGAGCGATGACGGATGTCAGAAGAGGACCGTTAAGCGTACATCAGGAGGCAGGGCTCAGTTGATATTATGAAATATATCCGAGGATGATGACCGTAGTCGAGGTCACCTCCATTATGGCACGAGAAGCCACGACTAGAAAGTCGACTAAGGTGCAACAATGATTTTTCAAATGCTATTATAGTCAAATGAGGTGCGAGGGTAAACTTACCCAACGTATTACAAAAATGTGTAGAGACCGTCAATGGGAAATTTTAGAAATGCGGAAATTGTATGTGTCCTTACCAAAGGAGGTAATGTTCCCAAATTCTTAGATATAGGACGAAGTGTGGCAAACTGAAAGTGAAAATTTAGAGAAAATTTTCTTGGCTTTCGGGACGAAATTATAATGGTTGGAGTCAACCACCAATTTTAGAAGTGGAATGCTATGCCTATAGGAGAACCTTAGGTACAGTGTTGACCGTATGTTCTTTCCTCAATTGTTCAGGGTGAGAAGCAAACGTGGTTCTGACCTCATCGCGGGAGGGCATGACAGAAGTCTGATTGTGGATATGAACCCTAATCATTAGCAAATTTTGTATCGAAAGATGTAGATACGAGTGGAGGAAACGACTCCAAGTGGGAGACCAACTCGTAATAATAATTGATAATACTCGAGGAGGAAATTCTGATGGACGGTTGATTCAGAGGTTGACAATGTTGTATTTTGTCAATAAAGATGATAATGCTCCTTGTGTGGGAAGCTTAAAGAAATCGAAGAATTTAGTCGAGAATAAGACTGAATACAATGGTGGTGATATAGCACCAAAAAGAGATGTGGATATACATCAGGGGACCCATTTAAATGATTCGGATAATGGAATTCTTACCAAGTGATGGTAAATTCAGTAAGTGCTATTATAGATAGTAACATGATCTTTATGGCCTAAAAAGTTAAAGGAACAATCGGAATGGTTAACAGGAATCGAGTTTACTAAAGTCCGAGAGGAGGACCAATCCTAACCTGGTTAGTAGGACATGTGGTAAGTGGATTATGTACTGAGGTATTTTATGCGGAGTGAGATCGCTCACGATAATATGTTCCAAAGTGAGTATAAGGACAAGAATACGGTGCCTAGTAAAAGGCAACGATTAAAATAATTTTGTTATGGTTTAGGCAGACGTGTTACGTCCGAAAACCATTTGCGCAGTCAAGACGATTGACAAGGTAGAAGTGTAAGTTGTATCCTCAGAGGATCAGGCGTGTTTATGTGACACGAAAGAGTCACTATATTTTGTTCATTGCTAGATTAGCATGTGAGACGAGCTTAATGCATATAATTATAAATGTTACCATTATGTGAATATTTTTCCCTAGTGTAGCGGGATTTTTCTTTAGTGCTATCCGCGGAGGATGAATGAGTATATCAACAGTGTTTTATACTTTATTGAGGTTACTCGTTGTAGTGATGCGATACACGAGTATGATATTATCTTGTTTAAAACATTACAGAAATGGTTAGTACGATAGTGGGCATTTATTGCAAGGCTATCGGAGTGGTTGCATTAGTGAAACATGTTTTATGTTTGTTTTGGCGAGGCTTTACCTGTGAGAAGGTTGGACTCGCACTTATATTATCTATCCTAGAGACTTCGGAGGAGATAGTGGGCTCGAGATATTCGATGCCAAAGTATGTATAAACTTTGCCAATATGATTCCGTATGTATCGGGATTTACCGTTGAGCGAAAATATTTAACGCAGTATTATGTTTGGCACTCCGGACTTAGTGATAGGAAGAGTGCAGTGTTATATTTATCCTTAAGAGACGTGGGAGTTAAGAATTATATCCCTAATGTTAGAAAAAGGAATTTCGAGAATTCCGATTGTATGTATTCGAGGTTTATGGAATGCTATTACCACCAACCTATGCTGAACGATAGTGAAATTCGGGGAAACGTTCTTTGTTAAGCATAATTACGGGAGAAATTGTTAACTTTTTTGTCAAGGGACGGAATAAAGGGGTATATACTATGGACGGAGGACCTAACGGATTTCGATAACCGAAAATGCTAGGTAGTAGTGTATCGGGGGGGTTCCTTGTTTGGATTTCGCTTTGCGAGACATCCCACGCATGAAACTTAGCGTAAGGTTGGAAATAGGGAGACGTTTGGTCACTATTCCATGAGTTTGGTACCCTGGTCGAAATGGGATCAAGTAATTATGTATGTAAGTTGGAAGTTGAATTTTGTTTTAAGGTCATTGGAGCCGGATTTTTGTGGTAGGAAAGCATTAAAAGTTATCCCCACGAGTTGAGGGGTGGAACGATGATAAGGAGAATTTAAGAATTTTGATTTCTAGGGTGATTGAGAGTACCCATATGTCATAACCGTGTATATAACACAAGGTGAATAAAGAGTTGGAATGATTTTTAGCATGGATTATCTGGAAAGAACTTTATATTATACAAAAGAGATGACCTGTAATTATTTTGATGAATAGAGCGTTAGTAATTTATTTTGGTTGTTGTACCTATTTGGGAAAACTGTTGTACTTATCTGAGGAAGGTTGAGAATTATTATTCCTCTTTTATTGTCATGGAATTTTAATGCCCTATGCCTTCTATTCCGTTGAATTTAGTTAGTCCTACAGATGAGTAGCACGCCGTTCGCTCTCCCAGGGCGGTTGGAGTGTTGCAAAAATGTGGGCATCTGGGTTAACTACAGTTAAAATAGTCCGAGTCGAAGGGACGTGGTAATAGACGTGTGAAATATATGTTTGTGGGACTAGTATAACGAAGTGGAAGTGATAGAGTGGATTAAATGTCACATGAGAGGCGATAATCCATACATAAGTGTGCAATTAGAATAGCACGCCCTAACTTGATTGGAAGGCTGTGGGAAGCCATTCAAGAATTGGTATTCCTTGAATATAGTAGAATTTAATTGTTATGAAGCACACCCGGAGCGGAGTTGTTATTAGTCAAGTGTGAGACCAACTCACACATATAAAGAGTAATGATGTTAGTATAGTATAAGAGATCCAGAAGTGCGCTTCGTGGAGAGAAGAGCACGGGTGGAACTTTCGGCATACTACAAGGAAGGAAGGGGAGTATTACGTGTCACTTAATGTGAGACATTTCAAGGGAAGAATCGATGTTTAGCGAGACGTAGTGAGTAGTCTCTACATGCACTGCCCATAGGTAAGGTTTGGTTGAAAGAGGAGAATCAACCAAATAATTTTGTGTTTATCGAAAATTCCTGAAATTGGAAGAGGTTGGTAAAGTCGGTAAAGTTCTTGGATGGGTTGCCATCCTCAAAACAAGATCAAGGGTCTATCCCGAACATGTGAATTAAGTCGTTGAGAAGGAAGTGATTGATATTCCTTTGGGCTGGCTTACAATATTAACTAGTATGCCCCAGACTTCCTTTGAAAGGAAGGATTGCGCCAGTGCATGGTCCGACGTAGTATAAATTTCTGAATCAGGATGAGATTGGTGAATCCCACCTTTGATATGGGATTTCAGGAACCAGCGGAGATAAGATTTCGTTTCAAGTAGGATGTATGACCCTTAGCCAGGGAATAAGCGCATGGTGATTAAAGATTAGTGGAGCCACGTGAAGGAGATTTTGGAATCTTGGTACGATGATTTCAAGAATGCTCTGTAGAAGCACTCGTACCTGTTTGTTGCGTATGAGGTACTTATTAAGGTTTTGTTATCGAAGAACCTCGACTATTCTCCTTCCGTATGTTTAGAGGAGAGTAGATAATCAGAATTTTGGGATCGGTCGAGAAAATATCCAATAACTACGGTAGAATTCCACGACTGTTTTAAACGAGCAAGAGTAATCAAATGTTCGTAATATTTTCTCAGAATGGGAGTTTTGTATATGAATAAATCCGAGTATTTGTCATGTAGTGAGGTGTGGCCTCCTAATGATAGTGAGATAATGAAATATATAACGTACAGGCGTGACCTATGCGAATGTTGTCGGTTGGGAGCACAATGTGAAGTGTCTCCAAAGAGAATGCAAAACAATGTTACTGTGAAGAAAGGGCTATAGTGATTGAGCGCCGTAATGTGTAGTTAGTTTGTGTACGGAAAAGGATATCCAGAATTGTGCTACCTGATAGGCCTTATTTTCTGAATTTCGGGACGAAATTCAGTTATTAGGGGGGAAGTATGTAATACCCCGTATTTTTATAGCTTTTAAATTATGGGATTTATTAAATTTAATTGAGATAAATTAATTTAATTTTAATCCGGAATGTTGCTTTAAATATTTACTAGCGTGACGAGAATTAGTAATTATTGGAAATTTGTTATCTGTTGAATATTACTGGACGAGTATAGTAATATATGAGATTTATTGTTATAATATTGTCACGTGTGAATAAAATGACAATTATGAAAATTTAAGTCGGGACGCGCCTGTGTCGTGTCGAGACTAAATGTTGATTAATAAGTGAATATTTTATAAGTTGTTCATATGGTCATTTTGAGTGCGCCAACGTGTCCGGAAGGGTCGAGATAGTCAGAAAAGTGTACCCGGGGGTTTAGTTTGGGTCTCGGGGCGTTTTTAGGCCCAATTAGTACCCCGGGAGGTCGTTTCGGACATTTCGCAATTATGGGTAATTAAACCTACGAAAATTAAAAGGGTTATATAAGATATCTAGGTTGTCTTCCAGGGTTAGAACAACCAAAGACAAATGACGGCCATTGGAGAGGAAGAGGAGAAGCTCTCCAAGGAGTTCTAGGCCAAGAACACCTCCGATTGCACCGCCGTCACCACCAACGCGTAGATCGCGAGACGGGGAACGAAACCACACCAATTTCGGCACCAAACCAGATTTCTAAAAATTCCAGGCAAGTGTTTATCTTGCTTATTTCGTTGATGCATCTTTCATATTGGTTTAGGAATGATTAGGATGAATTGTATGGAAGAAAAACCCAATTTGAGATAGGAAATTGCATGTAGTGATGACTTAAATGATATTTTGTAAACCCTTTGTCATGTAAAGGATTAAGAGTTTGATAAAGAAAAGAGTTATAATTAGATACAAACAATAAAAATTTTATTCCGGATGATCGGACCATTGGAATTGCTTGAAATTTTAGTATGTTGTAGCGAACGGCGAGACAGGATTACTGACAAAAATTCAGCTTAATTGAACGGTCGGATTTCTAAAAATATTATTTTTACTAGAGATTTTTATGTTTTGAGGACTCTTAGAGAGTTTTATATTTTGAGGACTCTTAGAGAGTTTTATATTTTGAGAACTCTTCTAAATAATAATAAAAAATTCAATTAAAACTCCATTTTAATTCCGATTTCCAAACCATTTGAAATTCTCATCTTTGAAAATAAAAATTCAAAATCCTTTAATGTAAGGCGAAATCTATATTTTTGGGATATCTTACATGAGGGAGAATGTAAGTATATGTTAAAGAGAGAGAGACACGTAAGAGAGTTACTTTGGGACAAATGTGTATACCTACTGAATTTTATACTTGGGAGGATAGAATCCGTGAGCGTGATGTAGTAAGTGGAAAAGTTCCTCAAATTAAAATAAGATGTGAATGGTTATACGTGATAACTAAATAATGAGAAATAAATACAAATGTCGTAATTATGGGAATTGAGAATTTACCTATTATTGAAATGGTAATGTTAGTATAGTTATATGATTGTGTATGCATATACTATCTATGTGTGAAAATCATGCCCACGCTACTTGCTATCCCTGAGGTTTCCGCGCTGGGACAGTCTTATCTCGATGGGACCTTTATGGGGGATATTGACTTGTACCCTAGAAGATAGATATCCTTGGTACAGGCTATCGGAATGATAGTTCAGACGGTCCTAAGAGATGCGGGTATGTGCTTTCCTCTTAGAGACTTGGAATCTATGCTTCGCCTCATTTTGTTTGTGTATAGGTATCCTTGGTACAGGCTATCGCAGTGATAGTTTAGACGGTCCTGAGAGACTTGGAATCTATACTTTGTCTCAATATTGTTTGAGCATGTGTTGATACAGTTCGAGAGTGATTCCGAATCTGTATTCCCTTAGTACGAGTGATACAGGGATTGGATAGTAGAGTATGCCCGCACCATAGTTGTTATTTGGGGTGCTGTTGTGATATATATATATTTTATGAGTAGTTAATATATATATATGAAATTCTAAAATCTGGAACTGCCTACTGTGATGAGACATGTAGGACATGGTTGATGACTCAAATTGTAAATACTTGTTTTGAGAAAGTATAATATGACACTGGAAAACTTTATTGATTTATAAAGTTAAAAATGAGAAATTTGGTTGCTAATTGAAATATCCTTCTCGAACAATTGAATCGTTAAATTTTGAATCTTACGAGTAAGCTAAGATAAGTTAAATCATTGGGAAGATTAGTGCGATAAATGATAAGACAAACCGTTGGGAAGGTTAGTGCGATAGGTGTGCACATTAGAAGAGAGGTGAGAATTCCTCAAGAGAGTGACGCACTAATATGTTGTTGCATTGGCATGTATCAATTTAAATACTTGCTAAACAAATTTTAAATCATATACACTATCGGGCTCTGACCCGTTTCTCTCTCTCTCTCTCTCTCTCTCTCTTGTATAGATATGTATGTATTATAGGTGCCCAGCCATAGGGGCGTCTTGCTTAGGATCTCTTGGAAGGAACGCGCTGCAGCTTAGGTAGAAGTTGCAGGACTCTTGATTAGACGACTTCGTTCATTCGGATCCACTCTTAGTACTTTCATCTAGTTGGGCATGTGTAGCTCTTTCCATTATTCCGTTGTTATTGGACATTTTTATTTCAGTTATTTCCAGTATTGTTACTATGGGATTTATTTCGTTTGGATGTGTGACTTTAGATTTCGTATGTTGAGATTCGATTGACGAACGTATTAAATTAATTGGATTTTGTTGCAGAATTTAATGTGGTGTGATTCTTACTTATTCAATGTTGTTAATAAAATAAATGATTTTTCTTTAAATAAAATTTGGAAAGTATGTATGAACATGGTTTTGACACTTAGCTTAATTAATTAGGGTGTTAAATTGGAAAAATTTATTTTTCGACAGTGATGCTAAGAATGGACCAACTGTTCACCTTGATTTAATTTAATAAAGGAGTGATCGCCCGATATTTAATTAGGCGGGGTGTCACACTCCATTAACACATTATGTATTGGTTGTGTAGCTAAAATGAATGAACGTTGTATTGGTATTGTTCTTGCCCCAATTGTGCCCACACCCATATCTGTAAACCTTGCCAACTGTTTTTTGATGTTAAAATCCCATTCATGGAAAAATGTTAGTGTTTATTCTTGAGATTGCCATGAATGAGGGTTCCTTATTGGTGCAAAATTTATCCCATATCCCTATTTTTCTACTTTGCAAGTGTTTGTTCAAATGCCTTAATGACCTTATTTTCATCTTTTGGACATTATCTTGCTTGCAATTTCATTCCTTGCCATTGCGATTTTAGTTTCAACTACACTGTTGTACTAATTTCTGTTTTGCATGTATAAATGGGTGACGTTGACAAATATAACGCGCCTCGCTCCGTACCTCCCAAGGGCATT
Source organism: Sambucus nigra (assembly GCA_949130495.1). Taxonomy (NCBI): domain Eukaryota; kingdom Viridiplantae; phylum Streptophyta; class Magnoliopsida; order Dipsacales; family Adoxaceae; genus Sambucus; species Sambucus nigra. Next base: position 428,293,726 of record OX422219.1, read on the forward strand.
AATGGGTTCAGTTGTGCCCAAGAAAAATAGTGGTTTAAGGTGTACTTTGCAACTTCGAAATGCCCACTTGTAGTCAACCTGGCGTGGAAAATTCATGACCTCCCTCATAATGTATTGTCCATTCTCAAGCGTTATAGTTGGGACTCTTTCATGGGGATCCAGACCATAATTAATGAAGAACTTTTACGCATGTTCTATGCTTCGTTGATCAAATGTAAGGGAGAGAAGGGTGTTTTTGAGGCTTTTGTACGAGGAGTAAGGATCACGTTTTGTCGCAAGGACTTGGCCCGGTGGATGGGCTATATGGCAGACCCGTTCCCGTTTGTGAGTTTATCGAATGAGGCAACCTTTGACCTGGACACGCTTATCGAATTTCTTGCCCCAGGTGAGGTTTGGACTAAAAAAATGTTCCAATCGGCTACTATGGTAGATTTTTCAAGGCTCTTGCACTATGTGAACGTGCATTGTTTGATGGTGACTAATAACAGATCTGGGGTTCGCTATAAACATGTCATCTTCCTCTACACATCGTTGAAACAGTCGAGAGACATCAACCTCCCTCAATAGTTCCTGGAGCAGATGTACATGGCATCAAAGGAAAAGGCGTGGAATGTTTCCCTTCCATTGCCCGGTATCGTGACTTAGATTTGCCTTCAAGCCAAGTGCCCCGAGTACCCTTCTGACAGAAAAGTGGACTCTAAGGGCATCCTAACCAGAAATAACATCAGGAGGTGCTTGTAGCACTATTGGGGTGATCCACCGATTCAAAAGAGGCCAGGGGTGGTTATAGAAGACGTGGATGAGGAGACACAGTTAAGGAGGGATGAGCAGGGATCAGGACAGCAGGGGTCAGGCCAGTACGCTGAGGTACCAACCACACTTACCAATGCCCGCTTTGCGATGTTCGAGGCATGACATGAGCATATATGGGAGGAGACCCAGATGTGGTTGGCTACTTTGGAGTCATGGTTTGAACAGTATGGGATTGATCTGAGCCAGGACTGGACCGAGCGGCGGCAGGAGTTTCACTTGATCCAGACCACGATTATTGATTTGTATATCCAGCAGGATGGCCCTGATGCACCGATTCCGCCTCATTTCTAGAGTCCATACGACCCAGCCTTTTGGGGTTCGTCCAACGGTGCGGGTCTCTAGACTCTTTTGTGGTTGAGGGTGGTTTTTGTGGATGATGATATGTGTCATTTTTTGGGGCGATTATGAGAACAATGTATTTTCTATTTTTTCTTCCTTTACACTGATTAAGCTGTTTGTATTGAATTCTATGAAATTAGTAATGATAATTTAGTCATTGTTGATTTATTAGATTTTGATGTGTATACATTTTTTTCAAATCCTATGTCCACCATCAATTATCTAGTATCTACATTTTAACCCCTCTAAACTATTGCGATTCATGGCATGTTTCTTTCAAACTTAATCATTGTGGTACATATTTTTATTTTTCTTATGTTGGTATAGGGTGCACGTTGACAACATCGGACTTCACTCCAAATTGGGGTGATTTATTCTACTCCCTCTATTTCTCATAATGTCTTTAATTACATTGAGGAGAATGTGCGATTCAACTTTAGTCCTATCTGACTTTAGTCCTATGATAAATGGATTAATTGCCCTATCCAATTGCTAATTCAATGATGCATTTTCTATTTATTTCATGTTATTAAAATTTAGTCCTTATATTATTCAACATTGGGGATAAATGCATGAATTAAACCTTGAAAACCCATGAGCACTTGAGCATATTTTCCAAAATCATTCGGTAGGACAATTATAGCTTGGTATCGTATTGTTGCTTTGTGTACACTAAAAAACTAGCGAGTTTCGTGCTTTTCTTCGTTTCAGAGTGTTTATACATTACTCTTTCTCTTTCTTAAATAACGTATCTTATTGGCGATCTCATTTTCTTTTCATTGATTGCATATTAATTGAAGTATCACATGTGCATGATTTTCAATGGTGTTGAGTCTCGAGAATCACATGAAACTTTAGGAAAGAATCATAGACCCCCTTTGTTGTTAACCCATATGACCTTAACTTTACCCTTATACATGTCCCTAGTCAACCCCATTGAGCCCTATTATGACCTTTCTTTTCGTCCCAACTCCCCTAACTAACTCCGCGTTGGAGTTTTACACCATACATTTTACCTTTCTTACCTATGTTTGGAATGATATTTGGGATTGAATGATGTTGTGTAGTGTGGTTGCAATTTAAGCATGAAAAGAGTGAGAAAAGAAGAAAGTGTAGTGAAAAAGAGAAGAAAAAGAGAAAGTTGAAAACAAAAGAATAAGAAGAAAAAAGTGAGAAAAAAAAGAAAAGAAAAAGAAAGAGAAACTTGTACATATTGTTTAGAGTGACTCAATAATCATTATTACTCTCTCGAGTGATATATTTAATGCTTGTTTGGAAATCATTTTCTAATTTTGAAAGTGCTCGCTATTTTTCAGTATCCCAAGTTCTTCATCTCCGAACATCTTTTATATCCATAAATACATCCTTTCATTTCGTACCCCTATCACCAAGCCCACATTACAACCCAATAAAGTCCTATTTGATCCTAGGGTAATGTGATTCAAAGGTCGAACATTAGCGATAATCTGTTTATGTGCATTTCACATTGATTAATATGCGATATCCTTTCATGAGATTGTATGTTTCACTTTTATATTGTGTTCTTCATCAATGACATGTGCGCGGCTTTGTTTCCTTTTACAATTACTCTTTATGTCTGCATGTCCCTATTCTGAGTGCTTCTATTTATTGAGTGTGATATTCGGAGAGGATTGAGTGGAAGCATGCTTTAATGGTTATCCGGATTGTAGGCATTTTTACCGAATCAAAACTCTTTACATGTGCATGCACACGACTCACATTTGAGGCTTCAATTCCAAGTAGTTATTCTTCTAATGTTAATAGTTTTGGATTATTAGGCAAAACCTCTCCTTTGCTTCGTTAATAATATGTTGAAATATCTAATTGTTGTTGAGTTTGGCATATTGGTTGTTTGGCCATGCATGTTTTAAGGAAATTTGATGTTTGTGGGTTTCAACCCTGAAAACCCTCACGAGACAACACTCGTCTGTTAGGGTAACCTAGCGGCTTAACTAGTTGTTGCATTCGCTAAATACAACCGTGCGCATGCAAAAGTGCCACTTTGTCTGTGCATATATTGTTGCTATACTTACCTCTTTTTTAGGCAAGTTTTGTTTTGTTTCATAGCCAGGGACTAGCAATGTGTAAGTTAGGGGGTGAGATTTTATTAATTTTGGTACATTAACAAGGAGAGAGGGACTTGGCTTAATGTTGGAAAATTATTTCGATTTGAAAATTAAATTTTGTGAGAGATATCTACATAATTATATTGCGATTTAGAGGAGAATAATCGTTATATCAAGTACGAGTAATATTTATGATATATTTACGAGTACTTAGGTCGGATAAAATATTATGTGAGTGATAACTACATAATAAAATATACAATGATAATCATGATTAACAAGTACGGGTGTTATTCGAGAAATACGATGGGTACTTCGGATAGGATGAATTCCTAATATGATATAGGTCATGTGAGTACCTAACACTAAATAGGTAGATGATAATGCCTATTTGATTGATTGATGATTAAGTGTATGACATACCTAGCTTACTTGCTATCGGGGGAGGTCTGTGCGTGAGGCCAGTCACATCCAGATGAGCCTATATGGGGGATCTTTGACTTGTCGCTCGAGAACATAGGACATATGTCGATTACCATTAATGAGAAAAATGGTATAGAACTGTCATTTGGGTGTGTAGGTATGTGCGTAGCCCAAAGGCTTAGGACTATGTTCGCCTCCATTATTTTTTATTAATATTTATGGTTCGAGGGATATTTACCGAATCTATAGTCCCCTATACAGTGACGAGATGTATTGGGACATGATAGTAGAGTAATGCAGCACCGCAACTGTGTCTCGGGGTGAAGTATTGTATATAGATAATAGAGTGAATGTATATATATACATATGATGATATCTACTGTGTGACTAAAGTAGAATTTAAAGATAATGATATTTGGAAATAACTAAGTATGAGAACACTTAATTGAATTGAATTAATAAGGGGCTTATCCATGTTGAATCTAAATGGATACATGTTATATTATTACATGTATTGCGAGAGTAATACGTGGAAAAGAATTGGGATGTGGTTAGTAAATACACTGGGATGAACTAGTTAGCATGAGACTCTAACTAGTATGGTTTAGAGGTGGGATAGGCATGAACTCCAGATGAGAGGTGAGAATTTCAAGAGAGAGTCCGATACGCTAACATGTATATAATAACTATTGAATCTAGCATTTATTCACTTGTTGTTTTTAAAACTGTTTTCACTTTGGGCTCTGACCCATTTACTTGCACATTCTCCTCTCTCTCTCTTTTATCCTATATATATATATATATATATATATATCAGGTCTCCATCCACAGGGACGCCATCCATAGAGGATTGGGTTTATTGATGATGCTATGGAGTTATGGACCTTGTTTAGACGCTTTCATATTCTTGATTCATACTCTATAGTAGTTAATCTTTCATTTAGGGCATGTCGCCCAAGAGGATTCTAGTTATTTCCTTTATATCTGAGTCGGATTATATTCTTATGTCAGTTTGGTACATTTGGTATTGTTGGGATAATTGTATTAAGATATTTTACTGGAAAGTTTATTCCAATTGCATTTAAATTCCATTGTGATGTCTATTCAGTTATTATTCGTTGTGTGAATGGTTTGTATTAAATGTTTTATGTTATTAAAATGGAATTTTTATGAAATTAAATTGGAAAATTTTTAACAACTTGCTTACTTGGATATTTGGTGATTAAATACTAAGGCAAAAAAGTTTTTCGACAGTAACGCTAAGAATGAACCTACAATATAATCAGTTTTAATTGGGTATAGGACTGATCACTTGGTATTTAATTAATTGTATTGTTAAAGGTGTTATCAGAGCATCAAGTTCTAGAGTCTTTTAGGCTCTTAATGGTTTATTATGCTCTTTGCTTAGCATCCTTTGATATAGAGCCCTATCATTAGAACTATTGCATTCTTATTTACGCATATATGTTCTTCAGCTATTTTGTAATATTTAATACTTATGGTATATTCTCTCTCGTCTCAGATGCCTCCTCGATGTGCACCTTAGCCCGCCCCAGCTCAGGGTACTATGAATGCTGCCAAGGTTGCTTTCATTGTTGCTCAGGCAGTCAACGCAGCTTTAGTCATTGTACAGTAGGCACCAGTTGTGCCACCAGTACGAGGGCAAGTGTTTCCTACTGCTTGGGTACGTGTTAGGTATGCCTTCCAAAAGGCGCATCCACCAGAGTTTCAAAGGGGTTCTGATCTTGTTATTGCTAGCCAATGGAAGAAAGATATCCAGAGGCACTTGAGGATGTTTGAATGCACGGAGGTTCAGCAACATATATTGGCTATATTTAAGCTAGTAGGCACAGCTTTATAGTGGTGGGAGGCTATTACCACTGCTGAGGAGAGAGACACGATGACTATCCAAGACTTCTGATTATGGTTCGACCGCAAGTACTTTCCTTTCGCCATTCAGACTGAGATGAGGTGAAAACTACTTGACTTGACCCAGAAGGGGAGGACATTGGCAGGTTATGAGGAGGAGTTTACTAGGCTGACTAATTTGGTGCCAAGAGAGGTACTTACTAGAGAAAAGAGAATTCAGATGTTCACTGATGGCCTGAACTATAAGATTTACCAGCACTTATTGGACAATATTTCACTACATACTTATGCATATATTCTAAATATTGTGATGCTTCACTGCCAGGATAACCGCCTACATGGTAAGGGTGGTAAGCAGGGTTTTGAGTCTGGACGGCAGGGCAAAACTAGTGGAGGTAGTTCCAGTGGGATACAGTCAGGTCAGAGTCAGGAGCGTCAGGGTGAGCAGGTTCCCAGCCTGGGGACTATGCTAAGAGATTACGATCCGGAGGATTTCGATATAGGCATGGAGGTAACATATAGGGGAAGCAAGGGCCAGCGGGGCCAAGGGAAAGGTGGCAATGGCCAGCAAGGTCATGATTAGTAGGGACAAAATGAGGGAAAGTTTACTGGTAAGTGTTTCGTGTGTGGTAAGACTAGCCACAAATTACAGGATTATTAGATATAGCAGATAGCACTGTTACATATGTAGACTCATCGTTGGGTAGTGGTACACTTATATGCTTTATATGTCGTAGAGTGAGTATAGATATTGGGAGTCTGACTTTATTGGTTGATTTACTTGTTTTGGACATGTACGAGTATGATGTGATTATCGGCATGGATTGACCATTGCATATAAGTACATGATTGATTGTTATAGCCGGTGTATTATTTTTTCTATCCCAGGACATGAGATGTTCCTCGTGGTGATTCCTCATTCTGATGCAGGATCATCTACACATTTATACTATATAGAGGAGGAAACCTCTACGGGAGTTGTGTTATCCCTTGATTTGATACCGGTAGTTTGAGAGTTTACAGATGTATTCCAGGAGATATCGAGGTTTTAAGTTTGTGATAGATTTAGCATCGGTCATTTGGCCTATTGCTCGTGCACCGTACTGTATGGCTCCAGCAGAGATGAGGGAGCTCAGGGATCAGATAGAGAAGTTATTGGGTCAGGGGTTTATCCGCATGAGTAAATCACCTTGGGGAGCCCCTGTGCTATTTGTAAAGAAATGAGATGGTTCTTTACGACTGTGCATGCATCATCGGGAGCTTAGCAAAGTCACGATACGGAATAAGTATCCGTTGCCTAAAATCGATGACTTATTTGATCAGTTGAGAGGAGAAGTCGACTTCTCAAAGATAGAGTTGAGATCTGGGTATCATCAGCTGAGTATCAGGGAGCAGGATATTTCTAATACCGCTTTTTTAACCAGATAGGGATCATATGAGTTTCGAGTTATGCCTTTTGGGCTAACTAATGCGTCAGTGGTAATTATGGACTTGATGAATAGGGTATTTAGAGAGTTCTTGGATCAATTTATCATTTCCTTTATATTTGACATTCTGATTTATTCTTGGACTGAGGAGGAGCATGCCAAAAATTTACGACGGGTCTTACAGACACTACGTGAGCATCAGTTGTATGCGAAATTTGAGAAGTGTGGATTTTGGCTTCGGGAAGTTCAGTTTCTGGGGCATATTGTGTCTGAGATAGGCATATTTGTGGATCCTAGCCAGGTATCAGCGGTGAGGGAGTGGGGACAGCCGACGACACCGATATAGGTGCGAAGTTTCTTGGGCTGGCCGGGTATTATCGACATTTTATCTGAGGTTTCTCAAAGATAGCAGGTTCATTGACTAATCTAACCCGTAAGGGCATACCATTTACATGGGATGATGAGTATCAGTTGCCATTCGATGAGTTGAATGATAAGTTGACTTTAGCACCAGTACTAGCACTGCCCAGGCCAGGACTGGAGTACTTAGTTTATATTGACGCATCATTACAGGGTCTTGGTGGAGTATTATACCAGAAAAAGAAGGCTATAGCTTATGCTTCTAGAAATCTTAAGCCTCATGAGAAGAATTACCCCACCCACGACTTGGATCTAGCGGCAGTCGTGTTCGCTCTTTAAATATGGAGACATTATTTGTTGGGGAGATGTTCCACATGTTCACGGATTATAAGTCACTGCAGTGTTTGTTCACTCGGTGGGAGTTGAACATGTGTCAGCGCAGGTGGCTTGAGTTAATGAAGGGTTATCATTTTGAGATACATTACCATCCAGTGAAGGCTGACGTGGTAGTAGATGCATTAAGCCGAAAGCCAGTAGGTGAGTTGGTCGCGGAGTGGAAGGAAAAATCGAAGGAACGGGGACATCAGGATGCAGTTGCCCAATCTTTCATGTCAGTTATAACTGTTACACCTCAGATTGTGACGAGGGTGGTTCAAGCACAAGCAGCAGATCCGTTTTATCAGGAGAAAATCTGATAACTTTTATCCAGGGGAGCAGAGTCTTACTTATTAAGTTATGATGGGGGCTTGCGCTTCAACGGTAAGTTGATTATTCCAGAGGGTGTGTATTTGTGACATTTAGTGATGACGGAGTCGCACGGATCCAGATTTGGGATACATCTCAGTGCGGATAAGATGTACCAAGATATGCGATGGCAGTATTGGTCGAGCGGTATGAAAATGGACATTATTAAGTTTATCTCTAAGTCTTCCACTTATCAGTTAGTGAAAGTAGATCATCAGAGGCCAACTGGGTTTCTATAGCCATTAGAGATCTCGATGTGGAAATGGGAGGGTATTTCCATGGACTTCATCACAGGGTTACCTACTTCTCTGAGGGGTCACGATTTCTATATGGGTGATTATGGATCGGTTGACTAAGGTAGATCACTTTTTGTCAGTTCAAACTGATTACTCTATGGGACAGTATGCCCAGATTTTTATAGCTGAGATAGTGAGGTTACACGGGGTACCGCTTAATATTGTATCCGATCGGGATAAGATCTTTGTATCCTAATTTTGGGAGAGTTTTCATGAAGCCATGGGTACTGAGGTTTGATTAAGTACGGCCTATTACCCGCATAGAGATGGGCAGATGGAGTGTACTAACCAGATGTTGGAGGATATGTTACGCATGTGTATCCTGGATTTTGGGGGAGGTTAGGAGTAGTATCTTCCACTTGTGGAGTTCGCATATAATAACTCTTATCAGTTCACCATCGTTATGGCTCCATTTGAGGCACTGTATTGTAGGCCTTGTCGTTCTCCTGCTTGTTAGTTAGAGGTGGGGGATAAGAATCTACTTGGGCCAGAGGTGATACAGTATACCTCTGCCAGGATTGAGATGATTCGTAGTCGTATTCGGGTAGCTTAGGACAGACAGAAAAGATATGCCGATGCGAAGCAGTTCTTCCAGGAGTTCAGTATGGGAGACCAAGTATTGTTGCAGGTATCTCTTATGAAGGGAATAATCAGATTTGGGAAGAAAGGGAAACTGGCGCCACGATACGTTGGGCCCTTTCCTATTATTGAGGGGGTTGGATCGGTTGCTTATAGATTGGGGTTGCCGAAGTACTTGCATAGGACTCATGATGTGTTCCATATTTCTTCACTGAGGCGATATCTCCGAGATGAGTTGGCTTACACTCATGTAACATTGGAGGATATTGATTTGCATACTGATAGCTCGTATAAGGAGAGACCGGTAGCGATATTGGACCATAGCGAGAGGCAGTTGAGATCGAAAGTAGTTTCATTGGTGCGTATCCAATGGAAGCACCATAACATTGGGGAGTCTACTTGGGAGCACAAGGATGAGATGTGCGACAGATACCTGAAGTTATTCATACAGGTCTGTTTTATTTTTTGAATTTCGGGACGAAATTCTGTTATAAGGGGGGAAGTATGTAATACCCCATAATTTTATAGCTTTTAAATTAAGAATAATTAAAAGTTAAAGGGCCAAATTATTGTGGATTAATTGGAATTAATTAATTGGGATTAATTCGGATTGAATATTACTGCTGATAAGAGTAATATATTGTCGAATATTACTTAGTGATGTATAAGTAATATGTGAATATGATAATTATGAATATTGTCATGAGATAAAAATACGACAATTATAAAACTCAAGTTGGGACGCACTTATGAGTCGTGCCGGGACTAAAGTTGGGAAATAAAATGTAAATTAATTAAATATCATTCGAATGATCATTTCGAGTGCGTTATTGAGCTCGAAAGGGTTAAAATAGGCAGAAAAGTATACCCGGGTGTTCGATTTGGGTCTCAGATCAACTGAAAGATAAAAGGACATACCGAAGGAGCATTTTAGTCATTTGGCTTGGGAGATGAATAGTATCCACGTTTTTTGTCTTTTAGATAGCCTTGGAGACTTGTTATATAAGTGGGTTTACACTCTATTTAAGGTTCATTTCATCTATTTTCATTTGTGAGTTCTTTGAAAGAAAGTGAAGAGACTTTAAGAGAAAAGAAAAGTCACCTTATGCAGAGGAAGAGTTGCCTTGAATAAAATAAGAGTTCAGGAAATCAAAGGGGTCAACCACCACAAACCACCATCTCTACACCTTGAACCATCGCCGAAAAATCATCGAAAAGCCGCCGGAAAAAGGAAAAAGGAGGTTTTAACATTATCTTTTCCAAAGGTTCAGACCTACATTAAGAGGCAAGTGATTCTTGCTTTATTTCAGTGTTTATAATATCCATGTTAGAATAGGATTTTTTGGGGGATTATGAAATTATGAATTTGGTATTAAAATGATTGATAAATATTGTTTAATGGATATGCAAATTCATGTGCTTGATTATTCACATGTAGAGGTTATGAACATGATGAACTTGTTAGGATGGACGTGTAGAAAAAAAATATGTTTATGGAGAAAATGGAAATTGATGATAGGTATTGCATGTAGATTAATCCTACTCATGATTGAATATGAAATTTAATAATTAGAGAAGGAATCATAATTCTAAATTCTAGGTTTTTAAGGTGCATAAAAATGGAGAATTTAGATAAATGAAATTTTGAGGGTTAATTGGGTTTGATGTTAATTCTCATATAAACTTGGTGATTTAGATTTTTTTTTCTTGTACTATAATTACCCATAATCATGTAGAAATTATGTTGAGATATTTGGGATTCGTTAGAATATATGTCACGTAAGTTTAGGTAAAAGAAAATGGATAAAACGCATGAAATTATTGAAAAAGGACGAACATTGTATGATAATGTTAAGACTGTTTTAAGAGGAAATTGGCAGTGCGCTCACGTGTTTTTGTATAAAATCACATTCTACAAAACTTTGAAGTTTTAAGTTTTTTCGAAATCGGAGCAAAAAAGCCTCAAATCGAATTTTAAATTTCTGGGCAGAATGTACCTTTATCGGGAAAAATTTTAAAAAAAAGTTTGGAAAAATGGTAATTTGGCCCATGGTAAGATTTTATTAATTTTGGTACATTAACAAGGAGAGAGGGACTTGGGTTAATGTTGGAAAATTATTTGGATTTGAAAATTAAATTTTGTGAGTGATATCTACATAATTATGTTACGATTTAGAGGAGAATAATCGTTATATCAAGTACGGGTAAGATTTATGATATGTTTACGGGTACTTGGGTCGGATAAAATATTATGAGTGATAACTACATAATAAAATATATGATGATAATAGGGATTAACAAGTAAGGGTGGTATTCGAGAAATACGACGGGTACTTGGGATAGGATGAATTCCTAAAATGATATAGGTCGTGTGAGTACCTAACACTAAATAGGTAGATGATAATGCCTATTTGATTGATTGATGATTATGTGTATGACATACGTGGATTACTTGCTATCGGAGGAGGTCCGCGCGTGAGGGTAGTCACATCCCGATGAGCCTATATGGGGGATCTTTGACTTGTCGCTCGAGAACATGGGACTTAGATTGATTACCATTAATGAGAACAATGGTATAGAACGGTCATTTGGGTGCGTAGGTATGTGCGTAGCCCAAAGGCTTAGGATTATGTTGGCCTCCATCATTTGTGATTTAATATTTGTGGTTCGAGGGATCTTTACCTAACCTATAGTCCCCTATACAGTGACGAGATGTATTGGTACATGATAGCAGAGTAATGCACCACAACAATTGTGTCTTGGGGTGCAGTATTGTATATAGATAATAGAGTGGATGTGTATATATACATATGATGATATCTATTGTGTGACTAAAGTATAATTGAAAGATAATGTTATCTGGAATTAATTAAGTATAAGAACACTTAATTGAATTGAATTAATAAGGGGCTTATCCATGTTGAATCTAAATGGATACATATTATATTATTACATGTATTGCGAGAGTAATACGTGGGAACGAATTGGGATATGGTTAGTGGATACACTGGGATGAACTAGTTACCATGAGACTGTAACTAGTATGGTTTAGAGGTACGATAGGCGTGCACTCTGGATGAGAGGTGGGAATTTCAAGAGAGAGTCCGATAGGCTAACAAGTATATAATAACTGTTGAATCTAGCATTTATTCACTTGTTATTTTTAAAATTGTTTTCACTTCGGGCTCTGACCCATTTACTTGCACATTCTCCTCTCTCTCTTCTATCCTATATATATATATATATATATATCAAGTGTCCATCCATAGGTGCGCCATTCATAGAGGATTTGGTTTATTGAAGATGCTATGGAGTTGTGGACCTTGTTTAGACGCTTTCATATTCTTGATTCATACTTTGTAGTAGTTGATCTTTCATTTAGGGCAAGTCGCCCAAGAGGATTCTAGTTATTTCCTTTCTATTTGAGTCGGATTGTATTGTTATGTCAATTTGGTACATTTGGTATTATTGGGATTATTGTATTAAGATATTTTATTGGAAAGTTTATTCCAGCTGAATTTAAATTCCATTGTGATGTCTATTTTGTTGTTATTCGTTATGTGAATGGTTTGTATCAAATGTTTTATGTTATTAGAATAAAATTAATATGAAATTAATTGGAAAAGTTTTAACAACCTAGTTACTTGGATATTAGGTGATTAAGTATTAAGGAAAAAATGTTTTTCAACGGTGATGCTAAGAATGAACCAACTGTATAATATGTTTTAATTGGGTATTGGATTTATCACTCGGTATTTAATTAAGTGGGTTGTTACAGTAAGGCATACAGATCCTATGGACACTAGAACCTGATGTTGCGATACCTTCTGTGACACCCCGTCTAATTAAATATCGGGTGATCAGACCTTTATCAAATTAAAACAGGTTTCTCATATGGTTCATTCTTAGCATCACTATCGAAAACCAAATTAAATACTAACCACCTAAGTTAATTAAACCGGTGCCAAATTTTATCTATCAAATAAACATGATAAATGAATAGTTTGAGAGCTAAATCAACATTCACAAGATACTAAAATCCAAACCATCATAATATCTAAATGCATCAATGTCATGTCAAATAAACCGTCGGCTAAAAACTTCAACCAAGCCATAAATCGACAATCAAACTACTAAGTAAAACTGATACAAAACTAGAACTGCAATGTAGTTAACTGACAACATGTCTACACATGAGTGACAAGAATGAGATCCTATGCTAGATCTGAATGAAAGAGTCGACTACTCAATAATCATATCAGCATCCAGAGTGCTACAACTCTAAATCCCTATAATGAAATCAAGTAGGGTGCCCTTGTGGTTGGACACTTAAAAAGGTTTTGAAAACATTTTTATAGCAAGAGTTAGTACTCAAAACATTTTGAAAACATTTAACAAGTAATTTATCGCAATTAAAATCGGCTATTGATTACACATGGTAGGTTCGCGAACACTCCCTTGAGTTTTCTCACCTCTCATCAAATGTGCACGCCTAACGTTATATACTTCGCCCACCTAGCTACTACCCCCAAGCTATCTCGACTAAAGTATATAATCGGTCTTATCCATAGTATACTCTCCCATACCGCACAATTCCTCATTAACATTTCTCCCATGTTCTTTATTTACTATGTAACATTCACATATGTTAAATCTGATCTTCATAATCAAGTCTCACTACTTAATTCATATAGAATTTCATATCTATCATCATTTAACTTCCATAGTTAAGTTTCACTACTTAATTGACAATAAATATTCCCAATCTATTTTTAATCTTGTAATTAAGTTTCTCTGTACTTAATTTACCATTTAGATGTATATCTATATATATATATCATCTATAAGTCTACTCCAGCACATAAGTAGAATATCATGAAGTATATATTTCACACACAATACATACTAAGGATTATTAGTCTGTATAATCATCGACCCCAATCATCCTATCTGTAAGGACATTTTTTATCAATTGTCTATATGTATGTCATACGCCATTACACCGTTGAATAAATTCAAGATCGCTTCTACATCAACGGATCCGAATATCAAAGCTTCATAAGTAAGGAATCAATTTTCTGGTAAATCGGACCGGTCCGACCATTTCAATAAAAGAGTTGATCCGCCTCCGGACCGGTCCGCCTCAAGTCAGACCGATTCGCTATGCTCCAAACCAATAAACCCCGGATCGATGGCAAACCGAAGAGGCCATGTTCAAAAATGAACCAATCCGCTATTGGATCGGTCCGACATCTGAAGCGGATCGATCCGACTGAGATAAAATCGCACAGATTTGTTCGAGATTTTTTCGGCCAAGGTTATCTTATTTAAATCAACTTCAGGGAGTTTGTTTCTAAGACTTTCATAGACGATTTTAAGATTCCAAAATAGTCTAAGTCTTCACCTTTTTTAGTCCCAAGACTCATGTTTTGATTCACACAACTTCTCATACCTTTGTGAATCCACTTTGTAACCCAAGAACACAACTTTGGTTTTGTTCAACCCTTGTGGAGAAGCCGTCTCTCTTCTTCATTACTGACCACCTGGAGTTCCTGCGGGAGATTCCAACCGACACTGTTTCTAGCCGTTGCTTTGAAGGTTTGACGAAGACACCATGCGTTACACTTGTGAGAGATTATCAGGTTGTATGTAAGCCAATGGTCTTGTAAAACTTTCGAAGTTCTAGAAATAAAAGGTTTTGCCCTGTGGGGATTTTTCCTTAATTTTGTGTCACTTGCTTTATTTGTTTATGGGTTGACTCTTGCACTTTAGATGAATGATTAGGGGTTGAAATTAAATAAGTCTGTCAAATTAGAAATTTGCGAAGTTAATCAATTATCACACATATCGCACTTCTCAAATTGGTATCAGAGCGGGTTGCGCTAATTTATTGCGTATTCCTAATTTCCGCAAAATTTGTGTGATATTGATTTTTTCTAACATCAGTTTTGTGAAAAATCGCAATTTTTCTTATGGATCATTTATATAATCAGATGTCTATTTTTGACGGGTCTAATTATGCCTACTGGAAAGCTCGTATGAAATCGATTTTAAAATCTATTGATGAGCGTGTTTGGTTGCTTTGCGAAAATGGTTGCACTCCTCCCACGGTCACCATTAATAACATCACCTCTCTAAAATCCGTGTCAGCCTGGACTGAAGATGATTATAAATTGTCCAATTTTAATTCCCGTGGTCTGAGTGCTATTTCTGGTGCTGTCACTTCGGATGAGTTTCGCCAAATTATGACGTGCACCACGTCTAAAGAGGCATGGGATGTTTTGAAACTGACACATAAGGGTACGAACATTGTTAAAGAGTCTAAATTACAAAATTTGGCCATCCAATTTGAGACTATCACCATGTCTGAGTCTAAATGCTTTGATGATTTTTATGCACATTTGTCGAACATTGTTAATACAAGATTTAATTTGGGTGAGGTGATTGATAACATGTGTGTCATTAAAAATATTTTGAGATCTCTCCCAAAACGCTTTATTCCTAAAGTCACTGTTTTGAACTCTTTAGGAAATTTGAAATCACTTAAGTTGGAAGAACTTGTAGGAGATCTTCAAACCTATGAGATTGACATGTTTCCAAAAACCAATAAGGATAAGGATAATGGCATTGCTTTAAACACTCATTTTAAGAAAAAGAAAGAAAAAGTTTGTGAGTCCGATTCTGAGGGAAATTTTGATTTTAATGATATGGCCTTGTTTGCGAAAATTTTTAAAAAGTTTCTCAAAATGAATAAAGAAAATTCTTCCAATAAAAAGAAATCTTTTGGGTCAAATAAAAAGAAAGTGGAGGCTAAAGATAGTGACAAGGAAGATGAGATCATGTGCTTTGTGTGTGAGGGAAAAGGGCACATATCTAGAGAGTGTCCTACTAGGATAAGGAGAAAGGGAAAGAAACTGCTATGCCCGCCATAGTTAGTGATATTGAGGGTGATGAGAGAGATGAGTCCGATAAAGTTTTAGCACATGGTATGGTGTCTCCTTTTCTAGTCGTGTGAGCACACCCACTTTGTCTCATGAGAGTGCACACGAGAGCGATGATAGTAATTTTTGTTCTTCGAGTGAGGGAGAAAGCGAAAGTGAGAGTGGAGATGAAAGTGAGCTCCAAAAAGCCTTTAGAGATTTGTACACCGAGACCTTGAAAACAAAAAAGTATAATCGAGATTTAGGTCGTCGGGTTTTAGATTTGGAGAGAGAGAATGAGATTTTGAGAAAGGAAAAGTGTTATTTGACCGACACGTTGTCTAGTCTGACGACACGTGCATCCCAACTCGAGAGTGATCTCGAACGTGCCAGGGAGGTCAAAGTCAATTTTGTGAACGCACCTAAGAAGGTTGAAAAGGTGGTTCATAAGGGTAAAGGTGAAAAGGTAGGAATAAGTCATGACGGTGCTTCTACTTCCCAATTTGCACCCGAGACGGTTCCCACTTTAGTGTTTGATTCACGTGAGTCTCATCCTAACCCACCTAGGCGTCCCATTCCTATTAGGAGAGTGCGTCTAGAGTTTTTGAGAAAGGTGTTCCTAGGCCTATTTATATTTGCTCACATTGCAAGAGGAGAGGACACCTTAGGGAATTTTACTTTAAGTTAGGGTATGTGTCACGTTTTGCTACTATACGTGTTTCAGGCACACATGCACCCACACATGATACTTTACATGCTCCCGGAGACTACATGAGAGAGTTTGTACATTTAGGTGAGTAATTTAAGTTTTTTGTCAAAACTTCACAAGAATTAATGGAGGTTTTTCATAAGTTAACACCACCTTCGGAAAACCCCTCTGCTCCTAACGATTGAGGTTTGACTTATTTACTAGCATAGGATACCTTTCATAATGTCATTATATGCCTATCTCTAGTATGTATCATTTTTGTATGATTTATTTTTTCTTTTATTTCAAAAAAAAATTTGTATTTTGTTTGCACTGTTTATGGATGAACACTTAGGATGACCGAGTCACAACATCATTCCATTTTTTTTCATGTGACTATTTGATAGTGTTTTGAGACAATAGCTCAATTCATCCTTGTGCTTTATAATGTTTAGAGTCATTAATTGTTACTTCCTACATGTTTGACTCATGTTTCCTTTATTGCACACATGCACGGATTTGTTTGATTATTCTGCTTGTCTTATCACATGTTGGTTGGGCATTTTCATTTCAATCCTATCCCTAAAATGAACCAAGCGCGATAAATTTTGATAAGAAAATTGTGCATATAAGAACCATTTTGTGAGTTTGTGTGCTTTGTTTTAAAACGTGGAAGGGATGTGAAAAGTTCATTTTGCCTTTGCAAATACTAAGCCACTGTTAAATTGGACCTAAAAAATGGAGGAATTTTATTATCCGAGGTCCAAAGAGGTTTAAAAGAGCCCAAAAAATTTAAAGGCTATAAAAAGAAATTCATGCCAAATTATGGGTCATTTAGGTTTTTGCACCAATTCTCCAAAGTTTGAGAATTTATATTACCTCTAAAAGAAAATATATATGAGGGGGTTTGGTTGGAGAATTAAAATGGGCTTGCACGTCCTTGAAATTATTGAAAAAGCGCTAAATAGTTTGGACGTTATTGGTGTGGAAATCACTTTGACTTTGATTTGTTGATTTGCATAAGACGATGTCATCTAACTTCATCAATTTTTTCACCTAAGGATACTTTTGATGTTCATTCGTTAGGGGTACACATTTGCATCGTGCACATATGATTGATTGAGTTGATTTACCTATCGAATATGTTCACACCCATTCATTTCATTTCCATGACTTGGTTGATTGAGTCTAAATCCATGGTGTGACTTTTGTAGCATATTTTTTTCAAATGTATCTTGTTTTTGTATGAAAAAATTGAAAAATCAAAAATAGTTTGTGCATTTGTTTTTTAGCATCTCCTTGCAAGAGCACGTTTACCATTTGATTGATGCCTTGGTTTGAATACCGTGACACCCTGTCTTAGCTTGTTTGATTTATTCTTCTCATTTGTCTATTTGGGGACATCATAAAAAGGGGGAGAAAGAATTATCAAATTATGGGGGAGTTTTGAGTTTTTTTTAGATTTGATAAAGTATGCTTTCATCATAAATTGGTATCTAAGTTTATCTCATTTCAAACTCGATACGTCACTTGGTATTTGCTTTGACTCATGTATGTAGGTACTTCTTTGATGATCTCTGAATTGTAGACCCTGATGAGAAAAGCCTTGAGATTCCTGAAGAGTTGAAGAACAGACGATGAAGTCTTATTCATTTGTACCTTTTCATTTTTGGGTTCATAGAAGCGTAGATTTGTATAGGCAATTTGGTATTTGATAATTCGGATATTTTTTATGTTTGTACCGGCGTAGACATAGGGGGAGATTTGTAAGGACATTTTTTGTCAATTGTCTATATGTATGTCGTACGTCGTTACACCGTTGAAGAAATTCAAGATCGCTTATACATCAACGGATCCGAATATCAAAGCTTCATAAATAATGAATCAATTTTCTGGTAAAGCGAACCGGTCCGCCCATTTCAAAAAAAGAACCGATCCGCCTCCGGACCGGTCCGCCTCAAGTCAGACCGATCCGCTATGCTCCAAACCAGTAAATCTCGGATCAATGGCAAACCGAAGAGGCCCTGTTCAAAAATGAACCGATCCGCTATCGGACCGGTCTGGCATCAGAAGCGGACCGATCCGCCTGAGATAAAATCACACATATTTGTTCGAGATTTTTTCGGCCAAGGTTATCTTATTTAAATCAACTTCGGGGAGTTTGTTTTTAAAACTTTCATAGACGATTTTAAGAGTCCAAAATACTCTAAGTCTTCACCTTTTTTAGTCCCAAGACTCATGTTTTGATTCACACAACTTCTCATACCTTTGTGAATCCAATTTGTAACCCAAGAATACAACTTTGGTTTTGTTCAACCCTTGTGGAGAAGCCGTCTCTCTTCTTCATTGCTGACCACCTGGAGCTCCTGCTAGAGATTCCAGCTGACACTATTTCTAGCCGTTGCTTTGAAGGTTTGACGAAGACACCGTCCATTATACTTGTGAGCGATTATCAGGTTGTATGTAAGTCAATGGTCTTGTAAATCTTTCAAAGTTATAGAAATAAAAGGTTTTGCCCTGTGGGAATTTTTCCTTAATTTTGTGTCGCTTGCTTTATTTATTTATGGGTTTACTCTTGCACTTTAGATGAATGATTAGGGGTTGAAATTAAATATGTGTATCAAATTAGAAATTTGCGAAGTTAATCAATTATCACACATGTCGCACTTCTTACTATCATTTACATTGGTTCAGATATCCCTCGACCCCAAAGTAAATATGTACATTGGTTCGGATAGTCATCGACCCCAATATTATTAATCTTCGATTTGGTTTGGATGATCATCAACCCCAAATCGAGCTTTCATGTATCGATCCGGATAATCATCGACCCCAATACAGAATTACGTATGCTTTAGGTATTCACACAGCCTAAATATGAATATAATAGGTGTTCACACAATGAAATTATTTATACTTGTACATAATATTTTTCTCTCTAATATTCATCGTACTTATCATTTATTTACGAATTTAATTCAATTTCGTAACTATTTGAGTGTTCACACAACTCTAAGGGACCAAGTTACCCCTTGTTATATAAATCCAGTAGTTACCATTTTTAATCTATTGTTATACACGTATAATTCATGCTTACCCTCTCTTCATAGCTTAATTACCAAATTTCAGGATTCATCTATCAATCGGTTATCCTGTCCAGTCCATACTCTAAGCCCTACTCTCAATGACCTTAAAGGACCTTTCTATACACCTACTGGTCTTTATCAAGTCCCTACATAGGTATAATATCACTCTTAAGACTCCCTTCCATCATTGGTAATCCCAGAAAATTTAACTAAGAAAAGAAACGAAAAAGTGCCAGGGTTAATCAATCGAAGGATTTGGTTGATCGATCGATCGAACATGTGCAGCTTCATCTTCTTCTATTTTTCACCATTTTTTATTTACTCAAGCCCCATAATTTTCCACCAAATTCACATCCGATTATTCCTAACTATTCCTACATGAGTTACGATGATTTCTAACATTTCAAACACATTAAAACTTCATCGAAATCAATCAAGAATGAATCGAACCCTCAAAACTCTTTCATAAATCTAGTTTTGTGTTCAGCCATTTCATTCAATTCAAAACCCAGATTTAAATTCGTAGTAATAATCGAAACTCTTCTAATTTGTAATTCTCTACAGATATAACCACTGACTATATAAAATCAATCTATTCATGAAATCCCTACACATGGGAATTATAACATCAATTTGATTTGAAATAAATACTTGCCTTTAATTGATTAATAAAATTTCATGGTTCTTGGTTGATGATTGATTGTTTTTTCTCAAATCTTCCTTTCTAATTGCCTTGAGGTGCAAGAAACCCTTCACTACCTTCACAAATTTCTCCTTAGGCTTTGGGAAATATTCTATCTTCTCACTAACGACCTCTCTAATCTTTTTGTGTTATGAGACCTAAACCCAATCTCTAAATATCAAATATATGGCTCTAAATTTCGTAGGTCCCTTAACCTCTTTTTGAAAAATGACCGAAATGCCCTTAATAGGTGCCAGTTTGGTCCAAAAATGACCTCGAACCCAAACTATACTCCCGAGTACACTATTCCTACTATTTGGACCCATCCTGAATCATTTGTGACCTCTAAATTCCCATATGAGTCACTTTAAATATATTTCTCATTCCTCACCTTAAAATAGTCTACACGCAACTCTCGGTGACCTAATTAAAAATACGTACATATCACTCGCTATGCCATAACCATACTCATCACTTATTTACTGTATTCACTTAGTATACATTATAATGTAACATTAATCAGTATCTACCTCTAGATTAATATTTAATAAGCACATTTAGCATTTAATTGTATTAAATTACTTCCCTCTCGTAATTTAAATAAGTTGTATTTTCCCCATTTAGTTTCCCAATTTAATTGAACAAAAATACATAAAAATACGGGGTATTACAGTTAACAGTGGGGTCATTTAGGATCTTGCTCATGATGTCCTAATTGAAGTCCATGATATGTTGCTAACTGGCCACAAGGGACCTTAGCACCACTGCCACATCATCCATGTCTAACTGTTGAGGTAGTTGGCTGGAACTGGCACCAGCATTTGAAAGCGGATCAAAGTCCATCTCTAGTGGAACTCAACCAAATAGAAAAAAAAGAGTGAAGAATGCAAAAAACCTATAAACAGGATAAACCGGTGAATCTTAAGAACCTCATAACTCCAGATCTTTCAATGGTGAATTAGTCCTAACAGTGGTGGGGTTGGATCACCACCAGAGATGAGAAATTTGGAGCTCAAGCTCACATGAGGAAGAAAATACAGTCTCTTCCCACAGACGGTAACAAAATTATGATGTTGGGAATCATCCTTGAGGATCCAACCTATTTTAGAGTTGGCTTAACAATGGAGAATATAATAACAGATATAAAATAACTAAGGAGATGAGAGATAATGGATGAACACAAGTATGTAAGGGGTTCGACCTTAGCCTACATCCACATTGCAATGTTTGGGAATGATTTCAATATAAAAATGGGTAAAATGCCATGAAAGGTGAAAATACATAGAACACATCGTGTATCTACTGTAGATGCTCTGGAAGTCCTAATCTGTATGCTACCGGTCCCACTATCTCTATAATAGGGAACGTCCCCACATATCTGGATGATAACTTCCCTCTCTTAGTGAATCTCATAATCCCTTTCATAGGAAATACTCGAACCAACACCTGGTCGTCAACCTATAACTCCACATGTCTCCTATCGGCATCTGCATAACTCTTCTGCCTATCCTGATCTATCCGAATATGTCTTGGAATTAACTCAATCTTGGAAGTAGTCTCCTGAATTATCTCTGGTCCTAATAACTTGTTGTCTTCACCTCTAATCAGCATGCGAGCGAACGACAAGGTCTCCCATACAGTGCCTCAAATAGTGTCATCCCGATAGTAAATTGGTATGAGTTATTATACGCAAACTCTACCAATGAAAGGTATCACTATCAAACTCCACCGAAATCCAGGATATACATCCTCAGCATGTCCTCCAGCATCTGATTCACCCTCTTTGTCTGTCCGTTAGTCTGGGGGTGATATGTCGTACTCAATCTCAATTCATTACACATAGCCTCCTAGAAGCTCTACCAAAAATGTGACACAAATATCTTGTCTCTATCATACACAATATTGATCAGCATCCTGTATAGCTTAACAATCTCGACAATGAATAGCTTTGCATACTGCATCATCTCAAAATCAGTACGAACAGGTAAAAAATGGGCTACCTTGGTAAACCAATACACTATTACCCAGATGGAATCGTGACCCCTCTGCGACTTCAGCAGACCCGTAGTAAAATCCATAGATATGTTTTTCCATTTCCACACGAGAATCTCCAACGGCTGTAGCATACCTGAAGGTCTCTGATGGTCAACTTTCGCATGCTGATAAGTGACACACTTTGAGACGAACTCTGCTATGTCTATCTTCATGTCGTTCCACGAGTACTGTCTCCTCATATCATGGTACATCCTGTCCCCACTGGGATGTATCGAAAATATGGAATTGTGAGACTTAGTCATACTGTCTAGGGCTGATACTACAGATGGTTGAGATGACTTATCGGGAGATGAGATGACAGTCTTCCATCAGTGATAGTCCCTGAGGTCGAGAGATTATAGGTGAGAGCTTCTAGAAAATGATAACTCTAAAGGCATGTATGAAGAGAGACTTTTCCATTATGGGTACTGCTAGAACGAGACCAGACTTATGTGTATCATTTCTCATTACAAACCTCTTTGGATTTTCCATAGGCTTTTTAGGCGCTTTTGATTTAGTACACAAGTGTATCCTTACTGCTCTTGGGCTAAGATGATCAAACGCGGAGTCCCTACTCAGCCTTTCCAGCACATAGGGTCTCTCCTTAGAGTAGGTTTATTCATTATCATAACTAGTTGTCTTGAGGGTTGAGGTGGCCCCTAGGCCGTATGCATGTCATCTTGTGATCCAAAGTGACAAGTTTTACCTCCATTGCCTCGTGAACCCAAATTCAACCTCCTGGAGTTCTCAAACGTGATGTCATGGCAATATTTTCTCCTATCTTTGTAAGGGGAAGAAGGTGGATCTGCTTGCCTCCGATCAGAGTTATCACCCCTAAATAGGGTAATGGGGTTTGCTATAGGATCATTCTGCCTAACCAAAACCGTATGTGTCAACTACTTCGGGATTTATTGCATTGCTTCCTGGACTCTAACCAATCTCATTAGGATATTTTATAGGTTATCCATACCAATAGGTGTTGAAAGAGGGAGTCCTTTCACAGCATGACTATTTTTTGGGTTTTCGCTCGTATTCCCAGAATTTGTGAAAAACGGAGTACCACAAGTGAAAATATAAAGTATACCAAAATAGACATAGGAATTTCAGGGGAAAGAAGAAAATAAGGGAAAATAGATCGAAGTGAGTTTTAAAGGAATTTAGTGAAAAGGAAAATACGAACCAATGGACTCTTACCTAGCGAAATACAAATGAAATGGATTGTGATTCAATGTTATCTCAAAATTTGGTGTCCTTGAGTTATACGAATCAACAATGGTTAAAAAAGTAAATGACTTGTCGTTTCTCATAGATGGTGCCAATTTGTTATCATTTAAAACTAATATATATGGATTTGGGCCTTATCAAGAATATACTAATAATAAATTATAATGGATAAATAGTGGCAAAAAATGAAAGAAATATACAGAACTTAGAGTTTACGTTGTTCGGCCCAAAGTGGTGCCTATGTTCATAGGTGTAGTGATGATGGTATTACTTTCAATGGGAAAAAATCCATGAATGTATAATAGTAACAAGATCTCCTACTCACTCTAAAAATGGGTAGTATAACAGAAGGAAACAATTATCTCAATCCCTAACAATGAGGGATTATGTGTTTTTTATATTCTATTAGAGGAGAGAGTTTAGTGGAACAAGTGCCATGTTTTATAGTTTAGGCAGTTACAACTTTTACATGCAAGTGGGAGGATAATCATAAGTTTGTTACATCCACATAGAAGAAAAATATTTGAATATCTCCCACATGTGTGCGTACTGATGCCACTTCATTGCATGGTACATGCTTGCCTTGACAGAGTTAACTAACGAAGTTAGATGATGGTGAACTGATAGTGGCAGAATGGATCGTTAAGACTGTCTGGATGACTAGATTCATTATCGAGTCGACCTTAACCATATTCATTACTGAGATGACTACATCACTAAAGTTGATGAGGACAAGCGGTGTCTTCTGAATGGCCCACAACCTATTTTTTTATTTGATAAGTTCATATTTAGGGGTTTGTTTTGGGATGACTATTGACCAGATTGATGTATGTGACTTGTCTATAGTACGAATTGGATTACTTTAATTTAAGGTGATAGATGGATATCGTAATTGCATTTAAACAAATCCTAGTGGATAAATTTAGTCGGGACTCGAATTTTGTGGTTAAGGTGGATATTAATTGTTGTGTTCTTCAGGTAATTTATACCATGCGTGAGTACTAGTGGTGAATATACTAAGACAGTGATTCCATTTAAAAGGGGCACGTATGACTCAAAATGATATGGTACCTCGGTGAGTAGACGAGATACCTTAGTCAATTTTACCCCTGATTCACACGCCTAGGTATCCGTGTTCGATATAGATTACAAGGATATTTCTTTTATATATCCTTGGGTATGGTAGGATATATGATTGATGGGTATACATGATGATTTATTCCTTACCTTGATGAGGTATTAGATTTGGGATGGCCTAAGAATATACTTAGTATGCGTGAGCGATCCCCTAAGGCATTAGAGATAGGCCTTTGTTACTTGACTTACTGTAACACCCCGCCTAATTAAATATTGGGTGATAAGTCCTTTATTAAATTAAAATTAAGGTGAACGGTGTGGTTCATTCTTAGCATCACTGTCGAAAATAATTTTCTATTTTAATCACCCTAAATAATTAAGCTAAGTGTCATAATAATTTAAATTATTTATTTATTAAATTCCGTTGTAAAAACCTTTTAATCATAAACTAATTTATGAATAACACAAATGATAAAGATACCAATCATCCAATGAAACATGCCAACTAGATTACTCAAATCTAAAGAAATAACCACAACTATCGACAATGTGATAGATTAAATAATCCCAAATGAAAATATAATACTGAAATGACAGAAGTATATGAAATCCCTATCAAGTCTAAGCAAGATTTTGGCAATGGGCGACACATGCCCTAGCTAAAGGAACTAAATAGAAATCTGAGGAGCCAAAAGAGGAAGCGTCTACTGTAATGACCTGCAACTCCCACACAAGCTGCACCACGTCCAGTCCAATGAATCTGCACCTGACGCCCCTGTAATGTGTGTGTGTGTGTGTATATATATATATATATATATATATATATATATATATATATATATATATATATACAAGAGAAGGAAAAAATGACAAAAAATAGGTCAGAGCCCGAGTGTAAAACAGTTTTAAAATGGTTTAGCAAGTATTTAAAATGCTTACTAGTTAATTTAACATACATGTTAGCATGCGACACTCTCTTGAGAATTCTCACCTCTCATATAGTGTGCACGCCTATCGTACTACTAAAATAACTCATAAGTCTAACTCTTTACTCCTCCCATAAGCTCTAATTCACAAAATCATAAGTCTATGATTAAATTGAGATAACATCTTTTTAAAGGTTATTTAAGTCAATTATGTATTTCTCAATACTGCTGTGAGATTTCAACCACTTACTATGATTAGGAGCATTTATTCGATTACTTATCTACATATACGCACACTAGAAGAATCTCGGGTATAGGTATATATATTAATCACTCAAACACTATATATATACTAATCGACACCCCACATAAAATCTATGGTGCTGGCATACTCTGCTATCAAGTCCTCGTATACCTCGTACAAGGGAAATATTAGTTCAGAATCACTCTCGAACTGAATTAATAGAATACACGCAAAATGGAGGCGAAGCATAGTTCCAAGTCACTAAGAGGTCAGTACATACCCTCACGTCTTTTAGGACCATCTGACTATCATTATTAGATAGCCTGTACCAAGGAATCATATGTTCTAGGTTATGAGTCAATATCCCCCATAAAGGTCCCATCGAGATAAGACTGTCCCAGCGTGGCAACCTCCGTGATAGCAAGTGGCGCGGGTATGATTATATATATATATATATATACACACACACACACACAAACACTCGGTTATATATATAAATATTCACATCTTTCAATTAGGTTCGCTCGTAACCTATAACAAGATTTTAGCCGTACGTAGTACAAATTACACAATTCTTACGCATAATGAACTCGTCTCTTTTTATTCTCAATTATAACCATTTCAAAATTACTTCTCGTCCCTGGAAGTGTTTTCTCTTCCTAAAGGTAAATTCAGTAGGTATAACGTCACTCCCATGTTAGTCTAAGTCTTTCTTGAATCTCTCAATACCTCACTTATCATACACAGGATTTCTAAATGTCATACTCCCGTTATCCCACGATTACATCTCGTATAAAATTATATTCACCGTAACCTACTTAGAACCTACTGGTCCACTTCATGACCCACTATGATCTTTAAATGATAACCAATGGCTCCTATGTATTTTAACCGAATTAATTAAAGAGGGAAAAAATATTCAATTTCCAGGAGGAGTCGATCGATCGATCAGTCGATCGATCGATATTCTTAAGTCGATCGATCGATCGATCAAGTAGTTTTTGCTCAGATTCTGCTATTCCAACCTACGGGTTTCATCCATAAAACTTCTCCAAAACACCATTAATGAATCCCAATCTTCCAACAAATAATAAGGAAGGTTATCTCAACATAAATGGACAATTCTTAACGTAAATTTCCTCTAAATTCATCAATAATTATTCTCAACTTAATCAAAACTCAAAATATACTTCCTAACCCTAGTTCCTTTAATTCCTTCAAGAATTTCATTTAATAACAGATGCTTATCTCTACTGGGTATAATTAAATTTCAAAAGAGAATCATTCTATCATATCATATGTTCTACTAGATTCAATAATTTAACCCAAATATCAAACTTCTTGCATGAAAACTTAAATATTATTATCCTACACCATCATGGATGTCATATCAACCAAATTTGTAGCAAGAAAATACTTGCCTCAGATATGAAGGTCTGATTCCACGAAATAGACTGGTATAGACTTAATCCCCTCGCTCCGATCTACGCTTTGATGGTGGTGGTGGTGAAGGTGCAAATTGGTTAGTTCTTGGCCCTAAATTTTTTTGGAAAGCTTTTTTCTTTCTTCCTCTCACTGTCATTCTAAACTACTGGAAATGTTATCCCTAGAAGGCTCTCCTAACATCTGATATTAATTCCCAATTTTTGTTATTAACTAAGGCCTAAAATGGAAAATGATTAAATTGCCCTCCCGTGATGCTAGTTAGGATAAAATCGCCCCGGGGCCCACACTAAACTCCCGGGTACACTTTTTTTACTATCTCGACCCTTCTAGACCCGTTGGCGCACTCGAAATGATCATACGGATGACTTATAATTTAATTACTTTATATTCCATTAATTTAGTTCCGACACGACACAAGCGCGCCCCGACTTAAATTCTATAATTATCGTGTTATTAACTCGCGACAATATTAATAAATTCAATCTCATATATTACTTTACTCATCTAGTAATATTCAACATATAATCACTAGATCTCCTCACGCTAGTAATTATTTATTATAAAATTTGGATTAATATTAAATTAGTTTCTCTCAATTAAATTTAATAAATCCCCAAATTAAAAGCCATAAAAATATGGGGTATTACATACTGCCCCCTAATAATGGAATTTCGTCCCTAAATTCAAAAAATATGGCATACCTGGTAAAAACAAATCTGGGTATTTTTTGCGCATATTTACCTCGCGCTCCCAAGTGGATTCCTCCACGTTATGATGCTCCCACTGCCATACAAGTGGAACTACCTTTGACCTCAATCTCCTCTCGCTATGGTCTATGGTCTCTCCTCAGAATAACTATCGGGTTGTAAGTCAATATCCTCTATCTCGATGTGAGTGTGGGCCATATCATCCCGAAGATATCACCTCAACGACGAAATGCATAACACATCATGAATTCGGTGCAAGTGCTCCGGTAATCCCAATCTATATGCCACTGGTCCAATCCTCTCGATAATGGGAAATGGTCCTACATATCTTGGAGCCAATTTTCCTTTCTTTCCAAACCTCATTACTTCCTTCATAGGAGATACTTGCAATAGTACTTAGTATCCCACGCTAAACTCCCTGAAAGACCACTTTGCATTGGCGTAGCTTTTCTACATATCCTGGGCTACCAGAATGCGACTCCTGATTAACTCAATCCTGGATGATGTCTCTTGAATCACCTCTGGTCCGAGAAACTTGTTATCCCCCATATCTAGCCAACAAGCGGGATAACGACAAGGTCTGCTATATAACGCCTCAAATGGGGCCATGCCGATCATGAACTGATATGAGTTATTATAAGCGAACTCCACCAGTGGAAGATACGGCTCCCAACCCCCTCCAAAATAGAAGACACACATGCGTAGCATATCCTCCAGCATCTAATTAGTACGCTCTGTCTAACCATCTGTCTGCAGGTGATAAGCTGAACTCAATCTCAACTCTATACCCATATCCTCTTAAAAGCTCTCCCAGAAGCGCGACACAAAAATCTTGTCTCTATCAGACATAATATCCAGGGGCACCCCATGTAATCTCACTACCTCGGTAATAAAAAAAACTGTGCATATTGTCCCATGGTGTAGTAGATTTGTACTGGCAGAAAATGAGCTACCTTGGTCAATCAATCCACTATAACCCATATGGAATCGTAATCCAGCTGTGATGTAGGCAACCTAGTGATGAAATCTATGGAAATGCTCTCCCATTTCCACGTACATATCTCCAGCGGCTGAAGCAACCCTGGAAGTCTCTGGTGGTCCACCTTTACTAGCTAATAGGTAGCACACTTAGACACGTACTCCGTAATGTCCCTCTTCATCCCACTCCACCAGTACTCTAGCCTCATATCCTGGTACATTTTATCCCCTCTGGGATGTACCGCGAATCTAGACCCGTGCGACTGTGTCATCACTGCATGACCTAAATCATCTCCATCCGGGACCACATTAAACCTCAAACCCCCATCAGAACTCACTGAATAGGACTCAGCACTCTTAGCTAAGAGCCGTAAAATCTGATCCTGACAAAATGTATCCGCTGCTTGGGACTGGATCACCCTCATAACAATCTCTGGTGTGACTGTTATAACGAAACAGGCAACCGCGTCCTGGTGTCCCAACTCTTTCCACTTCTCTTTCCATAATTTCGTTACCTCACCTACCGGACTACGGCTTAATGCATCAGCAACCACCTTAGCCTTCCTGGATGGTACTGTATCTCCAACTGGTAGTCTTTGACAAACTCCAACCGCATGAGTGGACGCATGTTCAACTCCCGTTGAGTGAAAGAATATTGTTGAGGGAAAAACTTCAGCCACATATGCTGATGCATGTTTATAGACCACAAGTATTGTAGTGACTTGTGGTCTATGAACAAGCGAAACTTCTCCCCCAACAAGTAATGCCTTCAAATTAGCAATGCAAACACGACTGCTGCTAGATCCAGGTCATGGGTGGGGTAATTCCTTTTATGAGGCTTAAGCTTGCGGGAGGCATAAGCTATAGCCTACTCCTCCTGCTGAAGTACTCCACTGAGTCCCTGTAGAGAGGTGTCATTATACACCAGATACTCTTCTCCCGGCCTGGGTGAAGCAAGAACTGGCACCAAAGTCAGCTTATCCTTCAGCTCGTCAAAAGCTAATTGATAAACGTCATCCCATAAATACGGTACCCCTTGCGAGTCAGATTCATCAAAGTACCCGCTATTTTCTAAAAGCCTCGAATGAACCGTATGTAGTACCAGGCTAACCCCAAGAAGCTACGCACCTATATCGGTGTCGTGGGCTGTCCCCACTCTCTCACCGCCAACACTTTACTCGAGTCCAATGATATCCCCAATTCTGACACAACGTACCCTACAAACTGGACCTCCCGTAACCAGAACTCTCATTTCTCATACTTGGCATACAGCTTATGCTCTCGTAGAGTCTGAAGAACCCATCTCAAGTTCTCAACGTGCTCCTCTTTAGGCTGTGAATAAATCAGGATGTCATCTATAAAGACGATGAAAAACTGATCCAAGAACTCTATGAACACTCGGCTCATCAAGTCCATGAATACGGCTGGAGAATTTGTCAGCCCAAAAGTCATGACTCTGAACTCATAAGACCCATATCTCGCCAAGAAAGCAGTCTTCAACACATTCTGCTCCCTAATTCATAACAGATGGTATCCCGATCTCAAATATATCTTCAAAAAGAATGCAGCTCCCCTCAACTGGTCGAACAAGTCATCGATCCTGGGCAACTGATACTTATTCCATATTGTGACCTTGTTCAACTTTCGGTAGGCCATGCACAACCTCAGTGAACCATCTCTCTTCTTCACGAATAACACCAGAGCGTCCCAAGGTAAGGTGCTCCTATGAATGAAGCCCTGGCCTAACAGTTGCTCTATCTGATCTCGTAACTCCGTTATCTCGGTTGCAGCCATATTGTATTGTGCACTTGCTATCGGTCGAGTGCCCGACATCAAGTCTATGACAAAATCTATCTCTCAACTGAGAGGTAGGCTCGGTATTTCCTGGAACACATCCAAAAACACATGAACAACTGGAATCAAATCCAGAGAAATTATAATCTCCTTAGAGGTCTCCTCCTCTATGCAATATAAATGGGTGGAAGATCCTCCCTCTAGGTGAGGCATCGCCACCAAAAACATCTCCTGACCAGGAATGGCAAAGATAATACTCCTACCAAAACAATTTATCATGGCTCTATACACAACAAGCCAATCCATGCCAATAATGGCGTCGTGATCATGCATGTCTAAAACTAGCATGTCCACAGGTAAAATCAAGCTACCAATCTCTATACCTACTCCCCAGCATATAAAGAAAATTAAGGACCCATTTCCCAGTGGTCATTCTATGCATGTTACTATACTCTTTATCGTGTCTAATAACCCCGAGGCCCGTGCGAAGCTAGTAGCTATAAAACAGTATGATGCCCAAGTATCAAATAAAATACGCCCTATAGTTCCATGAATAGGAAATATACCCGCAATCACGGGTGGTGCCTACGGTGCTATTAGCTAGTGAATGTTATAGACACGTCCATACTGTAATTGTCCCTACTGGACGAGGACTACTGAAATGGCTAGTAAAGCTGGCATCGGAGGTGGTGCTGGGAGGGCGGATGGAAAAAGTGGTCTCTACGGCTCCTGATGGGCACACTGCTATTGTGGGAACCTATCCCCCTCTGGGACTATTGTGGATCGGAATATATCTGCTATTGTGGATCAAAATCGTTTGGCAGGGTCCCCCTGATGGTAACTCTGCTCACTATTATGGGTCTGCCCTTGGGTTGCTGGTGCCCTACCGGTATTACTTCCCCCTGTCTGGACCTGCTGACTGGACTCTCCTTCTCACTTGCTTCCCTACTAATGGAAGCGGTGATCCTGGTAATGCAACAGAGCGGTGATGAGTACATCAGTGTAGGTACCCAACGATAGATTACCTATGAGGGGTTGACGAATCCTCCAAGCTAATCTATCCAAGAATAGTAAAATCTTCTTCTCCTCAATGGGTGCCTCATCTAGCACTATAGTGAGAAGTCTCGTGAACTCCTCCTTATACTCAGCAACGGTCATACTCTCCTTCTTAAGATTCGGTAATCTCCACCTCATCTTAGTCTGCACGGCGGATAAGAAATATTTGCGGCCAAACCGCACCCAAATTGACTGAATCAACATGATGTCCCTATCCTCCAAGGTGGTGGTGGACTCCCACCACTATAAAGTGGCCCCCACTATCTTGAAGGACACCAGTAAATTCATCTGCACGTCAGTGCACTCATACACACGCAAATTCCTCTATATGTCTTTCTTCTATTGGCTGGCGATGATAATATCAGAACCACCCGAGAACTCTGGGGGATGGGCCTTCTGAAAGGCATACTTGAATCTCTACCACACTATGGGAAGTTGTGCTGGCACTGACACTATGGCCTGAACCTGGGGTGGAGCCTGCTGCACCACCGCTAATGCGGCATTCACCGTCTTAGCAACTGTGGCGGCTACTTCAGTTGCATTCATCATTCTCTGAGTCGGAGTTGCAGGCTACTCGGGTTGGGCATTCTTGTCTCGGGATGCTCATCTCGGAGGCATCTGAAACGAGAAGAAAGTTTATTAGTCTACAGTTTTATTATCAATCTCAAATAGTTGAAGACGTAATCGTAATTACCAGAATACAACAGTCCTAAAAATAGGGCTCTATATCAAAGAGGCAAAGCTGAGAGTGAAACAAGCCGTACAGATCCTAAAGGACACTTGAACCCGATGCTATGATACCACCTGTAACACCCCGCCTAATTAAATACTGCGGGATCAGTTATTTATTAAATTAAAATCAATGTGAACGGTGTGATTCATTCTTAGCATCACTGTCAAAAATAATTTTTCGTTTTAATCACCCTAAATAATTAACCTAAGTGTCAAAACAATTTAAATTATTTTATTAATTAAATCCCGTTGTAAAAACCTTTTAAGCATAAACTAATTTATGAATCACACAAATGATAAAGATACCAATCATACAATGAAACATGCCAACTAGATTACTCAAATCCAAATAAATAACCACAACTACCGACAATGTGATAGATAAAATAATCCCAAATGAAAAAAGAATACTGATACGATAGAAGTGTATGAAATCCCTATCAAGTCTATGCAAGAGTCTGGAAATGGGCGACACATGCCCTAGCTAAAGGAACTAAATAGAAATCTGAGTAGCCAAAAGGGGAATCGTCTAGTGCAATAACCTACAACTCCCACACAAGCTGAGGCAGCACGTCCAGCCCAATGAATCTACACCTGACGCCCCTGTGGTTGGGCACCTGTAATATATATATATATATATATATATATATATATATATATATATATATATATATATATATATATATACAAGAAAAGGAAAAAATGATAGGAAATGGGTCAGAGCCCGAATGTAAAGTAATTTTAAAATTGTTTAGCAAGTATTTAAAATTCTCTAGTTGATATAACATACATGTTAGCATGCGACACTCTCTTGAGAATTCTGACCTCCATCTAGTGTGCACGCCTATCGTACTACTGAAATAACTCATAAGTCTAACTCTATACTCCTCCCATAAACTCTGATTCGCAAAATCATAAGTCTATGATTAAATTAATACAACATCTTCTTAAAGGTTATTTAAGTCAAATATGTATTTCTCAATATTGTTGTGAAGTTTCAACCACTTACTATGATTAGGAGCATTTATTCGATTACTTATCTACTTACACGCACAGTAGAAGAATCTTAGGTATAGGTATATATATTAATCACTCATATAGCATATATACTAATCGTCACCTCACAAAAAATCTTGTAATACCCCGTAATTTTATTGATTTATATTTATGGGATTAATTGAATTAAATGATAATTAATTGAGAATTAATCCGGATATAAATACTAGCGATATGTGAGTTGGTATTTGATTATGATGTTAAAATTGAATATTTCTGAGTATATATGGTAATATATGAGTATTGAAAATATTTAAATTGTCAAGAGACAGAAATACGACAATTTAGGAAATTTAATTGGAACGCGCGTGTCAGTCGCGTCAGGAATGAATTTATTTAAATTTAAAAGTAAATTATATTTTTTATCAACCGAATGATCATTTTGATTGCGCCAACGCATTCGGAAGGGTCTAAATAGTCAGAAAACACTAGCCAGGGGTTTAGTTTGGGTCCCGGGGCATTTTTAGGCCAAACCGGCAACCTAGAAGGGTATTTTGGTAACTTTAAATATTGGGGAATTAAAACCCACGAATTTTAGAGTTTATTTTTATATTTTTAAAGAGGCCACTAAGGCCATTACCAGCAAAAGGCAAGAGAGTGGGCTACGGGAGTTTTGAGAGAAGTTAGAAAGAGGGTAAAGGAGGTTCCAAACCAAACTATCTCCCATCACCAGAAATTGGAAAGGATTTGTGACCAGAAAAAAGAGAGAAATCCAACCTTGATCATAAACAACGAACCAAAACATCGGATTTAAGGCGAGTGATTTGATATTATTAAGTTCAATGAATATTTCTTCCATGTTTAGTGTAGAAACTGTATTTGCCTTGAAAGTTTTGATGAAAACCAATGGGATTATTGGGAAACTTATTATTTTGGGATAGGAATTGCATGTAGAATACTTATGGATGAATTCAATACACAAAACATAACTTTTGATGATTTGAAAACGGATTTATAAGGAGTCTTTGTAGTTAATTAAATTCTGGATCCATGTTCATAGGGTTTGGGGCAAGAATTGGGGATTTATGATTTTTACATGTTGATTAGTAAGATTTGACCCCAAAAATATGTTAAGAAACGACCTTGGATGACTTAAAATAGTTTACAAGCACTAAAACATAATTTGGATGATCTTAATATGGATTTAGAGGAGAAAAATGAAGAAAAATGAGTTGGAAAATTTCTTGGCGTTTTCTTCCATCTCGTTAGAAGACCTGTCGAGGTCGTTCGAACGACCTTGTTCGAATGAGCTTCTAACGAGATGAAAGTACTCCTTCTAATGAGTTGGTAGTTCATTCGAAGTCATTCGTTCGAATGACACTCATTCGAGCAACCTCGTTCGAACGAGATTTCTAACGAGTTGACAGAATGACCTTTTTAGGCCTGATTTTATTTAGGACTTCCATTAGACTTATTTAATTGAGCGTTAACCTTCCCTTATTGACTAGTGGGTATAGTTTTGAGATTGGAGTACGTTGAGGAGTAAAACTTAGGATTTTTTAAGAAACCGGATGACATTTATGGGTTAAGAAATAAATACCTAATATTACGACGTGAGAAGAGTTGACAACTTTAATGTATATTATTCGAGGATTTCTAAAAGGGCAACATTTAATGACGGTATAGGAATGGGAAAATATACCTCTATTAATATCATGAGATATCTAAGATGTGTGAATGCTTAGTATATGTGGTTATCTGTGTATAACATACTTACCATACTTGATATCATGGGAGGTCGGCATCCGATCAGGGCCATCTAATCTTTGTGTGCCTACGGGGGGATTTAGATTGGTACCTCGAGGACATAGGTCAGAGAAGGACTTATTGAGGAGTTAATAAGTCGACTGATCATAGGAGCGTAGCTATGTGCGTGACCCATGTGATGTGAACTATGTTCGCCTCCATTATGTGTGTTTGTTACTTGTCGAAACGATTCCTGAGAGATTCGGAATACGTGTTCCTTATGTACGTGATGTACCGGGGTTGGATAGCAGAGTATGTGTGCACCGCAGTTTAGTCTAGGGGTGCCATTATTGTATAATTATGATGAGATTGATTCAATGAAATATTGAAATGAACTGTATATATAAGTACAAGTGTAAATTAATGTAATATCTTTGTAGAGTTAAAAATGGGAAAACTCTTAGAAATTATTGTAACTAATTTCGAGGAATGGAGGTAACTCTCAGTTCATAATAATACATCGAGAATTAAACCATATTAGTATAGTAAAAATCAGATATTGAATTGGACTAGTTTGATAGTAGAATAACTAGAACGGGTACGGGTACGATAGGTGTGCACAATTAGTTGAGAGGTGAGGAACTCATGTGAGTGCACGAACTATCACGTATTTTATATTCATTGTTTAATGATATTAAACACTTGCTGTATTTTAAACTGTTTTTAACAATTGGGCTCTGACCCGTTTTCTTTCAAATCTATTTTCTTATAAAAACCTTTTAGGTGCCCAGCCACAAGGACACCAAGCGTAGGAGTTCCATCGAGATAAGACTGTCCCGGCGCGGCAACTTTCGTGATAGCAAATAGCACGGGTATGATTATACACAGATATATATATATATATATACATATACACAAGCACTCGGTTATATATATAAATATTCACATCTTTCAATTAGGTTAGCTCGCGACCTATAACAATATTTTAGCCGTACGTAGTACAAATTACCCAATTCTTACGCATAATGAACTCGTCTCTTTTTATTCTCAATTATAACAATTTCATAATTACTTCTCATCCCTGGAAGTGTTTTCTCTTCCTAAAGGTAAATTCAGTAGGTATATCCTCACTCCCAAGTTGGTCTAAGTCTTTCTTGAATCTCACAATACCTCATTTATCGTACGCACGATTTCTAAAAAATGTCATACCTCCGTTATCCCATGATTACATCTCGTATAAAATTATATTCACCGGAACCTACTTAGACCCAACTGGTCCTCTTCATGACCCATTATGATCTTTAAATGATAACCAAGGGCTCCTACGTATTTTAACCGAATTAGTTAAAGAGGGGAAAAATATTCAATTTCCAGGAGGGGTCGATTGATCGATGAAAAGGGGTCGATGGATCGATCAGTCAATCGATCGACATTCTTGAGTCGATCGATCGATCAAGAAGTTCTTGCCCAGATTCTGCTATTCCAACCTACGGATTTCATCCATAAAACTTCTCCAAAACACCATTAACAAATCCCAATCTCCCAACAAATGATAAGGAAGGTTATATCAACATAAATGGACAATTATTAACGTAAATTTCCTTTAAATTCATCAATAATTATTTTCAACTTAATCAAAGCTCAAATTATACTTCCTAACCCTAGTGTAATACCCCGTATTTTTATACTATATTAATTTGGGGATTTATTAAAGTTAATGGGAATGTATTATTTAATAAAAATCCGAAAATTAATTATGTTATAATTATTAACGTGACGAGAGTTAGTAATTATGGTAAATTTGTTGAATATTACTAATGAGCAAAGTAATATATTATATTGATTATATTGAATGTCACGAGTGAATAAAATGACAATTTTGGAAATTTGAATCGGGACGCGCCCGTGTCGCGTCGGGACTAAATTTTGTTAAATAAAAAGTGAATATTTTATAAGTTGTTCGTATGGTCGTTTTGAGTGCGCCAACGCGTCCGGAAGGG
This sequence comes from Sambucus nigra, assembly GCA_949130495.1. Lineage (NCBI taxonomy): Eukaryota > Viridiplantae > Streptophyta > Magnoliopsida > Dipsacales > Adoxaceae > Sambucus > Sambucus nigra. The sequence continues at coordinate 428,330,999 of OX422219.1, forward strand.
TCGAGATAGTCAGAAAAGTGTACCCGGGGGTGTAGTTTGGGTCTCGGGGTGTTTTTAGGCCTAATTAGTACCCCGGGAGGGCATTTTGGTCATTTTACATTCTTAGGTAATTAAACCCACGAAATTCAGCAACCTATATCAGCCTTTTAGGTTAGTCATTTAGGGTTAGAATATTCAGAACCCTAGAACGGCCATTGGAGAAGAGAGGAGAGAGCTCTCAAGGCAATTCAAGGCCAAAAAGTCACCAGTTTGCACCGCCGCCACCACCAACGCGTAGATCGCGAGAAGGGGAACGCAACCACACCAAAATCAGCCACAATCCAGACTTCTAAAAATCCCAGGCAAGTATTTATCTTGCGTATTTTCGTTGGTGCAATCTTCATATTAGTTTAGGAATTATTAGAGATGAAAAATATGGAAGAAAACCCAATTTGTGATAGGAAAATCCATGCAGTAAAGACTTAAACCTTATTCTGGAAGTCTCTTGTGATGTAGAAAGATAACCCACGAAATTTTGGTATAAATAAGAAAAAAATTCTGGGATTAAACAGATTAGAATCATGAGTTAGAGATTTTTAGGGTTCTTGAGTTTTAAATGAATTATGGCATGATAAATCCATGTTTAGTGATGTAAATTGATATGTTTTGCGTTGAATATACCTGTTATGATGATATAAGGTTAGTAGTATTAATTCTGGGACGATTGGAACTTGAAAATATGGATTTGGTGTAAATTTGGAGATGAAACTCGTAACTGCAATTCTGCAAATTTCGCAGACCTGCTTGATCTATCGATCGAGCCCAGAGCTTCGATCGATCGAAGGTTCGATCGATCGAGCCCCAAACTTCAATCGATCGACCCCTCCTGGCAGACTCCTATTTCCCTTGGTAAATGATTTAAAAATCGAATTGTCGTGATATAATTCTTGGGCATTCTTAGTTTAATGATTTGGGAGACATAGAGGACAGTGGGGCGTATAAATAAATGTTGGGATCATTAATATTCGACGAGAATGGTATTAATGAGATGTTTACTTTAGGGTTAGTAAATTGATATATTAAAGTGTGAGGCGCGTAAGAGAGTTACGATGAAACGTAAATGTGACACCTACTGAATTTTCTACTTGGAAGAATAGAGTCCACGAGTGTCACGAAATAAGTGAGAAAACCCTTCGAGTTAAGGTTAGAGATGAAACCTTATACGTAATACTAATAATGTGAAATTAAGGATAAATGTTGTAATTATGGGTGACGAGAGAAACCTATATTAATATGATGAAAGTGGTATATTTATATGATTGTGTGTACATATATTATATACAGGTGAAAAACATACCGCGCTACTTGCTATCCTTGAGGTTACCGCGCTGGGACAGTCTTATCTCGATGGGACCTTTATGGGGGATATTGACTTGTACCCTAGAAGATAGATATCCTTGGTACAGGCTATCGAATTGATAGTTCAGACGGTCCTAAGAGACGCGAGTATGTTCCATCCTCTTAGAGACTTGGAATCTATGCTTCGCCTCGATATTGTTTGTGTATGTGTTAATACAGTTTGAGAGTGATTCCGAACTTGTATTCCCCTTGATATGAGTGGTATGGGGTTTGGATAGTAGAAGTATGCACACACCATAGTTTTATTTGGGGTGCTGTTATTATATATATATTATACGAGTAGTTAATATATATATATGAAATTCGGGAATTTGAAACTGCCTACTGTGGTTCGATAAGTAGGACATGGTTGATGACTCAAATGGTAAATACTTGTTTTGAGAAAGTATAATATGACACTGGAAAACTTTATTGATTTTATAAAGTTGAAATGGAGAACTTTGGTTACAAATTGAAATACTCTTTTCAAAATGAAATCGTTAAATGTTGAATCTTACGAGTAATCTAAGATAAGTTAAATCTTTGGGAAGATTAGTGCGTTAAATGATAAGATAAATCGTTGGGAAGGTTAGTACGATAGGCGTGCACATTAGAAGAGAGGTGAGAATTACTCAAGAGAGTGTCGCTCTAATATGTTGTTTCATTGGTCTGTATCAATTTAAATACTTGCTAAACGTATTTTAAATCAAACACACTTTCGGGCTCTGACCCGTTTTTCTCTCTCTCTCTCTCTCTCTTGTATATATATGTATATATTTCAGGTGCCCAGCCACAGGGGCGTCTTTCTTAGGATCCCTTGAAAGAAACGAGCTGCAGCTTAGGTGGGAGTTGCAGGTCACTTGCGTAGACGGCTTCCTTTATTGACTCCACTTCTAGCATTCTCATTTTTTGGGCATGTGTCGCCCTTTCCATTATTTCATTTTTGTTGGGACATTTGTATTTCCAGTTATTTATCGTATTGTCGCTATGGGATTTATTCAGTTTGAATTGTGTTACTTCATATTTCGCATGTTGACATTCGATTGACGAATGTTTTAAATTAATTGGATTGTGTTCCAGGTTTATTGTGGTGTGATTCTTAATTGTTGAAATGTTGTTAATAAATGAAATAAATGATTTTCTTTAAATAAAATTTGGAAAGTATGTATGAAAATGGTTTTGACACTTAGCTTAATTATTTAGGGTGTTTAATTGGAAAATTTATTTTTATCGACAGTGATGCTGAGAATGAACCAACTGTTTACCTTGATTTAATTTAATAAATGAGTGATCGCCCGGTATTTAATTAGGCGGGGTGTCACACCTGGTTCCTTTAATTCCTTCAAGAATTTCATTTAATAATATATGCTTGTCTCTAATGGGTATAATTTCATTTTTAACAATTCAATTTCTACAGAGAATCTTTCTAACATATCATATGTTCTACCGGATTCAATAATTTAACCCAAATATCAAACTTCTTGCATGAAAACTTAAATATTATTATCCTACACTATCATGGATGTGATATCAACCAAATTTGTAGCAAGTAAATACTTACCTCGGATATGAAAGTCTGATTCCACGAAATAGACTGGTATAGGCTTAATCCCCTCGCTCCGATCTACGCTTTGGTGGTGGTGGAGGTGCAAATTGTTTAGTTCTTGGCCTTGAATTTTTTGGGAAAGATTTTTCCATTCTTCCTCTCACTGTCGTTCTAAACTTTTGAGGCTCTCCTAACATCTGATATTAATTCCCAATTTTCGTCATTAACTAAGGACTAAAATGGAAAATGACTAAATTGCCCTCCCGTGATGCTGGTTAGGCCTAAAATCGCCCCGGGGACCAAACTAAACCCCCGGGTACACTTTTCTGACTATCTCTACCCTGTCGGACCTGTTGGCGCACTCAAAATGACCATACGGGTGACTTGTAATTTAATTATTTTATATTCCATTAATTTATTCTCGACAAGACATAAGCGCGTCCCGACTTAAATTCTATAATTGTCGTGTTATTCACTCGCGACGATATTAGAAAATTCAATCTCATATATTACTTTACTCATCTAGTAATATTCAACATATAATCACTAGCTCTCGTCACGCTAGTAATTATCTATTATAAAATCCGGAATAATATAAAATTAATTTCTCTCAATTAAATTTAATAAATCAATTTAATAAATCCCCGAATTAAAAGCCATAAAAACACGGGGTATTACACTTACTTTTGTGATCCTTAAACTCTAAGATTATCTTAATTTCTTTATAACACTTGACCTTGATTAGTGTAATGTTATCCCGAATTTGAATTGTTATTTTCCTATGTGTAGAATAAAAATTTAAACACAGTGTCACTTGGGATTTGGAATCTTGGATGCGCACGATATTAAGATTATAGGGCAGGGTAAATCTAAAAGATGTTAGAAATTTAGATGAAGGTGCATAGTTATGAATTATTCCAACTTTCATTAAACTTTTCTTCTTTTTAAATTTATTGTTAACATTGCGGATTTAATGTTTTAGGACCGAGCTTGCCCGTTCTGCGGCCTTGATCGATAGTGTTATTGTCATTCATCCTTCGGTTGTTCATATCTTATAGGATGTAGGTGTCACTGGTCTGTGTGCCAATTCTATCAGCTTATTTTTCTTTTATATTATAGAGGGACTAACATTTGTATTCACATGTTATGTAGCCTATAGTTAGTTATTTTTCACATGTTAGATTTGACTTGTGTGGATAGTATCAAAGTTTTGGAATATCTTTCATTATTGATATTTAGTTTTGATTTCGGTTTATTTCTTTTCTTACATGCTTAGAACGTTACTCATTTGTTTCCACTCCTGTATTATTTAATTCATAACTAATCAATCTATTTTTAAATAATATGGACTGTCATAATAGCACCGCCAAATTTAAACTAATTGATATGCCTGGAATCTGCTCCTAGGAAGACCATGTCTCTATGATATAGGGAGTGTTTATTTGTTGCTACATTAGAGACTAAAAATCTTCAGTGGAGAAAATCTTATCACAATATCCAGAGATTCTAGTTTCCTCAAAGGGGAATTATCCAACACCCCAGTCTTTGAAATCCAATATGAAAGTGGTGACATATACATCAGTGGTTTTTAGCTACACCTGTTTGCAGACCATCTCAACTGTTACAAAGGAACAAATCCCACCATAATATTTTGAATATGAATAATGTAAATCTACCCAAGGGATAAAGAAAATGGTACTCCAACCATGAATGGGACTTGGGAAAAATAAACAAGGGCTCAGTGATCCCATTAAAATACCTCAACAATATAGAACTATAGGACTACGATAAAAGAGGAAGAGTGATTATTTTTCCTCTAAAGTACTGCAAGAGGCCGAAATTTAACAAAACAAGGGTTGCTCGTATAACTACTCGCTCTAGCCTCAACATACACTTTTCTAAAGAGGGAAAAGACTTTCCCTTTTATCCATTCCCTAAACCATGGATAGAAGACAACTCCGAAAGACAGATTTCAGGACGGGAGATCTTCTTCAAGAGACACCCCACGTGGTAAACGAAAAAGTGCACAATATAGCTAACTTGATCAAGAATGTGGGCACGCCCTCCACAAATTGGTATCCCATCGAAGATTAAGGAACACTGAAATGTTTTATGAGGTAATGACGGACAATGAGAATAATGGGACTTTTTGCCAACTAGCGATGATTTAAAATCCCTTTGAAGATGAGATTGCCTTCTTGCTCCGAGAAGAACCTCCGGCTACTATTTGTAACCTCCCATTTTAAGAAAAGGCATGAGGGAAAACTACTCTGATGTACCCAATAATGTCAACTCTTTAATTGATGAATTAAATTTTACTTTTAGTATTCTTACGTGTAAAAGATTGATGATGATGAATGTGCCAATAAAATTAATGAGGTCATTTTTATAATGAGGAATTAAAACACTACTAAAAAGGGTTTAATGATAACCAAACCAATCACGAACAATTTGTTGACGAAACGACGATCGTTAATTTAGGCTCTTCAAACGAGATGAAAGAAATAAAAATAAGCTTGTGAGAAGCAACTTGTGAAATATATGTCTACATGAACAAATACTGCAGCCCTCTAAGGACGATGGTTGGATTGTTGTCGACATCAGGCAAGGTGATGAACGTCGAAGAAGCGATGGCCGCAAAATACGAAGATGAAAAAGGAGGCACTAGTGGGGGTAAGTACCCTAAGAAGAACAAAGAAGGGTAGAAGAGGTCTACAAACGACAAGTTCGCTGGTTACACTCCTCTAACGGTCAGCTGTGAACATATTCTCAATGAGATAAAGAGTGACCGATCCCTGAAGTGGCTTGAGAAGTGCCCCCAATAAGAGGAACAAAAACCTGTGGTGTGAATTTCACCAAGACCATGGCCACGTGACAGACAAATGATTTGCTCTGAAAGATGAGATTGAGAAGGTGTTGAAAGAAGGGAAGCTCAGGAAGTACGTTGACAAAGGTTCCTTCAAGAGGGGCCGAGGGGACGACCCAGAAAGAAGCGAGGCGATGCATGTAGAGAAGGTCCTCAAAATAGAGAGGATGACCCTTCTGACGATGAGGACGACCTTGACCTGCCGCTGAGAGACGACCACGGCCCTGTCAATAGGCTTAATATGATCTCTCTCGATGTGGGAATGATCTTCGGGGGTCTAGCAGGAGGAGGGTCAGAGGTCGCCGACAGGAAGGGCCATGTAGCTGAAGCTAAGGCAGCGACAAAAGATGTACACTCAACCTCCCTGGAAGCAAAGTCAGAGAAGAGGAAGAAATTCGATATGGATACCCTGATAGTGGGGTTCTCAAGAATGGAATTCAAAGGCCTCTTAGCCCCACATGACGACCCTCTCGTCATCACTACCAGGGTACACGGGTGTGAGGTGCCGAGGATCCTGGTCGACGGGGGTAGCTCTGCAGATGTGATGTTTTGGCCATGCTTCAAAGCCTTAGGTCTCAGCCGTGCTAGACTCGTCTCATACCACCATCCATTGATTGGGTTCAGTGGGGAAAAGGTTCATCCCCTTGGAGTGTATGAGGCCGATGTCAGGATGGGAGACGAGTGGCGAAGATGGCTTACCAAGAAGGTCAGCTTCTTTAAAATGGATGAACATGTCTTTTCGGCCTACAACATCATACTGGGGCAGGTAGCCCTCAAGGGTTTTGAAGTTGTGCCGTCTACGATCCATCAGATGATTAAATTTCTAACCCCTTATGGGGTAGGGGAAGTCCAGGGAGACCAGACGACAGTACGAGAATGTTATTTCAACTCCACCGAAGAAAGAGAGGTGCACAAGAAGGCAATAGCCACTTAAAATATTGACACCCTTGACCCCAGGGATGAGGGAAAACTCAGGAAAGGAGAAGTCACAGAAGAGGTAGAATCCATCATCCTCTATGAGGATGAACAGGAAAAAACCGTCCAAGTCGGCAAAACTCTGAAGCCAAACATCAAGGAAGACCTCATCAAGCTGTTGAGAAGAAGACAGAGCATTTTTACATGGAGTCATACAGATATGTCGGGGATTGACCCCGAAATCATGTGCCACAAGCTTAACATGGTAGAGGGTGCAGAGCCAGTAAAGCAGAAGAGGAGAATTTACTCTCGAGAAAAATATGAGGTCATTAGGGATGAGGTCAAGAAGATAGAAAATGCAGAGTTTATCAGGGAGGTCATCTATCCCGAATGGCTGTCCAACGCAGTCATCATCCCAAAAGCCAACGGGAAGTGGAGAATGTGTGTAGACTTCACCGACCTCAATAAGCATTGTCCCAAAGATAGCTTCACTCTCCCCCGCATTAATCAGATGGTAGACGCTACCGCATGCTATAACTAATGAGTTTCATAGATGCCTACTCAGGGTACAACCAGATCTTTATGAGCCCTGGGTACTCGGAGAAAACTTCTTTTATTACTGACAAGAGGATATACTTTTATAGGGTCATGCCCTTTGGCCTGAAGAATGCATGGGCAACGTATCAGCGCCTTGTAAATAAAATGTTCAAAGACCAAATTGGGAAGTCTATGGAGGTCTATATAGATAACATGCTGACTAAGATCTTGAGGGTAGAGGATCATGTGGCTGACCTTGAGAGGACCTTTAATACAATGAATAAGTACCAGATGAAGCTCAACCCAGCCAAGTGTGTCTTCGGGTTCGGATCAGGGAAATTCTTGGGGTTTATTGTCAACCAAAGAGGGATCGAGGCCAACCCTGAAAAGATAAAGGCCCTTATAAAAATGAAGACTCCCAAAACCATTAAAGACGTTCAGAGGCTCATGGGGAGAGTGACTGATTTGAATAGGTTCGTGTCTAGGGCCACAGACAAGTGTTTACCGTTCTTCAAGATTCTTCGAAAGGCCTTCGAATGGAGTGAAGAATGTGATGAGGCTTTCAAGGAGTTAAAGTCATACCTAGGGTCTCCCTTGCTGTTGTCACGACCCGTGCCGAGTGAACGACTTTATGTGTACCTAGCTATCTCAGAGCCAGCCATTAGCGCAGCAATCGTCAGAGACGAAGACGGGGTACAAAAGCCAGTGTATTTCAACAGTAAGGCACTTCAGGGAGCAGAGCAAAGATACCCGAGGATAGAGAAGTTAGCCTATGCCTTGATTCATGCCTCAAGGAAGATGAAGCCATACTTCCAGTCCCATACAATGGTCATCCTCATTGACTCTCCTCTTAGGCAGGTCCTACACAAGCCAAAAAAATTAGGTAGGTTAATGGCCTGGGCTATAGAGCTGGGGGAGTTTGACATTGTGTATCAACCTAGGATGGCCATTAAGGGGCAAGAATTGGCAGATTTCGTGGCCGAGTTTACTTGGGAAGATGATGAAGCCAAGGATGAGAGCCTCGGGAAAATAGATACCCTACAAGGCAGACTCACTGACACACCTGCAGATAAGGCTGAGACAGGCATCGCTAGAGGAAAAGTGGCCAAAAACGAAGAGGGAAGATATCTCTTTAGACAGGGGACCCTCACCGAGGGAAATTTCTCAGAAGAACAGACTGTGTGGAGCCTCTTCGTTGATGGGTCCTCCTGCGATAGCGAAAGTGGAGCTGAACTAATAGTATCAGCACCCACCCGATGGCACAGACATTGAGTACGCTCTGAGGTTAAACTTCAAGGCCTCCAACAACGAATCCCAATATGAGGCCTTGATAGCAGGCCTCTCCTTAGCCAAGTCTCTTAGTGTCGGCCAGATTTTGGTCCATAGTGATTTGAGGCTAGTAGTGAATCAGATACTAGGAGCCTACGAGGCCAAGGATGAGAGGATGGCCAAGCACCTTAAAAAAATGAGGTCCCTATTAAAGAGCTTTAGAGAAGTAAAATTGAAGAGGATACCTAGACTCGACAATGGACGAACTGATTCACTTGCCAGGCTGGCCTCAGCAACTAGGACAGATATCAGGAGGACGGTCCCGGTGGAAATTTTGCTTCGACCAACTATCGAAGATGCTGAGGGAACACTTGGCACTTGCTTAAAAATTTCTGAGGAAGCTTCATGGATGGACCCTCTGATCAGATACATTAAAGAGGGTGAGATGCCAGAAGCAAGGTAAGAAAGGAAAAAGTTGAGATACAGAGCTGCGAAATTCACTGTCATCGGAGACACCTTGTACAAAAAGGGGTTGTTGCTTCCCTTAGTTAGGTGTGTGCACCCGTCTAAAGTCCCAAACATTTTATAAGACGTGCATGAGGGGTCATGTTCAAGCCACATTGAGGGTAGATCTTTAGCAAAGAGGGTGATTACCCAGGGGTACTGGTGGCCAACCTTGGGGAAAGATGCCACGGCATATGTAAAAAAGTGTGATAAATGTCAAAGATTTGCCACCATCCCTCACCAACCCCATCAGCCTCTTACTTCCATTACATCCCCGTGGACATTTACAGTTTGGGGGTTGACCTAGTAGGCCCCTTGCCTAGGGCCATCAATAACTATCGATTCCTCATCGTGGCAATTGACTATTTTTTAAAATGGGTGGAGGCGGAGCCGATGGTAACGATCACAGAGCAGAAGACCTTCCAGTTCATCTGGAAGAATATTATATGCAGATATGGTCTCCCTAACACCCTCATCTCGGATTACGGGACTCGGTTCAAGAATACATCTTTAGAGAAGTACTGTGAAAGGATGAGTATCAAATAATTCTTCTCTACCCCAGGCCGACCTCAAGCCAATAGGCAAACGGAAGTTACAAATTGGATAATCCTAGATGGGATCTAAAAGAGACTTGAGGAGGCAAAAAGAAGATGGGTTGAGGAGTTATATTCTGTACTATGGGCCTACAGGACAACGGCGAAGACCTCTATCGGAGAAACCCCGTTCATGCTGGCTTATGGTTCAGAAGCCTCCATCCCCACCGAGGTTGGGTTTCATACTCACATGGTCCAAATGTATGACCCCCAGAGAAATATGGAAGAGAGGAGACTTGACTTAGACCTGATTGAGGAAAGGAGGGAAGACGCCGAGATAAGGCAAGTCGCCTACCAGCAGAGGACTACAAGGTTTTACAACCAGAGGGTGAAGTAGATGCCAATTGAAGTGGGGGACTTAGTCCTCAAGAAGACTTGGCAAAAGCCCAATAAGCTCCACCCGAATTGGCATGGCCCATATAAGGTCATCGATGAAGTTGTCCCTGGGACCTATAGACTGGAAAACCTAGAAGGAGAACCCTTTTCCAACCCCTGGAATGCAGATCATTTGAAGAAATACTATCAATAATTCTGTAAAGTCCTATCGGACCACAATTGTAATGAATGTGTTACTCCAACAGAACACTTTGGAATGTCAATGAGAATGTCACATTGGTCCCTAATTTTGTGCTTGATTAATTCTAGTATGATGGGGGTGATACTGGTTAAAAACCACCCTCGGCTATAATGAGGGCAAATGGTGTGGACGACCCCTCATTTACCCTCAAGAAAGACGAGGGGGACATGATTGAAAAACCGGTAGGTTGGTTAAAAACCACCCTCGGCTATAATGAGGGCAAATGGTGGGGACGACCCCTCATTTACCCTCAAGAAAGAGGATGGGGGATTTGATTGAAAAACCATTAGGTTGGTTGAAAACCACCCTCGGCTATAATGAGGGCAAATGGTGGGGACGGCCCCTTATTTACCCTCAAGAAAGACGAGGGGGGACTCAATTGAAAAACCGTTAGGTTGGTTAAAAACCACCCTCAGCTATAATGAGGGCAAATGGTGGGGACGACCCCTCATTTACCCTCAATAAAGACGAGGGGGAACTCAATTGAAAAATCATTAGGCTGGTTAAAAACCACCCTCGGCTATAATGAGGGAGAATGGTGGGGACGAACCCTCATTTACCCTCAAGAAAGACGAGGGGGGACTTGATTGAAAAACCATTAGGTTGGTTAAAAACCACCATCGGCTATAATGAGGGCAAATGGTGGAGACGACCCCTCATTTACCCTCAAGAAAAACGAGGGGGGACTTGATTGAAAAACCATTAGGTTGGTTAAAAACCACCCTCGGCTATAATGAGGGCAAATGGTGGGGACGACCCCTCATTTACCCTCAAGAAAGACGATGGGGGACTTGATTGAAAAACCATTAGGTTGGTTAAAAACTACCCTCAGCTATAATGAGGGCAAATGGTGGGGACGACCCCTCATTTACCCTCAAGAAAGACGAGGGGGGACTCAATTGAAAAATCATTAGGTTGGTTAAAAACCACCCTCGGCTATAATGAGGGAAAATGGTTGGGACGACCCCTCATTTACCCTCAAGAAAGACAAGGGGGGACTTGATTGAAAAACTATTAGGTTGGTTAAAAACCACCCTCGGCTATAATGAGGGAAAATGGTGGGGACGACCCCTCATTTACCCTCAAAAAAGACGAGGGGGGACTTGATTGAAAAACCATTAGGTTGGTTAAAAACCACCCTCAGCTATAATGAGGGGAAATGGTTGGGACGACCCCTCATTTACCCTCAAGAAAGACAAGGGGGGACTTGATTGAAAAACTATTAGGTTGGTTAAAAACCACCCTCGGCTATAATGAGGGCAAATGGTGGGGACGACCCCTCATTTACCCTCAAGAAAGACGAGGGGGGACTTGATTGAAAAACCATTAGGTTGGTTAAAAACCACCCTCAGCTATAATGAGGGAAAATGGTGGGGACGACACCTTATTTACCCTCAAGAAAGATGGGGGAGGGGTTGGTGATATTGTTAATATAAAAAGTTCACATTACAAATCACACAAGAGACAAGTATGGAAGACAACAAGAGACATGATATTATAAATGAAGTGTTACAAAGGCTTGTTCAACAAAAATAGAGTACAAAAACATTAGTTACATCAAGAGGGTATGGGCTACAGACAGCCACCCTATTGAGCAACGTCAGAGGGTAATGTTTCAACGTTAATGATGGGGGTTTCTTATACGACTAAGACTGGTCGATCCTCAGACGTGTCGGTACCCTCGGCGTGCAGTTGGGACTCCACCTGAGCCAAGGCTTCAGCGATAAGGGGATCATCCAGTTGAACTGCCTCAAGAGAGGGGCGTACAAATGATACTGCATCAGCGAACTTAAGGACGACCCACCGACAGGCCGTCCTAATCCCCCTCTCTAAGTATTCAAGACCGAAGCCTTAAAACTCATCTGAGAGTTTGTAGGCCTCCACAGCATCGACCTCGGCTTTCTTTATAGCTCCCTCAAGTTCAGCCTTAAATTGAACCCCCAAGTTGGTCAAGGCCTCATCCTTCTCTTTAAGAAGAAAGTCCTTGGCCTCCTGGTCTGCATCATGCTGCTTCGTCAGCTCGTCCAGGACCCTTGCATGTTCAGTCCTAGCACTCTCTAATTCATCCCTTGCAGTCTCAAGCTCTGACTGCAGATCAGCCTCGTGCTGAATAGCCCTCTCGACTTAATGAAATTTTTGTTGGTTTTCAGCCATCCACTTAGTAGCCGAGGTAAAAGCACGAACAGACTGCGTAAGAAAAAGAAACTTGTTAAGAGTCCGAGGAAACAGTTGGTAAAAAATTCAAACTAAGTGAAATGAAAAGAAATACATGAGCCAGAGTGTGTAGACCATAGTCATACACCTTGGTCGGGGGCATCTTCGATAGGAAATCGTAGTCAGCGGCCGAGGGGGCAGAGAACATGGAAGCTTTGGCCGCCCTCAGGTTGGCAATCAGAGAAGATGGCTCAGCCTTCAAAAATGTTAAGTTTTGGGACCAGAAAGCCCCCATGCTAGAGGAAGAGACAGTCCCCTCCGATGACTCCACCCTCGCCCTCGTCCTCGAATCAAGCTGAGGGTCAACAAGAATTTTGGGACCTTTTCTTTTGGAACCCCTAGCTGAAGGTTCGACAGGTGTCGGCCCCACGGCCTTCGACTTCCTTGGAGCCTGCTGAGGCTCCTTGCCCTTCTTCTTACCTAGGCCAGATAATAAGCTGGGGGCAGTCATTTGGGTAGTCATTTCCCAGAGAAAATCAGAGGTACTTGCAGGACGACCTAAAAAGAAGATGACACATCAAAAAAATACAAAAATACAGAGGCAAAGATGAAACACTTGGAAAAAAGCATAGACTGAGCAAAAAATAACAATAACTCACATAGCTCTATCAAGGGGCCGACCCTCATACCAGTTTCTTTGAGGAACCGAGGGGTCATCAGATCTTCAAACTTTGCAAGTTCACCCCCTTTCCCTCGTTCTCTCAGATATTCGACTATGTCCTTTTCATCCAGACTAAGTCCAGGGTCTGACCTAGCCTTCATAGAGGGGTTAGACCATCTCTTTGGAACCCTCGGACCATCGTTCAAAGGTTGGGCCTCGGCAGCAAATTCCTATTCCCCAGAAATAAAGAAAAATCTCGTCTTCTCGTCGTGGTTAGAGGTTTGTGCCACATGAAGGAGTTTTTTATCAGACTTCCTCGCCCCCAGATGATAGTATCCAGGCTGCTTGGCCGAGGAAGTGATATTATAACAAGCCAAGAATAGATCGGCCGAAGGATCGTCAGTAAAGGTATTCTTCCATAAGGAGACGTAGCCGAGGATAGTCCTACAGGAGTTGGGAGGAAACTGAGAGGGGGAAACGCCGAGGGCCGATAGTATATTGACTATGGCAGGGTGCAGAGGGAACCTAACACCGACCTTTAACATCCGTTTATATACAGCGATCTCTCCTTCATCACCCTCAAAGACTCTCTCAGACTAGAGGGAACCCTCATGCTTATGTTGGGTTGTATGCCAAAGAGGTGCCTCCATAGTAAGAGATCACGGTCTTTGATTGACGATGCATAAGTGGAAGCAGTCAATGTGTTAACTTGTCCACCATCGTCATCAGAAGAATCCTCACTGTCATCCTCATCTCCCTCGTCCCCAGATCCCCCAACCTCTGGGGGACCACCTGGAAAGGCTACTTGAAATTCAAAGGGATACAACGTTGTTACAGGGACAGCCTCAAAAGGTGTTGTGCCCTCGGCCTATCTGCCTGGGCTGAGAGTGGATGTCTCTCCCCTCCCAGAAGGGACAGCACCCATCGGGGATGATGCTCTCTGATCCATTTCTCCCTCGAAAGATTAACTCTCGGCTGGCCGACAAGACGACCCGCAGGACTCGGGGGGTATGATAGTGGCTAATGGAATGGGGAAAATGGGTCGTACCCAATTAGGGTCGGCCCCTCATCTTCTCTCCCCCTCTTCCTCTACCCGTCTGATCTCTATAAAGAACCTCTCTCTCAGGGATGGGAACTCCTCAGCTAAATTGTAAAGCCTCATAAGCATTAAGGGGAAGACCCTACACTTAAAAGAATTTAGCTAGCCCAATTACAAACAAGTTTACAGTTGACCAAAATGGACTTTTGGATTAAAACCAAGGGAAGTAAGGGTTTTAACCAAGAACGCTCAAGAACAAGACGCCGGAGAAGAATGCCGAAAAGTTATGAAATAACCAGAGAAAAATCCAGCCCTACAGGCCTAAAACAGTCTAAGTGAAAAAAATAATGGAATATAAAGAGGGCACTGGGGCAGAAGGATTACCTGAGAAGGAACAGTGAGACTGCCAAACTCGAAATGTTGAAGATTGCAGAAATGGTGGTTTGTCTGTTGAGAAACTAGAGAGAGAAAGCTTGGGTGCGAAGAAGAAGAAGAGGGTGATTGTTTCAAAAATCCTTTAAATACCTTATCATAAGTGGGACCAATAATCAATGCAAGGTGCAGCCCACGAGGAGGGCATCATTAGGGCACAAAGTCCCAAGCAAAGTGTGTATCCGCCACGCCTAGAAAACTGGAACAACAATGGATATCTGCCTAAGTGTCACATCAGCTTGACAGGTGTCACTCACCTACCTGATCATACACTCATCACATCTGCAACACTATCCCTCAGCCATCTCAACAACATCTATGGCTAAGGGTTGGGGGTGATTGATTTACCCATATATACCCTCGACCGGGTCGAGGGCGCCCTCCACCATAACGAGGCCAATATGGTCTCGTGACCCTTCAAGGGGCCGACCCTAGATCAGGCCCGAACGACCCTTCAAGAGGACGACCCCTCATCAGGCCCGGACGACCCTTCAAGGGGCTGACCCTTCATCAGGCCATGACGACCCTTTAAGGGGCCGACCCCTCATCAGGCCCGAACGACCCTTTAAGGGGCCGACCCTTCATCAGGCCCAGACGACCCTCTAAGGGTCGACCCCTCATTATGGTCCAGACTAACCTTCAAGGGGCCGACCCTTCATCAGGTCCACACGACCCTTCAAGGGGTCGACCCCTCGTCAGGCCCGGACGACCCTTCATCAGGCCCAGACGACCCTTCAAGGGGCCGACCCCAGGGTACGACAGTACAAGGCCTAAATTAGGCCAGACTCGCTACCAGAAGGAACTTTGCCCTCGGCCTCATATCATAGGCTAAGGGTGACATCATCACAGCGCGTGGTTTGGGAGACGCGTGGAACAGTGCGCATGAGGCTCACATGGCACGTGGAATACCATTATAACCATATCACCCCCTCATGTGAAGGAATATTATGTCATCATTAATCACAGGTGGCATCTACAGGTGTCAACAGGAAATTGGCCAAATCATCATTCACATGCACCATGCATACTTGGGGGGTACACTACACCCCCCAAGGCCTATATATACTTGTCACCTACAACCCTACAAGGGGATGGATCGATAATTTCTAACCCTAGCAAAAACTCTGCTTATACACACAGTAAAGAGAGAAAGTGAGCTTATGTGGCCCATACTTAGTGGATCACACACTCACAGTGGATGTAGGCCTAATTGGCTGAACCACTATACATCATTATCTCGTTCCTCTTATACTCTTCTCCTTCTACACACTTACACACTTATACATATACATCTCTATGGCTTCCATGGTTACTACTGTTTGAGCTCATCATCACTTATCGGGTGGTGCTAAATTTCAGCATCATCACCTATACTAATAACATATATATATATATATATATATATATATATATATATATATATATATATATATATATATATATATATATATTTATTGTGTGTTATGTGTGTGAACATACCTACATTGCCTGTTATCACGGGAGGTTCCTCATCGTGGACAGTCTTATCTTGATGAGCCCATTGGGGGGACTTTTGACTTGTGCCTCAAAAATAAAGAACTTAAGGTTGAGCACTACTTGTGTGTAGGATAGTGTGACCGATCATCTGAGTGCGTTAGGTGTGTACATAGCCCAAAGGCTTAGAACTATGTTCGCCTCCAAATTATGTGAATCATAAATTATGGTTCAAGAGTGATTCCAAACTAGAAGTCTTTTACTTAATACGTGAAGTACTAGGACTCAATAGTAGGGTATGCACGCATCACGTGTCTCCACCTAGGTATGCCTTATACGCATATATAACGAGAGTGGTACATATATATACGTTTGATTTATTCTACTGTGTGTGCATTAGTAGATAAGATAAATAGTGATATCTAAAATAACTTAAGTATGTGAAAAAATAATACTTACTTGGTAATTTTGACTGGCTAAAGGGTTTGAAAATTCGATAACATACTGTATGGACAATACGGCTGGGCACAATAAGTTAGTATATAGGGAGATACTTAATTCAACTAGTTAGGCAGGGTAGCATAACTAGGATGTTTAGGAGAATACATTAGGCATGCACAGTAGTTGAGAGGTGATGATATCAAGTGGGGGCAGGTGAAGTTAGCATGTATGCAATACCTTCTCTTACTGCATTTTAAATACTTGCAAATACTTTTCAAATGTTCTTAAGCTCTATCCCATTTCAAATCTATTTTTATAAAAACCTTTTAGGTGTCCAGCCATAAGGACGCCAAGCTCAGGAGTCCATTCTTATTTGACGTGTTGCAGATGTTGTGTACGTTGTAGGACCTCGGTAGCAGGTGCTTCCACTTTTATTAGTTCATGTTCTTCATTCAGTTATCTCAGTCGGGCATGTCTCCCATCTTTAATTAGTGGTTATTTTAGAGATACTGTATTTATATTTTATTTCCAGTTATTAGATTTGGTTTTAATTATGGACTATTATATGGGGATTTCAGGCTGGAGTGTTTATTCCAGTCACATTTATTTATTCAGTTGTTTTATCATTTATTGTGTTATTAACCAAAATGGTGAATGTGGTTTATTAGTTAAATTATTGCATGTTAATAAAAAGATTAAAATTTTGACACCGAGCCATTAGGGTATTAGTAATATAATCATGTTTCGATAGTGATGCCAATAATCAAACCATTAATGACATATGTTTAATTTAATAATGGACAGATCACCCAGGATTAGAATATACAGGGCGTCACAGATGATATCAGAGCATCAGGTTCTAGTATCCTTAGGATATGTACGGACTTGTCACGTTTCCAACGTAGTGTTCTTTAATATGAAGCCATACTATTAGGATTGTTGCATTCATGATTATGCAGTTACATTTTCAGCTATTTTTAGATATATTGAAATGTGGACTTACAGAAATTCTCTTCGTTTCAGATTCCACCCAGACGTGCACCACGAGCCCCCAGAGATGCATAGCCCGAGCTGTAGCCAACTCAGGCACATGGGACTATGAACGCTGCTGAGGTCGCCGCTATTGTTGCACAGGCGATTAACGCATCTCAGACCACTTTTGCTCAGTAGGCATCACATGTGCCACCTCAGCCGTAGGTTTTGGCTCCAGACCAGACACACTCATTTCCTTGTGTCTAGGAGAGAGTTAGAGACGCCTTTCCAAAGGCCCATCCTCCCGAGTTTTAGGGAAGCTCAGATGTCGTTGTTGCTTGTTAATGGAAGAAGGACATCTAGCAACATTTACGGATGCATGAATGCACTGATATGCAGAGACAGATACTAGCTACCTGTAAGCTAGTGGGTGTAGCCTTGCAGTGGTGGGAGTATGTTACCACCGCACAAGAGAGAGATAGCATGCATATTTTACTGCATTGTCAGGATCACTACTTCCCCGTGAAAGGAAGCAAGCAAGCAAGAGAGTCCATCCAATGAGATAGAGTATATTTCTGCCGCCGACTGATACATCTCCACGTGGTGGACAGGGTTGGTGCTCCCATCGTATCTTGGGGTGACCACGGGAGGCTTGAACTTTGATGGAGTGGGAAAGTTGACTATCTTTGCCACAAAAGGTGAGCCTATGGTGTATCCCCTCTGAAGAGGGTCCCGGCTCTTCAGTATGTCGCCAATCTTATCCTCTAACCGCTGGATCGAGTCATTCCAGGTCCTCACAGGGTCGGCTCGGCCGATGTTATCCCCTTCCGCCTCTTGAAGGTGGACGGAGGGTTCTGCTGCAGGCCTGTGTCGACTGTTCACTTCCCTCTGGCCGTCATCCCGTCCCTGGGGTCGGCCATCTGCTGCCTCCTTCCTGGATCTCACCGCGCTTCTCGACCTGGACAACTTATCCCGCAGGTCATTTACTGGACCTATCCTCTCAAAGGCCGACCCCCTGCTCAGACGATCAAAAGCAGAGCCTCTCGGGCGATCATCAGGGTTTGGTCTCACGCGCTTTCCTCTGCTATCCTGGAGGGGTCTCACAGTGTTGTTGGAGACCTCATACGGTTCCCAGCATTCTATTGGGGCCTTCTCCCCCTCCAGATCGTCATACCTGTCTTCAGGGCAAGGGTTTCCCTGCCTCCCCAGGCGTAAACGCCTGGGGTCAGCAACATCCCTGCGCCGCTGAGGGGGTGGCAGGTCTTTGCGCGGTGCCTGGGGTGGTCCCCTGGCCTCATGCTGTCCTGGGGCTGCTGCCGGAGTAATCATCTCAGGTGAGACCCCTGGTGGTCTCAGTATGTTCTGGCTCAGAGCTGTGAATTGCTCCTGCATCATCCATTGGCTTGCTGCCAGGGACTTTAGGGCTGCCGCCACATCAGCCATCTCAGACTGAGGCGGCGGCTGACTGGAACTGGGTCTTCCCCCCTCATCCGGCGGGGGAAGTGGTGGCGGTGGCATCTCAGGTGCCATGTGCTTGAGCTATGAAAAGCTGAACTGAAGAAAGTACTGGTTAGCTTGGGAACCTTAGTGGGTCTCTTTCAATGGTGAAACACCTCCTCTCAGGGGGAGTGTTGGTTCACCACCAGAGTGCCCAGTGAGGTCAAGCTGTACAAAGGAAGAGATGTCTTCTCTTTCCCACAGACGGCGCCAAACTGATGATTCTAAGATTTAGCACCACCGGATAAGTGATAGTGAGCTCAAACAGTAACAGCCATGGCAGCCATAGAGACGTATAAGTGTATAAGTATGTAGAAGGGGATGAGTATAAGAGGAAATAAGACAATGATGTATAGTGGTTCAGCCAAATTGGCCTACATCCACTGTGAGTGTGTGATCCACTAAGTATGGGCACTAATGGCCTTGGATACAATGCACATAGTCCTCTCTCTCTCCTGTGTGTGTACAAGCAGAGTTTTAGTTAGGGCTACTGTTCATGGATCGATCCCCTGTAGGGTTGCAGGTGACAAGTATATATAGGTCTTGGGGGGTGTAGTGTACCCCCCAAGTATGCATGGTGCATGTGAATGATGATCCAGCCAACCCCCTGTTGACATCTGTAGATGCCCAATGATGACATAATATTCCCTCACGTGAGGGTGTGATTTGGTTATAACGGTCTGCCACGTGCCATGTGGGCCTCACGCGCACTGTTCCACGCGTCTCCCAAACCACGCGCTGCGATGATGTCACCCTCGGCCTATGAGACGAGGCCGAGGGCAAAGTTCCTTCCGGTAGTGAGTCTGGTTTGATTCTGGCCTCGTACTGTCGTCCCCTCGTAGGGTCGTCTGGGCCTGGTGGAAGGGTCGTACCCTCGTAGTGTCGTCTGGAGCCTGGTGGAGGGTCGGCCCCTCGTAGGGTCGTCCAGAGCCTGGTGGAGGGTCGGCCCCTCGTAGGGTCGTCTGGGCCTGATGGAGGCCAGCTGGAGCTTGGGGAAGGGTCGGCCCCTCGTAGGGTCGTCCGTTTTGGAGATAATCCTCATCCAGGCTGAGGGTATAAACGGGTATATCAGGGTGCCCCTGTGTTGTTTGTGAAAAAGAGAGATGGATATCTACGCCTATGTATAGATTATCAGGAGTTAAATAAAGTCACGATATAGAATAAATATTCGTTGCCCCGAATCGATGACTTATTCGACCAGTTAAGAGGATTCGGCTATTTCTCTAAGATAGATTTGAGATCAGGGTACCACCAGTTGCGCATCCGGGATCAAGATATATCTAAGACTGCCTTTCTGACTAAATATGGGTCTTATGAGTTTTGGGTTATGCCATTTGGTCTAACCAACGCGCCAATGGTGTTTATGGACTTAATGAATAGGGTGGTCATAGAGTTCTTAGATTTGTTTGTCATTATCTTTATTTATGACATCCTGATTTATTCGCGGACTGACGAGGAGCATGCAGATCATTTGCGTCAGGTTTTACAGACATTGTACGAGCATCAGTTGTATGCTAAGTTTGAGAAATATGGATTTTAGCTGCGTGAAATACAGTTCTTAGGTTATATAGTATCTGACATAGGGATATCAGTGTATTCGAATAAGATGTCAGTGGTGAGGGAGTGGGGATAGCCCATGACACCGACAGAGGTGCGCAGTCTCTTGGGGTCATTCGGGTACTACCGATAATTTATTCAGGTTTTTTCAAAGATTACGGTGTTTGTTAACCAACTTAACTCGCAAAGGGGTACCGTTTATCTAGGATGATTCTTGTTGGTTAGCTTTTGATGAGCTAGAGGACAAGTTGACTTCGGCACCAATTTTTGCACAGCCCAGGACATGAGTGGAGTATCTTATTTTTACTAACATGTCCCTACATGAACTTGGGAGTGTGCTATAGCGGGAGGACCAGACCAGAGCTTATGATTCACGTAAAATTAAGCCCCGTGAGAGGAATTACCCCACGCATGACCTGGAGTTAGTGGCAGTCATATTTGCATTATGGATTTAGAGACATTACTTTATGAGGGAGAGGTTTTGTCCATTCACAGATCATAAGTCACTATAGTATTTGTTCACTAAAAGAGAGAGGAATATGCATCAGCGTAGGTGGTTGGAATTTGTGAAGGATTATCAGTTTGACATCCATTACAATCCGGGGAAGGCTAATGTGGTGGCAGACGCATTGAGCTTTAGGCCGATAGGGGACTTAGCAGAAGTTTAAAAGGAAAAATAGAAGGAGCTGGGACACTGGGATTCAGTTGCCAGCTCATTCATATCGATTATGACCGTCACCCTCCATACTATCACGAGAGTTGTACATGCCCAGGCAGCGGATTCGTTTTATTAGGACCGAATTCGACAGCTTTTAATCGGGGGAGTAGAGTCTTACTCCATGAGTTCAGAAGTAGGCTTACACTTCAATGAGAGATTAATTGTCCCATAGGGTGAAGACCTGTGGCACACGGTGATGGAAGAGTTTCACATCACAATTTACAGTACATCCTCGAGGGGATAATATGTAACAAGATATGAGACGTTAGTATTGGTGGAGTGGGATTACGGGAGACATTACAGAGTTTATCTCGAGGTGTACCGCTTCTCAACTGGTGAAGGTGGGCCATCAGAAACCAACAGGGGTTCTGCAGTCGTTAGAGATTCCATATTGAAATGGGAGAGCATTTCCATAGATTTCATCACTAGGTTGCCTACATCTCAGAGGGGTCACGATTACACTTGGGTGATAGTGGATCGGTTGACTAAGGTGCTACATTATATGCCAGTTTATATGGATTATACCATGGGATAGTATGCCCAGATATTCATCTCTGATATAGTGAGACTACATGGGGTGCCACTCGATATTGTGTTTGACAGGGACAAGATCTTCATGTCTCATTTTTTACAGAGTTTTCAGGAGCCCATAGGTACATAGTTGTGACTGAGTACGGCATATCACCCACAGACAGAGAGAATGAATCATATGTTAGAAGATATGTTGCAGATGTGTATCCTTGACTTTAGCAAAGGTTGGGAATAATACCTTCCACTAGTGTAGTTTGGGTATAACAACTCATATTAGTTTACGATTGGTATGACACCATTTGAGGCATTGTACGGTAGACCTTGTCGTTCGCCCACGTGTTGGTTAGAGGTAGGGGACAACAAGTTTCTCGAACCAGAGTTGATTCAGTATACTTAGGCTAAGATTGAGCTGATTCGGAGTCGTATACGTATAGCTCAGGATAGGTAAAAGAGTTATGTCAATGCCAAGCGATTCTTCTTAGAGTTTAATGTGGAGGACTAGGTATTACTACGTGTATCTTCTATGAAGGGGATAATAAGGTTCGAGAAGAAAGGGAATTTGATCGCAAGTTATGTGGGACTATTCCCTATCATCGAACGAATTGGGCCAGTTGCATATAGACTCGGATTGCCTGAGCACTTGCATCGGATTCACGATGTATTCCATATTTATTCGTTGAGGCGATATCTCAGGGATGAGTTAGCTCACACTCACATTGTGTGTGAGGAGATTAATTTACAACCCGATATCTCATACGAGGAGAGGCTAGTCGCTATTTTAGACCATAGTGAGAGGAGGTTGAGGTCAAAGGTAGTTCCACTGGTACGTGTTCAGTGGGGGCATCATAATACTAACGAGTCTACTTGGGAGCGCGAGGATGAGATGCGCCATAAATATCTAGAGTTATTTATACCAGGTATTTTTTTCCCAAATTTCAGGACAAAATTC
Source organism: Sambucus nigra (assembly GCA_949130495.1). Lineage (NCBI taxonomy): Eukaryota > Viridiplantae > Streptophyta > Magnoliopsida > Dipsacales > Adoxaceae > Sambucus > Sambucus nigra. The sequence goes on from OX422219.1 coordinate 428,353,607, forward strand.
CGTTATTGAGGGAAGTTTGTAACATCCCGTATTTTTTGTGGTTTTTATATTGGGATTAATTAAATTAATAGGAAATTTAATCAGGATCAAAATAAATATTAATTAGTGAGACAGTGGTTAATATTTTTTTGTATAAATTATATTGAGCATTACTTAGTGAACGAGTAATAAATTAGTAAGAATGCAATATGATTATTGTGAATGAGAAGTACGGTAGTTACGGTAATTTAGTCAGGATGTGTGTGTGAGACATGTCGAGACTTAAATTTATGAAATGAAATGTGATTTATTTATGGGTCATCCAAATATTCATTTCGAGTGCGCCAGTGTGTCCGGAAGGGTCGAAATAGTCAGAAAAGTGTACCCAGAGGTTTGGATTGAGTTCCAGGTATTTTTAAAAACCCTAGAATGGTATTTTGGTCTTTTGACTTTTTAGAGAAAAGGGACCAAAGAAATTACTAAGGTTATATCATCATGTGAGTTGAGGGTGTTAGGTTTAGAAATTAGAAAAACTAAGAGAGTCCATTAGAGGAGGAAGGTGAAAGTTTCCCAGGCTCCCCACAACACTTTTGCACCCAATCCACCACTGGAGTTTAGATCGAAAGGAGAGGAAGAAAAATCCACCACTTTTCTGCACAAATCAGACCTAAAACTCCAGGCAGGTGCTTATTTTGCAAAATTTGAGTATATATACTATCCATGTTAGTGTAGGATTGAATAAATTTCATGAACAAATGATTATGGCTTTAGATTAGGAATTAAATTCACGTTCTTGGGTAGAAATCATGATGGACATAATCCATGTATGTATATAGTATGAATATGATAAGTTAGTAACATGAGAATATGGAGAAACCTGGGTTTATTTATGTTCTTGAACAAAGATAGAATAATCTAGGTTACTGGGATTAAAATGTAGAATTAATCCGATTTAAATGACTCCCCTTGATGATTTAATGATTTGGATACCTTAGAAATCATTTATATATGTTATTATATGGTTTGGTATATTTGGTTGGGTGTTTGGGACTGTATAATGGAGGTTAAAGGGTTAAAAATGGTGAAAAATGCAAAATTTGAACGAAGAAGACAACTGCTACACTTCAAATCGATTCGGCCATTGGGCAAATCAATTCGTTTTGCCTGAATTTGGAAATTTTCCCTATTTAAGCCTAGAACTTGTGAATAAATTTTGGGGAGACTTTTGGGACATTATTAAACTTCACTGAGGGATTTAGTGATTTCAAGAAGCATGTGGTAGGGTTAAAGTTTCCCCAATTGAGGAGAACTAAGGCTAGGAATTATTATTCATATTTTAATATTTTATGAATTCACGAGAATTAGCACGAGTCACGAAGAGCATGAGTGAACCTAAGTCCAGGGTAGTAGTAGAGAGATGTTACGGCCACTGAAATAATTTAAGAGGTAATTGGGACCCTTCGAGTAGTGGGAAACACTTGGAAATATGCAATGAGAAGTATAATGGTAAATTGATGATACGTAGGATATTCGAGAGTTATATACTACGTACATGATACATTATAGGTTGTGTGTATACCTATAATGATAATATAGATAGATAGATAGATAGATAGATAGATAGATAGATAGATAGATAGATAGATAGATAGATAGATAGATAGATAGATAGATAGATAGATAGATAGATAGATAGATAGATAGATAGATAGATAGATAGATAGATAGATAGATAGATAGATAGATAGATAGATAGATAGATAGATAGATAGATAGATAGATAGATAGATAGATAGATAGATAGATAGATAGATAGATAGTGTTGTGTGAATTCTTATATGTGTGAACATGCCTACGTTGCCTGCTATCACGGGAGGTTCAGTCTTATCTTGATGAGCCCACTGGGGAGATTTTTTACTTTTGCATCAAAATATAGAACTTGGGTTTGAGCACTACTTGTGTGTATGATAGTGTGACCGATCATATGGGTGCGTTATGTATGTGCATAACCCAAAGGCTTAGAACTATGCGAATCCTAAATTATGGTTCGAGAGTGATTACGAATAGGAAATCTTTTACTTAGTACGTGATGGATCTCATGAATAGGATGTTTTTGTGTTCATATATGACATCTTAATTTACTCTCGAGTAGAGAGCGAGCACAAAAGCATTCACGTATGCTTCTTCAGACTTTACGGGGCTATTAGTTATATGCCAAGTTCGAGAAATGTGGATTCTGGTTGCCGAAGGTGAAACTATTGGGTCACATAGTCTCCAAGAGAGGGATTAATGTGGATCCGAGTAAAGTGTTAGCGATGAGGGAGTGGGGTCAACCCACGACACCGATGGAGGTTTGTAGTTTTCTGAGGTTAGCAGGGTACTATCGCCAGTTTATCAGAGGATTTTTGAAGATTGTGAGTCCCTTGGCGAATTTGACTCGTAAGGAAATACCTTTTGTTTAGAATAACAACTGTCAATTAACTTTCGATGAGCTAAGGGACAAGTTGAGTTTAGCACCAGTGCTCGCATTGCCTAGGGGAGGAGTGGAGTTCTTTATTTTTACCGATACGCCCTTACAGGGACTTGGGGGAGTTTTACAAGAGGATGAGTGGGCTATAGCTTATGTATCTCACAAGATTAAGCCCCATGAGAAGAACTATCTGACTCTCGATTTGGAGTTAGCGGCAATTGTTTTTGCCTTAAGGATTTAGAGGCACTTTAAACTGGGGGGAAGTAGAGCTTATGGGAAGGAAGGTTTTAAGTTTATGAGGAAATTGAGAGAGATTATACATAATTTAAGAAGTTGGAATTGGGAAGTGTTTAGAGACATGAGAGTGGAAAAATAACAAGTATTAAACAGAATAAGGGAAATTGATGAGATGGAGGAAAAGGAAGTACGAGGAAAGGGGTGAATTGGAAATGAAATTTGAGGATATAATAAGAAAAGGGGAAATTTTCGTGCAGATAAAAGGCTAGGTTGTATGGGTAAAGGACTGGGATAATAATTCTAGGCTTTTTAAAAAAATAGTTAGTTCAAAAGGGTTAAATAAATTGATGTACAAATTATAATAAGAAGATTGTGGAATACTGGAGGAAGAAGAAGAAATTATGGGGGAGGCTACTAACTTTTTCATAATACTTTTTAAAATAAGAAGACATGGATATTGTGAGAATTAAAGGTATTGACTGGTGCTCTATTAAGAGGGAATGGGCCTTATGATTATATATGAAATTTTAGGAGGATAATATTAATAGTTTGGGAGTGTTGTGGAGAGAAATCCTTGGTCCGGATGTGTTGACTTTGGCTTTCTTCAAAGAGTGTTGGGATGTCATAAGGGGTAATTTTTTTGCATTTGGTAATGAATCCTTTGTGGCGTGGATAATTAGAGTTTTAACAAAACGTACATTTGCATGGTTCAAAAGAAAAGTTATTATATGAGTATGAGAGATTTTAGGCGCATTAGCTTGTTTTTTAGCAACTATAAATCCCTAGGTGAAGTGCTTTCAAGTAGATAAAAGGGTTTTTAGGAAAAAAAATCGAGAAAAAAGTAGCCTTCATGTAATCGAGACAAATTCTCAGTTTGTATCCTATAACTAATGAGGTGTTGGAAGAGTATAAGGCTAATAAAAGAGAACATGTGGTTAAAAATTGAAAGCTTACTGATGTGTATGGGATCTATAGCGACACGTGGCTCGTGGTTGTGCCTCCGGAAGAAGACTATATTTTACTTTCTATTTTTATTTTAGGGTTTATTCTCATTTTATTTTAATTTTATTCTTTTATTAGTCTGCAAGCATGTTTGGGGCTGATAAGTAATTCTCAGTTATTAGTTGTACTTTTTGGTCTTTTTGGGTATTAGTTTGGATAGTAAGCTAACTTTCCCTATAAATAGACCTTTGGCCCTCATTTGTAATCAACCTTGAATATTGAGAAAAGAAACCTATTTCATTAGCATAGTTTATCTCCACATAAAAATATATCTTCATGTACTCCCCTTATTCCTAGTTATACTTACCGTATTAGGGTTGTACATCTCTCGACATTGGTAGCCTCAACCCTGACAACCACCCCCATTATTCCCTTAGATCCACTGGCCCTAAGGAACACACTACTGCCCTTACCACTCCCAACTGAATTCATCGTCACTCAACAGGAATTTAGCCATCTGAATCATTTACACGGGTCCCTAGATGGGTCTCCCCCTACGGTGTTTCACTAGCACCGTTACATCCAATCTTACTCCCTGACTAAATTCTCTAATTCCATTAGCTCCCTTCACAAAGAAGCATTTATAACCTCATTTTCAAAACGCGATATAGTCTTCATCTGCTTCGAACTTCCTAACAGAATTTTCCATAAGTGCTAGCGACTCCTCTCATGAGTCCATTACCCACTTTAAAGGATTTTTTCTCCATGGTACCAAATGTGGTGATTTACTCCCACCATTCCAACACAACTCCTACAAGCCAAGAAAAATCTTTACCCTAATTCACTTCCTGGAATACTACTCTCTACTATATACCTAAGCCTTTGGTTATCTTACGTCCATTGGCTACACACACAATCTCCACATTTGCTAACATTCCATCGGGTGGTCATCTTCAAAGACCCTTATGACTCCTCCCACTCTAGCCACGCTGTGTGAGTCTAATTTAGCACCACTTTCTGCTACAATGGTACTTGAAAATATATACTGCATCCTAGCACTCCTTGCAGCCCCATCTTCCCAAGCAACCATAGGGGTGACCTCGGCCACGGTCATTGTCCCCAAACTATTTTAAAACTCCAACTGAGTCCCGCCTCCTGTTATCCTTCGAATGGATCTCACTGGTCGTCCTCTGCGTAATCGACATACGAAACACACTCGAATGCATATAAGATTCACTATAATCATACACTATAGCAGGAGAACGAAATCTCACCATAAGAATCAACAATCCTAAGCATAGGGGTTTAAATCAAATAGAAATCAACATTGAAAACGTATCACGTCCGCACAGATTCCTAAGGACACTAGAACCTGATGCTCTGATACCACCTATGACACCCCGCCTAATAAAATACTGGGAGATAAGTCCTATATCAAACTAAACAAGAATCTCAAATGGTTTCACTCTCAGCATCACTGTCGAAAACCAATTGATTACTAATAACCTATTAGGCCTGTGTCAAATTTTAAACTTTCTAATCTTTTTAACCTAAACGCACAAGAGATCCATTCATACAAAGATATAAACAACAACTTAAATGAATAAATAATAACTGACGCTCTCGGTAAAACATTTATAGAACCAGATCACAGGGGCGTAAAATAAAGATGTCGCGAATAAAATAAAAGACAACAATTGGACAATGTGCCCGATTGTTACAACAGTACATCCTATCCATATCACAATGAGAGAAGCATCTATACAATTTCCTGCCAACATCCACAGCTATGGCAGCAACGTCTGATTCGAAAGAATAATCATCCAGGCATCCTTGTGTCTAGACACCTAAAAAGTAAAACAAGGAAAAGAAAAAGGAAAATAGATACGGGTCAGAGCCCCCATTTTGAAACACATTTTTGGTAAGTGCTCAACATACTTTAATATTCAAAATATGATATTATCCATATTTAAACTGGTGTCGCACTCTCATGAGATACCCCTCACCTCTCATCGAACAGCACACACCTAACGCATGTATTTTAAAACTCCCTAGTTAAGCTACCTCGCCTAACTAATGTCTCGTAAACTTCCAAGTCATCATAAGCTATCTCGTACAACTTATATATAAGATATTCTAAACATTGCGCCTGAGATTATACATTATAACCTCTTAAATGTAATTAATATGCTCATAATTTATAACTCTCACTATTCAGGTTTTAGTGTTCTTTATCTTGTATATAATATTCTCATCTTTATATACGTATATCACATATTTTATTCCAGATTTTTTACTCCCAGATGGTCCAAAAATTATTCCACATTTCATTCTTTATTATGTCCGTATATATACACATCAAGTATATTCATACTTATATATCACACACTATATAAGTATAATAACCATCCCTCAGATCTATAAATCAATGCATGCAGTCTCTATAATGCTATCATCCTACAGGGAGAACACGCATCGACCTGGGAAACCGGGACAGAATCTGACACCGACCCAAATCTAAATCACAACGTATGGGAAGCGGTCATAGTTCCTCACCGAAAATGAGAACGAAATATACCCACCATGTCTCACACCTGATAAAAAATCACACAATATAAAAATGGACGCTGTGACCTGGGGACTATACGCTCCTTGCTCCTCAAGCCAGGAGCCTCACCCACATCGCGCAACTCCCTATGATAGCACTAGAGGGGTGTGCTTCACATAAATATATCAATCACACAGAGATATATTTATAATCATATCCTATATATACTGTCTTTATAGTCGTATATATATATATCACATCAAATCCGGCTATCATCCCTATCTCTCATGGCATTAGCCTGAAATCCCAAATATACCAATTCGTATAAATCAATAAGTATACACACAACTAATTTTAATCCCATAAGTATTTACTCACTTATGATATAATATCACATTTATTACATCCGATTATTAGCTTATCACATCTAGCTAGTATTCTAATTTCATCCTACACACACATTCAGATGTACTCACATACAATAAGCATATATATATATAAATATATATATATATATATATATATATATATATATATATATATATATATATATATATATATATATATATATATATATATAAATCCGCCGAATTAATTTAACAAGTATCACTCACCCCAAACACTCCTTAAACTCATACCCCAGATCTTATTCACACTAACCCGAGATTTACACATCACTCACTTCATCGCTTAAAGGTCCTCACCCTCTATATTGGATCCCCTACTATTGATACGCTAAAAGAATTCTTCTCCAATCCCTTTCGTCTAAGAAAATCTTTCAAATTTTTCTGTTAAATGTAAACCGAATCGATGACCTAAAAACGAATCGATCCGATTCTCAACAAACGAACCGAACCGATGGCCAAATAAACGAACCGGTCCGGTGCCCAAAAAACTAACCAAACTGCATCCGGATCGGTTCTACATGATCAGTTTTGTTCCCTACGAGTTCATCTTCTTCTACAACTCCAAAAATCACTCGAACACTCATCCAACCCAAGATTTATGGTCTCCAACATCATCAACCATCAATAATCTAATATACACACTAAAATCTACCCAACACATCCATTAATTTATGGGATTCCTCAATTTATCCAATAATTAAACTCTAATTCTTAATTATTCCACACTTCCAATTTCTCACCAATTATTACACCATTAACATGGATTTGAACTTAGATTTCATGTAGGATTATTATCACATCAAAATCATATGAAATCATCTTCCCAAAACCCATTTTTGTATAAGAATCCTAACCCAAAATTCATAATTTTCTCACCAATTATGATATGAACAATAAGAAATTTAATAGTTAAAGCAAGTTAAACACTTCCTTGGTTGGATAAATCCGAATATCTCGCGCCGGAGTCCGTCGGAGCTTGGACGGAAATCTCCTATTTCTTCTCCCTTTCTTCCTTTCTCTTCTTCTTTCTTCTTTTCTCTTCTTTATTTCCTTTCTCTCTTTCTCTCGTGACTTATAAGAGAGAAATGAGTGTTTATCCCTTTATTAACCCAAAATTGACTCGTATACACAATTACGAGTCCCTACTGGTCCAAAAAATTCTTGAAACCTAAACACCACCCCCGAGTACTCTATTATGACTAATTCAGCACTTCCTAGACCAACTGTGCAATCGAAATCTCCATCTGATCCACTTATCAAAAATTCACATCTTAAACCCAACACATCTCCTCACGTGTTTTTTGAATAAAGTAGCATCACCTGCCGCTTTTATTCACTCACAACATGAAATATAATTAGTCCATTTCATTTACTTTAAATGTTCAAATTTTTAAATTACACCCACTCATGTAATTTAAAAATCCATAAAAGTACGGGGTATTACATTCTCCCCCCCCCCCCCCCCCCCCCCCAACCAAGGGAATTTCGTCCTCGAAATTCGGATATAACTGGCAATAAAACTTAGGATCTTCAACAACACCACATCCTCTAGTACCCAAAATAAGAGGCTTAATCACGATAATGGTGAGGTCACTCCACTATTCAGCCGCTAGTGGGACCCAAATGTATAAAGGCTTAATTACTATAGCCCCAGCTTAACAACAAGCTTGTTCAATTATCTTCATATTGATACACTCCATCAGTCATTAGCTCTCACCTCAATAACGGCACATCACACATTGTTCTTCTACCAACGATATCCAAATAAGACGAGCCTATAAATCACTGGCACTATCGCCTCAATTCTATTGGAGGGTCGCACATCACTAAGTGACAGTTCCCATAACCATTCCAACATAAATCTACGATTATGAGAGAAACTATAAGAACATCTGACCACTCTTGCCAGTCCTTCAAATCTCATTTCATGGCGACTTAACTCTTACGGTCACCCCAATGCAGTTTGTGGTTAACGCCCCTCTCAACAACGGACTATAAATTGCGTTCGGTCCAAAAGTCTATATATTCGCTCACCTCTAAACATCCAAAGGGAGAATGACCAGGCTTTCCCACACAAAACCTCAATAGGTACCTTGTCCACAACAAACAGGTACGAGTGACTACACAAAACTCTAAAATTCAGTAATTTCTTCTCCCAATTATTGTACCATACTTTACTTTAATTACAAGTTAGGTCATTTGCAGAAGTAAACTAAACGCAGTGATTCCAGAGTCGTATTCACACCGCTTTACTAGTCGCCAATCACCTCCCGTCTTCTCATCGAGCCATAGGTGACATGACTTGGCCAAAACAAAATATTATCCTCACTGCTTCATAAAAATCCATATTGGAGGTGGGGTTCAAGGATCTTATCCTGAATCACAACAATATTGGGCAGCACCTCGCATTGGTGCAGTCCTTCTTTACCAGCCTGTCTACCCATCCCGTCACTGGAATCATCGGCTTGATGCAAAATTTTCTGGTTGATCATCTCGAACCAACCTATTTCCAACTAGGAGTGGTGTACCCGGAGACAATTTCTCTATGTCTCACCTAACACAAATTTCCACTTATAATATCTCACATTAAGTGGTACTTTATACTCCCCTTCTTCCCCCGGGGTACCGAAAGTCTCGACCCATGCACTCTCGTCACAACGCGCACTTCTGGGTCCTTTTCCTTATGAGCATCAACATTCTATTTACGCGAAATCCACTCTCAACATTCAACTGAGTAGCACTCCACTCTACTTTCCCATAGTAGTTGGACTTACCTATCCAGGCTATCCTCAAGAGATATCCTTTTAAATGGCATCCCACGACCTTTTAACCCCTGTCAGGTGTGCTACTATCATTGCACACATATACTTGGATTATCATCATTCGCACAGGACATTCAATCCATCATGCCATGCCATCTTGTTAACAACTTCCCCATAGGCATATATTCCACACATTCATTGATCATCATTCAAAATTTATGCCCTAACATCCATAAACGTCTCTCTACTCGTGACGTTTATCAAGATTCATACGTATCTCATCACGCAATAACATTTAAACACAGGACTTTCACCAATACTCTATCACTTAGCATTGACGATAATCAAATTCCATAAACCTCAAGCACATAACCAAGACTCTCCAAATCCTATCCCGACATAAATTTTCAATTGAGTCCCTCTATTGTTTTGACTTAATTCCGTGAACAAAACTGTGTTTGTAATATGTCATAGGGAGATTTTTATTTTGTTATGATCCCACTTGGTCTATGACGTATTGAAGAAAATTGAAGACGTTGCAGCAAAGCTTCAAAGAATTAATCATGCTGCAGTTTAATTGGTGCAAGTTTAATCGTCTTCAAAGTTAATTGAATTCTGAGATCACTCAGGTATGAATGCATATAATTAATGGTGCTCGGAATTGTTTTTATAAAAGATAAGGATGTATTTTTATAAAGAAAAATGTTTTAAAATGTTTTTAAAAGTGTTTTAAAGGTTTACATTACGTTTTATTCTGATATAATCGAAATAGAGTTTGACTAATTTGGATCTCTTTTAAAAGGGACCTTTTGAACATAAAGTCAACAAAGTCAAACTTTCGCCCTGCCGTTCAAATGACATAAGCTCTCGTTCGAACGAGATGCCTATGTCACGCAAACTACGTGGCATTATCGTTTGAATGACACTCTTTTCGAGGCGGCACTTATTTGTTATTTAAAGTGTGTTTTTATTAGATTTTTGTAAGTGTGCATTCTGGAAAAATAGTCTACGTACCAAAACGAGTTTTGCACATGTTTTCTAAGGTTTAAAAGATTAAACACATCCTTAGAATTTGCAAAGATCCGAGTAATCATTCCTATATGTTTAAGTGATCTTGCTGCATCAAGTTTGTTTGTTCAATCATTGAACATAAGGGTTTTGCAGTGAAGAAAAGAGAAGGACTTGTTGTTCGACATCGTAGACGAATCAAATCTAATCGGTGGACACAGAGACATACGTGGACGCGTGTGTTGTGGACAGGTATCGTGGAAGACAGAATTTCTGCGTGGGCACTATTGAAGAACGGTTGAAGATCAGAAGGAGCGTCAAGACCCGTGGGGATCGAGTCATTGAGTAAGGCTAATCTGTCTTTGTAAACCATTGTTCATAGTGATTGTCTGGCTTGGGCCGTCCAAGATTATTTTCCCGTTTTGGGTTTTTTCCTCGTACATCCGGCGTTGTGAGTATTTTTTACTTTATTTTACTTGCTTTAATCACTAGATGCATATTTAGGATTAATCAAGATAAAATTGGTTTAAAGTACGAATTGGGTTTTCACAACTTGGTTTGGTGCATAATTAAAAGTTGGATAATTTTTTGTGGAAATTTTGGTTTTGATTAAAACACACATATTGGGCACTTTCAAATTGGTATCAGAGCTAGAAAACATAATTTATTTATTTTGTGATCCCGTATGTTTGTTTATCTCTCCTGTGTTTGTTTTCTCTCGATGGATTCTCTAAGCTTTGACGATTTACATCGTTTGAATTTCAAAACGTATTGAAGTTTTGGAGAACGAAAAATACGGTTTCAAAAATAGGATTGAATATTTGCAAACGTTTCAAATTCAAAGAGATATTTGTCGTGAGCACTTTAGTTCCTTGTTTAAAAATTTTAATATACTAAAATTGGGCAAAAAGGAGAGTGGTGATAGAGTCCTCGTTTTAGAAAAAGAGTTAGAGGATTTAAAAAACTCTAGAGTTTATGTCGATGAGTAAAATAATTCGATTAATGATTTTGTGGCACGATAAAAGGCTATTAGGGATATGTTTGCTCACATTGAGGGGGAGCGAGATAAACTTCTAGGGGTAATTGAAAATTTCAAGAAGGAGTCCCGAAAGTTTAAGTAGTCTAATCGTTTGCTTGAGTCAAAAGTTTTGAAGTTAAAAAATGATTTAAATGACCCGAGTAGTGATGGTAACGGCTTATCTTATTCTAGTGGTTCGAGTGTAAAGGCCAAAACCATAGTTTGTTTTAGAGCGTCAACCACATCCGAGGGTATTAGAAAAGTTCAACCCAAAGGTCCCGTTCCTCGTCGTGTTTTCACATGTTCGCATTGTGGTAGGAAAGGTCACCTTAGGAGTTTTTGTTTTGATCTTAGAAAAGACCATAGGAAGATAAAAGGTAGTGTCCCATTGGTTCCCAAAACCCGTTTTGTTAGGTATACACCTGTTTAGGTTAGGAAATCCATTTTGAAGATGCTAAATGCTTCGTTGGTTGATTCTCACATGCATGCACATGATTCATCTCTTGTTATTTCTTATGGATAGTAGCTTGCATGTTTTGTCATAAACTAGCCCTTGCACCATGTTTATAATTCTCTAGTGTTATGGCATGTTTATCTCTTTATATTATATTTTTCTCTTGTTTGAGTCTTATTTGAAAAATACAAAAAGATTTTGTTTTTGAGAAAACTTTTGAAAAACAAAAAAGATTTTAGGTTTTTGCTTTTGAGTTCACATGTTTGATGTGGCATATTGGTGTGCTTGGACCCCCCCCCCCCCCCATCGTTTCTTATCCATGTGGCTAGGACATTTGGTCATTATTATCGATCCTTAGAATGATCTTAACCATTATTTATATGGGGTTGTTTCGAAGTTGATATGCATTTTGATTCGACTTTGTATATATGTCAACATTGCACACATGCACGAGTCTATATGGATGTTTGACTTCTCTTGCATATTTGAATTTGGTGAGGCGTTCTTTTCTCAATCTTGCCATCTATGCTTAAGTAGGCTTAAGGATAAGTGTGCATGTAAGAACCATTTACGGTGAGGATTTAAATTGAAAAAAATGATGAGTGATTCACGGGAAAGGGCTGCGAGAGTTCAAAATTAACTCGTCATGAAAGCCAGTGTTTAAAAAAGCCCAAAAAGAAAAAGCATTATGCTAAGAAAAGGGCCAAATTTGTTTAGTTCATTCCAAAGAAAATATGATATTATTGAGGGAGTTTGGATGGATTAAAAAATTTAACGGGTTTGCACAACTAATCCTAACGTTGAAACATTTCAATTTGATGCTATTGTTTGTAGAATCGTCAAAATTCTGGATTTGTGTACATGTAGTATGTTTAGTTCATTAAGCTCACACTTTAATTGTCATAAGGCTATGATAAAGTTTGATGATTTATCAATATCAATTAGAACTTCTTGGTCGTTTTGATGTGTTGGAATTGTGACTCATTTGTTGTATTTTCACGCCCATTCATTCCAAATCCATGTTTGAGCACATCGGTACTATGTTTGTATGTAACTCACATTGTTAGCTTTTATGAGTTTTTGCGTTTTGTGTTATCAGCCTACTATTTTAACACTGTTTTGCTGCTATTAGGCCCTTCCTGCAATTTTTTGTGGTAATTTTTTCACTGGGCAATATTATATAATATTTCTGGGAATCTGGGAAATTTTGGCAGGTCGTGAGAAGTCATTCAAACGACATATCCATGTCACGCAAACGATAGTTGTACTTCGTTCGAGCGACGTCCTCATCTCGTTTGAGCGACGTCCCTAGATCATTCGAACGACGGGCTGAAATATGGCTTCTGATTGGTTTGCAGTCCATGGTTTAAATTGGTATTTTTTTGGTACTGCTAGAAGTGTTTCTGGACTGACTGGTTTATATGCAGGTTATATCGGTTCTAAATTGGATTTTTGCATATAGTCCGTTTATCACACCTGATTAGTTTGCTACATTTTTTATGTGATTCCTTGGTTTACTAGCTATTGATTTGTCATTACTTGATCATATAAAGTTGGTTGTTTCATGATTATCTAGCGATTTCACATTGATTCATATTGGTTTATATTCTCATGCTAGATATTTTGATTAGTTTTTCTTTTCACCGGATTGTCTATTCGAGACAAAATGGGGGAGAGATGTATGTGATGTAGGGGGAGATTTGAGCATGTTTTGGTTTACATATGTTTACAAATTGGTATTACACATTAGTATCATTTTGCTGCTCAAATTATTTAACAAATGATTTTTTTTCAGAGTTTATTCTTATTGGTATCTATTGTTGTTTGGTATCATTTGGATATATATATTGGTTTCATTTGTTCCTCCATACTTCACTTGGTATTTGTTTGTCTATTTCATGTGCGTAGGTATGCTTCAGCGATTTGAGATTTCAAGTCTACATCACATTCAGACAGTTCATGCTTGCCGGTGCTACATATACTACTCTGCGTCCTTTAATTTTTTATTTTGAGTTTATGGGATGGGATTTAGGTGTCATACGGCTTGACGGCCCAGCTTAGGCATTTCACTCATTTAGTTTTGTCCAAGAATAGTCAAAGAGGGAGATTTGTAAGGACATAAATTTTCAGTTGATTCCCTGTATTGTTTTGACTTAATTCCGAGAACAAAACTGTGTTTGTAATATGTCATAGGGAGTTTTTTATTTTGTCACGATCCCACTTGGTCTATGACGTATTGAAGAAAATTGAAGATGTTGCGGCAAAACTACAAAGAATTAATCGTGTCAAAATTTAATTGGTGCAAGTTTAATCGTCTTCAAAGTTAATTGAATTTCGAGATCACTCAGGTATGAATGCGTATAATTAATGGTGCTCGAAATTATTTTTATAAAAGATAAGGATCTATTTTTATAAAGAAAAATGTTTTCAACTGTTTACACTACGTTTTATTCTGATATACTCGAAATAGAGTTTGACTAATTTGGATCTCTTTTAAAAGAGACATTTTGAACATAAAGTCAACAAAGTCAAATTTTTGCCCTGTCGTTCAAACGACATAAGCTCTCGTTCGAACGAGATGCCTATGTCGCGTGAACGACGTGGCATTATCGTTCGAATGACATTCTTTTTGAGGTGGTGCTTATTTGTTATTTAAATCGTGTTTTTATCAGAGTTTCGTAAGTGTGCATTCTAGAAAAACAGTATACGTACCAGAACGAGTTTTGCACATGTTTTCTAAGATTTAAAAGATTAAACACATCCTTAGAGGTTGCAAAGATCTGAATTATCATTCTTATATGTATAAGTGATCTTGCTGGACCGAGTTTGTTTGTTCTATCATTGAACATAAGGGTTTTGCGGTGAAGAAAAGAGAAGGACTTCTTGTTCGACATCGTAGACGAATCAAAGCCAATCGGTGGACACCGAGACATACGTGGACGCGTGTGTTGTGGAAAGGTATTGTGGAAGATGAAATTTTTGCGTGGGCACTATTGAAGAACGGTTGAAGATTAGAAGGGGCGTCAAGACCCGTGGAGATCGAGCCATTGAGTAAGTCTAATCTGTCTTTGTAAAACCATTGTTTATAGTGATTGTATGGCTTGGGTCGTCCGAGGTTATTTTCCCATTTTGGGTTTTTTCCTCGTACATTTGGCGTTGTGAGCATTTTTTACTTTATTTTACTTGCTTTAATCACTAGATGCATGTTTAGGATTAATCAAGATAAAATTGGTTTAAAGTAAGAATTGGGTTTTCACAACTTGGTTTGGTGCATAATTAAAAGTTGGATAATTTTTGGTGAAAAATTTGGTTTTGTTTAAAACACACATATTAGGCACTTTCACATAAGTATAATATAAATCTCAACTCCCACGTCTCTAAAGGAGTTATATAACAGTGCACTCTCCCTATCTCCCAGTTCTGAGCGTTAAACATAATAATAAGATAAATCTCTCCGCTCAACAATAAATCCAATATACCTCAAATCACCTCAATAAAGTCCATACACACCGGGATCAAATATCTTCGGACAACTATACTCTTCGAAGTCTCTATAATAATATAATATAAATGCGAGCTCGACCCTCTTTCAGGTGAGACATCGCCAAAACAACACATCCTGCCCTGGAACAGGAAACACGATAGCCTTGCAATATCATCCCACTATCGTTCCAACCAGTCTATACATCATACTCGTATAACACATCACTAGAACGAGTAATCTCAATAAAATATATACCATTATGCCTACACCCATTTCCCCACCGATGAAACCAAAATAACCCCGCTATACCACGAAAAATATATAAACATAATACTGTTATCGATATACACACTAAACTCATCTCACACGCGAATATAGTGCAAATCAAGATACCGTGACTCACTCGTGTCGTACAAAACATACCTCATTCACCCAAGGTTAAAACTTGCATTTCAACCTTGCAAATTGCCCTGGCTGCTCAAATGGTTCCCGAATATGACACGCCTATTCAAACTGAACCAAAAATTATCTTAATTATTTACCCATATAGGCACCATACTCTTATCCCGTTACTCGCTTCGAGAAAAATCAATGCATGTGGTCCTACTCTCCATATAAAAATATCTCTTCATATACTCCCCTTATTCCTGGTCATACTAATTGTATTAGGGTTGTCCTTCTCTCGGATCTTGGTAGCCTTAACCCTGACGGCCACCCTCATTGTTCCCTTAGCTCCGTTGTCCCTAAGGAACACACTACTGTCCTTACCAGTCCCAACTGAATTCACCGTGACTCGATAGGAATTCATCCATCTGAATTATTTACATGGGTCCCCTAATAGGTCCCCCTACAGTGTTTCACTTGCACCGTTAAATCCAATCTTACTCCCTGACTAAATTATCCAATTACTTTAGCTCATTTCACAAAAAAGCATTCATAACCTCATTGTCAAAACATGACATAGTCACCATATGCTTCGGACTTCCAAGCAGAATTTCCCATAAGTGATGGCGACTCTTCTCACGAGTCCATTACCCACTTTAAAGGCTTTTTTCTCCATTGTAACCAAATGTGGTGATTTACTCCCACCATTCCAACACAACTCCTATGAGCTAAGAAAAATCTTTAGCCTAATTCACTTCCGGGTATACCACTCTCTGCTATATACCCAAGCCTTTGGTTATCTTACATCCATTGGCTACCCACACAATCTACACATTTGCTGACATTCCATCGGGTGGTCATCTTTAAATACCCTTATGACTCCTCCTACTCTAACCACGCTGGGTGAGTCTAATTTAGCACCACTTTCTGCTACC
The DNA here is from genome assembly GCA_949130495.1 of Sambucus nigra. Lineage (NCBI taxonomy): Eukaryota > Viridiplantae > Streptophyta > Magnoliopsida > Dipsacales > Adoxaceae > Sambucus > Sambucus nigra. The sequence continues at coordinate 428,370,235 of OX422219.1, forward strand.
ACGGTACTTGAAAATATATACTGCATCCTAGCAGTCCTTCCAGCCCCATCTTCCCGAGCGACCATAAGGGTGACCTCGGCTATGATCATTGTCCCCAAAATATTTTATAACTCCAATGAGCCCCGCCTCCTGCTATCCTTCCAAAGGCCCTCACTAGGCGTCCTCTGCGTAATCGGCATACGAAACACACCCGAATGCTTATAAGATTCACTATAATCATACACAATAGCAGGAGAACAAAATCTTACCATAGGAATCAATTATCCTAAGTATAGGGATTTATATCAAATATATAGCAACGCTGGATACGTAGCATGTTCGCACAGATTCCTACGGACATGAGAATTTGATGCTCTGATACCACCTGTGACACCCTGCCTAATAAAAAACAGGGTGATCAGTCCTGTATAAAATTAAACAGGAATCTCAAATGGTTTCATTCTCATCATCACTATCGAAACCAATTAATTACTAATAACTTCTTAGGCCCATGCCAAATTTTAAACTTTCTAATCTTTTTAACCCAAACGAACAAGAAAATCCATTCATACAAAGATATGAACAACAACTGAAATGAATAAATAATAATCGATAACTCTCGATAAAATATTTATACAACCACATCGAAGGGGCGTAAAATAAAGCTACCGCAAATAAAATAAAAGACAACAGTTGGGCAATCTTCCCGATTGTTACAACAGTACCTCCTATCGAGATTACAAGGAGAGAAGCGTCTATACAATTTCCTACCAACATCCACAGTAGTGGCAACAACATTTGACTCGAGAGAATAATCATCCAGGCGTCCCTGTGTCTGGGCACCTAAAAAGTATAACCAAGGAAAAGAAAAGAAAAATAGATACAGGTCAGAGCCCGGGTTTTGAAAAATAATTTTAGCAAGTGCTTAACATACTTTAATATTTAAATTATGATATTCTCCATATTTAAACTGGTTTCACACTCACATGAGATACCCCTCACCTCTCATCTAATAGTGCAAACCTAACGCATGTATTTTAAAACTCCCTAGTTAAGCTACCCCACCTAACTAATCTCTCGTAAACTTCCAAGTCACCATACGCTATCTCGTACCCTGCATATATAAAATATTCTAAGCATTGCGCCCAAGCTTATATATTATAACGTCTTAAATGTAATTAATATGCTCACATTTTATAACTCTCACTAGTTATTTACACTATTCATGTTTTAGTGTTCTTTCTCTTGCATATAATATTCTCATCTTTATATACGTATATCACATATTTTATTCCAGATTTATTACTCCCGGATGGTCTAGAAATTATTCCAAATTTCATTCTTTATTTCGTTCGTATATATATATCTATATAATAAAAGAAAAGGAAATTTTTCCACATCATACAACTTTTGCCACATCATATAACCACATCATACAAAATCTATATAAACAAGTTTTGTATCTATCTATATAATAATGGCATTTTGAAAGTATGTATCCTACGGTTGAAAATGCTGGGAGATTTTGGGTGTTAAACACGCTAGAGTGTTGTCCAGTCCCAACAGAAAAAGTACAACCTAGACCCATTACCCTAGAGCCACATTAGCCGGCTACACTTATCAAATACAATACAGAGCACAAAGCTAAAAAATTGATGGTCCCTCTCGCTCAATGGATAGAGCACATGCATCGCACATAATACCCTATCCTCTCTCTTTCTCTAAGACCTCCAACTAATCAACCCTCTCATAATACCCTTTGCTCTCTCTCAAGATAAAAATGGAAGTGCCAGTTTAGATAAAAAAAAAAGGTGTCTGCCGGCTCAGATCAGAGGAGGTGCGGAATCAAATTAGGTGCCCATTCAGGTAGTTACGATTCAGATCTGGGGTTTTTGATGGGTTCAGATCAGAGGAGGTTCTAGTTCCGATGGGTTTTTTGAAATCTATTTTTTTTCATGTACCAAAATAATGGTAGATCTCACTTTGGGATTTCAGGAACTAAACCTACCTGATAATGGTAGATCTACTCAATGTATAAAAATTTAATAGATCTGTACAAAACCTACCCAGTTATGATGCACGTACCCATGTCAGCAACTCTATTACAAAGGGTCAAGACTTTTCTTAGCCTTCTCATCTTAAAGCAAGATCTGAGTGATATGTGTAAGACTCTCTAAGACCTTCGTTTTATTTTTCTTCTTTTGTTGCATATTCTAGAACATCTTGCAATCCACAACTTTATTAATGAAAACCAGATATTTTCGTCAATCTTATAGTTGTACCAGTCTATCTAAATGCTAGCCTTTGGTTTATATGTCTGCTTTGACAAGAAAAATTATTTGGTTATGTTAAAGTTTTGTGGTTTCTTTACCTTCATGATTTGGGTTAAAATGAACTAATTTAAATCTTTTGAGTACATTTAAACATTTAAATAATTGGTGGTATGAAATATATAAATGAACAAGAGGTCTAAATTCTTGATGATGTCGTGTCCAAAGCAGGTAATGACAGAAAGCATATGTTAGTACTTAGTCCCTTTCAGTCCGTATTCTCATTTAACTGTATGTGATCTTAGTGTTCAAATTGAGGTTATGTAAGCAGTTTGTGTTTGAGGCCAAGTGTTCCAGGGTAAAAAACCTACAGAGTTTTCTTATTTTCAATTTTGTTTTGGCCAAAAAAAAAACCTACATTGTTTTTTAACAACAGCATTAATTTTTCAGTATCCTTTGAGACCTGTTAAAGGGTGCATTTAATAACACCTATTTTAAAAGAGTTATTTTTTCATTTATTTATTTACATTTTTTATCGTTTTTTATACAATTTTTTTGTACTCATTCGAGAAAAGTTGATTTACAAAGTTTGATAGTTTTTTTAATGAAAGTTAACAGTTAAAGTTGATGGTTTTTCTAAATTCTTGGTGGTGAAAAGGTATAAGTGCGCAGGGCTCGAGTAAGAGATGGTACTAATTAAAAAAAAATGCTTTAAGACAGTTATTAAAGAAAAAATTGATCATTAAAATTTTTTTTATATTAAGAGCAGTTAAAAGAAGTTCAATAAGGAAAATGTAAAGTGATTTTATGTTAAAATGAAGTGTCAAAATCATTGAACAATTCACTTTCTCTTAGATAGTTAAATAGAAGGAGCGTGGCCCGAGAAGGTCTATGCTTTTCTTACCAAGTCAGGGCACAAAGGGGCCAATGAGAAGATATGCTCAGATGCCAACTGCCCAAGGCATTTTCAATATGTTAACTCACTTAAATGCACGGGGCCTAAGAAAAAATGTATAAAAGCTTTTATGAGGATTCAACTAATTTATCAATGTGTTCAAAGTTTAAAACCCACATCATGAATGGTATATAATAATGACACTTAGATTTTGTATCTAGAATAAAATAAAAAGGTTTGAATTAAACGTATATTAAAAAATATTTGAGGGACTTTTTGTATATATCATTTGTTTTATTGGGGATGATATCTAAATTCACTTTCCTTTGTGTTATATATGTGTAATGGAAAATAAACCAATTGATTCTTTTTTATAACAAAAAATGTAAAACTGGAGTTATGTCTTGAGAGTCATTTTTTTGTACTTCTTTGATAATAGTAGGATATATCTCCACAATCAAATTTACAATGCGTTCCACACCAATTGAAATGACATTTTGTGATGGTTGAAATAAATAAAATGGTCAAATCTTAAATAAAAAATAAGGTCTTACCATTTCTATTTTTGCTATTTGATTTGGCTTGACCTTTCAGTTGTCGTTATTAACATTAAAAATGTTCTAAATTCTAAGTTTGGATGTAAAAATCCATTGTGTCATTCTAAGTTCTCAATGTTGGCTTCAAAGTCATTGCAGAGTATTTGCTTAATGGGAATCGTTAAATGCGTCGAGAAAGCTTCCATATCGAGATGTAAAGGGTATATCCCTCAAAATGTGTGTAACATCGTTATTAAATAAGACGTAATTTAATTACTATTTTTAAGTCTTTCTTAAAATGTAAAATACCATACCTAAGTGCGAGCGTGCCATAACAAAAAAATCATCGGGAACAATTTTATCACCGTGCCATCGGCACGGGTAAATCCTAGTGTATATATACATCAAGTATATTCGTACTTATATATCACACACTATATAAGTATAATAACCATCCCTCAGAGCTATAACTCAATGGATGCAGTCTCCAAAATGCTATCATCCTCCAAGGAGAACACACATCGACCCAGGAAAATGGGACGTAATCTGACACCGTCCCAAATCCAAATCACAACGTATGGAAAGCGATCGTAGTTCCTCACCGAAAATGAGAACGAAACATACCCACCACGTCTCACACCTGATAAAAAATCACACAATATAAAAATGGACGCTATGACCTGGGGACTATATGCTCCCTGCTCCTCAAGTCAGGGGCCTCACCCACATCGCGCAACTTCCCATGATAGCACTAGAGGAGTATGCTTTACATAAATATATCAATCACACAGAGATATATTTATAATCATATCATATATATACTGTCTCTATACCCGTATATATATATATATATATATATATCACATCAAATTCGCCTATCATGCTTATCTCTCATGGCATCAGCCTAAAATCCCAAATATACCAATTCGTATAAATCAATAAGTATACACACAACTTATTTTAATCCCTTAATTTAATCCCATAAGTATTCACTCACTTATGATAGAATATCGCCTTTATTTCATCTGAATATTAGCTTATCACGTCTAGCTAGTATTCTAATTTCATCATACTCGCACATCAGGATTTACTCACATACAATATATATATATATATATATATATATATATATATATATATATATATATATATATATATATACGCCGAAATAATTTACCGAGTGTTACTCACCCCAAACACTCCTCAAATTCATACCTCGTATTTTATTCACACTAACTCGAGATTTACACATCGTTCACTTCATCGCTTAGAGATCCTCACACTCTATATTGGATCCCCTACTATTCATCCCCAAAAGGAATTCTTCTCCAATCCCTTTTATCCGAGAAAATCTCTCAAATTTTTCTATTAAATGCAAACCAAACCGATGACCCCAAAACGAACCGATCCGGTTCTCAACAAACGAACCGAACTGATGGCCAAATAAACAAACCGTTTCGATGCCCAATAAATGAACCGAACCGTATCCTGATCGGTTCTACATGATCAGTTTTGTTCCGTACGAGTTCATCTTCTTCTATAACTCAAAAAATCACTCCAACATTCATACAACCTAAGATTTATGGTCTCTAACATCATCAACCATAAATAATCTCATATACACACACTAAAATCTACCCAACACATCCATTAATGTATGGGATTCCTCAATTTATCCAAGAATTAAACCATAATTCTTAATTATTCCACACTTTTAATTTCTCACCAATTATTACACCATTAACATGGATTTTAACTTAGACTTCATGTAGGATTATTATCACATCAAAATCATATGAAATCATCTTCCCAAAACCCATTTTTTTGCAAGAATCCCAACCCAAAGTTCATAATTTTCTCACCAATTAGGATATGAACAATAAGAAATTTAATAGTTAAAGCAAGTTAAACACTTGCCTGGTTGGATAAATCCGACAATCTCGTGCCGGAATCTGTCGGAGCTTGGCCGAAAATCTCCTCTTTCTTCTCCCTTTCTTCATTTCTCTTCTTATTTCTTCTTTTCTTTTCTTTCTTTCCATTCTCTTTTTCTCTCGTGACTTATAAGAGAGAAATGAGGGTTTATCCCTTTATTAACCCAAAATTGACTCGTATACACAAATGCGAGTCCCTACTGGTCCAAAAAGATCCCAGAACCCAAACACTACCCCTGGTACTCTATTATGACTATCTCAGCCCTTTCAAGACCAACCGTTCAATAGAAATCTCCATCTAGGTCACTTATAAAAAATTCATGTCTTAAACCCAACACATCTCCACACGTGTTTTCCAAATAAAATAATATCACCTGTCACTTTTATTCACCCGCAACATGAAATATAATTAGTCCATCTCATTAACTTTAAATTCTCAAATTATTAAATTGCACCCACTTATGTAATTTAAATATCTATAAAAGTACGGGGTATTACAATAATTTGCTGACCAAGTTCGACACGGAGAATACTTATAAGCATGAGGGTATGGCGTGGATTTTATCCTTAATTTAAATTCTCTACTTATTGATTGGAACGGTGTGATTTTAGAATTAATGCATATATAATTGTAGTGTAGGCCCTTTCAGATGAAAATGAATAAATCCCTTCAATTTGGTCATGTTATAGAATAACAGGATTCACAATCTTAACATGATAAACATAAATTAAAACATAATACTAAACAAAAGTTAAATATGTGCTAAGCATCTTGAATTGGGGCCAAATACAATGACCTTATCTCAGGTTGTCCCTGTTCATAAATTATTGATATTCCATGCCAACTTGTATTGGCATAGAGAGACAAAATAAGCATTGAGCTCCAAGTTTTATAGCAACATGACATTTCCTAACGTTCTCTTGTGAACCTTTGGAATGTTGATGCTAGTAATTAGCAAACGCATCAAGAACCTGCAAAACTCAAACAATGCTGATAAACTCTGATTATTTTCTAAAGCCATATAATTGATTCTAATTACTAGCAAACCAATCTTAAGTTAATAAGTCTATTTATGGCTGAGAACTATGTGTTGATTGGAAGGTTAACTCTATGGGTAAAATAAAAAATTGAAAAAAAAAAGTTTTTTAGGGCTTAAAATTAAAAATGAGCTCATGCTCTAGGAGAGGATACTGAACCAAGCTCCGTGGATGCAAAGGTTGAGGTTGTCGGGTCATCTAAGGGAATTGGTACAAGTGGCCTCTCTTTAATAGGTCTAGCCATAAAGGATTTCTTCGTACTCTTTTACCCAAGCAAAAAAATTATCGATCTAGGATGATCCTTGGTATGTACCCTTTATTGAATCGACCACATAGTTTCAAGATCAACAAAATGGATGTCGGAGTGATGAGGGAGTTTTTTCTTACTTTTTGTTGAAAAACGGAAAGCAAGAACACAAAATCAACAGTAATAAGAAAACACAACCCAGACAAAGATATTATAAGTTCATGTCTTAACCTATTCCCCTGCCTTCCTGGGGCATATTGTCCCCTCATATGCTATACCCTAAGGAAGAGGGACAAATTGTCAATAATTCTCAATTAAACCATGATCCCAATAATTCTTATTAGAATCAGGAGGTTCACAACCAAGACTCTGTTCGAAAATCTTGTCTTCATATAGTGAATGTTTTCATTAGTGGTGACCCAATGGCAATAGTGCATCAACTCCATGATTCTAGTATGGGTCCCATATATTTAATTAATAGAGTGAACCCCATTAATGATCCTCTGAGTGTGTGGAAAACTTGGACAGAGACCACATCAAAATATTGGCAAAATTCTAAGAATAAGCGATTGGGGTGGAAAGTAACCTCACACCCAAATATAAAAATAAAGGATAACCAGTGATACTTAGATAAGACACAAAGGTCCCATACCCTGTTTATATTATATTATATAATAAAAATAGACATATCCTATTTTTTAGTATGGATTTCATCATCACTACTTTTTTTTATATTATATAATAAGTTCACATATGGCGGTGATTAAAAAACGGTTATTTATATATAGGTCCCATTAGAACAAAGTTTCTCCATATAAGTCCTATTCACTTTTCAACCATTAAATAGGTCCTATTCCAAATTTTTTGTTTTAAGTGGTTGAACTATTTCTTTTAATCTTAAAATGATCATAACGTTTGATTGACCAATCCGTTTTTTGCAAAATTACTAATTTTTAAATCTGTTCGACGAGATCTATCAAACAAGATCCATGAAGCCTATAAAATTTCAAAGAAAAAAAATTATACAGATAATAAACTTTATTGTATGCACTAGAATATGAAATAGTTTTATATATGTGATATTTTCATAAGCAGACAGTAACATTTATTGTGTTAATATTACAAATCATATATATATATATATATATATCAAAACCCCCTTTTTCTAAAATTACCTTATATTTAAAAGTTCGCGCCAGCGGCATCCAATCCTCACCCCCATTATTGGAGCTTCAACGACCTTCATCAGAGCTCCGATTTGGGGTGAGTAGGGGTTGCATGGGGTGCCGCTGGCGCGGACCTTTGAAAATCAGATACTATTGGATAAATGAGATTTGGAACCACCGAAGTGACATGGGGTGCCACTGGCGCGGACCTTTGAAAATAAGATATTATTGGATAAATGGGATTTGGATCCACCGGAGGTCTGGTTTGGGGTGAGTAGGGGTGGCATTAGGTGCCGGTGGCGCATACCTTTAAAAATAAGAGCATGTTGGATAAATAAGTGTATTTGAATGACTAAATGGGTTAAACTAAAAATAAGTGTCTTTTTTCTATATATATACTATGTAATATTAACACAGTAAATGTTCTTGTTTGCGAAAATGTCACAGATATTAAAATTTACTGCATACACCAGAAAATGAAATAGTTTTATATCTGTGATATTTTCACAAGCAATAACATTTACTGTGTTAATATATTTATGAAATAGTTTTATATATATAATATTTTCACAAACAGTAACATTTATTGTATTAATATTACACAATATATATATACTAACGGATACCCGTGCCTGAAGGCACGGCAAAAATTTCCAAAGTACGTGATCGCGAAATGAAAAAAAATTCCAACTCATCTAATATATGTTTATTCTGGACTTATGACTTAAAACACATTTAACAAACCATTACCTTCTTTCTCAAATAATTGTGGTGACTCATTTATATAAGAGTTCCTCAAATCGTCAGCGAATGGACTTCCCATGAAAGCACTGATTTGACTTTGTGGCCTTCATGATGTAATGTTTACCCTCCTTCCAAATGTCCATAAGCCTCTTGAATTTGTTAAAATCAACAACAACAAATATATACTAAATTTAGTAGTGTAATACATCAAATAAAGAAATTCAAGAATTTAGTAATGTGTTAGAGAAGCAAAGTGAGAATGTATTACTTGCCCATCATGGTGATACAATAACAATTCATCTAGTGTTTTTAACTCTTAAATACCATTACATATACGAACCTTACCAGTGAATCATTGAAAATAGTAAAAGCAAGAAAAAAATGTTTACATAAACCCGTATCTAATTAAATACAATGGAACAACCAAATTTGGCATGATAAATTAATAGATCTGAGTGTGTGCATGTGTGTGTGTGGATTGTCTGTTACATTGATAAATCAAATAGGGAATAATAGAACCTAAGGGATTCTCAGATTAATCAAATACGATATAATCCTTACTAGTTTGCTGCTGCGAATCGCTGCTACTGCGAATGTTTGCCGAGGGAGATAGTTACTTGGCTTAACAGCTTAAGTTTAATGAAGGGCGTTACTGCTACTGCAAATCGCTGATTATGATGATGATGAAATCGAGAGTATTTTCATAATGCAGCTTGCTTCTACTGCGAACAACGTACTCAAGCTACTACTGCAAATTACTACTGCAAATCGTTACTGCTACTGCAAACAACGTACTCAAGCTTTACATGATAGTACTATTAATACAAATAACATGGTACTATTAATACGAATAACATTAAGACATTTTAAGCAAAGTAAGGTGTCTCGACATTAAATTTGAATCAAACATAATCTCGAATAGCATTTCCATGATAAAAATGACATTTCCAATAACAGCAAGAATTAAATCCAATCCAATGAACTTATAGATTTGGAGCTTATAGAAGGGGTCAAAACTGGTGTTGATTTGGAGCTTATAGATCCAGTCCAATGAGGGAAATTGAATACACTAACAGTTCAGGGAATATTGGGCATGTCTACCCGAATGATTAAGATATTTAATTAGAAAAAAAAATAAACAGTAAATACGACAAAAAAAAAACAGACATAGTTTATACAATAGTAAAATACTCTTAAATTTTTTTAATAACGACCAACACTATGCTAAAAAATAAATAATGCCTCAATAAGTTTAGGTTAAAAAAATAACCTGAATTTTCGTGCTTTCTCTTCAAATAAGTTTAAACATTGCTTGTCACTTCATACTGTAACATTAGAAGTTAAAACATTATCACAACAAAATTAGTCTAATGCAAATACATCAGACTTAAGTCAAACACAACCTTATAATTGCAATCCATAACCATGTAATTTCTATTCATATTAGACATAATTACAAAGTACTACTTGTTGGATTTCCATAGCCACTGCTGCTGACCTCCTACTTTACCAGTCAGTATCAATTTTTGGTGAGTGTAGTTAGCAAAAATCAGAGCATAGAAATCAGTTCAATAAGTATTTTCTTTTCCCAAAAGAAGCCACATGTTTTAATGTTTACTTACAATTGAGTGACATCTTCCTAGTTCAGTTTTTGAGATATCTGAATTGCAAGATTTAATGACAGAAAATGATTATCTGAATCGCAAGATTCAATAAAAAAAACTTATGTAAGAAACCTCACCTAAATCTCACACTTAATCACAATTCCTAGCCCTGGATATCAGTTCTTCCATCGAGTTCCCTCATAATTGTTTTATAGGAATGTCACGTCCCTTTGATTCTTGCACCTGACTATGTCGAATGCTCACCAACTATATCATTACCTAGGTCAATAGTTATACCAAAACACATAGAGCATTCTATGATTAGATATATTTTTCTAGTAAATTATTTATATCAATAACACCCACACCAGTTATTGGGAGTTCCTAACAACCAAATGCATGCAATTGGCAGATTATTCTACTAATCATTGAAACAGAGTATACCTTTCTAATTCACACAGTTTTCCATGCTTCCATACCTCATTTCTATGATAAACAAACAATCCACATTAAGTATAAATTTAGTGCAAATAAATGAATTGCCAATACATTAAAAACTATGTAAAGCTAATATATCATGTACTTCATAATAATGAAGGATGAAACATTACCTAACATATATGTTTTTACACAATGGGGAATAAAAGAATATTTATTTGAATCCATTTTTTTAACATGATAAAAGCCAAGTTTGCATCTCTTTCAATCCTATAAATTATGGTAATGAGAACCAAATTCAATATTATTTGTACAACATATCACCATCGATAACCAAAAAGAGAACCAAATATAGGATGAAAACAGTGAAACTAAATTCAGTATCTAGTCTATGAACTTCTTTAGATTTTCTCCTCATATTGTCCTTAATTGGAAAGGTATTGTCTAAAATTCTTTACAGTAGTATCTAAATTCAGCAGCATATTGTCCAATATCAGTGCGTTGCTATAGAACTACTAATTATTTTTACCATTTGAGTATTTTTACAAGCCAACATGTTGCTTGGAAAACGCTAAAGCCATGAACCAATATGTTGGCTTATAAACATTATCGAATGGTAAAAATAGCAATGTGCATGGTGATAAAAAATACTCAACTTCCAGGCCACGGAATATGTTGTGCAGAAAAGGAAAATAAAAATTTCAATGTGCTTTGCAACCTATTTTATTTAATTTTTTTTGCTAACAATATAATTGTAACCTTTAATTTCTATGTTTTAACATCGTAGAATACATATATTATGCACTCATTTGTCTCCTTAATTTTTTTGATGCCCTACCATATTGACCTTAACATTAGCTAACATAGGAATAGCTCCTGTGGACTAGGATTCAAGAATGAAAATCTCACTTCTTGTTGCTAGGGGAATTGACCACATCCATTCCGAGGCCGGTACTAAATTCACCAGTGGAAACATCAAGTTATCCAAAAACCAATATAAAAACCAATTATAAAAACTCAGTAAAGACCTTGACTGAAATCTATGAGAATTGAAGAGTGTGAGAACTGTACAATTTTGCCTCTCTTAAAGCTTGCATCCATCAGTGAACATGACATTTTGTCTATATTCTGCAATACAAAACCAATTTAAAAACCAATTATAAGTAACACGGATGTTAATTATCTGCAATTTACATTTATAGCTTATGATAACAAAACCCATAAATGTTAATTTCAAATAAAAAAATAGGTGACTATAATGGAACTATAAACAAATAAAGATGCAATTACATGTATAAAGGAAGAACTTTATCCAACAGTAAATATGCATTAATAATACCACATTCAAAATAGATGAAGACTAATTAAAAAGATTAAAAATTAAGAAATAATAAATAATAGACAAAATCCAATTTGAATAAAAAAACAAATAAACATAGAGAGAGGTAGTACATAGGTAGCAAAAGGGATGGCCAAAATCAACAACCTGAATGCAACTTTCTCCAAGCCAGTGAACAACTAAGACAAATCTGGATTTTAAATCATAGCCAGTTAATAACCAAGGCAAATCCCATTCTCTGCAATATATAAACCTATGAAGTATTGGAGAACCTATAACAATAACCATAAATTAGCTTGACATAATATTAGTTTATTTAATTAAATCTTTACAAACCAAGAGTCGGTAACAACAAAAAATGCATACTCACAATATCAGTTTCCAAATAAATTCTCAAATAATCTATTTGTATCAACAATATCACAACATGTACGATTCGGGAAATCGAAAATCAGAAATTTTTAACCCAAACCCCAAAAAGCATATCTGATGTTTTTTATACATGAGAATTAAGAAGTGGGTTGCAACAAAAAATTAGCAAGGAAAAAATAGCAATGAAATTTTGATTACTGAGAGAAAGAAAGAGTGTGGAATCTATTGAGAAATACCAATGTAAGCTCCTTCTTTCCAACCATGCTTCATTAGCATCTCCAAAATACCCATTACGTGAAATCTCACATACACATATAGAGAGAAAGAGAGAGAGAGAGAGAGAGAGGTAAAAAAATGTTACTTGAATACCGATGTTAGAGGAGGTGATGGGTGTTGCGGTAGAAGAAGCGATCTCTACACCATCATGTCCTCCCGTGTTTGATATTCCAATTTCCCAACTTGGAGTTGTTACCACCGTATCAGCTATGTGATTCTCATGAGTGGTGATGAACCGTATCAATCATTTTGAGACTAAGATATTTTGAGGGAATCATGAGTTCGTAACCAGAGAGAGGGGGAAATGGGATTTTAGAGGAAAAAGGGGAGATGGGAAGTGCGCTCTTACCAAGGCAGGGAGATATTTGGAGAGAGGTGAAAATAGTGATTTGGGTGGGGGAATGAAATTGGTAAACAGATCATGGCCCTTAATTTTCTTCCGGAGAATCCCAACCGTTATTGTGCTTTGATATTTTTAGAATTCAAAAACCATTCCATCTAATTATATATATATACAGAAAGTCTCCTGTAAGGGCTCCTGATGGTGCAGATCCCGATACATACCATTTTTTTCAAATAGTAAAATAATAATTTTTTTGATGAAACTTAATGGATATGATCTCCACGATGAGGAGATCATCTCCAATTTTTTTCATCAAAAAATTCAATAAAAAAATCGTTGAGATGAGGCGACATATAAAAAAACGGTATAAACATGCATTTTCAACCGTTGAAATGTTGGGTCGGCGTCAACCGCATTATTGATTGAATTTTTGGATGAAACTTCATGGATACGATCTTCTCACTATCGAGATCATATCCATGAAATTTCATAAAAAATTCAATCAAAAAGTGGATGAGATGATCGCCAACATTTCAACGGTAAAAAATGCATATTTATACCATTTTTTTACTTATCACCTCATCTCATCGGTTTTTTTAATGAATTTTTTTATGAAAAAAATTGGAGATGATCTTCTCACTATTTTTTTTTTACTATTTTAAAAAAATGGTATGTACCGAGGTCTGCACCATAAGGAGTCCTTACAGGAGATGGCCTATATATATATATATATACACACACACATACGATGGATCCAAAACTCTTTTTTTTCGAAATTACCATATTTTTAAAGATTTGTACTAGCAGCATTCAATCCCCCCCACTACTCACCCCCCATTGTCGGAGCTTCAACGACCTTTATCAGAGTTACGATTTGGGGAGAGTAGGGGTGGCACAGGGTGCCACTAGCAGGGACCTTTGAAATTAAGAAAATATTGGATAAATGGGGTTTAAATCCATCGGAGCTCCGGTTTGGGGTGAGTAGGGTTCGCATTGGGTTATGTTTATATCTGTAATATTTTCACAAACAGTAATAGTTACTGTGTTAATATAAAACACTATAGATAGATAGATAGATAGATAGATAGATAGATAGATAGATAGATAGATAGATAGATAGATAGATAGATAGATAGATAGATAGATAGAGAGAGAGAGAGAGAGAGAGAGAGAGAGAGAGAGAGAGAGAGATTCTCTTAAACAGACTCCCTTAAAGAACGGATTAACGGACTTTTGTCCTTATTCGGCAGTGGTCCCCTAGTGGTCCCTAAGACATTTTGTTATTTTCTTTAGATGGTACCCCTCTTATCTTATATTAAATCCTTAATTTAAGACTATATATTTAAAAGATTTATAGTTTAGACCCAAATCGGTATCAAGACCTTAAGAGCTTTAGAAACTCACCAAATTCCGACCAAATCCTAATTATGGTATCAGAGTCATAAAACATTCCTTTTTTACTTAGTAAAAAGACTTTAATGCCCTTGGTATTTATCCCTCGCATTTACAAAGATATATTTGGAACCAACCCAGACTACCAACCTATACCCATAACTGATTTAGACTCAGAAGGTTGCTTAACCTCACACATAGACGGTAGTTCACACACTGAACACGTTCCAGCCAAACACGCAGATAGTAGATAAGTTACCGCCATTGCTATTAATAACATAATAGACCAAAATAGGTGTATACTCCTTATTTTAAGACAATTAATAAAAGACACTCAAATCCTATAAATAGAGATAAAAACATCTCTAACAGACTACTAGAAATAGATAGCCGTATCCCAATAGACCTTGTAGAAGTACTATAAGAAATAAATATTAAGACTAATCATATAGAACACTTAACAAAGATATTTTAGAAATTAAAACTTTGACAAATAATCAAGACAGTGAGTTAATTAAACTCACCAAAGAACAAGCTAAACTTATTCATAGGTTAGACAATTATTTACCCAATGGAAATAGTTAGATCAGAATGGAATGAGGTTATAGGAAACCTCTCCATTCAGACCTTAGCATATTTTTATCAAAGAATGTTAGAAAAGATAAATGAGGAAAGATTTTATTACCAGATAAATGAAAATGAGATTGCCAACACTGTTAAAGCAACTACACTTATATTAGAAAGATTAAATTTAATTTCTACATCTATAGCAGCTACCCAGGACTATAACATTAGCTTTGTAAAAGACTTACATTTAGATTTAAAAGCTAAGACAGAAGGATTAACCACCTTGTACACAGACTTTGTTAAATTACAACAAAATTTAGCAAATTATCTCAATAACATGGAAAGCCATAACATATCCAAAATGGATAGTATTATTATTGAACTTAGACTAGACATGTTCCAAGTAGAAGAAAAATACGAAGAAGTTATAAAGGGAATTAAGTTTATATATAATAAACCTTCCCAAGCCGAATTAGACTCTCCGTTTATTTTAACTCGTTTAGATAAAATTGAAAAAACTGTAGAAACCATAGAAGCTCGGATGGCACACGAATCTATGCATAAACAAGAAAAAGAAGATGAGGGAAAAAACTGTTAATAAGATCGCTAATTCTCTTGTTAATATTCTTGTTAAAAATAATGAAGATATGAACAATAATGCAAGAAAAGAGAATAAGGCATTTAATGAAGAAATCCTTAGGCAGCTAAAAAGACAAAAAGATTATTCAGACTCCTTAGAAATAATTAAACAAAGACTTGAACAAAAATTGGAAACAACCTGTAAATTTAGAGAATCTCTTTATGTAGGAACTAAGGAAGGAAATACCATAACTAGAAGAATCATAAATTTTGGATTAGATAAGACTAGTATGATAGTTAACTCTACCCCAAATATTGGACAGAGTAATTGTATGCTCCAAAGACTTAAGGATTCATCCTCCAATGTTAGAACATGGTGGAAGGAGAGAAATTTCATCAATCCTCTCCAATGGAAAGAATGGAGTGAAGTTGACTGGAAGATTGTTGAAGATTCCATTCATAATGGGAAACTTTCAGCCATTAGATACATAGACTTGTTTAAAGAAGGTGCCACTCATAAGACTCCTAATTATAACATGACTTACCATTGTAGGAATCATGTGTTAGATAAATCCAACACTGAGCTTCAAGTTTTTGATTCAGAATGACTTAAATCTAAAGGAACTGATAGGATGTTCCAATTCCTAACCTTTGGACTTTTTCAAGCAAGAATCCAAAGATTAAATAGACCTCAAAATAATATCAACATATTATGTTGTTTAGTAGATAAAAGATGGAGAGATTTTGAGAAAAGCCTTATCGGGATAACCCAATTAGAAATGTCAAATAACATAGGATACTTTAATGTCATTCCAACATTTATAGTAACCGTATATACAGCCAAACATTTTAAGTTAATCTTATATGCTAGTGGCTATGAAGACTATTTATCCCAGATGCTAATATAAATATAGAATTCCAAAGCTATGTGAAGTTCTCCCAATTTTCTTATGAAGGAATGCAATTGGAAATTCCTAGCGGTAGACTTAATGAAGAAATTTTAGTTAGAACCAATGTTTCAAACTACAATCATAATTACAGTATTAAGAATACTGGACCTATGAAAGAAAAAACCAAGATCCTTTGGCAATTGCCAGAATTTCAAGAAACTAAGACTATACAATATAAACTTTTGTTTATTAATCAAGACGATGTCACTGGAAATGTTAACCTCCAGTTTGGCCCTCCTAAGATTATCAATAAGAATATCCAGACTGAAAAAGTTAGATTTAGGAATATGGGAGAAGCCATAATCAATGATCCTTTAGAAGGAGAATATAGTAGTAAGACTAGTTATAGTTTACTAAGACAAGCCCCGGTAATTAGACCTTTAAGATCATTTGAAAAAAAAGACTTAATTAAAGAAAAAGCTAGGATCCAAAATATTGGACATGAACCCTCATAATTGGACATGAAGACATTTAAAGATCACCTTAAGAAAAGTCATTATGTTAGATTTCAAGAAAGAGAAAGATTTAATATGATAACTCAAGACCGTATATTAAAATTAAAATAATTTAAGAATACTAAAGAACTTCTTAGAAACCTTAGACTAATAGAAGAAGGAGAAGAAAGACTAATGTCAGCTACACAAGTAGAACCTAATAAGCAAGAGATGGGAAGTACTAGTAGGCTAAAAGATGCTCATAGACTTTTTAGTAAATCAATAGGAATAAACATTCCCATTTATTCAAATTTGTTGGTAAAGATTAAACCTGATTATATCAAAGACTTTTCAACTAGTGACAAGAGTTTTACTCCTGCTAAGACCATGGCAAGTTAAGCCATAAATCCAATTGGGATATACCTTAATTTAGACCACGTCTAAGATAGAAAGAAGGCTTTAGACGAATGGCGTAATCAGATGAATATGTGCATTGCATCTAATGAACAATGGGATGCAAGTTCATGTAAGCAGTACGCTGAGAAATCCATTAGAGGTATTGCAAAAGATTACTTAGATAGTTTAAGAAAGGCTACAGATGAAGACTCCTTAGCAAAGGTTGAGAAGATGAAAGAAAACTTAGAAGAAATATCAATTGAAGAATATATTCAATTGTTCACATCAGAATTCATTGGAGCTGGACATCTAGCTCAAATCAATGAACAAGGCCTAGCAAAAACTAAGTTAGCCCTCCTTAGCATTTGCAAATTAGATAAGATCAATGAATATAGCAATAATTATGAGCAGCTATATTACCAAATTAAAGAATTTGAAGAAACCTTAAAAGATGAATACTTTTTAAAGATACCTGTCATATGACAAATCTTAATTAATAAATATAGGAATTGGCCAGGAGTAGCTGGAGTTAAGAATAACTCCCTTGGTGAAAGAGTCAATTTCGCCAAAGACTATATCATATCTAAGAGACGTGATATAACTCAAGGAAAGTTAATAGAAGAGACTTTCAAACAGATCCCTCCAATCAAAGATATAAGAGACATCGCTCCAATACAATGGGGATGTGGAAGTGAATCTAAGAAATTTAAAAAGAAATTAGAATGGAAACATAGGAAGTTTAAGACTAGACCTTTAGGATTTCCGAAGAAATATAGATTTAGACCTTCTACTACCTTTAGAGAAAGGAACCCTGAGACTAAGAAAAATAGATTTAACCAAAGAATATATTTTAAGAAGAACACTAGTAAGTATAAGAAGGTTCCTAATTATAGAAAAGAAAAAGATGTAGCTCAATCTAAGACTGTCATCAAAGAATGTTGGACTTGCGGCAAAGAAGGACACTTTGCTAAAGACTGACCTAATAAGAAAGATAAAAAAAGTATTAAGATTATTAATACAATATTAGACTATGCACATCAAGAAGAATTAGATATCCTATATACAATAGAAATATCAGACATAGAAGATGATGACAATATTAGTATCTATAGAGCATATACAGATAGTGATTTAAAATATTATAATAGTGATACTGATGAGTATGAAGACTCTCAGGATACTTTAGATTTATATATGATGCAAGCTAATCAAGACGATTTAGATGATGAATATATAGACTTCGAAGAATCTTGGTATATATGTATATTAAGCCCCTTTTTAAAGAAAAAATGAAGAGTTAGTAATCCTGAGTTACTAACATATATACCTAAATGTTACTTTGATGAAAGACATTATTGCAAATTTGAAATGAAATATAGCAAGAAAGACTTTAGATTTGTAGAATGCTTTGAGACTATACAAACAAAATTATTTATGGTTTGTGTTATTTGTCAATTACACTACCATGAAAACTGTTGGAGAACTAGATTTAGAGCAATTTATACTAGCCATTATGACGCTCAAATTGACCTAGATATTAAAACATATTATCAAGATATTGACAGAAATATAGATAAAAGATTACAAGAAAATGAAGACTTAAAAGGAAAGAAAATGTCCTATGACTTAGAAGACAACTGCTCTGATAGTAGTACAGAAGACCTAACATCCTTAGATTTTATAAATAAACCCCATAAAGGAATATCTATTTTAGAAAAGAATTATTTAGGACTTTGTACTAAATCACAAATGCTTGTTTGGTAGAAATATTTATACAACATAAAGATTATCCTAAAAAACTTTCAACATTTATAGATACAGGATGCTTTCAGAGTATTTGTAAGGCTAATGCCTTTCGTGAAGATTATTTTCTAGACAGTAAGCAAGAGATCTATGGTAAGGTAGCTAATGGATATCCATCTACCTTATATTTCCAGACTATTCCTATTTATTTTAAATTAGGAAGTCAAACCAACAAAACCGTCAATCATCGGTTTTGGATAATGGATCCTCGTCCCAATTTCATAGGACACATTATTTTAGGAAAAGACTTTATTAGTAAATATCACACTTATACTCAGTATAATAATAAGATATTAATTACTGATAAAGAGGAATTTAATATTAAAGCCCCTCTAATAGATCACAGGACTGCCTTTGACCTTATGCAGGTCAAACCTAATTATAAACCCATAAAACATCAGAGTTCTTCAGCCGAGCAGGGTGGACCTAGACCTATAACCCAACAAGAAGCCCTAGAAATTACTAAACCCTTACAAAAAGAATGTAAGTGTCCAAACCAAAAGTGTTATAAGCAAATAGCGCTTATACAACAAGACATTCTAGATTAAGCCCAACACACCTTATTACAGGTTCAAGCTATATCCAAACAAAGAAAAATGGATATAGAGGTAGAAATAGAAAATATTAGGCAATTAACATAACCTACTTTAGGAGAAAATTCCATCGCTAAGTGGGATAAAGACCAAAGTTATTGTGAAATCATCCTTATTATCCCAGACGCCACTATTAATGGTGGAACCTATAAGAAAAGATATTCATAAGAAGACATGGAAGAATTTTAAAAAGACATAGATGAAATGCTTAAGTTAGGCATTATTAGAGAAAGCAAAAGTAGAAATAATAGCCGCGCCTTCTACGTTTAAAATGAATCTGAACAAAAAAGAGGAAAAAGATGGATGATCATATATTATAGACAACTAAATAAGATTTGTGAATTTGATTCTTATAAGATACAAGACAAGAACAATTTAATCAATTTGATTGAAGATATAATTATATTCAGTAAGTTTGATTGCAAATCAGGCTTCTGGCAAATTAAGATGCATCCAGACAGTATTACTTGGACAGCCTTTAGTGTGCCCCAAGGGATATACGAATGGCTAGTAATGCAATTTGGATATTTGAACGCTCCTCAAGTATTCCAAACAATAATGGATAATATATTTAGACTTTATTCAGAATTTTGTCTTGTTTATATAGATGACATTCTTATAGCCAGTAAGAGTGAGATAGAGCATGTAGACCATCTTAAAAAGATTATTTTAGAGTTAGACAAACATGGTATTGTTATTTCTGAAAGAAAAATTCAATTATTTCAGATTGAAATAGATTTTGTGGGAATGCATATAAATAAAGGAAAAATATCCTTAGCAGAACACATAACTAAAAAGATTATTGAATTTTCAGACCAACTTAAAGATAAAAAATAATTACAATCATTTTTAGGATTGCTTAATTGTGTTGCAGACTTTATTAAAGACATTGCTTAAAAAATACAAAGCTTAACTGCCAAATTAAAAGGAACATACAAAACTAATCCTTTTTATTGGATTAAAGATGATTTTGAAGTCATAAGACAAATTAAAGACGCAGTCGAGAATATTCCTTTACTTGAACTGCCTAATGCAGAAGATCAGTTTATAGTAGAAACAGATGCCTCTGATAAACAATGGGGAGCAGTATACTTTGCCATTGATCATCAGACAAAAAAGAAGAAACTTTGTAGATATAGTTCTGGAACCTTTACAGACCCAGAAACAAGATACACTGCCCATGAAAAAGAAGTTTTATCCATAGTAAGGGCAATAGAAAAATATATGCTTTTTCTTAGACCTAAACATTTTACTGTGTATACTGACTCTTCTTATGCAGTAAAATTCAGAGATTTAGACTTGTCCACATCAAGGACTAATAGACTTATTAGATGGCAACAATTTCTTAATGGTTATGACTTCTCTGTTATACATATTAAGGGAAGTAAAAATATCATTTCAAACATTATATCAAGAGAACCAATGTTTGCCAACAATAATATGATTTCATGTTTTATGTTGCAGACAGAGGACCTAGACAGTATGAGTTCCTCCAGAATAAATAGACTAAATAAAGAAGACGGTGCAGACTATCTTAGACGCGTAAGACCAAATGCTGGTATAACGCAAAGACTGACTCATATTCAAGACTCTTAAGAAAAACCAATCCTAGAGAACTTTGATGATATCTTAGTTCCTCCTGAAAAATCTAAACATGAGATTGTTGCTCAGAATAGACTCATTGGGAAGATGTATTTCCTCCAATACAGACCTGATCAAAGATATCCAGACTTGATCAAATTTAGATGAGAATTTTCAGATGATGAAAATACTCTTATAGATGCTATATGGTGGAATGTGAAGAATACACTACGGATAGAATTTAAACAGAATTTGGTAGCTATTGTCAAATTAATGAGAACTCAAAGACTTTCAGTCACCCAGCTTAGTGGTACTGCTATTCCTAGATCGCAGACTCATACTTATGCTCAGACTCTTGGAGAATCCTCCAAAACTCAGAAAAAGACTTTTAAGACTAAGATTATTATACCTTTTGGTCATAATAATCTTCCAATAGCAGAAGACTATCAGAAAGACGCTAATAGAATTATTGAACATTTCAATATGTTATTATCTGAGACTAATGGAGATGACTTAATGATGAGAGGTTTCTTCAAAGATGTTCCAAAAATTTATCTTTCGAAAAAAATAGAGATATCTCAGATAACCTTAGCAGACTATGGGTTCATCGGACTCATCTAAATGGAGACTATAGAAGACTCTATTGTTCTTAGAAAAATAGTCCATGAGTATGTTAAGAAGGTAGAAGATTTCCTTCCTCTATTTGCTAGAATCTATCAGATTGCTCCAAGTTCCTGTAGAGGAATGAGAGTTGAAGGATTTAAACTTGTTAGATTTTCCAATTATATATTTGAAGACATTGAGATTCTATCTGAAGACGAGACTAAATATTTGATTATTGATAAGTCCAAACTCCAGATTGCCCAAGCTATGGAGACAATAGAAATAATGGAATTATAACAGGCGAAGACAGATGGTATACTGCTTACCATAAAGAAGACCTAATAATCCAAGCTGATGAGCCCTTTAATGGAAGGCTCAAGAAAGAAGCAAAAGAAATGGTAGAGATAGCTTTGCCAGCTAGCCTTAGAATTGTGGGCCTCATTGATGAATTTTTCAACAATAATGCTCTCCCAGGCAAGGACATGACAAAAGAAGACATATATACAACAAAGAAGGGCCCCTCCATAGTGGAATAATTACTGAGGACTGAAGACTCAATTGTTTAGACTCTGCTTTCCATTAAGCAAAAGATTCCTACCCCACGTAGGCCACCAGACTAAAAAGAAGACGAAGACGTTGGCTGATTGGTTCTCTTGTATTATCACAAGACGACAGACTTACGGGCCATCAGACGGTCCCATTTAGATAAAGACCTGCCACAAGAAGACGAATTACTTTATGAAGAGATAAAGCTATAGACTTTAAATATTTGTATTTTTTTCTTCAACCGGTTAGCTTTTAGCCTCCGGTAGTAAGTCATATGTATGATCCCTTGTACTACAAAAGGAACGTGAGAATTGTATTGAAGGGTATGAGTTGTAAGACTTCCAGTATCAGATATTAGAGAAAGAGTGTAAGCTTAAAGAGTAATATGTACATGAGTGAGTAAATCTCTCATAGTTAGGGGAAAGGGGAGAGTTGTATTTACTTACTTATGCAATAAAAGTATTTTCTTTTTCCATAAATCTCTTATGTTAAGTTGTTATTATTTTCCAAATTGTCTCTAACTTTTTGTTCATAGAGACCAATTATGTGGAACCTCTGGTGTAGCACA
Source organism: Sambucus nigra (assembly GCA_949130495.1). Classification (NCBI taxonomy): domain Eukaryota; kingdom Viridiplantae; phylum Streptophyta; class Magnoliopsida; order Dipsacales; family Adoxaceae; genus Sambucus; species Sambucus nigra. The sequence goes on from OX422219.1 coordinate 428,393,425, forward strand.
CAAGGTATTATACTGTTGAACCGCCGTCAGGTGCCGATTTGCCATGAGCCGTTAGCCAGGTGGGCGTTAGGCGTGAAGACATATGGGTAGGAAACGGGTAAAACGCCAAAATAATGGATTAAGGTGCGACACATAAAAAAAGAATTGTAGAGGTCGAGACCGGAGAAGAATAGTAACAAAGCTGAATAGACAAAGGAAAGAAGATAAAGATATTACAGACCAGAAGGAAGGTATAAACTTGAACCAAACCTCTAGCTATTTTACATATTATTATTATAATCCAAAGAAATTTGCACGAGCCTACAAATCACTTCAGACTTTTTAGCATTTGTTAACCAAACAAATCCAGACTTAACAAGAGAAATCCAAGATTGGACTCTTACAGACCCTAAAAATAAAGATCTTATAGAATCTGCTTTAATATACTCGGGTGATACTTTCAAATATATAGACCAGGTTATTGAGTGGTTAGTAAGAGAAGTACCTAGAATAAAAATAGTTAGAACAGGGATCCGTGATCTATTTAGACAAAAATTAAGAACTGGAGATTTTGAAAAAGAACTGTCAAGACCTGAAAAATATCAAGAATATACTAGAATACTTGAAGACAGTATAGACGTATTAAAATTTATTAAATAAAAAAGATTAGCAGAAACCAAAGCTATTTTAATTAGAGCCGGAGGAATCCGTCATCTCCTTAAAAACGTAGAAACAGCTACCCCTAGAACATATCGTAGATTTTTGTCATTCTATGGTGATAATAATTTAGACGAATTTATAAATAACTATATAATTGATATAGTTAATTAGATATATAAAGAAACTAGACTGATAAAACCACAATACCGTATGAGGTATTTAAGACTAGAATATTTTCCATCAAAACCTCTTGCAATTTCCAGACTCCCTGAGGAAAATATTTACATAGATAATCCCCAATATTCATAATTTCAGTACGATAGTGACGAAAGAAGTCGAAGAAGTAGCAGCTCTAAAACTTCTCTTAGACTCCTAGATTAATTTAGACGTTAAAAATAAGCTTAAGACTCTAGAAATTATTGGGGTAGAAATTTATATTCCTATAACGTTAAGAAAAAGACAAAGACATAAAAAGACAAAGCGGTATCCAAAAGGTGGTCCAAAAGATAAAAGCGGTCCCAAACCGTGTGGACGATATTAAGCCCGTTAAATTAGCCCGTCGGAGAGCCTAGCCGAATATATATATATATATATTGTAACACCCCGCCCGACCGGGGAGAGCGAACGGAGTGCTAATGTGATAAAATAAATCCAAATCCACAAGTGACAAGGTATAAAGCATCTAAGTCCCACAACAACAAAAGAGGAAACCACTAATCTCAAATCTCTTCAAATAAATACAATAAATCTCTCGAATTAAATACAACATCTAACTCGAAATAAAATAAATCACAATGCTCTATACATCAAAATAGTACAAATCTTTCCCAAAAAATCCTCGCTAAAATCAATCTCCATAGCGCCCCAAAATCCGCGCTAACCTGCCACTAAAAAAAAATATGGGGAAGTACACAATACGACAGGAATTATGCTCAACAAATACAGATTATAAACGAATAAAACGTAACAACACGACTACGAATATTCAAATCAAAATGCAAATCTCAAAGCATTTATCAATATAATTTCTCAACAACACTTTAACCGGGTCACCAGGCCTCACCACATCCGTATATGCTTTATCAATCCATAGCTCGGGAAACAGGAATTTTGGCGGGTTCCCAACATCCGTGCCATATTAAAATCTCATGACAACGTGCTCAACAACAATATAATGATACCACATGAATCAAAATAATTTCAACAATTATTTTCCAGATTTCAATGAATTTAACAATTCAAATATGAGTTCAATTAATAAGAAATCAAAGAGAATGACACTCGCGAGATTTAAGGAGCATATTGTGTAAAACCCCATACCTCAAACCATGATGAGAAAACAATGATCACATCCTCAAGATCAACACAAAAGATCTACAAAATCTCCTCCAAGAATATCCAACAAAATAGCCCCAAGAACACCTCTAATCTAAGGTTGGAACTCACAAATCTCAAGGGCCAATGTGTATAGAAAAAGAAGAGGAATACAAAATATATTTGCTGCCAAAAGTATGTTAAAGGCTTGCCCCCGACTTCCTTTTATAATGCAAAGAAATGAAGAGGTGGAATCCAAAAGACTCCTTTAAATAAGGCAAATATATGAAGAGTTGGAAGTCAAAACAACTCTTGAAAATTACTTAATGTTCACCGACTTAGAATTCCAAGAGTTAAAAACATTTAAAAATCATTTTAAAATCCGTTTTAACTTCATTTTCGAAACCGCTTGAAATTCTCGCCTTTAAAAATAATAACCAACATATTTGAGCAATAAAAATAATTTTATCAAAAACTTTATTTTCCTCCATTTTCCTAAAATTAATTAAAATAGCGCAAAATTACGCGGGTTGTTACACTTCCCCACTAACAATGGAATTTCGCCCTCGAAATTCGCCGAATGCCTAACTCTAAAAAATCAGGCCAACAATCTCCAAAAATAATTTCGTCTTCAAAAATAATTCCTCACCTCTAATCTCGAAACTTATCACGAATATCACCTAAAATTTTCTATCAACAAAAATTGCTAACCACGCAATGAACCCAAAACCCAAGCCCCGAGGGTTGCCGTATACCTAAGCTCTGATACCAATTGTAACACCCCGCCCGACCGGGGAGAGCGAACGGAGTGCTAATGTGATAAAATAAATCTAAATCCACAAGTGACAAGGTATAGAGCATCTAAGTCCCACAACAACAAAAGAGGAAACCACTAATCTCAAATCTCTTCAAATAAATACAACAAATCTCTCGAATTAAATACAACATCTAACTCAAAATAAAATAAATCCCAATGCTCTATACATCAAAATAGTACAAATATTTCCCAAAAAATCCTCACTAAAATCAATCTCCATAGCGCCCCAAAATCCGCGCTAACCTGCCACTAAAAGAAAATATGGGGAAGTACACAATACGACAGGAATTATGCTCAACAAATACAGATTATAAACGAATAAAACGTAACAACACGACTACGAATATTCAAATCAAAATGCAAATCTCAAAGCATTTATCAATATAATTTCTCAACAACACTTTAATCGAGTCACCAGGCCTCACCACATCCGTATATGCTTTATCAAGCCATAGCCCGGGAAACAGAAATTTTGGCGGGTTCCCAACATCCGTGCCATATTAAAATCTCATGACAACGTGCTCAACAACAATATAATGATACCACATGAATCAAAATAATTTCAACAATTATTTTCCAGATTTCAATGAATTTAACAATTCAAATATGAGTTCAATTAATAAGAAATCAAAGAGAATGACACTCGCGAGATTTAAGGAGCATATTGTGTAAAACCCCATACCTCAAACCATGATGAGAAAACAATGATCACATCCTCAAGATCAACACAAAAGATCTACAAAATCTCCTCCAAGAATATCCAACAAAATAGCCCCAAGAACACCTCTAATCTAAGGTTGGAACTCACAAATCTCAAGGGTTAATGTGTATATAAAAAGAAGAGGAATATAAAATATATTTGCTGCCAAAATTTGTGCCAAAAGTATGTTAAAAGGCTTGCCCACGACTTCCTTTTATAATGCAAAGAAATGAAGAGGTGGAATCCAAAAGACTCCTTTAAATAAGGCAAATATATGAAAAGTAGGAAGTCAAAACAACTCTTGAAAATTACTTAATGTTCACCGACTTAGAATTCCAAGAGTTAAAAACATTTAAAAATCATTTTAAAATCCGTTTTAACTTCATTTTCGAAACAGCTTGAAATTCTCGCCTTTAAAAATAATAACCAACATATTTGAGCAATAAAAATAATTTTATCAAAAACTTTATTTTTCTCCATTTTCCTAAAATTAATTAAAATAACCCAAAATTACGCGGGTTGTTACATATATATATACGGTGGATCCAAATCTCTTTTTTTCGATATTACCTTATTTTTAACGGTCCGCACTGGCGACATCCAAATCCCCCCCACCACCCACCCCCATTGTTGGAGCTCCAACAACCTTCACCAGAGCGCTAATTTGGGGTGGCATGGGGTGCGGCTAGCGCAAACCTCAGAAAATAAGAGAATATTTGATAAATGGTGTTTGGATCCATCGGAGCTTCGGTTTGGGGTGACTAGGGGTAGCATTAGATTAGGTTTATATCTGTAACACTTTCATAAATAGTAACATTTATTGTATTAATATGACACAATATATATATATATACGGTGGATCAAAAACTTTTTTTTCGAAATTATCATATTTTTAAAGGTTCGCGCTAGTGTCATTCAATCCTCACTACCACCCATCCCCATTGTCAAATCTTCAACGACCTTCATCAGAGCTACGATTTGGTGTGGGTAGGGGTGGCATAGGGTGCCGCTGATGTGGACCTTTAAAATTAAGAGAATATTAGATAAATGGGGTTTGGATCCACCAGAGCTTCGGGTTAGGGTGAGTACGGGTGACATAGGGTGCTGCTGGCGAAGACCTTTGAAAAACATATATATATATATATATTGTGTTATATTACCACAGTAAATGTTACTATTTGTGAAAATGTTACAGATATAAACTTAACCCAATGCTACCCCTACTCACCCCAAACAGGAGCCTCGGTGGATCCAAACTCCATTAATCCAATATTCTCTTATTTTCTAAGTTTCGCGCCAGTGGCTCCCCATGCCACCCCAAATTAGAGCTCTGATGAAGGTTGTTGGAGCTCCGAAAATGGGGGTGGGTGGTGGTGGAGATTGGACACCGCTAACGCGGACCGTTAAAAATAAGGTAATATCGAAAAAAAAGGGTTTGGATCCACCGTATATATATATATATATATATATATATATATATATAGAGAGAGAGAGAGAGAGAGAGAGACTGGCTAGTTTACGAACCGCTACCGTCCAAGAATTATCTAGGGAGCGTTTTGTCTTTTTAGGACCACTTTTTGGGACCGCAATGTCTTTTAACTTCGTCTAAGTTTTAAGAAATATAAATTTTCACCCCAATGATTTCTAAGGTCTTTTAAGCTTGTTTTAACGCTTAATTAATTTGGAAGTCTAAGTGTAGAAGTTTCAGGGCTACTGCTACTTCTTAGGCTTCTTCCGTCACTATCGTATTGGAGTTCTGAATAGCGAGGATTATCTATATAAATAGTTTCTTCAGGGAGTCTAGAAATTAGAAGAGGTTTTGATGGAAAATATTCTAGTCTTAAATACCTTATACGGTATCGTGGGTTTATCAATCTAGTTTCTTTATATATTTTATTAATAATATCAATTATATCGTTATCTATAAATTTGTCTAAATTATTATCACCATAAGATGACAAAAAATCTACGGTATGTTCTAGGGGAAGCTGTTTCTACGTTTTTAATGAGAGGGCGGATTCCTCCGGCTCTAATTAAAATAGCTTTTATTTCAGCTAATCTTTTTCGTCAAATAAATTTTAATACGTTCATCTATCTTCAAGTATCCTAGTATATTCTTGATATTTTTTAGGTCTTGACAGTTCTTCTGCAAAATCTTCAGTTCTTAATTTTTGTCTAAAGATATCTCTGATCCCAGTTCTAATTATTTATATTCCAGGTACTTCTCATGCTAACCACTCAAGAACCTGGTCTATATATTTGAAAGTACCACCTGTGTATGTTAAAGCAGTTTCTATAAGTTCTTTATCTTTAGTGTTTGTAAGAGTCCAATCTTGAATTTTTCTAGTTAAGTCTAAATTTGTTTGATTAACAAATTCTATAAAATCTTTAGTGATTTGTAGGCTCATACAAGATTTTTTTTAAAGTAATAATATGTAGAAATAGTTAAGGGTTTGGTTCGAGTTATACCTTCCTTCTGGTCTGTAATATTTTTATCTTCATTCCTTCTTCTTTTCAGCCTTGCTACTATTCTTCTCTGATCTCGGCCTCCTACAACTCCCTCTTTATATGTCGCACCTCAATTCACTATTTTGGCGTTAAACCCGTTTCCTGCGTGTACGCCTTCACGCCTAACGCCCACCTGGCTAACGGCTCACAAGTAATCGGCACCTGACAGTAATTCACCAGTATAGCACCTTGTGTGCTACACCAGAATATAAGAGATTTCTGGGAAAAAAAAATAACAACTCAACATAAGAGATTTCTGGAAAAAAAAAATACTTTTATTGCATTGCATAAGTAAATACAACTCTCCCCTTTCCCCTAACTATTAGAGGTTCACTCACTCATGTATATATTACTTACTACAAGTTTACACTCTCTAAAAAACACTGGAAGTCTAACAAATGATCAATCTCTAACCTCTGATGTCTTAAAACTCAACTGGATGCTCCCTTTTATAGCTCAAGGGTACTACAAATGACTGGTAACCGGTTGCCAAAAGAATTTCGATGGAATGATATAAATTATTAAAGCAACTTTGTATTTAGAATCTTATTAGTTGGGTCTTCAGGCTTTTAACGTCTTCCGATGATTGAGGACCCTTTTTCTTTTTGAAAATAAAGGCCATCTGATGGGGCGTGCCAAGTATTCATCATGAGTCTTGTCTTCTTTGTAATAATGCAAGAGCATCAAACAACCAAAGTCTTCGTCTTTTTTTCAGTTTGGTGGCCCTTGTGGGGAAAGTATCTTTTTACTTTATAGAAAGTAGAGTCTAAGCAAATGAGTCTTCCATCTTCAATAATTCTTCCACTACTGAGGGGCCTTTTGTTGTATCTGTGTCTTCTTCTGCCTTGTCTTAGCCTGGGAAGGCATTATTAAAAAATTCATCAATGAGGCCCACAATTCTAAGGCTAGCTGGCAAATCTATCTCTACCAATTCTTTGGCTTCTTTCTTGATCCTTCCATTGAATGGATCATCGACTTAAATTATTAGGTCTTCTTTGTGGTAGGCAGTGTACCAAATGTCTTCTCCTGTCAATAACTCCATGATTTCAATTGTCTCCATGGCTTGGGCAATTTGGATCTTGGACTTATAAATAAATAAATCTTTAGTCTCATCGTCTGATAAAATCTCAATGTCTTCAAATATATAATTGGAAAATCTAATAAGTCTAAATCCTTCAACTCTCATTCCTCTACAGGAACTTGGAGCGATCTGATAGATTCTAGCAAATAAAGGAAGAAAATCTTCTACCTTCTTAACATACTCATGGACTATTTTTCTAAGAGCAACAAAGTCTTCTATGGTCTCAATTTGGATGAGTCCAAAGAACCCATAGTTTGCTAAGGTTATCTGCGCAATTTCTGCTTTCCCAGCAAGATAAATCTTTGGAACGTCTTTAAAGAAACCTTTCATTATTAAGGCATCTCCATTAGTCTCAGATAATAACATATTGAAATGTTCAAAAATGCTATTAGATTCTTTCTTATAGTCTTCTGTTAATGGAAGATTATTATGATCAAATGGTATAATAATCTTAGTCTTAAAAGTCTTTTTTTGATAACGAAAATTATCAGTGGGTTTAGCTTTGGAGGATTCTCCAAGAGTCTGAGAATAGGTTTGAGTCTATGGTCTAGGTATAGCAGTACCAATGTGTTGGGTAACTACAAGTCTTCGAGTCCTCATTAATCTGACAATGGCTACCAAATTTTGTTTGAACTCTATCCATAGTCTATTCTTCACATTCCACCATATGGCGTCTATAAGAGTATTTTTGTCATCTGAAAATTCTCGTCTAAATTTGATCAAGTCTGGGTATCTTTGATCGGGTCTATATTGGGGAAAATACATCTTCCCAATGAGTCTATTGTGAGCAATAATCTCTTGTCTAGATTTTCCTGGAGGAACCAAGATATCATCAAAGTTCTCTAGGATTGGTCTTTTTTTGGGAGTCTTGAATATGAGTCTGTATTTTCATTATACCAGCATTTGGTCTTACGCATCTAAGATAGTCTGCAATATCTTCTCTGTTCAGTCTATTCATTCCAAAGGAACTCATGTTGTCTAGGTCTTCTATTTGCAACATAAAACATGAAATTATATTAGTGTTAGCAAACATTGGTTCTCTTGATATGATGTATGGAATGGTATTTTTACTTCCCTTAATATGTATAACAGAGAAGTCATAACCATTAAGCAATTATTGCCATCTAATAAGTCTATTAGTCCTTGATTCGGATAAGTCTAAGTCTCTGAATTTTACTGAATAAGAAGAGTTAGTATAAACAGTAAAATGTTTAGGTCTAAGAAAAAGCATATATTTTTCTACTGCCCTTATTATGGATAAAACTTCTTTTTCATGGGCAGTGTATCTAGTTTTTGAGTCTGTAAAGGTTCCAAAACTATGTCTACAAAGTTGCTTCTTTTTGTCTGATGATCAATGGCAAAGTATACTGCTCCCCATTATTTATCAGAGGCATATGTTTCTACTATAAATTGGTCTTCTGCAGTAGACAGTTCAAGTAAAGGAATATTCTTAACTTCATCTTTAATTTGTCTTATGACTTAAAAATCATCTTTGGTCCAATAAAAAGGATTAGTCTTATCTGTCCCTTTTAATTTGGATGTTAAGCTTTGTCTTTTTTAAGCAAGGTCTTTAATAAAGTCTGCAGCACAATTGAGCAATCCTAAAAATAATTGTAATTATTTTCTATCTTTGAGTTGATCTGGAAACTCAAGAATCTTCTTAGTTACGTATTCTGCGAAGGATAATTTTCCTTTATTAATATGCATTCCTACAAAGTCTATCTCAGTCTGAAATAATTACATTTTCCTTTTGAAAATAACAATGTGACACCCCGACTAATTAAACACCGGGTAGCTACTCCTTTATAAAATTAATTCAAAATGCCAAGTTGGCTCAGTTAATAGCATCACTGTCGAAAACATTTTATTATATCTAACCACCTAGTATTTAAAAAGCAAGTTGCCAAATTTTAATTTAAGTCTGATTAACATGCAACAAGTGTAATGAAGAAATAAATAACACCATTCACCATACTGAAGTAAAACAAATAACCAACACAATAGAGTAAATAAAGTCTGGAGGAAACCCCTCACTACAATCCCATAACTGAAATAAATAAACTGAAACAATAATAAAACGTGCTAAAGTCTGAAAACTGAAGTATAAAAGATGTCTCTAAATAGAAATGGGCAACATGCCCTACAATGGATAGATAGTGACTCTGGAATCCAAAAGATAGAAGCGTCTACATGCAAATCCCTGTATCTTCCACAAGCAGCTACAGCTCGTCACCTGAATGAGTATCCTATGCTTGGTGTCCTTGTGGCTGGGCACCTAAAATGGTTTTACAAAGAAAAAGAGATTTGAAAAGCAAACGGGTCAGAGCCCGAATGTGGAGTTATATTTTAAAAACCTGCAAGTGCTTTAAAAACATTTAAAACATTAAATGCAAAGTACATGTTAGGACGTACACTCGCATGATATTCTCACCTCTCGTCTAACTGTGCACTCCTAACGTAAGTACCCATCTATAACTACCCTTTCCACTAGCTAAGTGACAACGTAACTAGCTAGACTACCAAAGGTTCTACCCATAATACTTGGTTCCCTTATCATATAACGCTCTTAATCAAATAGGGTTTAGTTTAACTCAGATACTCAATATACACTATATATATTACTATTAGTCAACTCACTATATAACTCAAAACAACACCGTAATATATTTACAACATTAACATGAGGATTCCCATTAATATAATGTATATTATTCATCTCATAAATATACAATACAAGCACCCCGCAATTTAAGCTGTAGTGCACACATACTCTGCTATCCATCCCGGTACATCACGTACATAAGGATCACATATTCCGAATCTCTCAGGAATAGTTCAGATAACACAAATCACAAATAGTGGAGGCGAACACAGTCACCATCACATGGGTCACGCACATACCTACGCTCCCATGGTCAGCGGACTTATTAATATCACAATAAGTCTTTCTATGACCTATGTTCATCAAGGTACCAGTCTATATCCCCCCCGTAGGCACACAAGGATTAGAGGGTCCTAAGCGAACGAAACCTCCCGTGATAGCAAGTATGGTAGGTATGTCATACATACAATCCATATATCAATACTAAGTAAACACACATCTTAGTAATACCGTATTATATTCGTAGTACATTTTGCACTCTCGTACTAATTATAATTATCACAACTTATTTTATTCCGGTTCATAATTATACGTGCCATAATTTATCCTCACATCGTAGAAGACACTCACGTCTCAACCCAAACGGTTCATTGAATATAACTCTAGTGTATGATTTACTCAACTCAATAACCCAAAAGTCCCAAATCAATCACTATATCATCAAAGGAATACTAACTCTACCCTTGAACCAGTTCCCGGGACTTCAAAAGTCAAAACAGTCCAAAAAGGACCAAACTGTCAACTCGTTAGAAGTCTCGTTCGAACGAGGCTTCGAACGAGTTTGGACTGTCAGGTCGTTAGAAGTCTCGTTCGAACGAGGCTGTTCGAACGAGATCCCAGTTCGTTCGAACGAACTGACCCTTCTAACGATATCTCGTTCGAACGAGATATCGAACGAAATCCCCACTCGTTAGTAGCGACTGGTCAACTCGTTAGAAGCTCGTTCGAACGAGTTCGTTCGAACGACCTGGGGGCTGCTTCTAACGAGAGGCCAGTTTCGGCCCAGAATTTCCCAAAAATCATTTTTCCTCATTTTTACTCCTCAAATCACCTCTAAAATTTATCCCAACGATTGTTTTAAAGTCTTTAAACAATTCTAAACATAGTATAACCACATCCTATCACGTTTGTATGGATTTACTCACCCAAATCATCAATCAATTTACAATTACATAAACTTTTCCCCAATTCATTAATGAACATGGAACCTAAAATTTGGAACCTTCAATTCATCAAATAAAATCCGTTTTTCTTTCACCCAAATCATGTATTAACATCAGATTAATCATTTACCTATCCTTCTACATGCAATCCTTCTCAAATTCCTCAAGTTTTATCATCTAGACTACATGGGTTTTCATATTTCATCAAGAACAACCATAAATTTGAATTTTCTAACATGGAAAAGACATTCTCAGTAATTAAATGGAAATAAAGTCACTTGCCTTGGTTTGATTTCTGAATTTGGTGTGGATTTGGTGTAGAATTTCCGCAGAATTCCTCTCTCTCTCTCCTTCTCCAAGCTTTCTTCGCTAAAAAGCTATGGTGGCTAGGGTTTGCTTTGGCGAACTTATGAAAACCTAATTTAATAAACCTCCGTAGCTTGTTGGGTTAATAAGGGTTGGTTGGGTCAAATCCTTATCAGATTACAACTCTCAATTTTCGTCACTTTTAATTACCCAAAAATACCAAATTACTAAAATACCCTTTATGGTGCCGGAATGGCCTAAAAATACCCCGGGACCCAAACTATACCCCCGGCTAGTGTTTTCTGACTATCTCGACCCTTCCGGACGCGTCGGCGCACTCAAAACGACCATACGGATTATAGATTTTAAATTCACTTTTAATATCAAAATATTATACCGTGATGCGGCGGTCCCACGCGTCTCAACAAAATTTCTAAAATGCCGTATGTAAATCCCACGACAAATTTTATAATACCAAGTTCATATATAATCATATATGCACCTAATCAAATACCAATTCGCATCCCATTAGTATTTATAACCCGGATTAATTTCCAATTAATACACATTTAATTAATTAATCCCAAAAATAAATATAGCCAAAAGTACGGTGTATTACATACTTCCCCCCTAATAACTGAATTTCGTCCCGAAATTCGAAACTAGAAAGTACCTGCTAAAAATAGCTCTGGATAACGTTCGCGCATCTCATCCTCGCGCTCCCATGTGGACTCCTCGACATTGTGATGTCGCCACTGAACACGCAGTAACGGGACTATCTTTGACCGCAGTTTCCTCTCGCTTCGGTCCAAAATAGCAATTGGCCCCTCCTCGTAGGAGCTATCCGGCTGGAGATCGATGTCCTCCACAGCAATGTGAGGATGAGCCAAATTATCTCTAAGGTATTTCCTTAGCGAGGAAATATGGAACACGTCGTGAATCCGATGCAAGTGCTCCGGTAGTCCAAGTCTATACGCGACGGGTCCGATCCGCTCAATAATAGGAAACGGCCCCACATATCTCGGTGCCAACTTCCCCTTCTTCCCGAATCGCATAATCCCCTTCATCGGAGATACCCAGAGCAGAACCTGGTCCCCCACTTGGAACTCCCTGAAAAACCTCTTTGCATCAGCATAACTCTTCTGCCTGTCTTGAGCTACCCGAATGCGACTCCGAATCAACTCAATCCTTGCCGAAGTATCCTGAATCACTTCCGGCCCAAGTAGTTTGTTGTCCCCCACTTCCAACCAACATGCTGGGGAACGACAAGGCCTACCATACAATGCCTCAAACGGAGCCATGCCAATCGTGAACTGATAGGAGTTGTTGTAAGCAAACTCCACCAGTGGAAGGTACTGCTCCCATCCACCCCCGAAGTCAATAATGCACATGCGTAGCATGTCCTCCAACATCTGGTTGGTGCGCTCTGTCTGCCCATCGGTCTGCGGGTGATAAGCCGTACTCAACCGTAATTCCGTGCCCATGGCCTCCTGGAAACTCTCCCAAAACCTCGAAACAAATATCTTGTCTCTGTCAGACACGATATTCAGGGGCACACCGTGAAGTCTCACAATCTCTGAGATGAAGAGCTGGGCATACTGTCCCGTAGTGTAGTCAGTCCTTACGGGTAAGAAGTGAGCGACCTTGGACAACCTGTCCACAATTACCCAAACAGAGTCGTGACCCCTCTGCGACGTAGGCAACCCCGTGACGAAATCCATGGATATGCTCTCCCACATCCACACCGGAACCTCCAACGGCTGTAGCAATCATGTTGGTCTCTGATGATCCACTTTTACAAGCTGACAAGTGGCGCATTTCGAGACAAACTCAGCGATATCTCTCTTCATATCGCTCCACCAATACTGCCGTCTCATGTCTTGGTACATTTTTTCCCCTCCGGGATGTACCGTGAGCCGTGCGACTCTGCCATCACATCGTGCCGCAATTCTTCCCCTTCTGGAACTACCAATCTCCCATTGAAGCGCAATCCCCCGTCTGAGCTAACGGTATAGGACTCGGCTCCCTCTGCTAGCAACCGAACTATCTGCTCCTGACATAACGTGTCATTAGCTTGTGCCCGTACTACCTTTGTGACAATCTGCGGGGTAACGGTCATCACAGACATGAAAGATCGGGCCACTGCATCCTGGTGTCCCAATTCCTTCCACTTAGCTTTCCACCCCTCTGCCACCTCATCTGCTGGCCTGCGGCTCAACGCGTCTGCTACCACGTTAGCCTTACCCGGGTGGTACTGGATGTCGAACTGGTAGTCCTTCACAAATTCAAGCCACCTACGCTGCCGCATATTCAGTTCCTTCTGCGTGAACAGATACTGTAGTGACTTGTGGTCCGTGAACAGCTGAAACTTCTCCCCCAAAAGATAGTGCCTCCAAATCCGTAAGGCAAATACTACTGCCGCCAACTCCAAATCATGCGTGGGGTAATTCTTCTCATGAGGCTTAAGCTTACGGGAAGCATAAGCTATGGCATGTCTCTCCTGCTGCAACACACCTCCCAGTCCTTGCAAAGACGCATCGGTGTAAACCAAATACTCAACTCCCGGTCTCGGCAACGCTAACACAGGTGCTGAGGTCAATTTGTCCTTTAACTCATCGAATGCCAACTGACAGGCATCACTCCAGATATATGGCACACCCTTACGAGTAAGATGTGTCAAAGGACCTGCTATCTCTGAGAAACCCCGAATAAACCTCCTGTAGTATCCTGCTAGACCCAAGAAACTACGAATCTCTGTTGGTGTCGTGGGCTGTCCCCACTCCCTCACCGCTGACACCTTCCCTGGATCAACTGATATTCCCTGGTCGGAAATAATGTGACCCAAGAACTGGACCTCCTTCAGCCAAAACCCGCACTTCTCATATTTTGCATACAGCTCGTTCTGACGAAGTGTCTGCAAAACCTGCCTCAAATGCTCGGCGTGCTCCTCCTCTGTCTGAGAGTAAACCAGAATGTCATCAATGAAGACAATGACAAACTGATCTAAGAAATCCCTGAACACTCTGTTCATCAAGTCCATAAACACTGCTGGAGCGTTGGTCAAGCCGAAAGGCATAACCCGAAACTCGTAAGAACCATATCTCGACAAAAACGCAGTCTTTGAGACATCCTCCTCCCTGATACGCAACTGATGGTATCCTGACCTCAAGTCAATCTTCGAGAAGAAAGAAGCTCCTCTCAACTGGTCGAATAAGTCATCGATTCGAGGCAACGGATACTTATTCCGTATCGTGACCTTATTCAACTCTCGGTAGTCCACGCACAATCTCAGTGAACCATCCCTCTTCTTTACAAACAAAACTGGAGCGCCCCAAGGTGAGGTACTCCTGCGAATAAAGCCCTGCCCTAACAGCTGCTCTATTTGATCCCGTAACTCTCGCATCTCAGCTGGAGCCATACGGTACGGTGCACGTGCTATAGGTCTCGTACCCGGTAGCAAATCAATAACGAAATCTATCTCTCGACTGGGTGGTAAGCCTGGTATCTCCTGAAACACATCTGAATACTCCCTGACAACCGGGATTGAATCTAAAGGAATAACAACCTCCTTAAAGGTATCCTCCTCTATGTAATACAGATGAGCGGTCGATCCTCCCTCTGGGCGAGGCATCGCCACCACAAACATCTCTTGCCCCGGAATGGCAAAAACAATGCTCCCGCTGAAGCAATCAATCATGGCCCTATAAGCTACGAGCCAATCCATACCGATGATCACATCGTGAACATGCATGTCTAACACTTATAAAGAAAATAAGTGACCCACTCCCTAATGGTGAGTCGACACACGTCACTGTGCTTTCTGCCGTAGCTAACAATCCTAAAGCTTTCGCGAAGTGTGTAGCAATGAAACAATGTGTAGCGCCCGTATCAAATAACACCCGACCCATAGTGCCATGGATAGGAAACGTACCCTCGATCGCGGGCAGTGCCTGTGGAACTGCAGCCTGGTGAACGTTGTAGACACGTCCATACTGTAGCTGCCCCTGCTGAGCTGGGACTGCTGGAATGGGTGGCAAAGCTGCCATCTGTGGCGGTGCAGGAAGAGCGGCGGGAAACATAGGTCTCTGTGGCTCCTGGCGAGCACCCTGCTGCTGCTGTTGTGGGGCCCTGCACTTATCAGGACAATCCTGCTTCTTATGGCCAGTCTTGCCACAAGTAAAGCACTTCCCTGGGAAGTTCCCTCCCCTCTGCCCCTGCTGTCCCCGGCCCTGGTGGCCGTTACCATTCCTCCCTCGGCCCTGATGGAACTGCTGCCCATTCTGCCCCTGCTGGCCCTGATGGC
The DNA here is from genome assembly GCA_949130495.1 of Sambucus nigra. Taxonomy (NCBI): domain Eukaryota; kingdom Viridiplantae; phylum Streptophyta; class Magnoliopsida; order Dipsacales; family Adoxaceae; genus Sambucus; species Sambucus nigra. Next base: position 428,408,918 of record OX422219.1, read on the forward strand.
CGTTTGGACCCTGATGGCCCTGGCGGAAACCTCCCTGTCCCTGCCTGTAGTTCCCTGACCGGAACCTCTTATTGTCCCCCTGCTGGGTACCCTGCTCAGTCTGTCTCTGCCCCTGACCGGTTTGTGCCCCGCTGGCACCATGTCCTCCAGTCCTGCCCTGATGGCTAGACTCCCCTGACCGCTTGCCCTCGGCCATATGAAAACGGTGGTCCTGGCAGTGTAGTAATGCAGCGTTAACCACATCAGAATACGTGGCCAACGATAGGTTCCCAAGCAGATGCTGTCGGATTCTCCAATTCAACCCATCAGTGAACTTTTCTATCTTCTTCTTCTCTGTTGGAATCTCGTCTGGAACGATATTCAACAGGTTAGTGAACTCGGCCTCGTACTCGGACACGGTCTTGCCCTCTTGCCTCAGACTCATAAGCTTCCTCCTCATCTCAGTATGAACTGCGGACGAAAAGTATTTGCGGTCGAACCGCACCCAGAACTCCTGAATCGTGAGGGTATCCCTCTCCTCCGCGGTGGTAATGGACTCCCACCACTGCAGTGCAGATCCCACTAGCTTGAAAGTAGCTAGCACCTGTTTCTGGACGTCAGTGCACTCATGCATCCTCAAATGCCTCTGTATGTCCTTCCTCCATTGGCTCGAGACTACCACGTCTGAGCTACCTGCAAACTCTGGCGGATGCGCTTTCTGAAAAGCGTCTCGTACACGTTCTCAAGCAGACGGGAATGCATTAACCTGTGCTGGCGCGGCAACTGGCGCCTGAGGCGGTGCCTGCTGAATCACGGCAATCGCGGCATTTACCGCTTGGGCTACAATAGCGGCAACCTCAGCGGCGTTCAACATACCCTGAACTGGAGCGGGCTGGGGTTCGGGCATTGCATTCCTGGGAACTCGTCGTGCACGTCGTGGAGGCATCTGAAATAAGAACAAAGTTTATAAGTTCGCAGTTTATAAACTTAATATAGCTGAAGAACTAAGCATACACAAAAGAGTACAACAGTCCTAAAATATAGGGCTCTATATCAAAGAAAACGTAGCGGAAACATAATAGCCGTACAGATCCTAAAGGACACTAGAACCTGATGCTCTGATACCACCTGTGACACCCCGACTAATTAAACACCGGGTAGCTACTCCTTTATAAAATTAATTCAAAATGCCAAGTTGGCTCAGTTAATAGCATCACTGTCGAAAACATTTTATTATATCTAACCACCTAGTATTTAAAAAGCAAGTTGCCAAATTTTAATTTAAGTCTGATTAACATGCAACAAGTGTAATGAAGAAATAAATAACACCATTCACCATACTGAAGTAAAACAAATAACCAACACAATAGAGTAAATAAAGTCTGGAGGAAACCCCTCACTACAATCCCATAACTGAAATAAATAAACTAAAACAATAATAAAACGTGCTAAAGTCTGAAAACTGAAGTATAAAAGATGTCTCTAAATAGAAATGGGCAACATGCCCTACAATGGATAGATAGTGACTCTGGAATCCAAAAGATAGAAGCGTCTACATGCAAATCCCTGTAGCTTCCACAAGCAGCTACAGCTCGTCACCTGAATGAGTATCCTATGCTTGGTGTCCTTGTGGCTGGGCACCTAAAATGGTTTTACAAAGAAAAAGAGATTTGAAAAGCAAACGGGTCAGAGCCCGAATGTGGAGTTATATTTTAAAAACCTGCAAGTGCTTTAAAAACATTTAAAACATTAAATGCAAAGTACATGTTAGGACGTACACTCGCATGATATTCTCACCTCTCGTCTAACTGTGCACTCCTAACGTAAGTACCCATCTATAACTACCCTTTCCACTAGCTAAGTGACAACGTAACTAGCTAGACTACCAAAGGTTCTACCCATAATACTTGGTTCCCTTATCATATAACGCTCTTAATCAAATAGGGTTTAGTTTAACTCAGATACTCAATATACACTATATATATTACTATTAGTCAACTCACTATATAACTCAAAACAACACCGTAATATATTTACAACATTAACATGAGGATTCCCATTAATATAATGTATATTATTCATCTCATAAATATACAATACAAGCACCCCGCAATTTAAGCTGTAGTGCACACATACTCTGCTATCCATCCCGGTACATCACGTACATAAGGATCACATATTCCGAATCTCTCAGGAATAGTTCAGATAACACAAATCACAAATAGTGGAGGCGAACACAGTCACCATCACATGGGTCACGCACATACCTACGCTCCCATGGTCAGCGGACTTATTAATATCACAATAAGTCTTTCTATGACCTATGTTCATCAAGGTACCAGTCTATATCCCCCCCGTAGGCACACAAGGATTAGAGGGTCCTAAGCGAACGAAACCTCCCGTGATAGCAAGTATGGTAGGTATGTCATACATACAATCCATATATCAATACTAAGTAAACACACATCTTAGTAATACCGTATTATATTCGTAGTACATTTTGCACTCTCGTACTAATTATAATTATCACAACTTATTTTATTCCGGTTCATAATTATACGTGCCATAATTTATCCTCACATCGTAGAAGACACTCACGTCTCAACCCAAACGGTTCATTGAATATAACTCTAGTGTATGATTTACTCAACTCAATAACCCAAAAGTCCCAAATCAATCACTATATCATCAAAGGAATACTAACTCTACCCTTGAACCAGTTCCCGGGACTTCAAAAGTCAAAACAGTCCAAAAAGGACCAAACTGTCAACTCGTTAGAAGTCTCGTTCGAACGAGGCTTCGAACGAGTTTGGACTGTCAGGTCGTTAGAAGTCTCGTTCGAACGAGGCTGTTCGAACGAGATCCCAGTTCGTTCGAACGAACTGACCCTTCTAACGATATCTCGTTCGAACGAGATATCGAACGAAATCCCCACTCGTTAGTAGCGACTGGTCAACTCGTTAGAAGCTCGTTCGAACGAGTTCGTTCGAACGACCTGGGGGCTGCTTCTAACGAGAGGCCAGTTTCGGCCCAGAATTTCCCAAAAATCATTTTTCCTCATTTTTACTCCTCAAATCACCTCTAAAATTTATCCCAACGATTGTTTTAAAGTCTTTAAACAATTCTAAACATAGTATAACCACATCCTATCACGTTTGTATGGATTTACTCACCCAAATCATCAATCAATTTACAATTACATAAACTTTTCCCCAATTCATTAATGAACATGGAACCTAAAATTTGGAACCTTCAATTCATCAAATAAAATCCGTTTTTCTTTCACCCAAATCATGTATTAACATCAGATTAATCATTTACCTATCCTTCTACATGCAATCCTTCTCAAATTCCTCAAGTTTTATCATCTAGACTACATGGGTTTTCATATTTCATCAAGAACAACCATAAATTTGAATTTTCTAACATGGAAAAGACATTCTCAGTAATTAAATGGAAATAAAGTCACTTGCCTTGGTTTGATTTCTGAATTTGGTGTGGATTTGGTGTAGAATTTCTGCAGAATTCCTCTCTCTCTCTCCTTCTCCAAGCTTTCTTCTCTAAAAAGCTATGGTGGCTAGGGTTTGCTTTGGGGAACTTATGAAAACCTAATTTAATAAACCTCCGTAGCTTGTTGGGTTAATAAGGGTTGGTTGGGTCAAATCCTTATCAGATTACAACTCTCAATTTTCGTCACTTTTAATTACCCAAAAATACCAAATTACTAAAATACCCTTTATGGTGCCGGAATGGCCTAAAAATACCCCGGGACCCAAACTATACCCCCGGCTAGTGTTTTCTGACTATCTCGACCCTTCCGGACGCGTCGGCGCACTCAAAACGACCATACGGATTATAGATTTTAAATTCACTTTTAATATCAAAATATTATACCGTGATGCGGCGGTCCCACGCGTCTCAACAAAATTTCTAAAATGCCGTATGTAAATCCCACGACAAATTTTATAATACCAAGTTCATATATAATCATATATGCACCTAATCAAATACCAATTCGCATCCCATTAGTATTTATAACCCGGATTAATTTCCAATTAATACACATTTAATTAATTAATCCCAAAAATAAATATAGCCAAAAGTACGGGGTATTACAAACAATACCATATTTATCTAATTCTAAAATAATCTTTTTAAGATGGTCTATATGCTTTATCTCAGTCTTACTAGCTATGAGAATATCATCTATATAAACAAGACAAAATTCTGAATAAGGTCTAAATATATTACCATTCTTCTTTGGAATACTTGAGGAGCGTTCAAGTATCCAAATGGCATTACTAGCCATTCGTATTTTTCCTGGGGCACACTAAAGGCTGTCCAAGTAATACTGTCTGGATGCATCTTAATTGGCAAGAAGCCTAATTTGCAATCAAACTTACTGAATATTATTATGTCTTCAATTAAATTAACCAAATTACTCTTGTCTCGTATCTTATAAGAATCAAATTCACAATTCTGATTTAATTGTCTATAATCTATAACCATACGTCTTTTTCCTCTTTTACGTTCAGATTCATTTTGAACATAGAAGGCAAGGCTATTACGTCTACTTTTACTTTCTCTAATAATGCCTAATTTAAGCATTTCATCTATGACTTTCTTGAATTCTTCTATGTCTTCTTGTGAATATCCTTTCTTATAGGTTCCACCATTAATAGTGGCGTCTGGGTTAATAGGGATGATTTCACAATAACTTTGGTCTTTTTCCCACTTAGCGATGGGATTTTACCCTAAAGTAGGCTCTGCTAGTTGCCTAATCCTTTTCTTTTCTACTTCTATATCCATTTTCTTCTGTTTGGATATAGCTTGAACCTGTAATAAGGTATCATGGGCTTGATCTAAAATGTCTTGTTGTATAAGTGCTATTTGCTTGTAACACTTTTGGTCTGGATACTTACATTCTTTTTGTAAGGGATTAGTAATTTCTAAGGCTTCTTGTTGGATTGTAGGTCTAGGTCCACCATGCTCAACTGAAGAACTCTTATGTTTTATGGGTCTATAATTTGGTTTGACCTGCATAGGTCAAAGGTAGTCTTGTGATCTATTAGAGGGGCTCTAATATTAAATTCTTCTTTATCACTAATTAATATCTTATCCTTATATTGGGTATAAGGATGATATTTACTAATAAAGTCTTGTCCTAAAATAATGTTTCCTGTGAGACTAGGATGAGGATCCATTATCTAAAATCGATGATTAACGGTTTTGTTGGTCTGATTTCCTAATTTAAAGTAAATAGGAATAGTCTGAAAATATAAGGTAAATGGATCTCCATTAGCCACTTTACCATAGATTTCTTGAGTACTTTCTAAAAAATAGTCTTCAGGGAAGGCATTAGCCTTGCAAATACTATGAGAGCATCCTGTATCTATAATAGCTGAAAGTTTTTTAGGATAATCTTTATGTTGTATAAATATTTCTACCAAACAAGCATTTGTGATTTAGTACAAAGTCCTAAATAATTATTTTCTAAAATAGATATTCCTTTCTGGGGTTTATTTATAAAATCTAAGGATGTTAGGTCTTCTGTACTACTATCAGAGCAGTTGTCTTCTAAGTCATAGGAAATTTTCTTTCCTTTTAAGTCTTCATTTTCTTGTAATCTTTTATCTATATTTCTGTCAATATCTTGATAATATGTTTTAATATCTAGGTCAATTTGAGCGTCATACTGGCTAGTATAAATTGCTCTAAATCTAGTTCTCCAACAGTTTTCATGGTAGTGTAATTGACAAATAACACAAACCATAAATAATTCTGTTTGTATAGTCTCAAAGCATTCTACACATCTAAAGTCTTTCTTGCTATATTTCATTTCAAATTTGCAATAATGTCTTTCATCAAAGTAACATCTAGGTATATATGTTAGTTACTCAGGATTACTAACTCTCCATTTTTTCTTTAAAAAGAGGCTCAATATACATATATACCAAGATTCTTCGAAGTCTATATATTCATCATCTAAATCGTCTTGATTAGCTTGCATCATATATAAATCTAAAGTATCCTGAGAGTCTTCATACTCATCAGTATCACTATTATAATCTTTTGAATCACTATCTGTATATGCTCTATAGATACTAATATTGTCATCATCTTCTATGTCTGATATTTCTATTGTATATAGGATATCTAATTCTTCTTGATGTGCATAGTCTAATATTGTATTAATAATCTTAATACTTTTTTTATCTTTCTTATTAGGTCAGTCTTTAGCAAAGTGTCCTTCTTTGCCGCAAGTCCAACATTCTTTGATGACAGTCTTAGATTGAGCTACATCTTTTTCTTTTCTATAATTAGGAACCTTCTTATACTTACTAGTGTTCTTCTTAAAATATATTCTTTGGTTAAATCTATTTTTCTTAGTCTCAGGGTTCCTTTCTCTAAAGGTAGTAGAAGGTCTAAATCTATATTTCTTCGGAAATCCTAAAGGTCTAGTCTTAAACTTCCTATGTTTCCATTCTAATTTCTTTTTAAATTTCTTAGATTCACTTCCACATCCCTATTGTATTGGAGCGATGTCTCTTATATCTTTGATTGGAGGGATCTGTTTGAAAGTCTCTTCTATTAACTTTCCTTGAGTTATATCACGTCTCTTAGATATGATATAGTCTTTGGCGAAATTGACTCTTTCACCAAGGGAGTTATTCTTAACTCCAGCTACTCCTGGCCAATTCCTATATTTATTAATTAAGATTTGTCATATGACAGGTATCTTTATAAAGTATTCATCTTTTAAGGTTTCTTCAAATTCTTTAATTTGGTAATATAGCTGCTCATAATTATTGCTATATTCATTGATCTTATCTAATTTGCAAATGCTAAGGAGGGCTAACTTAGTTTTTGCTAGGCCTTGTTCATTGATTTGAGCTAGATGTCCAGCTCCAATGAATTCTGATGTGAACAATTGAATATATTCTTCAATTGATATTTCTTCTAAGTTTTCTTTCATCTTCTCAACCTTTGCTAAGGAGTCTTCATCTGTAGCCTTTCTTAAACTATCTAAGTAATCTTTTGCAATACCTCTAATGGATTTCTCAGCGTACTGCTTACATGAACTTGCATCCCATTGCTCATTAGATGCAAAACACATGTTCATCTCATTACGCCATTCATCTAAGGCCTTCTTCCTATCTTGAACATTATCTAGGTTAAGGTATATACCTACTGGGTTTATGGCTTGGCTTGCCATAGTCTTAACAGGAGTGAAACTCTTATCACTAGTTGGAAAGTCTTTTATATAATCAGGTTTAGTCTTAACTACAGTGCTTGAGTATATAGGAATATTTATTCCTATTGGTTTATTAAAAAGTTTAGGAGCATCTTCTAGCCTACTACTACTTCCTATCTCTTATTTACTAGGCTCTACTTGTGTAGCTGACATTAATCTTTGTTTTCCTTCTTCTATTAGTCTTAGGTTTCTAAGAAGTTATTTTGTATTATTAAATTCTTTTAATTTTAATATACACTTTTGAGTTATCATATTAAATCTTTCTCTTTCTTGAAATCTAACAGAATGACTTTTCTTAAGGTTATCTTTAAATGTATTCATATCCAATTCTGAGGGTTCATGTCCAAAGTTTTGGATTCTAGCTTTTTCTTTAATTAAGTCTTTTTGTTCAAATGATCTTCTAGGTCTAATTATAGGGGCTTATCTTAGTAAACTAGCACTAGTCTTACTACTACATTCTCCTTCTAAAGGATTATTGATTATGGCTTCTCCCATGATCCTAAATCTAATTTCTTCGGTTTGGATATTCTTATTAACAATTTTAGAAGGTCCAAACTGGATGGTAATATTGTCAGTGACATCGTCTTGATTAATAAACAAAGGTTTATTTTGTATAGTCTTGGTTTCTTGAAATTCTGGCAATTGCCAAAGGGTCTTAGCTTTTTCTTTCATATGTCCAGTATTCCTAATACTGTAAGTATGATTATAGTCTGAAACATTGGTTCTAACTAATATTTCTTCACTAAGTCTACCGCTAGGAATTCACGATTGCATTCCTTCATAAGGAAATTGGGAGAACTTCATATAGCTTTGGAATTCTATATTTATATTAGCGTCTGGGATAATATAGTCTTCATAGCCATTAGCATATAAGATTAACTTAAAATGTTTGGTTGTGTCTACGGTTACTGTGAATGTCGGAATGACATTAAAGTATCCTATATTGTCTGGCATTTTTAATTGGGTTATCCCAATAAGACTTTTCTCAAAATCTTTCCATCTTTTGTCTACTAAACAACATAATATGTTGATATTATTCTGAGGTCTATGTAATCCTTGGATTCTTGCTTGAAAGAGCCCAAAGGTTAGGAATTGAAACTTCCTATCAGTTTCTCTAGATCTAAGCCATTCTGAGTTAAATACTTGGAGCTCAGTATAGGATTTGTCTAACACATGATTCCTACAATGTTAAGTCATGTTATAATTAGGAGTCTTATGAGTGGCACCTTCTTTAAACAAGTCTATGTATCTAATGGCTGAAAGTTGTTCATTATGAATGGAATCTTCAACAATCTTCCAGTCAACTTCACCCCATTATTTTCATTGGAGAGGATTTGTGAAATTTCTTTCTTTCCACCATGTCCTAACATTGGAGGATGAATCCTTAAGTCTTTGGAGCATATGATTACTTTGTCCAATATTTGGGATAGAGCTAACTATCTTACTAGTCTTATCTAATCCGTCATTTATGACCCGCCTACTTATGGTATTTTTTTCTCTAGTTTCTATAGGAGGGGATTCTCTAAATTTACAAGTGGTTACCTGTTTTTGTTCAAGTTTTTTTTCAATTCTTTCTAAGAAGTCTGAATAATATTTTTATCTTTTTATTTGACTAAGGATTTCTTCTTTAAAATTCTTATTCTCTTTTCTAGTCTTCTCAGAAGTTTCTTCACTATGTCTAGCTAGAGAATTAACTAGAGATTTGGCAACATTTGTAATATAGTCTTTTATATCATTATCTTTTTCTTGTTGTTGCATAGTTCTAACTTCTATAGATTCTACAGTTTTTATTTTATTTTATCTAAACGAGTTAGAATAAAAGGAGAGTCTATTTCTGTTTGGGAAGGCTTATTATATACATCCTTAATTCCATTTATAATTTCTTTGTATTTTTCTTCTACTTGGGCCATGTCTAGTCTAAGTTCATTAATAATACTATCCATTTTGTATATATTATAGATTTCCATATTATTAAGGTAATTTACTAAATTTTGTTGGAATTTAACAAAGTCTGTATATATAGTGGTTAATCCTTATGTCTTAGCCTTTAAATCTAAATGTAAGTCTTTAACAATGCTACTGTTATAGTCTTGGGTAGCTTCTATGGATGTAGAAATTAAATTTAATCTTTCTAATATAAGTCTAGTTGTTTTAGCCGCATTGACAATCTCACTTTCATTTATCTTATAATAAAATCTATCACCATTTATTTTTTTTTAAATTATTTGATAAAAGTCTGATAAGGTCTGAATGGAGAGGTCTCTTGGTACCTCAATCCAGTTTGATCTAACTATCTCCATTAGGAAGATTTCTATCTAATCTAGGGATCTAACTACTTTAGTAAGTTTAATTAACTCACTGCCTTGATTTTTAGTTAAGGTTTTAATTTCTAAGATGTCTTTGTTAAGGACTTCTATATGATTAGTCTTAATATTTATTTCTTGTAAAACATGGACAAGGTCTATTGGGATTTGGTTATCTATTTCTAGTAGTCTTTTAGAGATATTTTTTATCTCTGTTTCTAGGGTCTGAGTGTCTTTTATTAATTGTCTTAATATAAGGAGTGTACACTTATTTTGGTCTATTACGCTATTAATAGCACTAGCACTAACTTGTCTACTGTCTGCGTGTTTGGCTGGGATGTGTTCAGTGTGTGAACAATCGTCTATGTGAGATGTTAAACAACCTACTGGGTCTAAATTAGTTATGGGTATGGGATGGTAGTCTGGGTTGGATCCAAAAATATCTTTGTAAATGCAAGGGATAAATCCCAAGGGCATTAAAGTCTTTTTACTAAAAGTCTAAAAGGAGCGTCTAATGACTCTGATACCAGAATTAGGGTTTTGGTCGGAATTCGATGAGTTTCTGAAGTCTTTAAGGTCTTGATACCAATTTGGGTCTAAAATATTAATCTTTTAAATATATAGTCTTAAACTAAGGTTTTAGTATAAGACAAGAGGGGGACCATCTAAAGTAAATAATAAAAGTCTTTTGGACCACGAGGGGACCACTTTCGGGATAAGGACAAAGTCCGCACCAGAGATTATCTATATATATACACTGTGTTATATTAACATAGTAAATGTTACTGTTTGTGAAAATGTTACAGATATAAATCTAACCCAATGCCAACCCTACTCACTCCAAAACGACGCTTCAGTGGATCCAAACTCCATTTATCCAATATTCTCTTATTTTCTAGGGTCCGCTCTAGCGGCACCCCATGCCACCCCAAATCGGAGCTCTGATACAGGTTGTTGGATAGCGTGGACCTTTAAAAATAAGATAATTTCGAAAAAAAGGGTTTGGATCCAATGTGTGTGTGTGTGTGCGCGTGTCTATATATATATATATATATATATATATATATATATATATATATATATACACTGTGTAATATTTACACAATAAATGTTACTGTTTGTGAAAATGTTACAGTTATAAACCTATTTCTCTCTCTGGTGCATATAGTAAAGTTTACAGTCTGTGTAATTTTTTTTCTTTGAAATTTTATAGGCTTCATGGGTCTTGTTTGATAGATCTCGTCAAGCAGATTTCAAAAATAGTAATTTTGCGAAAAACAAATATGTCAATTAAAAGTTATAATCATTTGAAAAAAAAAAATTCAAACACTTATGTAACAGATGTGTGGTTTTAAAAGGGTAAAATTGTGAAAAAAAAAATCAAAAGGAGTAGGACCTATATGTAAGGAAAAAACATGATGAGACTAGAACATTTAAAAAAAGGTATAATATGACCTATATGCGAATGCCTACATTAAAAAGCTAGTTTTATTTATATAAAATTAGTTGTGCCCACGTACGTTGCACGTGTGACCGTTTTCAAATATTAATCTTCCATTGTAAATCTGTGAAGGACAAAGTAATAAAAATATTTGCAACATATTATGTAGAATATGTTTTGTTAGAATATAACATAAAGTACCTAGTATGAAGCATCAATCATTACCCCCCAAACCAAATCTCCATTCAACTGTAAACTATAGAAGATATTCCTGTTCTTGCTTAGTCATTCATCCGTGCTTACTCCTGTGTGCTAGCCAACTAACAGGTATCTGTAAGCAACAGCAGCAGCAGCTGCTGCTGTTGTCGGCCTGTCATGCATGTGGACGATATCGACTGCTGACTAAATCCTATTTAGGACTTGAAGGCCTTCGTGGTATGACTAAATTCGCGTGTGAGACTTTGTCTTCGGATGCTTTTTCTATTTGACCGTGGCCGTAGAGTGGTACTAAGGTTTATTCTGTAAATTCAGCCTTGCACACAGGGAATTGAGGTTGTTGGTGATCTTGGATTTCAGCAGATACACTTGGGTAATGAATCCATTTGTAAATACAGGGGGCAGTAATAAAGGTGGTTACAAGGTCTTAAACCATATCTAGGCAAATGTTACAGTCGAAACCACAGGTCGCATTATTTTCCGTTAAGTTGGTGGATTTTTTTCTAACGCTTTCGACTTGATATTTGTCTACTTTTCTACCATACCAAAGAAATAGGATTCTATTCATTCACTTTATTAATTGGGTACCTAACCACTTGTCTCTTTTTCTTACTACCATAAAAAATTAAAATGTTATTCACCATTTTTATAACTTACCAATCAGATGTACCCTACACTAATCACGTGGAAAAAAAATCTTCTCTCCGATGTAGGCGAAAGACGATAGTATTTTGCCAAGTGCTAAATTTTCAGGACTAAATAAATTGGACAATATGTGCTACCATCTTCATTATACTCAACAATTTAGGTCGCAACCTATAAAACCAATGCCAAAATCATCCTCATTCTCTCTATATACGCATCCATCTAGTCTCTCATATATATGAATCCAACAATAATGACATAATAAAAATAGTTTGAAAAATTTAGGTTAAAAAAACATATATTCGACTAATACCTTTTTATTTGTTAATTTTTTTTCATAAAGAATAGTATTTTAAACTGTTTTTAAAAATATTTTTTTATTTTTTAAAATTAAAAAATAACTATTTTTTTTTATCAAAATTGTTATGATAGTTTTAAAAACCTTTTTTTTTTTATTTAAAAAGCTGTTACGATAGTTAATTTTTTTAAAGATAGATTTAAAAACTTAAAAAAATGTTTTTTACATAAAATTGCGAAAAAATGAAGAAATAAAAAAAATGTTATTTATATTGAAAACTGTTTTTTATATTTTTTAAGTAACGCGATCACGACCCAAATAAAACGCGACGTGACATGGAGTCGTATTTTTTTTATACCGATGGCAAGGATCATTATTTATTATTTCAAAAATAATGTTTTTACTATTTAAAAAAATGGTCCGCGCCAGCGGTATGCATAGACGGTCCAACCACCTATACATACCGATGGCGAGGACCATTTTTTTAGTATGTTGGTACGCGTCAGCGGTATGTATAGACGATATTATAAAACATTTTAAATAAAATGTACCAAAAAAACAGTTTTTTGAAGTTTTGTCGGATGAATGTATTAGGAGAGCGAACATATCAAGTTAAGATTCATGGAATGATTTTAATTTAATGAACGTGTGAGACTAATATTAAGGGTATGATAAGAAATGTTAATTTAATGAGGGTAATTTAGTACTTTGAGATTTGAAGATGAACTTCCCTTGACAAAAATAAAATTAACACGACATGATACGACATACCTCAAAATCTTAATTTTACGTAAAATGAATATGACACATATGAAAGTGACATGGCACGATACAAAATCATTTTTTTTTACGAAATGTGAACAAAACCCACTTGTCGTGTTGCATTTTAAGTGAGTTGTGTTAGTATTTGATAAAAAAAAAGAGATTTCGTGTTGTGTCATATTACCTTTATAGGTGAAAATAAGATTTTGTGTCGTGTCGTGTCGTGTCGTGTCATTTTTATTTTGGTTGGGTTCGTGTTTGGTTAAAAAAATAACATATATTGTGGCGTGACACTTTTACTTGGGTCGTGTTAGTGTTTTGTAAAAAAATAATATTTCATGTTGTATCATGTCACTTTTATTAGGATTGTGTTCATGTTTTGTAAAAAAAGTGACGTGTCGTGTTGTTTTTATTTGAGTCGTGTTCAGTTATAAAAACAATTTTCAATTTAAATAACTGTTTTTTATTTGTTCATTTTTTTCCCAATTTTATGTAAAAAAATATTTTTTTTTGAAAAAAAAAACTGTTTTTAAATCTATCTTAAAAAAATACATCTATGAAAGTATCATAACAATTTTTAAATAAAAAGGGGTTTTTAAAACTATCATAACATTTTTTTAACTGTTTTTATAAAAAACAGTTATTTTTTAATTTAAAAAAATAAAAAATGTTTTAAAAAACAGTTTAAAATACTGTTTTTTATTGAAAAAAATTAACAAATAAAAAAGTATTTGTTTGATCTTTAAAGCAAAGGGCAAGTTTGTCTTTTAAAAAGTAATTGGAGTGTTTTAAGAATTTTTAGAATCTTTAAGAAGTAAACATGAATACAAACATGTCCAACTGAGAAATATATATGAATCCATAAAAAATAATAATCTAATAAGGTGTGAACTTGGTAATTCCTTAACTTAAAAAATATATATAATTTTTCTGAAATTAACATTGAATTTAGAATTATTATAAAACATGAATAGAACAACAATAAAATTGAAAATACAAAATTTTAGCACAAAAGAGACAACATTCATGAATGAGATAGATATAATTACAAAAATTATGTATTTGCTTTGAAATTAATAAATGCATATTTTTGATGGTAAATATGAATCTGATGGGAAGATGAAGGAATTTGGGCAGCTCACTTTTGATTTTTAGGATTTCAAGATGAATGTATTTGAAAGTTTTGTTAGATGAATGTATTAAGAGAGAAAATGTATCAAGTTAAGATTCATGAAATAATTTTAATTTAATGAATGCGTGAGACTAATATTAAAGATATAATAAGAAATGTTAATTTAATGCTTGTTTTGATTTATTCTTATTCCTCCCCGAGCAAACAGACTTTGTTTTTATTTAAGCGTTGGGGGTGTTTTTGAATGAGAGTCCAAAACGAAAGTATGTTTTGAAAACAGCTTTGGGGGAACGAAATATCATTGTTTTGGTAAAGCAAGTTTTAGGACTACAACTGTGACTATACGTACACTCACTCTTTCTCTCATATTTTTGTATCAATACGAAATAGTTTCTCATTTTGTTTGTGCTTATTCTTCTTTGTCTCATTTTCAGTTATTTTATGAAATTTGTTGTTTGTGCGATATATGTATTTCCATTCAATTAGGGCTTGCCTGCATTCCTTTTGTTCTATTGGTTTGTGGTTTATGTTGTTCACCACTGTACGTTGTTTCAGATTGTCTTTTTCTCGATATATATAAAAGTGAATCTAAAAATCGAACTTTTTAATGAACCTTAACAAAAAAAAATGCCTAACAACCCATTAATTTTAATTGCTATGTTGTAATTGGTCCGCATCAGCGGCAACGGACACGCGTGTCAATCGAATATTTTTTTTACACCTCCCAACCCTACCCTCCACCCCCACCATGGCATCCCTTACCCTGAGTAAATATTCCAGCAACTTAATTTTTTTTAATTAGTGGTTTGCCATTGTGGGGGTTAGGGTGGCAAGGGAGTCTCGGATCACACTCGTGTCCGTTGCCGCTCGAGCGGACCAATTACACCATAGGAATTAAAATTAATGAGTTGTTAGTTTTTTTTTGTCAAGGTTCATTAAAAATTTCGGTTTTTAAGTTCACTTGCGATCCCCTCTCTCTCTCTCTCTATATATATATATATATAGAGAGAGAGAGACTCATGTAATGACCTCTTAATAAACATTAAAAACCACAAAAGACTAACCAATAAAATACCCTATTAATAACTAGCTGAAATAATTAAACAAATGCTCTCGCTTCGAGCCCCATTGTTTTCGTCTCGATAAAATATACGGTCCTCTCCTTTTAGATTGAAAGCATTTGGCTAACACCAGCTTCAAAGCCAAGTAGGTCCGAGGGGAGGCGGCCGCCCCAATTTTTTGGGATTTTTAATATTAATAATTATATTTGATATTTTCTAACGGCTTATGTCCGTGACTAAATTATCACAATTTAAAATGGTAACAAACTCTGTTGTTGCATGTTGGTCACATATTTTGTCATGATTTCTACCTATGCCAATTTGTGTTCATTGATTTTTAACTGTTTTATCTGCGACAATTTTTTTACAATGCCAAAAAATTTAATTTGTTTTATTTCTCACGGAGTTCTCGAAAATAATAAAATTTATTGGGGTTATAACCTATGAGAAAAATAAATAGCATCTTTTTACTGCTTATATTTTTTTTAACAATAAAAGTGTGCTTCCGCACCCCCTCACTAGAATTTCTGGATTCGCTAGTGGCTAAAACAAGGAGTTTAAGGATAGAGTTTGAGAATGGTGGAGGGAAAGTAGAGCTTATGGGAGGGAAGGTTTTAAGTTTATGAGGAAATTGAGAGAGATTAAACACAATTTAAGAAGTTGGAATAGGGAAGTGTTTAGAGATGTGAGAGTGGAAAAACAACTAGTATTAAACAGAATAAGGGAGATTGATGAGATGGAGGAAAAGGAAGTGCGAGGAGAGGGGTGAATTGAAAATGAAATTTGAGGATATAATAAAAAAAGGGGAAATTTACGTGCATACAAAAAACTAAGGTTAGATGAAAGGAATGGGATTATAATTCTAGGCTTTTTAACAAAATTGTTAGGGCAAAAGGGTTGAACAAATTGATGTACAAAGTACAATAAGAAGATGGTGGAATAGTGAAGGAAGAAGAAGAAATTGTGGGGGAGGTTATTAACTTTTTCAGAATACCTTTTAAAAAAGAAGAGAGGGATATTGTTACAATTAAAGGTATTGACCGGTGCTCTATTAAGAAGGAATGGGCCTTATGATTGGATATGAAATTTGAGGAGGATAAGATTAAGAGTTTGGGAGTGTTGTGGAGAGAAATCTTTGGTCCGGATGTGTTCACTTTGGCTTTCTTCCAAGATTGTTGGGATGTGGTAAGGGGTAAATTTTTTGCATTTTGTAATGAATCCTTTGTGGGGTGGTTAATGCGAGCTTTAACGAAACGTACATCTGTATGATTAACAAGAAAAGTTATTATATGAGCATGAAGGATGTTGGGCTTATTATCTTAGTTTTTAGCATGGCGAAGTGCTTTCAAGTAGATTAAATGGTTTTGGGGGAAACAATTCGAGAAACAAATGAGCCTTCGTGAGATTGAGATAATTTCGCAGCTTGGATCCTGTAACTAATGAGGTGCCGGAAGAGTCTAAGGCTAAGAAAAGAGAAGATGTGGTTTTAAATTGAAATGTTTAAGGGGGTTTGGGGTGGGCAAAAGGAGAGTTGAGATTTTACATCTCCAATATGTGAATGATTCTTTGTATTTTGTCGAGGGAGGAGGAAACAACCTTGATCATTTATTGTTAATAATAATTAGTGGGATATCGGAATTAAAAATAAATGTTGGGAATAGTGTGTTTTTGGGTATTAATGTGGAGGAAAGTGGTTAGAGGAGAGGCCTAGAGAGATAGGGTGTGAAATGCTATTTATAGGTTGCGATTTGGCTAAAGATCAGTTTGAAGGATTCGTTTAATTGAAGTAGGGTGTGAAATGCTAATTCGATTTGTCAGATTAATATAATTTGTTTACCAAATTTGACATGAAGAATGCTTACAAGCATCAGGGTATGACGTGGATTCTATCCTTAATTTAAATTCTCCACCCATTGATTGGAATGATCCAATCTACCAACAAGAGTTTAAACAGTCGTCGTAACCACGAGCTATTTATCGTGTTATATAGTATTTCTTTCCCGTATTACAAATACTTCGTACAGTACCCAATAAATTATTGGGTGTTCTTTTAATGGTTTCAGTACCTGCGGGATTATTAACAATACCTTTTTTAGAGAATGTTAATAAATTCTAAAATCCATTTCGTCGTCCAGTAGTTATAATAACCCCACAGTGGTCTTCTTTAATACACCCGAAGGGTAATAGTACATTAACTGTTTTTCATAGTTAAGATAAACTTTGATGAACTATGATCCAATTTGTGTAAACTTATATCTACACACTAGATCATCTATAATGTTGAACAACGGCTATGTGTAAGAATGTTGCACACATTTGCCTATAAATGCTTCTCATTAAAATCGGAAAAGACTGATTTTATTAATAAATACTATATAAAACTGTAATATATATTGTACATTTACACCACGCTAAAATAATTAAATTTGAAGTCTAAATAACGGTGTGATTTTAGAATTAATGTATACATCATTGTAGTTTAGGCCCTTTCAGATTAAAATGAATGAGGCCCTTTGATTTAGTCATGTTATTGGATAGTTGGATTCACGATCTTAACATGATAAACACAAATTAAAATATTAAAACTAAATAAAAGTTGAAAATGTGCTAGGCGTCCTAAATTGGGGCCAAATACTATGACCTTATCTCAGGGCTGGCCCTGCTCATAAATTATTTATATTCCATGCCAGCCTGTATTGGCATGGAGAGAGAAAATAAGCATTGAGCTCCAAGTTTTGTAGCAACATGACATTTCCTAAGGCTGTCTAGTGAACCTTTGGAGTGTTGATACTAATAATTAGCAAACGAATCAAGAACCTGCAAAACTCAAACAGTGCTGATAAACTCTGATTATTTTCTATAGCCATATCATTGATTCTAATTACTGGCAAACCAATCTTTAGTTAACAAGTCTATCGAAATGTTTGTTCCTTGGTTGCATAGTTTAAAACTCTAAAACACACAGGAAATACAAATACATAATTGAAGTTGTTTGATTATTAGTTCGAGTCATGAGATGCATCAAGATAATGGAGCCTCGCATGAAGATAATGGAGACCTGTAAGGTTTTCCTTTCCTTCTGTGTTTTCTCTCACCTCCTGTGTCACCTGGGGGTGGAGGTTGAACAGCAAGAACGGGAGGGTCTGAGTGGTTCTTCTTCTTTGAAATCGCGTCCACCTGAAATTTTGTTTTTCAGTTTCTACACAAATGGAACATATACATTGAATGTAAAAAAAATGCTATCCTTTTTGGAAGGGTACTACATTTTTTCATTTCTTGAAAGGTTTTGTTCATATGGAATTATACGAGTGTACACACCATTGATAACCATCTGTTATATTCCAATAATCCCCTGAACTATCGATTTGCTGCCAAGAGTCACTGATAAATGTCACAAAGGATCCCCGGAATTTTTATTTTTTATTTTTTATTTTTTATTTTTTATTTTTTATTTTTTATATCAAGAGGCTTAGTTTGCGGTGGCTATTATAAAATAGTTAATGAGATTTCTTGCCAACTTTTCTTAGTTCACTTATTTTTATTTATATATTTTTAGTTTTAGAAGTGTGTAGTTCTTTGCAAAGCACCCTTCCCGAGGATCTTTTAGCGTCATTTTTAGCAACAAATAATGAGTTGTTGAAATGAAATGCATAGTTCATGGGGTTTGTTGGAAAAAATTGCTCATGTGTTTTCATCCAAATTTTGCTCAACTCAATTTTTTTTAACAAATTACCTTATAAATAATGAACACAATTTTCTCTTTAAATAGATGATTTTTATTTTATTTTTATCACTTTAATTTTCATTTAAATGAAAAAGTAAAAAAGGCTTCAAGAATTAATATGAATATTGCATTCATACCTTGCATGCTATAGAGCAGTAGGTGTTGAAAATGGGGTCAATCAGTTTCCTCATACAAATGTCACATGATTCTTCTTGTAAACTTGAGCCGTTGTGGGGCAAGGGATTTATAGTTATAACCCACTGTTTGTTGCTTTTGTATCGCTATAACAACATCCACAACAACAATTAATATACTCAAAAAGAAATAAAAAAGAGTTCACCTATTATTTTGACATTGTTGATACACAAAACTAACAAGAACCAATTAAGCAGTCAAACAATAAACATGTGAAATAAAGAATAAAACGAGAGAGCATAAGAACACATTTTTTAACATTGTTCAACACTTTGTGGGTCTATACTCAAGGAGTGCACTTTTCATAATGTAATCAATTAAGTTGGAATCAAGATCAGATTTTGGCAGGACCCCGTAATGTGGTGAGGTTTTACTGATGGATACATTTCGGGAGTTGTTCCAGATGGCGGGAGAAGTAAGGGTGTAAGGGCAAATTTCCAATCGAGTCATTTGTAGTGTTGGCTTAATTCCGGACAAAACTAATTGAGTCATAAGATAGTTGTGTGTTGTATCCTTTCAAGCCTATGACAAGTTAGTTGAAGACATAGCGGCCTAGTATAGTGAAGATTTCATCCTTACCGGTTTCGTGCCATCTTTCACGTCATCAACATTTCATTATTTCCAAGATCTCCAAAAGTATGAATGCATTTAATATATATAGAGACTTGGATAATTTGTTTTATGGGTGTTCATTTAATTCTCTGAAAAAATCATTTTCAAACTTTTCATTAAAGTTTTTGGGGTTAAATAGCAATTCTGGATTTTCAGTTTTGTCGTTCGAACGAAACTGGAATGTCGTTCGAACGACATGCCATGTCGTTCAAATGAGTTTTCAAACGAGACTCTAACGACAATGTGCCATTTTTTCATGTTTTTTCGTTAGAAGTTCGTTCGAACGACATCAAAATGTCATTCAAACGACCTAAGCGGGAACAGTTTTTGGACATTTTTTAAAATTAACTTCCCACTCACCTACTTTCTTTTCACATGATCTTTTTAGTTCGGGAATAATATTTTTTTCAAGTGACTTTTTCAGAACTTTCCAAGTGCTTTGAGAGAGAAAATTCATTAGAGAAAAGGTCCTTTAGTTTTTGTGATTGAAAATGATTTGATCTTCAAACAAAAACTAGTATACACCCATAGTTGTTTTGATCCAAGTTCAGATACATATTATTTGTTGTGAGATCATAGTGTTGGCACCGGGTTCATTCTCATCCCCAAAAGGAGAAAAGTTTCCCTACGAAGGTTTTCGCTCTTGGTTCGTTGTGTACATACGAAGGAAAGGCCTTTGTATGTTTTGACGGTAGCTGAGCCCCATCGGTGGACTCCGAAGTTATCTACGAGGCGGAGGTTGAAGAGCGAAGGAACGTCAAGGCTTGAAGGGAGTCGAGTCTGTGTTGTAAATCTTCCTATCGTAGTCTTTGTAAAATTCCATACTTAGTGGATTTGTAGGCTGGGGCTGTCCGAGATTTTTCCCGTCGTGGATTTTCCTCGTACATCGCGCCTTGTGTGTGTGCTTATTTTTATCTTGCAAACTTTCACTTAGAAGCATGTTAGGTTAATCAAGATAAAAATTGGTTTAATTTATAATTTTGGTGCTAATTTTAGTTTTGTTAATTTTAGTTTAATTTAATTCAAGTTGGGATAATTAATTTGAAAAATTCATGCTTTAGTTTGTTTGGCATAATTTTAACTTGAATTGAATTAATTTTGCTTAATTGAGTTTGAAAGAAAAATTCAAATATTTGTTTTGTCTTGTTTGAATTAATTTTAATTCTGAAGAAATTAAAATTTGGGAGCTTTAATTGCTAAATTCAAAAAGAATTTTAATTTGGAATATATTGTGAACCATCCCTCATTTCGAATTTTAAATTTAGGGTATTTTCCTCTAACAAGTGGTATCAGAACTTTTAGTTTAAGAGAAATCACAGTTTCAAAGGGTATTCGTGATGAACTATGTGGAATCGTGCGAGGTTATGCGGATTTCGAGTCCCTCATTTAGGCGGCAATTTAACGATCGGGAGCTGGAGGAGTAGAGGGGTTAATGGAGGTGGTGGATGGATGGATGTATTTTGGTGAAGTGGAGGGGGAGGGGTCGATTTCCGATGAAGTTGTTTTACTCTTTATGTGGAGACATAGTGAGAGGCTTTTTTCTTGGAAGGCTCGTGTGGCATATGAGAGGCCCTTCGAAAGCATAGTTCCTCGGATCATTACATCCCGTTACGTACGGTGATTTGGGGTTGCACAACCCGAAATATGATGGATTCTCGATTCGGCTATCCAAAAATGGCGTTTCCAAATTTAACATTAACAACTCTAGTTATTATAAGTTACAAAACAACTTTTGACTTCAATTAAAGAATAAATGGGAAAAAAATAGACTTCCCAGCTAATATATATACACAAAATTCTATATATATCATGTTAGTATATAGTAAAAATCGAAATTTGCCACTACATACATTCTTAGGGAACTTTCTTGGTGTACATGTATCTTGGTAATATACACGAGCATAGTATTAAAAACACCCAACACGGGTTCTAAAGTGTCATTATGATTTGAAGTAGCGAACTAACTAAGCATACCCCCCAAACCTTACCCGCTATAGCTATAGATAGTACCACGTGCTAGTACCAGTACTTGAGCGACCTACGATCCAGATAATATTGTTTGCAACTGGTGTTCTTCACTTGAAAGACTGCTAGAGGGGCAATTTTGACCATTTGTAATCTATGGAGGAGGAAGGTGATTGCCAATTTTTGTTAATTGTGCAAAACGAGATGGGAAGTTAGTGAATTCATTGCGTCTTCACTAGTTAGTCGTGGGAGGCACTGTTTTCCTTGTTCCTAGTGAAGTGTATTATGTCATATTCGGTTGAAAAGATGTTGAGGGTTTGGAAGGCTCCAGTATCATAAGCAGGTGGCTTGGGATGTTGCACCCCCTGTGTCATGTGGTCAGTTAGGATAAAGCGGAACAGTAGATGCTTTGAGGATATAGAGTCCACTTTGCTAATGACTAAGGCAAGGATGTTATCCACGTTGTATTAGTGGTGTACAACTAGTCCACCTGTATGTCTTTGGTCTTATATAGAGTTTTTGGATCAGTGTTGTATATATCGAGAAAAAAAGTGCATTCTTCTATAGGGTATTACAAGTCTCCATTGCCATTAGTTCATATGCTATTATGTAGTTATATTAAAAAGGTCGTATCCAGTGCACAAGGCTCCCGCTTCACTGCAGGGTCTGGGAGAGGTAGATGTCGGCTGGGCTTTCCCCCATATTATTTTATAATATGAAGAGACCGCTCCCAAGTCTCGAACCCGAGACCAACCGTAGTTTGGGGGAGGACACTTGCCATCGCTCCAATGTACGACCTCTTTATATTATTAAAATTTTGAGGTTATATTCTTTATCAACAAATTACGAGTTTAAATCACTTTAAACGAAAGTAATAAAATTGGAATACTCACAAGCGAAAAAATAAGAGAATGAGATTTACATTATAAAGAATATCAAAAGTGGGCATATAAAGGATATCCAAAGTCTGTATAATAACAGTTGGATCTTTGTTGTGCAATTTTGGAAAAAAATCAAACACCCCTTTAAAGCCTAATTCCCTTATTTGCTCTTCTGTGAAAAGAGCACTCCTCCCACCTCGGTTGAAAGGAAGGAAAATGTAGTGAGTTTCATGTTGATGTCTCTCCCGAAATAAGTTCTTCCCTGTAGTAGTTTTCCCGATGAACAATCTTAGGCGTATCGAGTAACTAATTTCAAAATTGTGTAGCCGACATTGTCTCCTGAGACAGATCCTGTTCTTGGGTTGCTTTATCCTAGTCTAGAGATGATGTGACATGATATAAAATTGCTTGCATAATTTAGGCAATACTGTGAAACGTCTGACAGTCTGACTCGACATAAGGGATCAACTGCTATTTTCTGTTGTCTCATTCCTCAATTTGATAATTTTACTCATTTTACATTCTTGCAGCAACAATGACTTTATAAAAATGTTTACATTTAAAAATTGTTATAGCCATTACAACTATGACAATGTTGTAGTACATTGGAAGCTCGTCGAATTACAGATTCAAGTGTAATCTCATATCGTATTTCATTGAATTGGTTACACCATATCAGTTTAATAACCATTATGTTCAATATTTTTCTTTTTGAAGGATCATGGTATACATACAACCTATTCTGCAATGACGTGCGAGTCTCGTCGATTATATAGCGGTTTTCCATTAAAGTGACATAAAAAGTATATATTTTATTTCAAAGAAGCATACTCATTATTATGCCTGATTGATCTATATCTATCATTATTAGTTTATTAAATGACTATTAGAAAGTTTAGGGGTGTTCCCGGAATAGTCTTCACAATGTGTATATTCATTTTCTATAATGCTTGCATGATTCTTTATATATCTCATATTAATCAATTAAAATTAATTTTCTACTTATGCGCAATCCTTGATGATTCTATGGACAAACATATTCATATTTTTTTCTTAATTATTATAACATGGGGTTTTGTATGTAAGTTATTTAAAATGTCTAAGCACATTAATGATTTACATATTAAGTCACCAACACAAGGGGGTAAGGCCAGCCTACATCCGCCTCTCCCAGACCCTGCAGTTAAGCGGGAGCCTTCTGCACAGGGTACGCCCTTTTTTATATCAAGTCACCAACATAGATTAAGTTGGCCATTATAAAAATCACACCATCTTATACTCTCTTTCTTCATTTATTACACTTTTCTTCTCTCAGTTATAATTATCTCTTACTCTTTGCTCCTAACTTGCCAGTATTTTAATAACATCTGTTCTAGACGCCTATCCAGTTTTGAGAGATTCAAATATTGCGAGTCATGTCGTAAGCATGTGTCGCTTTTGTAGTCACGAATACAACCATAAGCACATGCAATGCCATGAATAGTGCTGTAGACATGGACCTTTACTAATTTGTATTTATGTGGGCTCATGTTGTACAACGTGTGCTATGTCTCTGGCTATGTAGAAAGTCAATAAACATTTTTTACTTTAAAGGCGATATACTGAAACCAAATTCATAATTCATTACTTATATTGAATTCTTTACATATATATTATACATATTAAAAGTATAACAATTAAGAAACTTGGGCTAGCCATGTTAGCCACCTGGATTGCTCATTAGTGATAGGTCCTTGCTTTCACTCTCATTAAATTTGATTTGGAATGTAATTTTTGCGGAAGTGTATTATAAGTTTATACTTATCCCCGCTCAAATTCTTCGTGACTCCCATCCTTATAGCATATATTACAGGGGAGTTTGACATGAACCCCTTGTATGAAAACTTTCAGGCTTCGTCCCATATGTCTAGAAGTATTTTATGATAAGTCAAAACCTCTAAGAATAGCAATAAAGATAGACAAAATGACCCTTTTTATATTTTCACAGTTCCTCTAAACGCACGATCAATCCCTCTTTCGATATCACATACCCATTATTGGCTTCCATAACTGTCATTGGTATCATCGTTGTCATCGCTGACCAAACTTATGTCTATCGGCGCCCATGTAATTTGATATCTCAAATTTTGGAAAAAAATAACATTTTTTCACAACTCAACTTTCCCTCTCAACTTTCCGCGATTTCCATAATAAAACCCTTGTTGAATATACATTCGTTGCTGAAAACTCAAGAAACCTTGCTAAAGATTCATTTTGCACACCGTTGCTTAAGATTTTTCTGATAAAATTCCTAGAAAAGTTGGTAATGGGTGTGGAGTATGACTTTGAAGACATTTATACGTTCACCACTTGTGACAACAGTGACCCATTTGGTAGAGGTATGATATTACACACCTCAAGAAAAAAACTCGTATAGCAAATTTAATAATCAGCATCTCAGTATTGATTGTTTTCATCACACTCGGTGACGGGTTGTAGAATAATGAATGAAAAATAAAGTATCTAAGCATTGATCGTTTTTATCACACTCGGTGACAGGTTGTAGAATAATGAAAGAAAAATAAAGTAAGTCACACTTGGTAACTATATTACTAAAATGCAGGCACTACTTGGTCATCTTACACTGATTATTTTGATCCGCACCCCACTGTTCTAAAAAATGCGCCTAGGCAGCGCCAAGTCGCGCCTAGGCGTGAGGTTTTTAGATACGCCAAGTTTTGGTCCTAGGCGTGGATTAAGGCGTGGTCAACGATAGTCAACGTTTTTTTTGGTAAGGCATGAAAAAACGCAAGTTTTTTTTGGGATAAGGCGTGAAAAAATACGAGTTTTTTTGTTTTTTTTAGTATTTAAAAAAAATAGTATTTTAACTTACAGATATATAGACATATTTTTAAGTTATGTACCATTTTAGTATTTTTAATAGCCTTGTCATGGGCAAAAAATATTAAAATATATTGAAAAAAGGCCAAAACGCCTTTGTATGCCTAAGGCCCGCCTAGGCTTCTAAGGCTTAAGGCTTGGCCTTCATGCCTCGGTCACGTCCCTCGTTTTTTAGAACCTTGATCTTAAGGGAGATAGGCCAGGTTGAAAGAAGATGATGAAGGCTTTCACCATGACCAAATATAGTTGGGGTGTAGAGTCCGCAGTTAAAAAGGGAAGCAACAATTTGTATGATTGAATTCGGACAAATGCATATGGTAGAAGGTATAGGATTTAAGACGGTCCATGAAAAAAACATAGTGCCTTATGTAGGAGAAGCAAAGTGTTCATGCACAATCAAATGTCAGGAGCGTCAAATGTACGAACTGGGACAGAATGTTAGATTCTTGGCAAGGAATTCAAACATCTGGAATCAGTCATACGGTCTGAAGTTTGTATCAATTCCAATTACATCTGATTTAGAAAATTAATGTGAAGTTGTGGTGGTATGGGTTTAAAGAATGGCTATGTCTACCACTAGTTGGTAGATTCGGTGGTATATTGATTTGTTGGGATGTGAGATTGTTATGGAGGTGGATATTGTTCTTGGTTAATTTTTGGCTTCAATGTTTTTGAAACCTAAAAAGGGATTTCCGTGGTGGGTGTCTATGACGTACTTAATGATGTCCAGCTTCATATATTAATCTTCTACTCTAAAAAGAAAATTCCTTTCTAAGTGTTGATTTCATCTTGGAGGGTCTCCATTACTTCACGACTTTCTCTATCCATGTAAGCATAAAATAAGGCGTCTATGTTTGGTTGTGCAATGATAAATATCATCAATCTCTCAGTCAGTGTCTCCCAGTTGCAATACAGGAGGGCTAGAAGTTCTGGGTGTTGTTTTGGGATATTTAAGAGTGGCGTGATGGTTTTAAGGAGTTAAAATGAGATTTCCAAGGCTTGAGGGGTGGACCTTGTATTGTCGTTGTAAGACCATAGTCTAGTTTTGTAATTTTCCCATCCTATATTTATCTGAAACAGAGAATCGCCACGTTGGCCAACGAAGTCTTCGCAGGCGGCTCTGAGTTCCGTAGTGGATGTCGTCGGAGGGTCGGTTAGTGTCAAACGACCGTGACATGGGTTGCTGGTCATCGATTATGTTGGGGAGGGGGTAGATCGGGGATAGTAAGAGCGAGATCTAGTGTTGTACTCCTTTTCTTGTTGCTGTGTTAGAGGATGAAGGTGGTGACACAAAAGGGCCCGGGAGTTTGCTTCCTCATTGTTCATCGTATGCAGGGTTTCGATCGCCTAGAGTTGGGGAACTCCACCGGTGGATGCCGATGCTAGTAGGGAGTTAAGGTTTAGACGATTAGACCTATTGGAGTCTGGATCCAGTGATTTTGAAGGGACTGGGTCTCTGTGAGGTGAGCTGGTTGATTATTGAGTATGGCTGATGGTTGGAGGGCTCGTCGAACATTGGCGAGGGTTGCAAGACTCTGGTGAATGGGGGTTTTGCACATCTGGTAGTTTTAATCTGGATTTGGTGTTTTGAGCCCAAATACCGCTGCTGTTGGAAGGGGCCTGGGGTCAGGACGAGGTTGCAAATCATGATGCGGATTAAATGGCGGTGGATGTGTCTTTTGGAGGCATGGTCCTGAGGTGGTTCCTCCGCTCCTTACCCGTGGCTCTCCGGCGCTTGCGTCCACCCCGTCAGGAGCAAAATCTGTTGCCAAGCTTTGTGAGTTGTTACTAGGGCTTTTTTGAACGTCTCCTTTGCCTTGTAGGAACGCTGCATCATTTGTTTCTTGGAGTCTGGATTGGAACCTTTCGGAGAATATTACTTATAGTGAAGGGTGATTTCTTGAATCTCTTGTTGGGTTCTATTTAGAAGAATTTGGATGGGCGATTCCTCCGCCCTCTTTTGAACAAAATCCTACTTTAATTATTTTATTGCTACTCCTAATTTGCCATCTTTTGTTCCTTATAAGCCGTTTGGAAAGGAGACGGGCATTCAAAAGCTCAAATATTCACATGTTTGGCGGCTAACGGTAAAGTTAACACTTTTGATTTGCTCTAGAGAAAAAGAAAATCCTTTTGTCCATCTCCTTCTTGGTTCGTTATGTGCAAATATGTTTATGAGTCCATTGAACTATTCTTGATTCACTGATGAAATCTCATCATTTTGTTTGAATAAGATGACACTGGAGCTTAATATATGGGTTATTTTTGCGAAATGTCAGAGGGATTTACCTTGAATGGAGGTTAGATTTGAAGGGGTTTAAAAGAAAGTTAAAACATTGTGGAGAAGTATTTTGTTAGACAGGGCTCGGATCGTTTGGACGAAAGAAACAATAGAATATTATTAGACAAAGAATGCTCTAAAGAAAAGGCTTTTGACAACATAAAATCTTAAGCACCAATGTGGGCTTCCTCGGCAAATATTTTCAGAGGATGGTCTCTTGATGATACGTGGAAAATCAGGCTTCTTGAGTTATTTAATTCAGATTTCTCCGGTTGCAGTTAAGGGCTGGTGAGGATGTGTGATTGTCAGATTCCAAGAGTAGTCATATTTTTTTTGATATCTTTTCCTTTCTTCTTTGCTTTTATTGTAGTTGGATTGCTCCTCCTCTTTCGGCAGCTCTTGATTTTGATTTGTATACTTGTTTCCGATCCATAAAAATCATAAATACTGTAATGGGTAGTTGTCTTAACTACAAAGGTACTAATAAATTCTAAAAGTGACCAAATAAACTTTAAATTATCCCTGTAAGAGCTTTTATATAAACAAAGGGGGCCTTGTTAACGTGTGACCTAGGGGAACATATTAACAACCCATTTATGGAAAGGACACGGGGTATACAAGTACCAAATAGGGCACTTAAGGGCTTGAATCTCCTCAGTCTCTTTCGTAAATGGGTTGTTAACCTGTGCCCCTAGGGGCACACATTAACAAAACCCTAATAGTTAAAGTACCTGAATTTGGGAACAATCGAAATATTTTTCTATGTCACTGAGGAGCACAGCATCCTTGTAGACATATCGATAAATCTTTAGCATCTTATGTTCTTCATGGGAACCTGATGAGATGCAGTATCTGCAGGCTGCTGACTCACAATCAATGCAGTATTTGTTTAACTCATTTTTGGAAAGATCGTGAACCAGACAATTGCCAAAGAACGTTCTTTGCAGAAATAAGTCAACCCACTCTGGCTCATCCCACACTTCAGGTCTCTGCTAAATGAAATGATTGAATTATTATACAGCTTAGCTACATAAAATATTCATATTTGAACTGTTAGGCGTCATATTACATTTGCTAGTTCGACCAATGTTGAACAAACAAGTACACTGAAAATATCATTTAAGGAAGTATTATCAATGAATACTATATTAAAATGGATTTTCGTATCTGATCTAACTTTTCTACCTTTCTAGTATGAGTACAGTTGAATATGTTTTTCAATAATTTATGAACAACTAATTAATTAAGAATCGAAGCCGGAGTGCTGATAGGACTAGGAGAACATAAATATTTTCCAAACAAGGCGTGTAGTTGTATACTGTGAGGTGTAATCTATCAAGTGATATTTGCACCAACTCATCAAGTATTGGTTTATCGAATGCATTACGTTCATATGCCTAACCAAAATTTATTATTAACAAATTTTATCCTTGATAAGTGAAATCCAAAGGTAAGATTAGGAAGGCGAGAGAGTTGGAGGTTAAATGTTGAGTGCTAGTTGTTGATGATGAAATGGTCTATGACTATTATTTCTTAGGTTTTGTTGAAATTTTTTGGAAATAAATTACTATGAAATGATGTTCCTTAGGTTTGCTATTGATGTAAATGGTGTCACTAGCGCTAAAAAGGAAGCAATCAATAAAGAGACAAGTCTCTAAAATATCTTTTGGTTGTATGGGTTTTCACCAAATGGAGCTACAATATTTATAGGGTGAGGAAGAGGTAATATTCCTAAGATATTCTAATCCTAACCAATAATTTTGATATATTTTATTTGTGCAATTGTGTTTTGTGGATTCAATACCCCTAAACCTGAATAGTAGTTTTTTTTTTATCGAGTTAAGGACAATGTTTTTTTATTGTTATGGATTTGGATGGTCTAATGGCCGAGAAAAGATTTGACATCACTTGTATCATTGTAGGGATATAAGAAGTATACGGAGGAATCGGAGGTCATTGGAGAAAAAAAACTAAAAACGGAGTCGAATTAATCGAAGGTGATTATTTTTTTGAGAATTAGATGTGCCTTAGCTAGTTGTCAGCAACCCCGGAATTGGATGTGCTCTTGCTAGTTGTCAGCATCCCCATGTTCTGTTTTAGCTTTGATTGGTGCTTGGAATGACTTCTATAAGAACGTGGAAAGCGACTCCACAATTTTTGAGAAAAATAGAAGATTCATAAAGGGAAAGAAAGATTATATAACGGAAATAGAATATTCTTTGAGGGAAGGAGCTTCCTCCCACACAACTATTCCGTGAATCGGTGGGTATAATTTTTTGTTTTTTAGTTCCGAAAAATCTCTCCAGCCTCCATGGCTTTTTTTATTTTTTATTTTTCTGGGTTAATTTAGTTTGACCGTCTATTGGGATTTCTTTTCTGTCGTCCGAGGTTGTGTTTTTGGATAATCATATATTTCTATGGAGAGTTCTGCTCCCCTTTCGTGGCGGCTTTTTACTAGAATCCTAATAAAAAAAATTCCCCTTTTTATGCTCAAGTATTTTAACTGATCTCAAACCGAAGAGAGAGAAAAGCTAACGATAGAATGTAATGTAATAACGTTTTGTATGATAAGTAAGTGACCTTAAGGTCAAATCCGTTGTCAAACACAGCCTGGAAATACTTAGGCTAATCTTCATTGAAAAAAAAAGATATGAAAAGAAATAATGAGTATCATTTTTCCTTGTGTATTTGAAAGTTAGGAGCAACAAGATTGTGTAGAATAATTGGAGTGAAATTTTTTAACCCTGAAGAAACCTAGTTTTGGAGTGACCAAAAAGGGGAAACTAGTGCAGATTTTTAATTATTAATTATTTTTTTGATTTTTTTCTTTCTTTTCTCCTTAATTCCACTCATTCTCACGACCAAACCTAGAGTTGGTGATTAAATCTCAATCAGCTCACTAATTTTTGGAAAAATATGTTTCATTTTAAGAAAACCAGTTTTGATAAGGCAAGTTTTTAGATATCCCCAATCTTATTTCCATAAACATTCAAGATATAAAAAAGTTCAATTGATTTAACAAATGAGACCATTTTTAGGGTTTTAAAATTTTGATAATTTTATTATAATGCATCACTGGTAATGAAGAACAATAAAATAAAATCTTTACTAAATTCGTCAGTTGAGTGAAAATATCTGTCATGTATACATACCTCTTCAAAAGCATTTATGTAGGAGCTTTCCATCCTTTCTTGTCAAGATGAAATGGCTTGGATGCAGATGAATAAGTATGTCAGTGTGGCCTAAACGGATATATTTTAGTAAAAGTTAGCAAAAATTACTTATCAATTGTTTGTAATTCAAAATTAAGAATTAATGCATGCTGAGTTGTATTTGTCTTCACTTGTTTCCATATATGTATATAGTAGGTAACACAAACCATTTTAATATGACATCTGGCATTGACTGTTCCCTGATTTTATTGTGTATTTGGTTTTCCATAATCTAAATTTGTCTGAAATACCATAATCTAATTGTATCAGAATTATCGTAATCTGAATATGCATTTATTGGGGTAGACATGGTGCGTGAATTTTTTCCTTAGAAATCAAACCAATAAAATGTTTGCCACTAGGAACCATGCTGTTAACACAAAATAATCTCAATAACCTATAGCCCTAACTTGCCAAACGGTCAAAATTACACTTCTACTCCTGATTAGCTTCTGTGCGTAGTGGAATTAACAGTTCACTCTTATATTGACTAAACGCGTCCTGATGTGCAGGACCCTCTGCTAATTGTTTATAAAATTCCTTAAAAATGTAATTGTATATATGTAAGAATCATGTTTGTCTCTTCGTTCTATGATTACTGTTCAATGTGTAAAGTTTTATAGCGATATTATGTTGTTGGCCAAAATACAGTATATTTGCCATACTTATTTTTCAAAAATAAGCATAATGACTTATGAACGATGACTCTCAATTTTGTTCGTTGGTGTAGCAATATGGCATTATGCTCTCCCAAAAGAAGATGGTCTGCCAGTCTTGCATTGACTTTCTGGGCATGCTGTCAGAGTTGGAATTGTCTAAAACAATATGTTTGAGAGAAATTATGCAATTTGATCACTTCGGGTGTGTTTGGCAACCCGAACTCCAAGCTTTGGCATTGGAATTGGGTCCTTAAATTCTAATTCTACTGGTTGGTCTGAAAAATGAGTTTGGAATTGTTTTGGGATTCGAGGAATTCCAATTCCATTAATTGAATTCCCAACTAAAAGTAGATAATTTGAAAATCACATTTTTAGAAACTGACTACATTCCCCCCCCCCCCCCCCCCCCCCCCCCACACACACACACACGCTGTACATCATACAATACACACAATGCACTCACGCACGCACAGTTTTACACACACTACAACACGATCATAAATTTTAAGATGCTTATAAAATTTTAATCTAATTCCGCATCAAAGCCCAACAATTGATTTCTAATGTTGAATTCCAATTCCACAGAGTTAAAAGTGTTATTGAATCCCAATTATATCCATCCAAACATACTTGTAATAGTATTTATGGGGGGCTTATTGAGAAAATAATTTGTACTTTAATTTACCATTAAAGAATTAGAGTTTTGATTCTCTCTTCTCCATGTATTGTTATGGATGAGTTGACTGGAGAAATACAAGACGGGGTGCCGCGGTGTATGCTATTTGTAGATGATATTGCTTTACTGGATAAGTTAAGATGAGGATTAATGCTAGATTGGAATTGTGGAGAGAAACTCAAGAAACAAGAGGATTTAAAATAAGAAAAACTAAAACAAAATATGTGGAGTGCAATTTTAGTAGTAGACAAATGGGGGTGTCGTGAAGTTAGAGGGGGTCAAGCGATACCTAGAAATGATCAATTTCTTTTGGCTCGATGATCCAAAAAACAATAGAGATGTTAGTGATGGTGTTACTCATAAGATTTAAGATGGTTGGGTTAAGTGGAGAAGTGCTATCGATGTATTGTGTGATCGACGTATACCTTTGACGTTAAAGGGAGAATTTTATAGAATGATCATTAGATCCGCCATGTTATATGGGATAGAGTGCTGAACAACCAAAAAACAAAATGTACAGAAAATGAGTGTGGCGGAGAGGTGAATGCTAAGATGGATTTTTGATAAACTCGAAAGGATAAAATTAGAAATGAACAAATTCGTGAAACGGTAAAAGTAGCTCCTTTAGAGATAAATTGAGAGAAAATCGACTTAGATAGTTTCGACACGTCAAGCGTAAACCAATGAATGCCCCCATCAAGAAGTGTGATTTAGTTAGTATTGATGGTAAATTGACTTGGTGGGATATTATAAAAAAAGGACATGATATCATGGGGTTTAACTGAAGATATTGTGCCGAGCAGAGCAAAATGGAAAACTAGGATTCATGTAGATGACCCCTCCCTCTCTAATAAAACCCTAAAGCTCCTTAACTGTCCCCCTTTTTGTAATACCCCGTATTTTTATGGCTTTTAAATTTAGGGAATTATTAAATTTAATTGAGATGAATCAATTTAATATTAATCCGGAAATTTGTTTTAAATATTTACTAGCGTGACAAGAGTTGTTAATTATTAGAAATTTGTTGAATATTACTAGATGAGTATAGTAATATATAAGATTGATTTTTATTAAAATTGTCACGTGTGAATAAAATGGCAATTATGGAAATTTAAGTCGGGACGCGCCTGTGTCGTGTCAAGACTAAATAATAATTATTATTAAAAGTAAATAAATTATAAGTCGCTCGTATGGTCATTTCGAGTGCGCTAAAGTGTCCGGAAGGGTCGAGATAGTCAAAATAATGTACCCGGGGATTTAGTTTGGGTCTCGGAACGTTTTTAGGTCTAATTAACATTCCGGGAGGGCGATTTAGACATTTTGTATTTTTGAGCATGGAAACCCACGAATTTTCTAAGGTTATTTAAAATGGTAGGGGTTGTCTTCTAGGGTTAGCTTAACCAAAAACAATAGACTGCCATTGGAGAGGAAGAGGATAAGCTTTCCAAGGAGTTCTAGGCCAAGAACTCCACCGTTTGCACCGCCGTCACCGCCAAATTATAGATCGCGCGACGAGGATCACAACCACACCAATTTCTTCCACAAATCAGAAACAAAGATTTCCCAGGCAAGTATCTATCTTGCTGTATTCTTAGTTAATGCCTCAATTATGTTAGTCTAGGGTTGTTTAGCACTTGTTTCATGGAAGAAAGTGTAGTTTGGAGACTAGAATTCACATGTCATTGAAGAAGTAATCATATTCTGGACATCTCATTTGCATGTAAAGGATAAACCACGAATTAGTATGGATTTAGAAGTAAGAAATCTAGAAAATAATGGAAAGAATCGAAAGAAAAAGAGAAATTAGGGTTCTTGAAGTCTAGACAAATTTTACCCCATTATGTAGTTATAATTGATGAATTGAAACATATTTTACGTGGAGAATCGTGTATTTAGGTGTATAGTACTGGTAATAACTTTTGTTGGGAGTTTGGGAATCAAATATGAAGTTTTGGTTGAGGTTGGAGAGGCAAACTCGTAACTGGATAAATGCAGTTTTCGCCATAACTGCTTGATCGATCGATCGACCCCCTTCCCTCGATCGATCGACCCCACCTGGAAAACTACACATTCCTCTTATAATGGTTTATTTCGATTAAAATGCGTTGTAACCCTTGAGTATTATTGTTAGAACATTTTGGGATATAAATAGGATCAGTAGGGTTTTAGTAAACCCCAATAAGTGGGAATTTAATGTAAAATGAAATAAAGGGTTAACGGGGAGTGATTTACCCATCTGGGATTATGCGAACGTTTAAATAAAAGATTGAGACTCGTAAGAGAGTTAGACCAGAAGATAAGTGAGTGTACGTCTACTGAAATTTTACTTAGGATACTTCAAGAGGGGGAATGTGTATGAAGTGAAATATAAATGAGAATAGAAAAATAGCAAGTTCGTTATGCGAAATATTAAAGTAAAATGCTCTAAGGACGGATAATTAAAATTTTGGGTCGTGGGCGTACCTAACTTAGAAATACGAATATTTATATATATATATGACTGTGTGGTTGTGCATATATTATATATCTGTGTAAAAAAAATTCGTACCCGAGCTACTTGCTATCATGGGGGTTTTCGCACCGGGACATGCTTATCTCGATTGGACCTTTATGGGGGATAACGACTTGTACCCTAGAAGATAGTATCCTTGATTACAGGCTATCTGAGTGATAGTCAGATGGTCCTAAGAGACGTGAGGGTATGTGCTGACCTCTTAGGACCGGGAACTATGATTCGCCTCCATTTGTATGTGTTTTGTGTTAATACTGTTCGAGAGTGATTCCGAACTAGTATTTTCCTTAGTATGAGTGATACCGGGACTTGATAGCAGAGTACGCCAACCCCATAGATTTTATGTGGGGTACCGTTAGTGTATATATTATATGTGAGACTAATATATATACCTATATTTACATGAGAACTTTCTACTGTGCGTATAAGTAATTTAGAAATGAATAAATGTTTCAACGGCTCTTAAATGTTCGGGAACTTCATAATGGTACTGATTTGTTTTAAATAGCGTAAGGAATCTTGAAGACATTAGATTTCTAAACTAAATATTATCACCTTGTTATTTCTCGAGATAAAACTTTATGGAAGTGAGATAGACTTATGAGGTTTAGTAGTACGATAGACGTGCACACTAGATGAGAGGTGAGAATTCTCAAGAGAGTATCGCATACTAGCATGGTTGTTGCATTAGCCGGTAAGCATTTTAAATACTTGCTAAACTAAATTTTAAAACTGTTTTACAATCGGGCTCTGACCCGTTTCCTGTTATCTCGTCTCTCTTGTATATATATATGTATATATTACAGGTGCCCAGCCACAGGGGCGTCTTGCTTAGGTTCTTTGGATTGGACGTGCTACAGCTTATGTGGGAGTTGCAGGCCATTGCTTAGACAACCTCGTTGTTTATTCCACTCTTATTCCAGCTCTAATTAGTTTGGGCATGTGTCGCCCGTTTCCTTATTTAGTTGGATTGGTCAGAGATTATGTTCATTTATCTTTAGTATTTTACTCGTTGGGATTTATTTACTGTCAGGATGTTTTTTCCTTTATGGTTTTAAAGCTGTTTTTTGTTGTCTGAATGGTTAAATTATTGAGGGTTCATTTCCAGTCTTTTTAAATTGTGTGATTCATAAACTGCTAATTATTAAGGGTTTTATAATTTGGTTAAATGAAATGGAAATAATGTTTTAATGATTTTGACACTTAGCTTAATTATTTAGGGTGTTAAATTGGAAAGTTTATTTTTCGACAGTGATGCTAAGAATGAACCAACCTTTCACCTTGATTATAATTTAATAAAGGACTGATCACCCGGTATTTAATTAGGGGGGGTGTCACACTTTTTCTCTTTCTCTTCCTCCATGAGAGAGGGAGGGACCTCATTTCACCTTCCTTCTTTCCTAATATTTCAAATATGACCCATATTGCCCATGTTTTCTTCTTTCTTTCTCTTAATTTTTTCAATTATGCGTTAGATTTATTCTAGTTTTGCTTAGTTTTTGTCCCTTGTTTTTTCTTTTTCTTTCATCGTCAACAAATCGGTTCGTGCCGAAACATGCTCTACCGCCTTTGTGGTTGTCGGATGGTTTAGATCGATGTCCCATTGCTGGGTTGTTTCAGATCCATTTTAGATTTTCGAGTCCTCGGCCACATTTTCTTTAAAGTTTTCAGAAGCCAAAGCTAGATTGGGATATCGCCCGTTTGGAGTCGCGGGTCCGGGGTCTGCATTTCTCTTGTTTTTTGGTATTTTTGGTCGATGTTTATTCTTACATAGCTGTTTATCTTCTGTGGTATATGTATTTTTCTGGCTTTAATGATGTTTTTTTATCTTTATTTTGCTATTAATTATCTTTGTAGAAGATTTGTGTGTTGGTCTCTATTGTACTGCCCTTATAGCTTGTTTTTTTATAATATGATACGAAAACTGTTAGGAAAAAAAATGTATCCAATCCCAAATAATTGGGAAAAGACTTCGTTGAGTTAAGTTGAGTATATTCTTGAACTGATGGAAGAACAAGGAAATGAGCCACCAATTTTATAGAAAATTTCATTCTCCTATTATGTTATCTTATTTAGTCTATTTGATAATGGCAGATATATATCTCCTTTTTAAAGAATAATTAATTGTCTAACTTGCACTTCGTCGCACCCGCATTTGCACTTAATAAGTTTTTGTTAGTTTATATTTCTGTTTTATATGCATTCAATTCCCCCCTTCCCCTATTTTATTATTGTGGGTAAGATGCTTCGTTTATGGGATTTTTTTAATTTGGTCGTACCTTGTCCTGCTGTATAAATCTTGATAATTATTGTTTTTCCTTTCATATTGTGCCTTAAAAAATGCTCCATTTATCTTCTTCACTATACATGTTGATCGTTAACAAAAAAATATTTAGGATAACTATGTTGCACTTTCCATTATCTGTGAATCACTAATAGGTACCTATTAATTTTCAATTGCATGCCACATGGCATATGTTCGACTAACAAATTAGAATGGGTACACTGTCATATGTAAAAAATGTCTCTTAATGTCTCTATTGTTTTCACCTGAATCGAAAGCTAAAAGGTTTTCACTCTTAATTACCGAGTCCAATATGGTTATGCAGTGGGCTTGAGAGCAGCTCGGTCTAGAGGATGACCCAAACTGTTACGTTGTGTGTTTTCCTATTGTATTGGACTCTTGTATAAAAGGGTTCCACGTTAGGATTTTTTGCAGAGACTACTCACTTTTATGATTCCGAGGATCGGGTTTTTGAGTTTGGAGGCGCCGTCTTGTCTTCGTTTTCATATCCAAAAGACACTGATGGTAGGTCTTAATAATGATGTGTAATTGGTTGAGCGGAAGCGAATTACTTAATAGCTACACAACAATAACAACATAATGAAGAGTAAGGTAACTTTCTCTCTCTAGAATAACATTCTCAAAAATTAGGAGTGAGTATAAACGAGGGACTAAGGTCCTTTTTATTGGGGGGAGGTTAGCTTGCTAGCCAAGCTAACCTTCAAAGTCAAAAGACTATAAGGGCAATGAAATAAATGACAAAAAAGACAAAAGGCTCCAAAATACTATGCCTCCTGGCATCATTCTCTATCCCTTGAGAAGTCGACATGTACTTTGTACACTGGCGATAGAAATTCGGGTCAACGCGCAGAAGGGTGGCCTCTATAATTTAGGAATCCTCGGTCGCGAGACGACCCAGCCAGCGAACTAAGTTACGGGTATAGTTGCCATAGGGTGACGAAATGTCCTCGGATGCAAGGACACCCTCAATGTGGTCCAGTAGGAGCCATTCGAGGATTCGCACGAGTATTTTTTTTTACACGTTGCCGACCAAGGGGTGACTCCGCCCTGATTGATGGGGGAGCGAGTGACAATCTGGTCGCTCAGGAGATGGTTGACAAACTGACTCTCTGCACAGAGCCCATTTCCAGCCCATGCTGCATCGGGTGGCTCAACATCAATGAGTCTCTTACCCCAGTAGGCAGTGCCGCGTTACTTTTTCCATTAGTACTTACATCGATGAGGTCCTATGCACACTCGTTGAGATGAAGGTGTGTCTCTGTCGTCCCTAGAAGTACGATCACTCGAGCAAAGCAGAACGGATGTACAAAAACCTACACTTTTTAGTAGCAGGCCAGCAGTTTCAGTTACAGCCGATGTGTGAGATCCGTACCGTTCGTCCTTCAGCTCTTATCATCTCTCACGAAGACTTGACTACGGAGGCCTCAGATGCCGGTTTCTATTATGCACTCATCAGTCCCATCAGTACTCCAGAGGCAGATGTTCCCTCGGTGATTCAGGATCTCTTGGATTCTTATGTTGATGTCTGCACACCTCCAAATATGCTTCCTCCACTCCGCGATATTCAGTATGCCATTGATTTTGTGCCGAGAGCTCCCCCCCCCCCCCAATTCGCCTAACTATCGCATGTTCCCCACAGAGCATGAGGAGTTACAGCGATAGGTTTTCGACTTGTGTGGCTGGGGCCTCATTCGGGAGAACATGTCTCCCCGTGCCGTCCTAGCCTTGCTCGCTCAAAAGAACGATGGGATTTGGCACATGTGTGTGGACAATCGTGCCATCATCAAGATTACGGTCAAGTATCGTTTCCCCATTCCTAGGTCTGGGGACATGTTGGACAAGTTGTACGGGGCTCGAGTCTTTTTTAAAATGGACTTGAAGTGTGGTTATCATTAGATCAGGATGCTACTCGGGAACGAGTGGAAGTTCGTCTTCAAGATGAAAGATGATTGTATGAGTGGATAATGATGCCCCTTGGATTGTCTAATGCTCTGTCCACCTTCATGCGCGTTATGACTCGGATTTTTCGCCCGTTCATTGGCAAGTTTGTGGTAGTGTATTTTGACGACATCCTCATTTACAGCCAGTCAGAAGATGAGCATTTAGACCACGTCGCCCAGGTCCTTTCCGTCCTGTGTTTAGAGCACTTTTATCACACCCTAAAGAAGTGCGCCGTCATGGTTCCTTCAGTTACGTTTATGGGTTATATTGTGTCAAGCGAAGGCGTCCATGTAGAGAACACCAAGGTTCAGGCGATTGTCGATTGGCCTACGCGTACTTCAACTTCCCACTTTCGCAGTTTCCA
Source organism: Sambucus nigra (assembly GCA_949130495.1). Classification (NCBI taxonomy): domain Eukaryota; kingdom Viridiplantae; phylum Streptophyta; class Magnoliopsida; order Dipsacales; family Adoxaceae; genus Sambucus; species Sambucus nigra. Next base: position 428,448,217 of record OX422219.1, read on the forward strand.
CGGCCTAACATGCTTCTATTGATGCTTTATTGTCGGGTTCAACACGGTTTTGGCCCCCATCACGGATATGTTGCCTGTCTTATCGAGTATAGAGTTCCGGTGGACGGAGGAGGCAGACTGAGCCTTCCGTCGAATGAAGGAGTTGGTGACTTCCACTCCACTCCCAACACTTCCTTATTTCACCCAGTTATTCGAGCTATCTTGCGATGCTTGCAAGGCGGGCATATGAGCGGTCCTCAGTTAGAATGGCAAGTCGGTCGTTTTTTTTATTCAGATATTGACAGGGGCATCATTGAATTACTTCACCTATGACCTTCTGTTTTATGCCTTCGTCAAGACGGTTAATTTTGTCAGGCCTACCTCCTTTATAAGGAGTTCGTCATTAAGTTTGATCGTGAAGCGCTTCGTTATCTCCACAGCAAGCGCCGGATCCGTGATCGACATGCTATGAACGACCTGCCCCTTGCCTTGCCGACGTTCCTTTTGGAGGGAAACCATGACAAGGCCCTTAGGCTAGTATGCTACAAGACGATGTTGTGTGTCCGCATGGTCTTTGTAGGAGACGTAATCCTTCTACAATCGAGTGCAAACATCAGGCTGTATGGCCATCAAACGGGCAACATATTCGGCTGTTGATGGGCTAATCGGGATCATGGGGGGAAGCTTTGCCAGATTCACTGAGATGGTGGGTTAAGTATCAAGCACTATCTGAAACGGGGACAAATCAGTAGAACAGTTAACCGCATTATTGAACGCGAACTCATCCTGAGCGACCACTATATTTCAACGTTTTGGAGACTCCGAGGCAAGGCAACGAAGGTCTCCCAAACTCCTGTTGACCTTCTTTCAGGGAATGAAACGCGGTGGTGAACTGCAAGGAACAACGGAGTAAACCCCATAGAATGCGCCAGAAGTGACCGATGAAGCGAACGTTTCTATCCGAGGTGATGCTGTGAAGAACCCCGTGACGTTGGACGACTTCCTGAAAATAAAGGGTGGCTACATGGGAAGCATCAGACGTTCAGGCGCATGGTATGAAATGGGCTATCTTCGAGAAGCGGTCCACGACAACAAAGATGGAGTCATGCCCACGAGACGTGCGGGGTAGCCCAATGATGAAATTAATGAAAACATCCTTTTATGGTCAGTCTCTGATCGGTTAGGGTGGGTAGAGGCCATCATTAGAGTGTTGCCCCTTAGTTGTCTGCCATGTAAATCATTGGCTGATGTAGGCATTTGTATCCCGCCTCATAGTGGGTTATTAAAATCGATCATGCAGAATGGAATGATTACGAGCCTGGCCCATATGATCGACTAATCCTCCCGAATAGATCTCTGCAATGATCTTATCCCGGAGGGAGGAAGCTGGAATGCACAAAGCGGTGTTTCTAAATGGGAAGCCATTATGAAGCAACTAATCGCTGGAAGCACCATTGTTCTGCACACAAGCGACATAAGTTGGAGCAAATTGGATGTTCTTCGGATAGTGGTCTCAAAATTCATTAAAACCAAACATCGACTGTGAATGGTGACCAAGGCATGCGTTCGATTAAAGGAAGGCTCCAATTGTGGGTCAAGGGTGGGGACACCACTAATGTGTGTATAATGTCGGACGATGCGGCTATATGAGCAGTAACGTATCGCGAGGACAGATAAAATGGGTATATGGTAACGGGACGGTGGAATGAATGGGTGAGATGCCCAAGGAAGGGCAACCATGATGTTGTAACACCCCGTAAATTCAAGGAGCTTTAATTAAATTATATTTGGGGGAAAAAATAATTTATTTTTTTGTGAGGAATTAAATTTGTGATTTGGGAAATTTTTAAATTTGAGGAATTTATTAATTTGGCGGAAGGAGGATTTATTATATGGACTATTTTGTGTGTCACATTTTGTGGTCAAGAATTTGGAGAATGTCATAAATTAATTCAGATGGCAATTCGGAGTGCGTGGTTAAGTCCGGATGGGTCGAAATAGTTGGAGAAGAGTGTCGATAGGTATAATATGGGTTTCGGGACTTCTCTAGACACATTTGAACTCCCAATTATGTGTTTGGGCCCTTTTTAGAAGGCCCATAAGCCCAAAAGCGGGATTAGAGTTAATAACCCTAATTGTGAGAGGGTGAGGGGACTTTAATTCATTTTAGAAGACCAAAATTGGGGAGAACCTTAGAGGAGAACAATTAGAAAAGAAATTGGAGATTTTGGGAGATTTTTTCAAGAACAAGAGGAGAGCCTTAAATCCAACCCATCATTTTCAGTAAAGGACTTGATTCTACAACCCTAAGGCAAGTGGTTTAACTTGCATTTATTAAATTGCATTTTTCCTATTCATATTAAAGAAGGTGTGAGTTAATTAATATGTTAGGGTTTATTCTACATTGGAATTTGGGGATTTCATGTTTGGGATTTATAAATCTGTAGAGATGATAAGATTTTGTAGATTTGATGTCCTAATGAGTGTAGATGTAGTTAAATTAAGTAAATCAAATGGGTGAATTTATGATGAAATCTGGGAATGTTTTGGGGGATAATCTGTTCAAAATTGGAGGTTTTAAAATAGTAATGGCGGACTGGTTTTCTGGGTAGTGAAAGAGGAGAGAGAACACCAGGGTCGTTCGAACGACCTGATGTCTCGTTGAAACGAGAGCCATTGTCGTTCGAACGACATGGCTGGTCGTTTGAACGAGCTGGTTATTTCTGAAAGATTTCTCCTCTTCCCCTATTTCAGACCTGATTCTTATTTTGTGATGAATTATTCCTGTGTTAGTTGAATCTGGAAAATTATGGTTATAATTTAGGATTTGAAATTGTGAAAATCACTCTTGGATTAAGTGGAGAATAAATCCAATTAAAGAATTAAGGTTTATGATTGAGTGATTTGAAACCTTGTTAATTAAGTGGGTTAGCTTAATTGAATGAAATTGAATAATGAATTGGGAACCTTGAATGTCGGGCCAAGAGAAATAGTTCGGGTATATTGGTTAAGTGACGTCAAGATAATTCATTAATGCGTGATTAATGCAATTGAGTCGGGATATGGACTCGGGTGAAATTTTGGACTAGTGCCACAAGTGTTTAGGCACGTATTTGGTTGGGTTAATTTATTATAGGGTTATATAATAAATTATGGAATATTCAAAAGTAAAAAGGGTGTTAACCTTAATATGTGGGATTGGAGGAATAAGTTCTACATGGGAGATTTCGGGCTAGTGATGCAAGTCCGGGTAATTTAGTTGGGTGACAGCTTGAATAATAAATAAATAATTGTGTGAAATTATTTAAATATCAAGTCTGTAGATAGAGTTGGGAAGGTTAGGCTAGTATTACGAATTTTGTACACGGGAGGCCTGGATTTGATATATATATATATATATATATATATATATATATATATATATATATATACGGTGATGTGTAGTATATATACATGATTTATAAATATTTGTGTGAATAATATTTATAGTAAAGCGTACCCTTCTACTGCTATCAGGGGAGGTTGCGCGATGCGGGTGAATCCCCACCTAGTGAATGCAGGGTGAGTATAGTCCCTAGGATATAGCGTTCGAGTTCATGAGTGAGTTGTTTGATTGTGTTTTAATCTCACTACCGTGGGAAACTATGGCCGCCTCCACAGCGTAGTACATTTTTTCTGAAACCGCTAGCTAAGTGTCAGGGCTTCGGGTGGATGAGTATACCCGATAATGATAGCGTCTAGAGAACACCCGATGAGTGCCTACTTGGGGGATAGTTATATATCTACGACATGTATGTGTGAATGTTATAGTATGATTACGTATATATGGTATAATTATATACGGGTAAATACAGGCTGGGAATTGTATTAATTATATAACTCGTGAGATGGTTATATGGTACTAAATGAGAATTGATTAAAAAAAGTTAGTGTGATTAATAACTTATAAAGCGTATACTAAACTCACTCGGGATAGAGTAGTGGGAGTTAGTGGGATATATGTGACAAGATTAGTTACAGGTAGATAGCTAGATGGGTCATGTATAGGTATGTTAGGCGTGCACATTAGTCGAGGGGTGAGGTGTCCTCAAGAGAGTGTGCGACACTAACTTACATATAAAGAACATTCATGCATTTTAATTTACTGCATTTAAATTCACTTGTTAAATATTTTCAAATGTTTTGGGTTCTAACCTGTGCTATAAAATATTTTCAAAACCTTTTAGGTGTCTAGCCACAGGGACGCCAAGATTGTTCCATTCCAGGGTTACGCAGCTGCGGCACATGCGGATGTTGCTGGACTTTGACTTAGCTGCTTCAGTCATTTCATTCCTAGAGTAGGATGCAGTTAGTATTCCATTTGGGCATGCCGCCCTAGTTGTTCCATTTTATTTCAGTTAGATGATGTATTATGTTATTCCTCTTGTGTTTTATATTTGGTATTTTTTAATTTGTAGCCGGTGGTTGTCTCGGCAAGGATTATAATTATTACATTTTTAGTATTGTTTGATTCAGTGATTGCATGATGGTTAGTTATATATTCTTTCGCATGTTGTGGTTGGGATGTTAAATAAAAAGTTAAAATTTGGCACCATGTCTTTTGAATACTAGGTGGCTAGTAAGTTTTAAAAAATTTCGACAGTGATGCTAATAATGATCCAGATGAGATTCCTGATCACCCGGTATTTTATGGGGTGGGGTATCACAGATGGTATCAGAGCATCAGGTTTTAGTGTCCTTAGGATTTGTGCGGCTTTTCACGTTTCAACGTAGCGTTCTTTGATATAGAGTCTTATTATAGGATTGTTGTATTCCTTTACGTATGCGATTTATGTTCTCCTGCTATTATGTATAGTTGATGTGATTAATATACAGTTTCGGTTGAGCGTGGCAGATTGAACATTATAGAACGACAAACGTGGGACATTAGAAGGATTGTAGGAGCGAGGACTCATCAGAAGCCATAGAGTATTCTGGTTCCAGTGACACGATAGAAGTCACCATATTGTTCGAACAATTGAAGTTGGAGTAACCGCTGGGGATCAGTACTTTACCCAAGAACCGTCGTGAAGGACGATGGTGCAAAGCTAAAACCCCAAGTGTAGACGACAAGGGGTGATGGTCGAAGAAAATTTTGTTTCAGAAGAACAATCCGCTAGAATTCGAGGGAGGTGCAGAAGAGTGATTTACCACTGGGTAGAGAACATCCAATTGGGATCACATGTGGGGGAATGTAGTGACACTCAAGTCAAAATTTCGGGCGAAGAAGTTTGCTCTTAGAAGCAGCATGGAGTGATGGGAGCTCGTCACCACATTTATGGGGAGATACCATGAATAATGAGGAATTTGGGGTGCGGATTATTATGAATCCGCTCACTAGAGGTTAAATTGAGAGACAATGGAAATTTCAGTAATCTTTCCAAAAAGGGTCGGACAGTGGCCGGATGGTAAGGAAAGTTGACGGAATTCGCAAACCTTGTAACCGATGAGAGGGATACGGAGAATCAAGTAGGGTTGTAAGTTGATAATAAACCCGTGGGTAGTATATACAAGCGTGAGTAGGAGGTCCTGCTAGGATGACTGGTGCCGTTGTCGTCAAGGTTGTACGATCCCATTTGTATCAATGCTCTCGAGAAAGGGGAGCTAAGGGAGTTGGAAAATCTATTAGAACAGTAAGATTGGATTTTTAGTGCTAGTAAGGTTCCAAGGGTAGGAATACCCAGTAGGGGACCCAGATTTATGATTGAGATCAATAGAATTTCTACCAAGTGATGGTGGGTTCAGTTAGGGTCGTCAAAGCCAGCAACAAGTCTATTGGATCAGCGGATCCAAATGGATAGTTGGGGTAGCAATTAGGGTCAAAGACTACCAGTCTGTGAGAAGGACAACCCCAACATGGCCGGTGGGGCCAGAGAAACGAAAAAGGGGAATGACACAGAAAGGTGTCTTATGTGTAAAAGAGTAGAAACACATGGATGGATCTTGTCCGTGGAAAGTCAGGGGACAAGAGCTAGATGCCTAGTAGGGGCATCTGTTGGATAAGTTTTTGGTTTGGTTGGGACGCCGATGTTATGTCTAATAACCATTGAGCCGGCAGTGTGGGGGGCAACTGAAACTATGAGTTTTATTCCGAGATGATTGTGGTTAATTTTGTGGAATGCGAGTGAGTCACAGTAATATATTAATACTAGATTCGCGTGAGAAACGGATGTAGTGGAGGTATCGTTAATATCAGTATTATGTGTATTTTTACATAGAGTAGCGGGTACTCTTCGCTTCCACCTGAGAGAATGGGTGGGTACATTGAGACGATGTATTTCTTGAGAACTAGCTCCTCTGAGAGGTGATATTCGAGGCATGGTTTTATCTTGGGTACGGACGGGTTCGTAATGGTGGGCAATCATAGCAAGTGTATCGTGTTTGTTGTTTCAATGCAGGATGTATATTCTGCTAGGGAGGTCTCACCTGGAAGAGGGTTAAGCCCGCGGCAATATCTTGTGAAGTAGACTTCAGAGAGTACAATTATCGAGTTATATTGGGTTCCGGTGCGTAGAACTTTTACTGATGAGATTCAGGGTATGTCGGGTTGCCGTGGAGCGGAGAGATTTTGCTCATTATTAATATTTAGCGCCGAGGGCTTAGTGATAGTACGAGCACAGTAGTATACGACTCCTTGAGAGACGTGGGAGTCCATGATAGACTTGTGAGTATAGGAGCAAGGTTTGAGAGTCCCGGAGATATACTTTGGGTTCTGTGAAAATCAAGGACCGACAATGCCGAGGAATAATGCATTAGGAAAAGTTCCTTTGGGCTTTGCTGGGAAGTGTTATGCGTATAAGCCTTGCTAAAATGCTGGAAGTGTGACGACGTCATTGGATTATAGGTCATCAAATTTAATTAACAACTACACAACATCAACATCAACAATAACAACATAATGAAGAGTAAGTTAACTTTCTCTGTCCAGAATAACATTGTCAAAAATCAGGAGTGAGTACAAATGAGGGACTAAGGTCCTTTTTATAGGGTGGAGGTTAGCTTGCTAGCCAAGCTTATCCTCAAAGCCAAAAGACTAAGAAGGGCAACGAAATAAATGAAAAAAAACAGGACTCTTTGGTAGGGACTTGAGTTCTTCACCGCCTCTGAATTGGATATTTATTTGGTATGTGCCTATGAGTAGGTTCCACATGTTTTGTGATTTGCGACAATTGAATTGTAAGTTACTTGACAAGAAGCTTTTTGCGTATGTGTCGTTGTCGTGCAAAAGCCAATCTCAAAATTCCCTTGAGTAAATACAAAACTTGTATAAAAATAACTCGTATTGCGGTAAGTACGGGTATCAATTCTACTTTCAAGGTGAAACAATTAATGTGAAAACGTGCAATTCCAAATTTTATTTATTAAAATATTTTTTTATTTTTTTAAAAAACAATTTCAAGGGAAAAATTAACTAACAAATGCTAAAAATTATAAAATGACTAAATAATGAAAAAAAATGTGCAACCGAGTGTGAAATATGTGAGAAGGTCAAGAGATGGGATTACACTGCATTTTCAATTATTTTAATTTCTCAATTTATTAATTTTGAAATATTTCCAGATAATATTAAATCGATAATCTAACTCTCGTTAAAATTATAAATTTAATAAAATCTTTTTCAGAAAATTAATTAAAAAATGTCACACGATGAAAAATTAGGACTACACTATTTTCATAAAATTACCCGCTAGGATCAATTTAACGAAAATCATAGCAATCCTTAAATTTCAACACCAAATTAATATTCAAATATAGGAAAAACCTATCTCTAGTTTGATTCCTAAATTCAAATATTAATTTGTTCAATTAATTTACTAACTCTCGTTACATAAATTAATTGGTGACAGTTAAAGATTAATTTACCTAGAAATATAAAATTAATGAATCAACTAATTAAAGTAACATCATTCGCAGTGCACCCCACCCCTTAACGAGGTGTTTAGCCAAACATAATGAAATTTTTAATCACACCCACAAACATGGAACAATAAATTAAAAAGTAGAGCAAGAGATACAATACACAAAAGTCTCCTTTTGAATTGATTCCTTGAATCGCGTTCATGCACGTGTGTCCCAATGTGTTCACAAATCCGGCAATTGATCACAGCAAAAAGAATAAAAAAAACAAACCTAAAATTTTATTCTAAACTAAACTAATTTTTTTGGAATTTTTTGGAATTTTTTTATGAACCTGAACTGTATATAATATACAGTCTATTTTTCTCTCTCTACGTTCTCTTTTTTCTTCTTTGCTGTTGAGAGTCTCTTTTGATAATGAGCTTCCTTTCTTTTATATCCCACGATGCTTTGCCTTGAGAGATTTCTTTGGGATTTGGATGTGGCAAGTCAAGATTTGTTGTGAATTTGAAATGGAGAAAGTTCCGAATTTGTTGGGATTTGGGAATGGGTCTCGGATTGGGGAAAACGGGTTCGCGAGTATGGGCCGGATTCGGGTTTTAGTTTGTGGGCTGATCCGGGTTCGATCGGGGTCGGGTTTGGCTGACCCGGGTGGAGGTCGCCGGCGAGGTTAGATCGGAGATGGGCACGATTTCGGGTTGGGACTGGACGAACTCGGGTTGCGATCGGGTCTCGCACCGCCGGCGGTTTTGTGAGGTCCGGCGGGGTATAAGGTTGAAAATGGGTTGTGTGTGTGTGTTTGGAGAGGAAGTGGATGTGGTGGTAAAAATGGTTATGGAGGTGGGTTTGTGGAGAGAGAAAGTGGTGGGAGGTTGAAGAAGGTGGAGGGGTGATGTTAGGGTGTGGTGGAGGTGTATGGCTTAAGGGTGAGGGTTAGTGAAAGAGTGAGTTGGGTGTGTGTGTGGGGTGTAGGATAAGTTTGTGGGTATAGGGTATAAAAGGATTTGTGTGTTTAATTTGCACCCCTAAAAAAAATGACACTAAAAAATTAAAACTAAAACTAAAAAAATAAAATAAAATTTAAAATCTAATAAAACTAAAATCTAACATCTCAAACTAATAAAAAAATATGAAAATAAAAAGAAATAAAATAAAACTCTATTAAAACTAAAAAAAATAAAAATAAAATATAATCCTAATAAAATAAAATTAATAATAAAAAATATATATATAGAATATGAAACCTAATAAAATAAATTCCTAAAAATTAATCCTAATACAATAAAATAAAGATTAAAAATTAAAAACTAATAAAAATCAAAATTAAAATAAAGAAATAGAAAAATAGAAAATAAATCCTAAAAATTCTAAATAAATCTAAATAAATTCTAAAAATAAAACGACTCAAAATAATATCAAGAAAAATAATAAAGGTACAAACTCAACACACACGGGGCTCGGGGAATGGTCTAGGCTCGGTTAAGGTTACGGGACTGATTCGGGGCATCAGATCACATCGGGGTAAGCTCAATGAGGACTCTGACTTCGCGGTCTCTTTGATTTCTTCGATGCAAGCTTTTGACCGCTATTGAGTCACAATTGTACTGATTTAGCATTATTTGTACCGCAACTGCGTATTGACCTGCAAAATGATAAAATACGCACATAAGGCCAATTTTAATTAAAACGAGCGACTAAAATGTATCTATTCGGGGTATAAAATAGACACTTTTGGGTGCTTATCACACCACCCCCAAACAGAACATTGCTAGTCCTCGAGCAAAAATTAGAGAGAAAATAGAGATAAGTATCCAAAAGTGTGCCACTTTCGCAGGCACTGTCGATTGCACTTAGCCTGTGCAACAAGCCGTTAAACCTGTAGGTTACCATACAGGACGAGTGGTGTCTCGTGAGGGTTTGCAGTGAATGTACCCACAAAATTCGAAAACTGTTTTAAATGCAGTATCTGAGTAGAAGATGAAACGCTGTACAACCCAACTTTAAAAAGAACATCAAGGAACACCGTATTCAACTATCACAATAAGATATGAAATTATTTAATACCAAAAGCGTAATCGTTCCTAAAAATCAGCGTGTGTAATGTGAAATAATCTTAAGTATCATTAGAGTAATTCTGAGATTGCCTTTATAGAATCAACGCTTTGACTTCAATTCTCACTGGATATATCTCTCTGAGAATTGGGTAAGTGTATCTCTCTAGTGTGTGAGGATGTGAGTAAATGTAAACAAGTTCAAACGTCTCACACACTTTATACGAAAGGATGGATACATAAAAAAATTTTGATCTCATGAAGGAATGCTAACCACTATGTCGAGAATGTCGAGTTATTCACCATATAATCTTTTCGTTTGCCCGAACACTTTACCAAGGGTGAAAAATGGGGTCTATGAAAGGTATGTAGGGATAATGAAATGAAGAAGATGAATGATATGAGTGTTTTGAGAAGAGTGTGACACACTAATTGACTATTGTCTTCATCATTTGAACTTATGATCGCATCTTCCTTTTTCTTTTTCTTTTTCTTTTTTTTTTTTTTTTTTTTTTTCTTTTTCTTTTTTTTCTTTTTTTTTTTTTGCGATGCGTTTTTTCTTTTCATAGCACAAATGAAGACAATTTACATGAAAAATTTCAAACACTCTTTTCTCAAAATTATGGTAGTGATGGGAAATGACATATGGATAAGGTTAATATGGAAAATGATAATGGGTAAATGATGATGTGAAGGAAAAATGGTAAGTGTATGGTAAAATCGGTTTAGTGCTCGGGACAAACTACAAGACACATGTTTCTTACAACTCGAAAGTAATGTCATTCTCAGTGATTAAGCCAAAAGTGAAAAATAATGAGACCATGCAACGACTAAGTGTGGTACCCAAAGAAAGTTGAGTCAACTTGTGACTCTGAGATACGTAAAAACCCTCAAAAAGGTGAAAAGCTCAAATCTCACGGGTTTTAAGTCTCCACTAGTGATCTTTTAAGGCTTTCTTGAGAATATAGTTACTCTTCAACTTTTGATTGTAAACGTGATAGTGTAAAATTGCCGAGTTTAGAAATTCATGGTGCAAGTACGCTTTTAAGAGGTATTAATTAATTTATTGTAAAAAACGCAATTTTTTGGTCAAACACAGATATTCCGAGATTTCGAAAAGAGGGATGATAGACAAATCATATCATAAAAATTTATTTTTAACTGCACAAAAAGTTTAAAATCACTTGTTTCTGAAAATTTTCAAAAGAGGTACGATTTTGATAAATTTCCCACCCCCAAACAAAAGAGAACATCGTCCTCGATGTTTAAAACCATATATAAAAATGAAAAGAACAAGGGAGGAAAGATAGTACCATAATGAACCACTAATGAAATGTACCGCATTCTGGGGCATAGATGAAACCTGAAGAACAGATGTGATACAAAAATACGTACAAGTCTATGAAGCATGTGAAAATCATTGGGTGGTGTGAAACACCACCCCCAAACAGGGTAAGACTCATACTCAGAAACAATGAACGACGGGCAGCCTCCCGGTAGCGCTAAGTTTAACGTCTTCAGCCAGACCGAACCAATCTCACCCTAAGGATAGAAACTGTGAAAGTGCGGGGCGGCAGAAAAAATTGGGTGATGAGAATCACCCCCAAACAAGACTGAAGCGTCAGTCTTGTTAGATATGGGAGAAAATAGGTCAATGCACTTGTATAGCAAAGTGCATCACTCGATGCAAAGCATCGGTGGACCATGGGTGGGTGGGTAGGAGGGTAAGGGTGAAGAGGCACCGATCACGGTCCTTATTGAGCGTAAATGTGAGGGCAACAAGGGCCCTATAAGAATGGTTCTCAAGTTGGTGGGGGAGGCAAAATGGTTTGGAAAAAATAATGGGGTGGGCCTCAGAGAAAGTGTAGGACCGTTCTATAAATGGACAGTGATAATGGTCGCGCCGTGACACACCAGGGAGCGGTAGATGGAAAAAATCAACACCATAAGGAAGTGGTGTGCATATAATAACAAGCTCGGTGTCACGGAAGTGAAGAGTATCAAGAATACTCACATGGATGGTGGGGTCGAGGAAAAGGGGACAAATGGGATCGTGTAGCACTAGGGAGGATGATGGATATAGGTGAGGATCTAAATGCTTAGATGGGAACAGGTGAGGTGCAGTAACAGGGTCCCAATCAAGTGGTGGGGTGGAAGGGACAATGGGTGGGTCGGGTGGGACAAAGGGTGTGGGAAGATGATCGAACTCACGAGTGGGAGAGACACACTCCTCACGAGGCGCGGAGTGATCCTCAATAGCACTCGGAGGAGGAAGTGTGGTAGCTAGAGATGGAGTGGTCATCGTCTCCACAAGAATATCGTCAGTGAATGTGGTGGGTGGGTAAGACGAGGCACCGAGATCTAAGATAGATGAATCATTAGAAATAATGGGCTCAAGGTGAGCCAAGCATTGTGGAACAGGATCCATATCCATATAGGAAGAAACTATCTCGGATTCTATCTCGAAAAAATGGTGAGCACTCGTAGCCGGAGCTAACCTAGAAATAATGGGTTCCTCGGGAACACACATAAAAGGGTTAAAAGGTGTAGACTCGGGCATAAGTATGGATTCGGTGGAAGGGGAAAGGTGAAACTCAATGGTGGGTTTGAAAGGATAAGGTGGTGTGGGGTCAGTCTCACAAACAGTGGATATGTCAACACAATTGTCAACTTGGGGCTCAGACCACTGGGTGGTCTTAATGTCGAGATTCTCTGGATGATAGAGTTGGTCACACTCAAAATTCGTAGCACAAGACGACACATCCTCATCCCACGTAGGTGGAATAAAGGGTCGACTTAGGGTGGAATCCGCCTCGTTCACACACTCAAAATCATATAATCGTTGTTCAAGCCTTTGAAGTGATTCAGTTTGAGATTGAAGTGTGTGGACGAACTTGTGCAAGAGGCTCTCGAGAGCGGATGTGCAAGGTGGTGGGTGAGGTGGACACAACTCACTAGAAACACTAGGATGGGGAGAATACTCATAGGAAGTGGGTGGAGCAAGGTCAAGTGTAGCATTCACGGGAGAAGCATCTCCGTGAGGGACAAAAGTGTGATCAACATGAGGAGCATATGAAAGGGACTGATAGATAAGAGGGGCACGAGGTGGTGATGACGAATGATGATCAAGCCTCCCTGAATAGCTTGGGTACTCATACCCCTCGACATTAGATATGTCGTGACAATACGGCGAGGGTGGCTCCAAAACAGTGTCATAGGGGCGCACATGTTCCAAGGTGGATTCAGATGGAGAGAATATAAATGGACACTCATGGGACAAGTGATCGCTAAGAAAGCAGTATGTGCACGGTGAAGCATGGGATGGGTTGACACTCGGCACCGAAGGCGGTGGAATAGGAGATGTGGGCGTGGACGACACACGAGTATCAATAGTGGGCGTTTGAGAGTGAAAGCCATCAATTAATGAATGAAGGTTCGATTCGGGCTTATCATCAAACAAACTTCGAGAGAATGGGAAATGGCCAAAGTATTCCCGTAAAGGACGTTCTTCGGCCATGACAAGAGGAATATTTTTTTGTTTTTAAATATTTTTCAAAAGAAAAGAAAATCTTTTTGTGATTTTTGAAAATAAGAAAAGGAAAATCTTTTTGGTATTTTAAATAAGAAAGAAAAAAAAAGAAAATCTTTTTGGGATTTTTAAATATGAAAAAAAAGGAAAATCTTTTTGGGATTTTTGAAAATATTTTAAAAAAGAAAGGAAAATATTTTTGGGATTTTTGTTTTTCGAAAAAGGGGAGAGAATGGACTCTGGATATGAGCGAACTAACTAAAACTGACTACCGAAAGAATCGAATTGGACACACACGAGTCAAGAAAAAATCCTAACGAGCACGTAGCCAATTATTATCTTCAAAATTAGTGAAAGGGGTAGTCAAATTATAATTAAGTCCGCGGGCGATAAAATGCATGGAATTTATCTTTGTGATCTCCTGTTGCAAAAATGTGTTCCTACGGGGCTAGCTAGTTGATTGATTTTAAATTTAATGACAGCTAGGGTAGCACACAATGGCGAGTGAGTCGGGTGATGAAATCCCTTCTCGTTGCAATGACCGGGTCTAGGTCTTAGGTAAATTAATTCATCAAACCATTCAATTTAAGTGCGATGCAAAAATTAAAAGCACATAGGAGCACGTAATCACATAAAAATTGACTCGCTTGCAGGAGATTCGCGAGAGATAAAAAATGTACCTCCCACGGTTTTTACACACGTGGGGTGAAGATCGAGTTGAGTCGACCGGGGGGAGATCTCGCCTATCTCAGTCGTCCCCGGGAGTCCTACCGACCCAAAGTAGAGAGGCTTCAAAAATCCTCGCCTTGGACGCCCTCTCTCTACCTTGTCCGGTTTCCCTTTTCGCTTTTTTTTATATGAATAATTATTACAAACAAAATCGGTGTCAAAATGCACCAAAATAAATACCAAGCTTTAAAAATCCTATACAACCAGTCTAAGGAGGAAGGAGGAGGAATAACTACAATAAAAAAATTGATAAATAAAATTACAAGTCTTCAATCATGTCTCCAGGCCAAGAAAGCGGCAACGGCGCCATTTGACAAGAAGCTTTTTGCGTATGTGTCGTTGTCGTGCAAAAGCCAATCTCAAAATTCCCTTGAGTACCTACAAAACTTGTATAAAAATAACTCGTATTGCGGTAAGTACGGGTATCAATCCTACTTTCAAGGTGAAACAATTAATGTGAAAACGTGCAATTCCAAATTTTATTTATTAAAATATTTTTTTATTTTTTTAAAAAACAATTTCAAGGGAAAAATTAACTAACAAATGCTAAAAATTATAAAATGACTAAATAATGAAAAAAAATGTGCAACCGAGTGTGAAATATGTGAGAAGGTCAAGAGATGGGATTACACTGCATTTTCAATTATTTTAATTTCTCAATTTATTAATTTTGAAATATTTCCAGATAATATTAAATCGATAATCTAACTCTCGTTAAAATTATAAATTTAATAAAATCTTTTTCAGAAAATTAATTAAAAAATGTCACACGATGAAAAATTAGGACTACACTATTTTCATAAAATTACCCGCTAGGATCAATTTAACGAAAATCATAGCAATCCTTAAATTTCAACACCAAATTAATATTCAAATATAGGAAAAACCTATCTCTAGTTCGATTCCTAAATTCAAATATTAATTTGTTCAATTAATTTACTAACTCTCGTTACATAAATTAATTGGTGACAGTTAAAGATTAATTTACCTAGAAATATAAAATTAATGAATCAACTAATTAAAGTAACATCATTCGCAGTGCACCCCACCCCTAAACGAGGTGTTTAGCCAAACATAATGAAATTTTTAATCACACCCACAAACATGGAACAATAAATTAAAAAGTAGAGCAAGAGATACAATACACAAAAGTCTCCTTTTGAATTGATTCCTTGAATCGCGTTCATGCACGTGTGTCCCAATGTGTTCACAAATCCGGCAATTGATCACAGCAAAAAGAATAAAAAAAACAAACCTAAAATTTTATTCTAAACTAAACTAATTTTTTTGGAATTTTTTGGAATTTTTTTATGAACCTGAACTGTACATAATATACAGTCTATTTTTCTCTCTCTACGTTCTCTTTTTTCTTCTTTGCTGTTGAGAGTCTCTTTTGATAATGAGCTTCCTTTCTTTTATATCCCACGATGCTTTGCCTTGAGAGATTTCTTTGGGATTTGGATGTGGCAAGTCAAGATTTGTTGTGAATTTGAAATGGAGAAAGTTCCGAATTTGTTGGGATTTGGGAATGGGTCTCGGATTGGGGAAAACGGGTTCGCGAGTATGGGCCGGATTCGGGTTTTAGTTTGTGGGCTGATCCGGGTTCGATCGGGGTCGGGTTTGGCTGACCCGGGTGGAGGTCGCCGGCGAGGTTAGATCGGAGATGGGCACGATTTCGGGTTGGGACTGGACGAACTCGGGTTGCGATCGGGTCTCGCACCGCCGGCGGTTTTGTGAGGTCCGGCGGGGTATAAGGTTGAAAATGGGTAGTGTGTGTGTGTTTGGAGAGGAAGTGGATGTGGTGGTAAAAATGGTTATGGAGGTGGGTTTGTGGAGAGAGAAAGTGGTGGGAGGTTGAAGAAGGTGGAGGGGTGATGTTAGGGTGTGGTGGAGGTGTATGGCTTAAGGGTGAGGGTTAGTGAAAGAGTGAGTTGGGTGTGTGTGTGGGGTGTAGGATAAGTTTGTGGGTATAGGGTATAAAAGGATTTGTGTGTGTTTAATTTGCACCCCTAAAAAAAATGACACTAAAAAATTAAAACTAAAACTAAAAAAATAAAATAAAATTTAAAATCTAATAAAACTAAAATCTAACATCTCAAACTAATAAAAAAATATGAAAATAAAAAGAAATAAAATAAAACTCTATTAAAACTAAAAAAAATAAAAATAAAATATAATCCTAATAAAATAAAATTAATAATAAAAAATATATATATAGAATATGAAACCTAATAAAATAAATTCCTAAAAATTAATCCTAATACAATAAAATAAAGATTAAAAATTAAAAACTAATAAAAATCAAAATTAAAATAAAGAAATAGAAAAATAGAAAATAAATCCTAAAAATTCTAAATAAATCTAAATAAATTCTAAAAATAAAACGACTCAAAATAATATCAAGAAAAATAATAAAGGTACAAACTCAACACACACGGGGCTCGGGGGAATGGTCTAGGCTCGGTTAAGGTTACGGGACTGATTCGGGGCATCAGATCACATCGGGGTAAGCTCAATGAGGACTCTGACATCGCGGTCTCTTTGATTTCTTCGATGCAAGCTTTTGACCGCTATTGAGTCACAATTGTACTGATTTAGCATTATTTGTACCGCAACTGCGTATTGACCTGCAAAATGATAAAATACGCACATAAGGCCAATTTTAATTAAAACGAGCGACTAAAATGTATCTATTCGGGGTATAAAATAGACACTTTTGGGTGCTTATCATTACTCGTAAACTAGGGTGTTACGTTAATGACTCTAATATTTTGTGGTTATATTATATATGTATGTATATGTAGAAGAGAGGGGTGAACCTGGAGCAACAGTTAGGTTGCCCCATTGTGACCTGGAGGTCACAAGTTCGAGTTGCGAAAAAAACAGCCTCTGTGCATAGCAGAGATAAGGTTGCGTACATTTACCCCCCCCCCCCCCCCCCCCGAGTACCCCGCAATGGCGGGAGCCTCGTGCACTGGATTTGCCCTTTATGTATATGTTGAAGAGATGGTTTTAATGCAATAGGTGTCTTTTAGCACCTTGGTTACAGTCATTGTTTTTAAGTGTGTACAAGAAATTTCTTTTTAAGTTGTTTCATTTCTTTCTATATATCTTTCAGAATAATATGGATGGAGAGTGAGACTAAAGGTTTCTTGGTGTTACGTTTCATTGTTTCCTTCGATGGATTCTTCAACAATACTAAGGTAGTACTCTGATTTTTCTCATTTATGCACATATTTGGATTTTCACAGACAGTTTATCATTCAAGGCATGTTTTATTCGACAAGTTACATTCAAGGCATGGGAAATATGCTCAAATTGACAATCAAGGTGTATGTTATATATGTAATTTTTTATTAACTTGCAAACCCTCGGAAATTTTGAACCTTCTATACATCATTAATACTATTCGTTCATGTCTTCAATCATGTTATACAACCGGATGCAACTTACAAGCTCTTATTATAATTGTTTTATTCAAGTTTTATACTGGTTTTCTCAAAAGTGCCAATGGTAAAATAGATTCTCCATTTAAGCACTTGAAATCAGTATGGTAAAAAATCGTTGGGGTGCTCGGTTTACGAATATAGATAATTTGAAATCTTGGAACCAAACCGAGATTGATTTGCACAATTCGAATAACAAATCGAATTCAGAACCGAGAATGGTGTGAACGATTAAAACTAGCAACCGAAATCTTTCTGCTTTGATCTGTTTGTTGGCAACTGAGATTGATTTGAACGATTTGAGATAGGGTTAGTGATCGAAAATGTTTTAGGAATTTTCGTATTCCAATTTGCTTCCATTCTGATTTTTTTGTGGATTTTCTTGAGCATATTTTTGATGATCTGCAATTTATTAGGGGTAAAAGCTTTTAATTGAAGGAAGAAGATGAAGTGGATATAAAGGGTATTTTTTTCTTTAAACTATAGGGAGATAAGCGTAATTATCAATTATCGTCGTCCCTCAACTGTGTTAAGAGTCTGTTAGATGAATGGGGGGAGGGGTTAATCTAATTATGTCATTTTCTTATCGCTCAAAGTACAAAAAAAACCCAAAAAATGGAATCGCAATCTCAGCATAGTAATACGAAAATTAAAATATTCATAACAGATTATTAGTTTAATATGCGCTAAGCCTTCTAAAATGGGCCCCTATACAATGGCCTTACCCTAGGGCTATCCCTGCTCTGCTCCTAACCAATTGATTTTCCATACCCGCCTGCATTGGCATGGGGAGAAAAAAACATAGAGCTCAAAGGTTTGCAGAAAAATGGCATTTCCTAAGGTTGCCCTGTGTACCTGTTAATGCTAATAATTAGCAAATGCATCAAGAACCTTGCAAAACTCAATCACTGCTGACTCTGTGTATTTGGCAAGTCATATCACTGATTTTAATTACTAGCAAGCCAATCGAAAGTTAACCAAGTCTTTGAAATGTTTGTCCATTGGCTGCCATGTTTAAAACTCTAAAACACACACCGGAAATTCATATTCATAATTGAAGTTGTTTTTATTATTATAGTTCTGAGTCATGAGATGCCTGAGGATAATGATTCTAGAAGTACTCCATGCAATGCAAAAGCAACAAGAAGCCTTTAAAAGAACGGAGCCCGGTGAGGTATTCCTTTCCTTCTGTGCTTTCTCTTTCTTCGACTTCCTTCGTCACCTGGAGGTAGAGGTTGAACAGCAAGAAATGGAGGATCTGAGTGGTTCCTCTTCCTCGATAATGCTTCCACCTGAAATTTTGTTTTTCCAGATTTTTACACACATGGAATATATACATTGAATGGGAAAAATGCTAGCTTTTTGGACCGGGTACTACATTATGTCATTTCTTGAAAGGTTTTGTTCGTATGTTATATTCAAATAACCCCCGAACTATAAATTTTGTTGTCAGTACTCCCTTTTACGGAATTTCTGACCTTTTAGTGACACCCATAATGTCTTTGCACAAAAAATGAATAGTTAGTGGGTTTCGCTTTCACAAAAAATTATGTCGGAAAGGTGTGTCACAAAGGGATCCCCATAAAGTGTTTTTTGAATAAAAATGCGTAGTTTATTGTCTGTTCTTGTATGAAAATAGTTAATGAGATCTTTTCGTAGTTCAATTTGTTTTTTTGTATGTTTCCATGAACTATGTATTTCATTGCAACGACCCCTTTCTGAGGATCTTTTAGTGTCATTTTTACAAAACCAATTAACGAGTCTTTGAAATGACATGAATAGTTCGTGGGTTATTGGAAAAAAAATTGCTCACGTGTTCTTCCAAATTTTGCATAACTCAGTTTTTTAACAACAGTTTCCCAGTAAATAATGATTTTTTTTTTCTCTTTAGATAAATGAAAATATTGTTTTATCATTTTAATTTTTACCTAAATGAAACAATAATAAAGGCTTAAAGAATTAGCATTAAAATTGCACACTCATACCTTACAGGCTATGGAGCAGTAGCTGTTGAGAATGGGGTCAATCAATTTTCTCATACACACGTCACATGATTCTTCTTGCGAGCTTGAGCCATTGTGGGGCAGGGGATTTATAGCTATCACCCATCGCTTGTTGCTTTTGTAACGCTATAACCACACCCACAACAACTAAGATACTCAAAAAGAAATATAAAAAAGAGTTCACCTATTATTTATAACATTGTTGGTACACAAATATAACAAGAACAAATTTAGCAGCCAAACAATAAACATGTGATAGAGAGACTAAAGCAAGAGAGCAAAAGAACACGAGAATTAACAGGACCCGTGATGTAATGTGGTTTTAGCAGCTACCTTATTTTTAGAATTAATTGGGGGTAAGCCCAACTGACATCCGCATCTCTGAGACCCTGCAGTTAAGCGGGGGCCTTGTGCGCTGGGTACGACCTTTGCAGTAATTCCCCTGAATAGTCTTCTGATTGCCGACCCCAGATAATTGGGAAAAGGCTGTATTGTGTTGAGTAGTTCTTATGATTGCAAACACTCCTTAAACTAAGAATTTGTTAATAAATCCCGTGACCTACTTAATCTAGTTGGCTATTTACCATTTATCTTAAGTTTTAATTGGTCAAACAAAAAAAATATTATTTATAAATTGCAAAATAAGGATAAAATATACTGCACTATTTAAAATGTGCAATTAATAGCGTATACTTTGTTTACGGGTGTTGATATCGTTTTATCCTCAATTTTATTTTACACATAATTTTTGTTTTATTTCTCTAAACGGTACTCTTTATAAAATCCGGGTCGATTTAAACAAGCAGTTTGGTGAAATTTGTGGTCAGTGATTGGTCTTATTTTGTTTTCTAGTAATCCAAGAATTTGAATTTGATCCCCTTCCTTTCTCATTACCCAAATGATAGCCATACAAAATATTTTCAATTTTTAAATATCAGTTCTGATAATTTTTCATTTTGTTCCAGTTAAGCAGATTTGGGTTTCGCAGCTTTTATGTCAGCATTTCTCCATTTGTTTTTTTTTCTGTAAAGTTCAGGTCAGTATTCTGATTATTTTCTGTAAATCGGCACATATACAAGTCAAATGCTGTTACTATGTTTTAAATTTAAGTCTTAATGAAGGTGCCTAAAATCGTTATTGATATTTCATTTTTTGATTCAATTATGATGTATTTCTATCATTTTTAATGTGTATATATATATATATATATATATATAGATAGATAGATAGATAGATTGATGATTATAGGAAAGAAGATATATATTCACACTGAACAATTGTTAGGAGCAATTAATGTTTACTAATGTATTTTATATTTAATATAATTAGCAGTTGATATATTTTCACTTTAGACTTCTAAATATTTCGTCTATTAATTGTGAATAATTAGGAGTTATATTTCATTACAAATTATTCTTCCAACTCTATGTTGGTTAGGGTTTAGTAGCCTATAGGAGTCTTTTAACACGTAGATTTCAAGGAGCTCATACAATGAAGCTTTATCCATTCTTGCGTAAATAAAATTGTTACGAATGAAAATGAAGAGGATAGCCAGGTCAATTATTTTGTAAAATTGGTTGTTTATTTATTTCTTGCAGTGAATTGTGATCTCGTGAAGATGTAATTTGCTTCCATGACAGTCTCTAGGGTTCTAACTTCAAAGTGACTAATCGTAGATAGCTGGTATTGTACCCCAAGAATTGTACAAGAAGTATAGCTATAAAAAATGAGTATAAACGTAACTAAATGAATAATTACAAGTAAAATAGAGGAGTAAAAATCCTATAAAAACGCATATACACCATAAACACTAGGACTCTAACTTCTCTTCAGAAATCCAAGGGTCATTTCAATCTTTCTTCCAAAAAAACTATCGGTTTTATATCATTTTACTCAAAAATCAATTGCTTTTCGTCTTTTTTCTAATCTATTACTCTGGTTGTTGCTAAACCGTCAATTATCATCATGAATTTGGGGAAGTTTGAATAGGTTTCTTTCAAAATCGAAGCTGTCTTGCGAAGTTAGTTTGTCAATTTCCATAAACATCGTAATTGTTGGAAAAGGAAAGAGACTAAGTTTCTATTGCGACTGGTAGGGTTGTGCAGAAAAACCGATGGCCCGATGAATCAGACTGAAGTGGACCGTTTTGAGCGGGTTTCTTTCAGGACTGGTAGGTATTTTAGGGGACTGTTGGGGGATTAATGGAATTAAGTCAAGTAACAGAGGGTATGGAAAATGTGTTCTCTGCAAAGGATATGTTGCCAGTGAAGACAAGTTTTACCGAAATTTTGTGCACTGAAGATGGGAAGAATAAATGGTACATATGGCGCTATCCGAGATGGCTGTGAGGGGAAGGGGTGTAGTTAATTTAGCATCTCTGAAGTTGAAGTTTCTTATACAGTGGGCGGGAAACCGAAAAGGTATATTGATGTTCTATTGGGTAATAAAAAAATGAGACAACTGTCAGCATTTATAATAATTTTGGGATTTTTTTTAGTGAGTTGTGAATCAAGGAGAATGCAATGGTTATGTCAAGTGCCAGAGTAATTAATGTCGGTGGACCCACTCCAGGCAATTCGCCAATTCGTATGGGAGATTTTCATTGTAGGCATAAGAGATCTATTTGGACATGCAGATTTCTTATCTCCTTTGCGGTTCCTTTATGGGGGGTTGTGTCTCTGTGCATTTGGCTAATTCTGATACAGTTTCTCACAAAATCTACATTCTTAATTTTTTTAGGGTGGTGGATTTGATACTCTTTCCCTTTATCCTTCATTGAATTTAATTTTTCACATTTTGCATTCAAAACACTTACATTTTTAAGGAAAGTTTATAGGCTTATGTAATTAAATTTTTTGAGGCTAGAAGCAGGTCCTCTCTTAAAAATTAATGTTTTTTCTTTGCCTACTGTTGGTCTTGTTTGTGAGGTTCCGCTGAGAGTAGCTGAGGAGAGTGAGGAAAGGTATTAGTTGCCCATTCCCATTACTCAAATTACGCTGGGAGAAGTTTCAAATTTAAGCCCTCTCATTGAGCTTTCTAAGTCTGAGAAGAAAGAGCGGTAGAATTTTCAGAATTTGCTTGGCAAGTTGAATCTGAAAATTGTTCTATTGAATGCATCTAACAAATGGTGCGGGAAAAGGAAAAGTGGTCAGATTGGGTTTTGATAAATTAAAAATTTGAATTGTGGAATTAATT
The DNA here is from genome assembly GCA_949130495.1 of Sambucus nigra. NCBI lineage: Eukaryota > Viridiplantae > Streptophyta > Magnoliopsida > Dipsacales > Adoxaceae > Sambucus > Sambucus nigra. The sequence continues at coordinate 428,471,045 of OX422219.1, forward strand.
ACGAGGATGGATCTTTCGCAAAAGATGTAAACACGTGGCTAGAATTGGAAATTTGAAAGTTCTTAATTGGAATGTTAGGGGTTAAGGGATAAGAAAAAAGATCTGTAATTAACGGAAGTCATTTGTAAGGATGAAACAAACGGGGTTATTTTTCCAAGAAACAAAACATGAAAAAATAAATAGAAAGTTAATGATTTTATGGATTTAAAGATTGGATATGTCTACCATAGGTTGGTAGATTCGGGTGTATATTTATTTTTTGGGATGTTCGATAGTTGCGGGAGTGGAGTTTGTTCTCGGTGAATTTTCGGCTTCGATTGTTTGAAACCGGAAAAGGGCTAGCCGCGGTGGATGTCTGGGTTGTACTCCACGAAGTCCAACTTCATATAATAATCTTGTACTCTAAAAAACAGTTATCATTTCCAAGGCTGATTTCATCTTGGAGGCGCTTAATGGCTTCACGCCTTTCTCGATTGATGGATGCGTATGATAAATCGACAAAATTTTCTCCCCCACGGATTTTGGTGGTGGAATGACAAGATCTTCAATCTCCAAGTCAATTTCTCCCACTTGCGATGCCAGAGGGCTAAAAGTTTTAGGGGTTGTTTTTGGATATTTAAGACTGGGATGATGGTTTTGAAGGGTTGAACATAAGATTTCCAAGGCTTGAGGGGAGGACCTTGTATTTTCGTTAAGACCATAACCAAGTTTTGTGATAAATCCTAAATGGATTTGAAATTGAGAATCGTTACGTTGGTCAAAAAAGTCTTCGCAGGAGTCTGTGAGTGCCATAGTAGATGTCACAGGAGGGTCGGTCAACATTGGGCGATCACAATACAAGTCGTTGGTCAACCCTTGTGTTGGTGAGGATGCTGGTAAGAGCGAGGTCTAGGGTTTTCCTTTTTTCTTTGCGTTGTGCTGGAAGATGAAGGTGTTAAAGCAATAGCTTCTCCCCAATGTTCGGTGGCGGTAGGGCTTCAGTCGTTTGGAGTTTGTGAACTCCACTGCGTGGGCGCCGATGCCGGTAGGAAAAGGATTAGTAGATTAGGCCTATTGGAGTCTGGATCTAGAGGTTTTGAACAGACTGGATCTCTACGAGGTGGGTTAGTTGATTTCAGGGTATGGTCGATGGTCGGAGGATCTCTTCGTTCGGCGACGAGGGTTGCAAGTCTCCGACGAGTGTGAGGTGTTGCAGATTTGCAAGTTTTACGGATTTGGTGTTTTTGGTCCTGATAATGCTGCTGTTGGGGAGGGGCATAGAGTTCGAGATGTAGTGGGGGTGTCGGGACGGAGCCACAAACATGAGGCTCATGAAATTTTGGTGGCACGTGATCATTGACAGTGGGGACTTTTTTTGGAGGCGTGTTTCAACGGTGGTTCTTCCGCACTTTGCCAATGGCTCTCCGACGCTTGGGTCGATCCTGTAAGGAAAGAATGTATTTGATGCCAAATTTATGTAAACGTATAGCAGGTTTACCCACACATAGAAGTACTCAACGATATATTCCCAACTCATCTCGTATATTAATTCTATATCTTTGGATCCCTTAGAAATCTATTTCCGATGCCTTGGATTCTTTCCTCAATTATATATTGGATAATGTGATAAAATTAATGTTAATTTTTATTTTATTTTTTTAACGTCCATAATTACCCCGTTTTGAGTTTGGTTCCTTTAACTAGTTTTTATTAACTTTATTACATTTTTCGTTGCTAAATGTTAAAATTTCGCCGCAAAAAGTAATTTGTGGTGGTGTGATATTGAGCGACAAAAAATGTACTAAAGTAAAAAAGAATAACGAAAGGTACCAAACTCAAGTGGGGCAATTATGAACGTATAAAAGGAATAAAAAAAAAACTAAAATTAAAGTTTGGGATGATATTTGGTTAAGAAATACCAAACTTTGTGAGTTGTTCTCGAGTCTTTGTCGCATGTCTCCTTTTTGCCTCGTAGGAGCGTTGCATCATTTGTGTCTTGGAATTCGGATTGGTACTTTTCAGGGAATATTTCTTTTAGAAGAAATTTCAATGATTGCGAGTTTTTGGAATATGATAAATGTGGAGCTTAATGTATGGACTGTTTTTGCTAAAATGTCGTAGGGATATACTTTGCATGGAGGTTAGCTCTGAAGGGGTTCAAAAGAAAGTTAAGACATTTTGGTGAAAATTTTTGTTAGTTGGGGCTCAAATCATTGGACAGAAAGAAACAGTAGAGTATTTTAAGACAAAAAAGGCTCTAAAGAAGAGGCTTTTGACAGCATAAAAACTTAAGCAGCTCTGTGGGCTTCCTCGATAGAGGATGCTCCCATGATGATAAGTGGAAAAATTGGGCATCTTGTGTTAATTAATTCAGGATTCTCTGGTTGCAATTGAGGGCTGGTTAGGATGTGTGATTGTTAGATTCCAACAGCAGTAGTCATATTTTTGTTTGATATCTTTTCTGTTTTTACTTTGTTCTGCGGTTTTATTGTAGGTGGATTGCTGCTTCTCTTTTGGCAGCTCTTGATTTCGATTTGAATAATAGTTTCCTATCCACGAAAATCATAAATATTTCAGAGGCTACTTGTCTAAATTACAAAAGTACTAATAAAGTCAAAATGTGACCAAATAAACTTTAAATTAATACGTTAAAATATTGTTATTTCAGATTTAGGAAAGTATTATGTTGAGGTATTAGAAAGAATCCACGAAAAAGTAGGAGCAAAAAATTGGTGAATATTAAAATTCAAGATTATTAGGGTTAAAAAATTGCAATAAAATTATATGTAACCCAATTTTTTTTCGCCTAGGGGACTCCCGCACCCAAATCCCCGACCTTTGTCTAAAACTTTCGCACCCACTGACCAAAAAGCCTAGGTCCGCCCCCGGTAATGGGCGAGCGTGGAGTCTGGCTTTGAACATATCTATTCATTTACCACTTGTGATAACAGTGACCCAGGGGTATAGAAGTATGATATTACATACCTTGAAGAAAAAGACTCATATAGCAAATTAAATAATCAGAATCTCATATGATTGTTTTCATCACACTCGGTGACAGGTTGTAGAATAATGAATGAAAATTAAAGTAAGTCATACTCGGTAACTATATTACTAAAACACAGGCACTACTTGGTCATCTTACACTGAATATTTTGATCCGCAACCCGTTGATAAATTTCTTTGCACTTGGTTACTGATTATCTAAGTGTGAGCAGAGATCGATTGCCAATACACGGTGACAGATTACAAGAGTGCAGGCCTTTGTAAATATATAAACATCAATTGTACATACTCAGTAACTGATTACCGAGTGTGTGAAATTATATATATATATAGATAGATAGATTAATTGCACATACTCAATGACTGATTACCGAGTGCAAGATTTTCTAAAGATAGAGGTCAATTGCACATACTCAGCGCCTGGTTATAAAGTGTATGCATTTGTAAGTCTACAGATGTGAATTGCACTCTCATTGGTTAAGTAGCAAGTGTTTGCATCTGCAAATATACAAAAATCTATTGCAAACTCTCGGTGACTGATCACGAATGTATGCCTTTGTAAGTATACGGAGATTAATTGCACACTATCGGTGTCTCCATACCGAGTTTATGCTTTAGTAACTCGCACTCCCGGTAAAATCCTATGTGCTTTTAGCGGACAGCTTATTTTTAGAATCGATTGTTGTAATTCCCCTGTACAGTCTTCTGATTGCAAATATTCCTTAAGGTACCAATCTGGTAACAAATCCTATGAACTACGTAATCTAGTTAGCAATTTACCTTTTGTCTAATGTTTTAATTAGACAAACAAATAAATATGATTTATAAAACGTAAAATATGGATAAAACCCAGTGTGGTATTTAATATGTGCAGTGAATACTGTATATTTTGATTAATGGTGTTGACGTCATTTTAGCCTCTATTTTATTTATACATAACTTTTTGTTTTATCTATCTAAAGGACACTCTTCATAAAATCTGGTTCGATTCAAATAATCAGTTGGTAAAATTGTGAACAATTACTGATCTTATTTTGTTTTGTAGTGATCCAAGAACTGCGAGTTACATTCCCTTTCATTCTCTTTAGCCAAATGATAGCAGTACAAAATATTTTCAATTCTTAAATTATGGTTCTGATAATATTTCATTTTTTTTTTGCAGTTAATCACCCAATTAAGCAGATTTGGGTTTCTTTTAGCTTTTATGTCAGCATTCTTCATTTGCTTTTTTCCTATAAATGTTCAGGTTAGTATTCTAATTATTTTCTTTGAATCTGCAAATATAGAAGTTAATTTCTGTTGCTTTGTTTTCATTTTAAGTCCTAATGAAGTTGCCTAAAACCTTATTGATATTTCATTTGTTGATTTAATTATGATGTTTTTCTATCATTTTTAATATATATATATATATATATATATATATATATATATAGAGAGAGAGAGAGAGAGAGAGAGAGAGAGAGTTATGGTAATAGGAAACAGGATATTTACCCATATCGAACAATTGTTTGGAGTCCCAATTAATGTTTACCTATTTATTTTATATTTAATTTAGTTAATAGTTGATATTATATTCAATTTAGACTTGCAAAACATTTCTTCTATTATTTTCGAAAGATTAGGCACTATTCAGGGTTTAGTAGCCTATAGGAGTCTTTTAAAGCACAGATTTAAAGGAACTCACATGACTAAGCGTTATCCACTTTTGCGTACACATAATTGTTATGATAGACAATGAGGAGGATAGCGAAGTCAATTATTTTGTAAATTTGTCTGTTTGCGTATTTCTTGCAGTGAATCGTGACCTTGCTGAAAATGTAATTTACATTAGTGACCGTGTCCATGGCTCTTCTAACTTCTAAATGACTTTTTGTGTATTTGAAGATTGTGAGTATTGTACCCCAATAATTGTACATCAAGTATGGTTATAGTAAATGAGTATTAAAGTATCTCTCAAATGAAGCAGAAGAATAAAAATCTAATAAAAATACATAGACATCATAAACACTGGACTCTAACTTCTCTCTAGAATCCAAGGGAAATTTTAATCTTTCTTAAAAAAAGAAACAATCTGTTTATCTCATTTTAAAATCAATTTCCTTCCGTCTTTTTTCTCATCTAGTCCTCTGCTAATTCGTCGATTTACATCATGAATTTGGGGAAGTTCGAATCCATTATTTTCAAATTCGAAGGCAAGTCCTGTGACGTTAGTTTGTCAATCTTCAATAACATCGTGATTGTTGGAGAAGGAAAGAATTTTCTATTGCGACTGGTAGGGGCGTACAGAAAAACGGGTGGCCGATGAACCCGACTGTTTTCAGTTTTTTTTTTTCTGGCCGGTTTGTTTGTCGGTATAGTGTGTTAAAAACCGATTGATATTGGTTCGTTTGCGGTTTAATATATGGAAGAGGCCGAATTGAACCAATGTGCATCTTTAACTAAAAAGAAATGATCCCCTAATAAGACCTTTAGGTTCATTACGTGCAAAAATGATTATGAGTCCATTGAACTATTCTTGATTCATTGTGAAATCTCATCGTTCTGTTGGAATAAGATGATACTGGAGCTTAATATATGGGTTGTTTTTGCGAAATGTCAGAGGGATTTGCTTTAAATGGAGGTCAGATTTGAAGGGATTTCAAAGAACGTTAAAACATTGTGGAGATATATTTTGTTAGCCAGGGCTCGGATTGTTTGGACGGAAAGAAAGAGTAGAATATTGTAAAACAACGAATGCTTTAAAGAAAAGGCTTTTGACAACTTAAAACTTAAGCATCGATGTGGGCTTCCTCGGAAAATATTTTCAGAGGATGGTATCTTGATGGTAAAGAGGAAAATTGGGCATCTATGTTATTTAATTCAGGTTTCTATGGTTGCAATTGAGGGCTAGTTAGGATGTGTGATTGTCAGATTCCAAAAACAGTATTCATATATTTTTTTTGATATCTTTTCCTATCTTCTTTACTTTTATTACAGTTGGATTGCTTTTCCTCTTTCGGCAGCTCTTGATTTTGATTTGTATAATTTTTTCCGACCCACTAAAATCATAAATATTACTTGTCTAAACTACAAGAGTACTAATAAGTTCAAAAAGTGACCAAATAAACTTTAAATTTCCCTTATAAGACTTTTATATAAACAAAGGGGGCCTTGTTAATTTGTATGTAGGGGGACATGTTAACAACCTATTTATGGAAAGGACATGGGGTATAAAAGTATTAAAAACGGCACATAAGGTCTTGAATCTCCTGTCTCTTTCATAAATGGGTTGTTAACCTGAGCCCCTAGGGTACACATTAACAAATCCTAATAGTTAAATTACCTGAATTTTGGAACAATCGAAATATGTTTCTATGTCAGTGGGGGACACAGCATCCTTGTAGACATATCGATAAATCTTTAGCATCTTGTGTCCTTCATGGGAACCTGATGAGAAGCAGTATCTGCAGGCTGCTGACTCACAATCAATGCAGTATTTGTTTAACTCGTTTTTGGAAAGATCGTGAACCAAACAGGTGCTAAAGAAAGTTCTTTGCAAAAATAAGTCAACCCACTCTGGCTTGTCCTGCACTTCAGGTCTCTGCTAAATGAAATGATTGAATTATTATAAATCTAGCAACATAAAATGTTCATATTTGAGCTTGTTTAGGTGTCAATACATTTACTAGTTCGACCGATGTTGAACAAACTAGTAGACTAAGAATCTCATTTGAGGTAGTATTATCAATCTAGATTAAAATAGATTTTAGTATATGATCTAACTTTTCTACCTTTGTAGTATGAGTTATTAAATAATTTATAAATAATGGCTAATTAATTAAGAATCAAAGCCCGAGTGCTGATAGGACTGGGAAGACATAAATATTTTCCAAACAATGCGCGTACTTGTATATTGTGAGGTGTAATCTATCAAATGATATTTGCACCAACTCATCAGGTATTGGTTTATCGAATGCATTATGTTCATATACCTAACCAAAATTTATTATTAACAAATTTTATCCTTGATAAGTGAAATCCATAGGTAAGATTAGGAAGGCAAGAGAGTTGGAGGTTAAATGTTGAATGCTAGTTGTTGATGATGAGATGGTGTATGAGAGACTATTATTTCTTAAGTTTTGTTGAATTTTTTTTGGAAACAATTACTATGAAAGGATGTTCCTTAGGTTTGCTATTGACGTAAACGGTATCAATAGCGCTAAAAAAGAATCAATCAATAAAGAGACAAGTCTCTAAAATATCTATTGGTTGAATGGGTTTTCACCAAATGGAGCTAAAATATATATAGGGCGAGGAAGAGGGAATATTCCTATGATTTTCTAATCCTAACCAATAATTTTGATTTTATTTGTCCGATTGTGTTTCGTGGATTCAATACCCCTGAAGAGTGGGGTTTTTTATCGGGTTAAGGACAATGTTTTTATTCTTATGGATTTGGATGGTCAAATGGCCGGGGAGAGACTTGACATCACTTATATCATTGTAGGGGTATAAGAAGAATACGGAGGAATCAGAGGTCGTTGGGTAAAAAACTAAAAATGCTGTAGAATTAATTGAGGTGATTAATTTTTTGAGAATTAGATGTGCCTTAGCTAGTTGTCAGCAACCCTGGAATTGGATGTTCTCGAGCTAGTTGTCAGCATCCCCATTTTCTGTTGTAGCTTTGATTGGTGCTTGGAATGACTTCTATAAGTACGTGGAAAGCGATCCACAATCTTTGAGAAAAATGGAAGATTCTTCGAGGCACTAGAAAATTATTTAACGGAAATAGAATATTCTTTGAGGGAAGGAGCTTCCAGCCACGCAACTATTGCGTGAATCGATGGGTATAAGTTTTGTTTTAAGTTCCAAAAAGATCTCACCAGCCTCCATGGCTTTTTTATTTTTCTGGGTTAATTTAGTTTGACCGTCTGTAGTGAAATATTTTTTGTCGTCCGAGGTCATGTTTTTGGATAATCATATAGTTCTATGTAGAGTTCCGCTCCCCTTTCACGGGGGCTTTTTACTAGAATCATAAATAAAAATTCCCCTTTTTATGCTCAAGTATTTTGATTGATCTCAATCCGAATAGAGAGAAAAGCTAAACATATAATTTAATATAATAACGTTTTGCTTGATAAGTTATTGACCTTACAGTCAAATCCTTCATCAAACACAGACTGGAAATCCTTAGGCTCAGCTTTTATGAAAAAAAAACAGATATGAAAAGAAATGATGAGCATCATTTTTCCTTGTGTGTTTGAAAGTTAGGAGTAAACAGATTGCGTAAGATAATTGGAGTGAAATTTTTTAATCCCGAAGAAACGTAGTTTTGGAGTGACCAAAAAGGGGGAAATCAGTGCAGATCTTTAATTATTAATTATTTATATGATTCGTTTCTTTCTTTTCTCCTTAACTCCACTCATTCTCACGACCAAACCTAAAGTTGGTGATTAAACCTTAATCAGCTTACTAAGTTTTGGAAAAATATGTTTTATTCCAAGAAAACCATTTTTGATTAGGCAAGTTTTTAGACATCCTCAATCTTATTTTCAATAAGCATTCAAGATATGAAAAAAGTCAATTGATTTGTCATGCTCCCTTTAGACAAAATCACTCTGTTATGAATATTTAACAAATGAGAGCTTTTTACCATGCATCCTTCGCAATGAAGAACAAGAGAATAAAATCTTTACTAAATTCTTCAATCAAGAGTGAGAATATCTGTCATGTATACATACCTCTTCAAAAAATTTTATGTAGGAGCTTTCCATCCTTTCTTGTCAAGATGAAATGGCTTGGATGGAGATGAATAATTATGTCAATGTAGCCTAAACGGATGTATTTTAGTAACAGTTAGCAAAAATTACTTAACAATTGGTTGTAATTCAAAATTAAGAATTAATGCATGCTGAGTTGTATTTGTCTTCACTTGTTTCCATATATGTATATAGTAGGTAACACAAACCATTTTAATATGACATCTGGCATTGACTGTTCCCTTATTTGATTGTTTATTTGGCTTACCGTAATCTAAATAAATCTGAATTACCGTTATCTGAATGTATCTGAATTACCGTAATCTGAATATGCATTTTATTGGGGTAGACATGGTTGGTAAGTTTTTTCCTTAGAAATCAAACCAATGAATTGTTTGCCACTTGGAACCATGCTGCTGACACAAAATAATCTCAAGAACATATAGCCCTAACTCGCCAAATGGTCAAAATTACACTTTTACTCATGATTAACTTCTGTGCGTAGTGGAATTAACAGTTCATCCTTATATTGACTAAACGCGTCCTGATGTGCAGGACCCTGTGTTAATTGTCTATAAGATTCCTTAAACTGTAGTTGTATATATGTAAGAATTGTGTTCATGTCTTAGTACTATGATTACTGTCCAATGTGTAAAGTTTTATAACTATAATATGTGGGCGCCAAAACACGGTATATTCGCCATACTTATTTTTAAAAAATAAGTATAATGACTGTCATGTAAAGCCACTCTCAATTTTGTTCTTTCGTTCAGCAGCATGGCATTGTGCTCTCCGAAAAGAAGATGGTCCTGCCAGTCTCGCGTTGACTTTCTGGGCATGTCTATTAGGGATGGAATCGTCTAAAATATTATGTTTAATGGAAATTATGCAATTTGATCACTTAGGTGTGTTTGGCAACCCTAACCCCAAGCTTTGGAATTTGAATTGGGTCCTTAAATTCTAATTCTATTGATTGGTTCGGAAAAAGAGTTTGGATTTTTTTGGGATTCTTGGAATTCCAGTTCCATAAATTCAATTCGCAAGTAAAAGCAGATAATTTTAAAATCACATTTTTAGAAACTGATTGCATTCCACACACACACATATACACACACGCTGTACGTCATACAATACACACAATGCACTCACGCATGCATAGTTTCACACACTAAAACACAAGCATAAATTTTAAGATGCTTATAAAATATTAACTTAATTCCACATCAAAGCCCAACAATTGATTTCTAATGTTGAATTCCAATTCCATAGTGTAAAATTGTTATTGAATCTCAATTATAGCCTTCCAAACATAGCTGCCATAGTATTTATTGGGAACTTGTTGGGAAAATAATTTATACTGTAATTTATCATTGAAGAATTAGAGTTTTGATGCTCTCTTCTCCATGTATTGTTATGGATGAGCTGATTCTCTCTTCTCCATGTATTCTCTCTTCTCCATTTATTGGCTGCGGTGTATGTTATTTGCAGATGATATTGTTTTTGTGGATGAGACAAAGACGGAGATTAATGCTAGATTGGAATTGTGGATAGAAAATCTAGAAACAAGAGGATTTAAAATAATCAGAACTAAAACAAAATATGTGGTGTGCAATTTTAATAGTAATAGGAGGAGAAACGGGGGTGGGGTGAAGTTGGAGTGTGAAGAGAAATGTTCATTTTAATTATTTTGGCTCGATTATCCGAAAAGTAACTCCTAAAAAGGTCGTACCTAGTGCACAAGACTCCCGTTTAGCTGCAGGGTCTAGGAGAGGCAGATGTCGACTGCCCTTACCTCCAATTATGGAGAGGCTGTTCTCATGTCTCGAATCCAGGACCAACCGTAGCTTGGGCAAGGGCACTTACCATCGCACCAAGGTAAATTCAGAGAAAATTGGTTTAGATAGTTTCGACACGTCAAGCGTAGACTAATGGATGATCCCGTAAGGAAGAGTGATTTAGCTGGTATTGATGGTAACGCGAGAGGTAGAGGTCGACCTAAATTGACTTGGTGGATGTTGTAAAGAAGGACATAATATCATGTGGTTTTACCGAAGATATTGCGCTGAACATAGCAGAATAGAAAACAAGGATTCATGTAGCTGACCCCCTCTCTCTAATAAAACCTAAAGATCCTTAACTTCTTCTTTCTTCTGCCATGGGGGAGTAGAAGGGGCCTCATTTCATCCTCTTTTCTTCCTAATATTTCAGATCTAACCCATATTGCCCTTCTTTTCTTTCATTCTTCTCTGAATTTTTTCAAAGTTCTGCTGTAGATTTATTCTAGTTTTGCTTAGGGTTTATCCCTAGTTTTTTCTTTTTCTTTCATCGTCATGAAATCTTTTCATGCCGGAACATGATCTATCGCCTCTGTGGCTGTCGGATGGTTTATATCGGTGTCCTGGGTTATTTCAGATCTGTTTTGGATTTTTGATTCCTTAGGCCCCATTTTCTTTGAGGTTCTCAGAAGCGAACGATACATCGGGATATCGCCCGTTTGGAGTCGAGGCTTCGTGGTTCGAATCTATCTTTTTTTTGGGTATTTTTCGGTCAATGTTTATTCTTACCGTCTGCCGATCTTGTGTGGTGTGTATATTTTTCTGGATTTGATGATGTATTTTTTTCTTTATTTTGCTGTTAATCTTCTTCTTTCTAGAAGATTTGTGTGTTGGTCTCAATTGTACTGCCCTTGTGGCTTGTTTTTTATGATATGATTGTGACACCCCGACTAATTAAATACCGGGTAGCTACTCCTTTATAAAATTAATTCAAAATGCCAAGTTGGCTCAGTTAATAGCATCACTGTCGAAAACATTTTATTATTTCTAACCACCTAGTATTTAAAAAGCAAGTTGCCAAATTTTAATTTAAGTCTGATTAACATGCGACAAGAGTAATGAATAACTAAATAACACCATTCACCATACTGAAGTAAAACGAATAACCATCACAAAATGTAAATAAACTCTGGAGGAAAAACTCCTCAATACAAATCCCACAACTGATAAGTAAACTGAAATAAATAACTAAAACTGAATACTGAGCAATACATGCTAGAGTCTGAAAACTGAAATATAAAAGATGTCTAATAGAATTGGGCAACATGCCCTACAACTGATAGATAGTGACTCTGGAATCCAAAAGATAGAAGCGTCTACATGCAAATCCCTGTAGCTTCCACAAACCGCTACAGCTCGTCACCTGAATGAGAATCCTATGCTTGGTGTCCTTGTGGCTGGGCACCTAAAAAGGTTTTACAAGAGAAAATAGATTTGAAAAGCAAACGGGTCAGAGCCCGAATGTGGAGTTATTTTAAAAACCTGCAAGTGCTTTAAAAACATTTAAAACATTAAATGCAAAGTACATGTTAGGACGCGCACTCACATTATATTCTCACCTCTCGTCTAACTGTGCACTCCTAACGCAAGTACCCATCTATAACTACCCATACTACTAGCTAAGTGACAACATATCTAGCTAGACTGCCAAAGGTCCTGCCAATAATACTTGGTTCCATTTACATAATAATGCTCGTAATTAAATAGGGGTTTAACGTCAACTCAGATACTCAATGTGCAATATTTATAACTGTAAATTAACTCGTTATATTTCTCGAAACAATACCGTAATATAATTACAACATTAACATGATGATTCTCATTAATTAAATGTATATTATTCACATCATAAATATACAATACAAGCACCCCGCAACTAAGCTGTAGTGCACACATACTCTGCTATCCATCCCGGTACATCACGTACATAAGGATCACATATTCCGAATCTCTCAGGAATAGTTCAGATAACACAAATCACAAATAGTGGAGGCGAACATAGTCACCATCACATGGGTCACGCACATACCTACGCTCCCATGATCATGCAAACTTATTAATATCACAATAAGTCCTTCTATGACCTATGTTCATCAACGTACCAGTCTATATCCCCCCCGTAGGCACACAAGGATTAGAGGGTCCTAAGCGAACGTACCCTCCCGTGATAGCAAGTATGGTAGGTATGTCATACACACAAATACTATATCAATACTAAGTATACACGCATCTTAGTAATCACCGTAGTATAATTGTAATACTCTACATCATTATACCATTTCCAAACTTATATTTTTCAAGTCTCCCGTTAATATAAAGTTAAATTGCCGACACGTCTCGCGCCGTAGTCCCTTATCCTTAAAACCTATCTATAATAGATTATTAGGTTCCGATTATTCCCAAATATAACATCTTTATTCCTAAGGTCTTTACTTCTGCTCTAAACCTTATTTCATCGAATTACACAATTTTGCACTATTAACCCAAACGTTACCTCTCTAACGAATTTCAATAACCTAGAATAATTCCCCGAATTGCATTCTAATTAAAGTCCACTATAATAATCACACCTACTGGTCTTCCTTAAGGGTGAGGGTATTCATAAGTTCTCCAAACATATTCTCCGAGGGTTTCCACCATTTAAAATCAAATTAAGGAAAATTTTACTCATTCTGGGGAGGTCGATCGATCGACCTATGAATATCGATCGATCGATTGAGTCGATCGATCGACTGATGCATGTCGATCGATCGATCGAACAGGTATGGCTACGGACTGCTTCGTTTTGCAGGTTTGAAAACATCCCAAAACTTATTTTTAAGGCATGATTCTCTAGTATAACGTTATAGTAATGTCATATAACCATCCTACGATATTACTAACGTCCACAAATCAATATTTCAACAACTAAAGGCTACATATGGATCAATCTTCATCAAAAACCTAGTTTTCTAATTTATTTCAAGAACATTCATAAACTTCATCTTAAATCCGTTTTTGGTATAGCAAAAGTCAGTAATTCTCTTAATATGATTTTCCAGTAACATTCTACATGCAACCTATATCCCAAAATTTAAACTAATAACTCCAATCTTATGGGTTTTTCATTATCTTCCAAGAACACACAAAGTTTTTGAATAATCTAACATGGAAGAAGCATTCTCCGAAATTTAAATGGAATAAAATCACTTGCCTTGATTGTTTCTGAATCTGGTGTTGGATTTGTAATCTCTTTCTGCAGATTTCCTCTCTCTCTCTCTCCTTCTCCAAGCTTTCTTCTTCCAAAGATGGCTATGGTGGCCAGGGTTTTCTTTGGGAGAGTTGGAAGACTAAATAATAACCTACGTAGCTTATGGGGTTAATAAAGGGTTGGTTGGGTCAATTCCTTATCAGATTACAACTCTCAATTTTCGTCACTTTTAATTACCCAAAAATACCAAATTACTAAAATACCTTTTAAGTTACCGGTATGGCCTAAAAATACCCCGGGACCCAAACTATACCCCCGGCTAGTGTTTTCTGACTATCTCGACCCTTCCGGACGCGTTGGCGCACTCAAAACGACCATACGGATTATAGATTTTAAATTCACTTTTATTAACAAAATAATATACCGTGACGCGGCGGTCCCACGCGTCTCAACAAAATTTCTAAAATGCCGTATATAAATCTCACGACAAATTTTATAATACCAAATACATATATAATCATATATGCACATTATCAAATACCGATTCGCATCTCATTAGTATTTATAACCCGGATTAATTTCCAATTAATACGCAATTTAATTAATTAATCCCAAAATAAATATAGTAAAAAATACGGGGTATTACATACTTCCCCCCTAATAACTGAATTTCGTCCCGAAATTCGAAACTAGAAAGTACCTGCTAAAAACAACTCTGGATAACGCTCGCGCATCTCATCCTCGCGCTCCCATGTGGACTCCTCGACATTGTGATGTCGCCACTGAACACGCACTAACGGGACTATCTTTGACCGCAGTTTCCTCTCGCTTCGGTCCAAAATAGCAATTGGCCCCTCCTCGTAAGAGCTATCCGGCTGGAGATCGATGTCCTCCACAGCAATGTGAGAATGAGCCAAATCATCTCTAAGGTATTTCCTCAGCGAGGAAATATGGAACACGTCGTGAATCCGATGCAAGTGCTCCGGTAGTCCAAGTCTATATGCAACCGGTCCTATCCGCTCAATAATAGGAAACGGCCCCACATACCTCGGTGCCAACTTCCCCTTCTTCCCGAATCGCATAATCCCCTTCATCGGAGATACCCTGAGCAAAACCTGGTCCCCCACTTGGAACTCCCTGAAAAATCTCTTCGCATCAGCATAACTCTTCTGCCTGTCTTGAGTTACCCGAATGCGACTCCGAATCAACTCAATCCTTGCCGAAGTATCCTGGATCACTTCTGGCCCAAGTAGTTTGTTGTCCCCCACCTCCAACCAACATGCTGGGGAACGACAAGGCCTGCCGTACAATGCCTCAAACGGAGCCATGCCAATCGTGAACTGATAGGAGTTGTTGTAAGCAAACTCCACCAGTGGAAGGTACTGCTCCCATCCACCCCCGAAGTCAATAATGCACATGCGTAGCATGTCCTCCAACATCTGATTGGTGCGCTCTGTCTGCCCATCGGTCTGCGGGTGATAAGCCGTACTCAACCGCAATTCCGTGCCCATGGCCTCCTGGAAACTCTCCCAAAACCTCGAAACAAATATCTTGTCTCTGTCAGACACGATATTCAGGGGCACACCGTGAAGTCTCACAATCTCTGAAATGAAGAGCTGGGCATACTGTCCCGTAGTGTAGTCAGTCCTTACGGGTAAGAAGTGAGCGACCTTGGACAACCTGTCCACAATTACCCAAACGGAGTCGTGACCCCTCTGCGACGTAGGCAACCCCGTGACAAAATCCATGGATATGCTCTCTCACATCCACACCGGAACCTCCAACGGCTGTAGCAATCCTGCTGGTCTCTGATGGTCCACTTTTACAAGCTGACAAGTGGCGCATTTCGAGACAAACTCAGCGATATCTTTCTTCATACCGCTCCACCAATATTGCCGTCTCATGTCTTGGTACATTTTGTCCCCTCCGGGATGTACCGCGAACCGTGAGCCGTGCGACTCAGCCATAACATCGTGCCGCAATTCTTCCCCTTCCGGAATTACCAATCTCCCATTGAAGCGCAATCCCCCGTCTGAGCTAACGGTATAGGACTCGGCTCCCTCTGCTAGCAATCGAACTATCTGCTCCTGACAGAACGTGTCATTAGCCTGTGCCCGTACTACCTTTGTGACAATCTGCGGGGTAACGGTCATCACAGACATGAAAGATCGGGCCACTGCATCTTGGTGTCCCAATTCCTTCCACTTGGCCTTCCACACCTCTGCCACCTCATCTGCTGGCCTGCGGCTCAACGCGTCTGCTACCACGTTAGCCTTACCCGGGTGGTACTGGATGTCGAACTGGTAGTCCTTCACAAATTCAAGCCACCTACGCTGCCACATATTCAATTCCTTTTGCGTGAACAGGTACTGTAGTGACTTGTGGTCCGTGAACAGCTGAAACTTTTCCCCCAAAAGATAGTGCCTCCAAATCCGTAAGGCAAATACCACTGCCGCCAACTCCAAATCATGTGTGGGGTAATTCTTCTCATGAGGCTTAAGCTTACGGGAAGCATAAGCTATGGCCTGTCTCTCCTGCTGCAAAACACCTCCAAGCCCTTGCAAAGACGCATCGGTGTAAACCAAATACTCAACGCCCGGTCTCGGCAATGCTAACACAGGTGCTGAGGTCAATTTGTCCTTCAATTCATCGAATGCCAACTGACAGGCATCACTCCAGATATATGGCACACCTTTACGAGTAAGATGTGTCAAAGGACCCGCTATCTCCGAGAAACCCCGAATAAATCTCCTGTAGTATCCTGCTAAGCCCAAGAAACTACGAATCTCCGTTGGTTTCGTGGGCTGTCCCCACTCCCTCACCGCTGATACCTTTCCCGGATCAACAGATATTCCCTGGTCGGAAATAATGTGACCCAAGAACTGGACTTCCTTCAACCAAAACCCGCACTTCTCATATTTTGCATACAACTCGTTTTGGCGAAGTGTCTGCAAAACCTGCCTCAAATGCTCGGCGTGCTCCTCCTCTGTCTGAGAGTAAACCAGAATGTCATCAATGAAGACAATGACAAACTGATCTAGGAAATCTCTGAACACCCTGTTCATCAAGTCCATAAACACTGCTGGAGCGTTGGTCAAGCCGAAAGGCATAACCCGAAACTCGTAAGAACCATATCTCGACAAGAACGCAGTCTTCGAGACATCCTCCTCCCTGATACGCAACTGATGGTATCCCGATCTCAAATCAATCTTCGAGAAGAAAGAAGCTCCTCTCAACTGGTCGAATAAGTCATCGATTCGAGGCAACGGATACTTATTCCGTATCGTGACCTTATTCAACTCTCGGTAGTCCACGCACAATCTCAGTGAACCGTCCCTCTTCTTCACAAACAAAACTGGAGCGCCCCAAGGTGAGGTACTCCTGCGAATAAAGCCCTGCCCTAACAGCTGCTCTATCTGATCCCGTAGCTCTCGCATCTCAGCCGGAGCCATACGGTACGGTGCACGTGCTATAGGTCTCGTACCCGGTAGCAAATCTATAACGAAGTCTATCTCCCGACTGGGTGGTAAGCCTGGTATCTCCTGAAACACATTTGAATACTCCCTGACAACCGGGATCGAATCCAAAGGAATCACAACCTCCTTAGAGGTATCCTCCTCTATGTAATACAGATGAGTGGTCGATCCTCCCTCTGGGCGAGGCATCGCCACTATAAACATCTCCTGCCCCGGAATGGCAAAAACAATGCTCCCGCTGAAGCAATCAATCATGGCCCTATATGTTACGAGCCAATCCATACCGATGATCACATCGTGAACATGCATGTCTAACACTAACATGTCCGCAGGTAATACCAAACCACCAACCTCTACCCCCACTCCCCGGCATATAAAGAAAATAAGTGACCCACTCCCTAATGGTGAGTCGACACACGTCACTGTGCTCTCTGCCGTAGCTAACAATCCTAAAGCTTTCGCGAAGTGTGTAGCAATAAAACAGTGTGTAACACCCGTATCAAGTAACACCCGACCCATAGTGCCATGGATAGGAAACGTACCCTCGATCGCGGGCGGTGCCTGTGGAACTGCAGCCTGGTGAACGTTGTAGACACGTCCATACTGTAGCTGACCCTGCTGAGCTGGGACTGCTGGAATGGGTGGCAATGCTGCCATCTGTGGCGGTGCACGAAGAGCGGCGGGAAACATAGGTCTCTGTGGCTCCTGGCGAGCACCCTGCTGCTGCTGCTGTGGGGCCCTGCCCCTATCAGGACAATCCTGCTTCTTATGGCCAGTCTTGCCACAAGTGAAGCACTTCCCTGGGAAGTACCCTCCCCTCTGCCCCTGCTGTCCCCGGCCCTGGTGGCCGTTACCATTCCTCCCTTGGCCCTGCTGGCCCTGATGGAACTGCTGCCCATTCTGCCCCTGCTGGCCCTGATGGCCGTTTGGACCCTGATGGCCCTGGCGGAAACCTCCCTGTCCCTGCCTGTAGTTCCCTGACCGGAACCTCTTATTGTCCCCCTGCTGGGTACCCTGCTCAGTCTGTCTCTGCCCCTGACCGGTCTGTGCCCCGCTGGCACCATGTCCTCCAGTCCTGCCCTGATGGCTAGACTCCCCTGACCTTTTGCCCTCGGCCATATGAAAACGGTGGTCCTGGCAGTGCAATAGTGCAGCGTTAACCACATCAGAATACGTGGCCAACGATAGGTTCCCTAGCAGATGCTGACGGATCCTCCAATTCAACCCATCAGTGAACTTCTCTATCTTCTTCTTCTCTGTTGGAATCTCGTCTGGAACGATATTCAACAGGTTAGTGAACTCGGCCTCATACTCGGCCACTGTCTTGCCCTCTTGCTTCAAACTCATCAGTTTCCTCCTCATCTCTGTATGAACTGCGGACGGAAAGTACTTGCGGTCGAACCGCACCCAGAACTCCTGTATCGTGAGGGTATCCCTCTCCTCCGCGGTGGTAATGGACTCCCACCACTGCAGCGCAGATCCAACTAGCTTGAAAGTAGCTAGTACCTGTTTCTGAACGTCTGTGCACTCATACATCCTCAAATGCCTCTGCATGTCCTTCCTCCATTGGCTCGAGACTACTACGTCTGAGCTACCTGCAAACTCTGGCGGATGCGCTTTCTGAAAAGCGTCACGTACACGCTCCCAAGCAGACGGGAATGCATTAACCTGTACTGGCGCGGCAACCGGCGCCTGTGGTGGTGCCTGCTGAACAACGGCAATCGCGGCATTCACCGCTTGAGCTACTATACCTGCAACCTCAGCGGCGCTCAACATGCCCTGAATTGGAGCGGGCTGGGGTTCGGGCACTGCATTCCTGGGAACTCGTCGTGCACGTCGTGGAGGCATCTGAAATAAGAACAAAGTTTATAAGTTCACGGTTTATAAACTTAAAATAGCTGAAGATCGAAGCATACACAATAAGAGTACAACAGTCCTAAAATATAGGGCTCTATATCAAAGAAAACGTAGCGGAAACATAATAGCCGTACAGATCCTAAAGGACACTAGAACCTGATGCTCTGATACCACCTGTGACACCCCGACTAATTAAATACCGGGTAGCTACTCCTTTATAAAATTAATTCAAAATGCCAAGTTGGCTCAGTTAATAGCATCACTGTCGAAAACATTTTATTATTTCTAACCACCTAGTATTTAAAAAGCAAGTTGCCAAATTTTAATTTAAGTCTGATTAACATGCGACAAGAGTAATGAATAACTAAATAACACCATTCACCATACTGAAGTAAAACGAATAACCATCACAAAATGTAAATAAACTCTGGAGGAAAAACTCCTCAATACAAATCCCACAACTGATAAGTAAACTGAAATAAATAACTAAAACTGAATACTGAGCAATACATGCTAGAGTCTGAAAACTGAAATATAAAAGATGTCTAATAGAATTGGGCAACATGCCCTACAACTGATAGATAGTGACTCTGGAATCCAAAAGATAGAAGCGTCTACATGCAAATCCCTGTAGCTTCCACAAACCGCTACAGCTCGTCACCTGAATGAGAATCCTATGCTTGGTGTCCTTGTGGCTGGGCACCTAAAAAGGTTTTACAAGAGAAAATAGATTTGAAAAGCAAACGGGTCAGAGCCCGAATGTGGAGTTATTTTAAAAACCTGCAAGTGCTTTAAAAACATTTAAAACATTAAATGCAAAGTACATGTTAGGACGCGCACTCACATTATATTCTCACCTCTCGTCTAACTGTGCACTCCTAACGCAAGTACCCATCTATAACTACCCATACTACTAGCTAAGTGACAACATATCTAGCTAGACTGCCAAAGGTCCTGCCAATAATACTTGGTTCCATTTACATAATAATGCTCGTAATTAAATAGGGGTTTAACGTCAACTCAGATACTCAATGTGCAATATTTATAACTGTAAATTAACGCGTTATATTTCTCGAAACAATACCGTAATATAATTACAACATTAACATGATGATTCTCATTAATTAAATGTATATTATTCACATCATAAATATACAATACAAGCACCCCGCAACTAAGCTGTAGTGCACACATACTCTGCTTTCCATCCCGGTACATCACGTACATAAGGATCACATATTCCGAATCTCTCAGGAATAGTTCAGAAAACACAAATCACAAATAGTGGAGGCGAACATAGTCACCATCACATGGGTCACGCACATACCTACGCTCCCATGATCATGCAAACTTATTAATATCACAATAAGTCCTTCTATGACCTATGTTCATCAACGTACCAGTCTATATCCCCCCCGTAGGCACACAAGGATTAGAGGGTCCTAAGCGAACGTAACCTCCCGTGATAGCAAGTATGGTAGGTATGTCATACACACAAATACTATATCAATACTAAGTATACACGCATCTTAGTAATCACCGTAGTATAATTGTAATACTCTACATCATTATACCATTTCCAAACTTATATTTTTCAAGTCTCCCGTTAATATAAAGTTAAATTGCCGACACGTCTCACGCCGTAGTCCCTTATCCTTAAAACCTATCTATAATAGATTATTAGGTTCCGATTATTCCCAAATATAACATCTTTATTCCTAAGGTCTTTACTTCTGCTCTAAACCTTATTTCATCGAATTACACAATTTTGCACTATTAACCCAAACGTTACCTCTCTAACGAATTTCAATAACCTAGAATAATTCCCCGAATTGCATTCTAATTAAAGTCCACTATAATAATCACACCTACTGGTCTTCCTTAAGGGTGAGGGTATTCATAAGTTCTCCAAACATATTCTCCGAGGGTTTCCACCATTTAAAATCAAATTAAGGAAAATTTTACTCATTCTGGGGAGGTCGATCGATCGACGTATGAATATCGATCGATCGATTGAGTCGATCGATCGACTGATGCATGTCGATCGATCGATCGAACAGGTATGGCTACGGACTGCTTCGTTTTGCAGGTTTGAAAACATCCCAAAACTTATTTTTAAGGCATGATTCTCTAGTATAACGTTATAGTAATGTCATATAACCATCCTACGATATTACTAACGTCCACAAATCAATATTTCAACAACTAAAGGCTACATATGGATCAATCTTCATCAAAAACCTAGTTTTCTAATTTATCTCAAGAACATTCATAAACTTCATCTTAAATCCGTTTTTGGTATAGCAAAAGTCAGTAATTCTCTTAATATGATTTTCCAGTAACATTCTACATGCAACCTATATCCCAAAATTTAAACTAATAACTCCAATCTTATGGGTTTTTCATTATCTTCCAAGAACACACAAAGTTTTTGAATAATCTAACATGGAAGAAGCATTCTCCGAAATTTAAATGGAATAAAATCACTTGCCTTGATTGTTTCTGAATCTGGTGTTGGATTTGTAATCTCTTTCTGCAGATTTCCTCTCTCTCTCTCCTTCTCCAAGCTTTCTTCTTCCAAAGATGGCTATGGTGGCCAGGGTTTTCTTTGGGAGAGTTGGAAGACTAAATGATAACCTACGTAGCTTATGGGGTTAATAAAGGGTTGGTTGGGTCAATTCCTTATCAGATTACAACTCTCAATTTTCGTCACTTTTAATTACCCAAAAATACCAAATTACTAAAATACCCTTTAAGTTACCGGTATGGCCTAAAAATACCCCGGGACCCAAACTATACCCCCGGCTAGTGTTTTCTGACTATCTCGACCCTTCCGGACGCGTTGGCGCACTCAAAACGACCATACGGATTATAGATTTTAAATTCACTTTTATTAACAAAATAATATACCGTGACGCGGCGGTCCCACGCGTCTCAACAAAATTTCTAAAATGCCGTATATAAATCTCACGACAAATTTTATAATACCAAATACATATATAATCATATATGCACATTATCAAATACCAATTCGCATCTCATTAGTATTTATAACCCGTATTAATTTCCAATTAATACGCAATTTAATTAATTAATCCCAAAATAAATATAGTCAAAAATACGGGGTATTACAATGATATGGATTTCTGTTGATAAAAAAAACAAATGTAGCCGACTACCAATAATTGGGAAAAAGACTTGTTTAGTTGAGTTGTGTATATTTTCTTGAACTGATGGAAAAGGAAGGAAATGAGCCATTAATTCTATAGAAAATTTCATTTTTCTGTTACGTTATCTTATTTAGTGTATTTGATAACGGTAGATATGTATCTCCTATTTTAAAGAATTTTTTTATTGTTTAATCTGCACGTCGTCGCATCCGCATTTGTACTTCATACGTTTTGGTTATTTTATATTTCTGTTTTATATGCATTCGATTCCCCTCTTTTAGTATTTTGGGTAACATGCTTCCTTTATGAAAATTTTTAATTTTTTCGTACCTTATCCAGTTGTATAAATCTTGATAATTATTTATTTATCTTTCTTTTATATTCTGTACCTTCAAAGATGCTCCATTCATCTTCTTCACTAATACATGTTGATCATTAAGAAAATAAATATTTAGGATAATTATGTTGCAGTTTCCATTATGAAAGAATCACTGATTGGTACCTATTAATTTTCAATTGCATCCACGTGGCGTATGTTCAACTAAATATTAGAATCGGTATGCTGTCAGATATGAAAAATTGTCTCTCAACGTCTTTATTGTTTTCTCCCGAATCAAAAGATAAAAGGTTCACTCCTAAGTACTGAGTCCAATATGGTTATACAGTAGGCTCGAGAGCAGCTCGGCCGAGAGGTTGACCTAATCCATTATGCTGTGTGTTTTCCTGTTGTATTGTACTCTTGGTTCCACATTAGGATTTTTTTGCTTAGACTAGACTACTCAATTTTACGATTCCAAGGCTCCGGTTTTTGAGTTTGGAGCCGCCGTCATGAATCTTCGTTTTCGTATACAAAAGACACTGATGGCAGGTCTTAATCTTGAAGCAACATAAATTTTGTGTGCTCTTAATTCTCTTTCCCGTATATCCCTAGATTGAAATTTCTGCTCAACATGCAATGCATGACTCTTTGGTAGGGACTTGAGTTCTTCACCGCTGTAACACCCCATATTTTGGACAATATGGAAATTAATTATATTGGTGATTTAGGAATAATTTGGAGAAATTATTCAATTCGGATGATTTAAATTTAATTAATTCAGTTTAAGTTAATTTCACACGTGCCGTAATTTGAGGTGAAAATAAGATGATTTTAAAAGTAACTTGAATGGTGATTTGAGGTCACGGATGATTCCGAAAGGGTCGAAATAGTCGAAAATGTGTACTCTGGGGTATAGTTTGGGTCGTGGGACGATTTTAGGCCAACTCCGCACTGTTTAAGGGCTTTTCGATCATTTGGGAGTTTGCGGTTTAGAGAACTCCGAAAATGCTAAGTCTTATATCTGATATTTGAGAAAGGAACTAGGGTTAGCACAATCATAATAGAAGAGAGGCAAGAGGAGAGGAAGAGGAGAAGAAATCCAAAGGCTACTACATAGTTTTTTGCCCCGAACGCAACGGAATCGAGATCGGAGCGAGGGGAGAACCACCACACCATCTTATCAACGAATTTCAGATATTGAGAGGCAAGTATTTAAATGGCAATTTATATTAAGCATGTTATAATACCCATATAGATTAGGGTTTGATTTCATGCTTTTAGAGGTTTTATATGAATTTGGGAGGGTTTAATTAATAAACTAAAGTAGGAATGTATGTAGAGATGTTCCTTAATGATGATAATATGAAATCATTGGGTTTGAGTTGGTTTATAAGAGAGAAATCTGAGTTATTGATTAATAAAGATGATGAACATGAGAAAACTAGGGTTTTATGTTTATTAAAGGAGAATTTGATTCTTGGATTGAATCTTTGAAGTTATTTGTGTAAACTTTTCATCGGAAATTATCCCTATGTGAAGATAAAATGATATTTGAATATAATTGATGATTAATATTGAATCTTGATGCGTTCTTCGTTGAAGAACATGAATCTTGAATGACTTAGGGTTTAATTGATGAAGACAAGATGTTAATCTGCCAGAATTTTTGACGTAACTTTAAACGTATACCATTCCAATTGTACTTAGAGTCAGAGTGAGCGTCGTACATTCTTGGAAAGCTCTCTGTCTTAGCTTTCTAATGAGCTTTTAATCAGGTCAATCGGAGTTGTGAGTAATCGATGTTTTACTATAGGGTGTTTGATCTGTCAGCATAGTAATCTGCCAGAATTTTTGACGTAACTTTAAACGTATGCCAATTCAATTGTCCTTAGAATTAGAGTTCGATCCATACATGTCTGGAAAGCTCTATGTCTTAGCTTTCTAATGAGCTTTGAATCAGGTCAATCGGAGTTCTGTAGAGGGAGTAATCAACATTTTACCACAGGGTGTTTAATCTGCCAGAAAATTTACGACTCGATTCGGTTTACCAGATTTTGACAATTTTCCCTTTTTAAGCCCAGAACTTGCGGATAACTATCGGGGGCCTTTTTGGAACATATTTAGAATATAATGAGGGATATATTGTGTGGCAGTAGGCCTTGATAGGTTTGATACTTAGTCATGTATGCGAGAGGTAAGGCTAAGGCTAGTTGGGCTTAATTATTAATGTAATAATTCGAGAGAATGAAAATGGATCGTGGAGAGGATAAGGGAAATTATGAGGTAGACCAGTAGGACAATTGTGGATTAACTACTGAATTAACTTAGGGGGTAACAATAGGCCTTGCGGGTAGAGAATAATACTCGGGAATATACGATGGAGAGTATATATCAAATAAAATTGTACAGTGAGCATTCGAAAGAAAAAATACTACGTGCGGGTGATAGTCATAGGTTGAGTGTATAACTATATGGATTGATTTTTATAGGTTGAGTGTATACCCATACGGTTTTATTATTATAGGTCGTGTGTGTACCTATATTGAATATACATATGGATAGGTTCCGTGTATGCCTAGTATGTATTATTGTGTGTATGACATACCTACGCTACTTGCTATCTGGGGGAGGTTCCGCGTTGTGGACGGTCTTATCCTGATGAGCCAATTGGGGGGATTTTAGACTTGTACTCAGAACATAGGACATTGGATACGTACTATCTGAGAGTATGATAGTTTCGACGGTTGAATGAGAGCGTAGGTATGTGCGTGACCCATTTGGCTGGGGACTATGATCGCCTCCAATATGTGTAATTTGTATTTTGGGTTCGAGGAGAGATGCCGAACCATTTGTTCTTAATATAGTATTGAGAGGTACTTGGACTGATAGCAGAGTACGTGAATGTGCGTCACGGTGGCCAGACCGGTGGATGCTATATTATATATATATGCTTGGATGTTTTCTCCTACTTATGTGTGACAGTAGTGAGGCTAGATAGTGTGTATCTAAACAGAGATTTATCTACTTATGTGGGATAATAGTGAGACGATATAGTATGTATCTAAAGAACGATTAATCTACTAAAGAGTAAATAGTAGGGAGATTAGATAGTGTAAATCTAATTAATGATGAATCTACTAACTAAGGCGTAAATAGTAGGAAAATGGATGATGAATATCTAACATAAAGTTTAAGTAGAGAAACTCAAATGGTAAGGCTTGAACCATAAAATATATGAAATGGTAACGTGGGTTTAATAATAACGGAGGAGAGATGTTAGTTATTAAGGGTATTCGGTAGCCTCTTGTATGGGCCGTACGAGTAAGTTAAGGAGAATCTTAACTATGATTAAATGGTAGTTCAGGGTATTCGGTAACGTACTGTATGGGCGGTATGGGTGAGCTAAACTGATTTGAGGCTTAATAGATACTTGAGACCTAGTTAGATTGACTAGCTTGACTAGGGGGGACGTTTGGTGTGCACTATAGATGAGAGGTGAGGAAACTCAAGGGAGTTTCCGCAGCCTAACATGTGTATCTAATAACTGTTCATTTAAATTGATATTTAAATGCCTGCTAAATATTTTCAAATGATTTTTACTTGGGATCTGACCCGTACTTGCAAAAACCTTTTAGGTGTCCAACCACAGGGATGCCAAGCAGGATGATCTGTTCCACGGATGCGTAGCTGCAACACTTGTGGATGCTTGCAGGATTTGGAATTAGACGATTCAGTTACTTCATTCCTAGTGTAGGGTGCAGTTCAGTATTTAATTCGGGCATGCTGGCTCTCAGTTTTTTCTTTATGGCAGTCAGACTATGTATTTGAATTTTATTTATATTGGACTCTTATTTGGATTTGGGAGCCGATGGTTTATTCGGTATTATTTTATATCCGTTGCTTATCAGACGATTGTTCAGTTTATTCATTTATTACGTGGATGGTTAGTTATTGTATTTGTTTCGGCATATTGTTTTGTTTAATAAAAAGCTAAAATTTGGCATAGACTTTTTTGAATACTAGGTGGTTAGTAAATGTTTTAAAAAGTTTTCGAGAGTGATGCTAAGAATGAACCAAATGGGAATCCTGTTTTAATTTAATGAAGGCCTAATCACAAGGTATTTAATTAAGCGGGGTGTGACAACCGCCTCTGAATTGGATAATTATTTGGTATGGTACTATGAGTTGGTTCGACATGTTTTGTGCTTTGCGTCAATTGAATTTTAAGTTACTCGTAAGCTAGGGTGTTAGGTCAACGACTCTGATATTTTGTGGTTATATTATATATATGTATGTGTTGAAGACATGGTTTTAATGCAATAGGTGTCTTTTAGCACCTTGGTTACAGTCAATTATCATATATACTGCTAAACTTTTAAGTCCGTACGAGAAATTTCTTTTTAAGTTGTTTCATTTCTTTCTAGATATCTTTCAGAATAATATGGATGGAGAGTGAGACTAAAGGTTCTTTGGTGTTACGTTTCATTGTTTCCTCCAATGGATTCTTCAACATTACTAAGGTAGTACTCTGATTTTTCTCATTTATGCACATATTTGGATTATCACAGACAGTTTATCATCCAAGGCATGTTATATATATTCAAGGCATGGAAAATATACTCAAATTGACAATCAAGGTGTATGTTATATATATAATTGTAATTAACTACTCTCGAAAATTTTGAATTTTTTATAAATCATTAATGCTATTCTTTCATGTCAATCATGTTATACAACCGTTTGCAACCTACAAGTTCTTATTGTATTGGTGTTATGCAAGTTTTATACTGGTTTTCTCAAAAGTGCTAATGGTAAAATATATTTTCCATTTAAGTACTTGAAATCAGTATAAGTACAAAATCGTTGGGGTGCTCGGTTTACAGCGATTGATAATTTGAAATCATTGGAACCCAACCAAGATTGATTTGGACAATTCGAATGCCAAATCGAATTCGGAACCGAGAATGGTGTGAGCGATTCGAACTAGCAACCAAAATCATTCTGCTTTGACCTGTTTGTTGGAACTGAGATTGATTTGAACGGTTTGAAATAGGGTTAGTGATCGAAAATGTTGTAGGAATTTTCGTAGTCCAATTTGCTTCCATTCTGATTTTTTTGAGCGTATTTTTGATGATTTGTAATTTATTAGGGGTAAAAGCTTTTAATTGAAGGAAGAAGATGAAGAGGATATAAAGGGTATTTTTGTCTTTAAATTATAAATGGATAAGCCTAATTATAAATTATCGTCGTCCCTTAACTATGCTAAGAGTCTGTTTGATGAATGGGGGGAGGGGTTAATCTAATTATGTCATTTTCTTATGGCTCAAAGTACAAAAAACCTTAAAAATGGAATCGCAATTCCAACATAGTAATGCAAAAATTAAAATATTCATAACAGATTATTAGTTTAATATGCGCTAAGCCTTCTAAAATGGGCCCCTATACGATGGCCTTACCCTAGGGCTGTCCCTGCTCTGCTCATAACCAATTGATTTTTCATACCAGCCTGCATTGGCATGGGGAGAAAAAAACATTGAGCTCAAAGGTTTGCAGAAAAATGGCATTTCCTAAGGTTGTCTTGTGTACCTGTTGATGCTAATAATTAGCAAATGCATCAAGAACCTTGCAAAACTCAATCACTGCTGACTCTGTATTTGGCAAGTCATATCACTGATTTTAATTACTAGCAAACCAGTCTAAAGTTAACCAAGTCTTTGAAATGTTTGTCCATTGGCTGCCATGTTTAAATCTCTAAAACACACACTGGAATTCAAATTCGTAATTGAAGTTGTTTTTATTATTAGTTCTGAGTCATGAGATGCCTGAAGATAATGATTCTAGTGCTCCATGCAATGCAAAAGCAACAAGAAGCCTTTAAAAAAAGGGAGCCCTGTGAGGTATTCCTTTCCTTCTGTGCTTTCTCTTTCTTCGACTTCCTTCGTCACCTGGATGTAGAGGTTGAACAGCAAGAAAGGGAGGGTCTGAGTGGTTCCTCTTCCTTGATAATGCTTCCAACTGCAATTTTGTTTTTCCCGATTTTTACACACATGGAACATATAACATTGAATGGGAAAAATGCTAGCTTTTTGGACAGGGTACTACATTATGTCATTTCTTGAAAGGTTTTGTTCGTATGTTATATTCAAATAACCCCCGAACTATAAATTTTGTTGCAGTATTCCTTTTTATGGAATTTTTGACCTTTTAGTGACACCCGTAATGTCTTTGCAGAAAAAAATGCATAGTTTGTGTTTTTCGCTTTCACAAAAAAATTATGCCGGGAAGGTGTGTCACAAAGGGATCCCCAAAAAGGGTTCTTGGAATAAAAAGGCATAGTTTATGGTGGTTTGTTGTATGAAAATAGTTAATGAGATCTTTTTGTATTTTAATTTGTTTTTTTTGTATGTTTTCATGAACTATGTATTTCATTGCAACGACCCTTTCCGAGGATCTTTTAGTGTCATTTTTAGAAAACCAATTAATGAGTCTTTGAAATGACATGCATAGTTCATGGGGTTTATTGGAAAAAAATTGCTCGTGTTCTTCCAAGTTTTGCATAACTCAGTTTTTTAACAACAGTGTGCGTGTAAATAATGATTTTTTTTTTGTCTTTAGATAAATGAAAATATTGTTTTATCATTTTAATTTTCACCTAAATGATACAATAATAAAGGCTTAAAGAATTAGCATTAAAATTACACACTCATACCTTGCAGGCTATGGAGCAGTAGCTGTTGAGAATGGGGTCAATCAATTTTCTCATACACACGTCACATGATTCTTCTTGCGAACTTGAGTCGTTGTGGGGCAGGGGATTTATAGCTATCACCCACCGCTTGTTGCTTTTGTAACGCTATAACCACACCCACAACAACTAATATACTCAAAAAGAAATAAAAAAAGAGTTCACCTATTATTTATAACATTGTTGATACACAAAAATAACAAGAACCAATTTAGCAGTCAAACAATAAATATGTGATAGAGAGACTAAAGCAAGAGAGCAAAAGAACTTGAGAATTAAGAGGTTCAACTTAATGAGGGTCTATACCCAATGTGAAGTGCAATTTTCACTATGAATCACTTAAGAGGGAAGCGGGGTTAGATTTTGGAAGGATCCGTGATGTATTGAGGTTTTAGCAGCTACCTTATTTTTCGAATTAATTGGGGGGTAAGGCCTAGTGATCTCTGCCTCTCCCACAGTCAAGCGAGAGCCTTGTGCATTGGGTACCACCTTTGCAGTAATTATCCTGAAAAGTTCTTCTGATTGCCGACCCCAAATAATTGGGAAAAGGTTGTGTTGTGTTGAGTAGTTCTTCTGATTGCAAATACTCCTTAAACTATGAATTTGTTAATAAATCCTGTGAACTACTTAATCTAGTTGGCTATTTACCATTTAACTTAAGTTTTAATGCGTCAAACAAAAAAAATATTATTTATAAAGTGCGAAATAAGGATAAAACATAGTGTGCTATTTAATACGTGAAATTAATAGCGTATACTTTGTTTAAGGGTATTGATTTCGTTTTATCCTCAATTTTATTTTACACATAGTTTTTGTTTTGTTTATCTAAACGGTGCTCTTCATAAAATCTGGGTCGAAAAAAATATTTTTTATAAAATGCAAAATAGGATAAAACATAGTGCACTATTTAATATGTGCAATTAATAGTGTATTAACACATTTTTTGTATTATTTATCTAACGGTACTGTTCATAAAATCTGGGTCTTTTTAAACAGGCAGTTTTGTAAAATTTGTGATCAATGGTTGGTCTTATTTTGTTTTCTAGTAATCCATGAACTTTGAATTAGATCGCCTTCCTTTCTCATTACTTAAATTATAGCAATACGAAATATTTTCAATTTATAAATATCAGTTCTGATAATTTTTCGATTTGTTCCAGTTAATCATCCTATCAAGAAGATTTGGGTTTCTCAGCTATTATGTTAGCGTTTCTCCATTTGGTGTTTTCTGTAATGTTCAGGTCAGTATTCTGATTATTCTCTGTAAGTCTGCTGATATACCGAAATGCTAGGCCGGCACAATTTCAGAGCACAAGAGTGTAGCCTTGATATACCCTCATTCGCTCGTGTCTGGATCCCACTAAGAGTGTAGCCTTGTGGAGCCCGGACACGAGCGAATGAGGGTGAGACACGGTAATTGTGTCGCACTTTTGTGTCGCGATTTTGTGTCAACGTAGGTCTCGCAGTCTCGCAGATATACAAGTCAATTGCTGTTGATGTGTTTTAAATTTTAATCTTAATGAAGATGCCTAAAATCATTAATGATATTTCATTTTTTGATTCAATTATGATCTATTTCAATCATTTTTAATATATATATATATATATAGGGAAAGGATCAAGTGTGGTCCCAGTTTGAGATCCCTGAATGAGGTCAATTTTTTTAAAATAGTAAAAAAAATATTTTTGGGCTGATTTTTTTTTATGATTTTTAAACATTTTAGTAGGACCATAAAAAAATAATCAGGTCAAAATGAATTTTTTTGCTATTTTAAAAAAATTGGTCAAAATGTGTCAGTTTTTAAGTTGATAAAAACTGACAAAATTTGACCGATTTTTTTAAAATAGCAAAAAAATTCATTTTAAGTTGATTTTTTTTATATGGCCGTACTGAAATGTTTAAAAACCATAAAAAAAATCAGTCCAAAAATATTTTTTTTACTATTTTAAAAAAATGGACCTCATGCAGGGATCTCAAACTGGGGGAGCTCATGTGATCCGCTCTCTTTCTCTCTCTCTCTCTCTCTCTCTCTCTATGTATATATATATATATATATATACATAGAGAGAGAGAGAGAGAGAGAGAGCCAGGCTATAGTACATCATGCTCTATACATCACCCATGCATCACGCCTAATTATAGGCCCTAAATTTTTTTTTTCAAATTTTATATTTTTCCCTTGAAATTAACCTTCCAATCAACCCATAAGCAAAAAATTAGGCCAAAATACATTTTGTAGCTATTTTTAAAAAATCTTTTTGTGGATTTTTAAAAATAGCTACAAAATGTATTTTGACCTAATGTTTTGCATATGGGTTTATTGGAAGGTTAATTTCAAGGAAAAAATATAAAATTTGAAAAAAAACTTTTCTAGGGCCTAGAATTAGGTTTGATGTATGGTGTGATGTATAGTGCATGATGTAGGTAAGTCTTCCTCTCTCTCTCTCTCTCTCTATATATATATATATATATATATATATATATATATATATATATATATATTGATGGTTATTGGAAAGAAGATATATATTCACACTGAACAATTGTTAGGATTCCCATTTAATGTTTACTAATGTATTATATATTTATTTTAATTAGCAGTTGATATGATTTTCACTTTAGACTTCTAAATATTTCTTGTATTAATTGTGAATAATTAGGAGTTATAATTCATTACAAATTATGGCTCCAACTCTATGTTGCTTGGGGTTTAGTAGCCTATAGGAGTCTTTTAACGTTTAGATTTCAAGGAGCTCATATGATGAAGCTTTATCAACTCTTGCATAAACTAAATTTTTATGAATGAAAATGAGGAGGATAACCAGGTCAACTATTTTTAAAATTGATGTTTTATGTATTTCTTGCAGTTAATGGTGACCTTGTGAAGTTGTAATTTGCATCAGTGTCAGTGTCTAGGGTTTTATGACGTAAATGACGTCAATGGGAAGAAGAAAGATAATTCTCTCTAATTAATATCTCAAAATATGGAAGAATGCCTCAAATGAGGCTACATAAGGGTATTTATAGGAAGGAACTTGCTTGGCCTCTAAGCTAAGACTCTAATTACATGTATGTCCCTAAGAGCCTATAAGCTTCCTTCTTCAAAATACTAAACAAAAGGAAAATTACAATAACTAAAAATAAAAGAAATACTAAAAATGACTAAAATACTAAAAATAACCCCTATTCGTTATTCACATCATTCTCTCCGCCTACGAAAAAGTTCGTCCTCAAACTTTAAAGTTGAGGTCGAATGCAAAAATTCCCAAAATGTGCGGAAGAGGCAAAAATTGAGGGGCCAAAACGCAATTTCTGAAAATTGGAGGAAGATTCTTCAATTCTTGTATCAATCTTCATCTTCTTCCTCATGCCACACATGTCCAATATCAAAAATATGTACCACCCGGATAAAAAACCAAGGTTTTGAAGTGAACCCTAGTTCTTGCACATGTTGGTGGGTGCCACCTAGGGCAGAAGAGAGATCGACTACCAGAGGATGGGTGTGGACAAAAATGGATCGAAATCCTAGGGTTTCATGGCCGCCGGCATGACCATGGTGGATTCCGTCCACCGGAGTAGGGGTTTAATGCAGACAGAGGGGTGCGGTGGGGATGGTGACACTTCCGACCAGATTTGGAAGGGTTTGGGTCAGATCGGGGGTCGGGGGAGATGAATCGACGGGTGGAGGGGGTTTTCGGTCTCTGTTAGGGGGTGATGGTGGACGGTTTGGACTAAGGTTTGCCTCTGGTGGTTTGCGACCTCCACCAGGGCAAAACCCTAGTGGTTTCGTGTTGGTTTTAGGGGTAAGAGGTAGTCTGGCGGGTTGGAGTTGATTTTCGGTGGTCTGGGGATGACTAGGGTTCGGAACGGTGGGGTTTTGGATCAGGTATTGTTCGAAATGGGGTTTCAGTATTGGTAGGGATAGTTCTGGACAGTGGCGGATGGATTTGGGTTGGTTTTGTGAAGGCCAGCTAGTGGTTTGAGGTGGTGGGGTGTTTCTTGATGTCGTGGTGGTGGTTTGGAGATAAATGGGGCTAGGGTTAGGGTTTTTTGGGGTAGAAGGGTGGAAATGGTTGCGGAAGCTTGGGTAGATGGGTTTTGGGGGCTAAGGTTAGGGTTTTGAGGTATTCCGGGGCGGTGTGAGGGCGGTCCGTGGTGGTTGCCGGTGATGGAAGTCGTGCATTCATCACATCCATTTGAACCTTCAATTGGTTGAGGGCTTCCATGATTTGCTCGAAAGGGTTTGCTGCGGAGGTGTTCATCCTTTCTTGAACCCACCTTGACGTTGTTTACGAGTTTTTATTTTTTTTACAACAACAACAACAACGGGTGGAGCGACTAGGCTCTGATACCAATTGACGTAAATGACGTCAATGAGAAGAAGAAAGGATAATTCTCTCTCAAACTCTCTCTAATCAATATCTCAAAATATGGAAGAATGCCTCAAATGAGGCTACAAAGGGGTATTTATAGGAAGGAAGTTGCTTGGCCTCTAAGGTAAGAGTCTAATTACATTTATGTCCCTAAGAGCCAATAACCTTCCTTATTCTAAATACTAAACAAACGGAAAATTACAATGAATACTAAAAATAAAAGAAATACTAAAAATGACTAAAATACTAAAAATATCCCCTATTCTTCATTCACATCATTTTAACTTTGAAGTGACTCTTTGTAGATAGCTGGTATTGTACCCCCAGAATTGTACAACAAGTATAGCTATAATAAATGAGTATAAAAGTAACTTAATGAATAATTACAAGTAAAACGGAGGAGTAAAAATCCTATAAAAACACATATACACCATAAACACTAGGACTCTAACTTCTCTTCAGAAATCCAAGGGTGATTTCGATCTTTCTTCCGAAAAAACAATCGGTTTTATATCATTTTACTCAAAAATCAATTTCTTTCCGTCTTTTTTCTAATCTATTACTCTGGTTGTTGCTAAACCGTCAATTATCATCATGAATTTGGGGATGTTTGAATAGGTTTCTTTCAAAATCGAAGCTGTTGTGTGAAGTTAGTTTGTCAATTTCCAAAAACATGGTAATTGTTGGAAAAGGAAAGAAAATAAGTTTTTATTGCGCTGGTAGAGTTGTGCAGAAAAACCGATGACCCGATGAACCAGACTGAAGTGGACCATTTTCAGCGGGATTCTTTCAGGACGGTACAGTTGGCGGTTTAATGTGTCCAAATACGACCGGTTCCTCCTGTGGATTAATATATTGAAGGCCGAGAGTAGGCCGAACCGAACCAGAACGAACCGATGCCCCTCTTTAACTAAAAAGAAATTGTGTTAATTATTTTACTCCACCGTTTCCAATTCCAAACATACCTGACTTCTCTCTCCACAAAAAAACAGTGCTCTGCCCTCTCTCTCTCTCTCTGTGTCCCTCTCTCTCTCTCTCTCTCTCTCTCTCTCTCTCCCCTTGCTCAAAAAAATTCCATTTGATATTCTAATCGAATAGGACTGCTTCAATGATTGAAGCTCTAATGAAAATGCATTTGATAATTCAAATCTAGGGTTCATAGAATGGACCAGGTATGTGTTCGTATCATGATTTATCTTACTCTCGTTTCTATTCTGCTACTTTTGAGTTTGTGTTCTGCTACTTTGATCTTATGATTTGTAATTCAACACTTTGAATTATACATTTTTGTGAAGAAATCTGCTGCTTCATTTTTTTATTGTGTTGATTTCTTATCTCTGATTCTGAAGTATTTTTGGTTGGTGATTCCCATTCTAAATCTTCTGATATTTTCCTTATTTACACAGAAAACTGACAAACCGACCAAAACTGACACAAATCAAAACCGAATGTTCTGTTCTCCACGGTTCAGCTTGTGGTTGTTATTTCTCAAAAACCGACTTGGTCGGTTCGGCTGAAAAAAGGTCTCCAAAACGAACCGACTGAACTGTGCACACCCCTAACGACTGGGATTAGAAGAGGTGGCTTGGGTAGTAGTAGGAAGGTTCAAGGAGCTTCAATCCTCGAAAATTAAGGACAATTTATATTAGAAGCTACACAAAAAGTATCATACGTTGTGGATACATATTAGGATAAACATATTTCTTTCCCCTGTTGAAATCAATCAGAATACCAAAAGGGAAAGATAGGCAGGTTGATGAAGGCTTTTGCCGTGGCCAAACAGAGTTGGGGTTTTGAATCCACGGTTAAAAAAAGGAAGTACCAAGTTGTATGATTGAGTTTGGCCAAATGCATATGGTAGAACGTACAAGATTCAAGATGGTCCAATAAACATAGTACCTTATGTAGGAGAAGCAGTCAAGCAGTTCATGCACAATCAAATGTAAGGAGCATCAAACGTATGAACTGGGACAGAATGTTCTATTCTTGGCAAGGTATTCAAACAGATGGAATCAGTTATATGGTCAGAAGTTAATATCAATTCCATTTACATCTAATTTGGCTTGGTTTAAGTTTGGAGAGGACGGATAGGTTGAATTTTTTGCTAAAAAAAAATACTCTGTTTTGAAAGGCCATTCATGGTGAGTTTGGTTAAATGGATAGTAAATATTTTCGAGATGTCTTTAGGTATTTTAGGGGTTTGTTGGGGGATTAATGGAATTAAGACAAGCAACAGAGTATGGAAAATGTGTTCTCTGCAAAGGATATGTTGCCAGAGAAGACGAGTTTTATCGAAATTTTTTGCACTGAAGATGGGAAGAAGAACTGGTACATATGGTACTATCGGAGATGGCTGTGAGGGGAAGGGTTGTAGTTACTTTAGCATGTCGGATATTGAAGTTTCTCATACTGTGCGTGGGAAACCGAAAAGGTATATTGATGGTCTATTGGGTATTAAAAAATGAGACAACTGTCAACATTTATATTCTTTTGGGGAATTTTTTTATTGATTTGTGAATCAAGGAGAATGCAATGGTTATGTCAAGTGCCAGATTAATTAATGTCGGTGGAACGACGCCAGGCAATTCGGCAATTCGTAGTGTGGGGGATTTTCATTGTAGGCATAAGAGATCTATTTAGACATGGAGATTTCTTTTTAAATGGAGGAAATGAGCAAGGTTCTGTGCCAATTGCAAACGAGCTTTACAGGATTGTGGAGGTATTTTCTTATCTCCTTTGTGGTTCCTTTATAGGGGTTGTCTCTCTG
The DNA here is from genome assembly GCA_949130495.1 of Sambucus nigra. Lineage (NCBI taxonomy): Eukaryota > Viridiplantae > Streptophyta > Magnoliopsida > Dipsacales > Adoxaceae > Sambucus > Sambucus nigra. The sequence continues at coordinate 428,507,501 of OX422219.1, forward strand.
TGCATTTGGCTAATTCAGATACAGTTTCTGTCAAAGTACACATTCTTAATTTTTTCAGGTGGTGGATCTCTTACTCTTTTCCTTTATCCTTCATTGAATTTAACTTTTCATATTTTCCATTCAGATCACTTATATTTTTAAGGAAAGTTTATAGGCCTATTTAATCAGATTTTTTGAGGTTAGAAGCAGGTCCTCTCTTAAAAATTAATGTTTTTTCCTTACCTAGTGATGGTTATTTTTGAGGTTCCGCTGAGAGTAGCCGAGAAGAGAGAGGAAAGGAATTAGTTGTCCATTCCCATTCCTCAAATTAGGCTGGGAGAAGTTTTAAATACAAGCCCTCTCATTGAGCCTTCTAGGTGAGAAGGAACAGTGGTAGAATTTTCAGAATTTGCTTGGCTAGTTGAATCTGAAAATTGTTCCATTGAATGCATCTTACAAATGGAGCGGGAAAAGGAAGAGTGGTCCGATTGGGTTTTGATAAATAAAAAATTTGATTTGTGGAATTAATTACGCGGATAGATCTTTCGCAAAATATGTAAACACGGGGCTAGAATTGGAAATTTGAAAATTCTTATTTGGAATGTTTGGGGTTTAGGGATAAGAAAAAAGCTCTGTAATTGACGAAGTCATTTGTTTGGAAGAAACGAACACGGTTGGTTTTCAAAGAAACAAAACATGAAAAATTAGGTAGAAGGTTAATGGTGGTATGGGTTTAAAGATTGGCTATGTGTACCATAGGTTGGTAGATTCGGGTATATATTTATTTTTTGGGATGTTAGATAGTTATGGGAGTGGAATTTGTTCTCGGTGAATTTTTGGCTTCAATTGTTTGAAACCGAAAAAGGGCTAGCCGCGGTGTCTGTCTGGGATATACTCCACGAAGGCCGACTTCATATATTAATCTTGTGCTCTAAAAATCAATTATCATTTCCAGGTTCCGATTTCATCTTGGAGGCGCTTAATGGCTTCACGCTTTTCTCGATTGATGGATGCGTATGATAAATTGACAAAATTATCTCCACCACAGATTTGGTGGTGGAATGACCAGTATCATCAATCTGTCAGTCAACGTCTCCCACTTGTAATTCCTGAGGGCGAGAAGTTTTAGGGGTTGCTTTGGGATATTTAAGACTGGGGGGGTGGTTTTGATGGGTTAACGTAAGATTTCCAAGGCTTGCGGGGAGGACCTTCTATTTTCGTTAAGACCATAAACTAGTCTTGGGATTGATGGATGCGTATGATAAATTGACAAAATTTTCTCCACCACAGATTTGGTGGTGGATTGACAAGTATCATCAATCTCTCAGTCAACGTCTCCCACTTGCAATGACTGAGGGCTAGAAGTTTTAGGGGTTGTTTTGGGATATTGAAGACTGGGGGAGGTTTTGCAGTGTTAAAATAAGATTTCCAAGGCTTGAGGGGAGGACATTCTATTTTCGTTAAGACCATAAACTAGTTTTGTGATAAATCCTAAATGGATTTGAAATTGAGAATCGTTATGTTGGTCAACCCTTGTGTTGGTAAGGATGCTGGTAAGAGCGAGATCTAGTGTTTTCCTTTTTTCTTGGTGTTGTGCTCGAAGATAAAGGTGTTAATGCAATAGCTTCTCCCCAATGTTCGTCGGAGGTAGGGTTTCGGTCGTCTGGAGTATGTGAATTCCATCGAGTGGGCGCCGATGCCGGTAGGAAAAAGATCAGTAGATTCGGCCTATTGGAGTCTGGATCCAGAGGTTTTGAACGGACTGGATCTCTGCGAGGTGGGTTAGTTGATTTCAGGGTACGGTCGATGGTCGGAGGATCTCGTCATTCGGCGACGAGGGTTGCAAATCTTCGACGAGTGGGAGGTCTTGCAGATTTGCAGGTTGTACGGATTTGGTGTTTTGGGTCCAAATAATGCTGCTGTTGGTGAGGGGCATAGATTTCGGGATGTAGTGGGGGTGTCGGGACGGGGACGCAAACACGAGGCTCATGAAAATTTGGTGGCACGTGATCATTGACGGTGGGGATGTCTTTTGGAGGAGTGGTCCGATGGTGATTCTTCCACGCTTTGCCAGTGGCTCTCTGACGCTTGGGTCGATCCTATCAGGAGAGAACGTATTTGATGCCAATTTTATGTAAACTTATAGCAGATTTACCCACACAAAAGTGTACTCAACGATATATTCCCAACTCATTTCGTATATTAATTCTCTATCTTTGAATCCCTTAGAAATCTATTTCCGATGCCTTGGACTCTTTCCTCTGTTATATATTTTGTTAAGACATTGTGGAGAAATATTTTGTTAGCCGGGGCTCAAATCATTTGGACAAAAAGAAACAATAGAATATTTAAAGAGAAAAAATGCTCTAAAGAAGAGGTTTTTGACGGCATAAAAACTTAAGCAGCTCTGTGGGCTTCCTCGATAGAGGATGCTCCCATGATGAAAAGTGGAAAATTGGGCATCCTGTGTTATTTAATTCAGGATTCTCCGGGGTCAATTGAGGGCTGCTTAGGATACGTAATTGTCAGATTCCAACGGTAGTAGTCATGTTTTTGTTTTATGTCTTTTCTCTTTTCACTTTCATCTGCGGTTTTATTGTAGGTGGATTGCTGCTCCTCTTTTGGCAGCTCTTGATTTCGATTTGAATAATCGTTTTCGATCCACGAAAATCATAAACACTTCAGAGGCTACTTGTCTAAACTACAAAAGTACTAATAAAGTCAAAATGTGACCAAATAAACTTTAAATTATTACATTAAACTATATTTGTTGTTATTTCAGATTGAGGACAATATTATGTTGAGGAATTAAAAAGAATCCACGAACAAAGTAGAGCAAAAAATTGGTGAATATTAAACCTCAAGTTTATTAGGGTTAAAAAATTGCAATAAAATTAAAAATAACCCAATTTTTAGTTGCCTCGGGGACTCCCGCACCCGTACCCCCGGCCTTTGTCTAAAAATTTTGCACCCACTGACCAAAAATCCTAGGTTCGCCACCGGTAATGGGTAGGTGTGGAGTCTGACTATGAACATATCTATACGTTCACCACTTATGACAACAGTGACCTGTTGGGTATAGAGGTATGATATTGCATACCTTGAAGAAAAAAACTTGTATAGCAAATTAAATAATCAGCATCTCAGTATGATTGTTTTCATCACACTCGGTGACAGGTTGTAGAATAATGAATGAAACATAAAGTAAGTCATACTCGGTAACTATCTTACTAAAACGCATTACACTGAATATTTTGATCCGCAACCCATTGATAAATTTCTTTGCACTTGGTTACTGATTATCCAAGTGTGAGCAGAGATCAATTGCCAATACACGGTGACAGATTACAGAGCGCAGGCCTTTGTAAATATACAAACATCAATTGTACATACTCAGCAACTGATTACTGAATGTTTGACATTATAAATATATATATATATTAATTGCACATACTCATTGACTGATTGAGTGCAAGATTTTGTAAAGATAGAGGTCAATTGCACATACTCAGTGCCTGATTATTGAGTGTATGCATTTGTAAGTCTACAGATGTGAATTGCACTCTCATTGGTTAAGTAGTGAGTGTTTGCATATGCAAGTATACAAAAATCTATTGCAAACTCTTGGTGACTGATCACAAGTGTATGCCTTTGTAAGTATACAGAGATGAATTGTACGCTATTGGTGTCTCATTACCGAGTCTATCCTTTCGTAACTCGCACTCTCGTTAAAATCCTAGGTGCTTTTAGCGGCCAGCTTATTTTTAGAATCAATTGCTGTAATTTCCCTGTACTGTTCTTCTGATTGCAAATACTCTTTAAGGTACCAATCTGGTAACAAATCCTATGAACTACATAATCTAGTTAGCGATTTACCTTTTTCTTATGTTTTAATTAGATGATTTATAAAACGCAAAATAAGGATAAAACCCTGTGCGATATTTAATATGTGCAATGAATATGGTATATTTGGTTTAAGGGTGTTGATGTCATTTTATCCTCAATTTTATTTATACATAATTTTTTGTTTTATCTATCTAAAGGACACTCTTCATAAAATTTGGTTCGATTTAAATAATCAGTTGGTAAAATTGTGAACAATACTTATCTTATTTTGTTTACTAGTGATCCAAGAACTGCGAGTTACATCCCCTCTCATTCTCTTTACCCAAAGGATAGCAATACAAAAAATTATCAATTCTTAAATTACAGTCCTGATAATATTTCATTTTTTTTGCAGTTAATCATCCAATTAAGCAGATTTGGGTTTCTTTTAGCTTTTATGTCAGCATTCTTCATTTGCTTTTTTTTTTCTATAAATGTTCAGGTTAGTATTCTGATTATTTTCTTTAAATCTGCAAATATTCAAGTCAATTACTGTTGCTGTGTTTTCATTTTAAGTCCTAATGAAGATGCCTACAATCCTTGCTGATATTTCATTTGTTGGTTCAATTATGATGTTTTTCTATCATTTTTAATACACATATATATATATATATTTATATATATATATATAAAGAGCGAGAGAGAGAGAGTTTTGGTATTAGGAAATAGGATATTGACCCATAGCGAACAATTGTTAGGAGTCCCAATTAATGTTTACCTATTCATTTTATATTTAATTGAGTTAATAGTTGATATAATATTCAATTTAGACTTCTAAAACATTTGTTCTATTATTTGCGAAAGATTGGGAGCTGTAATTCAGTACAAATTATGGCTCCAATTTTATGTTGGTTAGGGTTTCGTATCCTATAGGAGTCTTTTGAAGCACAGATTTAAAGGAACTCATATGAAAAAAAGTTATGTATAAATAAAATTGTTATGAACAACAATGAGGAGGATAGCCAAGTCAACTATTTTCTAAAATTGGTTGTTTGTGTATTTGTTGCAGTGAATCATGACCTTGTTGAAGATGTAATTTACATTAGTGACCGTGTCTGTGGCTCAAACTTCTAAGTGACTCTTTGTTTATTTGAAGATTGTTAGTATTGTACCCCAAGAATTATAAATCAAGTTTGGCTAAATTAAAGGAGTATAAAAGTATCTCTGAAATGAAGCAGAAGATAAAAATATAGTAAAAGAATAAAAATATAGTGAAAGTACATATACATCATAAACACTACACTCTTAACTTTTCTCTAGAATCCAAGGGCCATTTTATTCTTTCATGAAAAAACAAACTATCAGTTTATCTAATTTTAAAATCAATTTCTTTCTGTCCTTTTTCTCATCTAATCCTTTGGTTGTTCCTAATCCGTCGATTTATATCAGGAATTGGGGAAGTTCGAATCCGTTTCTTTCTAATTTGAAGCTAAGTTGTTTGAAGTTAGTTCGTCAATTTCCAAGAAGATCGTGACTGTTGGAAAAGGAAGGAGATTTTTCTATTGCGACTGGTTGGGGTGTACTGAAAAACGGATGGCCGATTAACCGCAGAGTTTTCAGTGGTTTTTTTTCAGGCCGATTTGTTTGTCAGTTTAGTGTCAAAAACCGATGGATATCGATCCGGCTGGCGGTTTTATATTGTAAGGGCAAATTTCCAATCGAGTCTATTCATAGTGTTGGCTTAATTCCGGACAAAACTAATTGAGTCATAGGATAGTAGTTTGTTATATCCTTTCAAGCCTATGACGTTTGAGTTGAAGACGTAGCGGCTAAGATTTTGAAGATTACATCATTGCTGGTTCATGTGCCAAGTATTTACGTCATCAACATTTGAATTCCAAGGTCTCTAAAAGTATGAATGCATTTAATATATATAGAACCTTGGATATATTTTTTTATGACCGTCTTTTCATAAACTTTTGTCATAACTACTTTTTTTTTCCTCAGAAAATCATTTTAAAACTTTGAAGAGAAGTTTTTGGGCTTAAAAAGCTGTTTTGGTTTTTCTGAAATGTTGTTAGAACGACAATTTTTTCTCGTTCGAACGAAGTCGTTCGAATGACTTATCTAACGAGATTTTCTCTGTTTTCTCGTTAGAAGTTTCGTTCCAACGACATATCTAACGACTTTGTCCCTGCATTTTCTTTAGTAATCTCGTTGGAAAACTCGTTCGCATAATGTCGTTCGAACGACATTTAAAAGTTGTTCGAACGACCGACGCCAGTTTTTGAAAGTTTTTTATAAAACTTCCCATTTCCCCACCTTTTTACCAGCTTTAATATGCGCGGGAACAAAGTTTTGCAAGAGACTTTTTCAGATTTTCCAAGGTTTTTTGAGAGCCAAATTCCTAAACCAAAAAGTCCCATTTGTGGTGTTGATTTTCAATGGATTAATTTCTACCAAAACACTAGTTTGCACCCATAGTTTGTTTTGATCCGAGTTCTGATATATATTATTTGTTGTGTGATCATCTTTTGGCACCGGGTATTTTTCTCATTCCAAAAAGAGAAAGTTTCATGTGGTGGATTCCGTTCGTTTGAGTTGCGGTACGCATACGGAGGAAGGTTTCATGTGTGGTTGACGGTAGCTAAGCCCCATCGGTGGATTCCGAGACGTTGATGGAGTCCAACGCTTATCTACCAGGCGGAGGTTGACGAGCGAAGGAGCGTCAAGGCTTGAAGGGAGTCGAGTCGTTGTAAGTTCTTCTGTCGTGTCTTTGTAAAAATACCGTACTTAGTGGATTTGTAGGCTGGGCACCGTCTGAGATTTTTCCCGTTGTGGGTTTTCCTCGTATATCGCGCCTTGTGTGTGTTTATCTTTTATGTTGCAAAATCTCACTTAGACGCATGCTAGATTAATCCAGACAAAAATTGGTTTAAACACATAATTTTTTTAATTTGGTGCTAGGTCTAATATTGGGTAATTCTAGTTTAATTTAATTCAAGTCATCAAATTTAATTTGAGAAAATTCATGTAAAGTTTGTTTGGCGTAATTTAGAACTTGAATTGGATTAAATTTGTGTTTAAGTGGAAATTTAATTATTTGTTTGGTTTAATTCAATTTCACTTTAACTTTGAAAGAAATTAAAAATTTGTTTAGAATTTAAAATTTGGAATATTCGGGGACCATGTGGCTTGAACTTTTGGTTAAGATTTTCAGTCCTTAAAGTGTTCTTTATCATGTTTGCATGGAATAGTTTGATTTTGACTTGCTTAATGGATTCTCTTTTTATATGCCTCGATTCACACATGCACGAGCTCATTTGATTCTTTGACTTCACATATATATTTGAGCTAAGTGAGATGTTCTCCTATCAATTTAGCCATCTACATGTTGCTATGACTATGGAGGATTTGTGCATGTAAGAACCGTTGCCTCGGTTTAAAAAAAATAGAAAAATATTTATCCGGTGTAGTTGGTTATCAATGGAATCGCGCTGCGAAAGACAAAATTTCTTTGCGTGAAAAGCCACCATTGAAATATGGCCTAAAAAATGTGGCATAGTTAAAATTAACTAAGGCCAATGTAGTTGTGTTTGATATGAACATACAAAAGAAAAGAAAAGAAAATAATAATTATTATTGAGGATATTTGGATGGATATATCAACGGGTTTAAACAATGACATTGCATCCAAGTTACGCGTTTTATCATGACTCTATTGGTTTATAGAATCATCAAAATTCTAGGCTTGTGTGCATTGTGTATGTTTGTTCCGTGAGTTCACTTTATCTTGTCACTTGAGCCTATATTTAAGTTTGATAAAAATTTGCAATCAAACAAGAACTCCATGAACATGTTTAAGTGATTGGGTCTTAATAATTTTGTTGCTAGATCACACCTCTTCACTTCCGTTTACCACATGTTATTTAGACACATTTTTGCGGTATGAGTGTGGAAAGCTTACTGTATTTTGTGTCATGTGTGGTGATTAAACCTATGTAGGTGTACGTTATTGGAAACTTTTGTGTATATATATATATATATTCAGTCTTTGCTTGCTATCTAGTCTATGTATGATTCATGTTGAAATAGATATTCATCTTGTTGCGATTGATATTTCATGCTCATATTAGTTTATTCTTTTTGCTATCGTTTTTCCATCGCATCATAGTTGGTATTTTTTAATTTTTGTGTTGGATTAGTTGCTTCTCATGCCATGTACTTTATTATTCTTGTCTCTTCATTCACCATTGCATGCTATACTTGTTATTCATATCGCTTGTTTCATTTAGGGGGAGTATTTGATTTAATTGGGGAGAAATAAGTCATTTAATGCATTTTAATCTTTGTTTGTTCCTGAACAAAAATGAGGAGTAACGGTATATAAACCTTTTAATTTGGGAGAGCTATCGTTGGGGGAGACGTCGCTTTCTTAAGTAGGTCATGTTAGACAAAGGGGGAGTATTTATTTATGTCATTTATCTTGTTATATTCCCTATGCGTTTAATGGTGTGTTTAAGTGCGTAGGTTGTCATCCAAAGCGGCAAAGCATTTCATCCCATGTGTCTAGTCAAGCGTCTGCATTTTTTATTTTGTGAGGGTTTGTGTCTTTTTAGAAGAACTTGACGGTCCATAGGATTTTTATTTTGGGTTTTGTCCCGGAATAGCCAAAGGGGGAGATTTGTAAGGACAAATTTCCAATCGAGTCTATTTGTTGTGTTGGCTTAATTCCGAACAAAACTGATTGAGTCATAGGATAGTAGTTTGTTATATCCTTTCAAGCCTATGACGTTTGAGTTGAAAACATAGCGGCTAAGATTTTGAAGATTACATCATTGTCGGTTTATGTGCCAAGTATTTATGTCATCAACATTTGAATTCCAAGGTCTCTAAAGGTATGAATGCATTTAATATTTATTGAACCTTGGATATATTTTTTCATGGGTGTCTTTTCATAAACTTTTGTCATAACAACTTTTTTTTTTCTCATAAAATCATTTTAAGACTTTGAATAGAAGTTTTCGGGCTTAAAAAGTATTTTTGGATTTTCTGAAATGTCGTTAGAACGACAGTTTTTTCTCGTTCGAACGAGATTGTTCGAATGACTTATTTAACGAGATTTTCTCTGTTTTCTCGTTAGAAGTTTCGTTCGAACGACATATCTAACGACTGTCCCTGCATTTTCGTTAGTAATCTCGTTGGAAAACTTGTTTGCACCTTGTCGTTCGAACGACATTTAAAAGTCGTTCGAATGACCGACGTCAGTTTTTGAAAGTTTTTTTATAAAACTTCCAATTTCCCCACCTTTTTACCAGCTTTAATATGTGCGGGAACAAAGTTTTTCTAGAGACTTTTTCAGATTTTCCAAGGGCCGTTGAGAGCCAAATTCCTAAACCAAAAAGTCCCATTTGTGGTGTTGATTTTTAATGGATTAATTTCTACCAAGGTTCTAAAAAACGCGGGGTGTGGTCGAGGCGTGGAGGCCAAGCCTTAAACCTTAGAAGCCTAGGCTGGCCTTGGCGTAAAAAGGTGTGAAAAGGCGTTTAGGCCTTCTTAATATATTTTAATATTTTTAAACCATAACAAGGCTATTAAAATACTAAAATTGTACATATTATAAAAATATGTCCGAATATATGCAAATTAAAATACTATTGGATTATTTTGGATGAAATAATAGTCCGGTTAGTAAAAAAATTCTTTAAAAGGCGATATCGTTTCACCAAAGCATTGTTGTTTTTAGAAAAAAGTGCACCTTAAGGGTTTTACCAAGAATAAGGCGTAAAAAACTTAAGGCGAGGCGTTTGTCCCAAGCCTTAAGCCGAGGCGGGTTTTTTAGAACAGTGATTTCTACCAAAACACTAGTTTACACCCATAGTTTGTTTTGATCCGAGTTAACATATATATTATTTGTTGTGTGATCGTCTTTTGGCATCGGGTATTTTTTGTCATCCCAAAAAGAGAGTTTCATGCGGTGGATTCCGTTCATTTGAGTTGCGGTACGCATACGGAGAAAGGTTTCTTGTGTGGTTGACGGTAGCTGAGCCCCATCGGTGGATTCCGAGACGTTGATGGACTCCAACGTTATCTACCAGGCGGAGGTTGAAGAACGAAGGAGCGTGTAATACCCCGTATTTTTATAGCTTTTAAATTATGGGATTTATTAAATTTAATTGAGATAAATTAATTTAATTTTAATCCGGAATGTTGCTTTAAATATTTACTAGCGTGACGAGAGTTAGTAATTATTGGAAATTTGTTATTTGTTGCATATTACTGGATGAGCATAGTAATATATTATATTGGTTATATTGAATGTCATAAGTGAATTAAATGACTATTTCGGAAATTTAAGTAAGGACGTGCCCGTGTCACGTCGGGACTTATTTTGTTAAATAAAAAGTGAATGTTTTATAAGTTGTTCGTATGGTCGTTTTGAGTACGCCAACGCGTCCGGAAGGGTCGAGATAGTCAGAAAAGTGTACCCGGGGGTTTAGTTTGGGTCTCGGGATGTTTTTAGGCTTAATTAGTGACCCGGGAGGGCATTTTGGTCATTTTACAAAATAGGGTAATTAAACCCACGAATTTCAGCCAACCTATATCAGCCATTAGGTCAGCCTCTTAGGGTTAGAACATTCACAAATCAAATGACGGCCATTGGAGAAGAGAGGAGAGAACTCCAAGGCAATCCAAGGCCAAAAGGCCACCGTTTGCACCACCGTCACCACCAACGCGTAGATCGCGAGGAGGAGAACGCAACCACACCAATACCAGCAGGAAACCAGACCTCTGAAATCCCAGGCAAGTGTTTAACTTGCGTATTTTCGTTGGTGCAATATTCATATTAGTTAGGAATGATTAGGAGTATAATCTATGGAAGAAAACCCCACTTTTTGATAGGAATTTGCATGTAGAAAAGATTAAAACCATATTCTGGAAGTCTTATATGATGTAGATGATTAACCCACGAATTTTGATGATTATGTAGAAGGAAATTCTGGAGAAAAACTGATTAGAATAGAAGTTAAGAAAACTTAGGGTTCTTGATGATTAGATGAGATTTTAGGTTGTTTAATCATGTTTAATGATGGTTATACGCATGCTTAACGTTAGAAACATCTGGTAATATGTTATTATGTTTGTGGTATAAGTTTTGGGACGATTGGGGTTGGAAAATATGAATTTGAATGAAGAATTTTGGTGAAACCCGCAACTGCAATTCTACAGAATTTTCGCAGACCTGCTTGATCGATCGATCGACCCTAGAGCGTCGATCGATCGAAGGTTCGATCGATCGAGCCCCAGCCGTCGATCGATCGACCCTTCCTGGCAGCCTCTTATTTCCCCATGTTTAATTAGTTGAATTAATTTATCATGGAATAATCCTTGGGCATATTAAATAAAATGTTTTGGGATATAGGAGAGACCAGTAGGACATATGATTAAGTGTTGAGAACTTTATTATGATATGATTATTGTGTTTTAGGGATAATTAATTAAGGAATGACGAACTACGTATTCCAAGTGAGGGATTATGACGAATACCTACGATAGTGAATAGATGTCTACCTACTGAATTTGTTACTTGGATGGATAGAACCCATGAGTGTTCCATAACTAGTGAGAAAACCCTTCGAGTTAAGGTTAGAGACGAAACCTTATGCGTAATACTAATAATGTGAAATTAAGGATAAATGTTGTAATTATGGGTAACGAGAGTGACCTATATTAATATGATGAAAGTAGTATATTTATATGATTGTGTGTGCATATATTATATACATGTGAAAAACGTACCCGCGCTACTTGCTATCCCTGAGGTTACCGCGCTGGGACGGTCTTATCCTGTGTTGCCTTATGGGGGATATTGATTCGTACCCTAGAAGATAGGAATCCTAGGTACAGGCTATCGAATCGGTAGTCACGGTCCTAAGAGACGCGAGGGTATGTGCTGACCTCTTGGACTTGGAAACTATACTTCGCCTCAATATTGTTTGTATTTGTATTGATACAGTTCGAGAGTGATTCCGAACTTGTATTTCCCTTAGTGCGATTGATACGGGGATTGGATAGCAGAGTATGCCCGCACCATAATTTTTATGTGGGGTGCCATTAGAATATATATATATTACACGAGTATTTAATATATATATGAAGTTCTGAGACTTGGAACTACCTACTGTGATTTGGTAAGTAAGTCATGTTTGATGAATCAGATTGGAAATACTTGTTTTATGAGAGTGTAATATGACACTGGGAAACTTTATAAATTAATGAAGCTAAAACGAGAGTTGTGCTACACTTTGAAAGTACCCTTTTCACACGTTGACATTGTTCGGTTTTTAAAACTTGTGAGTAAGTTAAGATAAACTAAATTATTGGGAAGGTTAGTATGATAATATGTTAAGTTAAACCATTTGGGGAAGGTTAGTACGATAGGCGTGCACACTAGAAGAGAGGTGAGAATTTCTCAAGAGAGTGTCGAACCAATATGTTATTGCATTGGCCTGTATCAATTTAAATACTTGCTAAACTAATTTTAAATCATACACACTTTCGGGCTCTGACCCGTTTTATCTCTCCCTCTCCCCCTTGTATATATATATATGTATGTATTTCAGGTGCCCAGCCACAGGGGTGTCTTGCCTAGGATCTTTTGGAAGGAACGCGCTGCAGCTTAGGTGGGAGTTGCAGGTCTTTTGATTAAACGACTTCGTTCATTCAGATCCACTCCTAGCATTTTCATTCAGATGGGCATGTGTAGCCCTTTCCATTATTTCTTTATGTTGGGACATTGTTATTTCAGTTGTTTCCTAGTTCGTTATTATGGGATTTTGTTCAGGATGGATGTATTACTTTATTTTCTCGCATGTTGACATTCGTTGATGGATGTTTTATATATTGGATTTTTGGTTCCAGTTTATTGTGGCGTGAATCTTATTCATTGACCTTTGTTAATAAAATAAATAAATCTTTTCTTTAAATAAAATTTGGAAGTTAATGTTTAAAATTGGTTTTGACACTTGGCTTAATTATTTAGGGTGTTAAATTGGAATTTTTTTTTTTTTTTTTATCGACAGTGATGCTGAGAATGAACCAACTGTTCACCTTGATTTAATTTAATAAAGGAGTGATCGCCCGGTATTTAATTAGGCGGGGTGTCAAGGCTTGAGGGTAGTCGAGTCGTTGTTGTAAGTTCTTCTGTCGTGTCTTTCTAAAAATACCGTACTTAGTGGATTTGTAGGCTGAGCCGTCGGAGGTTTTTCCCGTTGTGGATTTTCCTCGTATATCGCGCTTTGTGTGTGTGTTTATTTTTTATCGTGTAAAATCTCACTTTGGTGCATGCTAGGTTGATCAAGATAAAAATTGGTTTAAACACATAATTTGTTTAATTTGGTGCTAGGTCTAATATTGGGTAATTCTAGTTTAATTTAATTCAAGTCAACAACTTTAATTTGAGAAAATTTGTGTAAAGTTTGTTTGGCATAATTTAGAACTTGAATTGGATTAAATTTGTATTTAAGTGGAAATTTTGTTATTTGTTTGGTTTAATTCAATTTCACTTTAATTTTGAAAGAAATTAAAAATTTGTTTAGAATTTAAAATTTGGAATATTTGGGGACCATGTGGCTAGAACTTTTGGTTAAGATTTTCAGTCCTTAAAATGTTCTTTATCATGCTTGCATGGAGTAGTTTGATTTTGACTTGCTTAATGGATTCTCTTTTTATATGCATCGATACACACATACACGAGCTCATTTAATTCTTTAACTTCACATGAGGTAAGTGAGATGTTCTCCTATCAGTTTAGTCATCTACATGTTGCTATGACTATGGAGGATTTGTGCATGTTAGAACAGTTGCCCGGTTTAAAAATAAAATAGAAAAATATTTATTCGGTGTAGTTGTTTATCCATGGAATCGGGCTGTGAAAGAAAAAATGTCTTTGTGTGAAAAGCTACCATTGAAATATGGCCTAAAAAATTTGGCATAGTGAAAATTAGCCAGGGCTAATGTAGTTGTGTTTGATACGAACATTCAAAAGAAAAGAAAAGAAAATAATCATTATTATTGAGGAACTTTGGATGGATATATCAACGGATTTGCACAATGACAATGTATCCAAGTTACGCTTTTTGTCATGACTTTATTGGTTTATAGAATCATCAAAATTCTAGGCTTGTGTGCATTGTGTATGTTTGTTTCGTGAGTTCACTTTATCTTGTCACATGAGGGTTTACATATGTTTGATAAAGTTTTGCAGTCAAATAAGAACTACGTGAACATGAACATGTTTAATTGATTGAGTCTTAATACTTTTGTTGCTAGTTCACACCTCTTCACTTCCGTTTACCACATGTTATTTTGACACATTTTTGCCGTACGAGTGTGGAAAGCTTACTGTATTTTGTGTCATGTGTGGTGTTTATACCTATGTATATGTGCGTCTGCATTATTGGTATCTTTTGTGTATATATATATACGGTATTTCTTTTGTTTTTGAGTCTTTGCTTGCTATCTAGTCTATGTATGATTCATGTTGAAATAGATATTCATCTTGTTGCGATTGATATTTCATGCTCTTATTAGTTTATTCTTTTTTATATCATTTTTCTATCGCATCATAGTTGGTATTTATTAATTTTTGTGTTGGATTAGTTGCTTCTCATGCCATGTACTTTATTATACTTTTCTCTTCATTCACTATTGCATGCTATACTTGTTTTCCATTATTCATATCCCTTGTTTCATTTAGGGGGAGTATTTGATTTAATTAGGGAGAAATAAGTTATTTAATGCATTTTAATCTTTGTTTATTATTGAACAAAAAGGGGGAGAAATGGTATCTAAACCTTTTAATTTGGGAGACCTATCTTAGGGGGAGACGTCGCTTTCTTAAGTAGGTCATGTTAGACAAAGGGGGAGTATTTATTTATGTTATTTATCTTGTTATATTCCCTATATGTTTAATGGTGTGTTTAAGTGCGCAAGTTGCCATCCTAAGCGGCAAAACATTTCATCCCATGTGTCTAGTCAAGCGTTTGTATTTTTAATTTTGGGAGGGTTTGTGTCTTTTTTGAAGAGCTTGACGGCCCATAGGATTTTTATTTTGGGTTTTGTCCCGGAATAGCCAAAGGGGGAGATTTGTAAGGGTAAATTTCCAATCGAGTCTATTTTTAGTGTTAGCTTAATTCCGAACAAAACTAATTGAGTCATAGGATAGTAGTTTGTTATTTCCTTTCAAGCTTATGACGTTTGAGTTGAAGACGTAGCGGCTTAGATTTTGAAGATTACATCATTGTCGGTTTATGTGCCAAGTATTTACGCCATCAACATTTGAATTCCAAGGTCTCTAAAGGTATGAATGCATTTTATATATGTAGATACTTGGATATATTTTTTTATGGGCGCCTTTTCATAAACTTTTGTCATAACGACTTTTTTTTCCTCAGAAAATCATTTTAAAACTTTGAATAGAAGTTTCCGAGCTTAAAAAGCCTTTTTGGTTTTTTTGAAATATCTTTAGAACGACAATATTTTGTCGTTCGAACGAGGTCGTTCGAACGACTTATCTAACGAGATTATTTCTGTTTTCTCGTTAGAAATTCCGTTCTATTTTCTCGTTAGAAGTTCCGTTCTATTTTCTCGTTAAAAGTTTCGTTCGAACGACATATTTGACGACTTTTGTCTCTGCATTTTCGTTACTGATATCGTTGGTAAACTCATTCAAACCATGTCATTCGAACGACATTCAAAAGTCGTTCGAACGACCGATGTCAGTTTTTGACTGTTTTTTTATTAAACTTCTCATTTCCCCAATAACTTTTTACCAGCTTTAATATGTGCGGGAGCCAAGTTTTTCAAGAGACTTTTTCAGATTTTCCAAGGGCCTTTGAGAGCCAAATTCCTAAACCAAAAAGTCCCATTTGTGTTGTTGATTTTCAATGGATTAATTTCTACCAAAACACTAGTTTACACCCATTGTTTGTTTTGATCCAAGTTCAGATATATATTATTTGTTGTGAGATCATCTTTTGGCACCGAGTATTTTTCTCATCCCAAAAAGAGAGTTTCTGTAATACCCCGTATTTTTGTGATATTTATTTATGGGATTAATTGAATTAAAATGTGTATTAATTGAAAATTAATCCGGATTAAAATACTAGCGAGATGCGAGTTGGTATTTGATTATAATGTGCATATATGATTATATATGAATATTGAATTATGAAAATTGTCGTGAGATGAAATACGGCAATTTGGAAATCTTGTTGAGACGCGTGTGACAGTCGCGTCATGGAATATAATTATGATAATTAAAAAGTGAATTTTATTTCTATAAACCGTATGGTCATTTTGAGTGCGCCAACACGTCCGGAAGGGTCGAAATAGTCAGGAAACACTAGCCGGGGGTTTAGTTTGGGTCCCGGGGCATTTTTAGGCCATGCCGGCAACGTATAAAGGTAATTTGGTAATTTTGAATTTTTGGGAATTAAAACCTACGAAAATTGGGAATTAAAAAGCTGACTTGGTAATTACCCACTAAACCCACTAACCACATCTTAGGACTCAAGGGGCTACGGGGATTATTAGAATTGTTCCAAAAGTTCCTAAGGCAAAAACCCTAGCCACCATTCACTTTGGAGAAGAAAAGCTTGGAGAGAGAGAGAGGAGAAATTCTGCAGAGAGGGAGAGAACGATTCGATCTTCAACATCAAAATCAGAGATACACATAAGGCAAGTGGTTTAATTTCGTTATTTTGCAAAGAATGTTTCTTCCATGTGTAGGAAATTGATAAAATCTTATTGTTCTTGGGAGTTGATGAAAAACCCATTTAAAATTGGATGTAGAATTTACATTTTGATGAGGAATCGCATGTAGATTTGTATTTAGATGATTATTCTAAGGATAATATATTTTGGATAAAACGAAAAACGGATTTAATTAGACTCTTTGATGATTTATAAACTTCTAGAGTTCATGTTCTTGAGATTGGGGGAAATATGAAGAGATTTGATAATTGAATGAGGTTAGGATGAATTAACCCCAACAAAATGCGTTAGTATATGACCTAAATATGTTTAGGGATGATTAGTAGCTTTGAACAATCGTTGGATTAATGTTTGGATGAGGTTAGAGGTGAAGAGAAGTTGGAAAAACGAGTTAAGGAAAATCTGGGCTCGAAACTGGCCTCTCGTTAGAAGACCTGCCCAGGTCGTTCGAACGAGCTCGTTCGAACGAGCTTCTAACAAGTTGACAGTTTGACTTCTAACGAGAGGGATGTTCGTTCGATGACTTTCGTTCGAACGAGATCTCGTTAGAAGGCCCACTTCGTTCGAACGAACTCTCGTTCGAGCAGCCTCGTTCGAACGAGACTTCTAACGAGTTGACAGTTTAGGCTTTTTAGCCTGTTTTGATTTTGCGTGTCCCGTAACCTTATTTAATGGTGGAGATAACCTTCCCTTGATGATAAATTGATATAGTAGGGACATTTGAGATATATAAAGGAGTAAAACCTAGAAGTGTGATTCGAACCAAATGGAAATTATGGATTAGGACGTGAGTGTCTATTACAACGTGAGAACAATTAATGGCTTGTATAATTGTATCAACCGGGATTATGTAAATTGTGTAACATTATACGTAGGTACGAGAATGAGAAGTGTACCACATATAAATTATGGTGATTACTAAGATGTGTGCTTACTTAGTATATGTATTGATTTTATGTGTATGACATACCTACAATACTTGCTACCACGGGAGGTTTGCGTTCGCTTAGGGCCCTCTAATCGTTGTGTTGCCCGGATTTAGACTGGTACCTCGATGAACATAGGTCAGAGAAGGACTTATTGGGATGTTAATAAGTCTGCTGATCGTGGGAGCGCAGGTATGTGCGTGACCCATGTGATGTGACTGTGTTCGCCTCCATTATTTGTGATGTTGTTATCTGAGAACGATTCCTGAGAGATTCGGAATGCGTGATCCTTATGTACGTGATGTACCGGGATGGATAGCAGAGTATGTGTGCACCGCAGCTCAGTCTTGGGGTGCTTGCATTGTATATTTATGACGTGAATAATATACACTTATTAATGAGAACTTTCATGTTGGTATTGTGTATTTAAATATGGTAATGTTTTGAGAAAACATAACGGGTTAACCGATAGTGAATCGTATTACAAATTGAGAATCTGAGTTTAAGTAAAGCCCTCTATTTAATTGATAACGCTAGAATGTAATATGGGAATCGAGTAGTAAGGGGTAGAACTTATTACGGTTTGGTTAGATATGTATGTTATTTAGATGGGTACGGTACGTTAGGAGTGCACATGTAGTCGAGAGGTGAGAATTTCATGTGAGTGCACGTCCTAACATGTATTTTGCATTTAATGTTTTAATGCTATTAAAACACTTGCTGTTTTTAAAATGATTTCCACTTTCGGGCTCTGACCCATTTGCTTTCAAATCTATTTTTGTAAAAACCATTTTAGGTGCCCAGCCACAAGGACACCATGCTTAGGATTCTTATTCAGGTGACGAGCTGTAGCTGTTTGTGAAAGTTACAGGACTTTGCTTGTAGACGCTTCATCTATCTTGATTCTATATTCAGCATTTATTTATCAGTTGTAGGGCATGTCGCCCATTTCTTTTAGAGACATTTCATTTATTTCAGTTATTCAGACTTCTGGCATGTAATTAATTCAGGATTCAGACTTGTCATATTATTTTCAGTTGTGGGATTGTTGTGAGGAGTTTTCCTCCGGACTTATTATTATTTGTTGGTTATTTCATTACTTCGTTATGGTGAATGGATTATGTTATTCTTCCATTATTCTTTTATTGCATGTTAATCAGACTTAATTAAAATTTGGCAACTTACTTTTTAAATACTAGGTGGTTAGTAACAATAAAAATGTTTTCGACAGTGATGCTATTAACTGGACCAACTTGGCATTTTGTATTAATTTAATAAAGGAGTAGCTACCCGGTATTTAATTAGTCGGGGTGTCACAGGTGGTATCAGAGCCTCAGGTTCTAGTGTCCTTTAGGATCTGTACGGCTTATTATGTTTTCCGCTGAGCTTTCTTTGATGTAGAGCCCTATATTTTAGGACTGTTGTATTCTTTTGTATATGCTACGTTCTTCAGCTATTTTGAGTTTATAACTGCGAACTTATAAACTTTATTCTTGTTTCAGAATGCCTCCACGACGTGCACAAAGAGTTCCCAGGGATGCAACGCCAGAACCACAGCCCGCACAAGTTCAGGGCACAATGAATGCCGCCGAGGTTGCAGCCATTGTGGCCCAGGCGGTAAATGCCGCACTAGCCGTAGTTCAGCAGGCACCACCTCAGGCGCCAGTAGCCGCGCCGGTTCAGGCACATGCATTCCCGTCTGCTTGGGAACGTGTTCGAGATGCTTTCCAGAAAGCACACCCACCGGAGTTTGCAGGTAGCTCCGATGTTGTAGTTTCGAGTCAGTGGAGGAAGGATATTCAGAGGCACCTGAGGATGTACGAGTGCACTGAGGTTCAGAAGCAGATACTAGCTACCTTTAAGCTAGTGGGGTCTGCACTGCAGTGGTGGGAGTCTATTACCCCCGTGGAGGAGAAGGACACTCTCACAATTCAGGAGTTTTGGGTGCGGTTCGACCGCAAGTACTTTCCGTCAGCTGTTCATACGGAAATGAGGAGGAAGTTGATGAGCCTTCGACAGGAGGGTAAGACTGTGGCCGAGTATGAGGTCGAATTCACTAATCTTCTGAACATTGTCCCAGATGAGATACCGACAGAGGAGAAGAAGATACAGAAATTTACAGACGGGTTGACTTGGAGGATCCGTCAGCATTTGTTGGGGAACCTATCGTTGGCCACTTACTCTGATGTGGTTAACGCTGCATTGCTCCATTGCCAGGATCACCGCTTTCACATGGCTGAGGGCAAGCGATCGGGAGAGTCCAGCCATCAGGGCAGGACTGGGGGAAATGGTGCCAGCGGGGCACAATCTGTTCAGGGGCAGAGGCAGGGTGATCAGGGTTCCCAGCAGGGGGATCACAAGAGGTTCAGGTCGGGAAATTTCAGGCACGGACAGGGAGGTTTCCGGCAGGGCCATCAGGGTCCGAACGGCCATCAGAACCAGCAGGGTCAGAATGGTCAACAACAGTTTCAACAGGGCCAGTAGGGCCAGTGGAGGAACGGTAACGGCCACCAGGGCCGGGGGCAGCAGGGATAGAGAGGGGGGAACTTCCCGGGGAAGTGTTTCGTTTGTGGCAAGACTGGCCATAAACGCCAGGACTGTCCTGATAGGGGCAGGGCCCCGCAGCAGCAGCAGGGTGCACGACATGAGCCACAGTGGCCACTTTTTCCACCTGCTCTCCCAGCTCCAGCCCAGGTGCCAGCACTACCAGCCATTCCAGCAGTTCCTGTGCAGCAGGGGCAGTTACAGTATGGACGTGTCTATAACGTCCACCAGGCAGCAGCTCCACAGGCACCACCCGCTATTGAGGGTATGTTTCCTATCCATGGTACTATGGGTCGGGTTTTGTTTGATACAGGGGCAACGCACTGTTTTATAGCTACACATTTTGCGAAAGCCTTGGGGTTGTTAGCCACAGCAGAGAGCACAGTGACGTGTGTGGACTCACCATTGGGGAATGGGTCACTTATTTTCTTTATATGCCGGGGAGTGGGGGTAGAGATTGGTAGTTTGGTATTACCTGCAGATATGTTGGTATTAGATATGCATGTGCACGATGTAATTATCGGTATGGATTGGCTCGCTGATTATAGAGCCATGATTGATTGCTTCGGTGGGAGCATTGTTTTTGCCATTCCGGGGCAAGAGATGTTTGTAGTGGCGATGCCTCGCCCAGAGGGAGGTTCGACCACTCATTTGTATTACATAGAGGGGGATACCTCTAAGGAGGTTGTGATTCCTTTAGATTCGATCCCAGTTGTCAGGGAGTACTCAGATGTGTTTCAGGAGATACCAGGCCTACCCCCAGTCGAGAGATAGACTTTGTCATAGACTTATTACCGGATACGAGACCTATAGCACGCGCACCGTACCGTATGGCTCCGGCAGAGATGCGAGAGCTACGAGATCAGATTGAGCAGTTGTTGGGTCAGGGGTTTATACGGAGGAGTACTTCGCCGTGGGGTGCCCCTGTGTTATTCGTGAAGAAGAGAGATGGTTCACTGAGATTGTGTGTGGACTACCGGGAGTTGAACAAGGTCACGATACGGAATAAGTATCCGTTACCTCGAATCGATGACCTATTCGACCAGTTGAGAGGAGCTTATTTCTTCTCGAAGATTGATTTGCGATCGGGATACCATCAGTTGCGTATCAGGGAGGAGGATGTCTCGAAGACTGCGTTCTTATCGAGATATGGTTCTTACGAGTTTCGGGTTATGCCTTTTGGTTTGACCAATGCTCCAGCCGTGTTTATGGACTTGATGAATAGGGTGTTCAGAGATTTCCTAGACCAGTTTGTCATTGTCTTCATTGATGATATTCTGGTTTACTCCCAGACAGAGGAGCACGCCGAGCATTTGAGGCAAGTTTTGCAGACGCTACGTCAGAACGAGCTGTATGCAAAGTATGAGAAGTGCGGGTTTTGGCTGAAGGAGGTCCAGTTTTTGGGACACATTATTTTCGACCGGGGACAGCCCACGACACCGACTGAGATTCGTAGTTTCTTGGGTCTAGCAGGATACTACAGGAGGTTCATTCGGGGATTTTCGAAGATAGCAGGTCCTTTGACACATCTGACTCGTAAAGGTGTGCCGTTCATCTGGAGTGATGCCTGTCAATTGGCATTCGATGAGTTGAAGGATAAGTTGACCTCAGCACCTGTGTTAGCATTGCCGAGACCGGGAGTTGAGTATCTAGTCTACACCGATGCGTCCTTACAAGGACTTGGAGGTGTCTTGCAGCAGGAGAGTCAGGCCATAGCTTATGCTTCCCGTAAGCTAAAGCCTCACGAGAAGAATTACCCCACTCATGACTTAGAGTTGGCGGCAGTGGTATTTGCCCTACGGATTTGGAGGCATTACCTTTTGGGGGAAAAGTTTCGATTGTTCACGGACCACAAGTCCCTACAGTACCTATTCACGCAAAAGTAGCTGAATATGCGGCAGCGAAGGTGGCTTGAGTTTGTGAAGGACTATCAGTTTGATATCCAGTATCACCCGGGGAAGGCTAACGTGGTAGCAGACGCGTTGAGCTGCAGACCTGTAGATGAGGTGGCAGGGGTGTGGAAGGCCAAGTGGAAGGAGTTGGGACACCAGGATGCAGTGGCCCGATCATTCATGTCTGTGATGACCGTTACACCGCAAATTGTCACGAAGGTAGTAAGGGCACAGGCAAATGACTCGTTCTGTCAGGAGCAGATAGTTCGATTACTAGCAGAGGGAGCCGAGTCCTATACCGTTAGCTCAGACGGGGGATTACGCTTCAATGGGAGATTAGTAGTTCCGGAAGGGGAGGAATTGCGGCACGAGGTGATGGAAGAGTCGCACGGCTCACGGTTCGCGGTACATCCCGGTGGGGTCAAAATGTACCAAGACATGAGGCGACAGTATTGGTGGAGCGGGATGAAGAGAGATATTGCCGTGTTTGTTTCAAAATGCGCCACTTGTCAGCTAGTAAAAGTGGATCATCAGAGACCGGCAGGATTACTATAGCCGTTGGAGGTCCCGATGTGGATGTGGGAGAGCATCTCCATGGACTTTATCACAGGGTTGCCTACGTCACTGAGTGGTCACGACTCCATTTGGGTAATTGTGGACAGGTTGACCAAAGTCGCTCATTTTCTACCCGTAAGGACAGACTACACTACGGGACAGTATGCCCAGCTCTTTATTGCAGAGATAGTGAGACTTCACTGCGTGCCCCTAAATATCGTGTCTGACCGAGACAAGATATTTGTTTCGCGGTTTTGGGAGAGTTTTCAGGAGGCCATGGGCACGGAATTGCGGTTGGGTACGGCGTATCATCCGCAGACCGATGGGCAGACCGAGCGTACAAACCAGATGTTGGAGGACATGCTACGTATATGCATCATTGATTTCGGGGGAGGATGGGAGCAGTATCTCCCACTGGCGGAGTTTGCTTACAACAACTCCTACCAGTTCACCATTGGCATGGCTCCATTTGAGGCGTTGTACGGTAGACCTTGTCGTTCCCCAGCGTGTTGGTTGGAGGTGGGGGACAACAAACTACTTGGGCCGGAAGTGATTCAGGATACTTCAGCGAGGATAGAATTGATTAGGAGTCGCATTCGGGTAGCTCAGGATCGGCAGAAGAGCTATGCTGATGCGAAGAGGTTCTTCAGAGAGTTCCAAGTGGGGGACCAGGTTTTGCTCAGAGTATCTCCTATGAAGGGGATTATGCGTTTCGGGAAGAAAGGGAAGTTGGCACCGAGATATGTGGGACCATTTCCTATTATTGAGCGGATTGGACCGGTTGCGT
Organism: Sambucus nigra; assembly: GCA_949130495.1. NCBI lineage: Eukaryota > Viridiplantae > Streptophyta > Magnoliopsida > Dipsacales > Adoxaceae > Sambucus > Sambucus nigra. The sequence continues at coordinate 428,530,786 of OX422219.1, forward strand.
ATAGGCTTGGATTACCGGAGCATTTACATCGGATTCACGATGTGTTTCATATTTCCTCGCTAAGGAAATATCTTAGAGACGATTTGGCTCATTCTCACATTGTCTTGGAGGACATCGATCTCCAGCCTGATAGCTCCTTCGAGGAGGGGCCGATTGCTATTTTGGACCGAAGTGAGCGGAAACTGCGGTAAAAAATAGTTCCGTTAGTGCGTGTTCAGTGGCGACATCATAATGTCGAGGAGTCCACATGGGAGCGCGAGGATGAGATGCGCGAACGTTATCCAGAATTGTTCTTACCAGGTACTTTCTAGTCCCGAATTTCGGGACGAAATTCAGTTATTAGGGGGGAAGTATGTAATACCTCGTATTTTTGTGATATTTATTTATGGGATTAATTGAATTAAATGTGTATTAATTGGAAATTAATCCGGATTAAAATACTAGCGAGATGCGAGTTGGTATTTGATTATAATGTGCATATATGATTATATATGAATATTGAATTATGAAAATTGTCGTGAGATGAAATACGGCAATTTGGAAATCTTGTTGAGACGCGTGTGACAGTCACGTCATGGAATATAATTATGATAATTAAAAAGTGAATTTTATTTCTATAAACCGTATGGTCATTTTGAGTGCGCCAACGCGTCCGGAAGGGTCGAAATAGTCAGGAAACACTAGCCGGGGGTTTAGTTTGGGTCCCGGGGCATTTTTAGGCCATGCCGGCAACGTATAAGGGTAATTTGGTAATTTTGAATTTTTGGGAATTAAAACCTACGAAAATTGGGAATTAAAAAGCTGACTTGGTAATTACCCACTAAACCCACTAACCACATCTTAGGACTCAAGGGGCTACGGGGATTATTAGAATTGTTCCAAAAGTTCCTAAGGCAAAAACCCTAGCCACCATTCACTTTGGAGAAGAAAAGCTTGGAGAGAGAGAGAGGAGAAATTCTGCAGAGAGGGAGAGAACGATTCGATTTTCAACATCAAAATCAGAGATACACATAAGGCAAGTGGTTTAATTTCGTTATTTTGCAAAGAATGTTTCTTCCATGTGTAGGAAATTGATAAAATCTTATTGTTCTTGGGAGTTGATGAAAAACCCATTTAAAATTGGATGTAGAATTTACATTTTGATGAGGAATCGCATGTAGATTTGTATTTAGATGATTATTCTAAGGATAATATATTTTGGATAAAACGAAAAACGGATTTAATTAGACTCTTTGATGATTTATAAACTTCTAGAGTTCATGTTCTTGAGATTGGGGGAAATATGAAGAGATTTGATAATTGAATGAGGTTAGGATGAATTAACCCCAACAAAATGCGTTAGTATATGACCTAAATATGTTTAGGGATGATTAGTAGCTTTGAACAATCGTTGGATTAATGTTTGGATGAGGTTAGAGGTGAAGAGAAGTTGGAAAAACGAGTTAAGGAAAATCTGGGCTCGAAACTGGCCTCTCGTTAGAAGACCTGCCCAGGTCGTTCGAACTAACGAGTTGACAGTTTGACTTCTAACGAGAGGGATGTTCGTTCGATGACTTTCGTTCGAACGAGATCTCGTTAGAAGGCCCACTTCGTTCGAACGAACTCTCGTTCGAACAGCCTCGTTCGAACGAGACTTCTAACGAGTTTACAGTTTAGGCTTTTTAGCCTGTTTTGATTTCGCGTGTCCCGTAACCTTATTTAATGGTGGAGATAACCTTCCCTTGATGATAAATTGATATAGTAGGGACATTTGAGATATATAGAGGAGTAAAACCTAGAAGTGTGATTCGAACCAAATGGAAATTATGGATTAGGACGTGAGTGTCTATTACAACGTGAGAACAATTAATGGCTTGTATAATTGTATCAACCGGGATTATGTAAATTGTGTAACATTATACGTAGGTACGAGAATGAGAAGTGTACCACATATAAATTATGGTGATTACTAAGATGTGTGCTTACTTAGTATATGTATTGATTTTATGTGTATGACATACCTACCATACTTGCTATCACGGGAGGTTTGCGTTCGCTTAGGGCCTTCTAATCCTTGTGTTGCCCGGATTTAGACTGATACCTCGATGAACATAGGTCAGAGAAGGACTTATTGGGATGTTAATAAGTCTGCTGATCGTGGGAGCGCAGGTATGTGCGTGACCCATGTGATGTGACTGTGTTCGCCTCCATTATTTGGGATGTTATCTGAGAACGATTCCTGAGAGATTCGGAATGCGTGATCCTTATGTACGTGATGTACCGGGATGGATAGCAGAGTATGTGTGCACCGCAGCTCAGTCTTGGGGTGCTTGCATTGTATATTTATGACGTGAATAATATACACTTATTAATGAGAACTTTCATGTTGGTATTGTGTATATAAATATGGTAATGTTTTGAGAAAACATAACGGGTTAACCGATAGTGAATCGTATTACAAATTGAGAATCTGAGTTTAAGTAAAGCCCTCTATTTAATTGATCACGGTAGAATGTAATACGGGAATCGAGTAGTAAGGGGTAGAACTTATTACGGTTTGGTTAGATATGTATGTTATTTAGATGGGTACGGTACGTTAGGAGTGCACATGTAGTCGAGAGGTGAGAATTTCATGTGAGTGCACGTCCTAACATGTATTTTGCATTTAATGTTTTAATGCTATTAAAACACTTGCTGTTTGTAAAATGATTTCCACTTTCGGGCTCTGACCCATTTGCTTTCAAATCTATTTTTGTAAAAACCATTTTAGGTGCCCAGCCACAAGGACACCATGCTTAGGATTCTCATTGAGGTGACGAGCTGTAGCTGTTTGTGGAAGTTGCAGGACTTTGCTTGTAGACGCTTCATCTATCTTGACTCTATATTCAGCATTTATTTATCAGTTGTAGGGCATGTCGCCCATTTCTTTTAGAGACATTTCATTTATTTCAGTTATTCAGACTTCTGGCATGTAATTAATTCAGGATTCAGACTTGTCATATTATTTTCAGTTGTGGGATTGTTGTGAGGAGTTTTCCTCCGGACTTATTATTATTTGTTGGTTATTTCATTACTTCGTTATGGTGAATGGATTATGTTATTCTTCCATTATTCTTTTATTGCATGTTAATCAGACTTAATTAAAATTTGGCAACTTACTTTGTAAATACTAGGTGGTTAGTAACAATAAAAATGTTTTCGACAGTGATGCTATTAACTGGACCAACTTGGCATTTTGTATTAATTTAATAAAGGAGTAGCTACCCGGTATTTAATTAGTCGGGGTGTCACAGTTTCATGTGGTGGATTCTGTTCTTTTGAGTTGCACTACCTATACGGAGAAAGGCTTCGTGTGTGGTTGACGGTAGTTGAGCCCCATCGGTTGATTTCGAGACGTTGGTGGATTCCTACAATATCTACTATGCGGTGGTTGAAGAACGAAGGAGCGTCAAGGCTTGAAGGGAGTCGAGTCGTTGCTGTAAGTTCTTCTGTCGTGCCTTTGTAAAAATACCGTGTTTAGTGGATTTGTAGGCTGGGCCGTCCGATGTTTTTCTCGTTATGGGTTTTCCTCGTACATCGTGCCTTGTGTGTGCGTGTTTATTTTTATCTTGCAAAATCTCACTTAGATGCATGCTAGGTTAATCAAGATAAAAATTGGTTTAAACACATAATTTGTTTAATTTGGTGCTAGGTCTAATATTGGGTAATTCTAGTTTAATTTAATTCAAGTCTGCAAATTTAATTTGGGAAAATTTATGTAAAGTTTGTTTGGCATAATTTAGAACTTGAATTGGATTAAATTTGTGTTTAAGTGGAAATTTAATTATTTGTTTGGTTTAATTTAATTTCACGTTAATTTTGAAAGACATTAAAAATTTGTTTAGAATTTAAAATTTGGAATATTTTTGGACCATCATGTAATACCCCGTAATTTTATTGATTTTTATTTAATGGATTAATTGAATTAAATGAAAATTAATTTGGATGTAAATACTAGCGAGACGTGAGTTGGTATTTGAGTATGATGTTAAAATTCAATATTACTGAGTATATATGGTAATATGTGAGTATTGAAAATATTAAAATTGTCGCGAGTCAGAAATACGACAAATTGGGAAATTAAGTTGGGACGCGCGTGTCAGTCGCGTCAGGAATGAATTTATTTAGAGTAAAAAGTAAATTATATTTTTATCAACCGAATGGTCATTTTGAGTGCGCCAATGTGTCCGGAAGGGTCGAAATAGTCAGAAAACACTAGCCGGGGTTTAGTTTGGGTCCCGGGGCATTTTTAGGCCAAACCGACAACTTAGAAGGGTATTTTGGTAATTTTAAAAATTGAGGAATTAAAACTCACGAATTTTAGAGGTTAATTATATATTATTTGAGAGGCCACTAAGGCCATTACGAGCAAAAGACGAGAGTGGGCTACGGGAGTTTTGAGAGAAGTTGGAGAGAGGGTACAAGAGAGCCAAACCAAAGCCATCACCCATCACCACCATTTTAGAAGTATTTGTGACAGGAAAGAGGAGAGAATCATCCTATAATCACCGACAACAAATCTGAAGAACAAACTTAAGGCAAGTGATTTGATGTTATTAATTTCATTAAATATTTCCTCCATGTTTAGTGTAGAAACTGTATTTGTCTTGAAAGTTTTGATGAAAAACCCAATGGGATTGTTGTGAAACTCATGATGTTGGATAGGGATTGCATGTAGAATGGTTATGGACGAATTTAATACCAAAAAATGTAACTTATGATGATTTGAAAACGGATTAATTAGGAGTCTTGGTAGTCAATTAAATTCTGAGTTCATGTTCATAGGGTTTGGGGCAAGAATTGGGGATTTATGATTATTGCATGTTGATTATTAAGATTTGACCCCAAAAATATGTTAAGGAGTGACCTAGGGTGACTTAGAATGGTTTAAAAACATTAAAACGTTATTGGGATGATCTTAGGATGGATTTAGAGAAGAGAAATATGAAGAAAAACAAAGTTGGGAAATTTCTGGGGGTTCTCCGCCATCTCGTTAGAAGACCAACCCAGGTCGTTCGAACGACCTTCTAACGAGATTCTAGTACCCCTTCTAACGAGTTCATAGTTTGTTCGAAGCCATTCGTTCGAACGAACTCGTTCGAACGTCCTCGTTTGATCGAGACTTCTAACGAGTTCACAGAATGGTCTTTTAGGCCCGATTTTAGTTTCGAACTTCCCGTAGACTTATTAAATTGAGTGTTATTCCTCCCTTGTTGATTAATGGGTATAGTGGTGAGATTGGAGTACGTTGAGGATTAAAACTTAGAATTATATAATAAACCGGGTGAATTCTATGGGTTAGGATATAAGTACTTGAATTTGCGACGTGAGAAGAGTTGATAATCTATAAAGTATATTTTTCGGAGACTTGTAAGTGTACTACATTAATGACGGTATAGGAATGTAAAATATACCTCTATTAATATTTTAAGATATCTAAGATGGGTGAATGCTTAGTATATGTGCTTATATGTGTATGACATACCTACCATACTTGCTATCACGGGAGGTCGGCATTCGATCAGGGCCATCTAATCTTTGTGTCCCTACGGGGGGATTTAGATTGGTACCTCGAGGACATAGGTCAGAGAATGACTTATTGGGAGTTAATAAGTCTGCTGAACGTGGGAGCGTAGGTATGTGCGTGACCCATGCGATGTGAACTATGTTCGCCTCCATTTTTGTGTGATTGTTACTTATTGAAACGGTTCCTGAGTGATTTGGAATACATGATCCTAATGTACGTGATGTACCGGGATTTGATAGCAGAGTATGTGAGCACACCGCAGCTTTGTCTCGGGGTGCCATTATTGTATATTTATGATGAGATTAATATACTAATGATTGAAATGAACTGTTATTATAAATGTAAGTGTGAATGATCGTAACATTTTAGTAGAGTTAAAGATGGAAAATTCTTAGTAATTATTATAATTAATTCTGAGAAATAAAAAGTAAATCTCCGTGTTTATATTAAGATGTCGAGAATTGAACCTTAATAGCTTACCAAAGTTAGGTGGTGAATTGGACTAGTTAGATAGTGAAATAACTAGAACAGGTACGGGTACGTTAGGAGTGCACAATTAGTTGAGAGGTGAGGAACTCATGTGAGTGCACGCACTATCATGTATTTTATATTCACTGTGTTAATGTTATTAGATCACTTGCTATCTTTTAAACTGTTTTCACAATCGGGCTCTGACCCGTTTGCTTTCAAATCTATTTTCTTGTAAAAACCTTTTAGGTGCCCAGCCACAAGGACACCAAGCTTAGGACTTCCATTCCAGTGACGTGCTGTAGCTGCTGTGGAAGTTACAGGACCTCGATTATAGACGCCTCCACTTTTTACCTTGATTCCATTTCAGACTTATTTATCTGTAGGGCATGTCGCCCCTTCTTCTTAGAGACAGTTTATTTATTCAGTTTTATTTCAGTCTTGGTTGTAAATAATTAGTGATTCAGACTTTGTATTCAGTATTTGGGATTATTTTAGAGGAGTGCTCCTCCAGGTTCATTTATTCCTTTATTATTGTAATGTGATTGTATTGTGGTTGTGGTATCATCATTTCATAATTTAATACTTGCTGCATGTTAATCTAATTTAATTAAAATTGACAGCTCACTTTTTAAATATTAGGTGGCTAGTAATTGTTAAAAATGTTTTTCGACAGTGATGCTATGAATTGAACCAACTTGACATTTTGTATTAAATTGAATAAAGGAGTAGCTACCCGGTATTTAATTAGTCGGGGTGTCACACATCACTCCTACATATATGTGGAAGAGGCCGAATTGAACCAATGTCCCTCTTTAACTAAAAAGAAATGACACGCTATAAGAGCTCTTGGTTCATTATTTGCAAAAATGATTACGAGTCCATTGAACTATTCTTGATTTATTGTGAAATCTCATCGTGATGTAGGAGCATAGGGACATGGGCGTCCTTCTTAACATTCTTTTATTTTGTTCTTTTTTTAGCCTTTTGCATGTTTAGCATAAATAGCGCAAGGGCCTTTTTTTGTAACACTTTTGCCATTTTAAGATGAAGAGACTAGAGATAAAAATAAGAAATCCTCCTACATTTTCCATGTTTTTGTTGTGTAGATTACTTCTTTCTTTTATGCTTCCGCACCCTAGATTACATCAAATTGGTATCAGAGCGTGGTTTATTCTTGGATGAGCCATGCTCATCGAAGATTGGGATTCCCATTGGAGTCATCCGGATGATGTGAAAGAAAAAAACTAACCGTAAAGTTCCCGCACCATTTTCACCAGTAAAGGCAACCGAAGAGCCGCCCGACAAACCCTATTGCGTCCGATCACCGCTGACACCCTTTCGGCTGACCGACCAACCCGAAAAATATCTAAATCTTTGCCGGCCACCAAGAAACATCTGTCCGATGTCAGAACAGACGGCGCGACCTCCTGCGGAGGTCCGAAGCATCGCGCCTCCCCCGTTTCTTTTTCGAGTCGTTCGGAACCCTCTGTGGGGTCTTCTGTCGTGATTCCAACCCCTATCGACATTGATATACAGTTCGGAAGTCACGAGGAGTGCCAGTATTTCAAGGACCAAACTCAAACCACTCCTAGTGCAAACCCTAATCAAATTCAACAAAAAACATCTAATCCCAAACTCTATTTATCCCATTCCCATGAAACCCTAATATTCGTTCCTTGTAAAAACCCTAATTCCTTATATAAGGGATGCACCTCCTTGGGCATTCTCCCCATTCCTACCAATGCTCCACTACCTCCCGCTCAATCCATTTGTCGACAACGTGATTCCTTTTGTCGGACCCAAGCAAAACTTGTCGATGTCTCTACTACCTACACACATACCGTGATGATAACAATATCCGTAGATACTCAAACATCTCCATTTAGCGACGATACTTGGATTCGATCGAGTATTTTTTTTACTCGTTGCACCGCAAAGTGGAGTCTATGCACGGTGATTATCGATGGGGGAGTTATTGATAATTTGGTAGCGCAGGAGATGGTCAACAGATTAAAGCTTCCCACAGAATCATTGCCCAAAAACCTGTGTCGTATTGGATGGTTGGGAAGTGGAGCCACACTTGCTCCTAGTCGACAATGTTGGGTGACTTTTTTTTCTATTGGAGATTATCACGACGAGGTTCTATGTAGCGTGGTGGATATGCGAGTGTGTCACCTTCTTTTGGGGAGGCCGTGGCAATTTTATCATCGTAGCATACATGATGGCCGAGCCAACACTTACTCATTTACACATGAGGGGAGAGACATCCTCCTCCATCCCATGCGACCATTTCCGATGTCTCGACCTTCCGCACTTGTAGTTTCACATGAGGAGTAAGCTACTGAGACGGTAGAGAAAGGATTGTGTTATTTTCTTATTAGTCCTATTACCACTCCGGAGGCATCTGTTCCACCGCGTGTTCAGAGTTTGTTAGACTCTTTTACCGACGTGTGTACACCCCCAAATGATCTTCTCCCTCTTCGGGATATACAGCATGCCATTGATTTTATCCCTGGGAGAAGCTCCCCAATCTTCCCCACTATCGCATGTCGCCTACGGAGCATGCTGAGTTATAGAGACAGGCCACCGAGTTATGTGATAAGGAGTATATTAGGGAGAGTATGTCTCTGTAATACCCCGCATTTTTTATCGATATTTATTTATGGGATTAATTAAATTAAATGCTAATTAATTGAGAGTTAATCCGGATAAAATACTAACGAGATGTGAGTTGGTATTTGATTATAATGTGTATATATGGCAATATATGAATATTGAAAATATTGAATTTGTCGTGAGATAGAAATACGGCAATTTGGGAAATTTTGTTGGGACGCGCGTGACAGTCGCGTCGGGAAAGTAATTATGTTAATTAAAAAGTGAATTTTATTTTTATCAACCGTATGGTCATTTTGAGTGCGCCAACGTGTCCGGAAGGGTCGAGATAGTCAGAAAACACTAGCCGAAAGTTTAGTTTGGGTCCCGGGGCATTTTTAGGCCAAACCGGCAACCCGAAAGGGTATTTTGGTAATTTTAAAAATTAAGGAATTTAGACCCACGATTTTTAGTGTTAATTTATTTATTTTTGGTTAGGCCATTAGGGCCATGATCAGCCAAAAACATAGAGGGGAGTTACGTGAGTTAGATGAGAGGTTACAAAGAGTCCCCAAACCAAAACCACCACCCACCACCACCAATTTGGACGGAATTGTGACCGGAATGGAGGGAGGACCAGCCCTTAAACAAAAACAACGGATCAGAACATCAAATTTACAGGCAAGTGGTTTATCTTGCAAAGATTCAAAGCATATATTTTACATGTTTCTATAGAATTGGAGATTTCTCATAAATAATGAAGATTAAATGGATTTGAATGATTTAAATCATAATTTGGGTAGGACTTTCATTTAGGTTTATATTTGAGATGATAACAACTACGAATTTGTGATTAATGAGTAGAGAATTTCGGAATTTGAATGAATTATGGGATGTTCTTGAAGAAATAGGAAAAACTAGGTTTTATATGATTTTTGGGTAATTTGATCCATGAAAGTGATGTTATATGTTGATTTGATGAATCTAAAACGTGGGGAAAGAAGTAAACATGTTAGTAGGATGATTAGTGTATCCATTTGAGAGTTTTGGACGTTAGAATGATGATTAAGAAGAGTAAAAAGATGCAAACCCGTAACTGCTAAGGATTTCTGGGCTGATGCCTGCTTGATCGATCGATCGACTCAAGAATGTCGATCGATCGAAGGTTCGATCGATCGACCCCTTTTTATCGATCGATCGACCCCTGCTGTATTTTGGAAATTGTTTCTCTTTAAGGTTTAATGATTATTCCAAAGCCGATGTTGGTTATTAGGAAGATTAATATGATAGTGTGGGACTTAATTAAAGTCAGTAGGGCCTTAGTTGTTATCGGAGAACGCTATAACTTACGGGATTGATTGATATTACGTGCAAGGGTCTACCGAGTGAGGTACGGTTAGAAAACGTTCGAATTGGAACTACATTGAGAATTTAGGATGATGTTAGATGAGGGCAGTAACAGAGGGACTTTAAGTACTGAGATAACATTTGAAATTAATAAGAAATCTAGTAACCTTTTGAGTTAGGTTTAAGTACCCAAATTGATACGACGAGAGAGTTATCAAACGGAATATATATGATATGTAATACTCGGAGTAAATTTGACAAGTACGAGATTAACTAGATGAAATGTGCGAACATCTATATTGATATATGATTACTTAGGTTGTGTAAATGCCTAGTGTATGGATTTTTATGTGTATGACATACCTACCATACTTGCTATCACGGGAGGTTTACGTTCGCTTAGGGCCATCTAATCCTTGTGTGCCCGGATTTAGAGTGGTACCTAGAGGACATAGTTCAAGGGAATGACTTAATTGTGAGTTATTAAGCCAGCTGACTATGGAGCGTAGGTATGTACGTGACCATGGATATGTTGAATTATGTTCGCCTCCATTTTTGTGTGTTGTGCTTATTCTAACAATTCCTGAGAGATTCGGAATTTGTAATCCTTATGTACGTGATGTACCGGGATGGATAGCAGAGTATGTGTGCACCGCAGCTTAGCCTCGGGGTGCTTGTATTGTATATTTATGATGTGAATGATATACGGTTAAATGAACAGACTTGTCATGTTTAATTATGAGAATAATTTATAGAAACTCCTTGAGAAGATAAATAAGGGGATAACCTCCAGTAAATGATAATGCTAATAATTGAGAGTATGAGTTTAAGTAAAGCTATCTATTCAAGTGATAATATTGGGAATTCATATTGTGAATATTTGTAATGGGTTCATTGTTGCTTAGTAGATGTGATTGACTAAGATATGCGAATAGGTTAAAAATGAGAATTTAACTAACACTTGAGATAAGTAAACTAACGAATGTGAACATGGGTTTTAAATATGGCTTAATTGGGGGTTATGTGTAGATACTCTATGTTTGAATGCGAAGGCAGGAGTGGTATAAACTAGTTAGATAGTGGCATAACTAGGATGGGTTAAAGGCATACGTTAGACGTGCAGAGTAGTGGAGAGGTAAGGAGCTCATGTGAGAGTACGCAATTAACGTGTTTATAATATGTGATATTCAATTGTAATTTAAATCACTTGCTGTTTTTAAAATACTCTCCACTTTCGGGCTCTGACCCGTTTGCTTTCAAATCTATTTTTTTTGTAAAAACCTTTTAGGTGCCCAGCCACAAGGACACCATGCATGGGAATTCTATTCAGGTGACGAGCTGTAGCTGTTGTGGAAGTTACAGGGCCTTGACAGTAGACGCCTCCTTTTCTAGTCTTGACTCCATATTCAGTTTCATCATTTGTAGGGCATGTCGCCCATTTCTTTTAGAGATATTTTATATTCAGTTATTCAGGTTGTGGATTGTAATTAATTCAGGATTCAGACTTGTTTTATTATTTCAGTTGTGGGATTGTTGTGAGGAGTATTTCCTCCAAACTCTTTATTTCTTGTTGATTACACTATTGGGACTTTATTGTGTATGGTGATGTTATTCTTTTACATTTCATTTATCGCATGTTAATCAGATTTAATTTAAAATTTGACATCTTACTTCTTAAATACTAGGTGGTTAGTAATCATTAAATGTTTTCGACAGTGATGCTATTAACAGAACCAACTTGGTATTTTGAATTAATCTAATAAAGGAGTAGCTACCCGGTATTTAATTAGTCGGGACAGTCTCCTTGTGCGGTACCCACGTTCTAAGCTCCCAAGAAGGATGGGAGTTGGCGTATGTGTATGGATAGTCGTGCCATTAACAAAATCACGGTGAAATATAGATTCCCAATTCCCAGACTTGAGGATATATTAGACCAACTCCATGGGACGATTGTTTTTTCCAAGCTAGACTTGAAGAATGGCTATCACCAGATACGTATGAGACTGGGGGATGAATGGAAGACGACATTTAAGACCAAAGACGGGCTTTATGAGTGGACGCCGGACGGTGATGCCTTTTGACCTCTCCAACGCTCCATCCACATTCATGCGGGTGATGACTCAGATTTTGCACCCTTTCTTGGGCAAGTTCGTTGTGGTCTACTCTGACGACATTTCGATTTAAAGTTGGTGCGAGTAGGAGCATCTTGGACACGTAACCCAGGTTTTGGAGGCTTTACGAGTTGAGTGCTTTTTCCTCACGTTGAAAAAGTGTGCTTTCATGGTTTCATCGGTGACTTTTTTGGGTTACGTAGTATCAGGAGATGGCGTCTAGGTGGATGACGCCAAGATTCTGACGATAGTGGATTGGCCTCCTCCTACTTCTGTGACTCAGGTTCGCAGCTTTCATGGGCTTGCTGGGTTTTATCGACGGTTCATAGCAGGATTCAACGCCGTTATGGCCCCGATCACACGCTTAATGAGCACTTCTTTGGGGCCAAGTTCAGATGGACTGAGGAGGCCGAGCGGGCCTTCACGCGCATTAAGGAGTTGATGACGACTGCTCCTATCCTCTCCTTGACGGACTTTGATTAGTTGTTTGTGTTGTCTTGCTGTTCTTGCAAGGCCGGAGTGAGGGCTGTCTTGAGTCAGAATGGGAAGCCCATTGCATTTTTTAGCCAGAAGTTGACGGGAGCAAAATTACACTATTATATGACTTGGAGTTTTATGCGGTTGTGAAGGCCGTGAAGTTTTTGTCACCTTATCTCCTACATAAGGAGTTTGTGATAAAATTTGATAATGGGGACTTGCGATTCCTTTATAGCCAGCGGCATGTTAGCGACAAACACCCAAGTGGACCGCCTACCTTCAGCGTTACACTTCATGCTTTGGTGACTCTACGCAGTTAGGTTTTTGGGTTTGATGGGATTTGAGACCTCTACCCGACCGATGTGGAGCTGGGACCCATTTATGCCGCATGCCAGCAGAGCAATGGGGCGTCAGGTGAGTACTTATTACAGGACGGTTTTTTACATAGGGGGACAACTTTGAGTATTCCTTCTTCTTTACGGAAGAAGATTATTTCCGAGGTTCACGGAGGAGGTCTCGCTGGGCATCTGGGACATGCACACACTCGTGCGATGTTGTGAGAACGTTTTTATTGGCCGACTATGAGACGGGATACTAACGCCTTTATTAGGCGTTGCTACACTTGTCAGACAACCAAGGGGCAGCAGACTAATGTCGGCTTATACACTTCACATCCAGTTCCCGAGCGTCCGTGGTAGGATGTCTCGATGGATTTCATTGTTGGCCTCCCCCGTACTTCTAGTTGCCACGACTCCATCCTCGTTGTAGATCGGTTCTCTAAGATGTCTCACTTCATTCCGTGTACTCGGACGACAAATGTTTCTCATGTCGCCGCTTTATTTTTTCGTGAGATTGTCCACTTACACGAAGTGCTTCGCAGCATTACGTCTGATCGTGATGTGTAATTTACGAGACATTTTTGGAGGACACTATGGCGTTTGTTTCGGATTGAGCTTCAGTTTTTGACTGCCTTTCACCCCAGACTGACAGCCTGGTCAATAGGAGCGTGGGAGACCTTTTTGTAATACCCCGTATTTTTATGCTATATTAATTTGGGGATTTATTAAATTTAATGTGAATTAATTATTTAATAAAAATCCGGAAATTAATTATGTTATAATTATTAACGTGATGAGCGTTAGTAATTATGGGAAAATTTGTTGAATATTACTAATGAGCAAAGTAATATATAATAGTGGTCATATTAAATGTCACGAGTGAATAAAATGACAATTTTAGAAATTTGAGTCGGGACGCCCCCGTGTCGCGTCGGGATTAAATATTGATAAATAAATGTAAATATTTTATAAGTTGTTCGTATGGTCGTTTTGAGTGTGCCAACGCGTCCGGAAGGGTCGAGATAGTCAGAAAAGTATACCCGGGAGTTTGATTTGGGTCTCGGGGAGTTTTTAGGACTAATTAGTACTCCGGGAGGGCATTTTAGTCATTTTGTATTTTTGGGTAATTAAACCCACGAAAATTAAAGGGGTTATATCAGATGTTTAGGTTATCTCCTAGGGTTAGATAACTCAAAACACTAGAACGGCCATTGGAGAGGAGAGGAGAGGAGAGGAGAGAGCTCTCAAGGCATTCCAAGGCTCAAAACTCACCCGTTTGCACCGCCGCCACCGCCAACGCGTAGATCGTGAGACGGGGAACGCAACCACACCAAATTCAACACCAAACCAGATTTCTGAAAATCCCAGGCAAGTGTTTATCTAGCTTATTTCGTTGATGCATCATCCATATTAGTTTAGGAGTTATTAGGATGAGATTTATGGAAGAAAAACCCAATTTGAGATGGGAAATTTTCATGTAGTGATGATTTATATGATATTCTGGAAACCCTTTGTCATGTAAAGGATTAAGAGTTTGATTAAGAAAAGAGTTCTAATCAGATACAAACACTAAAAAAAAATTTATTCCGGACGATTGGACCGTTGGAATTGGATGAAATTTTACAGAGAATTAGCTGAAGACGAGAGGAAGCTACAGAAAAAAATTCAGCTCGATCGGACCGTTCAATATTTTTTAATATTTTTTTTTGTTAGACAGTTTTATGTTTTGAGGACTCTTAGAGATAATAAAAATTCAATTAAAACTCCATTTTAATTCCGATTTCGAAACCGTTTGAAATTCTCATCTTTGAAAATAAAATTCAAAATCCTTTAATGTAAGGCGAAATCTATATTTTTGGGATATTTTGCATAAGGGATAATGTAAGTATATATTAAAGGGGAGAGACACGTAAGAGAGAGTTACGTTGGAACATAAATGGATATCTACTGAATTGTACATATGGAAGAATAGAGTCCATGAGGGTTACGTAGTAAGTTGGAAAAACCTTTCGAATTAAAGTTAGAAACGAACCATTATACTTGATAAATAATAATGGGAAAATAAGGATAAATGTTGTGAATGTGGGTTATTGGATAAACCTAAATTGATATAATAAAAGTGGTATATTTATATGATTGTGTATGCATATATTATATACTTGTGAAAATCATGCCCGCGCTACTTGCTATCCCTGAGGTTTCCGCGCTGGGACGATCTTATCTCGTGTGCCTTATGGGGGATATTGACTCGTACCCTAGAAGATAGAAATCCTAGGTACAGGCTATCGAATCGGTAGTCACGGTCCTAAGAGACGTGATGGACTTGGAAACTATGCTTCGCCTCAATATTGTTTGTGTATGTATTTATACAGTTCGAGAGTGATTCCGAACTTGTATTCCCTTTAGTACGATTGATACGGGGATAGGATAGCAGAGTATGCCCGCACCATAAAATTTTATGTGGGGTGCTGTTAGAATAATATATTATACGAGTATTTAATATATATATGAACTTCTGAAATATGGGAAACTGCCTACTGTGTTATGGTAAGTAAGACATGTATAATGACTCAAATTGGAAATACTTGTTTTGAAAAGTATAATATGATATTGAAAAAAACTTTATGAATCAATAAAGTTAAAATGAGCGTTTTGTACTAAATGAAATTATCCTTTTTAAACCATGATGTTGTTAAATCTTAAATTTTGAGAGTCACCTAAGATAAGTTAAATCCTTGGGGAAGGATAGTGTGATATATGATGAGACAAACCATTGGGAAGGTTAGTGCGATAGGAGTGCACATTAGAAGAGAGGCGAGAATTTCTCAAGAGAGTGTCGCACTAATATGTTGTTGCATTGGCCTGTATCAATTTAAATACTTGCTAAACGAATTTTTAAATCATATACACTATCGGGCTCTGACCCGTTTCTATTCCTCTTTCTCTCTTGTATATATATATGTATATATTACAGGTGCCCAGCCACAGGGGCGTCTTGTTTAGGATCCCTTGGAAGGAACGTGCTGCAGCTTAGGTGGGAGTTGCAGGCCACTGCTTAGACGATTTCATTTACTTGATTCCACTTCTATCATTCTCCTTATTGGGCATGTGTCCCCCTTTCCACTATTTATCTGTTTTATTGGGACATTTGTATTTCAGTTATTTGTAGTACTGTTACTTTGGGATTTATTCAGCATGTATATTTTACTTTAAGTTTTAAATGCTGGGATTTAGTTGTTGAATGTTTAAATTAATTGGATTATATGTTCCAGGATTATTGTGGTGTGATTCTTTAAATATTGAATTGTTGTAGATAATTAAATCTTTATTTTCAAAATAAAATTTGGAAAGTAATGTTAAAAAAATGGTTTTGACACTTAGCTTAATTAAATAGGGTGTTAAATTTGGAAAAGTTATTTTTACGACAGTGATGCTAAGAATGAACCAACTGTTCACCTTGATTTTAATTTAATAAAGGAGTGATCGCCCGGTATTTAATTAGGCGGGGTGTCACTCTTTTACGGTGTTTGACATTGGAGCATCCCTGTAGGTGGGATATAGTGATTGCACAGGCTAAGTTTGCCTTCAACAATGCCGTCAACTGTTCTACAGGTCTCATTTTCAGATTGTGTTAGGACAGTCTCCCACGATGCCCATTGATCTAGCCGAGCTTCCCCCGACGGTGCCTACTTGCCTTTTAGATGAGGAATTTGCTGCTCGCCTGACTTCCATTCAGGCCAATGTCCGCGCCCGTCTACAGGCCATGTATGCCTCTTATAAATAAGCTGCTGATGAGCACCGCTGATTTGTCTCCTTTTGTCCCGGTGACCTTGTCATGGTATACCTCCAGAAGGCGCGCCGACAGGGTGTGACACCCTGCCTACTAAAATTCCGGGTGACCAGTCCGTGATCAAAATAAAAAGTTGGTCTCATATGGCTCATTCTTAACATCAGTGTCGAAAACTTTTTAAAGTTACTAACCACCTAGTAATTTAATTAGACTGGTGCCAAATTTTATCTTTCATTAATTAACAACAGGCGGAAAATAAATAATAATAAAACCATCAACACAACTAATAACTGAATCCCACACAGATGGATAACATAAATTAAGATAAATGCAACAGTAACTGAAACAATAACCTGGATACACAAAGTTCGATCAGTAAAATAAATACAAAATCTGAGGGTGACATGCCTGAATGAGTACTTAAAAGTTCTTACACTAGGAGTAAATGAATAAAGCGTCTATAACAAAGTCCTGCAACTTCCACATGAGCTGCAGCTGCGCATTCCTGGATAGAATCCTCAAACTGGGCATCCCTGGCTGAACAGCTAAAATATTTTGGAAAAGATTTTGACACGGGTCAGAGCCCAAGTAAAACATTTTGAAAATATTTAGCAAGCAGTTAAATTGCAATAATTAAATATGCATGCACACTTTTCATATTTAAGCTAGTGTTGCACTCTCTTGAGACATAACTCACCCTGCATCTAATGTGCACACTTAATGCTTGCCTTCTACCTTTCCTAGTTAAGCTACCCCACCTAACTAGCCATAACAAGTCTCCTTCCACATACTAACTCATTGTACCCACCCGTATTACCCACACAATATGTTACCGAATTTTCATGTCTTTTATCCCATTATAAATTTCTCAATATATGCTTATTTTTAATGTCACTATCTTTCTCTTCTATTAAACCCACACAGTAGAATAAAATCACACGTATACATATATCACTCTGTTATATATATACTAACACTGCACCCCTAAGCTGAGTTGCGGTGCGAGTATACTAGGCTATAATGTCTTGGTACATCATTGAAACACACGTAGTAGAATAAGTCACAAGTATATATATTTATCACACTAATTATATAACATTTAAAACCGATGCACTGACATCCAATAACGTCTCGCAATTCCCAACGTTTATTATGATCCATGTGTGTAACCTCCCGTAACGATGTTCAAAAGAACTTTCCCCAATGCACATCCCCTAGCATTGTCGGTCATCGAAATCCGTGCATTCCAAGCACATAACCAAGATATCACAAATTTTGTCTCCCAACACATAAATCAAATCATCTATGCCCATATCTCTCAAGGCGTTACACGATGCTATGCTCTCACTATCACTAAGTTCTCAGCACTTACACAACATTGAGTTAAATCTCTCCACTCAATGGTAAACTCGACATACCCTGAATCACATTAGTAAAAGTCCCTATGCACCAGGATCCAATATAACTAGACCTATGTACTCTCTGAAGTCTACTTTATAAAACTATCGTCGCGAGCTCGACCCTCTTTTAAGTGAGATCATAAAAATACCCATCCTACCCCGGAGCAACGGACATGATAGGCTTGTTGTAACCGCTCACCATCGCTTAACAGTCCGTACTTAGGATAGAACCATACCTCGAATATTACCTCTAAAAACGAGATAGCCTCATAAGATATATATCTCCTCTCAGTGTTCACACCCGCTCCCCTGCGGATGGATCTAAAGAGTGCCCCTCTACTCAGCGGTGAATAACCACACACTATAATCGTATTTACGATACCTTTACTAAACCAATTTCACATGCGAATCTACAATAACACCCATCGTTCTAGCCGAATTTTCCCTATCCTCGCTTGGGTATTTTCACCACGAGTCCATTTTCAACTTACGGACCCTTTTTTTGTTCTCCATATCCACCTCATTGGGCACGAAGTTCGCTAAACAAGTCAACTCTCCTTCATGTCCGGCCACTGTCCGACCCTTCTGAAGTAGGACTGAAATTTCCTTTACCCCTCTGTTTAAACAACTGACGAGGGGATTTGCGGTTAAACCGCACTCCAATTTCCTCGTTATCCATGGTATCTCTACATGGTTGTGGTGAACGGCTCCCACTACTACTACGCCGCTCCTATGAGGGCAAGATTTTGCCTGAAATTTAATTCTGGGTGTCACTGCACTCCACCCTACACAATTGCCTTTGGGTTATCTCTTTCCATTAACCCGTTACACCCCCCCTCTTTCCCGAATCCTCATGGATGGCTCTTTAAAGGAGTTCCCCCGACTCCACCCCTTTATCGACTACACTGGGTGTGTCTGAATATGCACCACCGCTTTCTACGAAGATGGTTAGGGAAACTAATGCACCCGGGTGTTTATCCTAACGCCGTTTATCGTAAACAATAATTATGGTGACTTCTATCGTGATCACCGTTTCTAGAATATTCCATGCCTTCTGTTGAGCCTCCCCTCCTGCAGTCCTTCTAACGGCTCTCGCTGGTCGTCCCAAAGTTGTTCGGTATACGAAGTCCAACCAAACTCGTATATAAATTGCATCAACTATACTTAATCACAGCAGAACGTAGGTCGTATACGTGAAGGAATACAACAATCCTATAATAAGGCTCTATATCAAAGAACGCTACGCTGAAACGTAATAAGCCGTATAGATCCTAAGAACTCTAGAACCTGATGCTCTTATACCATCTGTGACACCCGGCTTTCTAAAATACCGGGTGGCCAGTCCGTGATCAAAACCAAACGTTGGTCTCATGCCTCATTCTTAGCATCAGTGTCGAAAACATTTTAAAATTACTAACCAGCTAGTAATTTAATTAGACTGGTGCTAAATTTTATTTTCCGTTAATTAACAACAGGGGGAAAATAAATAATAATAAAACCATCAACACAACTTATAACTGAATCCCACACAGATGAATAACATAAATTAAGATAACCGAATCAACTATCGGTTCAAAAATAAAATACAACAGTAACTGAAACAATAACCTGGATACACAAAGTCCGATAAGTAAACTAAATACAAAATCTGAGGGTGACATGCCCGAATGAGTATTGAAAAGTTCTTACACTAGGAGTAAATGAATGAAGCGTCTATAACAAAGTCCTGCAACTTCCACATGAGCTGCAGCTGTGCATTCCTGGATTAATACCTCAAACTGGGCGTCCCTGTGGCTGAACAACTAAAATGTTTTGGAAAAGATTTTGACAGGGGTCAGAGCCCAAGTAAAACATTTTGAAAATATTTAGCAAGCAGTTAAATTGCAATAATTAAATATGCGTGCACACTTTTCATATTTAAGCTATTGTCGCACTCTCTTGAGACATAGCTCACCCCTCATTTAATGTGCACACTTAACGTTTGCCTTCTACCTTTCCTAGTTAAGTTACCCCACCTAACTAGCCATAACAAGTCTCTTTCCACATACTAACTCATTATACCCACCCGATTACCCATACAATATGTTACCGAATTTCTTCTCAATATATGCTTATTTCTCCCCCCTAATATAGTTATTTTTAATGTCACTATCTTTCTCTTCTACTAAACCCACACAGTAGAATAAAATCACACGTATACATATATCACTCTGTTATATATATACTAACACTGCACCCCTAAGCTGAGTTGCGGTGCGAGTATACTAGGCTATAATGTCCTGGTACATCATTTACGAAACACACGTAGTAGAATAAGTCACAAGTATATATATTTATCACACTAATTATATATATACAATACAACACCCCTAGGCTGAGACCTGCGGTGCAGGCATACTCAGCTATCAAGTCCCGGTACATCATGCACTGTATAAAGGACTACTGATTCCGAATCACTCATATGGTCCGTATCTTCACCCTTTAAAATTTGTTACACAAAAATCCACTATTAAGGTTAACACCTCTCGTTAAATTCACTATTCGATAATTTATTATATATCTCTATAATAAATTAAATCGGCTAATCTGTGCCTAATTCCCGTAGCACTAGCCTGAGAAATATCAGAGTCCAAACCCCGACCTTTGATTTAATTGGTATCACTCAATCAAAATGCCCGGACTCCTCTTTATTGGTCCGCATTTTAACCTTTTAGAATTCATTTCACTAAATTCGGTTAATAAGTTTAACACCCTTATTAAATTTAATAGTCCTTAATAGTCATCCCATGAGACTCCAAGTGTTCGGTTCCGTTTAATTTCTATCAATTAAATTCCAAGTTAAGATACCAGCCCGTATGCTAAATTCATCCAAAATTTCCATTCGAATACGTTCGTATATTTTTTACATATATTATCGAGTATCGTTCATTATAAATTCTCCTAAATCCATACCCCGAATTCATCCCTATCTAATCCTAGGATAAAATAATGTTCCTTTATTTTTCCAAAGTCCTTCACTCATCTACGGACATTTCCAAATAACCCGAATTTATTTCTTCCTAAAGATATCGGTCTCGCGCACCCTATCGTAGAAAAATCATATCAAATCCAAAAAAAATCCGAAAAATACGAGGACGACACCCACGCGACCGTGACGAAAAGATCTACAATCTCAAGTTTTATAATAACTGAAGGGGTCGATCAATTGACGAATTGGGTCGATCGATCGATCGACCGACCAGATATCAGTCATCTTCCCCGAGTGCTTTTTCCACCATTTTTAAACTCCGAAGCTTTCCAACTTCAATCCAGACCTCGATTACTTTATCTCCCATATTTATTTCATCAATAAACATGTTCAAACACTGATGTATGATATTAATCCTCAGTGATTTTCATTAAAATTCTAGGGTTCATAAATTGGGTTTTCCTCAATACCCCTTAAATCACAATTCTCAATTCGATTCAATAATCCGAATTCAACAACAATTTCTACAGGTTTTCGATTCTAATTCATATTCTAGCTGCATATGATATTATTCTCACATCAATTTCACCCTTAATGCTTAAATACCCAAAACCCAGATTTAACATGTGATACCCTCCAAAAACGAATTTTGCTATAATAACTCATCCCAAAATGAATATGGTTTACACCCACCATGATATGAATCGCAATACCGCAATTTAAATGAAAGCAAGTTGAACTACTTGCCTGGATAATTTTGTAGGGTTCGATTTCCTTTGTTGTAGACGAATGTTTGACGAAGAAGACACTCCTCTTCCTTTAGTTTGGCTCCCAAAAGATCCCGAATTTCTTCCATGGTTTGTTCTGCAGCTCTAAGGTTTCTCTCCTTGAGTTATGACTGCCCCAATTCCCTCAATTAGGTTTTATTTCATTAATCCCGTTTTTAAGCTTATGGGCTAAATTAAAATGGTCCAAACACTCCCGTGTGGGCCCGGTTGTTTCCAAAATTATCCCGGAATCCAATTACTATCCTTGGGTGCTCTTTTCCGACTATTTCGACCTATCCGGAGTCAATCGTGCACTCAGAATCTCCATCCGAATTACATTATAACATTCTCAAATTTCGACCCCAAATTACAACACATGTGAATTTCCAAAAATAACCCGAATTAAATAAATCTTAATTCACCAAATTAATATAAATTCTCCAAATTAAATAATTTCTCTAAATCACCAATTTTATTAAATTCTCCCGATTAATTAAATCTTTTACCACCAAATTATTTAAATTCTGTATCCTTAGAAATACGGGGTGTTACACAGGACAAGGGTACCAAACTTCTTATGCGTCGTTTTGGCCCTTTTTTGATTGTCCGCGCTTGTGGAACGAATGCCTATGAGCATGCACCGGACGTTTAACGTGGCGGACCTTTCTCCGTTTCGAGGCACTCATGCTCCACCGATTCCCATTCCTTCTTTCGCAGGCCACCCGATCCGTTCTCACGTAGATCGCAGTGAGGGGATTCTCGCCTCTGAGTTCGTGTCTTCTTCTTCGGGTGATTATACACGTTACTTAGTTTGATGGGTTGGCCGTCCTGAGGCGGAAGATTCATGGATCACCGAGGCCACCCTCCAGCACATCGACCCCGATTTCTATCGGCAATATACGGAGTATATGGAGTCTTCTCAAGGGGGAGTGATGCAGGAGCATAGGGACATGGGCGTCCCTTTTAACATTCTTTTATTTTGTTCTTTTTTTAGCCTTTTGCATTCTTTTGTAACACTTATGCCATTTTGAGATTAAGAGACTAGAGCAATGGAAATAATTTTCTATGTCACTGCGGGGCACAACATCCCTGTAGACATATCGATAAATCTTTAGCATCTTGTGTTCTTCATGGGAACCTGATGAGATGCAGTATCTGCAGGCTGATGATTCACAATCAATGCAGTATTTGTTTAACTCGTTTTTGGGAAGATTGTGAACCAAACAAGTGCTAAAGAAAGTTCTTTGCAAAAGTAAGTCAACCCACTCTTGCTTGTCCTGCACTTCAGGTCTCTGCTAAATGAAGTGATTGAATTATTATAAATCTTAACGACATAAAATGTTCATATTTGAACTTGTTAATGTGTCATAATACATTTGCTAGTTCGACCAATGTTGAACAAACAAGTAGACTACGAATATCATTTGAGGAAGTATTATTAATGAATACTATATTAAAATAGATTTTAGTATATGATCTAAATTTTCTACCTTTGAAGCATGAGTACCGTTAAATATGTTTTTAAATAGTTTATGAATACCAGCTAATTAATTAAGAATCGAAGCCTGAGTGCTGATAGTATTGGGAGAACATAAATATTTTCCAAACAATGCATGTACTTATATATTGTGAGGGGTAATCTATCAAATGATATTTACACCAACTCATCCAGTATTGGTTTATCGAGTGCATTACGTTAATATAGCTAACCAAAATGTATTTTTAACAAATTTTATCCTTGATAAGTGATATACATGGGTAAGATTAGGAAGGCGAAAGAGTTCGAGGTTAAATATTGAGTGCTACTTGTTGATTATAAAATGGTTTGTGAGAGACTATTATTTCTTAAGTTTTGTTGAGTTTTTTTGGAAACAATTACTATGAAAGGATGTTCCTTAGGTTTGCTATTGACGTAAACGGTATCAATAGCGCTAAAAAAGAAGCAATCAATAAAGAGACAAGTCTCTAAAATTTCTGTTGGTTGAATTGGTTTTCACCAAATCGAGCTACAATATATATAGGGTGAGGAAGAGGGAGTATTCCTAAGATATTCTAATCCTAACCAATAATTTTGATATATTTTATTTGTGCAATTGTGTTTCGTGGATTCAATACCCCTGAAGAGTAGGATTTTTTATCGGGTTAAGGGCAATGTTTTTATTATTATGGATTTGGATGGTCAAATGGCCGAGAAGAGACTTGAAATCACTTGTATCATTGTAGGAGTATAAGAAGAAAACGGAGGAACCAGAGGTCATTGGGAAAAAAACTTAAAACGCAGTAGAATTAATCGAGGTGATTAATATTTTGAGAATTAGATGTTCTTTTACTAGTTGTCAGCATCCCCATGTTCTGTTGTAGCTTTGATTGGTGCTTGGAATGACTTCTATAAAAAGGTGGAAAGCGACTCCACATTCTTTGAGAAAAATAGAAGATTCTTCAAGGAACTTGAAGATTATTTAATGGAAATAGAATATTCTTTGAGGGAAGGAGCTTCCTCCCACCCAACTATTGCGTGAATCGATTGGTATGATTATTTTTAGTTCCTAAAGATCTCTCCGGCCTCCTTGGCTTTTTTATTTTCTGGGTTAATTTAGTTTGACCGTCTATAGGGAAATCCTTTTTGTCGCCCGAGGTTGTGTTTTTGGATAATCATATATTTTTATGGAGAGTTCTGCTCCTCTTTCACTGTGGCTTTTTACTAGAATCATGATTAAAAAATTCCCCTTTTTGTGCTCAAGTATTTTAACTGATCTCAAACCCAAGAGATAGAAAGCTAAACATATAATTTAATATTATAACGTTTTGTCTGATAAGTTATTGACCTTACGGTCAAATCCTTTATCAAACACAGCCTGGAAATACTTAGGCTCATTTTTTATGGAAAAGAAAAGATATGAAAAGAAATGATGTGTATCATTTTTCCTTGTGTATTTGAAATTTAGGAGCAAACAGATTGCGTAAGATAAATGGTGTGAAATTTTTTAATCCCGAAGAAACCTAGTTTTGGAGTGACCAAAAAGGGGGAATTCAGTGCAGATGTTTAATTATTAGTTATTTATATGATTCGTTTCTTTCTTTTCTCCTTAACTCCACTCATTCTCACTACCAAATCTAGAGTTGGTGATAAAGACTTAATCAGCTTACATTGAAGAACAAGAGAATAAAATCTTTACTAAATTTGTCAATGAAGAGTGAGAATATCTGTCATGTATACATACCTCTTCAAAAAAATTTATGGAGGAGCTTTCCATCCTTTCTTGTCAAGATGAAATGGCTTGGATGGAGATGAATAATTATGTCAGTGTGGCCTAAACAGATATATTTTAGTAACAGTTAGCAAAAATTACTTAACAATTGGTTGTAATTGAAAGTTAAGAATCAATGCACGCTGAGTTGTATTTGTCTTCACTTGTTTCCATATAAGTATATTGCAGCTAACACAAACCATTTTAATATGACATCTGGCATTAACTGTTCCCTTATTTGATTGTGTATTTGGCTTACCGTAATCTAAATGTATCTGAATTACCGTAATCTAAATGCATCTGAATTACGGTAATCTGAATATGCATTTTATTGGGGTAGACACGGTTAGTAAATTTTTTCCTTATAAATCAAACCATTGAAATGTTTGCCAGTAGGAACCATGCTGCTAACACAATATAATCTCAACAACATATAGCCCTAACTCGCCAAACGGGAAAAATTACACTTTTTCTCATGATTAACTTCTGTGCGTAGTGGAATTATCAATTCACTCTTATATTGACTAAACGTGTCCTGTTGTGCAGGACTCTCTGCTAATTGTCTATAAGATTCCTTAAAAATTTAATTGTATGCAGGTAAGAATCGTTTTCTTATCTTTGTACTATGATTACCGTCCAAGGTGTAAAGTTTTATAACGATAATATGTGGGCCAAATATATTCGCCATACGTATTTTTAAATAATAAGCACAATGGCTCTCACGTAAAGCCACTCTCAATTTTGTTTTTTGGTGGAGCAATATGGCATTATGCTCTCCCAAAAGAAGATGGTCCTGCCAGTCTTGCATTGACTTTCTGGACACGTCTATGGGAGATGGATGTAATACCCCGTATTTTCGTGATATTTATTTTTGGGGATTAATTGAATTAAATGTGTATTAATTAGAAATTAATCCGGATAAAAATATTAACGAGATGTGAGTTAGTATTTGATTATAATGTGTATACTTGGCGTAATATGAATATTGGTAATATCGAAATTGTCGCGAGATTGAAATACGGCAATTTGGGAAACTTTGTTGAGACGCGCGTGACAGTCGCGTCAGGAATATAATTATTTGAATTAAAAAGTGAATTTTATTTTTATCACCCGTATGGTCATTTTGAGTGCGCCAACGCGTCCGGAAGGGTCGAAATAGTTAGAAATCACTAGTCGGGGGTTAAGTTTGGGTCCTGGGGCATTATTGGGCCATACCGGTAACTTATAGGGGCATTTTGGTAATTTCGAAAATCTGGGAATTAAAACCCACGAAAATAAGAGATAAAAATCTGACTCTTTCTTTATCCACTAAACCTACACTAAGGGACTTAATGGGCTACGGGAGAAGTTAAGAAATAGTCTTAACTTGCCAAAACCCAACCACACCTCCATTGTCATCATCCTTAGAGAAACTTGTAGAGAAAGAGAGAGAGAAGAGAATTTTGCAGAAAGAGAGAGGGAGAACAACTCAGCCTTCAAGATTCAACATCAAATTCAGAGAAAGATTAAGGCCAGTGGTTTAATGTCAATTAATTCAATGCTATGTTTTCCATGTTTAGGAATTTTCGAAATTGATCTTGGAAGATGATATAGACCCATGAATTGTAAGTTAAAAGCTATAAATTATGTTAGGGATTGCATGTAGTAACATTCTGGACGAATTATGTGTTCAAAACATAACCATTGATAATCTAAAAATGGATTTTAGGAGAAGTTTATTGATGTTCTTGAAAGAAGAAGAAATCTGGAATTTTTGATGAAGTTTTGATCTAAACAAAGCCCTTGAATGATGAATTTTTGGTTTTAGAACGTTAATACTGTTGTAGGATGATAGTATGATGATATTATAACCTTGTCTTAGAGTTTCATGCTTGTAAATGATGTTTGGGGACGAATTGAAAACTGCAAAACTAAGCAGTCCGTAGCCATACCTGGTGCGTTCGATCGATCGATGTTCATCAGTCGATCGATCGACCACCATCGATCGATCTAAGGTCGAGGTCGATCGATCGACCTTCCCAGAATGAGTAAAGTTTTTCCTATTTAAATTTTAATGGTGGTAACCCTTGGAAAATATTATTGGAGACCTTATGAATACCCTTAAACTTAAGGAAGATCAGTAGGCATGAATATGAAACTTGGACCTTAATTAGAATCCAATTTGAGGAATTATTCTAAATTAATGAAATTCGATAAGTGAGATAATATTTGGGTTAATAGTGTAAATTTGAATAATTTGATGAAATGAGGTTTGGGGCAGAAGTAAGGACCTTAGGAATAAAGATGTTATACGTGGGAATAATAGGAACTTAATAATCTATTTTAGATAGGTTTTAAGTATAAGGAACTACGACGTGAGACGTGTCGACAGTTTAACTTTTATATTATCGGGAGACGTAAAATATACAAATTTGGAATAATGGTATAAGGATATAGAGTATACCTTTATTAATACTGAACTATCTAAGATGTGTGAATGCTTAGTATATGATTTTTATATGTATGACATACCTACCATACTTGCTATCACGGGAGGTTACGTTCGCATAGGGCCTTCTTATCCTTGTGTTGCCCGGATTTAGATTGGTACCTCGAGGACATAGTTCAAGAGAACGACTTATTTGTGAGTTAATAAGCCAGCTGACTGTGGAGCGTAGGTATGTACGTGACCATGGATATGTCGAATTATGTTCGCCTCCATTTTTGTGTGTGGTGCTTATTCCAACAATTCCTGAGAGATTCGGAATTTGTGATCCTTATGTACGTGATGTACCGGGATGGATAGCAGAGTATGTGTGCACCGCAGCTTAGCCTTTGGGTGCTTGTATTGTATATTTATGATGTGAATAATATACGGTTAAATGAAAAGTAAACTGCTATGTTAAATTGTGGGTATAGAAATTGTAACATATGAATAGATAAAAGGGGTCAGATATCAATAAATGGTTTTGTTAATAATTGGGAATCCGAGAATTAAAGTAGAACTCTCTATTTAAATTGCTAAGGTTGGAAATTAAACGTGAACCGAGTAGAAGTGTTAGAAACTCTTTGGGATTAGATAGTTATGAGAAAACACATGAATGGGAGTAGGAACGTTAGGAGTGCACAGTTAGACGAGAGGTGAGCATTTCATGCGAGAGCACGTCCTAACATGTATCTTGCATTCATTGTTTTAATTATTGTTAAAGCACTTGCTGTTTTTAAAATACTCTCCACATTCGGGCTCTGACCCGTTTGCTTTCAAATCTATCTTTTTGTAAGAACCATTTTAGGTGCCCAGCCACAAGGACACCACGCTTAGGATCCTCATACAGGTGACGAGCTGTAGCTGTTTGTGGAAGTTACAGGGATTTGCTTTTAGACGCTTCTATCATTTGGATTCCATGTTCAGTATTCCTCAGTTGTAGGGCATGTTGCCCAAATTCTATTAGAGACATTTCCATTTCAGTTTTTCAGACTTTGCCATGTATTATTTCAGTATTCAGTATTTCGTTATTTATTTCAGTTGTGGGATTTGTTGTGAGGAGATTTTCCTCCGGATTTATTTATATCATGTGATGGTTATTCTATTAATTCGTTATGGTGAATGGTGATATTATTCTTGCTTTAAATCTTTTACCGCATGTTAATCAGACTTTAATTAAAATTTGACAACTTACTTTTTAAATACTAGGTGGTTAGTAATAATAAAAATGTTTTCGACAGTGATGCTATTAACTGAGCCAACTTGGCATTTTGATTTAATTTAATAAAGGAGTAGCTACCCGGTATTTAATTAGTCGGGGTGTCACAGGTGGTATCAGAGCATCAGGTTCTAGTGTCCTTTAGGATCTGAACGGCTTATTATGTTTCCGCTGAGCTTTCTTTGATGTAGAGCCCTATATTTTAGGACTGTTGTATTCTTTTGTATATGCTACGTTCTTCAGCTATTTTAAGTTTATAACTGCGAACTTATGGACTTTATTCTTATTTCAGAATGCCTCCACGACGTGCACCACGGGTTCCTAGGAATGCAACCCCAGAACCACAGCCCGCACCAGTTCAGGGCACGATGAAAGCCGCTGAGGTTGCAGCCATAGTAGCCCAAGCGGTAAATGCTGCATTAGCCGTAGTTCAGCAGGCACCACCTCAGGCGCCAGTTGCCGCGCCAGTTCAGCCATATGCATTCCCGTCTGCCTGGGAACGTGTACGTGATGCTTTTCAGAAAGCACATCCACCGGAGTTTGCTGGCAGCTCCGATGTTGTTGTTTCGAGTCAGTGGAGAAAGGATATACAGAGGCACTTGAGGATGTATGAGTGCACTGACGTTCAGAGGCAGTTATTGACTACTTTTAAGCTAGTGGGATCTGCACTACAGTGGTGGGAGTCTATTACCACCGCAGAGGAGAGAGATACTCTCACGATTCAGGAGTTCTGGATGCGGTTCGACCGCAAGTACTTTCCGTCTGCTGTCCACACGGAAATGAGGAGGAAGTTGATGAACCTTCGACAGGAGGGTAAGACTGTGGCCGAGTATGAGGCCGAATTCACCAATTTGCTGAATATTGTCCCAGATGAGATACCAACGGAAGAGAAGAAGATTCAGAAATTCATAAATGGATTGACTTGGAGGATCCGTCAGCATTTATTGGGGAACCTCTCGTTGGCCACTTATTCTGACGTGGTTAACGCTGCATTGCTCCATTGCCAGGACCACCGCTTTCACTTGACAGAGGGGAAGCGATCAGGAGAGTCCAGCCATCAGGGCAGGACAGGGGGAAATGGTGCCAGCGGGGCACGGTCAGCTCAGGGTCAGTATAGGCAGAGTGATCAGGGTTCTCAGCAGGGGGATCATAAGAGGTTCCGATCAGGGGGTTTCAGGAACGGTCAGGGAGGATTTCGGAATGGCCAGCAGAGTCATAACGGCCATCAGGGCCAGCAGGGTCAAAATGGTCAACATCAGCAGTTTCACCAGGGCCAGCAAGGCCAGGGCAGAAATGGTAACGGCCACCAGGGCCGAGGGCATCAGGGACAGCGAGGGGGAAACTTCCCGGGGAAGTGTTTCATTTGTGGTAAGATTGGCCACAAACGTCAGGATTGTCCTGATAAGGGCAGGGCCCCGCAGCAGCAGCAGGGTGTTCGACATGAGCCACAGAGGCCACTTTTTCCACCTGCTCTTCCAGCTCCAGCCCAGGTGCCAGCTCTTCCAGCCATTCCAGCGGTTCCTGTGCAGCAGGGGCAGTTACAGTATGGACGTGTCTATAACGTCCACCAGGTAGCAGCTCCACAGGCACCACCCGCGATTGAGGGTATGTTTCCTATCCATGGTACTATGGGTCGGGTTTTGTTTGATACGGGGGCAACACATTGTTTTATAACTACACATTTTGCGAAAGCCTTAGGGTTGTTAGCTACGGCAGAGAGCACAGTAACGTGTGTAGACTCACCATTGGGGAGTGGGTCACTTATTTTCTTTATATGCCGGGGAGTGGGGGTAGAGATTGGTAGTCTGGTATTACCTGCAGATATGTTGGTATTAGATATGCATGTTCACGATGTGATTATCGGTATGGATTGGCTCGCTGATTATAGAGCCATGATTGATTGCTTCGGCGGGAGCATTGTTTTTGCCATTCCGGGGCAAGAGATGTTTGTAGTGGCGATGCCTCGCCCAGAGGGAGGTTCGACCGCTCATTTATATTATTTAGAGGAGGAGACCTCTAAGGAGGTGGTGATACCACTTGATTCGATTCCGGTTGTTAGAGAGTTTGCCGACGTATTTCAGGATATACCTGGATTACCCCCCAGTCGAGAGATAGACTTTGTTATAGACTTATTACCGGATACGAGACCTATAGCACGCGCACCGTACCGTATGGCTCCAGCTGAGATGAGGGAGTTACGGGATCAGATTGAGCAGTTGTTGGGTCAGGGGTTTATTCGGAGGAGTACTTCACCGTGGGGTGCCCCTGTGTTGTTCGTGAAGAAGAGAGATGGTTCACTGAGATTGTGTGGACTACCGGGAGTTTAACAAGGTCACGATACGGAATAAGTATCCGTTGCCTCGAATCGATGACCTATTCGACCAGTTGAGAGGAGCTTCTTGCTTCTCAAAGATTGACTTGCGATCTGGATACCATCAGTTGCGTATCAGGGAGGAGGACGTCTCGAAGACTGCGTTCTTATCGAGATATGGTTCTTACGAGTTTCGGGTTATGCCATTTGGTTTGACCAACGCTCCAGCAGCATTTATGGACTTGATGAATAGGGTGTTCAGGGATTTCCTAGATCAGTTTGTCATTGTCTTCATCGATGATATTCTGGTTTACTCCCAGACAGAGGAGGAGCACGCCGAGCATTTGAGGCTAGTTTTGCAGACGCTACGTCAGAACGAGCTGTATGCAAAATATGAGAAGTGCGGGTTTTGGCTGAATGAGGTCCAGTTTTTGGGACACATTATTTCCGACCGGGGGATATCTGTTGATCCGGGGAAGGTATCCGCGGTGAGGGAGTGGGGACAGCCCACGACACCGACTGAGGTTCGTAGTTTCTTGGGCTTAGCAGGATACTACAGGAGGTTTATTCGGGGTTTCTCCACGATAGCAGGTCCGTTGACACATCTGACTCGTAAGAATGTGCCATTCATCTGGAGTGATGCCTGTCAGTTGGCATTTGATGAGTTGAAGGATAAGTTGACCTCAGCACCTGTGTTAGCATTGCCGAGACCGGGAGTTGAGTACCTTGTTTACACCGATGCGTCCTTACAAGGACTTGGAGGTGTACTGCAGCAGGAGAGTCAGGCCATAGCTTATGCTTCCCGTAAGCTTAAGCCTCACGAGAAGAATTACTCTACCCATGACTTGGAGTTAGCGGCAGTGGTATTTGCCCTTCGTATTTGGAGACATTACCTTTTGGGAGAGAAGCTTCGATTGTTCACGGATCACAAGTCCCTACAGTACCTATTCACGCAGAAGGAGTTGAATATGCGGCAACGGAGGTGGCTTGAATTCGTGAAAGATTATCAGTTCGATATCCAGTATCACCCGGGGAAGGCTAACGTGGTGGCAGACGCGTTGAGCCGTAGGCCAGTAGATGAGGTGGCAGGGGTGTGGAAGGCCAAGTGGAAGGAGTTGGGACACCAGGATGCAGTGGCCCGATCATTCATGTCTGTGATGACCGTTACACCGCAAATTGTCACGAAGGTGGTAAAGGCACAGGCAAAAGATTCGTTCTGTCAGGAGCAGATAGTTCGATTACTAGCAGAGGGAGCCGAGTCCTATACCGTTAGCTCAGACGGGGGATTACGCTTCAATGGGAGATTGGTAGTTCCGAAAGGGGAAGAATTGCGGCACGAGGTGATGGCAGAGTCGCACGGCTCACGGTTCGCGGTACATCCCGGAGGGGACAAAATGTACCAAGACATGAGGCGACAGTATTGGTGGAGCGGAATGAAGAGAGATATTGCCGTGTTTGTTTCAAAATGCGCCACTTGTCAGCTAGTTAAAGTGGATCATCAAAGACCGGCAGGACTTCTACAGCCATTGGAGGTCCCGATGTGGATGTGGGAGAGCATATCCATGGATTTTATCACGGGGTTGCCTACGTCACAGAGAGGTCACGACTCCATTTGGGTAATTGTGGACAGGTTGTCCAAAGTTGCTCATTTTCTACCCGTAAGGACAGACTACACTGCGGGACAGTATGCCCAGTTCTTCATTTCAGAGATAGTGAGACTTCACGGTGTGCCCCTAAATATCGTGTCTGACCGAGACAAGATATTTGTTTCACGGTTTTGGGAGAGTTTTCAGGAGGCCATGGGCACGGAGTTGCGGTTGAGTACGGCGTACCACCCACAGACCGATGGGCAGACCGAGCGTACAAATCAGATGTTGGAGGACATGCTACGTATGTGCACCATTGATTTTGAGGGTGGATGGGAGCAGTATCTTCCACTGGTGGAGTTTGCTTACAATAATTCCTACCAGTTCACTATGGGCATGGCTCCATTTGAAGCGTTGTACGGTAGACCTTGTCGTTCCCCAGCATGTTGGTTGGAGGTGGGGGACAACAAACTACTTGGGCCGGAAGTGATTCAGGATACTTCGGCAAGGATTGAATTGATACGGAGCCGCATTCAGGTAGCTCAGGATCGGCAGAAGAGCTATGCTGATGCGAAGAGATTCTTCAGGGAATTTGCAGTGGGGGATCAGGCTTTGCTCAGAGTATCTCCGATGAAGGGGATCATGCGTTTCGGGAAGAAAGGGAAGTTGGCACCGAGATATGTGGGACCATTCCCTATTATTGAGCGGATTGGGCCGGTTGCGTATAGACTTGGGTTACCGGAGCATTTGCATCGGATTCATGATGTGTTTCATATTTCCTCGCTTAGGAAATATCTTAGAGACGATTTGGCTCATTCTCACATTGCTTTGGAGGACATCGATCTCCAGCCGGATAGCTCCTACGAGGAGGGGCCGATTGCTATTTTGGACCGAAGTGAGCGGGAACTGCGGTCAAAGATCGTTCCGTTAGTGCGTGTTCAGTGGCGACATCATAATGTCGAGGAGTCCACATGGGAGCGCGAGGATGAGATGCGCGAATGCTATCCAGAGTTATTCGTACCAGGTACTTTCTAGTTCCGAATTTCGGGACGAAATTCAGTTATTAGGGGGGAAGTATGTAATACCCCGTATTTTCGTGATATTTATTTTTGGGGATTAATTGAATTAAATGTGTATTAATTAGAAATTAATCCGGATAAAAATATTAACGAGATGTGAGTTAGTATTTGATTATAATGTGCATACTTGGCGTAATATGAATATTGGTAATATCGAAATTGTCGCGAGATTGAAATACGGCAATTTGGGAAACTTTGTTGAGACGCGCGTGACAGTCGCGTCAGGAATATAATTATTTGAATTAAAAAGTGAATTTTATTTTTATCACCCGTATGGTCATTTTGAGTGCGCCAACGCGTCCGGAAGGGTCGAAATAGTCAGAAATCACTAGTCGGGGGTTAAGTTTGGGTCCTGGGGCATTATTGGGCCATACCGGTAACTTATAGGGGCATTTTGGTAATTTCGAAAATCTGGGAATTAAAACCCACGAAAATAAGAGATAAAAATCTGACTCTTTCTTTATCCACTAAACCTACACTAAGGGACTTAATGGGCTACGGGAGAAGTTAAGAAATAGTCTTAACTTGCCAAAACCCAACCACACCTCCATTGTCATCATCCTTAGAGAAACTTGTAGAGAAAGAGAGAGAGAAGAGAATTTTGCAGAAAGAGAGAGGGAGAACAACTCAGCCTTCAAGATTCAACATCAAATTCAGAGAAAGATTAAGGCCAGTGGTTTAATGTCAATTAATTCAATGCTATGTTTTCCATGTTTAGGAATTTTCGAAATTGATCTTGGAAGATGATATAGACCCATGAATTGTAAGTTAAAAGCTATAAATTATGTTAGGGATTGCATGTAGTAACATTCTGGACGAATTATGTGTTCAAAACAGAACCATTGATAATCTAAAAATGGATTTTAGGAGAAGTTTATTGATGTTCTTGAAAGAAGAAGAAATCTGGAATTTTTGATGAAGTTTTGATCTAAACAAAGCCCTTGAATGATGAATTTTTGGTTTTAGAACGTTAATACTGTTGTAGGATGATAGTATGATGATATTATAACCTTGTCTTAGAGTTTCATGCTTGTAAATGATGTTTGGGGACGAATTGAAAACTGCAAAACTAAGCAGTCCGTAGCCATACCTGGTGCGTTCGATCGATCGATGTTCATCAGTCGATCGATCGACCACCATCGATCGATCTAAGGTCGAGGTCGATCGATCGACCTTCCCAGAATGAGTAAAGTTTTTCCTATTTAAATTTTAATGGTGGTAACCCTTGGAAAATATTATTGGAGACCTTATGAATACCCTTAAACTTAAGGAAGATCAGTAGGCATGAATATGAAACTTGGACCTTAATTAGAATCCAATTTGAGGAATTATTCTAAATTAATGAAATTCGATAAGTGAGATAATATTTGGGTTAATAGTGTAAATTTGAATAATTTGATGAAATGAGGTTTGGGGCAGAAGTAAGGACCTTAGGAATAAAGATGTTATACGTGGGAATAATAGGAACTTAATAATCTATTTTAGATAGGTTTTAAGTATAAGGAACTACGACGTGAGACGTGTCGACAGTTTAACTTTTATATTATCGGGAGACGTAAAATATACAAATTTGGAATAATGGTATAAGGATATAGAGTATACCTTTATTAATACTGAACTATCTAAGATGTGTGAATGCTTAGTATATGATTTTTATATGTATGACATACCTACCATACTTGCTATCACGGGAGGTTACGTTCGCATAGGGCCTTCTTATCCTTGTGTTGCCCGGATTTAGATTGGTACCTCGAGGACATAGTTCAAGAGAACGACTTATTTGTGAGTTAATAAGCCAGCTGACTGTGGAGCGTAGGTATGTACGTGACCATGGATATGTCGAATTATGTTCGCCTCCATTTTTGTGTGTGGTGCTTATTCCAACAATTCCTGAGAGATTCGGAATTTGTGATCCTTATGTACGTGATGTACCGGGATGGATAGCAGAGTATGTGTGCACCGCAGCTTAGCCTTTGGGTGCTTGTATTGTATATTTATGATGTGAATAATATACGGTTAAATGAAAAGTAAACTGCTATGTTAAATTGTGGGTATAGAAATTGTAACATATGAATAGATAAAAGGGGTCAGATATCAATAAATGGTTTTGTTAATAATTGGGAATCCGAGAATTAAAGTAGAACTCTCTATTTAAATTGCTAAGGTTGGAAATTAAACGTGAACCGAGTAGAAGTGTTAGAAACTCTTTGGAATTAGATAGTTATGAGAAAACACATGAATGGGAGTAGGAACGTTAGGAGTGCACAGTTAGACGAGAGGTGAGTATTTCATGCGAGAGCACGTCCTAACATGTATCTTGCATTCATTGTTTTAATTATTGTTAAAGCACTTGCTGTTTTTAAAATACTCTCCACATTCGGGCTCTGACCCGTTTGCTTTCAAATCTGTCTTTTTGTAAGAACCATTTTAGGTGCCCAGCCACAAGGACACCACGCTTAGGATCCTCATACAGGTGACGAGCTGTAGCTGTTTGTGGAAGTTACAGGGATTTGCTTTTAGACGCTTCTATCATTTGGATTCCATGTTCAGTATTCCTCAGTTGTAGGGCATGTTGCCCAAATTCTATTAGAGACATTTCCATTTCAGTTTTTCAGACTTTGGCATGTATTATTTCAGTATTCAGTATTTCGTTATTTATTTCAGTTGTGGGATTTGTTGTGAGGAGATTTTCCTCCGGATTTATTTATATCATGTGATGGTCATTCTATTAATTCGTTATGGTGAATGGTGATATTATTCTTGCTTTAAATCTTTTACCGCATGTTAATCAAACTTTAATTAAAATTTGACAACTTACTTTTTAAATACTAGGTGGTTAGTAATAATAAAAATGTTTTCGACAGTGATGCTATTAACTGAGCCAACTTGGCATTTTGATTTAATTTAATAAAGGAGTAGCTACCCGGTATTTAATTAGTCGGGGTGTCACAGGTGGAATTGTCTAAAATTATATGTTTAAGGGAAAGTATGCAATTTGATCACTTAGTTGTGTTTGGCAACCCTAACTCCAAGCTTTGGAATTGGAATTGGGTCCTAAAATTCTAATTCTATTGATTGGTTTAGAAAAATGAGTTTGGATTGTTTTGGGATTCTAGGAATTTCAGTTCCATAAATCGAATTCCCAAGTAAAAGTAGATAATTTTTAAGATCACATTTATAGAAACTGATTACATTCCACACACACAAACACGTTGTACATCATACAATACAGACAACGCACTCGCACGTATAGTTTTACCCACACTATAACACAAGCATAAATTTTAATATGCTTATAAAATTTGAACTTAATTTCACATCAAAGCCCAACAATTGATTTCTAATGTTGAATTCTAATTCCATAGAGTTAAATTTTTTATTGAATCCCAATTATAGCCTTCCAAACATAACTGTAATAGTATTTATTAGGCGCTTATAGGGAAAATAATTTATACTTCATTTTACCATTAAAGAATTAGAGTTTTAATTCTCTCTTCTCCATGTACTTTTATGTATGAGTTGACTGGAGAAATACAAGATGTGGTCCCCGAGGTGCATGCTATTTGCGGATGATATTCTTTTAGTGGATGAGAGAAAGACGGGGATTAATGCTAGATTGGAATTGTGGAGAGAAAGTTTAGAAACAAGAGGATTTAAAATAGGCAGAACTAAAACAAAATATGTAGAGAGCCATTTCAGTAGTAATAGGAAGACAAACGGGTATGGGGTGAAGTTGGAGGGTCAAGAGATGCCTAGAAATGATCATTTTCGTTATTTAGGCTTTATTATCCAAAAAGATGGAATTATTAGTGATAATATTATTCGTAGGATTAAAGCAGGTTGAGCGAGGTGGAAAAGTGCTATCGGTTTATTGCGTGATTTGCCATGTTATACGAGTCCGAGTGTTGGGCAAACAAAAAAATGTGCAGAAAATGAACGTGGCGGAGAGGCGAATGCTGAGATGGATTTGTGATAAAACTCGAAAGGATAAAATTAGAATTGAACAAATTCGTAAAAATGTCAAATTGACTCCTAAAAAGGTTGTACCCAGTGCACAAGGCTCCCGCTTAATTGCAGGGTTTGGGAGAGCAGATGTCAACTCGCTTTATCCCCATATATGGAGAGGCTGATCCTATGTCTCGAACCCAAGACCAAACATAGCTTGGGCAAGCGCACTTGCCATCGCTCCAAGGTAAATTGAGAGAAAATAGGCTTAGATAGCTTGAACATGTCAAGCATAGACCAATGGATGACCTCGTAAGGAAGAGTGATTTAATTAGCATTGTTGGTAACGAAAGAGGTAGAGGTAGGCGTAAATTGACTTGATGGATGTTGTAAAAAATGACATGATATCATGTGGTTTAACTGAAGATATTGCGCTGAACATAACAAAATAGAAAACTAGGATTCATGTAGCCGACCCCTCTCTCACTTATAAAACCCTAAAGCTCCTTAACTGCCCCTCTCTTCCGCCATGGGAGAGAGTAAGGGACCTCATTTCATCCTCTTTTCTTTCGAATATTTCAGATCTAACCCATATTGCCCTTGTTTTCTTCCTTTCTTCTCTTGATTTTTTCAAAGTTTTTCTCTAGATTCTCTTGATTTTTTCAAAGTTTTGCTCTAGATTTATTCTAGTTTTGCTTAGGGTTTATTCCTAGTTTTTCTTTTTCTTTCATCATCATCAAATTGGTTCGTGCCGGAACATGATCTACCGCCTCTGTGGTTGTCGGACGGTTTAGATCGGTGTCTTGTTGCTGGGTTGTTTCAGAGGTTTTGTATTTTCGAATCCCCGGCCCCATTTTCTTTGAAGTTCTCAGAAGAGAAAGATAGATCGGGATATCGTCTGTTTGGAGTCGCGGGTTCGTGGTCCGGATCTGTCTTTTTTTTTTTGGGTATTTTTGCGGTTGATGTTTATTTTTACAAATTTGCCGATCTTGTGTGTTGTGTATTGTTGGAGCGGCAGTCCAAGGATCTATTTAATCCGCATATAGATTGAACTACAAAAAAAAATTACACATACGTGAAATCTTACAAGGCAGAATTAGGATTTACCTTCGAGATCTGTTTGATTTGATCTCGTCTTAGCAAAAAGTGTATGTGATGATAGTTGATCAAGAACGCAGGCCCAATGCACCCCACGGTCTTCTATTGTATTCCTGATATGAACGGCTACAAGTAGAGTGTGGGCTCTTCCTTCGTGACCACTTACTCTTCTTACTTTTCCTCTTTGCTGTCTCTCTTTCGCACATATCCAAATTTATGTCTTTTGAGTATCAAAGAGTGACGTCTAGTTAATAAAAACGAACCTTAGGTGCACATATATAGGCTACAGTAGGGACCTTAAGGAGAGATAAGAATGTAGCTCCTAATGGGCCTGAGAAAACTTAATCCTTCCCAGATCCTAATCTCAGTCCCTTAATTATAATTAATACCACTAAATAATTATAATTGCAACCTCACTCCTTTACTCAAAATTATATTTCGAGCTCCTTAATATTAGTTAAATAATTCTCCACACATTAAGGTTACAAATACCCGTTAATAAAATAAATTACTGATAATTTATTTGATTAACTCCTTTTAAGTCCTTGAGCGGTCCAACTTAACATATTTGTAGTATCGGATTAACATAATCCACATGCAGGGTTTGACACATACAAAACTTATAAGTATCTCAAAGGGGTATCACCAGTCTCTATACCGAGACGTGGATTCCATCCATAAAAGACTTTCACCATATATTAATCACCATTACCCAATCTATCAAGATTATTGATCCAATAATGAATCTCACCCGATAGGTCAATGCAATAAATAACTAGTGCATGTGTCCATCAATCATATCCGGATTAAGAGCTTTAAGTAAACCTAATAATCACGAGGTTTACATTGTCTTATAAAATCAGTATAAAGACAATGACCTCAATGTGGTCCCATTCAATACACATAAAAGTGTACTAGCACAATAAATTGAAACTATACAGTTTCCCGTAATCAAGATAAACCTACTAAAATATTGTGCTACAGCCCTACTGATGGTGTGTCCAATTCCATCTAAGACTTTGAACGATAAAACTTATATTCTACAAGAACTGGTGATCTGATCCTCTGTGTGTAAGCCGTACCCTACACACCACAACACTGTGTAAACCGTACTCTACACACCAGAACACTGAGCAGAATAAAAGACATCAACAATATATAAAATAATGCAAGCATTATGTCCATACATGATTCTCATTAAAACAGGAAAAACTGATTTTATTTTAACAATAAATCCATAACTAAAACTATTACATAGAGCATGGTTTTAGTCTACTTCTCTAACATGTATATTTTGCTGGATTTGATGATGTATTTTTTTCTTAATTTTGTTGTTAATCTTCTTCTTTGTAGAAGATTTGTGTGTTGGTCTCTATTGTACTGCCCCGTGGCTTGTTTTTTATGATATGATATGGATTTCTGTTGCTAAAAAAACAAATGTAGCCGATTCCTTTGTTGAGTTGAGTATATCTTGAACTGATGGAAAAGCAAGGAAATGTGCCACCAATTCTATAGAAAATTTCATTCTCCTGTTACGCTATCTTATTTAGTGTATTTGATAATGGCAGATATATATCTCCTTTTTTAAAGAATATTTAATTGTCTAACCTGCACTTCGTCGCACGCGTATGTTTTGGTTATTTTATATTTCTGTTTTATATGCATTCGATTCCCCTCTTTTATTATTTTGGGTAACATGCTTCCTTTTAGGAATTTTTTAATTTTTTCGCTGCTTATCTTGTTGTATAAATCTTGATAATTATTTGATTTTTTTTCCTTTTATATTGTGCCTTCAAAGATGCTCCATATATCTTCTTCACTAATACATGTTGATCATTAAGAAAAAAATATTTAGGATAATTATGTTGCAGTTTCCATTATCAGTGAATCACTGATAGGTACCTATTAATTTTCCATTGCATGCCACGTGGCGTTTGTTGGACTAAAAATTAGAACCGGTATGCTGTCAGATGTTAAAAAATGTCTTTATTGTTTTCACCCGAATCAAAAGCTAAAAGGTTTTCACTCTTAATTACTGAGTCCAATATGGCTATGCAGTGGGCTCGAGAGCAGCTCGGCCGAGAGGATGACCCAATCCGTTATGCTGTGTGTTTTCCTATTGTATTGGACTCTCGTATAAAAAGGTTCCACATTGGGATTTTGAGGCTTGGGTTTTTGAGTTTGGAGCTGCCATAATGGATCTTCGTTTTCATATCCAAAAGACACTGATGGTAGGTCTTATTCTTGAAGCAACATAAATTTTGTGTCCTCTTAATTCTCTTTCCGGTAGATCCCTAGATTGAAATTTCTGCTCAACATGCAATGCAGGACTCTTTGGTAGGGACTTGAGTTCTTCACTGCCTTTGAATTGGATAATTATTTAGTATGGTCCTATGAGTTGGTTCGACATGTTTTGTGATTTGCGTCAATTGAATTGTAAGTTACTCGTAAACTAGGGTGTTAGTCAATGGCTCTAATATTTTGTGGTTATCTAATATTTTGGTATGGTCCTATGGTTATCTTATATTTTGTGGTTATCTTATATAGTAAACTAGGGTGTTAGTCAATGCAATAGGTGTTTCTTAGCAACTTGGTTAATGTCAAATATCATATATACTGCTAAACTTTTTAGTCTGTATAAGAAATTTCCTTTTAAGTTGTTTCATTTCTTTCTAGATATCTTTCAGAATAAGATGGATGGTGAGTGAGACTAAAGGTTCTTTGGTGTTACGTTTCATTGTTTCTTCCAATGGATTCTTCAACATTACTAAGGTAGTACTCTGATTTTTCTCATTTATGTGCATATTTGGATTATCAGACAGTTTATCATTCAAGGCGTGTTTTATTTGACAAGTTATATTTAAGGCGTGGAATCTATGCTCAAATTGACAATCAAGGTGTAAGTTATATATGTAATTGATAATTAACTTGCAAACCGTGGAAAATTTTGAATTTTCTATAAATCATAAATGCTATTCTTTTATGTCATCAATCATGTTATACAACCACTTGCAACCTACAAGTTCTTATTGTATTGGTTTTATTGAAGTTTTATACTGGTTTTCTCAAAAGTGCTAATCGTAATATATATTCTCCATTTAAGCACTTGAAATCAATATGGGTACAAAATCGTTTGGATGCTCGGTTTACGAAAATAGATAATTTGAAATCGTTGG
The DNA here is from genome assembly GCA_949130495.1 of Sambucus nigra. Classification (NCBI taxonomy): domain Eukaryota; kingdom Viridiplantae; phylum Streptophyta; class Magnoliopsida; order Dipsacales; family Adoxaceae; genus Sambucus; species Sambucus nigra. Next base: position 428,572,721 of record OX422219.1, read on the forward strand.
AACCAAACCGAGAGTGATTTGCACAATTCAAATAACAAATCGAATTCAGAACCGAGAATGGTGTGAACGATTCAAACTAGCAACCGAAATCGTTCTGCTTTGATCTGTTTGTTGGGAACTGAGATTGATTTGAATGATTTGAGATAGGGCTAGAGATCGAAAATGTTTTAGGAATTTTCGTATTCCAATTTGCTTCCATTCTGATTTTTTTGTGGATTTTCTTGAGCGTATTTTTGATGATTTGCAATTTATTAGGGGTAAAAGCTTTTAATTGAAGAAGAAGATGAAGTGGATATAAAGGGTATTTTTGTGTTTAAACTATAGGGGGATAAGCATAGTTGTCAAAATCGTATGATTCGCGTTTCGATTCGATTCGATTCGTACGATTCGATTCGTACGATTCGATTCGATTCTCACATAAAACGATTCGAATCGAGTTGAGAATCGTATAGGGTCAAAAAATTGGACTGAATCGGCGATTCACGATTCGAATCTTACGATTCGGATCCGATTCACGATTCAAGCCCAATTCACTTTTTTTTTTTCCGTGATTCTTTTACCAAACCATACGTGTGTTTTAATAAAACAACTAAAAAAGAAGCAAACAACAAAGGATACCGTTAAAAAACTGAGTTTTTTAGAAAAACATGTTCTCTTGGCTCGGTTATTATCAACTGACTTTTCTTGTCTTAATTTTTGCTGAGTGTCTTCGATCTTTTGCTCTTTTTTTTTTGTTATAAAACCTTTCTATTTGTTATAAAATATTTGAAGGTATATTTATTTTGTTGTTTTAATTTAATATTGTTTTATAGTTAATCTTAGTATTTGTTTTATTATTTTAAATTAATATGGTTTACTGTTTTAAATTAATATTGTTCTAATTTTGTAGGCTGTTTTAAATTAATATTGTTAATCTTAGTAAGTAGATTGTTTAAAATTTTTGGAAGTATTTGTTTTACAGTTTTACTGTTGTAAATTAATCTTAGTATTTTATATTATTGTTTTAAATTAATATGTAGGATGTTTTAAATTAATATGTAGGTTGTTTTATGATTTTGTTTTTTACATTTTAAGCTTAAAATGATTGAGAACATGTGCTACGGTTAATTTTTGTGATATATTTTGGTATATTATCATGTGCTACGATTAGTTTTTTGTCATATTATGCTTAATTACCAATTCTATAATGTTAAATCCCATTTACATATGTTTTACTACATTTTTATCATTTGGTTCCGATTCGATTCGCGATTCGGGGGGGGGGGGGGGTAAACGATTCGCGATTTGACAACTATGGGGAGAAGCCTAATTATCAATTATCGTCGCCCCTAAACTGTGTTAAGAGTCTGTTAGATGAATGGAGGGAGGGGTTAATCTAATTATGTCATTTTCTTATGGCTCAAAGTACAAAAAACTTAAAAATGGAATCGCAATCTCAACGTAGTAATATGAAAATTAAAATATTCTTAACAGATTGTTAGTTTAATATGCGCTAAGCCTTCTAAAATGGGCCCCTATACGATGGCCTTACTCTAGGGCTATCCCTGCTCTGCTCATAACCAATTGATTTTCCATACCAGCCTGCATTGGCATGGGGAGAAAAAAACATTGAGCTCAAAGGTTTGCAGAAAAATGGCATTTCCTAAGGTTGTCTTGTGTACCTGTTGATGCTAATAATTAGCAAATGCATCAAGAACTTGCAAAACTCAATCACTGCTGACTGTGTATTTGGCAAGTCATATCACTGATTTTAATTACTAGCAAACCAATCTAAAGTTAACCAAGTCTTTGAAATGTTTGTCCATTGGCTGCCATGTTTAAAACTCTAAAATACACACCGAAAATTCAAATTTATAATTGAAGTTGTTTTTATTATTAGTTCTGAGTCATGAGATGCCTAAAGATAATGATTCTAGTACTCCATGCAATGCAAAAGCAACAAGAAGCCTTTAAAAGAACGGAGCCCTGTGAGGTATTCCTTTCCTTCTGTGCTTTCTCTTTCTTCGACTTCCTTCGTCACCTGGAGGTAGAGGTTGAACAGCAAGAAAGGGAGGGCCTGCGTGGTTCCTCTTCCTTGATAATGCTTCCACCTGAAATTTTGTTTTTCCAGATTTGTACACACATGGAACATATACATTGAATGGGAAAAATGCTAGCTTTTTGGACAGGGTACTACATTATGTCATTTCTTGAATGGTTTTGTTCGTATGTTATATTCAAATAACCCCCGCACTAAAAATTTTGTTGTCAGTACTCCCTTTTACGGAATTTTTTGACCTTTTAGTGACACCCATAATGTCTTTGCTGAAAAAATGCATAGTTTGTGGGTTTCACTTTCACAACAAATTATGTCGGGAAGTTGTGTCACAAAGGGATCCCCAAAAAGGTTTTTTTGAATAAAAATGCATAGTTTATGCTGGTTTGTTTTATGAAAATAGTTAATGAGATCTTTTCGTAGTTCAATTTGTTTTTTTGTATATTTCCATGAACTATGTATTTCATTGCAACGACCCCTTTCCGAGGATCTTTTAGTGTCATTTTTGGAAAACCAATTAATGTGTCTTTGAAATGACGTGCATAGTTCATGGAGTTTGTTGGAAAAAAATTGCTCACGTGTTCTTCCAAATTTTGCATAACTCAGTTTTTTAACAACAGTTACCCTATACATAATGAACATTTTTTTCTCTTTAGATAAATGATAATATTGTTTTATCATTTTAATTTTCACCTAAATGAAACAATAATAAGAGCTTAAATAATTAGCATTAATATTGCACTCATACCTTGCAGGCTATGGAGCAGTAGCTGTTGAGAATGGGGTCAATCAATTTTCTCATACACACGTCACATGATTCTTCTTGTGAACTTGAGCCGTTGTGGGGCAGGGGATTTATAGCTATCACCCATCGCTTGTTGCTTTTGTAACGCTATAACCACACCCACAACAACAACTAATATACTCAAAAAGAAATAAAAAAAGAGTTCACCTATTATTTATAACATTGTTCATACACAAAAATAACAAGAACCAATTTAGCAGTCAAACAAGAGAGAAAAAGAACACAAGAATTAACAGGTTCAACTTAATGAGGGTCTGTACTTTAGGTGGAGTGCAATTTTCACTATGAATCAATTAAGAGGGAATCGGGGTTAGATTTTGGGAGGACCGGTGATGTAATGAGGTTTTAGAATTAATTGGGGGAAAAGGCCAAGTGATATCCACCTCTCCCATAACCCTGCAGTTTAATTGGGAGCCTTGTGCACTGGGTATGACCTTTGCAGTAATTCCCCTGAACAGTTCTTCTGATTGCCGACCCCAAATAATTGGGAAAAAGGCTGTGTTGTGTTGTGTTGTGTTGAGTAGTTCTTCTGATTGCGAATGCTCCTTAAACTATGAGTTTGTTAATAAATTCTGTGAACTACTTAATATAGTTGGTTATTTACCATTTATCTCAAGTTTTAATTGGTTAAAGAAAAAATATATTATTTATAAAATGCAAAATAAGGATAAAACAAAGTGCACTATTTAACATGTGCAATTAATAGTGTATACTTTGTTTAAGGATGTTGATATCGTTTTATCCTCAATTTTATTTTACACATAATTTTTGTTTGAATTATCTAAACAGTCTTCATAAAATCTGGGTCAAAAAAGTATTATTTATAAAATGCAAAATAAGGATAAAACATAGTGCACTATTTAATATGTGCAATTAATAGTGTATATTTTGTTAATGGCATATTGTTTTATCCTCAGTTTTATTTTACACATATTTTTTGTTTTATTTATCTAAACGGTAGTCTACATAAAATCTGGGTCGATTTAAACAAGCAGTTTGGTAAAATTTGTGATCAATGATTGGTTTTATATTGTTTTCTAGTAATTCAAGAACTTTGAATTAGATCCCCATCCTTTCTCATCACGTAAATGATAGGAATACAATTTATTTTCAATTTTTAAATATTAATTCAGTTAATTTTTCAATTTGTTCCAGTTAATCATCCAGTTAAGCAGATTTGGGTTTCTCAGCTTTTATGTCAGTGTTTCTCTATTTGGTGTTTTCTGTAATGTTCAGGTCAGTATTCTGATTATTCTCCATAAATCTGCAGATATACAAGCCAATAGCTGTTGCTGTGTTTTAAATTTAAGTCTTAATGAAGATGCCTAAAATCATTATTAATATTTCATTTTTCGATTCAATTATGATGTATTTCTATCATTTTTAATATATATATATATATAGAGAGAGAGAGAGAGAGAGAGAGAGAGAGAGAGATTGATGGTTATAGGAAAGAAGATATATATTCACACTGGACAATTTTTTGGAATCCCAATTAATATTTACTAATGTATTTTATATTTAATTTAATTAGCAGTTAATATTATTTTCACTTTAGACTTCTTAATATTTCTTCTATTAATTGTGAATAATTAGGAGTTATAATTCGTTACAAATTATGGCTCCAACTCTATGTTGCTTAGTGATGATGCTAAGATTTAGCACCACCGGATAAGTGATGATGAGCTCAAACAATAATAACCATGGCAGCCATAGGGATGTATAAGTGTATAAGTATGTAGAAGGGGATGAGTATAAGAGGAAATAAGACAATGATGTATAGTGGTTCAGCCAATTTGGCCTACATCCACTGTGAGTGTAATCCACTAAGTATGGGCACTAATGGCCTTGGATACAATGCACATAAGCTCACTTTCTCTCTCTACTGTGTGTACAAGCAGAGTTTAGCTAGGGTTAGAATAAAATTGATCGATCCCTGTAGGGTTGTAGGTGACAAGTATATATAGGTCTTGGGGGGTGTAGTGTACCCCCAAGTATGCATGGTGCATGTAAATGATGATCTAGCCAATCCCCTGTTGACACCTGTAGATGCCAAATGATGACATAATATTCCCTCACGTGAGGATGTGATTTTGTTATAACGGTCTCCCCTATGCCATGTGAGCCTCACGCGCACTGTTCCACGCGTCTCCCAAGCCACGCGCTGTGATGATGTCACCCTCGGCCTATGAGCCGAGGCCGAGGGTAAAGTTCCTTCTGGTAGTGAGTCTGGCCTAATTTAGGCCTCGTACTGTCGTACCCTCGGAGGGTCGTCCGGAGCCTGATGTAGGGTCGGCTCCCTGAGGGGTCGTCCGGAACCTGATGAAGGGTCGGCCCCCTGAGGGGTCGTCCGGAGCCTGATGAAGGGTCGGCCCCTGAGGGGTCGTCCGGTTGGAGGGTATATCTGGGTATATCAATCACCCCCCAGCCCTTAGCCATAGGTGCAGTCTGACATGGCTGAGGGATAGTGTTGTATTTGAGATGCGTGTATGACCAGTTAGGTGAATGACACCTGGGCAGCTGATGTTTCCAAGGTGTGGCGGCTGCACACTTGGCCTGGGACTTTGTGCCCTAATGATGCCCTCCTCGTGGGCTGTGCTTTGCCTTGGGTAATGGGCCCACTCATTACTAAGGTATTTAAATGATTTTTGAAGTTTTATCCCCCTTCTTCTTCTTCGCGCCTGAACTCTCTCTCTAGCCTTTTACCAGCTTCATTGCCATTTCTGCAACTTCACCGCTTTGAGCTTTGGCAGTCTTGCTCTCTCTTTATCAGGTAATCCCTTTGCCCCAACTCTCTCTTTTATCTTCATTTCTGTTTGCTTTTAGGCTCGTAGGGCTGCATTTTCCTTGGGTTGTCTCATAACTTTTTCCGGTGTCTTCTCCGGCAACTGGTTCTTGAGTTTTCTTGAGTGTTCTTGATCAAAACCCTTGAATTCCTTTGTTTCAATCCAAAAGTCCAACCTGGTCAACTGTAAACTTGTTTGTAGTTAAGTTCCCCAAATTCCTCCAAGTGTAGGGTCTCCCCCTTGATGCTTAAGAGGCTTTATAGCTTAGCTGAGGAGTTCCCTTCCCTGAGAGAGACATTATTTGTTGAGATCAGACGAATAGAGGAAGAGGAGGAGAGGAGACGAGGGGCCGACCCTAACTGGGTATGACCCATCTTTCCCATTCCTCTAGCCACAATAAAACCATTTGAACCGTCTGAGTCTTGTGGGTCGTCCTCTCGTCCGGCCGAGAGTTACTCAAGTGAGATGGATGAGAGAGTGTCGTCGCCAACTGGCGCTGGACCTTCTGGAAGAGAAGAGATGTCTGATCTAAGCCCAGGCCGACAGGCCGAGGGTATGGTCCCCTCCGAGGCTGTCCCTGTGACAACCCTATCTCCACATGCTTTTCAGATGGCCTTTCCCCAGGGGCCTCTGGCAGATGATCAGGCCGAGGGAGAGGGGACTGAGGACGAGGGCGATGATTCAGATGACCAGGTTGATACCTCCCATGCCTCGTCCTATATCTCCTCAGTTAGGGATCGCGACCTCTTATTGTGGAGGCATGCCTATGGTGTGCCCCCCGGCATAACCATGAGGGTTCCCTCTGAGTCTGAGAGGGTTTTTGAGGGTGAAGAGGGTGAGGTTGCAGTGTATGAACAAATGTTCAAGGTTGGCGTCAGGTTCCCTCTACATCCTGCTATCGTAGATATCCTATCAGCCTTCGGTATTGCCCCCTCTCAGCTTCCTCCCAACTCCTGGAGGACGATGCTAGGTTACATATCCCTGTGGAAGAATGCCTTCACTGATGAGCCCTTGGCTGACATATTCTTGGCCTGCTACAATATCACCTCTTCGTCCAAACAGCCAGGGTACTATCATCTAGGGGCGAGGAGGTCTGAGAAAAAACTTCTCCACGTGGCACAAACCTCCAACCACGATTGGAAGAAGAGATTCTTCTTTGTCTCCGGAGAGTGGGAGTTCTCAGCCAAGGCATCTCCTGTAGCCGATGGTCCGAGGGTCCCCCGAAGATGGTCTAACCCGTCAATGAAGGCCAGGTCAGACCCCGGACTTAGCCTGGAAGAGAAAGATATTGTTGAATATCTGAGAGGACGAGGGAGAGGGGGTGAACTTCCAAAGTTTGAAGATCTGATGACCCCTCGGCTCCTTAAGGAAGCTGGTCTGAAGGTCGGCCCCCTTACAGAACTATGTGAGTTGTACTTTTCTTTACTTATTCAAGTGTTTCCTCTTCATCTATGTACTTTTCTGACGTGTCTTCTTTTCAGATCGTCCTGCTGGTGTATCGGACTATCTTTGGGAAATGACTGCTCCCAGTTTACTGTCAGGCTTGGCAAAGAAGAAGGGTAAGGAGCCTCAGTAGGCTCCGAGGAAGACAAAAGCCGTGGGGCCGACGGTTGTTGAGCCGACAGCCGACAGCCACAAAAGAAAAGAGCCTGAGATTCCTGTTGACCCTCGGCCGGATTCTCGGACGAGGGCCAGGGTCGAAGCATCTGAAGGGACTGCTTCTTCATCCAGCATGGGGGCCTTCTGGTCCCAGAACTTAGCACATCTGAGGGCCGAGCCATCATCGCTCATCGCAAATTTGAGGGCAGCCAAGGCATCAATGTTTTCTGCTCCCTCGGCTGCTGATTACAACTTTCTGTCAAAGATGCCTCCAGCCAAAGTGTATGACTATGGTCTGCACGCTCTAGCCCAGGTATCGGTCTTGATTCATTTCTTTTAATTGCATTCTTTCAATAACTGTTTCCTCGGCCTCTTGACATCTGTTTATTTTTCTGTGCAGTCTGTATGCGCCTTCACCTCGGCAACTAAATGGATGGCTGAGAATCAGGAGAAATTCCATGAGGCCGAGAGGGCCATCCAACATGAGGCCGACCTGCAGGCTGACTTAGATACTGCAAAGGCTGAGCTAGAGAGTGCCAGAACTGAACATGCACGAATTATGGACGAGCTGACGAGACAGCATGATGAGGACCTGAGGGCCAAGGACTTGCTTCTGAAGGAGAAGGATGAAGCCATGACCCATCGGGAGGCACAGTTTAAGATTGAGCTATCTGAGGCTGTGAAGAAAGCCGAGGCAGACGCTGTGGAAGCCTATAAACTCTCCGACGAGTTCCAAGGCTTCGGCCCTGAGTACTTGGAGAGAGGGATAAAGACAGCTTGTCGGTGGGTCGTCCTCAAGTTCGGCGACGTCGTCTCTTCCGTCCGTTCGTCTCTTGAGGGCGTTCAACTGGACGACCCCCTGATTGCCGAGGCTCTAACTCAGGTGGAATCGCAAGTGCAAGTCGAGGGGGTCGGCACGTCTGAAGACCATCCAGTTGTGGTCATTGAGGAAGCCCCTCTTGTGGATGTTGAGGCTCTGCCCTCTGATATTGTTCCATAGGGTGGCTGTCTGTAGCCCATGCCCTCTTGATGTAATTAACATTTTTGTACTCTATCTTGTATGACACTTGATATTTCATTTATACTATCGTCTCCTTTGCTGTCTCCCATGTTTTGTCTTTTGCATTATTTGTGTTGTGAATCTTTGTTAATGCCACTAACCCCTCCCTCGTCTCTCTTGAGGGTGAACGAGGGGTCATCCCCTGCGTTAGCCCTCATTATAGACGAGGATTAACCACCAAATTAACGGTTTTAAACAAAGTATTCCCTCGTCTTTCTTGAGGTCAGTGGTGGGGTCGTCCCCCCCGCTGGCTCTCATCATAGCCGAGGGTTAATCACCCAACTAATGGTTTTAACAAGCATTCCCTCGTCTTTCTTGAGGTCAGTGGTGGGGTCGTCCCCTCCACTGACCCTCATTATAGCCGAGGGTTCAACTTACCAAATTAATGGTTTTTAACAAAGTTTTCCCTCGTCTTTCTTGAGGACAGTGGTGGGGTCGTCCCCTCCACTGACCCTCATTATAGCCGAGGGTTCAACTTACCAAATTAATGGTTTTTAACAAAGTTTTCCCTCGTCTTTCTTGAGGACAGTGGTGGGGTCGTCCCCTCCACTGACCCTCATTATAGCCGAGGGTGGTTCTCTGTAGATATTTCCATGCGTACTAGAACCGATAACCACAGGATGAGGGGAAATACTGATATTTCTCATTAATTTTCCAAGTGTTCTGTTGGAGCAACTCTTATTACAATTATGGTCTATCAAGACCTTACAACACTACTGATAATATTTCTTCAAATGATCTGCATTCCAGGGGTTGGAAAAGGGTTCCCCTTCTAGATTTTCTAGTCTATGGGTCCCAGGGACGACTTCATCGACGACCCTATATGGGTCATGCCAATTAGGATGGAGCTTGTTGGGCTTTTGCCAAGTCTTCTTGAGGACCAAGTCCCCCACTGCGATAGGCCTCTGTTTCACCCTCTGATTGTAAAACCTTGCGGTCCTCTGCTGGTAGGCTGCCTGCCTTATCTCAGCGTCCTCCCTCCTTTCCCCAATCATGTCTAAGTCGAGTCTCCTCTCTTCCGCATTTCTCTGGGGGTCATACATTTGGACCCTATGAGTAGGAAACTCAATCTCGGTGGGGATGACGGCTTCTGAGCCATAAGTTAGCATGAATGGGGTTTCTCCGGTAGAGGTCCTCACTGTCGTCCTGTATGCCCACAGCACGGCATATAACTCATCGACCCATCTTCCTTTTGCCTCCTCAAGTCTCTTCTTGATTCCATCTAGGATTGTCCTGTTTGTAACTTCTGTTTGCCCATTGGCCTGAGGTCGGCCTGGGGTGGAGAAAAATTGTTTGATACTCACCCTTTCACAGTACTTCTGTAGAGAGGTATTCTTGAACTGAGTCCCGTTATCCGAGATGAGGGTGTTGGGGAGACCATATCTGCATATAATATTTTTCCAGATGAACTGGAAGGTCTTCTGCTATGTGATCGTCACCATCGGCTCCGCTTCCACCCACTTTGAAAAATAGTCAATGGCTACGATGAGGAACCGGTAGTTATTGACGGCCCTAGGCAAGGGTCCTACTAGGTCAACTCCCCACACTGCAAATGGCCATGGGGATGTAATGGAAGTAAGAGGCTGATGGGGTTGGTGAGGGATGGTGGCAAATCTTTGACATTTGTCACATTTTTTTACATATGCTGTGGCATCCTTCCCCAAGGTCGGCCACCAGTACCCTTGGGTGATCACCCTCTTCGCTAGGGATCTGCCCCCGATGTGGCTTGAGCACGATCCTTCGTGCACATCTTGCAAAATGGAAGGGAATTCTGAGGGATGCACACACCTAAGTAAGGGGAGCAAAAACCCCTTTTTGTACAAGGTGTCCCCCATGATAGTGAACTTTGCAGCCCTGTATCTCAACTTCTTCCTTTCTTGCCTTGCTTCTGGCATCTCCCCCTCTTTAATGTACCTGATCAGAGGGTCCATCCACGAAGCTTCCTGAGAAACATTTAGGCAATTGCCAAGTGTTTCCTCAGTGTCTTCAATAGTTGGCCGAAGCAAAATTTCTACTGGGACCGTCCTCCTGATGTCTGTCCTCGTTGCCGAGGCCAACCTAGCAAGGGCATCAGCACGGCCATTATCGAGCCTAGGGCATCAGCACGGCCATTATCAAGCCTAGGTATCCCCTTTAATTTCACTTCTATGAAGCCCTTCAGTAACGACCTCACCTTCTCAAGGTACCTAGCCATCCTCTCGTCCTTGGCCTCGTAAGCTCCTAGTATCTAATTCACTACTAGCCTCGAATCACTGTGAACCAAAATCTGGCCGACACTAAGTGATCTGGCCAAGGAGAGGCCTGCTATCAAGGCCTCATACTCGGCCTCGTTGTTGGAGGCCTTAAAATTGAACCTCAGGGCGTACTCAATGTCTGTGCCGTCGGGTGCTGATACTATTAACACAGCTCTGCTCCCGCTTTCGCAAGAGGACCCGTCGACGAAGAGACTCCACACGGTGTGTTCTTCTGAGAAACTTCCCTCGGTGAGTGACCCCTGTCTAAAGAGATATATTCCCTCTTCGTTTTCAACCACTTTCCTTCTAGTGGTGCTCGTCTCAGCCTTTTCTGTAGGCGTGTCGGCGAGCTCACCCTGTCGGGTATCTATCTTCCCGAGGCCCTCATCCTCGGCTTCATCATCTTCCCAAGTAAACTCAGCCACGAAGTCTGCCAATGCTTGCCCCTTAATGGCCGTCCTAGGCTGATACACAATGTCAAACTCCCCCAGCTCTATAGCCCAGGCCAGTAACCTATCTGATTTTTCTGGCTTGTGTAGGACCTGCCTAAGAGGAGAGTCGGTGAGGATGACCATTGTATGGGACTGGAAGTACCGCTTCATCTTCCTTGAGGCATGGATCAAGGCGTAGGCCAACTTCTCCATCCTCGGGTATCTTTGCTCTGCCCCCTGGCGTGCCTTGCTGTTAAAATACACAGGCTTCTGTATTCCGTCTTCGTCTCTCATAATGGCTGCACTGATGGCTGACTCTGAGACGGCGAGGTACATATAAAGTCCTTCACCCTGCACGGGTCGTGACAACAGCAAGGGAGACCCCAAGTATGATTTTAATTCCCTGAAGGCCTCATCGCATTCTTCACTCCTTTCGACGGCTTTTCTGAGAATTTTGAAGAATGGTAGGCACCTGTCTGTGGCCCTAAATACGAACCTGTTCAAGGCAGCAACTCTCCCTGTGAGCCTCTGAACGTCTTTAATGGACTTGGGGGTCTTCATCTCCACAAGGGCCTTTATCTTTTCAGGATTGGCCTCGATGCCTCTTTGGTTGACAATGAACCCCAAGAACTTCCCTGCTCCGACCCCGAAGACACACTTGGCCGGATTAAGCTTCATCTAGTATTTGTCCATCGTGTTAAAGGTCCTCTCCAGGTCTGCCACATGATCCTCTGCCTTCAAACTCTTAGTCAGCATGTCATCTACATAGACCTCCATAGACTTCCCAATTTGGTCTTCGAACATTTTATTTACGAGGCGCTGGTACGTTGCCCCTGCATTTTTTAGGCCAAAGGGCATGACCCTATAACAGTATGTCCCCTTGTCAGTGATGAAGGCTGTCTTCTCCAAGTCTTCAGGGTTCATGAAGATCTGGTTATACCCTGAATAGGCATCCATGAAGCTCATGAGCTCATGGCCTGCGGTAGCATCTACCATCTGGTCAATGCGGGGGAGAGGGAAGCTGTCTTTGGGACAGTGCTTGTTGAGGTCTGTGAAGTCCACACACATTCTCCACTTCCCGTTGGCCTTTGGAACAATGACTGCATTGGACAACCATTCGGGGTAGATGACCTCTCTGATAAATTCAGCATCTTCTAATTTTTTGACCTCATCCCTTATGACCTCATATTTTTCTCTTGAGTAAATTCTCCTCTTCTGCTTTACCGGCTTCACTCCCTCTACCACATTGAGCTTGTGGCACATGATTTCAGGGTCAATCCCCGGCATATCTACATGACTCCATGCGAAGACGCTTCGCCTTCTCCTCAACAGTTTAATGAGGTCTTCCTTGATATTGGGCTTCAGAGATTTGCCGACTTGGACGGTTTTTTCCGGGTCATCCTCATCGAGGATGATGGATTCTACCTTTTCCGCGGCCTCCCCTTTCTTTAGCTTCGTCTCATCCCTGGGGTCTAGGGTATCAATATTGTAAGTGGCTGTAGCCCTCTTGTGTGCCTCTCTTTCTTCAGCGGAGTTGTAGTAACATTCTCGCGCTGTCATTTGGTCTCCCTGAACTTCCCCCACCCCGTAAGGGGTAGGAAATTTGATCATCTGATGGACCGTAGACGGCACAGCTTCAAACCCCTTGAGGGCCACACGCCCCAGTATGATGTTGTAGGCCGAAAACACATGCTCATCCATCACAAAGAAACTGACCTTCTTGGTAAGCCATCTCGGCCACTCGTCCCCCATCCTAACATCGGCCTCATACACTCCAAGGGGATGAACCTTTTCTCCACTGAACCCAATCAATGGATGATGGTATGGGACGAGTCTAGCACGGCTGAGACCTAAGGCTTTGAAGCACGACCAAAACATTACATCTGCAGAACTGCCCCCGTCGACCAATATCCTCGGCACCTCACACCCGTGCACCCTAGTTGTGATGACGAGTGGGTCGTCGTGTGGGGCTAGGAGGCCTTTAAAGTCCATTCTCGAGAACCCCACTATCAGAGTGTCCATATCAACCTTCTTCCTCTTTTCTGACTTGACCTCCAGAGAGGTCGAGTGTACCGTCTTCGTCACTGCCTTGGCCTCAGCCACATGGGCCTTCCTGTCAGCGACCTCAGACCCTCCTCCTGCTAGACCCCCGGAGATCATTCCCACTCCGAGCGTGATCATATTAAGCCTCTTGACAGGACCTTGGCCGTCTCCCGGCGGGAGGTCAGGGTCGTCCTCGTCATCAGAAGGGTCGTCCCCTCTTTTTTGAGGACCTTCTCTGCATGCATCGCCTCGCTTCTTTCTGGGGTCATCCCCTCGGCCCCTCTTGAAGGCACCTTTGTCGACGTACTTTCTGAGCTTCCCTTCTTTCAGCATCTTCTCAATCTCATCTTTCAGAGCAAAGCATTTGTCTGTTACGTGGCCGTGGTCTTGGTGAAATTCACACCACAGGTTCTTATTCCTCTTGCTGGGGGCTGCCCTCAGCTTCTCAGGCCACTTCAGGGACCGGTCACTCTTTATCTCATTGAGAATCTGTTCACAGCTGACCGTTAGAGGGGTGTAACCAGCGAACTTGTCATCCGTAGACCTCTTCTTCCCCTCTTTGTTCTTCTTAGGGTATTTACCCCCACTAGCACCTCCTTTTTCGTCTTCATATTTTGCGGCCATCGCCTCTTCGGCGTTCATTACCTTCCCTGCTGTCGACAGCAATTCAGCCATCGTCCTCGGAGGGTCTTCAGCAAGCTTCCATAACAGTTTCCCCTTTTGGAGTCCTCCAATCAGGGCTGTCATAGCTATGATCTCCTCATAGTCTTCCACCTCCAGCTTCTCCTTATTGAATCTGGCTATGTAGTCCCTCAGACTCTCATTCTTCCCCTGCTTAACATAGAGCAGGTGGGTGGTCTTCTTCTGTGGCCTCACTCCAAAGCAAAAGTTGTGGATGAACCGGTCTGCCAACTGCTTAAAGTTTTCAATGGAATTTTTTGGAAGAGACGTGTACCAAACATGTGCAGCCCCTGTCAGGGTACCAGAAAAGGCACGACACCTCATCTCATCTGAGATAGAGTATATGTCTGCTGCTGATTGATACATCTCAACATGGTGGACAGGGTTGGTGCTCCCGTCGTATCTTGGGGTGACCACAGGTGGCTTGAACCTTGATGGCGTAGGGAAGTTGACTATCTTCGCCACAAAGGGTGAGCCTACGGTGTATCCCTTCTGAAGAGGGTCTCGGCTCTTCAGTATATCGCCGATCTTGTCCTCTAGTCGCTGGATCGAGTCATTCCAGGGCCTCGCAGGGTTGGCTTGGCCGATGTTATCCCCTGTCGCCTCTTTAAGGTGGGCGGAGGGTTCTGCTGCGGCAGGTTTGTGTTGGCTGTTTACTTCCCTTTGACCGTCATCCCGTCCTTGGGGTCGGCCATCTGCTGCCTCCCTCCTGGACCTCGCAGCACTCCTTGACCTGGACAATTTTTCCCGCAGGTCATTTACTGGGCCCAGCCTCTTAAAGGCCGACCCCCTGCTCAAGCGATCAAAAGCAGAGCCTCTCGGGAATTTGGTCTCCCGCACTTTCCTCTACTATCCTGGAGAGGTCGTACAGTATTGTTGGAGACCTCATATGGTTCCCAGCATTCTATAGGGGCCTCCTCTCCCTCCAGATCGTCATACCTGTCCTCAGGGCAAGGGTTTCCTTGCCTCCCCAGGCGTAGACGCCGGGGGTCAGCAACATCCCTACGCCGCTGAGGGGGTGGCAGGTCTTTGCGTGGTGCCTGGGGTGGTCCCCTGGCCTCATGCTGTCCTGGAGCTGCTGCCGGAGTAATCATCTCAGGTGAAACCCCTGCTGGTCTTAGCATGTTTTGGCTTAGAGCTGTGAACTGCTCCTGCATCATCCGCTGGCTTGCTGCCAGAGACTTTAAGGCTGCCGCCACATCAGGCATCTCAGACTGAGGTGGCGGCTGACTGGAACTGGGTCTTCCCCCATCATCCGGCGGGGGAAGCGGTGGCGGTGGCATTTCAGGTGCCATGTGTTTGAGCTGTGAGCAGCTGAACTGGAAAAAAGACTGGTGAGCTTGAGAACCTTAGTGGGTCTCTTTCAATGGTGAAACATCTCCTCTCAGGGGGAGAGCTGGCTCACCACCAGAGTGCCCAGTGAGGTCAAGCTGTACAAGGGAAGAGATGTCTTCTCGTTCCCACAGACGGCGCCAAACTGATGATGCTAAGATTTAGCACCACCGGATAAGTGATGATGAGCTCAAACAATAATAACCATGGCAGCCATAGGGATGTATAAGTGTATAAGTATGTAGAAGGGGATGAGTATAAGAGGAAATAAGACAATGATGTATAGTGGTTCAGCCAATTTGGCCTACATCCACTGTGAGTGTGTGATCCACTAAGTATGGGCACTAATGGCCTTGGATACAATGCACATAAGCTCACTTTCTCTCTCTACTGTGTGTACAAGCAGAGTTTAGCTAGGGTTAGAATAAAATTGATCGATCCCCTGTAGGGTTGTAGGTGACAAGTATATATAGGTCTTGGGGGTGTAGTGTACCCCCCAAGTATGCATGGTGCATGTAAATGATGATCTAGCCAATCCCCTGTTGACACCTGTAGATGCCAAATGATGACATAATATTCCCTCACGTGAGGGTGTGATTTTGTTATAACGGTCTCCCCTATGCCATGTGAGCCTCACGCGCACTGTTCCACGCGTCTCCCAAGCCACGCGCTGTGATGATGTCACCCTCGGCCTATGAGCCGAGGCCGAGGGCAAAGTTCCTTCTGGTAGTGAGTCTGGCCTAATTTAGGCCTCGTACTGTCGTACCCTCGGAGGGTCGTCCGGAGCCTGATGTAGGGTCGGCCCCCTGAGGGGTCGTCCGGAACCTGATGTAGGGTCGGCCCCCTGAGGGTCGGCCGGAGCCTGATGAAGGGTCGGCCCCTGAGGGGTCGTCCGGTTGGAGGGTATATCTGGGTATATCACTTAGGGTTTAGTAGCCTATAATCACACAGATTTCAAGGAGCTCATATGATGAAGCTTTATCCACTCTTGAGTAAACAAAATTGTTATTAATGACAATGAGGAGGATAACCAGGTCCATTATTTTGTAGAATCGGTTGTTTATGTATTCTGTGCAGTGAATGGTGACCTCGTGAAGATGTAATTTGCATCAGTGACAGTGTCCAGGGTTCTAACTTCAGAGTGACTCTTTGTAGATAGCTGGTATTGTACCCCAAGAATTGTACAACTAGTATAGCTATAATAAATGAGTATAAAAGTAACTACATGAATAATTTCAAGTAAAACAGAGGAGTAAAAATCCTATTAAAATGCATATACACCATAAACACTAGGACTCTAACTTCTCTTCAGAAATCCAACGGTCATTTCGATCTTTCTTCCAAAAAAACAATCGGTTACTCAAAAATCAATTTCTTTTCGGCTTTTTTTTAATCTATTACTCTGGTTGTTGCTAAACAGTCAATTATCATTATGAATTTGGGGAACTTCGAATAGGTTTCTTTCAAAATCGAAGCTGTCGTGTGAAGTTAGTTTGTCAATTTCCAAAGACATGGTAATTGTCGGAAAAGGAAAGAGAATAAGTTTTTATTGCGACTGGTAGTGTTGTGCAGAAAAACCGATGGCCCGATGAACCAGACTGAAGTGGACCGTTTTCAGCGGGGTTCTTTCAGGACGGTACAGTTGGCGGTTTAATGTGTCAAAATCCGATCTGTTCGTCCAGTGGTTTAATATACGGAAGACCGAGAGTAGGCCGAACCGAACCGAACCGGACCGAACTGATGTCCCTCTTTAACTAAAAACAAAATGTCAATTAATTATTTTACTCCACCGTTACCAATTCCAAACATACCTGACTTTTCTCTCCACAAAAAAACAATGCTCTGCCCTCTCTCTCTCTCTCTCTCTCTCTCTCTCTCTCTCTCTCTCTCTCTCTCTCCCCCTTGTTCTAAAAAATTCCATTTGATATTCTAGTCGAATAGGACTGCTTAAATGATTGAAGCCCTAAAGAAAATGAAGTGCAAGATTCACGGTTAAAAAGGGAAGTAACAAGTTTTATGATTGAGTTTGGACAAATGCATATTGTAGAACTTACAAGATTCAAGATGGTCCAATAAACATAGTACCTTATGTAGGAGAAGCAGTCAAGCAGTTCATGCACAATCAAAATGTAAGGAGCATCAAATGTATGAACTGGGACAGAATGTTCGATTCTTGGCAAGGTATTCAAAAAGCTGGAATCAAGTACATGGTCAGAAGTTGTATTGATTCCATTTACATCTAATTTGGCTTGGTTTAAGTGTGGAGAGGATGAAGAGGTTGAATTTTTTTGCTAAAAGAAATACTCTGTTTTGAAAGGCCATTCATGGTGAGTTTGGTGAAATGGATTGTTGATATATTCGATGAGAGGGGGATGGGTAGGAATTTTTTACCTCCTTTTCAATTTTTGGCCAGAAGATGTCTTTAGGTATTTTAGGGGACTGTTGGGGGATTAATGGAATCAAGCCAAACAACAGAGTATGGAAAATGTGTTCTCTGCAAAGGATATGTTGCCTGAAGACAAGTTTTACAGAAATTTTGTGCACTGAAGATGGGTTGAAGACATTGTAAATATGGTGTTATCCGATATGACTGTGAGGGAAAGGGGTGAAGTTACTTTAGCATCTCGGATGTTGAAGTTTATCATACAGCGGGTGGGAAACCGAAAAGGTATATTGATGTTCTATTGGGTAATAAAAAAATGAGACAACTGTCAGCATTTATAATATTTTTGGGATTTTTTTTACTGACTTGTGAATTAAGGAGATTGCAATGGTTATGTCAAGTGCCAGAGTAATTAAATGGAGATTTTCATAGTAGGCATTAGGGATCTATTTAGACATGGCGATTTCTTTTTAAATGGAGGAAATGAGCAAGGTTTTGTGGCCATTGCCAACGAGCTTTACAGGATTGAGGAGGTATTTTCTTATCTCCTTTGCGATTCCTTTATAGGGGGGTTGTCTCTCTGTGCATTTGGCTAATTCTGATACAGTTTCTCACAAAATCAACATTCTTAACTTTTTAGGGTGGTCAATCTCATACTCTTTTCCTTTATCCTTCATTGAATTTAATTTTTCACATATTCCATTCAAAACACTTATATTTTGAAGGAAAGTTTATGGGCATATATTCATATTTTTTGAGGCTAGAAGCAGGTCCTCTCTTAAAAATTAGTGTTTTTTCTTTACCTAGTGATGGTCTTATTTGTGATGTTCCGCTGAGAGTAGCCGAGGAGAGAGAGGAAAGGGATTAGTTGTCCATTCCCATTCCGCAAATTAGGTTGGACAAGCCCTCTCATTGAGCTTTCTAAGTTTGAGGAGAAAGAGTGGTAAAATTTTCAGAATTTGCTTGGCAAGTTGAATCTGAAAATTGTTCCATTGGATGCATCTAACAAATGGAGCGGGAAAAGGTAGAGTGGTCAGATTGGGTTCTGATAAATAAAAAATTTGAATTGTGGAATTAATTACGAGGATAGATCTTTCGCAAAAGATGTAATCACAGGGCTAGAATTGGAAAACTGAAAATTCTTATCTGGAATGTTAGGGGTTAAGTGTAAATAACGAAGTCATTTGTAAGGACGAAACAAACATGGTTATTTTTCCAAGAAACAAAACATGAAAAAATAGATAGAAAGTTAATGGTGGTATGGGTTTAAAGATTGACTATGTCTACCATAGGTTGGTAGATTCGGATGTATATTTATATTTTGGGATGTTCGATAGTTACTGGAGTGGAATTTGTTCTCGGTGAAATTTTAACTTCCATTGTTTGAAATCGGAAAAGGGCTAAGCAGCGGTGGCTTTATGGGATATACTCCAGGAAGTCCAACTTCATATATTAATCTTGTACTCTAAAAAACAGTTATCGTTTCCAAGTGTCGATTTCATCTTGGAGGCGCTTAATGGCTTCATGCCTTTCTCGATCCATGAACACGTATGATAAATAGACAAAATTTTCTCCGCCACGGATTTGGTGGTGGAATGACAAATATCATCAATCCCTCAGTCAATGTCTCCCACTTGCAATGCCGGAGGGCTAGAAGTTTTAGTTGTTGTAATGGGATATTTAAGACGAGGGTGATGGTTTTGAGGGGTTAACATAAAATTTCCAAGGCTTGAGGGAAGGACCTTGTATTTTCGTTAAGACCATAAACTAGTTTTGTGATAGATCCTTAATGGATTTGAAATTGAGAATCGTTACGTTGGCCAAACATGTCTTCGCAGGAGGCTGTGAGTGCCGTAGTAGACGTCACCCGAGGGTCGGTCAAAATTGGGCGATCACAACACGCGTCGCTGGTCAACCCTTGTGTTGGTGAGGATGCTGGTAAGAGCTTGATCTAGTGTTTTCCTCTTTTTCTTGGTGTTATGCTGGAGGATGAAGATGTTTAATGCAATAGATTTTCCCTAATGTTCGTCGGCGGTTGGGTTTTGGTCGTCTGGATAATGTGAACTCCACCGAGTGGGTGCCGATACCGGTAGAAAAAGGATTAGTAGATTAGGCCTATTGGAGTCTGGATTCAGAGGTTTTGAACGGATTGGATCTCAGCGAGGTGGGTTGGATGATTTCAGGGTACGGTCAATGGTCGGAGGGTCTCGTTGTCCAGCGACGAGGGTTGCGAGACTCCGACGAGTGGAAGGTGTTGCAGATTTGCATGTTTTATGGATTTGGTGTTTTGGGTCCAAATGATGTTGCTGTTGGGGAGGAGCATAGAGTTCGATATGTAGCGGGGGCGTTGGGACGGGGCATAAAGTTTAATATGTAGCGGGGGTGTCAGGACGGGGCCACAAACATGAGGCGAATGAAATTTTGGTGTCACGTGATCGTTGACGGTGGGGATTTCTTCTGGAGGAGTGGTCCGACGGTGGTTTTTCCACGCCTTGCCAATGGCTCTCCGACGCTTGGGTCGATCCTATCAGGAGAGAGCACATTTGATGCCAATTTTATGTAAACATATAGAAGATTTACCCACACATAGAAGTACTCAACAATATCTTCCCAACTCATCTCATATATTAATTTTATATCTTTGGATCCCTTAGAAATCTATTTCCGATGTCTTGGACTCTTTCCTCAATTATATGTTGGAAAACGTGGTAAGGTGATAAAATTAACTTATTTTATTTATTCAACGTCCTTAATTACCTTGTTTCGAGTTTGGTTCCTTTAACTAATTTTTATTAACTTTAGTACACTTTTCGTTGTTAAATGTAAAATTTCGCTGCAAAAAGTGATCTGTGGTGATATTGATCGACAAAAAATGTACTAAAGTAAAAACAAAATAGCAAAAGGTACCAAACTCAAATGAGGCAATTATGGACATATAAAGTAAAAAAAAAAAACTAAAATTAAAGTTTGGGATAATATTTGGTTAGGAAATACCAAGCTTTCTGAGTTGTTCCCAAGTTTTGTCGCATGTCTCCCTTTTATCTCATAGGAACTTTGCATCATTTGTCTCTTGGAATGGAATGGTACTTTTCAGGGAATATTGCTTTAGAAGAAATTTCAATGATCGCGAGTTTTTGACTTTTACTTTTTTCCTTGAATCTTTTGTTGGGTTCTATTTGGTGAAAGGTAATTCCGATAGAAGAATTTGGATGGGCAATTCGTCTGATCTCTTTTCATGGAAATCCTACTACTTCTCTGTATGATTTTCTAAATTTGCCATCTTCTGCTCGTTATAAAGCCATTCGTAAAGGAGACTGGCCTTCAAAAGCTCGAACATTCTCGTGGTTGGCGGCTCACGGTAAAGTTAACACTGGCGATTTGCTCTAGAGAATAATAAAATCTTTTTCTAGTATATCCTTTATGCATTATGTGCAATAAAGACTATGAGTCCATTGATCTACTTTTGATTCATTGTGACATCTCATCGATTTGTTGGAATAAGATAAAACTGGAGCTTAATATATGGGCTGTTTTTGCAAAATGTCAAAGGGATTGACTTTACATGGAGGTTGGATCTGAAGGGGGTCCAAAGAAAGTTAAGACACAGGAAAAATATTTTGTTAGCCGGGGCACAAATCATTTGGACAGAAAGAAACAATAGAATATTTTAAGACCAAAACTGCCTTAAACAAGAGGCTTTTGACAGCATAAGAACTTAGCAGCTCTGCGGGCTTCCTCGATAGAGGATGCTCCCATGATGATAAGTGGAAAAATTGGGCATCTTGTTAATTCAGGATTCTCTGGTTGCAACTGAGGGCTGGTTAAGTGTGTGATTGTCAGATTCCAACAGCAGTAGTCATATTTTGTTTTATATCTTTTTGTTTTTGCTTTCTTCTTTGGTTTTATTGTAGGTGGATTGCTGCTTCTCTTTTGGAAGCTCTTGATTTCGATTTGAATAATTGTTTCCGATCCACGAAAATCATAAATACTTTAACGGCTACTTGTCTAAACTACAAAAGTACTATAAAGACAAAATGTGGACAAATAAACTTTAAATTTCCCCAATAAGAGCTTTTATATAAAAGGATGGAGCCTTGTTAACGTGTGCCCTTGTCCCTTTCATAAAATGGTTGTTAACTTGTGCCCTTGGGCAGACATTAACTAAACCCTAATAGTTAAAGTACCTGAATCTGGGAGCAATCCAGATGTTTTTCTATGCCACTGAGGGGGACAGCGTCCTTGTAGACATGTCGATAGATCTTTAGCATCTTATGTTCCTTATGGGAACCCGATGAGATGCAGTATCTGCAGGCTGCTGACTCACAATCAATGCAGTATTTGTTCAACTCGTTTTGGGAAAGATCATGGACCGGACAATTGCCAAAGAACGTTCTTTGCAAAAATAAGTCAACCCACTCTGGCTTGTCCCAAACTTCAGGTTTCTGCTAAATGAAATGATTGAATTATTACACAGCTTAGCTACATAAAATATTCATATTTGAACTTGTTAGGTGTCATACTACATTTGCTAGTTCAAGTTTTCCATAAACAAATAGAGTGAAAATATCATTTGAGGAAGTATTATCAATGAATACTATATAAAATAGATTTTAGTATATGACCTCAATTTTCTACCTTTCTACTATGTGTACAACTGAATATGTTTTACAATAATTTATGAATGACGGCCAAATAATTGAGAATCGAAGCCCGGCTGCTGAATCTCATGATAGGATTGGGAGAACATAAATATTTTCCCAAAATGCGTGAATTATCGAATGCATTACGTTGATATACCTAACCAAAAATTTATTATTAACCAATTTTATCCTCAATAAGTGATATACACGGGTAACATTAGGAAGGCGCAAGATTTCGTTAAGGAGGTTAAATGTTGAGTGCTACTTGATGCATGAAATGGTCTATGAGAAATTTATTATCTCCCAAGTTTTGTCGAAAATAATTGGGAATAAATTATTATGAAAGGATGTACCTTTGGTTTACTATTGACGTAAACGGGATCAATAGCGCTAAAAAAGAAGCGATCAATAGACAAGTCTCTAAAGTTTCTAGTGGTTGAATGGGTTTTCACCAAATGGAGCTACAATATTTCAGGGGTTAGGAAGAGGAATTATTCCTAAGATATTCTAATCCTAACCAACTAAATAATGTTGTAGGTTCCTTATGAGATCATGCCATGGGTAAATGTCATTTAAGGGCTAGAACATTCTTATAGTATCTAAGTTGATATATTCCCCTCCTCTATAATAAAGATAGGGTTTTTAATTGAGTTAAGGATGATGTTTTTACAATAATGGATTTGGATGGTTAATGGCTGGGAAGAGATTTGGCATCACTTGTATCATTGTAGGGTTATAAGAAGAATACTCACTGAGAAAGAAAGGTAAAAGCACAGTATAACTTCACTCTAGCATCTAAAGGAAGTTTTAAAAGTCAAAGACGACTTGGTGATTAATGTTTTGAGGATTGGATGTGCTCTAGCTAGTTGTCAGCAACCCCGGAATTTGATGTGTTCTAGCTAGTTGTCAGCATCCCCCCTGTTCCATTCTAATCTAGATTGGTGCTTGGAATGACTTTAATAAGAACATGGAAAGCGAATCCACAATCTTTGTGAAAAAAAAGGAGATTCTTCAAGGGAATGACATATTCTTTAACTGAAATAGAAGATTCTTTGAGAGAAGGAGCTTCCAACTACGCAACTATTCTTGGAATTGATGAATATGATTTTTTTTTTGGGTTGAGAAAAACCTCTCCAGACTCCATGGCTTTTTAATTTTTAATATTTTTGGGTTACTTTAGTTTGACCTACTATTGAGATTTTTTTCTTTCTGCCGTCCGAAGTTGTGTTTTTGGATAGTTCTATATTTCTATGGAGAGTTACGCTCCCCTTTTATGAAGGCTTTTTACTAGATTCCTCATATTAAAAAATTCACCTTTTTACATTCAAGTATTATATATCTGATCTCAGATCAAAGAAAAGATATAATATAATAATATAATATAATAACGTTGTGTATTATAAGTTAGTGACTTTCAAATCCCTTATCAAACACAGCCTAGAAATACTTGGGCTCATCTTGAATTGGAAAAAAAAGATACAAAAACAAATAATAAGTATCATTTTTCCTTGTGTTTGAAAGTTAGGAGCAAACAGATTTTGCAAGGAAAATTGGATTGAAATTTTTTATCCCTGAAGAAACCTAGTTTTAGAGTGACCAAAAAGGGGAAAACCAGTGCAGATCTTTAACTTTTATTTTTTATATGATTCTTGTCTTTCTTTTCTCCCTCCCTCCACTAGTTCTCACGATCAAACCTAGAGTTGGTGTTTATACCTTAATCAACATACTAATCCTTTGAAAAAATTGATTCATTCCAAGAAAACCACTTTTGATTAGGCAGGTTTTTAGACATCCCCAATCTTTATGTGTACATAAACATTCGAGATATAAAAAAAGGTGAATTGATTTGTCATGCTCCCTTAAAACAAAATCATTCTGTTATGAAGATAACAAATGAGAATATTACCAGGGTTCCAAAATTTTGATAATTTTATTATAATGCATCCTCATAATGAAGAACAATAAAATAAAATCTTTACTAAATTCATCAATCAAGAGTGAGAATATCCGTCATGTATACATACCTCTTCAAACAATTTTAGGGAGGAGCTTTCCATCCTTTCTTGTCAAGATGAAATGGCTTGGATGTAGATGAATTACAGTCAGTGTGGCCTAAACGGATATATTTTAGTAGTTAGGAAAAATTACTTAAACAGTTTGTTGTGATTAAAATTAAATGCGTGCTGAGTTGTATTGTCTGCACTTCTTTCCATATAATATAGAGGTAACATTAAAATCATTATACTATGATATCTGGCATTAACTGTTTCCTTATTTTTTGGCTTACAGTAATCTAAATGTATCTGAATTACCGTAATCTGAATATGCATTTTATTGGGATAGGCATGGTTCATAAATTTTTTTCTTAGAAATCAAACCAATGAAATGTTTGCCCATTAGGAACCATGCTGCTAAGACATAACGCATTCAA
Source organism: Sambucus nigra (assembly GCA_949130495.1). Classification (NCBI taxonomy): domain Eukaryota; kingdom Viridiplantae; phylum Streptophyta; class Magnoliopsida; order Dipsacales; family Adoxaceae; genus Sambucus; species Sambucus nigra. The sequence goes on from OX422219.1 coordinate 428,597,181, forward strand.
TACCAAATAGCTCTAACTTGCCAAACGGTCAAAATTGCACTTTTACTCGTGAATAACTCCGGTGTGTAATGGAATTAACAGTTGACTCTTATATTGATTAAACTTGCACTGATGCAAAGAGCCCCTTATTAATTGTTTATAAAATTCCTTAATAATGTAATTGTGTATATATACGAATCGTGTTCTTGGTTTTGTACTATGATTAATGTTTACCGTGTAAAGTTTTATAAATATAAAATGTGAGTTAAAACAATATTCGTCATACTTATTTCTTGAAATAAGCATATTGACTCTCATGTACAATCATTCTCTGAATTCTGTTTTTTGGTGCAGCATGGCATTATGCTCTCCCAAAAGAATATAGCCCTTCCAGTCTTCCATTGACTTTCTAGGCATGTCTACTAGACATAGAGTTGTCAAAAATTAAATGTGTAGGGAAATTATTCAGTTTGATCACTTAGAAAGTGTTTGGTAACCCCAACTCCAGGATTTGGAATTGGAATTGGAATTGGAATTGGATTGGGCCCTGAATTCTAATTCCATTGTTTGGTTCAGAGAAATGAGTTTGGAATTGGTTTTGGATTCCATTTCTTGGAACTCTAATTCCATAGATTGAATTCGTACGTAAAAGTAGATAATTATAAAATCACATTTTTAGAAACTGGTTACATTCCACACACTCTACATCATGAAATACACACTGCATTCAAACGTGCACAGTTTCATATACAATTTACATATTACACACACACACTAAACACACTATAACAGAAGAATGAATTTTAAAATTCTTATAAAATGTTAATTTAATTCCACAGCAGATCCCAACAATTGATTTCTAATGTTTAATTCTAATTCCATAGAGTTAAAAGTCTTATTGAATTCCAATTATAGCCATCCAAATATACCCGTAATAATATTTATTCGACACCCGTATCAATATTTATCCCCGCTTACTGAGTCAAGAATTTATACTTAAATTTATCATTAAGGATTTCGAGTTTTGATTCTCTCATCTCCGTGTATTGCTTTAATATGACAGAATATATTCTCAAAATAATGGAAGAGAGGAAATGATCCACCAATCCTATAGAAAATCTTATTCTCTTCTTATATTTTCTTATTGAGTGTATTTGATAATGGTAAATATGGATCTCCTTTATTTAAATATTTTTAATTGTGAAGCCTGCATCTTGTCGCACCGCTTCTGTACTTCATATGTTTCGATTATTTTATATTTCTGTTTTATATGCATTCGATTCCCCTCTTTTATCATTTTTGGTAGGGTGCTTCCTATGGAATTTTTCAATTTGTTCGTAACTTATCCTATTGTATAAATCTTGATAAGCATTTATTTTTTTTCCTCTTATATCGTGCCTTCAAAAATGCCTCAATTATCTTCACTGATAGGCAACTATTTAATTTTCCATGGCATGCCACGCGGTGCATGTTAGAATAACAAATTAGAATCGGTACACTGTCAGATGTCAAAAAACATCTCTTAAGCTCTTTGTTGTTTTCCTCTGAAATTCAAAAGCCTTAAGGTTTTTAGTCTTAATTTGTCCAACATGGAGCCGTCGTCTTGCATCTTCGTCTCATATCCAAAAAAAGTTGATGGTAGACCCTATTCTCGAACCAGCCTAAATCTTGTGTGCTCTTAATTCTCTTTCCCGTAAACCCCTAGATTGAAATTTCTGTTAAACATACCTGTTGCAGGAATTTTAAGTAGGGGCTTGAGTTCTTCACCATCTCTGAATCGGATAATTATTTGGATGCTCGTATGAGTATGTTTGACATGTTTTGTGATTTGCTTCAATTAAATTGTAAATTACTATTAAACTAGTGTGTTAGGTCAATGACTCTAATACATTATGGTTATATATATATATATATATATATATATATATATATATATATATGGTGTGTGTGTGTTGCAGAGATGATTTTACTGCAATAGGTGCCTCTTAAAAACTTAGTTACAGTTACATATTATATATACTGCTTAACTTCAAGTCTGTAAAAGTAATTGCCTTTAAATTCTTTCATTTCTTTCCAGATATCTTTCAGAATAAGATGGATAGAGAGAGTGAGACTAAAGGTTATTTGGTGTTAAATTTCGTTGTTTCCTCCTGTGGATTCTTTAACAATATTCAGGTAATACTCTGATTTTTCTCATTTATGCGCATATTTAGACCTCTGTTGGCTCTAACTCTAAGAGAGGAGAACCTAATCTCTATCAAGCACACAAATGCTAGACATAATTCTTTGCAATTCAATAATCCTTCATTATGGTGAACATTTGGAGATTTGATGGGAATTGGCTTTAACCCATGGAAGAGCATTACAGATGGTTTGTTGGTGTGCCATTAGCAGATTATTGGAATATAAATCTTCATTCTTTGACCAGCATGGCCCAAACAATTTTGCTGTGAAATTTTCCTTTGATGAATGCATCGATCACAGAATAAAAACAGTGGAAGTAGTGTCGGCGCCGCGATTGTTTATTTTTGCCTTTCATGAGTTCTACCAAATCACGCAAGTCTTTGCGTATTTCTTCTAAAATCTTCATAAAATAATAAAACTGCATTTAATAAATTATATACCCAATTAAGCACTTCATCGTTACAAAGAGGTGAATTGAAAAGTTTAATCAAAGTATTAATGTGTCAAATTCATTAAGATAAACTTTCTAGGTTAAATTCCATTGCTAAAAAAACAAAAACAAAAATTGATTTTCAATACAACCAAGATTGTCCAAATGAACATAAAACTAAAAGAATTATATTTGTTTAAATTTTAGCTTTGAAAATTTCCCATATGGAGCAAGATGCTCTTATCGATGTTATATGTGTATATATATATGCCTTTGTGGAATGAACTGTTGTACCTGTCTTCTTTGTATATTGTGGCTTCTGTTAAATAAAACTAAAAGAAAAGAATTTACTAAATACAATCACCATGAATTTTTTAATGGCTTCTCCTACAAAGTCAAGAGGTACATCTCTTGGAGCTCATGCCCTCGGTCCAGCTTCTATCCAACAACCCACTTCACCTTGTTGAACCCAATGCTGTCGATAAGCAGCCCGTAAACCTCCTCAAGCTGCTCATCCACACAGAAGAAATGATCTAGCCAAAAAAGCGCACCAGGCCTGAGCACCTGTAGATGTGGAAAAACAAAAAGTGAAACAACGTCGTGGGTATTCAGTTACTCAACACATGCATCGAGTGCACAAAATCCAGTGTGTTATCGAAGAAGGAAAGCCTTTAAGATATACTTATGTACACAGGAACGACTCCTCTTAATGCTATGAAACTGTTGAAAGGGGCCTTCAAGTTCATTGAGATAGTTAGAACAATTATGTTCTTTTCTTTCATTAATAGAGTAAATGTTGCCACGTCACCTCCAATGTCGGACCCGATTCTGATTGCGAGTTGCTTCACCGCCAGTACTTCTTAATCGATGGAAAAGTCAAATCCTTCGCTAGTGTTTGATCCAGCCCAACAAGTCCTCTGTGTGCCGGCAAGGTCAAAACAGTCTTTACAATCGCCTTGCCATTTGACCTCTCTTCCCGTGTGACTAGGATCAAGCGTAAAGCAGCGCTTTCTTGGCAGCGTTTGAGGCGGCAAGATACTTTAGGGCTTGTTGGAGCTGTTGAGCATAACGAATCGAAGCCGAAGATGGATCAAAGTAGCTTGCCTGCCCAAGCTGATAGGCGAAGGGCTAAAGGATGGGATGTGCAAAGTCAATCGTGCACCTGTCATGTGACCCGTTGCTCCTAAGCAATGTCTTGCGCGAAGCGACCCACCTAGAACCAACACTCCTTTATGTTTGGGGGCACTCAAATTGAACTTCGATCGGGTGCGGCTATCAAATCCCGCCGCTGAGATGTCCAGTGGATTCCTGGGCCTTGACGAATGGCCGGCTACCTTTTACGTTAGAATAGCAAAAGGGCCGGGGCATAACAGGATGAACCAATGTGATATGCAGTCTGTAACACCCCGTCTAATTAAATACCGGGTAGCTACTCCTTTATTAAATTAATACGTAATATCAAGTTGGTTCAGTCTTAGCATCACTGTCGAAAAACATTTAATTAATTACTAGCCACCTAATATTTAAAAAGAGAGATGTCAAATTTTATTAATTAAGTTATCAAATAACCAAGAATTAAATCATTAACCATCAATCGCATAAACAATCTCATATGAATAACCAACAAAAGGAAATCAACTGAGTTTGGAGTAAACACTCCAATAATAATAATGCCAGAGTAAATAAAGTCCCAATACAAGAGTCTGAATAAATAAACCAATAATCGAAATAATGATAATCTGTAACTACAACCTCTAAATAAGAATGGGCGACACGTCATAACTGATACAAATGACTCTGAAGGAACCAAGGATAAATATGAAGGCGTTTAATACCAAGATCCTGTAGCTTTCACAGCAGCTACAGCACGTCATCATAATGGAACTCCTATGCTTGGCGTCCCTGTGACTGGGCACCTAAAAATGTTTTTACAAAACAAAATAGATTTGGAGGAAAACGGGTCAGAGCCCGAGTTGAAAACAGTTTAAAAGTTTAGCAAGTGTTTAAATTACAATTAAACAACACATTATAAACACGTTAGTTGTGTACTCTCACATGAGCTTCTCACCTCTCAACTAATGTGCACGCCTAATGTATGCCCTTAACCCATCCTAGTTATGTCGATAACTAACTAGTCTGTACCACTTCCTCTTTCGCATTCTACCATAGGATGTCTACTCTTAATATCCATATAAGTTATATTCATAACCCATATTCGCATTCATTAAATTACTTATCTCAAGTGTTAATTAAATTATCATTCTTAACCCATTCAAATATCTTAGTTATTCACATTTACTAAGCAACAATGAACCAGTCACAAGTACATAAGTATAACACTCTCAGTACATAAATACATATATGGCACCCCTAAGCTAAGCTGCGGTGCTCGCATACTCTGCTATTAAATCCATGTACATCACTCAGGAACCGTCTAAATACAAATCACACATAGTGTAGGCGAATATAGTTCACATACCCATGGGTCACGCATATACCTACGCTCCCATGGTCAGCTTACTTATCAACTCACAAATAAGTCATTCACAGTCCTATGTCCTTAAGGCATCAATCTAAATCCCCCCGAAAGCACACAAAGATAAGATGGCCCTTTTTCGAAAACTAAACTCCCGTGATAGCAAGTATGGTATGTATGTCATACACATAAGAAATCCATACACGAGGCATTCACACAACCTAAGTAATCATATTTCAATATAGGTATTCACACATTCCATCTAGTAAGTCTCGTACGTAGCATGTTTATCCTGAACATCATATGTAATATATATTTAGCTTGATAACTCTCTCGTCGTATCAATTTGAGTACTTAAACCTATCTCAAAAGGTTACTAGGTCTCCTATTAGTTTCTAATGTTATCTCAGTCACTTAAAGTCCCTCTGTTACTGTTATTATCCTTACATTATCATTGATTCCCATTATAGTTTCAATTCAAACGATTTCTAATTGTACCTCACTCAGTAGATCCTCGTAAGTAATAGCATTCAGTTCCATAAGGTAAACCATTTTCCCCGGCATCAACTAAGACCCTACTGACCTTAACTAAGTCCCACAATATTAATTTAAACATCCTAAGAATCATCATTGGCCTTGGGATTTTTATTAAGCCTTAAGGGAAAACAATTGCCAAAAATCAGAAGGGGTCGATCGATCGAAGAAAAGAGGTCGATCGATCGATTGTCGATCGATCGACATTCTTGAGTCGATCGATCGATCAAGCAGGTGTCAACCCAGATTTCTCTTAAACAGTTACGGGTTTCTTCCTTTTTACACCTCTAATTCTTCATTAAAACGTCCCAAACTCCCTAGAAAGTTCACTAATAATCCTATTAACATATCATCATCATTTCTAACGAATTAGAACCATTAAACCCTTGTGGATCATGAGTTTCTTGGATTAAAACACCCAATTTTCATAAAAGCCCTATTACTCCTAATTTCCTTAAGAACACTATATAATTCAATACAAATTTATTATTCTCTACCCATAAATCATAATTTCGTGGCTGCTATTATCTCCAATGTTAAACTACATGCAAGACCTACCCAGATTACGCTTTCAATTCTTCAAATCCATTCAATTTTCATTATTCAAGGTTATTCTCCAATTTTAACATAACATGGATGATATATGCGCTAAATTATTGCAAGTTAAATCACTTGCTTGGTAATGAAGATTCTGATCCGATGAAGTAGACGGTATGGGGATGATCCTTGCTTTTCGATCTATCCAGTGGTGGTGATGGTGGTGCAAAAGTCTCTAAGTGGTGGTTCTCCATTGGAAACTTCTTTCTCTTCCACTCTAATGGTTGTTTATGATTTTTGGTTGAGAAACCCTAAGGGACTCAAGTGTTGGCTGATATTAACTGTCTAAAGTTCGTGGGTCACTATTCACCCAAAAATAGGAATGACTAAAATACCCTCTCGGGTTGCCGGTTATGCCTAAAAATAATCCGGGACCCAAACTAAACCCCCGACTAGTGTTTTCTAACTATATCGAACATTCCGAACACGTTGACGCACTCAAAATGCTCATACGGATGAGATAAAAATAAAATACTTTTAAATCCATTAAATTGGGTCCTGACACGACTGACACACGCGTCCCATCTTAATTACCGAACTTGTCGTATTTTCAACTCACGACAATTTTAATAAATTCAATAATCACATATTACCATAATCACTCAGTAATATTTAACAACATTATGATAATCAAATACTAACTCTCGTCTCGCTAGCAGTTAAATTCGGATTAATTTTTCAATTAATTATCCCACATTAATTTAATAAATCTTATAATTAAAAGCAATAAAAATACGGGGTATTACATACTTCTTCCCTAATAACGGAATTTTGTCCCGAAATTCGAAAAAGTAAGGCATACCTGAAAAAATTAGGTATCCTCCAGCACTGAAAACAAAATTCAAAATAAGGCTCAATCACTACAATCCCCACTTCACAACAAGTTTGTTGAATAGTCTCAATACTTTATCAGTTATAGGGTTACACCTCAACAAATGCACCTCACGTTGTGCTCTTACTAAACAACATTCGAATAAGAATAGCCTACATTATCTCAATATTATTGTGAGTCCGCACCTCACTACGTATCAACTCTCGCGTTTATCTAGACACAAAACTCCCATCCTGGGAGAAACCATAGAACATCTAACTACTCTTGTCCGTTCTTTGAATCTCTGTTCCCAGTGTTATGACTTTTACACAAGGGAAAGCCACTCATGACTGTTGGTGGTTATCTCATTTTAGTCATCGAACTTTAACTCCAGACTGATCTAAAACTTTGATAATCCGCTCACCTCTAAACATCCAGAGAAAGAATGATAAGGTTTATCCACACAAAACCTCAGTAAGCACATTGTCCACTATGAATAGATACGGATGCTTTCACCCAACTCCACCATTAGGTAATATCTTCTCCCCATTACCACAATATACCTCACTTACTAGCTATACCCGTTTTGGAAATGAAATTATCGCAATGAATTTAAAATTTCTTTCATACAGTTCCACCATTCGTCAATCACCTTGCGCCTACTCCTCGGGCTATCGGTGATACAACCTTCTTAGAACGAAACGTTATCTCCACTACTTCCTGATACCCCACGTTGAATGTGGATTTTGGGGATCTCATCCTAGTTTTGAATAATACTGCGTAGGACCACGTACCAGCGTGTTCACTATCTAATAGTGCAAATCACCCAAGGATATAACAATTTCTCTCCTTCTGGACCACTTGTCCCACATATTCGAAGGAACTTTACCAACTTGACTCTTCCATCACTGGAATCGTCGGTTTGATACAAAATTATCGGGTTGATCATCTTACCCCAATCGATCTACTACTTACTATACCCCTTTCAATGCCGACTTCCACGTATAATTCTTCCCGTTAAGTGATACTTAATAACCCTCTTCTTCGCTCGGCGTATACCAAAAGTTTCGACCCCTGCACTTTTCGCCACGATGCGCGCTTCTGTAATTTTTTTTATCCCTTATTGACATCATCACTCTATTTATGCGTAAGCCACTCTCAACATTCGATTGGGTGGAACTCCACTCCAAATTGTCCATAATGGTTAAATATTGGCCTTCTCAAGAGATACCCCCCTTATTAAATGGCTTTCCACTGCCTTTTCACCAAATTCGGACGTGCTACTGTGATTGCACATGGCTTAACTGTAATACCCCGTATTTTTATGCTATATTAATTTGGGGTTTTATTAAATTTAATGTGAATGATTATTTAATAAATATCCGGAAATTTAATTATGTTATAATTATTAACGTGACGAGAGTTAGTAATTATGGGAAACTTGTTGAATATTACTATTATACTATATTGGTTATATTGAATGTCATAAGTGAATTAAATGACTATTTCGGAAATTTAAGTAAGGACGTGCCCGTGTCACGTCGGGACTTATTTTGTTAAATAAAAGTGAATATTTTATAAGTTGTTCGTATGGTCATTTTGAGTGCGCCAACGCGTCCGGAATGGTCGAGATAGTCAGAAAAGTGTACCCGGGGGTTTAGTTTGGGTCTCGGGGTGTTTTTAGGCCTAGTTAGTGACCCGGGAGGGCATTTTGGTCATTTTACAAAATAGGGTAATTAAACCCACGAATTTCAGCCATCCTTAGCAGCTATTTAGGTCAGCCTTTTAGGGTTAGAACATTCAGAACCCTAGAACGGCCATTGGAGAAGAGAGGAGAGAGCTCTCAAGGTGATTCAAAGCCAAAACACCACCGTTTGCACCACCGTCACCACTAACGCGTAGATCGCAAGGAGGAGAACGCAACCCCACCAATATCAGCAGGAAACCAGACCTCTGAAATCCCAGGCAAGTGTTTAACTTGCGTATTTTCGTTGATGCAATATTCATATTAGTGTAGGAATGATTAGGAGTATAATCAATGGAAGAAAACCCCAATTTTGATAGGGATTTGCATGTAGAAATCATTATAACCATATTCTGGAAATATTATGTGAAGTAGATGATTAACCCACGAATTTGTGATGATTTGTTAGAAGGAAATTCTGGAGAAAACTGATTAGAACAAAAGTTAAGAAAACTTTAGGGTTCTTGATGATTAGATGAGATTTTAGGTTGTTTAACCATGTTTAATGATGTATACACGCATGCTGAACGTTAAAGATATCTGGAATTATGTTAGTATGTTAACAGTAGACTTTTTGGGTCGATTAGTGTTGGAAAATATGAGTTTTGATGAAGAACGTTAATCAATCCCGTCACTGCAATTTCTACAGAATTTTTTCCCAGACCTGCTTGATCGATCGATCGAGCATAGAGCTTCGATCGATCGAAGGTTCGATCGATCGAGCCCCAAACTTCGATCGATCGACCCCTCCTGGCAGACTCCTATTTCTCTTGTTTATTTAGTTAAATTGATTTATCGTGATATAACCTTTGGGCATTCTTAATAAAAGGATTTGGGAGATATTGAGGACCAGTAGGGTATATGGATAAATGTTAGAACCTTAATCTTCAGCGGGTATGGTAATTATGGGATATGTACTTTAGGTTGGTAGATTTATGAAATTTAAGGGTGAGATGCGTAAGAGAGTTACGTTGGAATCAAATAAAGTCACTTACTGAATTTCAGATTTGTGAGGATATAACCCATGAGTATTAGGTAATAAGTGAGAAAACCTTCGAGTTAAGGTTAGGAATAAAACCTTATACGTAATTCTATAATTGTGTAATTTAGGATAAACGGTATAATTACGGGTGATGGGAAGAACCTATATTAAAATGACATTGGTATATTTATATGATTGTGTGTTACATATATTATATACATGTGAAAAACATACCGCGCTACTTGCTATCCTTGAGGTTACCGCGCTGGGACAGTCTTATCTCGATGGGACCTTTATGGGGGATATTGACTTGTACCCTAGAAGATAGATATCCTTGGTACAGGCTATCAAATTGATAGTTCAGACGGTCCTAAGAGACGCGAGTATGTGCCATCCTCTTAGAGACTTGGGATCTATGCTTCGCCTCAATATTGTTTGTGTATTTATGTTAATACAATTCTAGAGTGATTCCGGATGTATTCCCCTTTATGTGAGTGATATGGGGCTTTGGATAGTGGAAGTATGCACGCACCATAGTTTTATTCGGGGTGCTGTTATATATATATTATACGAGTAGATAATATATATATATATATATATATATATATATGAGATTATGACAATTGTAACTGTCTACTGCAATGTGATAGTAGAACATAGTTGTTAACACATATTATTAAATACTTATATTGAAAAGTATAATATGTCACTGGAAAACTTTATCGTTTTTATAAAATTAAAAATAGAGAATTTTGGTTACAAATTGGAACACCTTTTAAAATGAAGTCGGGAATTGTAAATCTTGCGGGTAATCTAAGTTAAGTTAAAGCTTTTAGAAAGGCTAGTATGTTAGATGTTAAAACGAACCGTGGGGAAGGTTAGTGCGATAGGTGTGCACATTAGAAGAGAGGTGAGTATTTCTCAAGAGAGAAACGCACTAATATGTTGTTGCATTGGCATGTATCAATTTAAATACTTGCTTAACGTATTTTAAAATCAAACACACTTTCGGGCTCTGACCCGTTTCTTTTCCTCTCTCTCTCTCTCTTGTATATATATATGTATATTTTCAGGTGCCCAGCCACATGGGCGTCTTGCTTAGGATCCCTTGAGAAGAACGAGCTGCAGCTTAGGTGGGAGTTGCAGGTCACTTGAGTAGACGGCTTCTGTCATTGACTCCACTCCTACTATTCTCCTTTATTGGGCACGTGTCGCCCTTTTCATCATTTCATTTGTTGCTAGGATTTTGTATTTCATTTATTTCCAGTATTGTTCTATGGGATTTATTCAGGATGGATTTGTGGTTTTAGTTCCATTTGTTGACATTCGATTGATGAATGTATTATGTTATTTGGTTTATTGTGGTGTGATTCTTTATTGTAGAAATGTCGTTTTAATTAAAATAAATCTTTTTCTTTAATTAAAATTTGGAAAGTTTGTATGAAAAATGTTTTTGACACTTAGTTTAATTATTTAGGGTGTTAAATTGGAAAATTATTTTTATCGACAGTGATGCTGAGAATGAACCAACTGTTTACCTTGATTTAATTTAATAAAGGAGTGATCGCCCGGTATTTAATTAGGCGGGGTGTCACAGGTGGTATCAGAGCATCAGGTTCTAGAGTCCTTTAGGATCTGTGCGGCCTATTATGTTTCAGCGTTGCTTTCTTTGATATAGAGCCCTACTACTAGGAATGTTGTGTCTATCTCTATACTTTGGAGTTTCGTACTCCTGCGATTTGGTTATTTGAATGATGAACTCATCCAAATTTACTTAAATTTTCAGATGGATCGTCAAGAAGAACTAGCTAAGACGATTAAGGGAGTCATCGAGCAAGATCGACTCACACCTCAGGTATCCCCAGGGAGAGTATCAACCGCCGAGTTAGCAGGTATCGTGGCACAAGCAGTTACCACTGCAGTTCTACAATGCCAAGAACGCAGCCTACAACTTAAAGGAGGCAAAAGACCTAGAGAGGTTAACCTAGTGCATGTGACTGACGTTGGGAACTGTGCGAAGGCACCGAATCTGCGACAACAAAACAATCAAGATAGAGTCAGTTCCAGTAGTAACGAGATTTATGTACAGAGACAAAAGTGTCAGGGACAACGAAGCCAGGTTCAGAATGAAATCACCAAGAGGTGTTTCGGTTGTGGAATGGAGGACCCCAAACGTAAATCTTGTCTGAATCAGACTGGGGATAAACTACAACCTGACCGGCAAAGAATTTTGAAACTCTGCTATAAATGTGTACAACCGGGTCACAAGTGGATGGATTGTCCTCGCCCTGACATAGTTTTTCCGCAGATTTCCCCTCAAGGCCAGCAAGACCAGGGAAAAAGAGAGGCTAGTCAATACCGTAAGGAAGGAAAGCAGTTTCGGGGGAGGTGTTTCCAATGTGGCAAGAATGGCCATAGGCGTCAAAATTGTCCAGAGAAGAATAGGGCCCCACAGCAGGAATGTGCTGACAATGTACCTCAGAAGCCAACTCCGCCATCTTTTCCAACAGCCTCAGTTCAGCAGAGAAAGCTACAGGGCGAATGTGTCTATAATTTCCCACAGGCAGCAACCCCGCAGGCGCCACCCGCGGTTGAGGGTATGTTTTTCTATCCATGTTACCATGAGTCGAGATTTGTTTGTTACGAATGCAACGCACTATTTTATAAGCTAATTTTTATGCGAAAGCCTTAGGGTTGTTAGCCACGGCAGTGAGCTCAGTGACGTGTGTAGACTCACCATCTTGGGAGTGGGTCTTTTATTTTCTTTATATGCCCGTGAGTGGGGGTAGAGATTGGTAGCTGAGTATTACCTGTATATATGTTAGTCTTAGACATACATTAGCTTGATGTTATATTCAGTATGGATTGGCTCGCCGCTTATAGAGCCATGATTATCTACTTCGGTGGAGCATTGTTTTTGCCATTTCGGGGCAAGAGATGTTTGTAGTGGCGATGCCTCGCCCAGAGGGAGGTTCGACCGCTCATTTGTATTACATAGAGGAGGATACCTCTAAGGAGGTTGTGATTCCTTTAGATTCGATCCCTGTTGTCAGGGAGTATTCCGATGTGTTTCAGGAGATACCTGGCCTACCGCCCAGTCGTGAGATAGACTTTGTTATAGATTTATTGCCAGATACGAGACCTATAGCACGCGCACCGTACCGTATGGCTCCGGAAGAGATGCGAGAGCTACGAGATCAGATTGAGCAGCTGTTAGGTCAGGGCTTCATTCGTGGGAGTACCTCACCTTGGGGCGCTCCAGCCTTGTTTGTGAAGAAAAATAAATAGTTCACTAAGATTGTGTGTGGACTACCGGGAATTGAACAAGGTCACGATACGGAATAAGTATCCGTTGCCTCAAATCGATGATCTGTTCGACCAGTTGAGGGAAGCGAATTTCTTTTCGAAGATAGACCTGAGGTCGGGGTACCATCAGCTACGTATTAGGGAGCAGGAGGTTTCAAAGACTGCATTCTTGACGAGATATGGGTCTTACGAGTTCAGAGTGATGCCGTTTGGCCTCACTAATGCTCCAGCCGTATTCATGGACTTAATGAATCGAGTGTTCAGAGAATTCTTGGATCAGTTTGTCATTGTCTTCATAGATGACATCTTGATATATTTCCATTCCGAGGAGGAGCATGCCGAGCACTTGAGGCAGGTTCTTCAGACTCTGCGAGAGCATCAGTTGTATGCTAAGTACAAGAAGTGTGGATTCTGGTTGCGAGAGGTACAGTTCTTGGGCCATGTTGTTTCTGAGCAAGGGATAGCAGTTGACCCGAGTAAGGTATCAGCAGTGAGGGAGTGGGGACAGCCCACGACACCGACAGAGGTACGTAGTTTCTTGGGGTTAGCCGGATACTACAGGAGATTTATTCGGGGATTCTCCAAGATAGCGGGTCCGTTGACGAATTTGACTCGCAAAGGGGTACCGTATGTTTGGGATGATGCTTGTCAATTAGCTTTCGACGAGCTAAAAGACAAGCTTACTTCAGCACCAGTCCTTGCCTTACCGAAACGGGGTGTGGAGTACCTGGTTTACACTGATGCATCTTTACCGGGACTTGGAGGAGTACTCCAGCAGGAGGAGAAGGCTATAGCTTTTGCTTCCCGCAAGCTTAAGCCACATGAGAAGAATTACCCCACCCACGACCTGGAGTTAGCAGCGGTCGTCTTTGCATTGAGAATTTGGAGGCACTACTTATTGGGCGAGAAATTCTGTTTGTTCACAGACCATGTATCACTGCAGTACCTGTTCACTCGGGGAGAGCTGAATACGCGTCAGCGCAGGTGGTTAGAGTTTGTGAAAGATTACCAGTTTGATATACAATATCATCCGGGGAAGGCCAACGTAGTTGCTGATGCGTTGAGCCGTAGACCGGTAGAAGATGTAGCGGACATCTGGAAAGCAAAGTGGAAAGATCTGGGTCACCAAGACGCCGTAGCACGTTCTTTCATATCCGTGATGTCAGTCACACCCGAGATTGTTACGAGGGTGATACAGGCACAGACCACATACCCGTTTTGCCAGGAGCAGATTGTGCGACTTTTAGCCGAGGGTGCCGAGTCCTATTCTGTTAGTTCCGATGGAGGTTTGTGGTTTAATGGGAGATTAGTGGTTCCAGAAGGAGCGGAGCTACGACATGAAGTGATGACTCATTCTCATGGGTCCCAATTTGCAGTACATCCAGGAGGCGATAAGATGTACCAGGTCATGAGACGACAGTACTGGTGGAGTGGGATGAAGATGGACATTGCTGAGTTTGTGGCCAAGTGTTCTACCTGCCAGCTGGTTAAGGTGGACCACCAGAAACCGTCAGGATTGCTTCAGCCATTGGAAGTGCCCGCGTGGAAGTGGGAGAGTATTTCCATGGACTTCATTACAGGGTTGCCTACATCACAGAGGGGCCATGATTCTATCTGGGTGATTGTAGACCGTCTGACCAAGGTGGCTCATTTTCTACCGGTACGGACAGATTATACCACGGGTCAGTATGCTCAGTTGTTCATCGCTGAGATTGTCAGATTACATGGGGTGCCCCTGAATATTGTGTCAGATAGAGACAAAAATTTTTGTGTCACGTTTCTGGGGAAAGCTTTCAGAAGGCTATGGGTACTGAGTTGAGGTTGAGTTCAGCTTACCACCCACAGACAAGTGGACAGACAGAGCGTACTAATCAGATGTTGGAGGGTATGTTATGTATGTGTGTTATCGATTTTGGAGGAGGATGGGAGCCACATCTTCCACCGGTAGAGTTTGCTTATAATAACTCTTATCAGTTTACGATTAGTATGGCTCCATTTGAGGTTTTATATGGCAGATCTTGTCGTTCTCCAACTTGTTGGCTTGAAATGGGGGATAACAAGTTGCTAGGGCCAGAAGTGATTCAGGAGACCTCCGCAAGGATTGAGCTAATCAGGAGTCGTATTCGGGTAGCCCAGGACCGGCAGAAGAGCTACGCCGATGCGAAACGATTCTTTCGGGAGTTTAATGTGGGAGATCAAGTGTTATGGTGTGTATCTCCTATGAAGGGTGTGATGAAGTTCGGGAAGAAGGGAAAGTTGGCCCCGAGGTACGTGGGACCATTTCCAATCATCGAGAGGATTGGGCCGATAGCATACAGGTTGGGACTGCCGGAACATTTACATCGCATTCACGATGTATTTCACATCTCGTCGTTGAGACGATACCTTCGAGATGATATGGCACATACTCACATCGCGATAGAGGAGATCGACTTACAGCCTAATAGCTCTTACGAGGAGAGACCAGTGGCTATTCTAGACTATAGTGAGAGGAGATTGAGGTCGAAAATAGTTCCACTTGTGCGAGTTCAATGGGAGCATCATAATGTGGAGGAATCCACTTGGGAGCGTGAGGCAGATATGCGCGAGAGATATCCAGAGTTGTTTTTACCAGGTATGCCTTATTTTCCGAATTTCGGGACGAAATTCCGTTATTAGAGGGGAAGTATGTAATACCCCGTATTTTTATGCTATATTAATTTGGGGTTTTATTAAATTTAATGTGAATGATTATTTAATAAATATCCGGAAATTTAATTATGTTATAATTATTAACGTGACGAGAGTTAGTAATCATGGGAAACTTGTTGAATATTACTATTATACTATATTGGTTAATATTGAATGTCATAAGTGAATTAAATGACTATTTCGGAAATTTAAGTAAGGACGTGCCCGTGTCACGTCGGGACTTATTTTGTTAAATAAAAGTGAATATTTTATAAGTTGTTCGTATGGTCATTTTGAGTGCGCCAACGCGTCCGGAATGGTCGAGATAGTCAGAAAAGTGTACCCGGGGGTTTAGTTTGGGTCTCGGGGTGTTTTTAGGCCTAGTTAGTGACCCGGGAGGGCATTTTGGTCATTTTACAAAATAGGGTAATTAAACCCACGAATTTCAGCCATCCTTAGCAGCTATTTAGGTCAGCCTTTTAGGGTTAGAACATTCAGAACCCTAGAACGGCCATTGGAGAAGAGAGGAGAGAGCTCTCAAGGTGATTCAAGGCCAAAACACCACCGTTTGCACCACCGTCACCACCAACGCGTAGATCGCAAGGAGGAGAACGCAACCACACCAATATCAGCAGGAAACCAGACCTCTGAAATCCCAGGCAAGTGTTTAACTTGCGTATTTTCGTTGATGCAATATTCATATTAGTGTAGGAATGATTAGGAGTATAATCAATGGAAGAAAACCCCAATTTTGATAGGGATTTGCATGTAGAAATCATTATAACCATATTCTGGAAATATTATGTGAAGTAGATGATTAACCCACGAATTTGTGATGATTTGTTAGAAGGAAATTCTGGAGAAAACTGATTAGAACAAAAGTTAAGAAAACTTTAGGGTTCTTGATGATTAGATGAGATTTTAGGTTGTTTAACCATGTTTAATGATGTATACACGCATGCTGAACGTTAAAGATATCTGGAATTATGTTAGTATGTTAACAGTAGACTTTTTGGGTCGATTAGTGTTGGAAAATATGAGTTTTGATGAAGAACGTTAATCAATCCCGTCATTGCAATTTCTGCAGAATTTTTGCCCAGACCTGCTTGATCGATCGATCGATCGAGCATAGAGCTTCGATCGATCGAGCCCCAAACTTCGATCGATCGACCCCTCCTGGCAGACTCCTATTTCTCTTGTTTATTTAGTTAAATTGATTTATCGTGATATAACCTTTGGGCATTCTTAATAAAAGGATTTGGGAGATATTGAGGACCAGTAGGGTATATGGATAAATGTTAGAACCTTAATCTTCAGCGGGTATGGTAATTATGGGATATGTACTTTAGGTTGGTAGATTTATGAAATTTAAGGGTGAGATGCGTAAGAGAGTTACGTTGGAATCAAATAAAGTCACTTACTGAATTTCAGATTTGTGAGGATATAACCCATGAGTATTAGGTAATAAGTGAGAAAACCTTCGAGTTAAGGTTAGGAATAAAACCTTATACGTAATTCTATAATTGTGTAATTTAGGATAAACGGTATAATTACGGGTGATGGGAAGAACCTATATTAAAATGACATTGGTATATTTATATGATTGTGTGTTACATATATTATATACATGTGAAAAACATACCGCGCTACTTGCTATCCTTGAGGTTACCGCGCTGGGACAGTCTTATCTCGATGGGACCTTTATGGGGGATATTGACTTGTACCCTAGAAGATAGATATCCTTGGTACAGGCTATCAAATTGATAGTTCAGACGGTCCTAAGAGACGCGAGTATGTGCCATCCTCTTAGAGACTTGGGATCTATGCTTCGCCTCAATATTGTTTGTGTATTTATGTTAATACAATTCTAGAGTGATTCCGGATGTATTCCCCTTTATGTGAGTGATATGGGGCTTTGGATAGTGGAAGTATGCACGCACCATAGTTTTATTCGGGGTGCTGTTATATATATATTATACGAGTAGATAATATATATATATATATATATATATATATATATATGAGATTATGACAATTGTAACTGTCTACTGCAATGTGATAGTAGAACATAGTTGTTAACACATATTATTAAATACTTATATTGAAAAGTATAATATGTCACTGGAAAACTTTATCGTTTTTATAAAATTAAAAATAGAGAATTTTGGTTACAAATTGGAACACCTTTTAAAATGAAGTCGGGAATTGTAAATCTTGGGGGTAATCTAAGTTAAGTTAAAGCTTTTAGAAAGGCTAGTATGTTAGATGTTAAAACGAACCGTGGGGAAGGTTAGTGCGATAGGTGTGCACATTAGAAGAGAGGTGAGTATTTCTCAAGAGAGAGACGCACTAATATGTTGTTGCATTGGCCTGTATCAATTTAAATACTTGCTTAACGTATTTTAAAATCAAACTCACTTTCGGGCTCTGACCCGTTTCTTTTCCTCTCTCTCTCTCTCTCTTGTATATATATATGTATATTTTCAGGTGCCCAGCCACAGGGGTGTCTTGCTTAGGATCCCTTGAGAAGAACGAGCTGCAGCTTAGGTGGGAGTTGCAGGTCACTTGAGTAGACGGCTTCTGTCATTGACTCCACTCCTACTATTCTCCTTTATTGGGCACGTGTCGCCCTTTTCATCATTTCATTTGTTGCTAGGATTTTGTATTTCATTTATTTCCAGTATTGTTCTATGGGATTTATTCAGGATGGATTTGTGGTTTTAGTTCCATTTGTTGACATTCGATTGACGAATGTATTATGTTATTTGGTTTATTGTGGCGTGATTCTTTATTGTAGAAATGTCGTTTTAATTAAAATAAATCTTTTTCTTTAATTAAAATTTGGAAAGTTCGTATGAAAAATGTTTTTGACACTTAGCTTAATTATTTAGGGTGTTAAATTGGAAAATTATTTTTATCGACAGTGATGCTGAGAATGAACCAACTGTTTACCTTGATTTAATTTAATAAAGGAGTGATCGCCCGGTATTTAATTAGGCGGGGTGTCACATTAACCCATTCTACCACTTCCATTTCGTCATATTAATCCCATAAGTAATAATTTCACCCATCTGTCTCTCCTTCCGGCGATTACTACATTAGCAAACCAAGATGTCTACAACCCTTATAACCCGTGCATACGGGTTTAAACATCATATACGTTTCATACGTACTCCAAACTCTTTATTGCCCCTGCATTTGCGACGTGGCTATACCACTTCGGCGTTCTCAATCACCCCCGAATTTGAAATCCTAAATCCTCCTTAACCTCATTGCATCCTTCAACCCGCCGTAATAAAACCAAAATTTTTCAGTACTTCCTCACCACACCACTGGCTTTACTGGCCTTATATCTTAATTTACCATTTAACTTCCAGTTCTAACTACATACTTCCATAACGATCGAGGTGCCAATTCATGGACGAATGGCCAAACATCTCCTTACTACCAACCTTACGCTAAGTTTCATATGTGGGATGTCTCGCAAAGCGAAATCCAAACAAGGAACCCCCCCGATACACTACTTCCTAGCATTGTCGGTTATCAAAATTTGTTAGGTCCTCGGTCTATAACATGTGCCCCTATATTCCCGTTTCTTGACAATCAAGTTACATCTCATTTCGCAATTACACTTAAACAAGGAACTCCTTCCGAAAGACACTGTCTCTTAACATTGATGGAAATCACCTTCCATAAACATCATGCATATATAATCGGGGTTCTCAAAATCCCGTCCCCAGACTTACAACTATGAGTATTAACTCCCACGTCTCTAAAGGGTAATATATAACAATGCACTCTTCTTATTACTACATCCTGAGCGTTAATTATAATAACCAGTTAAATCTTTTCGCTGAACGGTTAACCAAATACACTCCGATTTATATCAATAAAGTCCCTACACATACCGGGAACAAATATCTAAGACCATTGTACTTTTTGAAGTCTTAACAATATATATATATATATACAATCGCGAGCCCGACCCTCTCGCAGATGGGGTCTCGCCAGTACAAAACATTCCACACTAAGGTAGTAACCCCGATAAACTTGCAATATCCGCACACTATCTGTATAAGCATATTATAAAACCATAATTAGTATAATATCATACTCGTATAACACAACACTAAAACGAGTGATTTCAATAAAGTATATACCACTATCAATATACCCATTCATCCTCCGCGGATAACACTAAAGGTAACCCCATTATACCAGGGAAAAATATCCACATAAATAATAACATTGTCAAGATACTCACTAAACTCGACTCTCATGCGAATATAGCTGTAATAAAAATATAGTAACTCGTTCCTGACACATACAATACGCAACATCATCTGAGGATATAACTCATACTTTTATCTTGTCAATTGCCCTGGCTGCTCAAATGGTTCCTGGACTTAACACACCTGTCCGTACCAAATCGAAAATTTTAATAACTATTGCCCTTGCTAGGAACCATACCCTTATCCCTATACTTGCTTCGGGAAACATTTATAACACATGGGTTTTACTCCCCACAAAATACCTCTACACATACTCCCCTTATCTCCGGTCACACTGACCATGTTAAGGTGGTCCTTCTCTCGGACGTTGATAGTCTCGACTCTGATGACTACCTCCGTTGTTCCTGTAGCTTTGATGGCCCTAAGGAACACGCTACTAGTTTTCACATCTCTTACTGAAATCACCATCGCTTGGTAACAATTCAGCTATCTGAATCATTTTAACGGGTCCCCCGATGGGTCTCCCCCTTGTGGTGCTTCTCCGACACCGTTTCCCCCAGTCTTACTCTATATAAATTATTTGATTCTTGTATCTCCCAGCACAAGGAATCGTTTACCCCATATTAACAAAACGCGACGTTATTTCCATCTGCATTGACCGTCCAAGCAGAATTTCCCAGAAGTGCTAACAATTTTTCTTGTATGTAAATTCTCCCTTTAATGTCCTCTTCTCCATTTCACCTACTTCATCCGGTGTAAGGTTCGCTAAATAATTAAATTTCTTCTCACAAAGTGACCTCTGTCTGACCCTCTTGTGTGAGTTCCGAACAACATTCACATCTCACCCTGAACATCTGATGAAAGAAGTTATGGTCAAACCATAAGTATGCGCCTTCTCTTGACAAAACATTCAACTTCTAAGTGTGGTGGTTGCCTCTCACCATTGAAACTTCGCTCTCACAGGCCAAGGAAAAATTTACCCCGAATTTTCACTCCCGATTATCCATACTCCGACATATGCCCAAGCTTTTGGATATTTTACGTTCGTTGGCTAGCACACGCCATCTCCGCATTTCTAGTATTTCTACTGCTGGTTCTTTTAAATGTTTTGTCTGACTCCTTCCCAATCCAACCCTATTGGGTGAGTCTAATTTGACCCCAATTTCTACTATAGCTATACCTGGAAGTCACAAGTCGCGCCTTAGCCGTCTTTACCGTCCTGGACTTCCATGCCATAATATGGGTGACTTCAACTACGGTCATCCTTCTTTAATAAATCAAATAACCTCAACTGATCTTTGCCTCTTATTGTCCACCCAACTGTCTTCGCCTGACGTACTGCATTGTTCGGCACACGAACACACCCGAATGCAAATAAGACTCACTATCATACACATCATAGCAGGAGAACGAAACCTCACCAAACAAATCAACAATCCTAAACATAGGGCTCTATATCAAAGAAAGCTACGCTGGAAGCATAATAAGCCGCACAGATCCTAAAGGACACTTGATACTGATGCTCTGATACCACCTGTAACATCCTGTCTAGTTAAATATCGGGTAGCTACTCCTTTATTAAATTAATACATAATATCAAGTTGGTTCAGTCTTAGCATCACTGTCGAAAAAATATTTTTTTAATTACTAGCCACCTAATATTTAAAAAGAGAGATGTCAAATTTTATTAATTAAGTTATCAAATAACCAAGAATTAAATCATTAACCATCAATCGCATAAACAATCTCATATGAATAACCAACGAAAGGAAATCAACTGACTCTGGAGTAAACACCCTAATAATAATAATGCCAGAGTAAATAAAGTTCCAATACAAGAGTGAATAAATAAACCAATAACCGAAATAATGATAGTTTGTAACTACAACCTCTAAATAAGAATGGGCGACATGCCCTAACTGATACAAATGACTCTGAAGGAACCAAGGATAAATATGAAGGCGTTTAATACCAAGATCCTGTAGCTTCCACAACAGCTACAACACGTCATCATAATGGAACTCCTATGCTTGGCGTCCCTGTGGCTGGGCACTTAAAAATGTTTTTACAAAACAAAATAGATTTGGAGGAAAAGGGGTCAGAGCCCGAGGTGAAAACAGTTTAAAAGTTTAGCAAGTGTTTAAATTACAATTAAACAACACATTATAAACACGTTAGTTGCGTACTCTCACATGAGTTTCTCACGTCCTAACTAATGTGCGCGCCTAACGTATGCCCTTAACCCATCCTAGTTATGTCGATAACTAACTAGTCTGTACCACTTCCTCTTTCGCATTCTACCATAGGATGTCTACTCTTAATATCCATGTAAGTTATATTCATAACTCATATTCGCATTCATTAAATTACTTATCTCAAGTGTTAATTAAATTCTCATTCTTAACCCATTCAAATATCTTAGTTATTCACATTTACTAAGTAACAATGAACCAGTCACAAGTACATAAGTATAACACTATCAGTACATAAATACATATATGGCCCCCCTAAGCTAAGCTGCGGTGCTCGCATACTCTGCTATTAAATCCATGTACATCACTCAGGAACCGTCTAAATACAAATCATACATAGTGTAGGCGAATATAGTTCACATACCCATGGGCCACGCACATACCTACGCTCCCATGGTCAGCTTACTTATCAACTCACAAATAAGTCATTCACAATCCTATGTCCTTAAGGCATCAATCTAAATCCCCCCGAAAGCACACAAAGATAAGATGACCCTTTTTCGAAAACTAAACTCCCGTGATAGCAAGTATGGTAGGTATGTCATACACATAAGAAATCCATACACGAAGCATTCACACAACCTAAGTAATCATATTTCAATATAGGTATTCGCACATTCCATCTAGTAAGTCTCGTACGTGGCGACGGTGGTGCAAAAGTCTCTAAGTAGTGGTTCTCCATTGGAAACTTCCTTCTCTTCCACTCTAATGGCCGTTTATGATTTTTGGTTGAGAAACCCTAAGGGACTCAAGTGTTGGTTGATATTAACTGTCTAAAATTCGTGGGTACTATTCACCCAAAAATAGGAATGACTAAAATACCCTCCTGAGTTGCCAATTATGCCTAAAAATATTCCGGGACCAAAACTAAACCCCCCGGCTAGTGTTTTCTGACTATCTCGAACTTTTTGGACACGTTGGCGCACTCAAAATGCTCACACGGATGACATAAAAATAAAATACTTTTAAATTCATTAAATTGGGTCCTGACATGACTGACACGTGCGCCCCATCTTAATTATCGAAACTGTCGTATTTTTAACTCACGACAATTTTAATAAATTCAATAATCACATATTACCACAATCACTAGTAATATTCAACAACATTATAATAATCAAATTTTAACCGTCGTCCCGCTAGCATTTAAATCCGGATTAATTTTTCAATTAATTATTCCAAATTAATTTAACAAATCTCATAATTTATGTAATAGCCCATAATTTTATTGATTTTTATTTAAGCGATCAATTAAATTAAATGAGAATTAATTGGGAATTAATCCGTGTACAAATACTAGCGAGATGTGAGTTGGTATTTGATTATGATGTTAAAATTGAAAATTTCATGTATTGAAAATGTTAAAATTGTCGCGAGACAGAAATACGACAATTTGGAAATTTAATTGGGACGCGCGTGTTAGTCGCGTCAGGAATGTAATTATTGGAATTAAAAAGTAAATTATATTTTTATCAATCGAATGGTCATTTTGAGTGCGCCAACGTGTCTGGAAAGGTCGAAATAGTCAGAAAACACTAGCCGGAGGTTTAGTTTGGGTCCCGGGGCATTTTTGGGCCATACCGACAACCTAGAAGGGTATTTTGGTAATTTTAAAAATAGGGGAATTAAAACCCAAGAATTTTAGAGGTTAATTTTTATGTTAGAAATAAACCCACTAAGTCCAATATCAGCATTTAAAAAGTAGTGGGCTACGGGAGTTATAGGGAGAGTCTTAAGAGGTTCCCAAAGAAACCCCTAGCCACCATCACCATCTTTGGGAGAAATCTGTAGAGAGAGGAGAATCAGCCTTCATCCTTTAGCATCGAATCAGAAAATCTAAGGCAAGTGGTTTAATTACATAATTTCAAGCGAATGTTTCTTCCATGCTTAGAATTGAATATATGTCTTATATTGAAAGTTTGATGAAAAACCCATGAAATTGGAGATAGAACTCATAATCTTACATAGGGATTGCATGTAGAATGGTAATGAATGAATTTCATATCCAAAATGTATCTTTTGATGATTTAAAAACGGATTTATAAGGAGAAATTGTAGACGTTAAAATTCTGGCTTCATGTTTATAGGGTTTGGGATAATGTATGGGAATTTTGATGATTACATGTTAATTTAGGAAGCATTGACCCCAAATATATGTTAGAGGATGACTTAGGAGGACTATGAGTAGTTTAAAAACGTTAAAACTTAATTGGGATGATCTTAGTGGGGATTTAGAGGAGAGAAATTTGAAGAAAAACGAATTGGGGGAAATTCTGGGCGCAGTTTGCCATCTCGTTAGAAGACCTGCCCAGGTCGTTCGAACGAGCTTCTAACGAGATGACAATATCCCTTCTAACGAGTTAGTAGTTCGTTCGAAGCCTTTCGTTCGAACGACACTCGTTCGAACGGCCTCGTTCGAACGAGACTTCTAACGAGTTGACAGAATGGCCTTTTTGGCCTGATTCTATTTCAAATGTCCCGTAGACTTAAGTAATTGAGAATTAACCTTCCCTTATTGACTAGTGGGTATAATTGTGAGAATTGGGGTACGTTGAGGAGTAGAACTTAGAACCTTATAATAATCTGGATGACATTTGTGGAATAGGAAACGAATACCTAATTACGACGTGAGAAGGGTTGACAACGTTAATTTACAAATCGGGGACTTGTAATCATAACATTAAATGACGGTATAAGAACGAGAAGTATACCTATATTAATAATTCGAGATATCTAAGATGTGCGAATGCTTAGTATATGTGATTTTATGTGTAAAACATACTTACCATACTTGCTATCACGGGAGGTCTGCGTTCGATTAGGGCCATCTAATCTTTGTGTGCCTACGGGGGGATTTAGATTGATACCTCGAGGACATAGGTCAGAGAAGGACTTATTGAGAAGTTAATAAGTCTGCTGATCATGGGAGCGTAGGTATGTGCGTGACCCATGTGATGTGAACTATGTTCGCCTCCATTTTGTGTGATTGTTGTTATTTGAGAACGATTCCTGCGAGATTCGGAATGCGTGGTCCTTATGTACGTGATGTACCGGGATTGGATAACAGAGTATGTGTGCACCGCAACTTAGTCTCGGGGTGCTAGTATTGTATATTTATGATGAGAATAATATACTGTTGAAATGAACTGTAATGTATATATGTGAGTATCTATAGTATCAACGTTTTGAAAAAGATAAAATGGAAGATCTCTAGTGATTAGTAGTACTAAAATGGAAAACTGTGTAGAAGAGTAAAGCACTCTGTTTAAAATAAGATGTCGGGAATTAAATCGTGAATCGTATAGTAATGTTAGATTTTATATTGAACCAGTTAGATACGGGCATAACTAGATTCGATTACGGATACGTTAGGAGTGCACAGATAGTTGAGAGGTGTGTATTTCATGTGAGAGCACGTCCTAACATGTACTTTGCATTCATTATTTTATGTCATTAAAACACTTGCTATATTTTAAACTGTTTTTCACAATCAGGCTCTGACCCGTTTGCTTTCAAATATATTTTTGTAAAAACCTTTTAGGTGCCCAGCCACAACGACACCATGCATAGGAGTTCCATTCAGGTGACGAACTGTAGCTGTCGTGGAAGTTACATGACTTTGACAGTAGACGCCTCCACTTTCGACCTTGACTCTATGTTACTAGATTTTTCTCATCTGTTGGGCATGTCGCCCCATTTCTTTTAGACACTTTATTTATCCAGCTATATCAGATTTTTGGGTTGTAATTAATTTAGTGATGCAGACTTAGTATTTGTTTATTCCTGTATTTGGATTGTTGTGAGGAGTATTCCTCCAGACTCATTACTATTTTATGGTTATTCCATTGTCATTATGTTGTGGTGATTATGTTAACATTTCATAATTTAATTATTGCATGTTAATCGGATTTAATTAAAATTGACAACTCACTTTTTAAATATTAGGTGACTAGTAATTAATAAAACGTTTTCGACAGTGATGTTATGAACTGAACCAACTTGGCATTTTGTATTAATTTAATAAAGGAGTAGCTACCCGGTATTTAATTAGTCGGGGTGTCACAATTAAAAGCCATAAAAATACGGGGTATTACACAGTCTAAACCACCGATGAATTTGGCGATGTGGACCAGTCGCTATCAGAGAAAGGGTAAGGTTCCATGTAATGTGGTGGAGTGGCTGGGCGGTAGCGGCGGCGGAGGAGCTGTTCACAACCTTCAAGGAGTGGCTTTTGGGACAGAAGCATGTCTTCAGGGCAAGATCCATTGACTTTGTAAGACGTAGCATCGGAGTTCGTTAGGAAAGGGTGCACGAGCGGGGGGATGTTTTCAGAATCGAAATTTGTATTGAATATTAATGGTCGTTGTTGTGGGGATGCGAAGGCTAGGAACCTGGGTGGGAGTCTCGAGGAGTTTGATGGTTTTCGGATATAACACGCTTAGTGATGGTGGCGGTGGCAATGGTAGTAATGGTGTTTCTTGTTCAATTTAAAGAGAGAGTAGAGATTCATTGGGCTTATGAGGAGATTCCCTGGGTTATGATTTTTAGGGATTTGGGTCAGAGTTGAAGTGAATACACTTCGAATATAATTAGAGGGCTTTCTCATAAAGCACCATTGCCCCTATATTATGCAGCAAAAATGTTTAGTTGTTTATTTTTTTTATTTCTTTTGAAATTGAAAAATGTTTATTTGAACATGGGTAATTTTGACTAGACAAACATAACTGAAAATGAACATTAAGGTTCCTTGTGATCAGTTATCCCAATAAAAAAATTTAGCAGGTCAACAGTTGGGTGAGGCTCAATTAAGTTCAACTTCATATATTAATCTTTTACTCGAAAAACCAGAGATGCAAATGTAGACTGCTTCCATTGATAGTTTTTTTAGGCCCTGTTTGGTTGTGTAAATTGTTTTATTATGTAAATTGGTTCATTGTGAATTAGTAAATTATAAATGAGTGGATTTGAAATGAGTTAAAAACCAATTTTATGCAATGTTTGGTAATTTGAAATTGATGTTAAAGTTCTATGAGAAAAAAAAGATAAAAAAATTAAGAGAGGGGAGGGGAAAGGAGGAAAAGAGAGAGGAACATGCACTTTATGTGACTCATATTTCAAGGGTGTTTCTAAGGGCACCAAACTTATTCTTACAAAGTACCATAAGATAAAAAAAAGAGTTTTTGCTAAGGGCCACCACATTATATATATATATAAAATTTCCACAATTATTTCAACACAAAACCCCACACGTTACCTCTCTCTTCCCACTACACTCCTAACCTAATCTTTGTCTTCTTCACAAAACTCAAGGTAACTTTGTCTTCATTAATCCGAACATCTTCAACTGTCTTCTTCAACCAACCGTCTTCAACATTATTAAAATTTTCTTCCATTGGTCCCCACAACGTTATTAAATTTCTTGTTCCCCAACACACCAATCATTTTGAACTACATTATTAAACTAGGGTTTTATTGGTATTTACCGACGGATAATCAAACCAAAGACAATGATAACACATTCAAAGCAAGTGAAAATTTCACAAATGACATTTATGCGGTAAACTTTAGGGCCCATTATATAAATATTTGTGTATTCCAAGGGATTGCATAAAAAAATTCAAAAATCGTGCAAATACATGTTAGTGATTCGGGATTGGGACCTTGAAATAAAGTCCAAATTTTGGGGTAACCATCCAGAACGAAGCTTATATTTTTTTTTTCCAAACTAGGTCCATTCGGTATAATCACCCCTATTCTCCTTATATTATTCAGCATAAATATGTCGAAGTGATAGTTACCCTGAATAAATTGCCTTTGACTCGGGGTAGTTACCCCAAAATATTGTAATAGTTTCGGCAGATTCATACCGAATGGAATTGAAACACAGTTAAATAATTAAATCCAAACATTCAAGTAATTCAATAGATATTCAAATATTTGCGCACACTATCCAAAATGGGATTTTATAGAAAAAAAAATCAATTTTCCTACTTCTGTAAAGTTTGTGCACACTATTCATTTTTAATCATGCGCATGACCATTAAAACTGGACAAAAATGAACCTATTGATTATATCTATGCTCATAATATTTTTACTTATGCGGAATGCTTTCTTGGATTTCAACTCCGTATTATTTGACGAGGCGTTAGCAAATATGGAGATACCCAACAACGGGGATGATGATTCATTAGGAGTTGATGTTAGTATGACATTTTTTACAGATAAGGTATTTTCCACGTGTTAAGTGTTGGTTGATTGGGCTCAAGAGCTAGCCCGGTCCGTTAAAATTGTAATAGTCATCACCAAGTCCGATGCACCTTCTGCAACGCGTAAGGGACGTCTACACATTTGTTGTGAGAGGGGAGGTGAGTACTGTGATCATCACGGGAAGAATGTTGGGAACGAAGTTAGTAGCCAAGAGAAAAATGGTAGGAAGTGAGACACCGCCACTCGGAAGTGCAACTGTCCATTTTTGTTGAAGGGCATTCCGATTGATAATGGATAATGGATGTTGTCCATCGTTAGCAGCGTTCACAATCACCAATTTCCGAAAACGTTAGTTGGACATGCATATGTCGGTTGACTTACTTCGGTGGAAAAAAATTGTTGAAGAGATGTCCTTGAGCGGTGTAAAGCCGACTGCCATTCTAACGACGATTAAAAGTCACAATATTAGTAATGTTTCGACCATGAAAATAATTTACAATGCCAAGGGGAAGTTGAGGATCTCAGAACGAGAGGGTAGAACGACGATGCAACAGTTAATGAAGTTGCTTAGGGATAAACATTATGTGTATTGGTATAGAATGAATGAGTCTACCATGGAGGTGGAAGACATTTTTGGGGCGCATCCAAATTCAATCCAAATAGCCAAGTGTTTTTCCCTCGTTGTCATTGTTGACTGCACATACAAGGCCAATCGATATAAGTTGCCTTTGTTCGAGATGGTTTGAATAACATCGTGTGGCAGGACTTTCAATATTGCCTTTGCCTATTTAGCAACGGAGAAGGTGGAGAACTATCGGTGGGCGTTGGGATGCTTAAAATCCCTATTCAATCTGTTTGCATGTCCTACAATTTTCAACACATATCGGGACTATGCGTGCATGAACGTGTTGCGGGTTGTGTTTCCCGAGGCGAGAACTATGGTTTGCACCTTCCACGTTCATCGCAATGTGGAGCTCATGCTAGGAAAGAGATTAACGATGAGGATACATTGAAGAAGTTCATGAGGGATTGGATGCATTTGGTTGAATCCCCCACCAAGAGTGATTTTAATGAAGAGTGGACGCTTTTTCACTGTGATTGGGTTACGTTCCCGAACATGCTTCAGTACATAGATTGTACATGGTACAATCTAAAGGAGAGCTTCATTCAGACGTGGGCAAATATGGTTAGGCACCGGGGAAACCAAACTACTAACCGTTGTGAAGAAGCACATGCTAAGTTGAAGAGGCACTTGGAGAGTTCTCAACTTCCTTTTGATAAGGTTTTTGTCGGCATGCACAATTACATTAAGTTGCAAGTGACGGAGATTATGAGGGAGTTTGAGGATTCCTTGCAAAAATTAAAGCACTCCCACAATATTCCTGTTTTGCGAGAGCTCATAGGCCGGGTTTCTCATTATGCTATTGACCTAGTTCTTGAGGAGATGAATACTTGTGATACCGTTGGCATGTATGTTAAGTCGTGCCTACACTTGGCACGCAACATCTATGATTTACTGTGCGCTCATGAATTGGTCATCTACCGGATGGAGGGTAGGGCAATGCTATGGGGTATGTTCATGCACATTGGCGCAAATTAACAATGGTGCCCGAATTAGTGAAGTACCATATGGTTGACTACGAGCCGAAAATGATACATTTTAGAAAAAGATGGGAACAACCAACTATCGATGACCAAATGGTCATGTTGTGAAAACTCAAGGACATCGGGTGTCCCACAACCGCTAGGCTATTTGAGCCATCTGTGCTAAAGCTTTGCAAGGGTCGCCCAAGAGGTCGAAAACCAACTGCTAAAGAGAAAAATCAGGAAAAGTCAACTAAAAGGGATCCCTGGGGTTTGAACTTGCTAGGCAATCAACAGAAAAGGAACACCCCGCGGTCCAAAGGCCTAAGAAGAAAATTTATTTCACGGAGTTCACCCTCCCAGCCCCATGGTGCCCGAACTACTCCCTTGCATATAAACAATATATCAAGGGTGTTTCTAAGGGTACCACAACATTTACTTCAAAATACCACAAGAATACCACACATTCTCTCTTTCCACTATACTCCAAACTCTCTATCTTCTGCAACAAATCATCTTCAACCAACCATCTTTAACATTATTAAATAACTAGGGTTTGTTATTTAAATATTCAAAAATCAATGGATATTCCCCGAAAAGACAATGATAACACCTCAAAAGCAAATGAAAACTCCCAAAATATCACAGAAATCGTCTAATGGTTCAGGGTTGCCCCCCCCCCCCCCCCCCAAAAAAGATGATTTTCGGGGTGATTATCCCGAATCAAACTTAAATTTTTTTTTAAGAAAAAGTTTCATTCGGGATGATTATGCCGAAATAAATGCATATATTCGGGATGATTATGCCGAATGGAATGTATAAAAAAAAATTTGAAGAAAAAGTTTCATTCGTGGTGATTATACCGAATTGAATGCATATATTCGGGGTAATTATGCTGAATTAAATGCATATATTCAGGATGATTATGTCGAATGAAGTTTGAATCCAATTTTCATATCCTATTTGATTCGGAGCAAACATGATGAAATTTGGGTCTTTATTCGGGGTCTTTATACCGAACCACTAGGTTATCAGCTACGCTAGGGTTTATTGATTATGTGGTATTTTCTCAACATATGAAGAGTATTAAACGTTCTTTGCACAAAAAATGAACACATTATTGTTGTTCAACATATTTTTAATAGGTTTGATATGTTTTTCAGGGGTTTAACATATTTTTCATAATTAATAATATATCAAACAATGTATATTATATATGTTTTGATGACTATAATCTTGTTTGTATGGTGTTGAATGATGATTTGATGAAGATATTTGAAGTTTTGGAGGTGTAGACAATGAATTTAATTTGTAGTTGAAGTTGAGAGGTTTTGAAGTAGAAAGGTTGAGAAGTTGAGAGGTTTAAATGTGTAGAGAGAAGGAGAGAAGGTGGGTAATTGATTTTTTACAACTTCAAATATGTGGTAGCCCTTTGGTGGTATTTGGAAGTAACTATTAAAATCAAGTGGTATTTTGTAGTAAAAAAGTTGTGGTGTTTTGAAGTATTATGTAGGGTGCCCTTAGAAACACCCTATATTAATGAGATACTGATCTTTTATAAAGATTGCGTAGAAGATATCATCGAGGTTGAAGCTGACGGAAATTATGGGTTTAGATGCATTGTTAAATGCCTCAGATTTGGGCCCGATGGATGGAGACAGGTGAGATCGGACTTGATTGAATAAGTTACGGCAAATACTGAATTCTATGCACATTGTTTTGGTGATTGGTTTTCGAACACTGTTTTACATATGTTGAGTGATTATTCAAGCCCTTGTATGCCAAAGTATTTGATGATCATGCCCGAGCGTGGCTATCTTTTGGCGGTAACTTACAAGTGCGCGTGCGTCCTCATTTCGAAGAGACAGTGTCTCACATTTCTACCAATGTCTCAGGAACGAACCGTGCATCCCATGTTCATGGAGATTGCTCATGTATGCGGGAATCACTTTGTAGCTTTGAAGTTGAAGTACGGTTGTCTAATTCCCCTTGTAGCAAGTCACTGTCATAGTTGCTCATTGCCACAAGCAAAATTGTGTATTGATAAATATGCGTAACAAGTAGCAGAGTTTCGGAAAATCTGCCCAAACGATGTAGCAAGCAACGATGAACCTATCCAGATCGACTAGTTTGGTGTATGAAACGTTTTTATATGATGTGAAACGAACTTGTATGATATTCAAATGAAGTTGTATGATATTCAAATGTAGTTGGTTTATTGTATGATCGATTGTAATTGTAATTAATGAAGTTGATTTATTGTATGATTGATTGATTGTTGTCTTGTCTCCCTTCCGTAATTAATGAAGTTGTATGATTGATTGTTGTAATTAATTAATAAAATTGTATCCAAGACTGGTTCGGTATATATATGCCGAATTAGTATCCTTATTTCGATATATTCATGCCGAATGGACCTCACTCTCCAATACAAAAAGTACACTGTTCGGGATGTATATAGCGAACCAAGTTTTCCCAGGACTGGTTCGATATATATATGCCGAATTAGTATCCTTGTTTCGCTATAATATTATGCCGAATGGACCTCACTCTCCAACAAAGAAAGGACAGTGTTTGGGATGCATATGCCGAACAAAGTTTCCCCGAGACTGGTTCGGTATATATATGCCGAATTAGTATCCTTGTTTCGCTATAATTATGCCAAGTGGACCTTACTCTCCAACAAAGAAAGGACATTGTTCGGGATGTATATGCTAAAAACGTTTCCCAGGACTCGTTATATATATGGCGAATTATAATCCACAACCAACAATTAGGGATGTTGATGAATTATAATCCACAACTAGGGATGTTGATGAATTATAATCCCCAACCAACATTTAGGGATGTTTATACAAAATAATCCACTACCAACAATTAGGGATATTTATATAAAATAATCCACAACCAACAATTAGGAATGTTTATACAAAATAATCCACAACCAACAATTAGGGGTGTTTATATAAAATAAGCCACAACCAACAAAATAATTGCACATTTATAAATAAATATTATAATTAAACAATAAACCAAACATTCATACAATATTGTTCCACTTTAATACAAATATTCAATGACATCCGGCCTATTTCTTTCATTTACTTCTATGCGACCCCTCAACTACTTTCTCTTTTCCCTTGCCTTTGGACTTGGACTTGCTTTTCTTTGCCACCCGCTCCTCAATGACAACCGGTCTGTCTGCCTACCCCAATGGCCGCAGTTAGGATATCGTAGGCTTGCACATCGCGTGCAACTAATTTGGCCGGATCAACAACAATTCCATCATCAATATTGTTCTTCATTAACTCCATAACCTTGTGCACCTCGTTCTCTTATGAAACAGATAATAACATCGTGGGATTAGATTAGACAAAAAACTTATGTATAATTACATATATATAATATCGGAAGAAGTTTAGACAAAAAACTTACCAACGACGTTTGTTGTTGTTTCACGTTGCGGAACTTGGGGTTTTGGACTCTAGGATGGGATTTGGACATGAACCAAACCATACAATCACTGCTACAATCCCACGGGCTAGATACGGGCACATACCTAAATTTCTCGGATAAAAGGTGGTCTTGCCAGTTTTCTTGGTACCATTTTTGCATATCGAATTTAACTTTGTACCGAGCCGCCTTGTCTCCCAAATCGTCCTTCAAGGGTGTCATTGGGTCACGCGGTATGATTTTTAGCCGTCCCATTTGTCTAAGGCATCTTTCAGGGTAATAGAGCTCCCCCACCTCAAAACAAATCATAATCTCGGTATACCATGAAGCTTCATGAAAGGGATAAACAGCCCTAAAATCTCGATAGGGTTCCCAAATGACCTACAAATAAACAAAACATAATTGTGACACTCCGCCTAATTAAATACCGGGTGATCAGTCCTTTATTAAATTAAATCAAAGTGTCCGGTTGGTTCATTCTTATCATCACTGTTGAAAAATATTTTTTCTTTATTAATCACCTAATAAATAATTAAGCTAAGTGTCAAAACATTTATTTTTGAATTAAGTTCTATTGTTATAATATAATATGAAACCATTATCATGAACACAAAGGATAATATTAAAACCAAACCATCCAAATAAAATAACCAAACTAGATTAATCAATCCAAATAATAAATTCCAATCGCAGGACAAGGAAATGAATAAAACAATCCCAACAGTAACTAAATCCTGAAATAATAAAGAGTACAAGTCTCTCTCTTCGAGCTAAATGAAATTTGGGAACGAGCGACACATGCAATATCTGAGAATAACTAAATAGAAGACTGGAAAGACAAGAATGGAGTCGTCTACTGTAAGGACCTGCAACTTCCACTACAGCTGTAGCACGTCAATGGTCCAAAGATCTAGGCTTGACGCTCCTATGGCAGGGGATCTGTAACACACACACACACACACACACACACACACACATATATATATATATATATATATATATATATATATATATATATATATATATATACACACACACACACACACACACACACAAGAGGAAGAAAAGATAGCAAGAAACGGGTCAGAGGCCGAGTGTAAAACATCTTTAAAAATAGTTTAGCAAGTATTTAAAATGCTTACCAGTTGATATTACATACATGTTAGTACCTTGACGCTCACTTCAGAATTCTCACCTCTCAACTAATATGAACGCCTAACGTACTACCGAATTACCTAGTTAAATATAACCCAGTTAACTAGTCTAACCCAACTTTCATTCACCAAGCCTAATCCAAGTGATCGCATAACCATAGTTTATATCTGATGACCCTCATATTAGGAATTTTCCAAGACAATTATTATATTTATCTCAATTTAGACTTAAGTTTACAACCGCTTAACTCATTTAATATTAATTACTCAATTCAATCTACTTACAAGCACGATAGATTAATCACAAATACATATATTTATCACCCAATATATATATATATATATATATATATATATATATATATATATATATATATATATATATATATATATATATATATATATATATATATACACTAGTAGGGCACCCCACATAAGCCTATGGTGCTAGCATACTCTGCTATCAATTCCCCATATCACTTGTACCAAAGGAAAATACTAGTTCGGAATGACTCTCGAACTGTATTAACACAAAACACGCATAATGGAGGTGAAGCATAGTTCCAAGTCACTAAGAGGTCAACACATATATTCACGTCTCTTAGGACCATCTGACTATCATCCTCGAATAGCCTGTACTAAGGATGTTATGTTCTAGGGTACAAGTCAATATCCCCCATTAAGGTCCAATCG
The DNA here is from genome assembly GCA_949130495.1 of Sambucus nigra. NCBI lineage: Eukaryota > Viridiplantae > Streptophyta > Magnoliopsida > Dipsacales > Adoxaceae > Sambucus > Sambucus nigra. The sequence goes on from OX422219.1 coordinate 428,632,470, forward strand.
AGATAAGACTATCCCAGCGCGGAACCTCCGTGATAGCAAGTAGCGTGGGTATGATTACACACAAATATACAACTTTATATATATTTACTAATACCCATATATATATATATATATATATATATTCACATTATTCAGCTAGGTATACCCACGACCCATAATACATGCGAACTATGTCCGATTTCTACGTATAAATAAATCATTCTTTTTATTTTCTCAATTACCGCAAATCCTCAATTACTTCTCGACTCTTGAAGTGTACCCTCTTGCTAAATATAAAATCAGTAGATGTACACTTAATACCCTACCGGTCTAAGTCCTTCTTAATTATCGCAAGATCTAATTTAACGCACGCACGATTTCCCATTCAATTTCTACCCCCGAAATCCCATGGTTAAATCTCATATAAAGTCGTATTATTCGGACCCTACTTATACCCTACTGGTCCTTCTCAAGTCCCATTATGATATATAAATTATGTCCAAAGGTCCTTACATACCGGGATTGGATTAACATTTAAAAGGAGAAAAAGTTTCCCTTTCCAGGAGGAGTCGATCGATCGATGAAAGGGGGTCGATCGATCGACATTCTTGAGTCGATCGATCGACCAAGCAGGTCTTGCCCAGAATTCCAACTTAAATCATCAAAAGTCCATTAACATGTCCCAAACTCCCAACCAAACTTCATGAATGTTATATAAACCAATATGGACGATTTCTAACGTAAGACATTCATTAATTCCTCAAGATTAGTCATCGAATGGTTTAATTCAAGACATTATCATTTAACCCTTGTTCATCAATTTTTCTCAAGAATTCATTTAAATTCCAGATTTCTATCTCTACCGGGCATCCAATTTCGTGGATAACATTCTTCATATAACAAGATGTTCATCCTAACATGGTTTCTACTCCAAAATTTCAATAATAATCTCCCAACAACATTGTTTTCATGAAGACATAAATTAATTAATTCCTACACTAACATGGATGTGTTATCAACTAAAGAACAAAAAGTTAGATACTTGCCTGGAAATCGAAGGTCTGGTTCGACGGATTAGAGTGGTATAGTAATGATTCCCTTCTTCCGATCTACGCATTGGTGGTGGAATTTGTGAGGGTGGTGTAGGGTTGGTGGCTCTCCCCCTTGGAAGCCTTCTCTCTTCTCTCTTCCTTAGCCTCTATGTAACTCTAATGTTTCTAACCCTCGAGGACTCTAACTCCCATCAGATATAACCCTTCAATTTTCGTCCATAATTAGTGTCTAAAATTGAAAATTACCAAATGCACTCCCGGGTTACCGATTTGGCCTAAAAACGTCTTGAGACCCAAACTAAACTCTCAGTTACACTTTTCTACTATCTCGACCCTCCCGGACACATTGACGCACTCTAAATGACCATACGAGCGACTTATAATTAATTCACTTTTTATTCCATTAATTTTGTCCCAACATGACCGTGCGCGTCCCGACTTAATTTATGTGATTGTCGTATTATTCACTCGCGACAATTTTAATAACTTTAATATCATATATTACTTTACTTATCTAGTAATATTCAACATAATTCTTACCAATAATTACTAACTCTCATCACGCTAGTAAATATTTATTTTAAAATTTGAATTAATCAAATTCATTTATCCCAATTTAATTTAATTAATCCGTTAATTGAGTGCCATAAAAATGCTGGGTATTACAATAATTTAATGTTAGAAAATATCAAAGTCAAAAGAAAGCGTTACAATAAATATTTGAATTTACTCACACCCGAAAATTGATTAAGTTTGTAAATGCATTTTTCTGAGAGGCAGACTGCAACGACCAACGTGCAATCCTTGCCATGGTTTCATCAAACTCCATATCAATGCATCCGTCAACCCCTGTAAATGCTCATATATCCATGACTGCAAAAACACACATTACGAGTTTATTAGAAAAAAGAAGGAAATTGATAAACGTACATAATCAAGATATGAATGTGTGTTGTTAGTAACCTGTATAAGAGAGAGGCAACCACTCATTTGCCTCACACCTGAATGAGAGGCAAGGCCCATCTGCCTATACACATGCGCTAGGATCCCCATACCTTATGCTAGTTTTCCCACCTTCTTCATGTCTCTAAGAACATGAATGCATAACACGTAAATATTGTTCTTTGTCTTGTCGTGGAAAACTGTGCACCCAATAATGTAGAGCAAGTAGGCCCTGGCGCAATAGTCTTTATCTTCACTCGATGCATTGGCATCACGCGACCTCTCCCTGAAATTTGCAGTGAGCCAGTTCAAACGGACGACCGCATGCTCACCACATTCCTCCAAGGCAACTTCCCTGCTCACTCCTAACAACTCCACCACTACGTCCACAAGTGATGGGACCACTATGTCCTCCTCCTCATCCTCCTCAACTGCGGGTTGCGGGTTATACAGAGGTGATCCAACAAGAGGAACACCCAAGATTGCCGATACGTCGTCGAGGGTGATTGTCGTCTCCCAAAATTGCATATGGAATGTGTTAGTCTCCGAATGCCACCTCTCAACAAATGCAGATATAAGGGCGTAATCTAAATAACGATGGCTAGATTAGATAAGTCCCCCCAGTTTAGCCCTTTGAACCCTCCTACACTTGCAGAAAGATGACTGAATTGTCACTCCTTGATCTTTGTCCAGTGATTGATGCACAATAACGGCACCCACTCCACTTACAATATAAGCAAAATATTTATTAAGGTTTATGAAAGCAATGGAAAATTTAAAACATTAAGGATTTAACATTGAAGGGAAATGAAATTACCACTGAACCGATCCAAATATCGTAGGCCACATGGTGCTTGAAATGTTTTAATAGGCTAAGATCGGTCCCCCCCCCCCCCCCCCATGTATGCCGCAGTAGAGGTGCCTTCTTCAGGCACCTTTTTCTTCTGGATATATGCTACTGCGATCTTGTATAAAATGCTAAACGGGTTATCAGGTCGCTGGAGAGCAAGATACTCTAGCTTGGCATCACCATCTACCGCCTCTTGACCAGCCTCCTCCTCAACCTCGGCGTCATCCTCATCATCAAGCTCAATCTCACCCTCAACAACAACCTGATCGTCATGAACCGCAACCTCCCCCACCACTGGGGCATCCACCTCCATCACATTTGGGACAGACGCAGCAGACAAAGCATGGATCTCTTCTCGACGCTTCCCCTCAGAGGCAGTCAACGGCTTGCAGTTCTTGGGAGAGTAGGATACTAGGTTATCCATAGTAGACCTACATTAAATCAATTTACACACAGATGAGTATAATAGGGTAAACATAATTCATAAACATAAACCTAAACCAATTTATGGGGTAAACATAAACCTATACCATGTATTGTGGAAAACAAAATTCATAAACATAAGTCTTGAATTATTGCAAACATTGAGAGAGCTAGAGCTTAACACAATACATAATTCAATGTGCATTCAACAAAACATAACGAATGTGCACGTAGGATTTGACTGTAATACCCCACATTTTTATGCCTTTTAATTATGAGATTTATTAAATTAATTTGGGATAATTAATTGGAAAATTAATCCGGATTTATATGCTAGCGAGACGAGAGTTAATATTTGATTATTATAATGTTTTTGAATATTACTGAGTGATTATGGTAATATGTGATTATTGAATTTATTAAAATTATCGTGAGTTGAAAATACGGCAGTTTCAATAATTAAGTTGGGATGCGCGTGTGAGTCGTGTCAGGACCCAATTTAATGAATTTAAAAGTATTTTATTTTTATATCATTCATATGAACATTTTGAGTGCGCCAACGTGTCCGTAAGGTTCGAGATAGTCAGAAAACACTAGCTGGGGGTTTAGTTTGGGTCCCGGGGCATTTTTAGGCATAATCGGCAACCCGGGAGGGTATTTTAGTCATTCCTATTTTTGGGTGAATAGTGACCCACGAATTTTAGACAGTTAATATCAGCCAACACTTGAGTCCCTTAAGGTTTCTCAACCAAAAATCATAAACGGCCATTAGAGTGGAAGAGAAGGAAGTTTCCAATGGAGAACCACCACTTAGAGACTTTTGCACCACCGTCACCACCACCGGATAGATCGGAAAGCAAGGATCATCCTCATACCGTCTACTTCATCGGATCAGAATCTTCATTACTAGGCAAGTGATTTAACTTGCAATAATTTAGCGCATATATCATTCATGTTAGGTTAGAAGTGAAGAATAACCTTAAATAATGAAAAATTGAATGGATTTGAAGAATTTAAATCATAATTTGGGTAGGTCTTGCATGTAGTTTAATGTTGGAGATAATAGTAGCCACGGCATTATAATTTATGGGTAGAGAATTATGAAATTGTATGGAAGTATATAGTGTTCTTGAAGAAATAGAAGAACTAGGGTTTTTATATGAAAATTAGGTAAATTGATCCAAGAATTTGATGTTCTATTTTGATTTGATGATTCAAAAACGTGAAAAATATTGCAAACATGTTGGGATGATTATTAGTATACTTCATTGGGAGTTTAGGACGTTGTAATGAAGAATTAGAGGTGTAAAAAGAGGAAAACCCGTAACTGTTTAAGAAATTCTGGGCTGATACCTGCTTGATCGATCGATCGTCGATCGATCGATCGACCCCTTCTGATTTTTGGTGATTGTTTTCCTTTGAGGTTTAATGGAAATCCCAAGACCGATAATGATTCTTAGGGTGATTAATTTGATATTGGGGGACTTAGTTAAGGTCAGTAGAGTCTTAGTTGATGCCGAAAAAATGGCTTACCTTATAGAATAGAATGCTATTGCTTACGAGGGTCTACCGAGTGAGGTATGATTAGAAATCGTTCGAATTGAAACTATAATGGGAATTAATGATGATGTAAGGGTAAGAACATTAACGGAGGGACTTTAAGACTGAGATAACATTTAAAATTAATAGGAGACCTAGTAACATTTTGGGGTAGGTTTAGGTACTCGAATTGATATGACGAGAGAGAGTTATCAAGTTAAATATATAACTATGTATGATATTCGGAATAATCTTACTACGTACGAGACTTACTAGATAGAATGTGAATATCTATATTGAAATATGATTACTAAGGTTGTGTGAATGCCTAGTGAATGGATTTCTTATGTGTATGGAATACCTACCATACTTGCTATCACGGAAGGTTAGTTTTTTTAAAAGGACCCTCTTATCCTTGTGTTCCTTCGGGGGGGATTTGGACTGGTACCTTAAGGACATAGGACTGTGAATGACTTATCTGTGAGTTAATAAGTCAGCTGATCATGGGAGAGTAGGTATGTGCGTGACCCATAGGTATGTGAACTATGTTCTCCGCCAATATGTGTGATTTTGCGTATTGAAATGGTTCTTGAGAGATTCGGAACTCGTAGTCCTTATGTACGTGATGTACCGGGATTCGATAGCAGAGTATGCGAGCATCGCGGCTTAGCCTAGGGGTGCCATATACCTATTTATGTACTGAGGGTGTTATACTTATGTACTTGTGACTGGTTCATTGTTTCTTAGTAAATGTGAATAACTAAAATATTTGAAAGGGTTAAGAATGAGAATTTAATTGACCCTTGAGATAAGTAATTTAATGAATGCGAATATAGGTTATGAACATAACTTATCTGGATATTAAGAGTAGACATCCTATGGTAGAATGCGAAAGAGGAAGTGGTACAGACTAGTTAGTTAACGACATAACTAGGATGGGTTAAGGGCATACGTTAGGCGTGCACATTAGTTGAGAGGTGAGAAACTCATGTGAGAGTACGCAACTAACGTGTTAATAATATGTGTTGTTTAATTGTAATTTAAACACTTGCTAAACCTTTAAACTGTTTTCACCTCGGGCTCTGACCCGTTTTCCTCCAAATCTATTTTGTTTTGTAAAAACATTTTAGGTGCCTAGTCACAGGGACGCCAAGCATATGAGTTCCATTCTAATGACGTGCTGTAGTTGTTGTGAAAGGTACAAGATCTTAGTATTAGACGCCTTCATATTTATCTTTGGTTCCTTCAGAGTCATTTGTATCAGTTAGGGCATGTCGCCCATTCTTATTTAGAGGTTGTAGTTACAGACTTTCATTATTTCGGTTATTGATTTATTTATTCAGACTCTTGTATTGGGACTTTATTTATTCTTGCATTATTATTATTATTGGAGTGTTTACTCCAGACTCAGTTGATTTCATTTTATTGGTTATTCATATGAGATTGTTTATGCGATTGATGGTTAATGATTTAATTCTTGGTTATTTGATAACTTAATTAAGAAACTTTGACATCTTTTTTTTTTTAAATATTAGGTGGTTAGTAATTAATTAAATATTTTTCGACAGTGATGCTAAGACTGAACCAACTTGATATTCTGTATTAATTTAATAAAGGAGTAGATACCCGGTATTTAATTAGACGGGGTGTCACAGGTGGTATCAGAGCATCAGGTTCTAGTGTCCTTTAGGATCTGTACGGCTTATTATGCTTCCAGCATAGCTTTCTTTGATATAGAGTCATATGTTTAGGATTGTTGATTTCTTTGGTGAGATTTCGTTCTCCTGCTATGATGTATAGGATAATGAATCTTATTTGCATTCGAGTGTGTTCGTGTGCTGAATAATGCAGTATGTCGGGCGAAGACAGTTGGGCGGATATCAGGAGGCAAAGATCAGTTGAGGTTACTTGATTTATTAAAGAAGGATGACAGTAGTTGAAGTCACCCATACTATGGCATGGAAGTCCAGGATGGTAAAGACGGCTAAGGCGCGACTTGTGACTTTCTGTTACAACTACAATAGAATGTGGGGTCAAATTAGAATCACCCAGCAAGGATGGATTGGGAGAAACTCAGACGAAACATTGAAAAGAACCAGTAGTGGAAATACTAGAAATGCGGAGATGGCATGTTCTAGCCAACTACCGTAAAATATCCAAAGGCTTGGACATATGACGGGGTATGGCTAATCGGGAGTGAAAATTTAGGGTAAAATTTTTCTTGGCTCGTAAGAGCGGAGTTACAACGATGAGAGGAAACTACCACACTTAGAAGTGGAATGTGTCGTCGAGAGAAGGCGCATAAGTATGGTTTATGTAACACCCCGTCTAATTAAATACCGGGTAGCTACTCCTTTACTAAATTAAAACAGAATATCAAGTTGGTTAAGTCTTAGCATCACTGTCGAAAAATATTTAATTAATTACTAGCCACCTAATATTTAAAAAGAGACATGTCAAATTTTATTGATTAAGTTATCAAATAACCAAGAATTAAATCATTAACCATCAATCGCATAAACAATCTCATATGAATGACCAACAAATGGAAATCAAATAAGTCTGGAGTAAACACTCCAATAATAAAGATGCCAGAGTAAATAATGTCCCAATACAAGAGTCTGAATAAATAATAAACCAAAAATTGAAATAACGAATGTTTGCAACTACAACCTCTAAATAAGAATGAGCGACATGCCCTAACTGATACAATCGACTCTGAAGGAATCAAGAATAAAATGAGAGCGTCTACTACCAAGATGTTGTAATTTCCACAGCAGCTACAACACGTCATCAAAATGGAACTCCTATGCTTGGCGTCCCTGTGGCTGGGCACCTAAAAGGTTTTTACCAAACAAAATAGATTTGGAAGAAAACAGCTCAGAGCCTGATGTGAAAACAGTTTAAAAGTTTAGCAAGTGATTTAAATTACAATTAAACATCACATATTATAAACACGTCAGTTGCGTACTCTCACATGAGTTTCTTACCTCTCAACTACTGTGCACGCCTATCGTATGCCTTAAACCCATCCTAGTTATGCCGCTATCTAACTAGTTTGTACCACTCATGCCTTCGCATTCTAACCTTGAGTATCTACACGTAACCCCCAAATAAGCCATATTTATATCCTATGTTCACATTCATTAAATTACTTATCTCAAGTATTAATTACATTCTCATACTTAACTTATTCAAATATCTTAGTCATTCACACCTACTAAGCAACAATGAACCAATCACAAGTACATAAGTATATCACTCTAGTACATAAATACATATATGACACCCCTAGGCTAAGCTGCAGTGCACGCATACTCTGCTATCGAATCCATGTACATCACGTACGTAAGGATCACGTGTTCCGAATCTCTCAGGAACCGTCTAAATACAAATCACACATATTGGAGGCGAACATAGTTCACATACCCATGGGTCACGCACATACCTACGCTCCCATGGTCAGCTGACTTATCAACTCACAAATAAGTCATTCGCAGTACTATATCCTTAAGGTACCAGTCTAAATCCCCCCGAAGGCACACAAAGATAAGAGGGTCCTTTTCCAGAATAAAACTAACCTCCCGTGATAGCAAGTATGGTAGGTATGTCATACACATAAGAAATCCATACACTAGGCATTCACACAACCTAAGTAATCATATATCAATATAGATGTTCACACATTTCATCTAGTTAATCTCATACATAGCAAATTTACCCCGAACATTACACATAATATACTTTTCGGTTGATAACACTCCCGTCGTATCAATTTGAGTATTTTAACCTATCTCAAAAGGTTACTAGATTTCTTATTAATTTCTCAATGTTATCTCAGCACTTAAAGTCACTCCGTTCCTGCCCTTAATCTTACATCATCCTCAATTCTCAATACAGTTCCAATTCGAACGTTTTCTAACCATATCTCACTCGGTAGACCCTCGTAAGTAATATTAATCAGTCCCATAAGTTATAGCATTCTCCGATAATAACTAAGGCCCTACTGACTTTAATTAAGTCCCAAAATATCATATTAAACTCCCTAATAACCAACATCGGCTTTGGAATAATTATTAACCTTAAAGAGAAACAATTGCCAAAAATCAGCATAGGTCGATCGATCAAACAGGTATCGCCCCAGAAATTCTTAATAGTTACGGGTTATAAACTTTTTACACCTCTAAATCTTCATTCTAACGTCCAAAACTCACAAATCAATATTTTAATCATCCTACTAACATGGTTACATCATTTCCCACGTTTTAGATTTATCAAATCAACCTATAACATCAATTACTTACATCAAAATACCCAATTATCATACGAAAACCTAGTTTTCCTATTTCTTCAAGAACATCACATAATTCAATCTAAATTTCATAATTCTCAACCCATAAATCATAAATTCGTGGTTATTATCATCTCCAACATTTACTACATGCAAGTCCTAACCCGATTATGATTTTAAACCTTTCAATTTTATTCAATTTCCATTTTTCATGATAAATCTTCAAATCTATAAAAACATGTAAACTATATGCTTTGAATCTTTGCAAGATAAACCACTTGCCTGTAAATCTGATGTTTTGATCCGTTGTTGTTGTTCAAGGGCTGCTCCTCTCTTTTTTCCGGTCACAATTCTGTCCAAATTGGTGGTGGTGGGTGGTGGTTTTGGTTTGGGGACTTTTTGTAACCTCTCCTCTAACTCATGTAACTCCCCTCTTTGTTTTTGGCTGATAATGGCCCTAATGGCCTAACAAAAAATAAATAAATCAACACTTAAAATCGTGGGTCTTAATTCCTTAATTTTTAAAATTACCAAAATACCCTTCCGGGTTGCTGGTTTGGCCTAAAAATGCCCCGGGACCCAAACTAAACCCCCGGCTAGTGTTTTCTGACTATCTCGACCCTTACGGACACGATGGCGCACTCAAAAAGCTCATACGGATGACATACAAATAAAATACTTTTAAATCCATTAAATTGGGTCCTGACACGACTGACACGCGCGTCCCAACTAAATTATCGAAACTATCGTATTTTCAGCTCACGACATTTTTAATAAATTCAATGATCATATATTACCATAATTACTCAGTAATATTCAACAGCATATTAATAACCAAATACTAACTCTCATCTCGCTATTATTTAAACCCGAATTAATTTTCTAATTAATTTTCCCAAATTAATTTAATAAATCCAAAATTAAAGGCAATTCCATTTAATTAACCTCATAATTAAAAGCCATAAAAATACGGGGTATTACATACTTCTCCCCTAATAACTAGCCACCTAATATTTAAAAAGAGAGATGTTAAATTTTATTAATTAAGCCAACAATTAAACAAGAATTTATTTAGTAAACCAACAATCACATAACCAATCTTATATAAATGTTCAACGAGACGAAATCAAATAAGTTTGGAGTAAACACTCCAATAATAAAGATGCCAGAGTAAATAATGTCCCAATACAAGAGTCTGAATAAATAATAAACCAAAAACTGAAATAATGAATGTCTGCAACTACAACCTCTAAATAAGAATGAGCAACATGCCCTAACTCATACATCGACTCTGAAGGAATCAAGAATAAAATGAGAGCATCTACTACCAAGATCCTGTAACTTCCACAACAGTTACAACACGTCATCAAAATGGAACTCCTATGCTTGGCGTCCCTGTGGCTGGGCACCTAAAAGGTTTTTACAAAACAAAATAGATTTGGAAGAAAATGGGTCAGAGCCCGATGTGAAAACAGTTTAAAAGTTTAGCAAGTGATTTAAATTGCAATTAAACATCACATATTATAAACACGTCAGTTGCGTACTCTCACATGAGTTTCTTACCTCTCAACTACTGTGCACGCATATCGTATGCCTTAAATCCATCCTAGTTATGTCGCTATCTAACTAGTTTGTACCACTCATGCCTTCGCATTCTAACCTTGAGTATCTACACGTAACCCCCAAATTAGCCATATTTATATCCCATGTTCACATTCATTAAATTACTTATCTCAAGTATTAATTACATTCTCATACTTATTCATGTAACAACCCGCGTAATTTTTGGGGTATTTTCGAAATTACGAGGAAAAATAAATTTTGAGATAAAATTATTTTTATTGCTCGTATATGTTGGGTATTATTTTTAAATATGATAATTTCAAACGGTTTCGGAATTGGAATTGAAATGGAGTTTTAATTGAATTTTTATAATATATAAGAGTACTCAAAACATAAAACTCTCTAACAAAAAAAAAATATAAAAATATTGAGCGATCCGATCGAGCTGAATTTTTTGCTGTAGCTTCCTATCGTCTTTAGCTAATTCTTTTTAAAATTTTATTCAATTCCAATGGTCCGATCGTCCGTAATAAAATTTTTAGTGTTTGTATCTTGTTAGAGTTCTATTAGGATTAGGTTTCCTGATGACTATATAATGACTCTAATTCGTGGCTTGGCTTTTCAAATCACTTTTTCTCAAACTTTTCAACCAGCAGAGCTCTTTAAAATTACTCCCTTTCATATACAAACCATAGCCCCAAACTTATTCAAGATTTCAACCTTAGATTAGAAGGCTTATTTGGTGTTTTCTCGAGTTTGGGCTAGAACGAGATTTGATTATTTTCGCGAGAAGAACATGATGGTGTGATTAGATTTTGAGGCTGAAATTATTTGATGATTCATATCATGATTTTGAGGTATGGGGTTTTACACAATATGCTCCTTAATCTCGCGAGTATTATTCTCGTTGTTTTCTTGTGATTATTGACTCATTTTTTAATTGATAAATTCATTTGAAAATCTGAAAATATTTATTGGAATCTAATTTCGATTCATGTGGTATTATATTTGGTGTTGAGCATGTTGTCATGAGATTTTAATATGGCACTGAAGTTGGGCACCCACCAATATTCCTTTTTCCGGATATGCTAGAAAAATGCATAGGTGCGGTACGGTGGTGAGGCCTGGTGACCCGGTTAATGTGTTGTTCAGAAATTATATTGATATAATTTCTATTGAGATTCGCATTTGAATTGAATATTCGTATTCGTATTGTTACGTTTTATTCACCCCTAATATTTGTTGAGCATCTTTCCTGTCGTATTGTGTACTTCCCCATATTTTCTTTTAGTGGCAGGTTAGCGCGGATTTTGGGGCGCTATGGAGATTGATTTTAGCGAGGATTATTTTGAAAAGATTTTTAATACAAGATGAGAAGATTGTAATATTTTGATGTATAGAGCATTGGAGATTTGTATTTTATTTTCGAGTTCGCTGTTATATGTAATTCGAGAGACTTGGTATTTATTTGAAGAATTTGAGATTAGTGAATTATTTTATTATATTGTGGGATTTTTAGATGATCTATACCTTGTTATATTGTGGATTAGTTTAGTCTTATCGATGAGTAGCGCTCCGCTCACTCTCCCCTGGCGAGCGGGGTGTTACAATTCAAATATCTTAGTCATTCACATCTACTAAGCAACAATGAACCAGTCACAAGTACATAAGTATATCACTCTAGTACATAAATACATATATGGCACCCCTAAGCTAAGCTGAGGTGCACGCATACTCTTCTATCAAATCCTTGTGCATCACGTACGTAAGGATCACGTGTTCCAAATCTCCCAGGAACCGTCTAAATACAAATCACACATATTGGAGGCGAACATAGTTCACATACCCATGGGTCACGCACATACCTACGCTCCTATGGTCAGTTGACTTATCAACTCACAAATAAGTCATTCACAGTACTATGTCCTTATGGTACCAGTCTAAATCCCCCCGAAGGCACACAAGGATAAGAGGGTCCTTTTCCAGAATAAAACTAACCTCCCGTGATAGCAAGTATGGTAGGTATGTCATACACATAAGACATCCATACACTAGGCATTCACACAACCTAAGTAATCATATATCAATATAGGTGTTCACACATTTCATCTAGTTAATCTCGTACATAGCAAATTTACCCCGAACATTATACATAATATACTTTTCGGTTGATAACTCTCCCGTCGTATCAATTTGAGTATTTTAACCTATCTCAAAAGGTTACTAGATTACTTATTAATTTTTAAATGTTATCTCAACACTTAAAGTCATTCCGTTTCGGCCCTTAATCTTACGTCATCCTCAATTCTCAATATAGTTCCAATGCGAACGTTTTCTAACCATATCTCACTCGGTAGACCCTCGTAACTAATATTAATCAATCCCATAAGTTATAGCATTCTCCGATAATAACTAAGGCCCTACTGACTTTAACTAAGTCCCAAAATATCATATTAATCTCCCTAATAACCAACATCGGCTTTGGAATAATTATTAACCTTAAAGAGAAACAATTGGCAAAAATCAGCATAGGTCGATCGATCGAAGAAAAGGGGTCGATCGATCAATGGGTTCGATCGATCAACATTCTTGTGTCGATCGATCGATCAAACAGGTATCAGCCTAGAAATTCTTAACAGTTACGGGTTATCAACTTTTTACACCTCTAAATCTTCATTCTAACTTCCAAAACTCACAAATCAAGATTCTAATCATCCTACTAACATGTTTACATCATTTTCCACGTTTTAGATTTATCAAATCAACCTATAACATCAATTACTTACATCAAAATACCCAATTATCATATAAAAACCTAGATTTCCTATTTCTTCAAGAACATCACATAATTCAATCTAAATTTCATAATTCTCTACCCATAGATCATAAATTCGTGGTTATTATCATCTCCAACATTTACTACATGCAAGTCCTAACCCGATTATGATTTTAAACCTTTCAATTCCATTAAATTTCCATTTTTCATGATAAATCTTCAAATCTATAAAAACATGTAAACTATATGCTTTGAATCTTTGCAAGATAAACCACTTGCCTGTAAATCTGATGTTATGATCCGTTGTTGTTGTTCAAGGGCTTTTCCTCTCTTCTTTCGGGTCACAATTCCGTCCAAATTGGTGGTGGTGGGTGGTGGTTTTTGTTTGGGGACTTTTTGTAACCTATCCTCTAACTCACATATCTCTCCTATTTGTTTTTGGCTGATAATGGCCCTAATGGCCTAACCAAAAATAAATAAATCAACACTAAAATTACCAAAATACCCTTCCGGGTTGCCGGTTTGGCCTAAAAATGCCCCGGGATCCAAACTAAACCCCCGGCTAGTGTTTTCTGACTATCTCGACCCTTCCGGACACGTTGGCACACTCAAAACGCTCATATGGATGACATACAAATAAAATACTTTTAAATCCATTAAATTGGGTCCTGACACGACTGACACGCGCGTCCCAACTAAATTACCGAAACTGCCGTATTTTCAACTCACGACATTTTTAATAAATTCAATGATCATATATTACCATAATCACTCAGTAATATTCAACGACATATTAATAACCAAATACTAACTCTCGTCTCGCTAGTATTTAAACCCGAATGTATTTTCTAATTAATTTTCCCAAATTAATTTAATAAATCCCAAATTAAAAGCAATTTCATTTAATTAACCTCATTATTAAAAGCCATAAAAATACGGGGTATTACATACTTCCCCCCCAATAACTAGCCACCTAATATTTAAAAAGAGAGATGTTAAATTTTATTAATTAAGCCAACAATTAAACAAGAATTTATTTAGTAAACCAACAATCACATAACCAATCTCATATAAAGGCTCAACGAGACGAAATCAAATAAGTTTGGAGTAAACACTCCAATAATAAAGATGCCAGAGTAAATAATGTCCCAATACAAGAGTCTGAATAAATAATAAACCAAAAACTGAAATAATGAATGTCTGCAACTACAACCTCTAAATAAGAATGGGCGACATGCCCTAACTGATACAATTGACTCTGAAGGAATCAAGAATAAAATGAGAGCGTCTACTACCAAGATCCTGTAACTTCCACAGCAGCTACATCACGTCATAAAAATGGGACTCCTATGCTTGGCGTCCCTGTGGCTGGGCACCTAAAAGGTTTTTACAAAACAAAATAGATTTGGAAGAAAACGGGTCAGAGCCCGATGTAAAAATAGTTTAAAAGTTTAGCAAGTGATTTAAATTACAATTAAACATCACATATTATAAACACGTCAATTGCGTACTCTCACATGAGTTTCTTACCTCTCAACTACTGTGCACGCCTATCGTACGCCTTAAACCCATCCTAGTTATGCCGCTATCTAACTAGTTTGTACCACTCATGCCTTCACATTCTAACCTTGAGTATCTACACGTAACCCCCTAATAAGCCATATTTATATCCCATGTTCACATTCATTAAATTACTTATCTCAAGTATTAATTACATTCTCATACTTAACTTATTCAAATATCTTAGTCATTCACATCTACTAAGCAACAATGAACCAGTCACAAGTACATAAGTATATCACTCTAGTACATAAATACATATATGGCACCCCTAGGCTAAGTTGCGGTGCACGCATACTCTGCTATCAAATCCATGTACATCACGTACGTAAGGATCACATGTTCCAAATCTCTCAGGAACCATCTAAATACAAATCACACATATTGGAGGTGAACATAGTTCACATACCCATGGGTCACGCACATACCTACGCTCCCATGGTCAGCTGACTTATCAACTCACAAATAAGTCATTCAGAGTACTATGTCCTTAAGGTACCAGTCTAAATTCCTCTGAAGGCACACAAGGATAAGAGGGTCCTTTTCCAGAATAAAACTAACCTCCCGTGATAGCAAGTATGGTAGGTATGTCATACACATAAGAAATCCATACACTAGGCATTCACACAACCTAAGTAATCATATATCAATATAGATGTTCACACATTTCATCTAGTTAATCTCGTACATAGCAAATTTACCCCGAACATTATACATAATATACTTTTCGGTTGATAACTCTCCCGTCGTATAAATTTGAGTATTTTAACCTATCTCAAAAGGTTACTAGATTTCTTATTAATTTTTAAATGTTATCTCAGCACTTAAAGTCACTCCGTTCCTGCCCTTAATCTTACATCATCCTCAATTCTCAATATAGTTCCAATTAGAACGGTTTCTAACCATATCTCACTCGGTAGACCCTCGTAAGTAATATTAATCAATCCCATAAGTTATAGCATTCTCCGATAAAAACTAAGGCCCTACTGACTTTAATTAAGTCCCCAAATATCATATTAATCTCCCTAATAACCAACATATGCTTTGGAATAATTATTAACCTTAAAGAGAAACAATTGCCAAAAATCAGCATAGGTCGATCGATCGAAGAAAAGGGGTCGATCGATCGATGGGTTCGATCGATCGACATTCTTGAGTCGATCGATCGATCAAACAGGTATCAGCCCAGAAATGCTTAACAGTTACGGGTTATCAACTTTTTACACCTCTAAATCTTCATTCTAACGTTCAAAACTCACAAATCAATATTCTAATCATCCTACTAACATGTTTACATCATTTCCCAAGTTTTAGATTTATCAAATCAACCTATAACATCAATAACTTACATCAAAATACCCAATTATCATATAAAAACCTAGTTTTCCTATTTCTTCAAGAACATCACATAATTCAATCTAAATTTCATAATTCTCTACCCATAAATCATAAATTCGTGGTTATTATCATCTCCAACATTTACTACATGCAAGTCTTATCCCGATTATGATTTTAAACCTTTCAATTCCATTCAATTTCCATTTTTCATGATAAATCTTCAAATCTATAAAAACATGTAAACTATATGCTTTGAATCTTTGCAAGATAAATCACTTGCCTATAAATCTGATGTTCTGATCCGTTGTTGTTGTTCAAGGGCTGCTCCTCTCTTCTTTTCGGTCACAATTCCGTCCAATTTGGTGGTGGTGGGTGGTGGTTTTGGTTTGGGAACTTTTTGTAACCTCTCCTCTAACTCACGTAACACCCCTCTTGGTTTTTGGCTGATAATGGCCCTAATGGCCTAACCAAAAGTAAATAAATCAACACTAAAAATCATGGGTCTTAATTCCTTAATTTTTAAAATTACCAAAATACCCTTCCGGGTTGCCGGTTTGGCCTAACAATGCCCCCGGACCCAAACTAAACCCCCGGCTAGTATTTTCTGACTATCTCGACCCTTCCGAACACGTTGGCGCACTCAAAAAACTCATACGGATGACATACAAATAAAATACTTTTAAATCCATTAAATTGGGTCCTGACACGACTGACACGCGCGTCCCAACTAAATTATCGAAACTGCCGTATTTTCAACTCACGACATTTTTAATAAATTCAATGATCACATATTACCATAATCACTCAGTAATATTCAACAGCATATTAATAACCAAATACTAACTCTCGTCTCGCTAGTATTTAAACCCGAATTAATTTTCTAATTAATTTTCCCAAATTAATTTAATAAATCTCAAATTAAAAGCAATTCCATTTAATTAACCTCATAATTAAAAGCCATAAAAATACAGGGTATTACAGTTTGACCATAAGTTCCTTCATTAGATGTTCAGAGTGAGATGCGAATGTTATTCTGAACTCACACAAGAGGGTCGGACAGATGTCACTTTGTGAGGAGAAATTTCATTATTTAGCGAACCTTACACCGGGTGAAGTAGGTGAAATGGAGAAGAGGGCATTAACGGGAGAATTTGCATACAAGAAGAATTGTTAGCACTTCTGGGAAATTCTGCTTGGACGGCCAATGCAGATGGAAATAAGGTCGCGTTTTCTTAATATGGGGCAAACGATTCCTTGTGTGGGGAGATACAAGAATCAAAGAATTTATATAGAGTAAGACTGGGGGAGACGGTGTTGGAGATGCACCATAAGTGGGAGACCCATCGGGGAACCCATTAAAATGATTTGGGTAGCTGAATTGTTACCAGGTGATGGTAATTTCAGTAATAGATGTGGAAACTAGTATCGTGTTCCTTAGGGCCATCAAAGCTAAGGGACACAACGGAGGTAGTCATCAGAGTCGAGACTACCAACGTCCGAGAGAAGGACCACCTTAAATGGTCAGTGTGACTGGAGATAAGTGGAGTATGTGTAGAAATATTTTGTAGGGAGTAAAACCCGTGCGTTATAAATGTTTCCCGAAAAAAGTATATGGATAAGGGTATGGTGCCTAGCAAGGGAAATAGTTATAAAAAAATCGGTTTGGTATAGACAGGTGTGTTAAGTCCAGAAACCATTTGAGCAGCCAAGGCAATTGACAAGATAAAAGTATGAGTTATATCCTCAGATGATGTTGCGTGTTGTATGTGTCAGGAACGAGTTACTACATTTTTATTACTATTATAATCGCATGAGAGTCGAGTTTAGTGAGTATCTTGACAATGTTATTATTTATGTGGATATTTTTCCCTGGTATAAGGGGGTTACCTTTAGTGTTATCCGTGGAGGATGTATGGGTATATTGATAGTGGTATATACTTTATTGAAATCACTCGTTTTAGAGCTGTGTTATACGAGTATGGTATTATTCTAATTATAGTTTTATTATAATGTTTAAATCGATAGTGTGCGATTATTGCACGTTTATCGGGGTTACTACCTTGGTGTAGAATGTTTTGTTCTGGCGAGGCCCCATCTGCGAGAGGGCCGGTCTAGCGATTATATATATATATATATATATATATATATATATATATATTGTTGAGACTTTGAAAAGTATAATGGTCTTAGATATTTGTTCTCGGTATGTGTAAGGACTTTATTGATATAAATCGGAGTGTATTTGGTTTACCGTTCAGCGGAAAGATTTAGCTGGTTATTATAATTAACGCTCAGGATGTAGTAATAAGAAGAGTGCATTGCTATATCACCCTTTAGAGACGTGGGAGTTAATACTCATAGTTGTAAGTCTGGGGACGGAATTTTAAGAACCCCGATTATATTTGCATGATGTTTATGGAAGGTGATTTCCATCAATGTTAACAAACAGTGTCTTTCGAAAGGAGTCCCTTGTTTAAGTGTAATTGCGGAAGGAGATGTAACTTTATTGTCAAGAAGCGAGAATATAGGGGTACATGTTATGGACCGAGGGCCTAACAGATTCCGATGACCGACAATGCTAGGAAGTAGTGTATCGAGAGGGTTCCTTATTTGGATTTCACTTTGCGAGACACCCCACGCATGAAACTTAGTGTAAGGTTAGTAGTAAGGAGATGTGTGGCCATTCGTTCATGATTTGGATACCTCGATCTTTATGAAAGTATGTAGTTATAACTGAAAGTTAAAGGGTAAATTATGATATAAGGCCAGTGGATCCAGTGGTGTGGTGAGGAAGTACTAGAAAAAAAATGGATTTTTATTTCGGCGGGTTGAAGGATGCACTGAGGTTAAGGAGGATTTAGGATTTCAAATTTGGGGGTGATTGAGAACGCCCAAGTGGTATAGCCACGTTATAAATGCAGGGGTAATAAAGAGTTTGGAGTACGTATGGAGCGTATATGATGTTTAAACCCGTGTGCATGGGTTATGAGGGGCGTAGACTTCCTGGTTTGATTATGTGTTAATTCTCGGAAGAAGGGATATAGATGGGTGAAATTATTACTTGTGAGACTAAGATGACAAAATGGAATTGGTAGAGTGGATTAAGTGTCGTGAGAAGAATGATAATCTATTGATTCTTGGGAAATCAGAATAACACGTCCAAAATTGGTTGAAAGGCAGTGGGAAGACATTTAAAGAGGGAGTGTCTCTTGAGAAGGCAAATAGTTAACTATTATGGACAATATTGGAGCAGAGTTCCACCCAATCGAATGTTGAGAGTGGCTTACGCGTAAATAGAGTGAGGTTGTTGATAAGGTATAAGAGTCCATATGTGAACAACGTGGTGATAGGTGCACGTGTCAAAATTTTGGGATACATCGAGGGAAGAAGAGGGTTAGTAAGTATCACTTAACGGGAAGAATTATACGTGAAAGTCGGCATTGAAAGGGGTATAGTAAGTAGTAGATCGGTTGGGGTAAGATGATCAACCAGATAATTTGGTGTCAAGCCGACTCTTCCAGTGATGGAAGAGTCAAGTTGGTAAATTTCCTTGAGGGGTTTCCAACTTATAGATAAGTAACGAGTTCCTTCGAATATGTGGGACAGGTTGTTCGGAAGGAGAGAAATTGGTATATCCTTGGGTAAATTACACTATTAGATAGTGAACACACCGGTACGTGGTCCTACGCAGTATTATTCAGAACTAGAATGAGATCCCCAAAATCCACATTCAACGTGGGGTATCAGGAAGTAGTGGAGATAACATTTTGTTCTGAGAAGGTTGTATCACCGATAGCCCGAGGAGTAGACACAAGGTGATTGACAACTGGTGGAACTGTATGAAAGCAATTTTAGATTCATTGCGATCATTTCATTTCCAAACCGGGTATAGCTAGTAAGTGAGGTATATTGTGATAATGGGGAAAAGATATTACCTAATGGTAGAGTTGGGTGAAAACACCCGTACCTATTCATTGTGGACAAAGTGCTCACTGAGGTTTTGTGTGGATAAACCTTATCATTCTTTCTCTGGATGTTTAGAGGTGAGCGGATTATCAGAGCTTTATAGTAGTTAGGAGGTAGAGTTAGATCAGTCGTGAGTGGCTTTCCCTTGTATAAAAGTCATAACGCCGGGAACAGAGATTCAAAGAACGGACAAGAGTAGTTAGATGTTATATGGTTTCTCCGAGGATTGGAGTTTTGTGTCTAGATAAACGCGAGAGTTGATATGTAGTGAGGTGCGGACTCATAATAATATTGAGATAATGCGACCAATGATATATAGGATATTTTTATTCGAATGTTGTTTAGTAAGAGCACAATGTGAGGTGCATTTGTTGAGGTGTAACCCTATAACTGATAAAGTATTGAGACTATTCAAGAAACTTGTTGTGAAGTGGGGATTGTAGTGATTGAGCCTTATTTTGAATTTTGTTTTGAGTGCTGGAGGATACCTAATTTTTCCAGGTATGCCTTACTTTTTTGAATTTCGGGATGAAATTTCGTTATTAGGGGGGAAGTATGTAATACCCCGTATTTTTATTGCTTTGAATTATAAGATTTATTAATTTAGTTTGGGATAATTAATTGGAAAATTAATCCGGATTTAAATGCTAGCAAGATGAGAGTTAGTATTTGATTATTATAATTTTGTTGAATATTACTGAGTGATTATGGTAATATGTGATTACTGAATTTCTTAAAATTGTCGTGAGTTAAAAATACGAAAAGTTCGGTAATTAAGATGGGACGCGCGTGTCAGTCGTGTCAGGACCCAATTCAATGGATTTAAAAGTAATTTATTTTTATGTTATTCGTATGAGCATTTTGAGTGCGCCAACGTGTCCGAAAGGTTGGAGATAGTCAGAAAACACTAGACGGGGGTTTAGTTTGGGCCCCATGGCATTTTTAGGCACAACCGACAACCCGGGAGGGTATTTTAGTCATTCCTATTTTTGGGTGAATAGTGACCCACTTGAGTCCCTTAGGATTTCTCAACCAAAAATCATAAACGGCCATTAGAGTGGAAGAGAGGGAAGTTTCCAATGGAGAACCACCACTTAAAGACTTTTGCACTACCGTCATCACCACCGGATAGATCGAAAAGCAAGGATCGTCCTCATACCGTCTACTTCATCGGATAAGAATCTTCATTACCAGGCAAGTGATTTAAGTTGCAATAATTTAGCACATATATCATTCATGTTAGGTTAGAATTGAATAATAACCTTAAATAATGAAAAATTGAATGGATTTGAAGAATTTAAATTTTAATTTGGGTAGGTCTTGCATGTAGTTTAATGTTGGAGATAATAGTAGCCACGAAATTATAATTTATGGGTAGGGAATTATGAAATTGTATGGAAGTATATAGTATTCTTGAAGAAATAGAAGAACTAGGGTTTTTATATGAAAATTAGGTAAATTGATCCAAGAATTTGATGTTCTATTTTGATATGATGATTCTAAAACATGGGAAATGTTGCAAACATGTTGAGATGATTATTAGTATACTTGGTTGGGAGTTGAGGACGTTGTAATGAAGAATTAGAGGTGTAAAAAGAGGAAAACCCGTAACTGTTTAAGAAATTCTGGGCTGATACCTGCTTGATCGATCGATCAACCCAAGAATGTCGATCGATCGACGATCGATCGATTGACACCTTATGATTTTTGGTAATTGTTTTCCTTTGAGGTTTAATGGAAATCCCAAGGCCAATAATGAATCTTAGGGTGATTAATTTGATATTGGGGGACTTAGTTAAGGTCAGTAGAGTCTTAGTTGATGCCGAAAAAATGGCTTACCTTATGGAATAGAATGCTATTGCTTACGAGGGTTTACCGAGTGAGGTATGATTAGAAATCGTTCGAATTGAAACTATAATGGGAACTAATGATGATGTAAGGTTAAGAACATTAACGGAAGGACTTGAAGACTGAGATAACATTTAAAATTAATAAAATACCTAGTAACCTTTTGGGGTAGGTTTAGGTACTTGAATTGATACGACGAGAGAGAGTTATCAAGTTAAATATATAACTATGTATGATGTTCGGGATAATCTTACTACGTACGAGACTTACTTGATAGAATGTGAATATCTGTATTGAAATATGATTACTAAGGTTGTGTGAATGCCTAGTGAATGGGTTTCTTATGTGTATGGCATACCTACCCTACTTGCTATCACGGAAGGTTAGTTTTTTTTAAAAGGACCCTCTTATCCTTGTATTCCTTCTGGGGGGATTTGGACTGGTACCTTAAGGACATAGGACTCTGAATGACTTATATGTGAGTTAATAAGTCAGCTGACCATGGGAGTGTAGGTATGTGCGTGACCCATGGGTATGTGAACTATGTTCGCCGCCAATATGTGTGATTTTGCTTATTGAAATGGTTCTTGAGAGATTCGGAACTCGTAGTCCTTATGTACGTGATGTACCGGCATTCGATAGTAGAGTATGCGAAGACCGCAGCTTAGCCTAGGGGTGTCATATACGTATTTATCTACTGAGAGTGTTATACTTATGTACTTGTGACTGGTTCATTGTTTCTTAGTAAATGTGAATAACTAAGATATTTGAAAGGGTTAAGAATGAGAATTTAATTAACACTTGAGATAAGCAATTTAATGAATGCGAATATGGGTTATGAACATAACTTATTTGGATATTAAGAGTGGACATCCTATGGTAGAATGTGAAAGAGGAAGTGGTACAGACTAGTTAGTTAGCGACATAACTAGGATGGGTTAAGGGCATACGTTAGGCGTGCACATTAGTTGAGAGGTGAGAAACTCATGTGAGAGTACGCAACTAACGTGTTTATAATATTGTAATACCTCGTATTTTTGTGATATTTATTTATGGGATTAATTGAATTAAATGTGTATTAATTGGAAATTAATCCGGATTAAAATACTAGCGAGATGCGAGTTGGTATTTGATTATAATGTGCATATATGATTATATATGAATATTGAATTATTGATTTGTCGTGAGATAGAAATACGACAATTTGGAAATTTTGTTGAGACGCGTGTGACAGTCGCGTCCGAAATATATTTATTTTAATTAAAAAGTGAATTTTATTTCTATTAACCGTATGGTCATTTTGAGTGCGCCAACGCGTCCGGAAGGGTTGAAATAGTCAGAAAACACTAGCCGGGGGTTTGGTTTGGGTCACGAGGCATTTTTAGGCCATACCGACAACGTATAAGGGTAGTTTGGTAATTTTAGAATTTTGGGATTTTTGATTAACGAATTTTAGGAATTTTAATTGGAAAATTAAAAGACCCACTAACCCGTTACCAGCCATTAACTGATTAGAGGGCTACAGGGGTTATTAGAATTAACCCCAAAAGTTCCTAAGACAAACCCTAGCCTCCATTGCCACCATTAGAGAAGAGCTTGTAGAGGGAGAGAGAAGAGAGGAGAATTCTGCAGAGAGAGAGAGAGAAACTCATCAATTCGTCACCAAATTCAGAGATACACATAAGGCAAGTGGTTTTATTTCATTATTTTGCAGAGAATGCTTCTTCCATGCGTAGGAAATTCAAATAAATTGTATTGTTCTTGGTGTATGATGA
Organism: Sambucus nigra; assembly: GCA_949130495.1. Classification (NCBI taxonomy): domain Eukaryota; kingdom Viridiplantae; phylum Streptophyta; class Magnoliopsida; order Dipsacales; family Adoxaceae; genus Sambucus; species Sambucus nigra. The sequence continues at coordinate 428,656,372 of OX422219.1, forward strand.
AAACCCATTTAATTGGATGTAGAGATTTAAGAATCTATTGAGGAAATTGCATGTAGAACGTTGATAGGATGATTAGTCAGATGAAAGTACATCTTTTACATCATAAAAATGGATTTAGTTATGTCTATGAATGACTTGATTTTTCTAGGGTTCATGTTCTTGAGATTTGAAGAATAAATGTTGGAGATTTGATAATTTTATATAGTTTAGGGTGATTTGAACCCATATAAATGTTATAATACGGTTGAAACATGTTTAGGAAGGATTAGATACCTTGAAACATTGTTGGTTTGATGTTTAGAAGAGATTAGAGGTGTAGAAAAATGGGAAAAACGAGTTAAGGAATTTCTGGGCTCGAATCTGGCCACTCGTTAGAAGACCTGCCCAGGTCGTTCGAACGAGCTCGTTCTAACGAGCTTCTAACGAGTTGACAGTTTGACTTCTAACGAGAGGGATATTCGTTCGATGACTTTCGTTCGAACGAGATCTCGTTAGAAGGCCCAGTTCGTTCGAACGAACTCTCGTTCGAACAGCCTCGTTCGAACGAGACTTCTAACGAGTTGACAGTTTAGGCTTTTTAGCCTGCTTTGATTTCGCGTGTCCCGTAACCTTATTTAATGGTAGAGATAACCTTCCCTTGATGATAAATTGATATATTTGGGATATTTGTGATATAATGAGGAGCAAAACCTAGAAGTGTAGTTGAACCTATGGGAGATTTTGAAGTAGGACGTGAGTGTCTATTACGATGCGAGAACTATTGACGGCCTAAACTACTATATTAATCAGGAACAAATAAATTGTGTAGCATTATATGTCGGTACGAGAATGAGAAGTGTACCACCAATATATTATGGTGATTACTAAGATGTGTGCATACTTAGTATATGTATTGATTTTATGTGTATGACATACCTACCATACTTGCTATCACGGGAGGTTTGCGTTCGCTTAGGGCCCTCTAATCCTTGTGTTGCCCGGATTTAGACTGGTTACCTCGATGAACATAGGTCAGAGAAGGACTTATTGGGATGTTAATAAGTCTGCTGATCGTGGAAGCGCAGGTATGTGCGTGACCCATGTGATGTGACTGTGTTCGCCTCCATTATTTGTGATGTTGTTATCTGAGAACGATTCCTGAGAGATTCGGAATGCGTGATCCTTATGTACGTGATGTACCGGGATGGATAGCAGAGTATGTGTGCACCACAGCTAGTCTCGGAGTGCTTGTTTTGTATATTTATGACGGGAATAATATACACTTAATTAATGGGAACTTTCATGTTAATATTGTGAATATAATTATTGTATTGTTTTGAGAAAACATAACGGGTTAATTGATAGTGAATTGTATTACTAATTGAGAATCCGAGTGTATGTAAAGCCCTCTATTTAATTGATAACGTTAGAATGTATTATGGGAATCGAGTAGTAAGGGGTAGAACTTATTACGGTTTGGTTAGAAATGTATGTTATTTAGATGGGTACGGTACGTTAGGAGTGCACATGTAGTCGAGAGGTGAGAATTTCATGTGAGTGTACGTCCTAACATATATTTTGCATTTAATGTTTTAATGCTATTAAAACACTTGCTGTTTTTAAAATGATTTCCACTTTCGGGCTCTGACCCATTTGCTTTCAAATCTATTTTTGTAAAAACCATTTTTAGGTGCCCAGCCACAAGGACACCATGCTTAGGAACCTCATTCAGGTGACGAGCTGTAGCTGTTTGTGGAAGTTACAGGACTTTGCTTGTAGACGTTTCATCTATCTTGACTCTATATTCAGCACTTATCAGTTGTAGGGCATGTCGCCCATTTCTTTTAGAGACTTTTCATTTATTTCAGTTATTCGGACTTCTGGCATGTAATTAATTCAGGATGCAGACTTGTCATTTTATTTTCAGTTATGGGATTGTTGTGAGGAGTTTTCCTCCAGACTTATTATTATTTGTTGTATACTTCATTACTTCGTTATGGTGAATGGATTATGTTGTTCTTCCATTATTCTTTTATCGCATGTTAATCAGACTTAAATTAAAATTTGGCAACTTACTTTTTAAATACTAGGTGGTTAGTAACTATAAAAATGTTTTTGACAGTGGTGCTATTAACTGAACCAACTTGGCATTTTGTATTGATTTAATAAAGGAGTATCTACCCGGTATTTAATTAGTCGGTGTGTCACAAATATGTGTTGTTTAATTGTAATTTAAACACTTGCTAAACTTTTAAACTGTTTTCACCTTGGGCTCTGACCCGTTTTCCTCCAAATCTATTTTGTTTTGTAAAAACATTTTAGGTGCCCAGCCACAGGGACGCCAAGCATAGGAGTTCCATTCTAATGACGTGCTGTAGTTGCTGTGGAAGCTAGAGGATGTTGGTATTAGACGCCTTCATATTTATCATTGGGTCCTTCAGAGTCATTTGTATCATTTAGGCCATGTCGCCCATTCTTATTTAGAGGTTGTAGTTACAGACTTTCATTATTTCGGTTATTGGTTTATTTATTCAGACTCTTGTATTGAGACTTTATATACTCTGGCATTATTATTATTGGAGTGTTTACTCCAGACTCAGTTGATTTCATTTTGTTGGTTATTCATATGAGATTGTTTATGCGATTGATGGTTAATGATTTAATTCTTAGTTATTTGATAACTTAATTAATAAACTTTGACATCTCTTTTTTTTAAAATATTAGGTGGCTAGTAATTAATTAAATATTTTTCGACAGTGATGCGAAGAATGAACCAACTTGATATTATGTATTAATTTAATAAAGGAATTGCTACCCGGTATTTAATTAGACGGGGTGTCACATCGGCATAAACATATCGAAAATAATTGAATCCATTCGGCATACACATAGTGAATCGATGGTCTACATTCAACATATACATAACGAAATATATGAACGGAGTGAAAATGACGGATGAAGTGAATTAAGTAATATATTTCGTTTTGATTTGATCGGAATAAACATAGTGAAATAAGTAATATATTTCGGGATAATGGTAACAAATGGATACCCTAATTCAGAATGCATTGATTCGTTATAAACATGACGAATCAATGGAAGTAAATCGTTATGATTACACAGATTAAAACCCTAGTTTTACACAAAATCTAACATTCAAACAGGTCGTCCAATAAAATTTTCCTACATTTTGTTTTGATTTCAACATAATAAAAACATCATACAGTTTGTTTTGATTTCAATAACTAATGGGTTGATCCATTTCAAAGCTTGTGATGTTTGGAAGCTTATGATTTCGATCCAACAGGTAAATAACCTTGTGATTTCGATCCAACCTTGGGCTGAAAAACACTTCGGTAAAGAAAATCGTTTTCAATAGTTCGATAAAAAAGACGAAAGGCTGTAATATTATATATATTTGTGTGATGTATCATCCAAAGGTTTAACTCGTTTGATTGATTTGAAGATGAAAAGTTTTATTGTTTAATGTACCAACCTGATTAGCTTAATCTTTACTTGAAGATGAAGGGTTTGAAGGTTTGAATGTGTAGAGAGATGGAGGGAAAGTTTGTAAATGATTTTTTTAACTTTAAATATGTGGAGCCCCTTTGGTGGTATTTTGAAGTAACTATTCAAATTAAGTGGTATTTTGGAGTAAAAAAATAGTTGTAGTATTTTGAAGTAAGTTTTGTTGTGCCCTTAGAAACACCCTATTTCAAATGGATGCATTTTATGTTTTTTGTGAAATGATTCAATTTCAGATTTTACACATGAGCTAAAATGGGATAATTAATGAATCATTTCATTAATGAAATCAAACACAATTAATGCGTCAATTTGTAAATGGATCAATTTATTAATGAGGCAATTTATATTTTTGAAACAACTAAATGAGGCCTTATTTTTTTGAAAACTATTATTTTCTCTCATGAAGTAATGAGGGAAACGAGAAGGAAATGAAAAATTATGCAACAGTTTATTGTAACGATTCTTTTTTTTTTTTACCTTTTCCCTCATTTTTTCACTATTGGTTCAGTCATATGTTTGAATCAATGTTACCTAAAACACGGATCGATTGGGTACGTAAGGCGGGTATGGGAATGCGATGCGCCATTACCTCTAAACTGTTCAGAAATTATATGGGAAAACGTGAAGGAAAAGAATAATATGCTATAATATCCTTTTCCACACTTTTTCCTTCATATTTTCTGAGATCGAGAAGCATTTGAGTGATGAGATATTTATGTAATTTTTCATGTGCAGGTGGATGTGAGCCACACGCACACATCAACCATAATCCTTAATCTATGTATAAAGCTTACTATTCTATTCGGAGATTCGTGTTAGTCATAGAGAATTAATTGATTTACTCACAACTGTTGTATTTGAACAAAATTCTAGGCTGACGATCAAATGCGACACATTTGGTGCGATACCTTGACGTGTCGCACCCATATTGATTCGTGTTTGGTTCCCATTATTATTGGGCATGGATGCGAACTAATACGGATGTGGCACGTCATGGTGTCACCCTAAAATGTGTCTATTTTGCATGTCGGTGTAGAACTACTGAACAAATTGTCTGTGGAAGGATAACTTGTGTTTTTGTGCATAAAAGCATAATTAATGCTGATAGTAGTGGTCAAGAATCGAAAGCGTGTACAGAGGGTAGAGTTAAAAGTTGAAGCTAGAAACACATGGTTCCTCAAATTGTATATTGCGTGTAAATGCAAAAATCATCCGAGTCTTGTAGTCATTGATTGCATGTGTTAATCCAGTATGCTCCTTAAATAAGCTCCTATGTTTTAGAATAGTAGAACAAAATATTTTGCCAGATTTTTTTAGAGAGTATCTTAAGATTTTATTGATAGATTCATCTGAGATTCTAAAATGAGAACGCCCAGTGTGTAACTATTTTTATTTAAATATTAAAAAAATATTTTTGAGTTTTATTTATAGGTTTTTTAAACATTTGAGGGAGCCTTCCAAAAATAATTTAGCTCAAAATCGGTCTAAATATGTTAGTTTTAAAAAAGTCAATTTGAGTTGATTTTTAATGGGGTTCTCTAAAATGTTTTAATATCTTACCAAAAATTAACTTAAAAAGTTTTTGTTTGCCATCTTAAAAAGGGAGTTTCTAAGGGCATCACATAATTTGCTTTAAAATACCAAAAGTTAAAAAAATGAATTTTTTGCTAAGGGCCACCATAAGTATATTAATATTTTTTTTACTCAACTACAACACAAAAACCACTACACTCCAAACTTTCCCTTTCTCTCTTTATCCACTACACTTCAAATCCTCCCTTTCTCATTTGCACTTCAACCAACAAATTTATTTCCATTAATTCAACCAACCATCTTCAACAACATTTAAGTGTTGTTCCATTGGTATCCACACTCCATTATTAAAGTTTTGTCCCCCACATCAATAACAACCTTATTAAATATCTAGGGTTTGTTCTTTAAATATTCAAATACTAATGGATATTCCACCATTAGACAATGACAACACCTTAAAAGCTAATGACAACTCTACAAATACTATTTTTGAGGTAAACTTTGGGTCCCATTACATATATATTTGTTTTTTTATAAGGATTCAGAAAATGTACAGTTGGTTCGAGATCGGGCCCTCAATTTCAAGGAAGAAATTCGGGGTAAATCTCCCCAATCAACTCTATATTTTTTTTTATTCAAAGTAGGTCCATTCGCTATAATCATACCGAACCAGATATACATATTCAGTATATATACACCGATCCATCTATAACAATTTGTTATATTCACACCGAACCTGATGAGTTTATTCGTTATGTTCACCCTAAACCATCTAAAACAATTCGTCATATCCCCCCCGAAATAATGAAATCAGTTTATGATATTCATGCCGAATAGAATTAAAACCTAGAAAATGTTGCTTGCTTGTTATCAAATGTAATTATGTTGCGATTAAAATTCCATTTATTCCCACTTAATAATAATTTTACCTATGCAAGATCCCTTAATGGATTTCAATTCCTTGTTATTTGATCAGGCTTTAGCGAATATCGATATACCCCAAAACGGGGGCGGTGGTGCGGTGTTAGTAGATGTTAGTGCGACGTTCTTTACGAAGCAGGTATTATAATGTCTATTATTGATGTAATATATTTATACATTTTAATTATAATGTATTGATTAATTTTATTCTTAATTCTTAGGTATTTTCCACTCGGCAAGAGTTGGTTACTTAGACTCAAGAGCAAGATCGATCCATTAAAATAGTAATAGTCATCACCAAGTCTAACGCACCTTCTTCAACGTGTAAGAGACGTCTACATATGGGTTGCGAGAGAGGTGGTGAGTACCGTGATCATCATGGGAAGAAATATGGGAACATAGGGAGTAGTGAAGAGGAAAAAAGTTAAAAGAGGGACACGGCCACCCGAACGTGCAATTGTTCATTTTTGTTGAAGGGCATTCTGCTTAACAATGGACAGTGGATGTTGTCAGGCGTTAGCGTCATTCATAATCACCAATTGCCTGAAACGTTAATTGGACATGCATACACCGGTCGATATACTTCAGTGGAGGAAAACATTGTTGAATAGATGTCCTTGAGTAGGGTAAAGTCGGTCGCCATTCTAACGGCGATTAAAAGTCGTAATGTTAATAATGTTTTGACCATGAAAATAATTTACAATGGCAATGGGAAGTTGAGAATTTCCAAACTAGAGGGTAGAACGATAATGCAACAGTTAATGAAGTTGCTTGGGGATAAACATTACGTGTAGAACGGAAATTAAACAGTTAATGAAGTTGTTTAGTGGAAGACATTTTTTAGGCTCATCCAAACTCAATCCAACTAGCCAAGTGTTTTTCGTCTGTTGTCATTGTTGACTGCACATACAAGACCAATCGCTACAAGTTGCCTTTGTTCGAGTTGGTTGGTATAACATCGTGTGGAAGGACTTTTAATATTGCCTTTTTCTTTTTTAGCAACGGAGAAGGTGGAGAACTATCGGTGGGCGTTAGGACATTTGAAATCCCTATTCGATCTGTTTGTATGTCCCACGGTTTTCATCACATATCGGGAGTATGCGTGCATGAGCACGTTGTGGGTTGTGTTCCCAGAGCCGAGATCTATGGTTTGCACCTTCCATGTTCATCGCAATGTGGATCTCCATGCTAGGAAAAATATCCACGATGAGGATATATTGAAGAAGTTCATCAGGAATTGGATGCATTTGGTTGAATCCCCCACCGAGAATGATTTTAATGAAGAGTGAGCGCTTTTTCATTGTGATTGGGTTGTGTACCCAAACACGCTTCACTACATAGATTGCACATGGTAAAATCTAAAGGCGAGCTTCATTCATCCGTCGACAAATATGTTAGGCACCGGGGAAATCAAACTACTAACCGTTGTGAAGGAGCACATGATAAGTTGAAGAGGAACTTGGAGAGTTATCAACTTCCTTCTGACAAGGTTTTTGCCGGCATGCACAACTACACTGAGGTGCAAGTGACCGAGATTAAGAGGGAGTTTGAGGATTCTTTGCAAAAATTAAAGCACTCCCATAATATTCCTATCTTGCGTGAGCTCATACGCCGAGTTTCTCATTATACCATTGACCTAATTCTTGAGGAGCTGGAGACTTATGATACCATTGGCATGGATGGTAAATCGTGGCTACACTTGGCACGCAACATTTATGATCTGTCGTGCACTCACAAATTGGTCATCTACCAAATGTAGGGTATGTCAATACTATGAGGGATGTCGATGCACATTGACACAAATTAACAAAGGTGCCCGAATTACCGAAGTACCATATGGTTGACTATGAGCCGAAAATGATACTTTTTAAACAAAGGTGAAAATGATCAACTATCTATGAACAAAGGTCCATGTTACGAAAACTCAAAGACATTGGTAGTCCCACCACCGCTAGTCTATTTGAGTCATCCGTGCTTAAGCATTGCAAGGGTCGCCCGAGAGGTCAAAAACCAACTACTAAAGATCAAAAGCATGAGAAGTCAACTAAAAGGGATCCCTCGGGCTTCGAACTTGCTAGGAAATCAACAAAAAAGGAACACCATGCGATCCAAATGTTTATGAAGAAAATTGATTTCACGGAGTTCACCTGCCCCGCCCCATGGTGCCCGAACTACTCCCCTGGGTATAAACAGTAGATCAATGAGATACCGATCTTTTATAAAGATTTCGTAGATGATATCATCGAGGTTGAAGCTGACGGAAATTATGGCTTTAGATGCATTGCTAAATGCCTCAGATTTGGGCCCGATGGATGGACACAGATTAGATCAGACTTGATTGAAGAAGTTATGGCAAATAATGAATTCTATGCACATGGTTTTGGTGATTGGTTTTTGAACACTCTTCTACCTATGTTGGACGATTATTCAAGGCCATGTATGCCGAAGTCTTGGATGATCATGACCGTGTGCGACTATTTTTTGGAAAAAACTTAGAAGTGTGTGTGTGCGTCCTCATTTTGAAGAAACAGTGTCTCACATTTCTACCAATGAGACATGAATGAACCGTGCATCCAACGTTCATAGAGATTGCTCATGTTTACGGGAATCACTTTATAGATTTGAAGTTGAAGTACGACTGTCCAATTCCCCCGGTAGCAAGTCACTGGCATAGTTGTTCATTGCCCGAAGAAAAACCTTGGATTGATAAATACGTGCAACAACTAGCTAAGTTTCGAAAAATCTGCCCAAACGATGTAGCAACCAACGATCAACCTATCGAGATTGAGTAGTTTAGTGTATGAAACGAACTTGTATGATATGAAATTGAAATGATGTTGTATCAAATTAAATGAAGTTGTATGATATTCAAATTAAATTGGTTGATATGGAAAACAAATTAGTTGAATTTGTATTAAATTAAATTTGTTGTATGATTTATTGTAGTTGCATGCAATTAATGGAGTTATATGATTTATTATAGTTGTATGAAATCAAATTAAATGAATTTGTATTAAAATTGTTGAAGAAACCCTACTATTAGGGATGTTTATACCGAACCAAGTTCACACGGAACTGGTTCGGTATATATGTACCGAAATAATAAAACTCAGTCGCTATAATCGTGCCGAATGGAATTGTGCCAAAAAAAACACTGTTAGGGATGTTTATACCTTACTAAGTTCACACTGAATTGGTTCGGTATATATGTGCCGAAATAATAGAACTCAGTCGCTATAATCATGCCGAATGGAACTGTGCCTCCAAAAAAGAAACCCCTCTGTTAGGGATGTTTATACCGAACCAAGTTCACACTGAACTGGTTTGGTATATATGTGCCGAAATAATAGAACTCAATCGTTATCATCATGCTGAATTGAACTGTGCCTCCAAAAAAAGAAACCCCACTGTTAGGGATGTTTTATACCGAACGAAGTTCACACTGAAGTGGTTCAGTATATATGTGACGAACTAAGTTCAAACTGAAATTAAAACCAACAGTTATTTATATATTTATATACCAACATTTATAAAACAATATATACCAACATTAACACCAACATTAATAAAATAATATATACCAACATTAACACCAACATTTAATCAAAACATTTATACAAACATTAATACCAACAATATAATTCAACATTAACCCAACAATATATACCAACTCTAATATACTTCAAATCAAGTTCAAAAAATTTGGGACCCCTTAACTACAACTTCAAAACATTTAATCAGAACTCCTATTTTTTTCTTATACTTCTATGGGACCCCTCAACTACTTTCTCTTTTCCTTTACCTTTGGACTTGCTTTTCTTTGCCACCCGCTCCTCAATGACAACCGACCTACCTGCCCCAATGGTCACAGCTAGGATATCGTAGGCTTGGACACTACGTGCAATTAATGCACCAAGATCAACAACAATTTCATCGTCAATATTATTCTTCAATAAATCCATAGCCTTGCTCACCTCGTCCGCCTATCGAAAAGATAATAACATGAAATTAGTAATGATAGTAGAACACCCAGAAGAAGTTTACAAATTAAACTTTCCAACAATGTTTGCTATAATTTGGCAGTGCAGAACTTGGGGTTTTGGACTATAGGATGGGATTTGGATAGGAACCAAGCCATATAATCACTGCTACAATCCCACGGGCTCGATATGGGCATATACCTAAATTTCTCAGATAAACGTTGGCCTTGTTAGTGTTCTTGGTACCATCTTTTCATATCGAATTTAACCTTATATCGAGACACCTTATCTCCCCTATCGTCCTTCAAGGGTGTCATGGGCTCGCGAGGTATGATTTTCAGCCGTCCGACTTGTCTAAGGCATCTTTTCGGGTAATAGGGTTCCCCCACCTCCAAACAAACCATATCTCACTATACCATGATGCTTCATGAAAGGGATAAGCAGCCTTAGAATCTCGATAGGGTTCCCAAATGACCTACACATAAACAATACATAATTGAATGTCTGAAAATATTAAAGTCAAATGAAAACATTACAAACAATCCAAATAATTTACTCACATCACCAACACTAATATCATCTAATTGCTCGCGATAATTTATTAGGTTTTGAAATGCATTTTTCTGAGAGGCGGAGTGCAACGACCAATGTGAAAACCTTGGCATGGTTTCATCAAACTCTATGTCGATGCATCCGCCAACCCCTGGAAAATACTCATATATCCATGATTGCAAAACACACATATTACAAATTTATTAGACTAAAGGGGGGAAATTGAGAAACATACATAAACGAAATATGAATGTAGATTATTAGTTATCTGTATAAGAGAGAGGAAACTACTCATTTGCCTCACACCTTAATGAGAGGCAAGGCCCAACTACCGATACGCGTGCACCAGGATACCCACCCCCATGCTAGTTTCCCAACCTTCTTCACGTCTCTAAGAACATGAAGGTAGATTATGGAAATCTCGTTCTTTATCTTGTCAGGGAAAACTGTGCACTCAATAATGAAGAGAAAATATTCCCTGGTAAAATATTCTTTGTCTTCACTCTGCGACCGTTCCTTGAAATTCGTATTGATCCAATTCAATCGGACGATCGCATGCTCGCCACATTCTTCCAAAGCAACGTCCCTGCTCACCTAACAACTCCACCACAACGTGAACAATTGACGGGACTACTACATCCTCATTCTCCTCCTCAACTACGGGTCGTGGGTTATATATAGGTAATCCGACGAGAGGAACACCCAAGATCGTTGATATATCGTCTAGGGTGATTGTCATATCCCCAAATGGCATATGGAATGCGTTAGTCTCCAGATGCCACCTCTCGAAAAATGAAAATACAAGGGCATAGTCTATATAAAGGTGGCTACATTCTATAAGGCCCCCCAACTTAGCCCTTTGGACCCTCCTTTGCACAGTTAGAGAGAGATCACTGAATTCCCACTCCTCGATCTTCATCCAATGATTGATGCATAATAAAAGCACCCGCTCCACCTATAATATAAGCAAAATATTTATCAAGATTTATTAAAGAAATGAAAATTTTTAAAATATTAATGATTTAACTTTGTAGGGAACTGAAATTACCACTAAATCGGTCCAAATACCGTAGGTCACGTGATGCTTGAAATGTTTTAATAGGCTAAGATCGTCGGGGCCCCCGTAAGCCGCGGTAGAGGTGCCTTCTTCTAGCACCTTTTTCTTCTTGCTATATGCTTCTGCGGTCTCGTGTAAAATGCTAAACGGGTTATCAGGCCGCTGGGATAATATACCCCCTCAGATGGAGCAACATACTCCTACTTAGCATCACCCTCTACCGCCTCATGATCCTGCTTAGTCACATCATTTCCCTCATCCTCAACCTCAACGTCCTCCTCCTCCTTAACCTCAACCTCAACCTCAATATCAATCTCAATCTCAACCTCCTCGTCATGAACCACAACCTCCTTAGGCATCTCCACCAATGGGGAATCCACCTCCATCATATTTGGGACAGTCACAGTAGACAGAGCATGGCTCTCTTCTCGACGCTTAATATTTGAGGCAATCAACGACTTTCGGTTCTTGCAAGAGTAGGATACTAGGTTATCCATAGTAGAACTGCATTAAAACAATTAACACTCTAATGAGTATAATTAAATATAGCATTTCACATTTAATTTATCAACATAAGTCACCAACGAATGTGTAAACATAAGCCATGTATTGAGATCTGAACATGTATTGTGGTAAACATAATTCATAAAACTAAACCTAAACCATATATTATGGTAAACATAAACCTAAACCATGTATTGTGGAAAACATAATTCATAAAAATAAGTCATGTATTATTGTAAACACAAGCCATGTATTGAAACCTAAACATGGAGAGAGTGCTTAACATATTGAAATCTAAACATAAGCCATAACGGTGAGTGCTTAACACAAAATATTCAGGTTTCAATGTGCATTTGGCATAAACATAGCAAATGTGTAGTGAAGATTCGGTATAAATATGCCGACATATGATAGTTCATTCACTATGTTCACAACGAATGTGTAGGGAGGATTCGACATAAACATAAAGACATAAAATTAATATTTCGGGGTAAACATAACGAATGAAAAATAGTTCAAACTGCATTGATTCGTTATAAACATGACGTATCAATGCAATTATATCATGTTATTTACACCAATTGAAACCCTAGTTTGACACTAACAACAATTCAACACGTCGGGGTTTGTTTTGATTTAAAAAAAAAGATCGTACAGTTCCTTCATTTGAGAGTTGAAACATTTGATTTCAATCCTATAAAAGAAGCCCCATTTTGATTTCAATAATCAATGGTTTGAACCATTTCAATTTCAATAATCCACAAGTTGATTTCATACAGTTCAAACCTTGTTTCGAAGCTTTCAATCGAAAAGTTGGAATATTTGGTTTTGATGTTTAGTGTTGGTTCGTACAATTCCTTCGTTTGATGGTAAAAAAATTTCGCAAGGCATCCAAATAATATATAGTATAAGGTAATCAAAAGTTTAAACTCATTTAGTTCGTTTGAAGAATGAAAGGTTATTTGTTCAATGTACCAACCTGATTAGCTTAATCTTTACTTGAAGATGAAAGGTTTGGAAGTTGAAGATGAAGGGTTTGAATGTTTGAATTTGTAGAGAGATGGAGGGAAAGTGTGTAAATGAATTTTAACACTTTAAATACGTGGTAGCCCTTTGGTGGTGTTTGAAAGTAACTATTAAAATTAAGTGGTATTTTAGAGTAAAAAAATAGTTGTGGTATTTTGAAGTAAGTTTTGTGGTACCCTTAGAAACTCCCCTTTAAAAAATGTCTGCATGAGGTATGTGTAGTAACTTGTATATATATAGGGACGGAACGCTCATAAATTTTTATTAATTGAATAAAATGAGGAGAAAAGCCCTCTACGGGACGTACCAAACTAGAGAAAGGGGACATAAAATCTTACCTTTTTAAAAAATAAAAAAGGTCCTTATTATATCTTTATAGACAGATATAAAAGACTCACAATTCAAGTTTGTGGGACATACCACCCAAACCAAACTAAAAACTGAAAAATAAACACCGACACTATTCCAAAAGATCTTAAGAAGAAAAATCGTGTGCTTACAAATGCTGAAAACAAAGCAAAATAAGAGAATCTGAAATGAGGAATTGTAGACATCTTTAGACACCAAAGATTGAACCTTCGTAGGTGCAGACCACTATTATTTACATCCAATGAAATCAGCTCCCATATTGGATAATTTATCAGCTCTGAAACGTCCTTTTCTATAAATAGGATAACTAGCAAAGTTCATTTTAGAGGTGTCGAATTTTTAATTCATCCATTTATTACTAAGGTCCAAGAGGATTGAAGTCGTAATTTTGAATGCACTGCAAAACTAATAAGGAGTCCATTTCCAACTTCAGATTATGCCATTTATATGACGAAGAAAATTCAATGCTTTGAATGTAACACATAATTTTGTGTGAAAAGTTGTATTGAAATTTATTTAATCACATAATGCAACTTTAATAAAGGATCTATAGTTTCTAAAAACTCCTCTAGTAACTGAAATATTACCTTCCTTTTTACATAGCCAATTAATATTGAGTTTAGTCCAAGAACTAAGAGGGAGAAATCATCTGACTTTAAGGATTCTAGGAGATGTTCTCAATTTAGGAGTAATCTTAAAATAATGAAGAATCATAAAATTTGAAATATCATTATGCATACAACATTTCACTAAATTTCCCACGTATCTAATTCTAGAAGCAGGATAAGTCAAATAGCTACTGATGGAAGATTGTTCTCAAATATAGCTTGATTTCTAGTCGTCCATATGGTATCAATGGCTCCTAAAATTGATGCGTACCAAATTCTACTAATTTGGGGACTTCCTTTGATGAAATAACATGTTGCCACAAAGATGATATAAAAGAAGACTATTAAATCTAGAGAATATGTGATTCAAAGAATAGATTTAGAATAAGAGCACCGCCCAAATAAATAATTCAAAATTTTAGTCTCACACGAGCTTAAAGTACATCTAGAGCACAAATGTAACTTTTAGATTGCAATATGTTAGAGGTGGCCATTCTACCATGTAAAATTTTGCAGAAAGGCATGTGTTTGCGCTAGAGATTTAAAAAAATAATCTGCTTCCTTTTTTAAGTTATACAAAAGTCATAGGCATCTTTGAAGCTTAGCTCTTTAGTTGAGAAAAATGGCCAAACAAGAGCATCATTATAGTCCTTTAAAGGAAGTGGAATATTGATAATTTTGGCATGAATATAGGGGAAATAAGTAATGAAAGATTGAGGGAAATTCCACTAACCTTCTTGAATCAAATCTGCCATATTGAGATCTAAATCATCTTCATCGAAATGCACGCCTAGGTGTTGGGAAATAGGTGATCCTAGCCAATTAGAAGTCCATAATTTCACTAATTTGCCATTTTCAATTTCCAATTTAGCACGAAGAAGAATATTATCAAGAGCTTCTTTATACTTAGACCAAATGGAACTAATTTTATAACTTCTAATACTAGATTGGTAATTTAATGTAGGCTTGAGAATTCGAGACCACATAGAATTAGATGACAAAGCACCCAAAACCCGCTTCATGATTGCAGTTGAGTTAAGAGAAATTAACATTTTAATATCCAAACCACGTTCATTTAAATTGACACAAAATTTTCCCCACGAAACCACAACAAATTTCCTCTTTGTAGTAAATCCAATCCATATAAAACTTCTAGTCCATTATCGCATTCTTTTAAGGAGAAAGATGGTCTATTTATAAACCATGAAACTATATCACAACATAGGCTACATAAAATATTTAATCAATTCCATTTTATCGACAATAAATAATATTTTTCCTTGCCATCCTTCTAATTTTGATTTGGCCTTGTCTGGAATAGCTTGAATATGGAATCTTCTAAGATTTCCACTACACCAAAAATAGGAATCTGGCATGATTTAAAACCGTGCCAGATCAAATCTAGCACGATTTTGAACCGTGCCAGAATCAGGTGTTCCAAAATAGCCTTTTTTTTTCTGGCACGGTTAAAAAGTGCCAGATTTGACAAACATGAACACTTTTGGCACACTTTTTAACCGTGCCAGAATTTGATATTTCTGGCACACTTTTGGCACAGTTTTGAACTATGCCAAATTGAGCACATTTTGATAAAATTTGTCACAGTTCAAAACCGTGCCAAAAATTGTTACACTTTTGGCACGATTTTGAATTGTGCCAAATTTTGTGGATAAAAGAAAAAAAAATAATTATTTGAAAACTAGAAAATTCACAAATTACAAATCTTGCACGTTGTTGATAAACTAATGTACATACAAACTTAAAAACATTACAAGTCTTTAGTAGTTCACAGAGCAAAAAAAAATTGAGCAAAGTTTCCTCTATTTTCTGGACATTCTAAAACCTGCTAATATAAAACCTGGATAACATAAAGCCCGAACGACCCAAAAATATAAAAAAATAAACTTACAAAATTCCGCACGACTATAAAAGTTTACAATAAAACTACAAAAGCCCGCACGACCATAACACAAAAAAATAGAATCATGAATAAACCCCTTGTTGTAAACTATTGAGTTCTCTGTGTGTTCCCCGTGAATAAATGCTACCGATAAAATGTTATTCTGCAAAAAAAATAGGATACAAAAAAGATACGATATTAGTAACCAAGTAATTTATAGAAAAAAGCTTACTCAAGCTAAAAAAATTACATATAGGAGTGACAATTATTATTATATTCTAAAATTGAAAATCTTACGCAAGTTATGACTACCTGAGAGGCCTGTGACAACGATGTCAGTTCCTACAAGTTACATTAGTCCCGAGCTAGGTGTTCGTGCCTCTTACGGGGATGTTTGGTGTTTGGTTTGGGTTTTCACCCTTTAACGGTCTGTTTTTAAGTCTAAGTGTTATTTTTGCAAATTATCATCATATTCTCAAATCGAGAGAATCGTGACTATGCGATCAGTTCCTACAAGATACATCGGTCCCGTACGAGGTGTTCGTGCCTCTTACGGGGACTTTTGGGGACTGGTTTAGGTTTTCACCCTTTAATGGCCTGTTTTTAAATTTAAGTGTTGATTTTTGCAAATTATCGTCATATTCTCAAACTGGGAGACCCATGACTACACGGTCAGTTTGTACAAGTTACATTAGTCCCGTGCGAGGTGTTCGTGCATCTTACGGGGCCGTTTGGGGGCTGGTTTGGGTTTTCACCCTCAAATGGGTTGTTTTTAAGTCTAAGTCTTGATTTTTGCAAATTATCATTATATTCTCAAACTGGGAGACCCATGACTACGCGGTCAGTTCCTACAAGTTACATTGGTCCCGTGCGAGGTGTTTGTGCCTCTTACGGGGCCGTTTGGGGGCTAGTTTAGGTTTTCACCCTTTAACCGCGTTTTTTAAAATTAAGTGTTGATTTGTACAAATTATCGTCATATTCTCAAACTGATAAACCCGGGACAACACGATCAGTTCCTACAAGTTACATTGGTACCGTGCGAGGTGTTCGTGCCTGTTACGGGGACGTTTGGTGGCTGGTTTAGGTTTTCACCCTTTAACGGCCTGTTTTTAAGTCTAAGTGTTATTTTTGCAAATTATCGTCATATTCTCAAACCGGGAGACCCTTGACTATGCAGTCAGTTCGTACAAGTTACATTAATCCCGTGCGAGGTGTTCGTGCATCTTACGGGGCCATTTGGGGGCTGGTTTGGATTTTCAGCCTCAAACGGGTTATTTATAAGTCTAAGTCTTGATTTTTGTAAATTATCATTATATTCTGAAACTGGGAGACCCTTGACTACGCGGTCAGTTCCTACAAGTTACATTGGTCTTGTGCGAAGTGTTTGTGCCTCTTACGGGGACGTTTGGGGGCTAGTTTAGGTTTTCACCCTTTAACGACCTGCTTTTAAATTTAAGTGTTGATTTTTGCAAATTATCGTCATATTCTCAAACCGAGAGACCCAAGACTACGCGGTCAGTTCCTACAAGTTACATTGGTCCCGTGCGAGGTGTTCGTGCCTCTTATGGGGATGTTTGGTGGCTGGTTTAGGTTTTCACCCTTTAACGGTCTGTTTTTAAGTCTAAGTGTTATTTTTTCAAATTATCATCATATTCTCAAACTGGGAGACCCGTGACTACACGGTCAGTTCCTACAAGTTACATCAGTCCCGTACGAGGTGTTTGTGCCTCTTACGGGGACGTTTAGGGGTTGGTTTAGGTTTTCACCCTTTAACGGCCTGTTTTTAAGTCTAAGTGTTATTTTTGTAAATTATCATCATATTCTCAAACCGGGAGACCCGGGACTACGCGGTCAGTTCCTACAAGTTACATTGGTCCCGTGCGAGGTGTTCGTGCCTCTTTCGGGGACGTTTGGTGGATGGTTTAGGTTTTCACCCTTTAACGACCTATTTTTAAGTCTAAGTGTTATTTTTGCAAATTATCATCATATTCTCAAACCGGGAGACCCGTGACTATGCGATCAGTTCCTACAAGTTACATCGATCCCGTACGAGGTGTTTGTGCCTCTTACGAGGACGTTTGGGGGCTGATTTTGGTTTTCATCCTTTAACGGTCTATTTTTAAATTTAAGTGTTGATTTTTGCAAATTATCGTCATATTCTCAAATCGGGAGACCTGGAACTACGCGATCAGTTCCTACAAGTTACATTGGTCCCATTCGAGGTGTTCGTGCCTCTTACAGGGACGTTTGGTGGCTGATTTAGGTTTTCACCCTTTAACGACCTGTTTTTAAGTCTAAGTGTTATTTTTGCAAATTATTGTCATATTCTCAAATCGGGAGACCCGGGACTACACGGTCAGTTCCTACAAGTTACATTGGTCCTGTGCGAGGTGTACGTGCCTCTTACGGGGACGCTTGGTGGTTGGTTTAGGTTTTCACCCTTTAACAGCCTATTTTTAAGTCTAAGTGTTATTTTTGCAAATGTCCGTAAAGTGCGTGACTTGTGTGTGTCCGTATCCATTTGTGATCCATTGTCGGACACTTCACATCCAGTGAAGTGTCCGTGCTTCCTAGTTGAAGATTGAGTATGTATAATTGAAAGTGAATGTTGTCCTCCCCTAGTTGTCCGTGTGTAATCTTAAATTTCATTTTAGTACTTAAAACTCATAGCATTCTAAAATATCTATCTAGATCAAACCTAAAAGTTTGAGTTGAAACCTAAGCCTTCAATTCGAAACATTAGGGTACTTGTTCTTCTACTTATATCCTTGTGCGTATTCAATTCAATATTTTGGCATTCACACGCTTGTGTGTTTTCTGCTGCGTGCAACATGAATCGTTGGATTTCTTAATGGGATTTACCTCAGCTATATCATAATTGTGAATTGATATCTAGTTGAAGGCACAATTTACGTCAAAAATATTGAATGTGAGAACCTTCCACCTAGGTGTTCACATTGCATAATTATAGGCCATTGGGTGAGTGAATTTAAAGTTATAAGAAAAATTAAAATAGAGGACAAGGTTCAGACTAATCCCAATACTGAAAAATAAAAGAATAGAGATAGATATAAGTCACAATATAAAGGAAGATCTATAGTGAATGAATTTTACAGTATAGATCTAAGTAACAATATAAAGGAAGATCTATAGTGAATGAATTTTACAGGTTTTAGGCTACTTAGTTAATAATAATTAAAATTTTGCTAATATAAAATGGAAAAAAAAATTCAAATTGTTATCTAGATGGATTGCCATGAGCAGCCAATCACGACTCCACCATGAACGCCCCAAACGAATCGGCAATATGCCCCATCACATACGCCTTCTTCAACTTCAACCCATCCAATAATTCTACCCGTAGCGCCATCCTGATAAACACATGAATTCATAACGTGTTAGTAAGATTATCAGAATTCACAGTGATAACTTTGATGGAACCTAGTGCGGATATAGGCCAAAACTATGATCTTTTGCTGCATTAGTTTGCATGTAGTTTTGAAATAGGCTCTTCGGAAGCATCATATTCAATTCCACCTTGATTTGCACTATGTTATGCAAAATAAAAGACGTAATCAATTCAACAAATAAACAAATCTAACAATTATCCAAGCTAGCATAAGTTCAGATATAATTTGATATATGTGAGAGTAATCTTAGCTAACATTAGTTCAGAATGCTAATCTCTATTCATATAAAAAATTCAACAGTTTTCCAATTTAGCATCATTTCAAATTGAAAATTTGATATATATATATATATATATATATATATATAAGAGTAATCGAAGCTAGCATCAGTTCAGATAGCAAATTCAATTCAAAATGAAAATTCAACAGTTATCAAAATGAAAATTCAGCAGGTATAAAAATGAAAATTCAGCAGCTATACTAGGCTCCAATACATTTGGATTTGTTTGCTACCAGAACTAACATTTGTCATGTGAAAAAAAAATTCAACCGCTATCCCATTCAGTTCAAAATGAATTTGTCTTCTGGAAGGCTTGTCAATTGATAAGCTTTCAATAAACCACAACAGCTATCCTATTCAGTTAATTAATGAAATGGCAATTAACAAACTCACTCAGAATAGTTTTTCAAAAGGACACTTGAGAATAGTTTTTCCCTAATAAACAAACTCACTCCGAATAGTTTTTCAAGTGGCGCCTAATTATTCTTGTGATTCAAAAACACTTTCCTGAGGACATCCAAAAGAATACCAGCCACCTTAGCGGCTGCTTTATGTTCCAGTTACAGATTTTCACCCAGCATTTACAGATACCAAGCCAATTTAGTTATTCACACACACACAAACAATAAAATTATATATGTATCCGACAAAGTATACAGGTGATCTTAGTTATTAGTATTAAATTACAAGTTATGTGAATAGTACAATACGAAAAAATACAACAGAATCACACACAGTGAATAGATTGCCTAGATGAAATGCAAAACAACATTGTATTATAAGCGTATCGGTCATTATTATAGTCGTGTCAGCCCGTATCGTAGTTGTATCAGTCGTATCATCCCGTATCAAGATAATGTACAATTGAATTTTATCCTAATGCATATGAAAAGTCGTTTTGTTTAATATAATCTTACTTCGTCTGTCTCGCTTATTAATATTATCATAATAATGGGATTACGATGGGCTTCATACAATTTTTTGCCCCAAAGGCAAACAAATCTCAATGGTTTAGTGAGATATTGCAACATATTCGCGAACTTATGTCATTCAAACAAACATTACACAAAAGTACAACAAATGTGAAAATAAATCTAAAACACACTGCCCAGGAACATCTCTTGAGCGCCTGCCGCCAGGACACTGCCCCTGCTGAACCATTGGCATAAAGAAATTTGGCATGGGACCCCCAGTAGATCTCATACCTGGACAAGTTGCTACTGATACCCAAAATAAGACAAAATTTGGAAGATACTAGAGATGATCATACAAGTGTGCGTGTGTGTGTGTGTATCAACTAGTGGATTTAACATATGTAATTCTCACAGCTATATATATATATATATATATATATATATATATATATATATATACAAGTTGATACAAGCCTATTATATCTCAGATTACACACATCAAACATACACTCATTTAGCCCTTTGTCGAATCTTATTGAAAGAGTTGACTTAAATTAACATCGTATCCATCATTGGAGTATAACTAGTTGTAAGGTTACTGTCTGCAAACTTTGGTAGCGGGTGAAAATAAAATATTTATATATGTATATACAAACAACCTGAAATAGAAAGTCAGCAAAATAAGTCTTTCAAAACCTCAAAGTAAAAAATATAGTTTGACTTAAAAGTTTTACACAATGTATTAAATGGATCTCCACCTCTTTTTATCACAACTGTTGTGTCCTAAATTTCGTATACGATGGTTAAAGTCTTGTTATAAAATCTTGTCCTGTCATGGGATGGGATGGGATGGGATTATGACCAGTTGTAAGCTTAGTTTCTGCACATTCTGTTTTGGAAATCTCAATGTCATGAATGGAGAGTGGAAATGTATAATTATATCATAATACAATAGTCAATCTGGTATAACATGGCATATGATGCGTGTAGCAGGTGTTAAAAAAAAGGTAATTAATCCAAGTGACCAAAACAAGGTGCTAAGAAATTAGAAATCCCAGCTGTAGAGATGGAGGCCACAACTCAACATCAAAGGAACCAATTGAATTAGTCCCTCATTGACACCTCTCCCTCAACGACTCCAATTTTCTATATAAGAAGTTTAGACATTCACTATCAAAGTCATCAAACACCTCTCAACTCAACATATCATCTTGAAGCGACGGTGAGAAATGAGAGCTTACGGTGGCGGCTCCTCTAGGAGCCGTGTTTGGCCACAATTCCTATCTGCATTGGCCATATTTGTAGTTTCAAACAACATAGTAGTGTCCGCAGACCCGTACATTTTTCAATCACCATCACCACCACCTTATGTTTACAAGTCTCCTCCACCACCGTCACATTCTCCACCACCCCTATCACCATCTCCTCCACCACTATATATATATATATATATATATATATATATATATATGAGTCTCCACCTCCACCATCTCCTCCGCCACCGTATGTGTACAAATCTCCACCACAACCATCGCCATCTCCTCCGCCACCATATGTGTACAAATCCCCACCACCCCCATCACCATCTCCACTACCACCATATGTGTACACATCTCCACCACCGCTATCACCATCTCCTCCACCACCTTATGTGTACAAATCCCCACCTCCGGTTAAATCTTCTCCACCCCCTTAAAACTACAAGTCCCCACCACCACCTGTCCATTCACCACCTTCTCCATACTATTACAAATCTCCACAACCTCCATCGAAGTCTCCACCACCACCACCACCTTACTATTACAAATCTTCGCCACCACTATATATATATATATATATATATATATATATATATATATATATACGCACACAAGTTAACACTTGCCTAGGACTAATTTATATTAAACTAACACCAATGGAGTCTAATACAAAAAAGGAAAAAGGAAAAAAGGTAGTTTTGATTGATTTCCTAAAACTCTATGGCTCTGATATCTACTAAGGTTCAATCTCCGACACTAGATCACTTCAAATCCAGAAAGGCAAAAATTCATTTTTTTTAAATTTAAGTGATTTGACTATCAGCGTCAAATGATTGATGAATTGATAAGAGATGAATGAGTCCGTTAAATCTTAGTTACGGATAAACTGCCTCAGATAAGATTAAGTTGAGCCAGTGCTACCTTATTCTTACTAGTCATAGACACAAACTCAGGAAACCAGGTCATGCTACTCTTTCCCTCTCAATAACTCACTTTTTTACGCCTTAAGTTTCCCTCTCAACCCGCCTTAAGTTTTTTACGCCTTATTCTTTGTAAAACCTTTAAGGCACACTTTTTTCTAAAAACAACAATGCTTTAGTAAAACGATATCGCCTTTTAAGGAAATTTTTAACTAACCGGACCATTATCCCATCCAAAATAATCAAATAGTATTTTAATTTGCATATATTCAGACGTATTTTTATGATATGTACAATTTTAGTATTTTAATAGCCTTGTTATGATTAAAATATATTAAGAAGGCCAAAACACCTTTTTACGCCTAAGGCCCGCCTAGGCTTCTAAGGCTTACGGCTTGGCCTCCACGCCTTGATCACGCCCTGCGTTTTTTAGAACCTTTCTAGCATATTCAAAACAAAAATAGTAAGTTGGAGTTGTATCCCTATAATTATATCATTATCTCCTCTCTTCCTTCCAACACTCGCACGGGTGATTTTGAGTATGGTGTAATACCCCGTATTTTTGTGATATTTATTTATGGGATTAATTGAATTAAATGTGTATTAATTGGGAATTAATCCGGATAAAATACTAACGAGATGTGAGTTGGTATTTGATTATAATGTGTATATATGGCGATATATGAATATTGAAAATATTAAATTTGTCGTGAGATTAATATACGGCAATTTGGGAAATTTTGTTGAGACGCGTGTCACAGTCGCGTCAGGAAAGTAATTATTTAATTAAAAAGTGAATTTTACTTCTATTAACCGTATGGTCGTTTTGAGTACGCCAACGTGTCCGGAAGGGTCGAAATAGTCAGAAAACACTAGCCGGGGGTTAAGTTTGGGTCCCGGGGCATTATTGGGCCATACCGGTAACTTAAAAGGGCATTTTGGTAATTTCGGAAATTTGGGAATTAAAACCCACGAAAATTAGAAATAAAATCTGACTTATTCTTTATCCACTAAACCCACTAACTACACTAAATGACTTAATGGGCTACGGGAGTTATTGGAAGAAATAGAAAAGAAGTTCCTAAGGCAACCTCTAAACCTCCATTGTCATCATCTTTAGAGAAGAACTTGTAGAGAGAGAGATAAAAGAGAATTCTGCAGAGAGAGAGAGAACAATTCAACCTTCAAGATTCAACATCAAATTCAGAGAAATATTAGAGGCAAGTGGTTTAATTACGTTATTTGCAAAGAATGCTTCTTCCATGTGTAGGAAATTTATACAATTGTATTGTTCTTGGGAGATTTATAAAAACCCATGAAATTGGAGTTACGAATTTAGATTTTAATGTAGGATTGCATGTAGAAGTGTTATTGGTTGATTGAACTAAAAGAACTACTACTTTTCATGTTACAAAAATGGATTTATTTATGGAAGTTGATGGTTTAAAATTCTAGGGTTCATACTCATATGATTTGGGGGAAAACTATGGGAGAATTGATAATTAGGTGTTGTATAGATAGATTTGATTCCATGAATGTGCTGAATTTCGACCTAAGAATGTTTAGGAACCTTAAAATACTATTGGGATAACGTTTAGTTGAGATTAGAGGTGAAGAAAATTGGGAAAAACGAAATAGGGGAAATCTGGGCTTGAAACTATCACCTCGTTAGAAGACCTGCCCAGGTCGTTCGAACGAGCTTCTAACGAGTTGATAGTTTGCCTTATAATGAGAAGGATGTTCGTTCGAAGCCTTTCGTTCGAACGAGATCTCGTTAGATGCTCACTTCGTTCGAACGAACTCTCGTTCGAACAGCCTCGTTCGAACGAGACTTCTAACGAGTTGACAGTTTGGCCTTTTTTTGACACCCCGACTAATTAAATACCGGGTAGCTACTCCTTTATTAAATTAATACAAAATGCCAAGTTGGTTCAGTTAATAGCATCACTGTCGAAAACATATTAATGATTACTAACCACCTAGTATTTAAAAAGTAAGTTGCCAAATTTTATTAAGCCTAATTAACATGCAATAAGAGACTAATAATAGAATAACAACATTCACCATAACGAATCAATAGAATAACCAACAACATAATAATAAGTCCGGAGGAAAAAAAACTCCTCACAACAATTCCACAACTGAACTAAATAAAACAAAGTATCCTGAATTAATTATATGCCAAAAGTCTGAAGATCTGAAATAGGAAATGTTTCTAATAGAAATGGGCGACATGCCCTACAACTGATGAACGCTGAAATATAGAGTCAAGATAAATGAAGCGTCTACAAGAAAAGTCCTGTAACTTCCACAAATAGCTACAGCTCGTCACCTGAATGAGAATCCTAAGCATGGCGTCCTTGTGGCTGGGCACCTAAAATGGTTTTACAAAAAAAATAGATTTGAAAGCAAACGGGTCAGAGCCCGAAAGTGGAGAGTATTTTTAAAATAGCAAGTGCTTTAAAAACATTAAAACAACGAATGCAAAATACATGTTAGGACGTGCACTCACATGAAATACTCACCTCTCGTCTAAATGTGCACCCCTAATGTATAGCACCCATCTAAGTGATAATTACATCTAACTAAACTGACATGAGTTATAGCCTTTCTACTCGGTTCCCATTACACATTCTAATGTTATCAATTTAAATAGAGGCTTTACAAACACTCGGATTCTCAATTAAGCAATACCATTCATTTTTGGTTATCCATTTATAGATACTCAAAACGTTATCGTATTTATACTCACAATACCAATCATGAAGGTTCATATTAATTTAAGTGTATATCATTCGCGTCATAAATATACAATACAAGCACCCCGAGACTAAGCTGCGGTGCACACATACTCTGCTATCCATCCCGGTACATAACGTACATAAGGATCAAGCATTCCGAATCTCTCAGGAATCGTTCTCAGATAATAGCAAATCGCAAACAATGGAGGCGAACACAGTCACATCACATGGGTCACGCACATACCTACGCTCCCACGATCAGCAGACTTATTAACATCCCAATAAGTCCTTCTTTGACCTATGTTCTCGAGGTACCAATCTAAATCCCCCCGTAGGCACACAAAGATTAGATGGCCCTAAGCGAACGCAAACCTCCCGTGATAGCAAGTATGGTAGGTATGTCATACACATAAAATCATATACATATACTAAGTATGCACACATCTTAGTAATCATCACAATTTATTGGTGGTACACTTCTCATTCTCGTATCGACTTATAATGTTACACAATTCACATGTTCCCGGTTAAATTCAATTATTTAAGCCGTCAATAATTTTCGCATCGTAATAGTCACTCACGTCCTATTCCCCAATCTCCATTCAATTCGATTTGCTCTTCTAGGTTTTACTCCTTAATATATCCCAAATGTCCCAACTATATCAATTTATCATCAAGGGAATGGTATCTCTACAATTAGACAAGGTTACGGGATACGCGAAATCAAAACAGGCCAAAAAGCCTAAACTGTCAGCTCGTTAGAAGTCTCGTTCGAACGAGGCTGTTCGAACGAGAGTTCGTTCGAACGAACTGGGCATCTAACGAGATCTCGTTCGAACGAAAGGCATCGAACGAACATCCCTCTCGTTAGAAGGCAAACTGTCAACTCATTAGAAGCTCGTTCGAACGAGCTCGTTCGAACGACCTGGGCAGGTCTTCTAACGAGAGGCCAGTTTCGAGCCCAGATTTCCTATTCTCGTTTTTCCATCTTTTCTTCAGCTCTAATCTCATCTAAGCATCAATCCAACAATTGTTCAAGGTTTCTAATCATTCCTAAACACACTTAGGTCATATACTAACGTGTTTTGTGGGGTTAATTCTTCCTAAACATCATCCAAATATCCAAAACTCTACATTTTTCCCCAATCTCAAGAACATGAACCCTAGAAATTTTAGATCATCAATGAGTCTAATAAAATCCGTTTTTGTAACACAAAAATTAGTAATTCTTTTAGTTAAATCATCCAATAACGTTTCTACATGCAAACCTATATCCACAATTAAATTTATAACTCCAATTTTATGGGTTTTCATCAATCTCCCAAACAAATGATAGTTTAGAATTGTCTAAGCATGGAAGAGACATTCACTGCAAAATAATGTAAATTAAACCACTTGCCTTATGCATATCTCTGATTTTGATGTCGAATTGATGAATGATTCCCTCTCTCTCTGCAGAATTCTCCTCTCTCTCTCTCTCTCTCTCTCTACAAGTCTTCTTCTCCAAGGTAACAATGGTGGCTAGGGTTTGCCTTAGGAAACTTTTTGGAACGAATTCCAATAACTCCCGTAGCCCATTAAGTCATTTAGGATAGTTAGTGGGTTTAGTGGGTAAAGTCCAAATCAGATATTAATTCCTAATTTTCGTGGGTTTTAATTCCCAAAAATCCAAAATTATCAACCTACCCTTATACGTTGCCGGCATGACCTAAAAATGCCCCGGGACCCAAACTAAACCCCCGGCTAGTGTTTTCTGACTATTTCTACCCTTCTGGATGCGTTGGCACACTCAAAACGACCATACAGTTAATAGAAATAAAATTCACTTTTTAATTCAAATAATTATATTCCTGACGCGACTGTCACACGCGTCCCAACAAAATTTTCAAATTGTCGTATTTCAATCTCACGATAATTTCATAATTTCCATATTCATATATAGCCATATATACTAATAAAAATCAAATACCAACTCGCATCTCGCTAGTATTTTCATCCGGATTAATTTCCAATTAATACACATTTAATTCAATTAATCCCATAAATAAATATCATAAAAATACGGGGTATTACACTTTTTGGCCTGATTTGACTTCTAGTGTTCCGTAACCTTGTTTAATTGTAGAGATGACAATTCCTTGTTGACTAATCGATATAGTTGGGACATTTGGGATATATTGAGGAGTAAAACATAGAAGTGTGGTTTGAACCAAATGATATTTATGGGTTAGAACGTGAGTAACTAATTACGTCGTGAGGTTAACAGATGATGTGTATATATAAACCGGGGACGCGTGTATTGGTATAAGAATGAGAAGTATACCACTAATAAATTATGGTAATTACTAAGATGTGTGCATGCTTAGTATACGTATATGATTTTAATTATGTGTATGACATACCTACCATACTTGCTATCACGGGAGGTTTACGTTCGCTTAGGGCCATCTACTCCTTGTGTGCCCGAATTTAGATTTGGTGCCTAGAGAACATAATACTAGAACGACTTATTTGTGAGTTAATAAGTCAGCTGACTGTGGAGCGTAGGTATGTACGTGACCCATGGATATGTTGAATTATGTTCGCCTCCATTTTTGTGTGTTGTGCTTATTCTAACAATTCCTGAGAGATTCGGAATTTTTAATCCTTATGTACGTGATGTACCGGGATGGATAGCAGAGTATGTGTTCACCGCAGCTTAGCCTCGGGGTGCTTATATTATATATTTATGATGTGAATAATATACGGTTAAATGAAAAGGAATTTTGATGTTTAATTGCAAGAATAATTTATAGTAACTCCTTGAGAAGTTAAAAAGGGATAACATGCCGTGAATTGTAATGTTAACAATTGAGAATACGAGTTTAATTAAAGCTATCTGTTTAAGTGATAATATTGGGAATTCATAGGTGGTATCAAAGCATCAGGTTCTAGTGTCCTTTAGGATCTGTACGGCTTATTATGTTTCCGCTGAGCTTTCTTTGATGTAGAGCCCTATATTTTAGGACTGTTGTATTCCTTTATGTATGCTTCGCTCTTCAGCTATTTTAAGTTTATAACTGTGAACTTATAGACTTTACTCTTATTTCAGATGCCTCCACGACGTGCGCAGCGAGTTCCCAGGGATGCACAGCCCGAGCCACAGCCAGCTCCAGTACAGGGCACCATGAATGCCGCTAAGGTTGCAGCCATTGTAGCCCAAGCGGTAAATGCCGCTCTTGCCGTTGTACAACAGGCACCACCCC
Organism: Sambucus nigra; assembly: GCA_949130495.1. Taxonomy (NCBI): domain Eukaryota; kingdom Viridiplantae; phylum Streptophyta; class Magnoliopsida; order Dipsacales; family Adoxaceae; genus Sambucus; species Sambucus nigra. The sequence continues at coordinate 428,685,098 of OX422219.1, forward strand.
AGGCGCCAGTAGCCGCGCCAGTTCAAGCACATGCATTCCCGTCTGCTTGGGAACGTGTTCAAAATGCTTTTCAGAAAGCACACCCTCCGGAGTTCGCAGGTAGCTCCGATGTTGTGGTATCTAGTCAATGGAGGAAGGATATTCAGAGGCACCTGAGGATGTATGAGTGCACTGATGTTTAGAAGCAGATACTAGCTACTTTCAAGCTAGTAGGTTCTGCATTGCAGTGGTGGGAGTCTATTACCACCGCAGAGATGAGAGATACTCTTTTTATACAGGAGTTTTGGGTACAGTTCGACCGCAAATATTTTTCGTCAGCTGTTCATACGGAAATGAGGAGGAAGTTGATGAGCCTTAGACAGGAGGGTAAGACTGTGGCCGAGTATGAGGCCGAATTCACAAATTTGCTGAATATTGTCCCGGATGAGATACCGAAAGAAGAGAAAAAGATTCAGAAGTTTACAGATGGGTTGACTTGGAGGATCCGTCAGCACTTGTTGGGGAATCTATCGTTGGCCACTTATTCTGATGTGGTTAACGCTGCATTGCTCCATTGCCAGGACCACCGCTTTCACTTGACAGAGGGGAAGCGATCAGGAGAGTCCAGCCATCAGGGCAGGACCGGGGGAAATGGTGCCAGCGGGGCACAATCAGCTCAGGGTCAGTATAGGCAGGGTGATCAGGGTTCCCAACAGGGGGATTCTAAGAGATTCCGATCAGGGGGTTTCAGGCACGGATAGGGAGGTTTCAGGCAGAACCATCAGGGTCCGAATGGCCATCAGGGCTAGTAGGGTCAAAATGGTCAACAACAGTAGTTTCACCAGGGCCAGCAAGGCCAGGGTAGAAATGGTAACGGTCACCAGGGTCGTGGTCAGCAGGGACAGCGAGGGGAAAAATTCCAAGGGAAGTGTTTCATTTGTGGTAAGATTGTCCACAAACGTCAGGATTGTCCTGATAGGGGCAGGGCCCCACAACAGCAGCAGCAGGGTGCTCGGCACGAGCCACAGAGGCTTATGTTTCCCGCCGCCCTCCCAGCACCACCACAGATGGCAGCATTACCACCCATTCCAGCGGTCCCAGTTCAGCAGGGGCATCTTCAGTATGGGAGAGTGTATCAGCTCCAGCAAGTCGCAGCCCCACAGGATCCACCGGCCATTGAGGGTATGTTCTCTATTCAGGGGACTATGGGGCGCATTTTATTTGACACGGGGGCTACACACTGTTTTATTGCTATGAGATTTGCACGCACCATTGGGTTGTTAGACACCGCCGAGAGTACGGTTACTTGTGTAGATTCGCCGTTGAGTAGGGGTTCCATAATTTCCCTTGTATGTAGAGGTGTGGGTATAGAGATCGGGAGGTTTACTTTACCCGCCGATATGTTAGTGTTAGAGATGACCGAGTATGATGCCATTATTGGTATGGATTGGCTAGTTGCATACCGAGCCATGATTGACTGTTTTAGTAGGAGTATTATCTTTGCCATTCCCAGGCAGGAGATATTTTTGGTGGCGATGCCTCGTCCTGAGGGAGGATCGTCCACCCATTTGTATTAAATAGAGGAGGAGACCTCTAAGGAAGTGGTGATACCACTTGATTCGATTTCGATTGTTCGAGAGTTCGCCGATGTATTTCAGGATATACATGGACTACCTCCGAGTAGGGAGATAGATTTTGTGATTGATTTGACGCCGGGCACTCGGCCTATTGCCCGCACACCTTACCGTATGGCTCCAGCTGAGATGAGAGAGTTACGGGATCAGATTGAGCAGTTGTTGGGTCAGGGGTTTATACGGAGGAGTACTTCACCGTGGGGTGCCCCCGTGTTGTTCGTGAAGAAGAGGGATGGATCGTTGAGACTGTGTGTGGATTACCGAGAGTTGAATAAGGTCACGATACGGAATAAGTATCCGTTGCCCCGAATCGATGACTTATTCGACCAGTTGAGAGGAGCTTCTTTCTTCTCAAAGATTGATTTGCGATCAGGATACCATCAGTTGCGTATCAGGGAAGAGGACGTCTCGAAGACTGCTTTCTTAACGAGATATGGTTCCTACGAGTTTCGAGTTATGCCTTTTGGGCTAACCAACGCTCCAGCAGTGTTTATGGACTTGATGAATAGGGTGTTCAGAGAGTTCCTGGACCAGTTCGTCATTGTTTTCATTGATGATATTCTGGTTTACTCCCAGACAGAGGAGGAGCATGCCGAGCATTTGAGGAAGGTTTTGCAGACGCTACGTCAGAACGAGCTGTATGCAAAGTATGAGAAGTGTGGATTTTAGCTGAAGGAGGTTCAGTTTTTGGGACATATTATTTCCGACCGGGGGATATCTATTGATCTGGGAAAGGTATCCGCGGTGAGGGAGTGGGGACAGCCCACGACATCGACTGAGATCCGTAGTTTCTTGGGCTTAGCAGGATACTACAGGAGGTTTATTTGGGGTTTCTCAAAGATAGCGGGTCCTTTGACACATCTGACTCGTAAAGGTGTGCCGTTCATTTGGAGTGATGCCTGTCAGCTGGCATTCGATGAGTTGAAGGACAAGTTGACCTCAGCACCTCTGTTAGCATTGCCGAGACCGGGAGTTGAGTATCTAGTTTACACCGATGCGTCCTTACAAGGACTTGGATGTGTATTGCAGCAGGAGAGTCAGGCCATAGCTTATGCTTCCCGTAAGCTTAAGCCTCACGAGAAGAATTACCCCACTCATGATTTGGAGTTAGCGGCAGTGGTATTTGCCCATCGGATTCGGAGACATGACCTTTTGGGGGAGAAGTTTCGATTGTTCACGGACCACAAGTCCCTACAGTACCTATTCACGCAGAAGGAGTTGAATATACGGCAACGGAGGTGGCTTGAGTTTGTGAAGGACTATCAGTTTGATATCCAATATCACCCAGGGAAGGCTAACGTGGTAGCAGACGCGTTGAGCCGTAGGCCAGTAGATGAGGTGGCAGGAGTATGGAAGGCAAAGTGGAAGGAGTTGGGACACCAGGATGCAGTGGCCCGATCATTCATGTCGGTGATGACTGTCACACCGCAGATTGTCACGAGAGTGGTAAAGGCACAAGCAGATGACTCATTCTGTCAGGAGCAGATAGTTTGATTACTAGCAGAGGGAGCCAAGTCCTATACCGTTAGCTCAGACGGGGGATTACGCTTCAATGGGAGACTGGTAGTTCCGGAAGGGGAGGAATTACGACACGAGGTGATGGCAGAGTCACATGGCTCACGGTTCGCGGTACATCCCGGTGGGGACAAAATGTACCAAGATATGAGACGTCAGTATTGGTGGAGCGGGATGAAGAGAGATATCGCCGTGTTTGTTTCTAAATGCGCCACTTGTCAGCTAGTAAAAGTGGATCATCAGAGATCGGCAGGACTTCTACAGCCATTAGAGGTCCCGATGTGGATGTGGCAGAGCATCTCCATGGATTTTATCACGGGGTTGCCTACGTCACAGAGAGGTCACGACTCCATTTGGGTGATTGTGGACAGGTTAACCAAAGTCGCTCATTTTCTACCTGTAAGGACAGACTACACTACGGGACAGTATGCCCAGCTCTTTATGGCGGAAATAGTGAGACTTCACGGTGTGCCCCTAAATATCGTGTCTGACCGAGACAAGATATTTATTTCGTAGTTTTGGGAGAGTTTTTAGGAGGCCATGGGCATGGAATTGCGGTTGAGTACGGTTTATCATCCGCAAATCGATGGCCAAACCGAGCGTACAAATCAGATGTTGGAGGACATGTTGCGGATGTGCATCATTGACTTCGGGGGTGTATGGGAGCAGTATCTTCCACTGGTGGAGTTTGCTTACAACAACTCCTACCAGTTCACCATTGGCATGGCTCCATTTGAGGCGTTGTACGGTAGACCTTGTCGTTCCCCAGCATGTTGGTTGGAGGTGGGGGACAACAAACTACTTGGGCCGGAAGTAATTCAGGATACTTCGGTGAGGATATAATTGATACGGAGTCGCATTCGGGTAGCTCAAGATCGGCAGAAGAGCTATGCTGATGCGAAGAGGTTCTTCAGGGAGTTCCAAGTGGGGGACCAAGTTTTACTCAGAGTATCTTCTATGAAGAGGATTATGCGATTCGGGAAGAAGGGGAAGTTGGCACCGAGATATGTGGGACCATTTCCTATCATCGAGCGGATTGGGTCTGTTGCGTATAGACTTGGGTTACCGGAGCATTTGCACAGGATTCATGATGTGTTTCATATTTCCTCGCTAAGGAAATATCTTTGAGATGATTTGTCTCATTCTCACATTGCTTTGGAGGACATCGATCTACAGCCCGATAGCTCCTACGAGGAGGGGCCCATTGCTATTTTGGACCGAAGTGAGCGGAAACTGCGGTCAAAGATAGTTCCGTTAGTACGTGTTCAGTGGCGACATCATAATGTCGAGGAGTCCACATGGGAGCGCGAGGATGAGATGCGCAAACGTTATCCAGAGTTGTTTTTACTAGGTACTTTCTAGTTCCGAATTTCGGGACGAAGTTCTGTTATTAGGGGGGAAGTATGTAATACCCCGTATTTTTGTGATATTTATTTATGGGATTAATTGAATTAAATGTGTATTAATTGGGAATTAATCCGGATAAAAAAATAACGAGATGTGAGTTGGTATTTGATTATAATGTGTATATATGGCGATATATGAATATTGAAAATATTAAATTTGTCGTGAGATTAATATACGGCAATTTGGGAAATTTTGTTGAGACGCGTGTGACAGTCGCGTCAGGAAAGTAATTATTTAATTAAAAAGTGAATTTTACTTCTATTAACCGTAAGGTCGTTTTGAGTGCGCCAACGTATCCGGAAGGGTCGAAATAGTCAGAAAACACTAGCCGGGGGTTAAGTTTGGGTCCCGGGGCATTATTGGGCCATACCGGTAACTTAAAAGGGCATTTTGGTAATTTCGGAAATTTGGGAATTAAAACCCACGAAAATTAGAAATAAAATATGACTTATTCTTTATCCACTAAACCCACTAACTACACTAAATGGCTTAATGGGCTACGGGAGTTATTGGAAGAAATAGAAAAGAAGTTCCTAAGGCAACCTCTAAACCTCCATTGTCATCATCTTTAGAGAAGAACTTGTAGAGAGAGAGAGAAAAGAGAATTCTGCAGAGAGAGAGAGAACAATTCAACCTTCAAGATTCAACATCAAATTCAGAGAAAGATTAGAGGCAAGTGGTTTAATTACGTTATTTGCAAAGAATGCTTCTTCCATGTGTAGGAAATTTATACAATTGTATTGTTCTTGGGAGATTTATAAAAACCCATGAAATTGGAGTTACGAATTCAGATTTTAATGTAGGATTGCATGTAAAAGTGTTATTGGTTGATTGAACTAAAAGAACTACTACTTTTCATGTTACAAAAACGGATTTATTTATGGAAGTTGATGATTTTAAATTCTAGGGTTCATACTCATATGATTTGGGGGAAAACTATGGGAGAATTGATAATTAGGTGTTGTATAGAAAGATTTGATTCCATGAATGTGCTGAATTTCGACCTAAGAATGTTTAGGAATGTTGAGGAACCTTAAAATACTGTTGGGATAACGTTTAGTTGAGATTAGAGGTGAAGAAAATTGGGAAAAACGAAATAGGGGAAATCTGGGCTTGAAACTGTCACCTCGTTAGAAGACCTGCCCAGGTCGTTCGAACGAGCTCGTTCGAACGAGCTTCTAACGAGTTGACAGTTTGCCTTCTAACGAGAAGGATGTTCGTTCAAAGCCTTTCGTTCGAACGAGATCTCGTTAGATGCCCACTTCGTTCGAACGAACTCTCGTTCGAACAGCCTCGTTCGAACGAGACTTCTAACAAGTTGACAGTTTGGCCTTTCTGGCCTGATTTGACTTCTAGTGTTCCGTAACCTTGTTTAATTGTAGAGATGACAATTCCTTGATGACTAATCGATATAGTTGGGACATTTGGGATATATTGAGGAGTAAAACATAGAAGTGTGGTTTGAACCAAATGATATTTATGGGTTAGAACGTGAGTAACTAATTACGTCGTGAGGTTAACGGATGTTTATATATAAACCGGGGACGCGTGTATTGGTATAAGAATGATAAGTATACCACTAATAAATTATGGTAATTACTAAGATGTGTGCATGCTTAGTATACGTATATGATTTTATGTGTATGACATACCTACCATACTTGCTATCACGGGAGGTTTACGTTCGCTTAGGGCCATCTACTCTTTGTGTGCCCGGATTTAGATTTGGTGTCTAGAGAACATAATACTAGAACGACTTATTTGTGAGTTAATAAGTCAGGTGACTGTGGAGCGTAGGTATGTACGTGACCCATGGATATGTTGAATTATGTTCGCCTCCATTTTTGTGTGTTGTGCTTATTCTAACAATTCCTGAGAGATTCGGAATTTGTAATCCTTATGTACGTGATGTACCGGGATGGATAGCAGAGTATGTGTGCACCGCAACTTAGCCTCGGGGTGCTTGTATTGTATATTTATGATGTGAATAATATACGGTTAAATGAAAAGGAATTTTGATGTTTAATTGCGAGAATAATTTATAGTAACTCCTTGAGAAGTTAAAAAGGGATAATATGCCGTGAATTGTAATGTTAACAATTGAGAATACGAGTTTAATTAAAGCTATCTGTTTATGTGATAATATTGGGAATTCATATGGTGTATCGAGTGGAAAGGTTAGAACTTATGTCGGTTTAGTTAGATATGAGAATCACTTGAATGGGTACGGTACGTTAGGAGTGCACAATTAAACGAGAGGTGAGTATTTCATGTGAGAGCACGTCCTAACATGTACTTTGCATTCATTGTTTTAATGTTATTAAAACATTTGCTATTTTTAAAATACTCTCCACTTTCGGGCTCTGACCCGTTTGCTTTCAAATCTACTTTTTGTAAAAATCTTTTTAGGTGCCCAGCCACAAGGACACCATGCATAGTATTCCCAGTCAGGCGACGAGTTGTAGCTGTTATGGAAGTTTCAGGGCCTTGCTAGTAGACGCTTCATTTGACTTGACTCTATATTCAGATTTCCTCAGTTGTAGGGCATGTCGCCCATTTCTTTTAGAGACATTTCATTTCTTTCAGTTATTCAGACTTTTGGTTTGTAATTAATTCAGGATGCAGACTTGTTTTATTTCTTTTCATATTGGGATTGTTGTGAGGAGTATTTCCTCTAGACTCATTTTTTACTTGATGATTTACTATAGTTGGACTTTATCTTGAATGGTTGTGTTATATTTCTATATTTCATTTATCGCATGTTAATCAGATTTAATTTATTATTTGGCAACTCACTTTTTAAATACTAGGTGGTTAGTAATCATTAAAAAATGTTTTCGACAGTGATGCTTTTAACTGGACCAACTTGGCATTTTGTATTGATTTAATAAAGGAGTAGCTACCCGGTATTTAATTAGTCGGGGTGTCACATATGGAAGGGGTTTTTCTTCCCCGTATCCCTCTTGTCAACATTTGTCTTCTTATTGTAATAAGGATAGCCATTTTAGTGGGCAAGTCGGCACACGATGTGGTTTGAAACCTTTTATTTGAACAATACAAAAGTATAAACACTAAAGAAGTACGATGATGTGTTTAAGGTGTTAAACATAGGACACACATCCCAATCATTTGTTAAGCTTTGGTACAATAGAGCTTAACAAGAAAAAATAAGACACGACATATGGAACTACATAGTTGCGTACTATTATAGAAATGGTAAGATAATAGGAAATAAAATAATAAGCACCTGAATAAGTAATATAAATCTCATAACACCAAATGAGACAATTAAATGAGACTTGGAAGATCTTTTCTAAAATGACAAGGGAAGGTATTACACTAAATGTGTTCACATACAGCTCGTTAATTCATGAAGTGTGTAGTTTATGTCAGTTGAAAGGTGCTATAGTATTATTGAATTAAATGGTAGATAAAAACATATCTCCAAATATTTTAACCGTCTTCGTGTTAATTTACAAATTATGTAAGGAAATGATGGTTAAAGAAACACTCAAACTTTTTATTTTGATGAGCCACAGATGTGAGAAGCCTAATCTAGTGCCATTAAAAAAATAGATCTATAAAAATAAAAAGTGTTTATTTTGGAGAAAAGTGTTTATTTTGGAGAAATCGAACAAATTATATACACTAAGTATAAAATACTTAGAGAGATATTCAAAACCCCTAAATATTATACAAAACCATATTGTAAAACCTTATGTTCTCCAGAATTTTCATAACATATATTAATTCATTTCAAATAAAACGACAGGATAACACTCACGCACCTATAAAAATTTGAATTCTCACTTGGCCATTTTGTCAAACAGCAAGTGTGCATAGTCCCACTGACATATCTTAACTGCAATTGTGACATTAATCCCCTAAACAATTTCACAAAGAAAAGATAATATATCAATTCAAATGAGGAACCTACTACAATAATGTCTATATCAGAACTGAGTCCCCAAAAATTATATAAGCAATAGTGTGTATATCAACAACGATGTAATACCCAAACCAATAAAAAAACTGCAAAGATGACCACCAGATCTTCAATCAATATGTAATACCCAAAATTAATAAAAACAACCTAACTATTAACAAATGAGATAAAAAATATATTAAAATGTAAACCATAAATAAAAAGCAAGAATACACATAGAAAATGAAAAAACCATAACAAAAGTGAAATGAAATCTTACCTTGGATTTCTAGAGAGAGAGAAATAGAGAGAGACGAGCGAAAAGAACTCAAAGTAGAGAGAGGGATGAGCGGGGGTGACTCATGTGAGCGGGAATGAGAAGGATGAGAGGGCGGAATACCAAAGTGAGAAAATAGTGATTTGTTTCAGGGTGTTTTATATTTTAGTCAAGTGTACTTCATTTTGGCACACTTTAAAACCGCCCCAGAATTTGACACTGTTTTAAACTGTGCCAGATTATCATTAAACCATGCCAGAATTTGGCACTGTTTTAAACTGTGCCAAAATTTTAATATCAGGGTGTGCCAAATCTCTGTTTTTTATGTGAAGGGCTTACTTCCCAAGGATAATACGCTTCCAAATATCTATCCTATTATGAAGAACAGTTTGAAAGGTTTGGGAATGAAGTATAAATCGATTCATACGTGTGTGTATGATTGCATACTATACCGAAAGGATTATAAAAATCTCGATCGTTGTCCGGTATGTGATGAACCTAGATATGTCCAATCTACTGGAAAGGAATGCACAAGCTCAAAAGTGCCTCAAAAAGTGTTGAAATATTTTCCCGTTGGGCCTAGATTAAAGAGATTTTTCACAGTACCATGGATAGCGGAGGCAATGACTTGGCATGCTAGGGCGAAAGTAAGGGGTAATCTCATGCGTCATACTATTAATTCTACAACTTAGAGGGGGTATTCTGCATTATTTTACTTTGCGGGTCCGATACTAATTTTGCATTATTTTATTGGGACAGGTAGTGGCACTGGGGGTAGGCCACATAGTCTCGATAATTACGTGTCTATTCGGACAAAGAAGTGGAAGGATAAAGAGGTGTCCTCGATTATTACGTCCACGATTGTAAGTAATCCAACAGTTTGCTTTTTGTCATTTCAGGCAAAGCTTAAGAAAGTGCATGAGTCGCAGTCTGATGCCGACAAGGCATCTTTGTCCACAGATGCACTCAGCCAAGTGTTTGGCGCTGATCGTAAGGGGGTGAGCTCGCGGGTGGCAAAATCTAGGATCATCGGATTGGAGACGAGCAACACCAGTTTGGCTCGAATGATGGACTCTCATGACGCGAAGCTGTCCCGTTTGGAGGCGACGGTCGAAGATATGTTCTCATTCATGAAGCGTTCGTTGGGCGAAAATCGTAAGGGGAAAGGGAAGGAGGAGGAGGTGGAGGAGGACGAGGATGTGGAGCTCGTTGCTTTATCGCCGACACATGCGGACTCTGGTGATTCAGTCCCCTATTTGGCTCCCTTCGACCAACCGATGTAGACACTTGGTTGGTCGAGCGTGTTTATATAGGACATATTTGATGGCCAGCGGATAGGGCGGGGGTTGAGGGACCCGAATACCGTCCAGGGTATGCAAGTTCATGGACGTGCACTTCAAGACATCGAGACCAAGGTGCTCGTAACGCATGTGATACCCGGGAAGGAGAACTCCCCATTGTGGTTGCGGGAACAATGCGGCACGATGAATATAAAAGGGTGTATGAATTCGTATATCGTGTGGCCTATCCACATCCTCAAACCTACCCCAGTCATGTAGTGACTTTATTTGAATTGAATTGATTTAAGTTGTTACATTTGAATTATATCATGACTTTATTTGCATTATCTCTATTTTATTTAGATATATGATGTTTGAACAGGTATAACGTTGCTATAACATGTACAAATATACACGACACCAAAATGGTCAAATTGGCACCCTTTAAGCGCTTAGCCTTGTCACGGTCTTTTACCGTGATAAAAAAAATACGCATTTTTTGTCACGATCATTGTCCGTGATAAGTACAGTTGTCACGGACTTGTCACGGTCAATGACCGTGACAATCTTATAAAGCTGTCATGGTCATTGATAGTGACACGTCCGTGATAATTCTGTCAGTAAAAAAATCCTCCCTCTTCTTTTTTTTCCCACGATTTTGTTCCCTCCATTTCTCTCTCTCTCTCTCTCTCTAGCGGCTGCTCCCTCTCTCTCTCTACAACTTTGGTATGTTTTCTCTCTCTATTTCTCCTCCATTTATGTATATGTGCGTGTGTGTATATATGTGTGTGTAAATGTGTGTGTGTGTGTGGTGTATATATGCGCATGTGTGGGGGGGGGGGGGAGGCAGGAGGGCTGGGGGATGTATGTGCGCGTGTGTGTGTTTATGTGTGTATATATGCGTGTATGTGCATGTGTATGTATATGTGCATGTGTACATATGTGTGTGTGTGCGTGTGGTGGGCAGGGGGGGGGGGGGGGGAGGGGGAAAGGGGGTGTATATGTGCATGTGTGTGTATATGTGCGTGTGTGTGTTTTTTTTAATTAAATTTTTATTGGTTTATTAGATATTTCCCCTCATATTGTAGTGGTCATTGTAAAAGAATTGATTGATTTAATATTGATTGGTTGTTAATTTTTTTTGTAAAACAATAATTAGTGCCCCTTTCATATGCAAATAGGATTGCCCCTCATTGTAAATTAGTAAATTAATAATTGTATACTTTAATTATTAGTTTAATTGATGAAAAGAATTAATTTAGTAGATGAATTAGAAGGAGTACAGGATACACATTTGTTGTTGCCATTGCAGTTGGATTATAGTGGATCGATGTTGGGTTGGTTAATTTTAAAAGTGACATGACCATTGGATTATTGTCCATATAGGGGTGGGAGTTTTCAACTTTTTTTGAAAATTACTTTGTATAACGAACAATATATATATAGTATGATAATTAAATGAAACATACTTGAAATTACATATAGTGCGCATAGATACTAGCCTTCTAGTTCTTATGCGTACGCATTCAATAGCCCTTAGACCCGTTCAAGAGTCATTACCCCTGTAATGAGATCTTTCGAATTGTCCCATTTGGACAGTTTGGGACTGCATAATTTCTGTATAATAATATTCTTAGTGGCTTAAAGTTGTTACTTTTGGAGGAAGTTCTGCAGTCTTATCCTAATGTTCTCTGGGTACATACTAGATTGACAAGTGTGACTATTATTTCAATTGATCAATTGAAATAACACTCACACTTGTCAATCAACGTCGTGTACTTGGAGAACTACGGGGATATGCTGTCGAATTTTTCTCAAATCGTAACAATGTGCATGATCTGTTAAGTATATTACAGAAAAATGCGGTCTTGAATGGGATATGACCATTCACCCTTTAGAGGAGATGGAGGAAATAGAAATTTCTATTATAAATTGAATTTGAATTTGAAATTTAAAAATCGAATATAAATAAGATATAATTAAATGAAACATACTATAAATCTAAGTTTTGTTTATAGTAATCCATGAATATACACTTCTTACCTTTAATAGGTGATTAGTTGTGGTAGCTGTGATGGGATATCCGAAATACAAAGAGTGAATGGGTGAGACAAATAGAATGGGGGATGTGTTTCACAGAGGTGCTAATGAATTTGTGAAATACGCAAAGAGATGTCATAATGATGAAGAGTTTTCGTGTCCGTGTGCTAGGTGTAAAAATGGTAAGGTGTTTGAGTGGAAAATAGTTGAACTACATTTGTTAAGATCGGGTATGCAAGATGGTTATCGATTTTGGAGTTTTCACGATGAATTAAAAGTTCCTTTTATCCCCGAACAACCTTCACAACAACCTTCAATAAGTAGGATAGATGTAGAAGGGGACGACGTAGATCATAATATATTATAGGATTTAGTTGATGATGCGTACGGAGTTTATGAAGCAGAGGAGAATGATGTTACTGATGATGTACAAGGTTTAAGTGCTCATGAAGATATCACGATAAACCTTGACGATGACTAACAAAGTTTAAAATTTAACGCTACCCAACCGTTATACTCTGGCTGTAAGAAAGATCAAATAACTTTACATTCCATGGTTGGTTTACACAGTTTGAAGACACAGTACGATTTGTCTGTCAATAACGTGATAGGAATTCTGAAATGGGTGAAGGGGTTACTACCCAAGGAGAATACGCTTCCAAATAGCTATCTTGTTATGAAGAATGGTTTGAAAGGTTTGGGAATGAAGTATAAATTGATTCATGCTTGTGTGTGTGAATGCATACTATACAGAAAGGAGTATGAAAATCTCGATCGTTGTCCGATTTGCGATGAACCTAGATATGCCCAATCTACTAGTAAAGACGGCACAAGCTCAAAAGTGCCTCAAAAAGTGTTGAAATATTTTCCCGTTGGGCCTAGATTAAAGTTATTTTTCATAGTATTGTGGATAGCGGAGGAAATGACTTGGCATGCTAGGGAAGAAGTAGGGGGTAATCTCATGCATCATCTTATTAATTCTATATCTTGTAGGAGGATGAATTATGAGTATCCCGATTTTGCTCGAAAATAGCTCAACATTCGTTTGGCTATATCAATAGATGGCTTCAATGCATTTTGAAATCAAAGTACCAATCAGAGTGTATGGCCAGTGATCCTAGCCCCACTCAACCTCCCTCCTTCACAGTATATGAGACCTGAATTTTTGATGATGTCTTTGTTGATACCTGGGCCAAAGGCACCAAGTGATGACATCGACGTCTACCTGGCTCCTTTGGTAGAAGAATTAAATGAGTTGTGGGAAGAGGGTGTGCAATTATTTGACTCTTTTAGAAAAGAAGAGTTTATGCTGAAAGTTATGTTGATGTGGGAAATTCATGATTTTCCAGCTTATGGGACATTATCCGATTGTGTAGCACATGGTTATCTGGGGTGTCATATTTGTGGAGAGGAGACTGAATCTCTTCATCTATCCTTTAGCTTAAAAAATGTATACCATTCCCATCGGAGGTTTTTACCACCGGCTCATAGTTTCAGATTTGAGAAAGGTTCTAGTTTTTTATTGGGCGGGGTGGGTTGAACATAGGCTACCGCCGAGACAACTTTCAAGTTCAGAAATTGAATGTAAATCTTCTGAATGGGACCCTAATATTCCAGGTAAGAATCCTAAATTTAAGAATGTCAAGTATAAGAAGACCCCAACTGGGAATGAAACTGAGACAAGAAAGGCATGGTCTAGGAGGTTAATTTTATTTGACTTGCCTTATTGGAAGAATAACCCGATCCTCCATGTATTGGATGTGATGCATGTAGAGAAGAACTTGAAAAGACCTTAAATCATTGAAACTTAAGCCACAACTATGGTTGAAAGAAGATAGTAGGGGAAGGACAATAATTCCCCCTGGGGTGTTTACTTTGACGAGTAGGGAAAGGAAGGTGATTTTAGACACAATATATAATTTGAAGGGCCCATCTAATTTTTCATCCAACTTGCAAAGGATTGTGAATTATGCTACTCATGATTTACATAAGTGTAAGTTCCACGATTGGCATGTGATCATGCAATTGGTTCCTTTATTGTTTAAGCACTGTTTCTCCAAGAACAAGGATTTGCGAAGGGCTATTATGAAAATTAGTATTACCTTCTCACTCTTGTGTGAGAAGGTAGTCAATCGAGAACACATAGTGGCCGCAAAAGTGGCGGTGACCGAAGCGATTTGTGTATTGGAGAAGTACTTTCCCCCAGCATTTTTTGACATAAGTGTTCACTTGTTAGTACACCTATGCGACGAGGCACTTCTTTGTGGTCTAGTTAGATATCGGTGGATGTATCCGTTTGAAAGATTGATGAAAGTTTTTAAAGATTACGTCAAGAATACACGATACATTGCAGGATTAATTATAAAGGAATACATCACTGTGGAGTCATCAATATATACTCGGGAATATATGCCTGACTCGACCAGCGTTGATGACACTGATGAGTTTGTCGATGATAGTGGTCATGTGATGGGAAAATGAGTGAAATTAACGAGTTTGCAACATGAACAAGCAGCTCGTTATCTATTTGACACACATGAAGATGTCGAAGAATGGAAAAAGTAAGTTTAATTATATTAATGTTTAACATTATTTTAGAATATTTTAGATTATTTTAATATTTAACATTATTTTAGAATATTTTAGTAAGTTTAATTTTGTAATATGCAGAAAATATGAAGCCTGTGAGAATAATAAAAGACGAAAAACAATGGTACAATCAGACAGCGAATTTAGGTTGTGGTTGTCACAAGAGGTAATTATAATGAAAATGGTCGTTATATAACATTACATTACACTCAAACTTTACAACTAATCTAATTAATTTATCTATATTCTCAGATCTTCAAAACGGGTGATGCGACATCAAGGCTTGCTCGTCTAGCCACTAGACCGTTGTTCGTGGCACAAGAGTACAAAAAGTATCGATTGAACGGTTACGTATTCGGCGCAAAAGTGTACGAGGAAAGTACAAATGTACAGAACTTGGGTATTTCATAGATGGCTCTTACTTTCTTTCGAGCGAGCACAAAAGATAAAAACCTCGTTGAAGCTGAAATGACTTACTATGGTGTAATTCGAAATATATTTGAATTTGATTATATAAGCCTTAAAGAGGTTTTATTTTACTGTGACTGGGTAAGAGTTGGGGATAAAAATGCTTGTAAAGTTGATCCTGTCACCAATTTAATCATGGTTGACTTGTCCAAGTTGAAGAGCAACGATCACGTGAGTGATGAGCCGTTTGTTTGTGCATTTCAAAAGGTTAACCAAGTGTTTTACTCGGAGTATATCAACAATGAGCCGTGGTCAATTGTCCTACACGCGCCAAAGCGTCTAAATAGTAGCGTGGATGACTTGGCTACTCCTACTGAATATCAATCCATTTTTTATGATAACCCGAATTTGAAACAAATTTTTAATTCGTAATAAATATTCCAATTTGTACTTTATCAATCCATTTTTAATTCTTTTAATTGATTTTCACTTTATCATTTTCACTCTTGTGTAGTGTGCGTGTGTGTGGGCAGTAGGGGTGGGGGTGGGGTTGTTTCGAATTTTTAGTAATTGTACATATTATGAGCTAGATGCTGCTATTTTGGAATTAAGAATTGAGGTGTTAAACAGTAACAATTCATTTGAATTTGTAGTAATTGTACATATTCTCATGTCTTCTTCTAATTCATTTTGATTTGTACTAATAACAACATTTTTTTACAGCAAATGTCTCCTTAAGGTATTAAGGCGAGGATGATGATCCTGATTGTGATGATACCGTCTGGGCTCGGTGGTAGCAGAGGAAAGGAGGGCTCCTCGGCCCCTAGGCTCCCCAAATATGGCAAATTGGGGATGGCGTCCATCGAGAACAAGACGGGGTTATCAGCGAGATCTCTCGAGTTGCTAAGGACAATCATCGGCCCGGGGTACACTAGTTGGAGGGAGGTGCCAAATGAGCTCAAGTTAGCTATTTGGGTCGCACTACAGGTAATGAATTTATATTTATATTTATATGAATATTTCAATTTTAATTTCGATTTCGATTTCATTTTATATTTATATTTATATTTATATTTATATTCATATTTATATTTATATTTATATTTATATTCATATTTATATTTATTCGCAACTAACATTGTATTTGTTGGACAAGAACAATTCAGCCTGGATCCAAAGTTACGCGATTCCGTCTTGGAGCAGTTGAGGGAGCAACACAAGACGTGGAAGAAAAATATGCGGACCCGGTACTTTGGGAAGACTCGAGAGTCTGTTATCCAAATGCGTGAATCCGTCCCGTCGAAGGAGCCGATCTCATTGGCACAATGGCGAAAGTTCATTGACAATGAGATCGGGGAGCGACAATTGGCATCTCACCAACCGGGGAGGGAAAACCGGACAAAAAAGACGGACGTGCACTACTCCGATCGGACGTCTTACGCCGAGGTGGAGCATAGGATGATGGTAAGATTTAATTTTTCTATAACTACAAAAATATATTATTCTGCATTATTTTACTTTGTGGGGCCGATATTAATTTTACTTTATTTTATTTCAGGGGACAGGGAGTGGCCTTGGGGGTAGGCCACTTAGGCTCGATACTTATGTGGCTATTCGGACGAAGAAGGGGAAGGATAATGAGGTGTCCCCGAGCGTCGTGACCACGATTGTAAGTAATCCGACAGTTTACTTTTTGTTAATTACGTTATAATTTTTTTATTTACTTATTTTACTAATCATGTGCTTTTGTCGTTTCAGGCAAAGCTTAAGGAAGTGCATGAGTCGCAGTCTGATGTCAACAAGGCATCTTTGTCCACAGACGCACTCAGCTAAGTGCTTGGCGCTAATAGCAAGGGGGGAACAAAGGGGTGAGCTCGCGGGTGGCCAAATCTAGGATCATCGAATTGGAGACGAGTGACACCGAGTTGGCTCGAACAGTGGACTCGCATGATACGAAGCTGTCCCGTTTGGAGGCGATGGTCCAAGATATGTCCTCATTCATGAAGCGTTCGTTGGGCGAAAACCGTAAGGGGAAAAGGGAATGAGAAGGTGGTGGAGGAGGAAGTGCAGGGGGACGAGGTGCAGGATGACGAGGATGTGGACCTCGCTGCTTCATCGCCGACACGTGCGGACTTTGATGATCCACTCACCTATTTGGCTCCCTTCAAGAGACCGATGTCGACACTTGGTTAGCCGAGCGTGTTTATACTGGATATATTTGATGGCCAGCGAATATGGCGGGGGTTGAGGGACCCGAATACCATCCAGGGTATGCCAGTTCATGATGTTTGCTTCAAGACATCGAGTCCAAGGTGCTCGTCACGCATGTCATACCCGGGAAGGAGAACTGCCCCTCGTGGTTGCGCTAATAATGTGGCACGATGTATACTGCTAGGTGTGTCAATTCGTATATCGTGTGACCTACTCACCTCCCCAGAGCTAATCTTACCCCAGACATGTAGTGACATTATTTGAATTAAATTATTTTAAGTTGTTACATTTGGATTATATCGTGATGCATATTGTTTTGAATGTATATTTGCATTATCTCTATTTTATTTGGATATATGATGTTTGAACAGGTACAACGTCGCTATAACAGGTACAAATATACTGCTGGGTAGTGGCAGTGGCCATACTGCCCAGCAGATTTTTTTTTTAATTCTGCCCAGAATTGTCATGGTCATTAACCGTGACAATGTTTTAAAAAGTGTCATGGGTTTATCACGGTTTATGACCATGACAAAACTTGTCAAGGTCATACGTGACATGACCGTGACAAAAAAAGTTAGCACCCCAGAATTGTCACAGTCATTGACCTTGACAAGTCCAACTTGTCAAGATCAATGACCGTGATAATTTGGAAGATTTCGTATAGTGATACTGCTGGGCAGTGGCAGTGGCCATACTGCCCAGCAGATTTTTTTTCAATTCTGCTCAGAATTGTCACGGTCATTGACTGTGACAATTTTTTTTAAAAGGTCACTGATTTGTCATGATCAATAACCATGACAAAGCTTGTCACGGTCATTGACCGTGACATGGCCATGACAAGTCTAACGAACTAGTCATGGTATGACCGTGACAAGTCGACAGATTTGGTATAGGGCCTCTTCTTGTTTTTATCGCTTTTTCCCTTCATATTTGTTTTTAAAAAAACTTCTTTGTAACACCTTACCCGAATTCAAACAAGGTCCCAACATATTTAAGATGGACAAGCACTTAACTCGTTTAACAAGAGAATTCTCCCCAATATTGCTCACGAGAGTCCTATCAAACTGAGCAATGTATCTTTTAAAATCTGGAGGCCCCATGGTGTCCTCCTCCTCCCTCTCACGAACAACAAACCCCTCCTTAGGATTCCAAGATTCACCAACAACTTAAAGTAGTTTAATTCAGTAAAAGAACTACCCCCCCCCCCCCCAATAGCAACCTCTACGAAATGCTTTGAAAAATCCCCCACAAAACAGTTATTCGCACTCTCACTAGACACAAACATAACCAAATTATTTAAAACAACATCCTCTCCACCAACTCCCCCTTTATCTGCGTCTATACAAATATTATGCCCGCTCTTAAACTTTCCCCTAGCCAATATTTTCTTAAAAGTGGCTTTATTTGAATTAGAGAGAGCCTTAACGTTTTTAAGACCAATCAAAGAATTACCGTAATAAAATTCTTTGTGCCCGAAATTCCTAACACTCGCAAGAGGGGCATCATTAGAAAAAGAAACCTAGATAGTACTATTTCTTTCATTTCTTGGTTTTGCATCAACCTACTGGGAGGTTACAGTCACATATGATTTGAATAATCTTATCATCTCATTCTTGTGGATTTTTTAGACAAACATCATGTGTTGACAATTTGATATAATTTGATTAATTCCTAAAAGAAATTATCTTATCAAGACCCTTTTTGATTTCATTTGTTGATTCTTTATTAATCTTTGTAATTTCTTTCTCCATTCATTTTGTCATGTTCTAGATGAAATTGTTTGAACCTTTTAATCTTCGATTTAGATCCTCTATGAGGGGCTCTATAACATAGAGATTCCTCTTCCTCCTCGTAATTAGAGTTCAAATTCAACCGTGTGGATGAAAAATGTGAAGAAGTTAACTTGCCACTATTGTCCATGACTGTCATAATTTTAGCTATACAAATTGGTGTTAATTCTTGGGCATGGGCGTTTAACACAGCAAGGTGGGTTGAGTTTTGTTCCTAAATATCTTCATTCAACAAAGCAACCCAGTTTCTCATATTCAAAAAGGCAGGCTGAAACAAATTTTGGACTGCCACTTGGATCCAACTGTTGGGTGTGCAACTTGCCGAGGGTTAGTAGGATCCGTATTTAGAGGATACCCATTAGAAGGAACTTTCTCCAAAAGCGGACGTGATTTCCAATCCTTATTAGATTCGTTAGTATTATATTATTGAAAGTAGTAGGAATCGCATTGAGATGAGATCTATTTTGGTCATTAATATCATTAGAAACACGAGTCCTCCAACCCTGTATCAAAATCAGTGTGCATCTCAATGAGTGTTATAACATCTGGACTGTTTGATTTTCGAACTTCTTGGGGGCTAGTCTCTAAGTGACAAATAACTAGATGCTTGGAATTTGGATCATTTTCAGATTCCATTTAACTTCTGATCCACTACTGACGTTTTCAAAAAGTGACATTATGACAATTATAAAGAAAATGTCATTAAAAGTGTAGTAGTAATGCTGTTTTGACAAATTTATTATAAACGTCATTTTATAGTTATTAATATTATTTTATATGACATTTTAAAAATAACAATCATATTTAGTTTTACCTATTATGACATTTTTGAACCTCATTTAAAGAGTCCTATTATTTTTATGACGTTTTTTCGTCCCCGCAACAAAATTTGGGCGGGTTCTCTTCCCCTCACAAAAAATTTGGGCGGGTTAGGCGATTTCCATCTCCCTCTCCTGTCGTCTAACCAAGCTCTTCATCTTCCACCCTGAATAGTAGTCTAACCGCACATTACCCAAACCCATCAGCATCTACCAACACCTCCACCCTAACAACCCAGCTACCACCAACACCTCCTGCCTGAGCCACCACACTAACAACGCCTCATCACATTAACAATCCCATTTACTTTCATGTATGTTTCTACATTGCCCTATTCTCTCTCTCTCTCTCTCACTATCTCTCTCTCTCTCTCTCTCTCTCTCTCTCTCTCTCTCTCTCTCTCCCACACACCCACACCCACATATTTTTTTAGATTTCCAAGTGATGAAGTTCATTTTTTGGATCTATAAGAACAACGAGTTTGATTATGTTGCATTTTCATTTGTTTTTTGTGCTGGTACATATATGTATTTGTCTTTGGTCCTCAATTAGTTGGGTTTGAAAGTAAATGGATTTATCTTTCTAAATATTCTGAAGGGATTTATTCTAAATGTATATGCATTACACATAAAATACAATTTTGTCAAGTAGTACAAAAGAAAGAAAAAAAGTAAAACCAGGACATAATTTTTATCCTCGAAAGTTTGGTTTTAGGTGCTAATACAGAGAGTAAAATAGAAAGGAAATGGAATGAAATTGGAACGGAATTAGAAATAAAATTTGTTTAAATTATTAATTAAAGGATAAAGGATTTAATTGTGACTAATTTAAGTTTTCTATGTATAATCCATATTTCAAGAAAAATAAAAATGGTATACTTTCGATATTGTGCTGAAATTTTAGTTTAAATATCATTTATGTTGTTTTGAAGGTGGAGACTACATATTTTAGATTATTATTGTAATGTTCATCATATTTTGACGAATTCTACATGTAGATTATTAAGTGTATGTACCTTTTTTTTACATATTTTGTATTGCCATTCATTTACGAAATCTCGAGATTTTTTCAAGCATTTGGCAACATGTTCAAATTGTGAAGTGACAACATTATTATGGTAAATATTTAGAATAATATTAGATTTTTAAATGCTTTTTGGATTTTAAAAACAGAGTGTGAATTTCACATAAGGCATTTATATGTTAAATTGTTGTGAGTGTATTATTTTTGGGATATATTTTTGAGGTTTGAATTTGTCTTATTTTACAAATTAGGTTTACATGCCTTGATCACTCTTTAGAGTTATGTAAATGACTCAACCAACCAAAGTCCTCCAAAGTCTTCCTCTGAACCACTTTGAGATGGGTTACTGAATAACATAACCATATGGCCATTCTGCTCTTTATTGGGCTATATCTTTTATGAAGCCACGAGCTAACATCTACTTCTAAATTGAGATGTTTCCCCCATGATTACAGTTGGTAGAGCTACTATCAGTTCGTCCTCCCGATCCTAATGTGAAACTAAAATTGCTCAAGGAAATTGTTGAAGATCACGTGCTAGATTGGGATGCGACTGCCTCTGAAACTGAACTACTAAAGACACATGAAGACTTACTTGTATGTATTCCCTTTTTTCGGAATTAAGAGTCTTGTTTCTAAAATTATTATATAAAAGAATATGAGATTTCAAAACTAGCCATCCCACATTTGTTGCATTCCCCTAATCTACGCTGAAATTCTTAAAGGGATAGTATGTCTAGACAGATTAACTACTCAATACAAGTTGGCATTTGGATGTTATTAGAATAATCGATATTTCTTTCCTTGAATCGATTTTAAAAAATTTATGCAAAAGAATTAGGCAACCATGCTTAATTATTAACCATATAGATTGATCACACGCGACACGGAATTTACCGGAAATTGACATAATTTGACATGTTCGCATTGATTTTTTTTACTTGATGTTGTGTCGTGCCCGTGTCGCGTTCCTATAAAAAAATTATGACTCGTGTAGTCGTTTTATTTGTATTTTTACTCAAGTTGGTTTTAATATTCCCAAATGTTTGTCTTTAAGATGGCATACAGTGTTTAAAAAAAAGATGACATACAGTGATCTCGATCTCATGGACACTGATATGAGTGCAACACAGTCTTGCAATGATATAATTTTCCTTCTATGATGAGAACATGTAGATCTGTACTGCACATCTTTTGGATACATAGTACCACATAAAAATGACACATGACACTTTGCAAATACGTTGCTATTGATATGTAATACCACATAAAAATGATACATGGCACTTATAATAAAATTATTGATTTCATTTTTGTTAATTGTAATATAAATATGTCTTTTTTTTTATTGAAGTGGAATAAGATCATTTTTGGCAATCAAAGGAAAAGGATCACTACTAAATTGGGAGAATGTTAAGGTATTTCTTCGATAATATTTAAATATTCATATTTGACATGAGTAATACAATAACTCCTTTATTTCCAGGGCCCTAAATAACGAGTAGAGGTCGTGTGTGGTTTTTTTTGTATTGAAGCTCATGCGAGAGATCGTGAAAAATTCATCGAAGTCTATAAAAATGAAGGGTATATGCTTTTAAATATTTTTTTACATTATTTTTTATTTAGATGTGATAAAAGCTAAATGTAATTTTATTTGTCTTGTTTAGATGAAAGAGTTGGCTGGAAAGTCGTCATATCAAACTCATGAGATCAATGAACTTCAACAAGACTTCATTGAATTTACTCCGTCGCCTTGTATTATATGATTTTGAGCACTTTGTCAACACACTTTTGCGAAAGACAAAGGAGGACCCACACATTTATGTGTGATTTTTGGATGTACATTTTTTTGGAGACTTTTTTCAATGATGTAGATAATGGGTATATCTAGCTATGATACATGTAGTAGGGTATTATTTTTTTGTCGATAATTAATGTAAATGGTCGGTATATTTATTTATGTCCCGCAATTTTTTTTATATGGACAAATGGCTTGCTTTGGTGCATTTTAGGTGTACTTGACTTCAGATACAAAACAATCAAGATTGTTTTTATGTTATTGTAAATATTGGTTATTATTATTTTTTATTATATGTTTAATTTATGATCGTTTATATGAAATTTCGTGTGATGAAATTTTTTATATGACCTTTTTAAAATGTTGAAAATTGTTTATCATGACGCTTTTTAAATCAAATATAACATCTTATAGAGTATATTATGACCTTTTTTTGTAGCAGATATGACAGTTTTGAAAAAAAAGTCATATATAATTGACACTTTTTATAGGTATCAATTATGACACCGAAACTTATGACGCTTTTTATTAAAAAAAAATAGAGCGTCATAAAATGCGTTTTATGACGCTTAAAAAATGTCATAAAAATCCTTGTTTCTTGTAGTGATCCTTCAATTTTAAACTTGCTATCAATATATTCATACACCTTGTGTTGAGGTTGAGCAGAAGAAAGTCTCTCATTGTTAATTATCAATTTACGATTAGAAATATAATAATCCACATAACCACAATAATCGCAAAAGCTGACAATTTTTCAAACTCCACTTTTATAGGAATGCCAGCATCCTCTCCCTCAATAAATACTTTGTTTAGAATTGTGTAAGAAAAATCAACCTCAATCACCACTCTAGCATAAATACCTAATTTTTGTTCAAAAGTAAAAAAATCAAGTTTAATAGGCAAGACCACACCTCTAGATATTTATAGCAATGATCTAGGGGACCAATATTCATTCGATAAATCTAAAAATATCTTCCAAACATGTTATGAAGAAGAGAAAAAAAAATTTGGAGAAAAATTTGGACACCATTGCATGGGTTTGAAATAACCTATCTCAAGATTCAAATACCCAAGCATCCAAGATTTCTTCGTGTCGTCCATTGATTCAAAGGCTAAGCTCTAATAACCTTTTTCTTTAGGTGTAATCCTCCATAATTGGTGAGTTTTACATGAGTCCATGAGGAGACACTTAAGTTTCTCTGTCGTGATTAGTTATTTTCCTATAATTAGAATGAGTCTTCCTAGCAATCATGATTTGCAAAGTTGAAGAGGTTGTTCGTAAATGTCCGAAGAGATTTTGATAGTGAGGAAAAAAATTCTCAATCAATATAAAGGTTGAATAAGAATAAGTGGATTCTTGATTACCAATAAGGACATAGGCAAACGAAATTGGAGTTTCCATGAATGAAAATTTAAATGTTGCTGGAAAAAAAATTTAGGCAAAGAATATGAACTTTAAGAACTTGACATTAATAATTCTACAGAGAATGTTTAATTTCTCTCTCTAGAAAATACTCCGGTTCATCAAATGTTTTTTTCAAAGTTCACCTAATTCATGAATTTAGCAATACCAACATAATTAAAAACAACTTGAAAATAAATAATATGAACCCTAGGGTAATAATTCATCAACTAGAATCCTAACTTCCATTAACTTAATCCAATTTATCCCAATATATATAAATTAACACATATTTTTATCACGAATCAATTTTAAATTTCATATTTAACTCTAAGTAAGATAATAATTATAATAGTATCCTAATTTAACATAAGCCCTAATTTATTCACCTAAAACCCCCATCTACCATTCCACCCAATTCATTTATAAAATATAACAATTATCATCAGTATAGAATTAAGATTAACATACTAAATTAAGGTTGATATAAAATGAAATAAGATTAACATACTAAATTAAGGTTGTTATAACATGAAATTCACTACAATTATCATATAATAAAGGAAAAGTGTATGACTAGTTTCATACATTATTTGGTGTAGATGAATTTTTTTCCATTAACTTCCAATTCCCTTGCTCTTGTTCTTCCCAGATGTTCCCTAAGTTACACTGCTAACACTCTACCTAGCTTATTAGGTTTAGGTTTATGAATGTAATAATGAGTTGCCTTAACCTCATCTTCTATTAATATATGCTAATCCTATAAATCCCATTTAACCCAACCTACGGGTCCTCATTTTCTATGAATAAACCTCCAAAATACAACCAAAATCTTTCCATATCCCAATGATTTAACTAACTTACGGGTCCAATTCCACATAATTTTACCACTATTTAAGAATTTTAATAACCTTACCCATCACCAAACATAAATATTCAACTCAAGTCTAGCATCGACCTATTAGCCCGATTATTTAAGAAGGATACAAATTTCATGAATATAATTCTAACTCCAAATTAACCCACATAAAAAATATTTAAACTCAATAATGAATTATCAATTAGTGTTTGGCAATAAATAATTTTACAAATAATATTTCAAAGTATCAGGGGTATTACATTTTTTAGGACATGACTCCCTTGTCGTTATGTTCCCCTTGTCCATGAAAATGAAATCGTAATAACCCTTAGAGCATCCACAATGGTGGAGAGTTTGGACAATTTTTTTTTTAAATTAGCAATTGAGACACGTACAATGGTGATATATAGTTGACAAAATTGGTAAGAGGAAAGGTAAAGGATTTGTAAAGTTACTGAATGGGTAATGGATCAGTAAAAACTTCTTACGAACTTCTGATCCTCGTAGGAACTTCCTACGAACTTCTTTTGTCTGTAAGAAGTTCCTACGAACTTCATTTGTTCGTAAGAAGTTCCTACGAACTTCAGAAGCTCGTAAGAATTCCTACGAACAAAAGAAGTTCGTAGGAAGTTGTTTTTACTGCTTGGTAAATTTAACGGCCGTTGGAGACTTTCTTTATAAATACACCCACCTTCCTCACAAATTTTCATTCTCACCCTTTATAAATTTTGAGAGTATAATTTCCTCCGTGTGATTTTCTTATTTCCATTCTTAATATATTTTATTTCTACAGAAAATATGTCTTCCTCTCAACCGATTAGTTTCGGTACAACTCGACAACCTAATATGACTCCTTTTGAGGACGAAGTATTATGTACCATTTATGCTAAATATACAGCCCGAAGTATTGAAGGAAACTCGATATCATCGGGTATATTTTGGGACACCATGAAAGATGAGTATAACGTCACGCATGGAATTACAATTACTCGTACGAGATCCATGCTATCAACACGTTATAATCATATATAGCATCAAATAATGCTATATATTGCAAAGCTTTATTACTAAATTAAGATTATAGGAAGCAGGACAAACGAATTCCAAGCGGTTACTAATGCACGCGACGCGTACCGCGCCGAAACCAACAAACATTTTACGTTCGATAACTGATATCAAATTTTAAAAGATTT
Source organism: Sambucus nigra (assembly GCA_949130495.1). NCBI lineage: Eukaryota > Viridiplantae > Streptophyta > Magnoliopsida > Dipsacales > Adoxaceae > Sambucus > Sambucus nigra. The sequence goes on from OX422219.1 coordinate 428,711,249, forward strand.
ACCAAACTTTAACTTGGAAAACACAGCGGGGAACGATGACAACCCTACACCTGTATGCGAAGATGACACTCCGGGGGTACGAGACATACCGGATAGACCCCAGGCAGTAAGGGTGAGAAACAACGTGCACGTCAACGAGCGCGTTTGAACAGCTTGGATTGTAACGCGACAGTACTCAAACATTGCGAAGACTTCAATGCAATGTTAAAAACCAAGCAAGAGTGGAAGAATAATCATGCCCTTAAATTTGACTCTCAAATGGATGCGTTCATTGAGATGAAGCGAGTTGATCAACTCACCAAAAAATAATATCAGATCACCAAAAAATAAGATCAGCTCGTGCGCCTAGGCCGAGAGCAGTCATACATCATGGAGCTAGATATGAACAATATGAATGATATGCAAAAGAAGTTTCATTATAAAAGGTTCAACAACCGAACAACGATGGTTACTGCCACCAAAGCTACAATTTTTTAGTTACAATCGAACTATGCCGGGTCGTCTAACCCTACGTCAAGTCCAAGCGATTCAATTAATGACTAGTAGTATTTATTATAGTTGTATTGAATCCTCGTTATTTTATTTTCATCATTTACTTTCAGTATATGTACACTAACCCAGTTTGCATTTTAATAAATCCAATGCCAACGTTTAAATATATGTAATGTCAGTACTGTTTATTAATTTTAGTTTCAATACAATAATCTTACAATTACAAATTAAAAATCGTACAATTACATATTGAAAATGTAAATAATAAACCGAATAGCCACAATTAATATCAGAAATACGTTAACATATCTTCAACCCACCATTTCATCACCGTGGGTGTTCAAAATGTGCTCCACTAAATCATTCTATAACTGTTGATGTTTAGTTGCATCTCTTATCTTTGCATCCCGCGTGAGGTAGTCGTAGAAATTAGTCTGGACCCTCAAAATATGAGGTGTTACATAATTCTGTTCATATTCATTTTGCCATGGACAATCTCTACGTTCATCGTCAATAATCATATTGTGCATTATAATGCAAGATTTCATTATGGTTGATAGTGATGCCTTATTCCATAATTTATAAGGTTCCCGAACCAAAGCGAATCGGGCTTGTAGTACACCAAAAGATCGTTCAACATCTTTTCTACACGCTTTTTGGTACTTGTAAAATAATTTCTATTTTTGTGTAATCCCTTGTTGGTTCCTAAAAGTTTTAACTATTTTAGCGTAGGGAGGGTAAATTCCATCACCAAGGTAGTACCCCATGTCGTATGAATTTCCATTAATGGGAGCTTCCCTTCCATTAAGCAATTCCTGGAAGACGTTAGACCGATGCAAGACATTTAAATCGTTGCAAGAACCAGGCACACCGAAGAACGATTTCCAAATCCATTGGTCGTACGACGCAACCGCTTCAAGGATTATAGTAGGTAACTCTTTACGTCCACTATATTGAGCGTGCCATGCTGTGGGGCAATTTTTCCAATGCCAGTGCATGCAATCAATGCTGCCTAGCATTCCTAGGAAACCTCTATTTCTATTTTGTTCGAGTAACCTTGTGACGTCGCCTTGTATCGGATTTCTACCGTACTGGGGACCAAAAATTCGTACAATTGCCTCTGTAAATCTAATAATAATTTCTAATAGAGTGGTTTCACTCATAGCGTACTGCTCAGACCACACGTCATGGGAATCCCCATTAGCTAATAGTCGAATTGCCCCCAACACTTTCTGATGAGAGCTTAAACCTTGATGACCCCAAGCATCATTCTTCTGAACAAAGTAGTTATCATAAAGGCAAACATATTTAAGGATGCGATTGAAAACACTATACCGCATCCTGAATCTCATTCGGAAAAAATACTCGTTATATACCTTATCTTCCCCAAAGTAATCTTCCCATAGTGTTGCATGTCCCCTTTCCCTCCTACGATTCACTCAACGTCTCGTTTCGAGTTCTTTCCCATCGCGAATTATATTTTTTTCAGCACACCACCGGGTAATTTCCATCATAATAATCATTTCCTCGTCTGAATCATCGGATGATCCACCTTAATTAAATTGTGCATATTGGAGCAAAAAATTTCGTCCCTCGTCGCTAGAACTAGAGGAGTCCATGATATAATATGGTTACAAATTAATTTAGATGTAGATGAAATATTATACTCTACCTGTATATTTTTATGGCACAAAGCTATATATAATTATAGGTAAAATCTTATATAGGTAAGTGTGCTACATATAACTGTGCTACAGATAAGTGTGCTACAGATAATATAGGTAAAATGTTAGTTTATGTGTCCTATTGGTAAGTGTGCAATACAAAATTATCTAGATCAATGTGCTATATTATCTAGATAATATCTTTGTCCTATTGGGTTGCATGTGTATGTAATTTACCGTATGTAAATATACTGTATGATATTCACATTTTGGTATGTGCTACAAATATCTTGGTAAGTGTGCTACATATATTATATTTCTATTGGTAAGTGTGATACATTTTGGGTTCAGATTGTTCAGGTTGTCAATATGTTGTACGTCAAGTTACTATATGATAACTACTTTATGTGTAGTTAATTTATCAAGTTACTATATGATAACTACAATCATCATCAGCTTTATGTGTTCCTTTATAAAATTATAATTTATTATTGCCTGCAAGTTATTATATAATTTATCTTTTCCATTGGTATGTGTGCCTTTGAATTATTATAATTATTTGTTAGCATTGTAAAATAAAATTATAACTTCGAAGGTTTAAAATTACCTATAAATAAATTAGAAGGATTGCAACAATTTTTTATCTATTATTGTCTTATATTTCAAAGATGGATTCATCTCCCTACTATTCATCCATTTACAATGGATCTTACACAGATATTGCTGGTAATGATTGGTATGGGAAACAAATAATTTTCCAAACATATCCAATTGATACTTCTCGACTTTTTCTCAATGACTTTGGTCATATATTTATAATCTCTCCCAATTCGGAACCTGAAGACGGAGTTGTGTATCCTTGGGAACACCTCACATGGCCAGTTAGATATGATGAAAGGTGTGACTTGGAGGTGCTTTGCCATTACCATCACATATCCGTGCCAAAAAATCGGGCTGCCGCACTTTGGCCAATTTCGTATCCCGAAGAAGCGGATATGTTTTGTCTTGATTTATTGGAGGAAGAGATATGGCAGATGGAGAGGCGCCTACAACGTTATCACAAAGCACAACGTACGATGCTATGAGGTCGTCACATTCAAGAACAATTAATTAACGTATATAACGACTCTACGTTGGCATCAGATAACGATATTTTCGAATACACTAATTTCGGTTATGATTACTTTTCGGAATGCATATATGAAAATGATATGGGAGAGTACGAACCAAATATATCAAACTATAACGAAGAATATGTTGATTCCGATACGCAACGATCTTACTTACCTAAATGTTTAGTGCGCAATGGGAAATCATTTTGTTGTACTTCTACTAGGTTCAACATAAGCGTTTGAACACATACTCCTAATAATCATTTCGATCATGTAGTATTATTTTTACTACTTAAGTCATTATTTCAATACTAATAAATGATAAAGTTCAATCGTAATAATTATTGTGATGATTATAGTAAAACCTTATATTTTGAGTGTAATAATTTGTTTGTCATCATTCTATGTGTCATAAATGAAAATAAATATGAGACATTATACATCGTAATATTTTTCATAAATATGAGACATTATACATCATAACATTTATCATCACAATTAAATTGAGACAACAATACAAAATTTATTCATAACATTTTTCAATAGTACATTATACATCACTAGCGCCCCAGGCCGAACTCAAAATCCGCACCTAAATCTGCATGTGAACCCGTGTAAGGGTCAGACCCAAATAAATTATCCCAAGCTTATTGCACCTCATATATCGGGACCGGGTCAGAGAGTGGGGCTAGGTGTGGTATGTAAACGCTCGGACGACTAGAACTAGTACCACCCTCCTCAAACCCACGACTAGGCATAGTAACACGTGCTAGTCTACGCTCCAACTCATCAATGCGATCATCACGTGCTTTGAGTTGATCCTCTCGCTGACGTGTCTCGTGTAATATTAAATGAAGGAGACCTCGAATGTTATATGCTGCTTCGATGTAGGACTCACGCCATTCTAACTGCATCAAAGATTGAGCTGGAGGTGCGTTGGTTGAAAACTCAGGTCTCGGGACATCTATAGTATATGAAGCCCCCTCCGGTAGGCCTACGTTAATCGTCCAATTCTGCCTCGGTGGTTGGACGTGCGTAGAACCACCCACGGAGAACTGTGTCTCATACACATGTGGTTCATTTGTCGGTGCTGGTGCTCGCGGGATTCGCAACGTTGAAGGTGCCACTGAACCAACTCCAATCAAATCTACATTAACATATCTGGCAATCGGCGGTAGTAATGGCCCGAGTGCTACTGCCTTCCAATATGCATTATACTCTTCTTGGGACACATCTCTTATGTGTTGATTTGCGAGAGGCCAATTTTGGGCGGCAGCTGCTTGAAAATCGTGTTCTGAGACATAATACAAACTCGATGGTGGGTTGCCTGCTATACATATCCGCCCAGTCAATTGCCGGATGGCCCTATCACCCAAGTACCAAAAACCCTTAAATAAGGGATCCCAACAAATCACCTGTAACCCCGATATCTCACGAGCATATAAGATGACATCAGAGTCACGGTAGGCAGAAGTCTCGTATGGCTGCCATATAATGGACTCGGGTGACCGCATCTCAAGCTGATGTTGACTGCTTGAGATGTTAAACCGCTGTGCTCCCTTAACTTTCTTTTTGTTCCCCCTCGACCAACGAAATATGCGGGTCCACGCATCGATGGACGGATCAACAAGAATAGGACATGTCGTGACCATGTACTCGTGATGTAAATACTACAAAATTTGTCAATAAATTTAATTCATTAGAATAAGTTGACATATATTGTAATGAAACATAAATTTTATTAAATAAGATGAAATAAAAATATACCTCGAGTATTTGCCACATGCATTCAACGCTAGTCAATAATCGTTGACTGACTTTGTCCAAAGACCATATAATACGGGCATAAATAGCCGAACCCCAGTCGTATGTGCCGATGGCAGGAATATCCTCCAGATAATGTAAATAGCCGAGGTAGGAAGTGGAGTGAGCATTTGGAAAAAATACACTCCCGAATACATAGAACCAAAATGCCCGAGCTATGATTGGGGACATATAATTTGGTAAATGTTCAACCTTGACAAAATTTTCTATGTATTTTTTAAGGCCAGAAACTGGAATTCCCGCACCGGTAAATCTCTGTATATGAATTTATAGGAAAAATTCATTTATGGTATTAACAAAATTTGTATATTGTTCAATTCATAGATTTTGAATGGGTTGTCCTTGTCCAATCGGAATGCATGTACATAATTTAAAATTTTTGTCATATATTTAAATAATTAGGAATATAAATACCATTAAATAATTATGAATATAAATAATTATTTTCATATATTGACACAATCGGAACGCCGGTACATATTTAAATTTTTTTGTCATATATTTAAATAATTAAGAATATAAAAATCATAAAAAATATTTCAAACAATCAATTATGAATTTAAGTATAACAAATTATTTTCACATATTGAAACAATTATGAATATAGATAGTTATTTTCATATATTGACACAATCAGAATGCCGGTACATTTTTCATTTTTTTATCATATATTTAAATAATTATGAATATAATTACCAAAATATATATTTCAAACAATTAATTATGAATTTAAGTACAACATATTATTTTCACATTTTGAAACAATTATGATGTCGGTACATATTTTTAAATTTTTGTCATATATTTAAATAATTATGAATATAAAAATCATAAAATATATTTCAAACAATCAATTATGAATTTAAGTACAACAAAGTATTTTCACATATTGAAACAATTGTAATACCCCGTATTTTTATGGCTTTTAAAATTTGGGAATTTATTAAATTGAAATTGAAATATTAATCCCAAAATTTATTTATTTTTATTTACTAACGTGATGTGATTTAGTAATTATTGGAAAATTATTGAATATTACTAGACGAGTAAAGTAATATATAAGATTTATTTTATTAAAATTGTCACGAGTGAATAAAATGGCAATTAGGAAAATTTAAGTCGGGACGTGCCCGTGTCGTGTTAGGACTAAATTATTATTATATAAAGTGAATAAATTATAATTTGCTCGTATGGTCGTTTTGAGTACGCCAAAGTGTCCGGAAGGGTCGAGATAGTCAGAAAAGTGTACCCGGGGGTTTAGTTTGGGTCTCGGGGTATTTTTCGGCCTAATTGACATCCCGGGAGGGTATTTTAGACATTTTATATTTTTGGGGAATTAAACCCACGAATTTTCTAAGGATATATCAGCCTTTAGGAGTTGTCTTCTAGGGTTAACAAACATAAAATCAAAGGACGGCCATTGGAGAAGAAGTTGGCAAGCTTTTCAAGAAATTCAAGGTCAAAGACTCAACCGTTTTTACCGCCACCACCACCAAAACGTGGATCGCGGAACGAGGAGCACAACCATACCTTTTTCCTTCACAAATCATAAACTAAATTCCCAGGCAAGTATCTATCTATCTTGCTTTATTTCTAGTTAATGTCTCAATCATGATAGTCTAGGATTGTTTAGGACTTGTTCCATGAGAGAAATTGTTGATTAAGAGACTTTACATCGCATGATTAGAGAGATTCAATATATTCTGGATATACCCATTATATGTATAGAATTACCCACGAATTATTATGAGTTAGAAACAAGAAATCTGGGAATTAATTAGAGGAATAAATTTTCTTCCAAAATTAGGGTTCTTAAAGATTATGTCAATTTTACTCCATTAATTCGACATCGTTGATGAAATTACACATGTTTCACATTGAAAACCATATATATATATATATATATATATATATATATATATATATATATATATATGTGGAACTTGTAGTATTGTTATTTGAGAATTTTTAGAGTTGTTAATGACGTTTTTGGAGGAATTGGAAGATGAAACCCGTAGGTTTAATTTGCAGTTTCTGGGCAAGAACTGCTTGATCGATCGATCGAGCCAAGAGCATCGATCGATCGACTAATCGATCAATCGACCCCTTTTCTTCGATCGATCGACCCCTCCTGAAAAACTGCATATTTCTCATTCGATAGTTTAATCCGATTAAAATGTATGGTAATCCTTGATTGTTGTTGTCGGAGTATAATGGGATATAAAAATGACCACTAGGGCCTAGGTAGACCCCGTTGAGTAACATTTTAGTGTAGGATGAGATTTTGGGTTAACGAGAAATGATTCATGTGTATAAGAAATCATGCGTATTATTTAATAAAAAGATCGAAACTCGTGAGGGAGTTAGACCGGAACGTAAGTGACTAAATGCCTACTGAAATTACACTTTGAATACTTCGAGAGAGGAGAAGTGAGTATGAAGTGAAAAATCAACAAGAATACAAATAACGGGTTCGTTATATGTAATAATCGAGTAAAATGTGTAATAACGAATAATTATATTTATGGGTCGTGAGTACAACCTAAATTAGCAATGTGGATGTGTGTGTATATATATATATATATATATATATATATATATATATATATAAGACTGTGTGATTATGCATATATTATATCTATTTAAAAATCATACTCGGGCTACTTGCTATCATGGGGGTTTCCGCGCCGGGACGGTCTTATCTCGATGGGACCTTTATGGGGGGATATTGACTCGTACCCTAGAACATATGATTCCTTGGTACAGGCTGTCTGATTGATAGTCAGACGGTCCTAAGAGACATGAGGGCATGTGCTGACCTCTTAGTGACTTGGAACTATGATTCGCCTCCATTTGTATGTGTTTTATGTTAATGCAGTTCGAGAGTGATTCCGAACTAGTATTTCCCTAAATATGTGTGATACAGAGACTTGATAGTAGAGTATACTAGCACCATAGTTTTTATGTGGGGTGCCGTTAGTGTGTATATATATATATATATATATATATATATATTATATGAGTGATTGGTATATATATACTTATATATGAAAACCTTGCACCATAGATTTTATGTGGGGTGCCGTTAGTATATATATTATACGAGTAACTAATATATATATACGTATATCTATATGAGAACTTTCTACTGTGCGTAATCGTAGTTAAGTAATGTATAAATTCTTCAACATCACTATAAGTATTCAGAAACTTTATGACGGTACGGAGTTATTCTAAATAACGTAATAAATCCTGAAGAGATTGATTTTCTAAAATGAATATCATAACCTTATTTTCAAGTGATAAAACTTTATGGAGAATAAGCGAGATAGGCTTTTGAGGTTTAGTAGTATGGTAGACGTGAACACTAGGCGAGAGGTGAGAATTCTCAAGAGAGTGTCTGTGACACCCCGACTAATTAAATACCGGGTAGATACTCCTTTATAAAATTAATTCAAAATGCCAAGTTGGCTCAGTTAATAGCATCACTGTCAAAAACATTTTATTATTTCTAACCACCTAGTATTTAAAAAGCAAGTTGCCAAATTTTAATTTAAGTCTGATTAACATGCGACAAGAGTAATGAATAACTAAATAACACCATTCACCATACTGAAGTAAAACGAATAACCATCACAAAATGTAAATAAACTCTGGAGGAAAAACTCCTCAATACAAATCCCACAACTGATAAGTAAACTGAAATAAATAACTAAAACTGAATACTGAGCAATACATGCTAGAGTCTGAAAACTGAAATATAAAAGATGTTTAATAGAATTGGGCAACATGCCCTACAACTGATAGATAGTGACTCTGGAATCCAAAAGATAGAAGCGTCTACATGAAAATCCCTGTAGCTTCCACAAACCGCTACAGCTCGTCACCTGAATGAGAATCCTATGCTTGGTGTCCTTGTGGCTGGGCACCTAAAAAGGTTTTACAAGAGAAAATAGATTTGAAAAGCAAACGGGTCAGAGCCCGAATGTGGAGTTATTTTAAAAACCTGCAAGTGCTTTAAAAACATTTAAAACATTAAATGCAAAGTACATGTTAGGACGCGCACTCACATTATATTCTCACCTCTCGTCTAACTGTGCACTCCTAACGCAAGTACCCATCTATAACTACCCATACTACTAGCTAAGTGACAACATATCTAGCTAGACTGCCAAAGGTCCTGCTAATAATACTTGGTTCCATTTACATAATAATGCTCGTAATTAAATAGGGGTTTAACGTCAACTCAGATACTCAATGTGCAATATTTATAACTGTAAATTAACTCGTTATATTTCTCGAAACAATACCGTAATATAATTACAACATTAACATGATGATTCTCATTAATTAAATGTATATTATTCACATCATAAATATACAATACAAGCACCCCGCAACTAAGCTGTAGTGCACACATACTCTGCTATCCATCCCGGTACATCACGTACATAAGGATCACATATTCCGAATCTCTCAGGAATAGTTCAGATAACACAAATCACAAATAGTGGAGGCGAACATAGTCACCATCACATGGGTCACGCACATACCTACGCTCCCATGATCATGCAAACTTATTAATATCACAATAAGTCCTTCTATGACCTATGTTCATCAAGGTACCAGTCTATATCCCCCCCGTAGGCACACAAGGATTAGAGGGTCCTAAGCGAACGTAACCTCCCGTGATAGCAAGTATGGTAGGTATGTCATACACACAAATACTATATCAATACTAAGTATACACGCATCTTTGTAATCACCGTAGTATAATTGTAATACTCTACATCATTATACCATTTCCAAACTTATATTTTTCAAGTCTCCCGTTAATATAAAGTTAAATTGCCGACACGTCTCACGCCGTAGTCCCTTATCCTTAAAACCTATCTATAATAGATTATTAGGTTCCGATTATTCCCAAATATAACATCTTTATTCCTAAGGTCTTTACTTCTGCTCTAAACCTTATTTCATCGAATTACACAATTTTGCACTATTAACCCAAACGTTACCTCTCTAACGAATTTCAATAACCTAGAATAATTCCCCGAATTGCATTCTAATTAAAGTCCACTATAATAATCACACCTACTGGTCTTCCTTAAGGGTGAGGGTATTCATAAGTTCTCCAAACATATTCTCCGAGGGTTTCCACCATTTAAAATCAAATTAAGGAAAATTTTACTCATTCTGGGGAGGTCGATCGATCGACCTATGAATATCGATCAATCGATTGAGTCGATCGATCGACTGATGTATGTCGATCGATCGATCGAACAGGTATGGCTACGGACTGCTTCGTTTTGCAGGTTTGAAAACATCCCAAAACTTATTTTTAAGGCATGATTCTCTAGTATAACGTTATAGTAATGTCATATAACCATCCTACGATATTACTAACGTCCACAAATCAATATTTCAACAACTAAAGGCTACATATGGATCAATCTTCATCAAAAACCTAGTTTTCTAATTTATCTCAAGAACATTCATAAACTTCATCTTAAATCCGTTTTTGGTATAGCAAAAGTCAGTAATTCTCTTAATATGATTTTCCAGTAACATTCTACATGCAACCTATATCCCAAAATTTAAACTAATAACTCCAATCTTATGGGTTTTTCATTATCTTCCAAGAACACACAAAGTTTTTGAATAATCTAACATGGAAGAAGCATTCTCCGAAATTTAAATGGAATAAAATCACTTGCCTTGATTGTTTCTGAATCTGGTGTTGGATTTGTAATCTCTTTCTGCAGATTTCCTCTCTCTCTCTCTCCTTCTCCAAGCTTTCTTCTTCCCAAGATGGCTATGGTGGCTAGGGTTTTCTTTGGGAGAGTTGGAAGACTAAATGATAACCTACGTAGCTTATGGGGTTAATAAAGGGTTGGTTGGGTCAATTCCTTATCAGATTACAACTCTCAATTTTCGTCACTTTTAATTACCCAAAAATACCAAATTACTAAAATACCCTTTAAGTTACCGGTATGGCCTAAAAATACCCCGGGACCCAAACTATACCCCCGGCTAGTGTTTTCTGACTATCTCGACCCTTCCGGACGCGTTGGCGCACTCAAAACGACCATACGGATTATAGATTTTAAATTCACTTTTATTAACAAAATAATATACCGTGACGCGGCGGTCCCACGCGTCTCAACAAAATTTCTAAAATGCCGTATATAAATCTCACGATAAATTTTATAATACCAAATACATATATAATCATATATGCACATTATCAAATACCAATTTGCATCTCATTAGTATTTATAACCCGGATTAATTTCCAATTAATACGCAATTTAATTAATTAATCCCAAAATAAATATAGTCAAAAATACGGGGTATTACATACTTCCCCCCTAATAACTGAATTTCGTCCCGAAATTCGAAACTAGAAAGTACCTGCTAAAAACAGCTCTGGATAACGCTCGCGCATCTCATCCTCGCGCTCCCATGTGGACTCCTCGACATTGTGATGTCGCCACTGAACACGCACTAACGGGACTATCTTTGACCGCAGTTTCCTCTCGCTTCGGTCCAAAATAGCAATTGGCCCCTCCTCGTAAGAGCTATCCGGCTGGAGATCGATGTCCTCCACAGCAATGTGAGAATGAGCCAAATCATCTCTAAGTTATTTCCTCAGCGAGGAAATATGGAACACGTCGTGAATCCGATGCAAGTGCTCCGGTAGTCCAAGTCTATATGCAACCGGTCCTATCCGCTCAATAATAGGAAACGGCCCCACATACCTCGGTGCCAACTTCCCCTTCTTCCCGAATCGCATAATCCCCTTCATCGGAGATACCCTGAGCAAAACCTGGTCCCCCACTTGGAACTCCCTGAAAAATCTCTTCGCATCAGCATAACTCTTCTGCCTGTCTTGAGCTACCCGAATGCGACTCCGAATCAACTCAATCCTTGCCGAAGTATCCTGGATCACTTTTGGCCCAAGTAGTTTGTTGTCCCCCACCTCCAACCAACATGCTGGGGAACGACAAGGCCTGCCGTACAATGCCTCAAACGGAGCCATGCCAATCGTGAACTGATAGGAGTTGTTGTAAGCAAACTCCACCAGTGGAAGGTACTGCTCCCATCCACCCCCGAAGTCAATAATGCACATGCGTAGCATGTCCTCCAACATCTGATTGGTGCGCTCTGTCTGCCCATCGGTCTACGGGTGATAAGCCGTACTCAACCGCAATTCCGTGCCCATGGCCTCCTGGAAACTCTCCCAAAACCTCGAAACAAATATCTTGTCTCTGTCAGACACGATATTCAGGGGCACACCGTGAAGTATCACAATCTCTGAAATGAAGAGCTGGGCATACTGTCCCGTAGTGTAGTCAGTCCTTACGGGTAAGAAGTGAGCGACCTTGGACAACCTGTCCACAATTACCCAAACGGAGTCGTGACCCCTCTGCGACGTAGGCAACCCCGTGAAAAAATCCATGGATATGCTCTCCAACATCCACACCGGAACCTCCAACGGCTGTAGCAATCCTGCTGGTCTCTGATGGTCCACTTTTACAAGCTGACAAGTGGCGCATTTCGAGACAAACTCAGCGATATCTTTCTTCATACCGCTCCACCAATATTGCCGTCTCATGTCTTGGTACATTTTGTCCCCTCCGGGATGTACCGCGAACCGTGAGCCGTGCGACTCAGCCATAACATCGTGCCGCAATTCTTCCCCTTCCGGAATTACCAATCTCCCATTGAAGCGCAATCCCCCATCTGAGCTAACGGTATAGGACTCGGCTCCCTCTGCTAGCAATCGAACTATCTGCTCCTGACAGAACGTGTCATTAGCCTGTGCCCGTACTACCTTTGTGACAATCTGCGGGGTAACGGTCATCACAGACATGAAAGATCGGGCCACTGCATCTTAGTGTCCCAATTCCTTCCACTTGGCCTTCCACACCTCTGCCACCTCATCTGCTGGCCTGCGGCTCAACGCGTCTGCTACCACGTTAGCCTTACCCGGGTGGTACTGGATGTCGAACTGGTAGTCCTTCACAAATTCAAGCCACCTACGCTGCCGCATATTCAATTCCTTTTGCGTGAACAGGTACTGTAGTGACTTGTGGTCCATGAACAGCTGAAACTTTTCCCCCAAAAGATAGTGCCTCCAAATCCGTAAGGCAAATACCACTGCCGCCAACTCCAAATCATGTGTGGGGTAATTCTTCTCATGAGGCTTAAGCTTACGGGAAGCATAAGCTATGGCCTGTCTCTCCTGCTGCAAAACACCTCCAAGCCCTTGCAAAGACGCATCGGTGTAAACCAAATACTCAACGCCCGGTCTCGGCAATGCTAACACAGGTGCTGAGGTCAATTTGCCCTTCAATTCATCGAATGCCAACTGACAGGCATCACTCCAGATATATGGCACACCTTTACGAGTAAGATGTGTCAAAGGACCCGCTATCTCCGAGAAACCCCGAATAAATCTCTTGTAGTATCCTGCTAAGCCCAAGAAACTACGAATCTCCGTTGGTGTCGTGGGCTGTCCCCACTCCCTCACCGCTGATACCTTTCCCGGATCAACAGATATTCCCTGGTCGGAAATAATGTGACCCAAGAACTGGACTTCCTTCAACCAAAACCCGCACTTCTCATATTTTGCATACAACTCGTTCTGGCGAAGTGTCTGCAAAACCTGCCTCAAATGCTCGGCGTGCTCCTCCTCTGTCTGAGAGTAAACCAGAATGTCATCAATGAAGACAATGACAAACTGATCTAGGAAATCTCTGAACACCCTGTTCATCAAGTCCATAAACACTGCTGGAGCGTTGGTCAAGCCGAAAGGCATAACCCGAAACTCGTAAGAACCATATCTCGACAAGAACGCAGTCTTCGAGACATCCTCCTCCCTGATACGCAACTGATGGTATCCCGATCTCAAATCAATCTTCGAGAAGAAAGAAGCTCCTCTCAACTGGTCGAATAAGTCATCGATTCGAGGCAACGGATACTTATTCCGTATCGTGACCTTATTCAACTCTCGGTAGTCCACGCACAATCTCAGTGAACCGTCCCTCTTCTTCACAAACAAAACTGGAGCGCCCCAAGGTGAGGTACTCCTGCGAATAAAGCCCTGCCCTAACAGCTGCTCTATCTGATCCCGTAGCTCTCGCATCTCAGCCGGAGCCATACGGTACGGTGCACGTGCTATAGGTCTCGTACCCGGTAGCAAATCTATAATGAAGTCTATCTCCCGACTGGGTGGTAAGCCTGGTATCTCCTGAAACACATCTGAATACTCCCTGACAACCGGGATCGAATCCAAAGGAATCATAACCTCCTTAGAGGTATCCTCCTCTATGTAATACAGATGAGTGGTCGATCCTCCCTCTGGGCGAGGCATCGCCACTATAAACATCTCCTGCCCCGGAATGGCAAAAACAATGCTCCCGCTGAAGCAATCAATCATGGCCCTATATGCTACGAGCCAATCCATACCGATGATCACATCGTGAACATGCATGTCTAACACTAACATGTCCGCAGGTAATACCAAACCACCAACCTCTACCCCCACTCCCCGGCATATAAAGAAAATAAGTGACCCACTCCCTAATGGTGAGTCGACACACGTCACTGTGCTCTCTGCCGTAGCTAACAATCCTAAAGCTTTCGCGAAGTGTGTAGCAATAAAACAGTGTGTAGCACCCGTATCAAATAACACCCGACCCATAGTGCCATGGATAGGAAACGTACCCTCGATCGCGGGCGGTGCCTGTGGAACTGCAACCTGGTGAACGTTGTAGACACGTCCATACTGTAGCTGACCCTGCTGAGCTGGGACTGCTGGAATGGGTGGCAATGCTGCCATCTGTGGCGGTGCAGGAAGAGCGGCGGGAAACATAGGTCTCTGTGGCTCCTGGCGAGCACCCTGCTGCTGCTGCTGTGGGGCCCTGCCCCTATCAGGACAATCCTGCTTCTTATGGCCAGTCTTGCCACAAGTGAAGCACTTCCCTGGGAAGTTCCCTCCCCTCTGCCCCTGCTGTCCCCGGCCCTGGTGGCCGTTACCATTCCTCACTTGGACCTGCTTGCCCTGATGGAACTGCTGCCCATTCTGCCCCTGCTGGCCCTGATGGCCGTTTGGACCCTGATGGCCCTGGCGGAAACCTCCCTGTCCTTGCCTGTAGTTCCCTGACCGGAACCTCTTATTGTCCCCCTGCTGGGTACCCTGCTCAGTCTGTCTCTACCCCTGACCGGTCTGTGCCCCGCTGGCACCATGTCCTCCAGTCCTGCCCTGATGGCTAGACTCCCCTGACCTTTTGCCCTCGGCCATATGAAAACGGTGGTCCTGGCAGTGCAATAGTGCAGCGTTAACCACATCAGAATACGTGGCCAACGATAGGTTCCCTAGCAGATGCTGACGGATCCTCCAATTCAACCCATCAGTGAACTTCTCTATCTTCTTCTTCTCTGTTGGAATCTCGTCTGGAACGATATTCAACAGGTTAGTGAACTCGGCCTCATACTCGGCCACTGTCTTGCCCTCTTGCTTCAAACTCGTCAGTTTCCTCCTCATCTCTGTATGAACTGCGGACGGAAAGTACTTGCGGTCGAACCGCACCCAGAACTCCTGTATCGTGAGGGTATCCCTCTCCTCCGCGGTGGTAATGGACTCCCACCACTGCAGCGCAGATCCAACTAGCTTGAAAGTAGCTAGTACCTGTTTCTGAACGTCAGTGCACTCATGCATCCTCAAATGCCTCTGCATGTCCTTCCTCCATTGGCTCGAGACTACTACGTCTGAGCTACCTGCAAACTCTGGTGGATGCGCTTTCTGAAAAGCGTCACGTACACGCTCCCAAGCAGACGGGAATGCATTAACCTGTACTGGCGCGGCAACCGGCGCCTGTGGTGGTGCCTGCTGAACAACGGCAATCGCGGCATTCACCGCTTGAGCTACTATAGCTGCAACCTCAGCGACGCTCAACATGCCCTGAACTGGAGCGGGCTGGGGTTCGGGCACTGCATTCCTGGGAACTCGTCATGCACGTCGTGGAGGCATCTGAAATAAGAACAAAGTTTATAAGTTCACGGTTTATAAACTTAAAATAGCTGAAGATCGAAGCATACACAATAAGAGTACAACAGTCCTAAAATATAGGGCTCTATATCAAAGAAAACGTAGCGGAAACATAATAGCCGTACAGATCCTAAAGGACACTAGAACCTGATGCTCTGATACCACCTGTGACACCCCGACTAATTAAATACCGGGTAGCTACTCCTTTATAAAATTAATTCAAAATGCCAAGTTGGCTCAGTTAATAGCATCACTGTCGAAAACATTTTATTATTTCTAACCACCTAGTATTTAAAAAGCAAGTTGCCAAATTTTAATTTAAGTCTGATTAACATGCGACAAGAGTAATGAATAACTAAATAACACCATTCACCATACTGAAGTAAAACGAATAACCATCACAAAATGTAAATAAACTCTGGGGGAAAAACTCCTCAATACAAATCCCACAACTGATAAGTAAACTGAAATAAATAACTAAAACTGAATACTGAGCAATACATGCTAGAGTCTGAAAACTGAAATATAAAAGATGTTTAATAGAATTGGGCAACATGCCCTACAACTGATAGATAGTGACTCTGGAATCCAAAAGATAGAAGCGTCTACATGAAAATCCCTGTAGCTTCCACAAACCGCTACAGCTCGTCACCTGAATGAGAATCCTATGCTTGGTGTCCTTGTGGCTGGGCACCTAAAAAGGTTTTACAAGAGAAAATAGATTTGAAAAGCAAACGGGTCAGAGCCCGAATGTGGAGTTATTTTAAAAACCTGCAAGTGCTTTAAAAACATTTAAAACATTAAATGCAAAGTACATGTTAGGATGCGCACTCACATTATATTCTCACCTCTCGTCTAACTGTGCACTCCTAACGCAAGTACCCATCTATAACTACCCATACTACTAGCTAAGTGACAACATATCTAGCTAGACTGCCAAAGGTCCTGCCAATAATACTTGGTTCCATTTACATAATAATGCTCGTAATTAAATAGGGGTTTAACGTCAACTCAGATACTCAATGTGCAATATTTATAACTGTAAATTAACTCGTTATATTTCTCGAAACAATACCGTAATATAATTACAACATTAATATGATGATTCTCATTAATTAAATGTATATTATTCACATCATAAATATACAATACAAGCACCCCGCAACTAAGCTGTAGTGCACACATACTCTGCTATCCATCCCGGTACATCACGTACATAAGGATCACATATTCCGAATCTCTCAGGAATAGTTCAGATAACACAAATCACAAATAGTGGAGGCGAACATAGTCACCATCACATGGGTCACGCACATACCTACGCTCCCATGATCATGCAAACTTATTAATATCACAATAAGTCCTTCTATGACCTATGTTCATCAAGGTACCAGTCTATATCCCCCCCGTAGGCACACAAGGATTAGAGGGTCCTAAGCGAACGTAACCTCCCGTGATAGCAAGTATGGTAGGTATGTCATACACACAAATACTATATCAATACTAAGTATACACGCATCTTAGTAATCACCGTAGTATAATTGTAATACTCTACATCATTATACCATTTCCAAACTTATATTTTTCAAGTCTCCCGTTAATATAAAGTTAAATTGCCGACACGTCTCACGCCGTAGTCCCTTATCCTTAAAACCTATCTATAATAGATTATTAGGTTCCGATTATTCCCAAATATAACATCTTTATTCCTAAGGTCTTTACTTCTGCTCTAAACCTTATTTCATCGAATTACACAATTTTGCACTATTAACCCAAACGTTACCTCTCTAACGAATTTCAATAACCTAGAATAATTCCCCGAATTGCATTCTAATTAAAGTCCACTATAATAATCACACCTACTGGTCTTCCTTAAGGGTGAGGGTATTCATAAGTTCTCCAAACATATTCTCCGAGGGTTTCCACCATTTAAAATCAAATTAAGGAAAATTTTACTCATTCTGGGGAGGTCGATCGATCGACCTATGAATATCGATCGATCGATTGAGTCGATCGATCGACTGATGCATGTCGATCGATCGATCGAACAGGTATGGCTACGGACTGCTTCGTTTTGCAGGTTTGAAAACATCCCAAAACTTATTTTTAAGGCATGATTCTCTAGTATAACGTTATAGTAATGTCATATAACCATCCTACGATATTACTAACGTCCACAAATCAATATTTCAACAACTAAAAGCTACATATGGATCAATCTTCATCAAAAACCTAGTTTTCTAATTTATCTCAAGAACATTCATAAACTTCATCTTAAATCCGTTTTTGGTATAGCAAAAGTCAGTAATTCTCTTAATATGATTTTCCAGTAACATTCTACATGCAACCTATATCCCAAAATTTAAACTAATAACTCCAATCTTATGGGTTTTTCATTATCTTCCAAGAACACACAAAGTTTTTGAATAATCTAACATGGAAGAAGCATTCTCCGAAATTTAAATGGAATAAAATCACTTGCCTTGATTGTTTCTGAATCTGGTGTTGGATTTGTAATCTCTTTCTGCAGATTTCCTCTCTCTCTCTCCTTCTCCAAGCTTTCTTCTTCCAAAGATGGCTATGGTGGCCAGGGTTTTCTTTGGGAGAGTTGGAAGACTAAATGATAACCTACGTAGCTTATGGGGTTAATAAAGGGTTGGTTGGGTCAATTCCTTATCAGATTACAACTCTCAATTTTCGTCACTTTTAATTACCCAAAAATACCAAATTACTAAAATACCCTTTAAGTTACCGGTATGGCCTAAAAATACCCCGGGACCCAAACTATACCCCCGGCTAGTGTTTTCTGACTATCTCGACCCTTCCGGATGCGTTGGCGCACTCAAAATGACCATACGGATTATAGATTTTAAATTCACTTTTATTAACAAAATAATATACCGTGACGCGGCGGTCCCACGCGTCTCAACAAAATTTCTAAAATGCCGTATATAAATCTCACGACAAATTTTATAATACCAAATACATATATAATCATATATGCACATTATCAAATACCAATTCGCATCTCATTAGTATTTATAACCCGGATTAATTTCCAATTAATACGCAATTTAATTAATTAATCCCAAAATAAATATAGTAAAAAATACGGGTTATTACAGTGTCGCACACTAACATGGTTGTTACATTAGCAGGTAAGTATTTTAAATACTTCCTAAACTATTTTTAAACTGTTTTACAATCGGGCTCTGACCCGTTTTCTGTTATCTCTTCTCCCTTGTATATATATATATATATATATATATATATATATATATATATATATATATATATATATATATATATATATATATATATATATATATTACAGGTGCCCAGCCACAGGGGCGTCATGCATAGATTCTTTGGATCGGACGCGCTGTAGCTTATGTGGGAGTTGCAGGCCTTTGTTTTAGACGACCTCTTCATTGATTCGGTTCTTGTTATAGTTCTTCATAGATAGGGCATGTGTCGCCCATTTTCCATTCAGTGTAGATTTGTCAGAGATGTATGTTTATTTATTTTTAGTATTCGGTACTCTTTGGGTATTAACTCTTGTCAGGATGATTTCATTTGTAGCTTAAATCTGGTTTGGTTAATTTAGATTGATTAATTCTTTTGTGTCGGTAGCACTTATGTGATTCTTAAACTGTTGGTTGATTAAAAAGGTTTTCAAATTGGAATTTAAAAAAAATGGAAATAAAGTTTTAAATTGTTTTTCACTTAGCTTAATTAATCAGGGTGTTTAAATTAGAAAATTTTATTTTGCGACAGCGATGCTAAGAATGAACCAACTGTTCACCTTGATTTTAATTTAATAAAGGAGTGATCGCCCGATATTTAATTAGGCGGGGTGTCACAACAATTATGAATATTAATAATTATTTTCATATATTGACACAATTGGAATGTTGGTACATTTTTCAATTTTTTTGTCATATATTTAAATAATTATGAATATAATTACCAAAAAATATATTTCAAACAATTAATTATGAATTTAAGTACAACATATTATTTTCACATTTTGAAATAATTATGATGCCGATATATATTTTTAAATTTTTGTCATATATTTAAATAATTATGAATATAAAAACCATAAAATATATTTCAAACAATCAATTATGAATTTAAGTACAACAAATTATTTTCACATATTGAAACAATTATGAATATAAATAATTATTTCATATATTGACACAATCGGAATGCCGGTACATATTTCAGTTTTTTGCCATATATTTAAATAATTCTGAATATAATTACTATAAAATATATTTCAAACAATTAATTATGAATTTAAGTACAACATATTATTTTCACATTTTGAAACAATTATGAATATAAGTGCAACGAAATAAAATAAAATATTACTGAAAAGCATTGTGAAGTCGAGCGGAGTGAAGACAAGCTCGACGTATGGTAGTTGAAAGGTACGCGTCGTGTCCCACCAACGTTTGATCATCGCCGTCACAATACATTGATCGGAATTGGGCATCACCATAGAAAAAAAATTCGACATAAAATCAGCACTGTCGATAATTGCTTTGATATCCGATTTTTTGTCTTCAATCAATTTGTACAATTTTATTGGCCCCGCCCAATTCCCCCAAAATTCGAATTTATTTTCGTTTATTATCGGAGTTTCGCCGTCCGACGCGTGTGATACTCCGTCGTAAATACGGTTATAGTTGTCAATTACGGGATTCGACGATTGGATCGACGCGGAAGAATCGGGATTTGTCGTTGAAGTCGACCCGTGTTTTTTTTTATTTACCGATATTAATATATTTATTCCATTTTCTACCTAATTCCATCGTGTTAACAAGATCTGATTTAGAGGATCCTCTAAATCTAATTTGGGATTGATTTGAAATTAATTTGGGGATTATGTGGAATGATTTTTGAGAGTATATGAATAAGTTTAGGGAAAATATGTAGAAAGTTTGGGGCTGCTGTTTTTAGAGATTATATGGGACTGCTTTGATGAGAACTATGTAAAAATTTTGAGGAAATAAAGAGAGAAGATGGAGGAATCTGATGGATGGAAGAAGATGAAGAAGATGACTATGGAGGAGAAGATGCAGAAGTTGAAGAAGATAAAAGGATGATAAAGTTCGTGAAGTTTCGTGAATAAATACACGGAGGAATGTTACAATTTAATTATGACCGTTAAGTTTCTTACTAACTTCCTACGGACTTCATTTGTCCGTAAGAAGTTCCTATGAACTATAGAAGTTCGTAGGAATCCCCCCACTGCATGCTGCCCATTTGGGCGAAAGGTAAAAGCCACACACACGCCACACACGCTGCTTAACCTACCTTTCGCCAACGCACACTAGTGCGGATGCTCTTACAAGCAATAACTGGTTTTGATGTCAAGTCTCAAAATATCCTTTAAATGGTTGTCCAGTATCAGTTATTATAGTAGATAATTTTCCATAAAAGAAGACATAATAAAATACATAGAACAATCTATAGTTGGGGTTCAAGCTTTGTCGTATTGGATCCAAAGGTTTGTGATGCAAGCAAAACATTATACTAAATCTAAAGGTTCTTTATTAACCTAGATACGAGGATATTACTCCTTAATATTGAAAGAAAATATGTGAAATAACTCTTATATGCAGCTAATAAAGCTCGTCTTGGAGTAAGTCGTGATATATGGGAATCTTCACTAAAGAAGTGAAGACAACATGAAACATGTTTCATGTGAAGGTTTTTCTTGCAATGAGGAGATTCCATAAAGAATTATTAGCTCATAAAGGGTTCAAAGGATCGTGTGTCTCAATTTGTCTTCATTGATTTCAGCTTGGATCGAAGTTGTCTCATAACCATTTCCCTTGCCTTTCAGACAAGATTAGTTGCATTACATTACCCTCTATGGAACCCATTTATTAAGCCCTATACATATACCATAAATCTTACTAAATGTGACATTGGATCTATACATGATTTAACATCATAATTTGTTTATCTAGTTAACCTATAAATGAATAATATATAGTAGACGAATCATTGAGTTACCAATTTTTTTAATCAACCTATTTTGGATTGGCATTTTGATGGGGCCAAAATACTTTTAGTTCTTATGTTTTTTAAAACATGATCACACTTTGCGTGGAATAAATGCTAATTTGAAATAATTTATGAATATTTATATTATTAATGCTACTTATTCAAAAAAATTGTTTTATTTATATGAGTTAATTTTCTGTTGAAACATATAAAAAATCAGGGGCTTATAAAATTATCTATTAAGCCTTGAAAAACATTAACTATACGACATTAACAAAAGCATTATCTAGTTTCCGCCTAAAAATATATGGAGTAAATCTCAATATAAAACGAAAGCAAGACATGTCGGTGTATCGACCTATCAAGTTCCGACTGGAAAAAGGATCAACACAAAGAAATGCACTTGACATTAGTTTGCTATTCGTAGTGTTCCAACGAGGATTGAGTCAAAATTTGACTTACATATTATATTTCGGTTTAAAGTATTCTTCAATCCTTAACTTGAAATATGAAAAATGGAAGAAAACAGATAACTGTTGGTGCAATATAATCCATTCTCAAAGATCAATCCTAAATTCGATGGATCTTTCATATTTGTCTTGCAAGATCCCAAATATGTCTAAACATGCATGTTGTGTTGTCCCTTGGTTCTCATGCTTTTCATTGGGTTCTCTTGCTTGATCCTGCTTGTTCTACTGTTTGGTTCTTGGTTTGAGTTGAAGATTTTGAAGGGTATTAAATTGGTGGTATTGAAGTTGTGAAAAGTTTGGCTACGGATGTGAGGTTTGAGAGTTTAGTGTTGGAAGAACGATGTTTTGGTACTTTAGTTCTTGGGGGCATATATCATGTAGACTCCCTCGCATATTTTTAAATACACAACTAGTTCAAATCTTTTTTATAAAAAATTTCACCACTTAAACATTCAAAAAAAAATTCGATAAGAATTGTGGGAGCTCCAACAGTGGGTTGGGGGGACTGGGTGGAGGAGATGGAGAGGGAGTACCGTTAGTGAGGAGCATTAAAAATAAGAGAATATTTTTTAAATGAATGATTGAGAACTAAATGTGTATTAAAAAAAATAATATGAGTACTAAAATTTTTCTCAAAATCTTTTTAAAAGTGAAGTGAATTTCATTTGCTCTATTAAATTTACTTTGTCACGTGAATTTTCCGAAAACACAAAAAATTGTTACTTTAAAAAGAAAATTGAAAAACTGATTTAAAACTCACGACTCATTAAATTACCTATTAATTTTTTTTCCTTTTTGCATGTTTGCTGATTGGTGATTGAATTGGTGTCTTCACGTGTTGCTGCATTCGTGTTTTGGGCATGACGCGTGGTTGTGCAGAGGATAGTAGTATCCTGGTTTTGTCCCTGGTATTATGTACACTGCTTTAGGTGGTTTGGATTATGTGTAATGGTCGGCCGGGTTTTAGTTGGGCATGTTTTTAGACGAGCAGTATGTGTTTTGAGGCCTGTTTGGTTGAGGCTTGTTTGTTGTGTTTGGACTCATTCTAATTATCTTTGGGCTAGTCCAATGATCGAGTTATGAATGAATTGACTTAAAAGAATAAAAGATAGGGGCATTATCTAATAAATTCCTTAAAAGTTTATTTATATATGATGAGTCTAAGCGAAAATCTTGTTAGTATCTTAAACCCATAAACTTTTTAATTAGTTAGCAATAAGTCCAAACAGCATGGTTACACTTATTAATGTAGATACCATTTCTCCGTATTTCAACAAAGGAATCACATGCATCTGCAATGGAAAAACTTTTTTTGACTTCGACCTAATTCAAGATACTAAACAAGTCTGAGCTAATTGAACACTTGTGTTAGACAGTCATGGTGTGGTTGATTACATTAACTTTTGGGATATATGTCAAATAGTCTCTCGAACTTTTTTTAATACACGTTTAGTCCAAATTTTTTTATTTTGCACAAAAAAGTCATTCACCATACCAAAAAGACGTTACCGTGCCGCTAGCGCGGACCTTTACAGATAAGAGAATAAGGGACTTTTTGGTACAAAATAAAAAGCTTGGACTAAATGTGTATTAAAAAATATTTGAGGGACTTTTTGGTATTTGATCCTTAATTTTTCTTGGAAAATGTAATACATGAAATTATTTTTCACCTTTTGAATGTTTAATAAACAAAATTTTCTATGAAATTGATTTATTTAAAGCAAGTCATGTAACCACTTTTTCCACAAAAAGATGAAATTATAAAACCTTCCCCACCTTGTTATTCATTTTTCAGGAAAAAGAATTGCCACCCTAAAAAATAATGAAAAAAGTACAGGTAGTGAATAAAATCCAAAAAATAATGAAAAAAATTCAGAAAATGAATAAAAATCCAAAAATATTGAAAAAAATACAAAAAGTTAATAAAAACCCAAAAGTAATGAAACAATCCAGAAAGTGAATAAAATTCCAAAAATAATGAAACAATCCAGAAAGTGAATAAAACCTCAAAAATAATGAAAAAAAATACAGAAAGTGAATAAAACCCAAATTTAAAAAAAAAAAAAATCCAAAAAGTAAAAACCCAGAAATAATTAAAAAATTAATGAAAAAAAAATACAAGAAGTAAATAAAAACCCAACAAAAATCGAGAAAATGAATAAAAACAGAAAGTGAATAAAAACCCAAAAGTAATGAAAAAAATTCAGAGAGTAAATAAAACCCGGAAAATAATGAAAAAAATCAAGAAAATTATTAAAACCCCCCAAAATAATGAAAAAAAATCCAGAAAGTGAATCAAACCTAAAAAATAATGGAAAAAATTCAGAAATTGAACAAAAACCCCAAAAAAATCAGACAGTGAAAAAAAACCCAAAAAAAAAATCAGAAAGTGAATAAAACTCCAAAAATAATGAAATTATAGAAAATGAATAAATTGAATAAAAACCCAAAAATAATGAAAAAAAATCCAAAAAGTGAATAAAAAAATTCCAAAAATAATGAAAAAAAATAGATAAAATGCAAAAATCCCAAAAATAAACAAAAAATCAAGAAAGAGAATAAAACACCCCCAAAAATGAAAAAAATCCAGAAAGTGAATAAAATCGCAAAAGTAATGAAAAAAAATCCAGAATATGAATAAAAACCCAAAAATGAAAAAAACCTAGAAACTGAGTAAAAACACATTAACCCCGGAATTAATTTAAAAAAACACCCATAAATTTATCAAAAACTTGAAAACTTATTTATTAAGAAAACAAGTAACAGAAAATTAAAAAAACGCTCATAAAATTTTAAAAAATAGAAATAAATAAAAATAAAAAAATAATGAAAAAAGTACAAAAAATGAAAAAAAAATACATATAATAAATATGAGTCCCATAATTAATTTAAAAAAACACCAGAAAATAAAAAATAAAAAAAGCTCAGAAAAAAAGAGAAATCAATAAAAACCCCCAAAATAATTAAAAATTACAGAGAATGAATAGAAAAATAGAAAATTAATATTAACACTTGAATTAATTTAAAAAGACACCCAAAAATTTATTAAAAAGTCATAAATTTGTTAATAGAGAATCAAGGTCAAGGTCATGTTCCTTTCTATATTTGAATTTTTAAGACAGTGATTTTCAGATTTATAAATCTAGTCCTTGTGGTATAATAATATTTATTTGTATGGTTCATTTAGAGTTAAGAGTACACAAAACAAGTAATTTGATTTGTTTTAGTCAAAGAGGTATTTATATTTATACCCTTAGTCATACTCATTTGAAACTCATTATAAAAATAAGCACATAACTCCACTTTCACCCCACCCCAGCCACTGAAATCCTCGTCGAAAACTACCGGAATTCTCACCGGATTGTTTCTCTCTCCTTGTTTCACTTTCCCTTCGTCTATTTCTTTCATTTTTTGGTTCATTCTAGCGGCACCATTGCTAGCGCCGGAGAAAAAAAAAAATTCACAGGAAAAAAACAGTGTTCGCAGAAAAAAATGGAGGTTTTAGTGAAGTAATAAATTTATCGATTTCGATTTTTTTTATTAAAAAATATCAGATATGGGTGTTTTTGGATAGATCTTGATGAGTAGATTTCAAATATAAAATTTTTTTGTATTTTGGATTTATAGATTTGAAGTTATGGATTTTTAAAAATTTGATGCATTTTTTTTGTATGAATTGTCAAATGGCATATTGGTCATTTTTCATGATGTTTTTATAAGGACATATTTTTTATGTCCGTTATCAATTTAATATGTCATATACCGCTACACCGTCGAATAGCATTCAAGAGCCATCCACATCAAGACGAATCTAAATTAATGATGTTCTTCATCAAAAAAACTCCGCGAAGTTTACTTTGGTAAGGTTATGTTTTTAATACCTTAGCTTTACACTTAGAGGTTTTAGAATATTTTTACAAAATATTTTCTAAGTGTTGGAGCAGACTTTTTCGTCAAAATTTGAGAATGAGCATTTTTTCTAAGTATTGAATCGGACATTAAAATAATAATTTTTTATGCAACAGTCGTTCGAGCGACATAGCAATGTCGTTCGCGGGAGATAGCCATGTCACGCGATCTCGTTTGAGCGACAGCTGTCCTTCGTTCGAGCGACATGCTGATCTCGTTCGAACGAGTACGGTTTTCGAGGAGGCATTTTTTTCTATAAAAACTCATTATGTAGTTTCGTTTTGGTTAAGAAGTCCCAGCGTTTTACATAACAGAAAAACTGCGAAATCAGAATTCTTTTGGCTTCTTCCTTTTAGGGTTTAATCCCTTTTTTGTTTCAATTCACAAAACTCCCATTTGCTTTAGTGAATTACTTTGGTGTTTGAAGAACACACTTTGCTATTGTTTACTCTTGTGGGGAGGATAACCTACACCGTGAAGACTGCGTGTCTAGGACTGCATGTCCTTGTGGTCTAGCTGTGTGTGAACCACTACTGATATCTAGCCGCCACTTTGAAGGTTTGACGAAGGCACCGTGTGTTACTCTTGTGGGCGAAAGCAAGATGGTATGTAAGTTAATGGTCTTGTAAACTTGTCAAGTTCTAGAAATAAAAGGTTTTGCCCTGCGGGGATTTTTCCTGAAATTTGTGTCGCATGCTTTATTTATTTATGGGTTGACACACGCACACACGTAATTACACGTTTAGGGACTGAATTGATTTGGTTTAAAAATTGACTCTAATTAAATAAGTGTGCCAAATTAGAAATTTGCGAAGCTAATCAATTATCACACTGTCATATACGTTTTACAAATTGGTATCAGAGAAGGTTACACTAATTTATCGCGTGATCCTGATTTTTCGAGGATTTACTTTGTAATACAATTTCTCTACTCACGTTTACAAATTGGTATCAGAGCGGGTTACGCTAACTTATCGCGTGATCCTGATTTTTCAAGGATTTAATATTATGAGACAATTTGAATACTAAGTCGTCAAATTGGTATCAGAGCGAGTTGCGCTAATTTATCACATATTTCTATTTTCCGCAAAATTGGGTGATATTGATTTTTTTTTAAATCAGTTTTGTGAAAAATCGTCATTTCTCTGATGGAGCACTTATCTAATCGGATGCCCCCCTTTGATGACACGAGTCAGAGTTTTGATGATATAAATCATTTGAATTTGACGTTTGCTAAAAGAATTGATTTTTTGGAAAAAGAAAATTCTCGTTTTAAATCCGCGTTGGATCTTTTGCAAATGGTTCAAAATCAAAGATATTTTGATCATGAAAATTGTGCTTCCCTGGACCCTGACTTTATTGGTTTAAAATTTTCCAAGAAGGAAAGTGATGATAGGGTTCTATGTTTAGAAAAAGAATTGGAGGACCTTAAAAATTCGATGGTTTGTGTTTGTGCCAAAGATGACAAAAATATTTTAGTTTGTGGCACGTGAAGAGACTCTTAGGGAAAAGTTTGCCTTAATTGAGGGAGAGCGAGATAACCTTCTAGGAATTGTTGAAAATTTGAAAAAGGTGTCCCTTAAATTGGAAGAGTCTAATTTTTTGCTTGACTCAAAAATTTTGAAGTTAAAAAATGTTTTGACAGACTCAAGTAGGTTTGATAGTGATGGTAATGACTCATCTTCTTCTCATGCTTCTAATGCTAAAGCCAAAACCATTATTTATTTTAGAGGGTCAACTTATTCCAAGGATGTTAAAAAATGTCAACCCATAGGTGTCGTTCCACCCGTTTACACATGTTCATATTGTGGTAGGAAAGGTCACCTTAGACGTTTTTGTTTTGATCTTGGAATATGTCCTAGGAAGTTTATGTCTAGTGTTCCCTAGGTTCCTAAATCCCCCACACGACGTTTCACATCTATTTGGGTTAGGAAATCAGTTTTAGAGGCACTAGATTTTAGACAAGTTGATTCTCGTTTGCTTGCACATGACTCCTCTCTTGTCATAACATATATATGATTTTGTTTGCATGTTTGTCATACGCTTGTTGAAAATTTGAAAAAGGTGTCCCTTAAATTGGAAGAGTCTAATTCTTTGCGTGAGTAAAAAATTTTGAAGTTAAAAAATGATTTGACAGACTCAAGTAGGTTTGTGTTTGTATTTATTCATTTTCTATATTTTTTTATTATTTTTGTGTTTTTATTGATTTCTATTTTTTTGAGCTTTTTTTTCTTTTTTTTAAAATTAATTCCGAGACTAATATTTATTTTATGTATTTTTTTCATACTTGTAATTTTTTCATTATTTTTAGTTTTTATTTATTTCTATTTTTTTTAAAGATTTTGAGTTTTTTTTTTATTTTTTCTTATTTGTTTTCTTAATTAATAAGTTTCCAACTTTTTAATAAATTTATTGGTATTTTTATAAATTAATTCCGTGGTTAATGGGTTTTTATTCACCTTCTGGATTTTTTTTTATTTTTTGGATTTTTATTCATTTTCTGGATTTTTTTCGTTATTTTGGCAGTTTTATTCACTTTCTGGAATTTTTTTCTCATTAATTTTGGGTTTTATGCACTTGGTGAATTTTTTTATTATTTTAATATTTTTTTCACTTTCGGTATTTTTTCCCATTATTTTTGGGGTTTTATTCACTTTGTGGATTTTTATCATTACTTTTGGGTTTTTATTCAAATTATTCATTTTCTATATTTTTTTCATTATTTTTGTGGACTTTCTGGATTTTTTTTCATTTTATTGGGTTTTTATTCACTTTCTGAATTTTTTTTTTTCATTTTTTTGGGTTTTTATTCAATTTCAGGATTTTCCCCATTATTTTTGGGGTTTTATTCACTTTCTATTTTTTTTGGGGAGGGGTATTCAATTTATGTTATTTTTTCATTATTTTTGGGATTTTATTAATTTTCTTGATTTTTTTTCATTATTTTCCTGGTTTTATTTACTTTCTGAATATTTTTCATTATTTTGGGGTTTTTATTCACTTTCTGTATTTTTTTTTTCATTTTTTTGGGTTTGTATTCATTATCTTTTTTTTTTCATTATTTTTGGGGCTTTATTCACTTTTTATAAAAAAATTCATTATTTTGGGGGTTTTATTCACTTACTAGATTTTTTTCATTATTTTTGGATTTTTATTCACTCTCTGGATTTTTTTCATTATTTTTGGGGTTTTATTAACTTTCTATATATTTTTTCATTATTTTTGGCTTTTTATTCATTTTTTGGATTTTTCATTATTTTTGGGTTTTTTTACTTTTTGTATTTTTTTCAATATTTTTATATTTTTATCCATTTTCTAGATTTTTTTTCATTATTTTTGATGTTTTATTCACTTCGTGTATTTTTTTCTTTATTTTTGGGTTTTTACTCACTTTCTGAATTATTTTAATTATTTTTGTTTTTTTATTAATTTTCTGGATTTTTTATCAATTTTTTTGGTGTGATAGTTATTTTTCCTGAAAAATGAATAACAAGGTGGGAGGAAGTTTTTTAATTACATTTTTTTGTGGAAAAAGTGGTTACGTGACTTGTTTTAAAGAAATCAATTCCATGAAAAATTTTGTTTATCAAACATCCAAAAAATGAAAAATGACTTCATATATTGCATTTTCCATGAAAAATTAGTGTAATTAAACACACTCTAAGTTAATATGTTTTATTTTTAATCATAAAATATACCAACATTAGCTTTCTTTCGTTGAAAAATATTGATCAAAATGAGAACAAAAAAGTAATTAGTATTACCTTCAGGTAATGCATATCTTTTGGTTAAATATGGTTAATATCTACTTATTTATTGTTATTTCCACCTCTATGGATAGATATAGAGAAATATACTTTTACTCAAAATATGTAACACCGCCTTCGTAAGCATCGGGTGGCGAAGCCTCAACGCTGAACATATGGGACATCAAACAATTTATATCAATCATTCAACATTAACGATAAATAAATAAGTAAAATAAACCATTAACGAAAATAGTTAAATGATGAAATTAAAAATTGTGATATTAAATAAGTCTCCAAAATTGAATCAATGAATAAATAATCGACATAATAGCGAATGTCTCCACTAAACGAATAAACAACCTCACAACGTGTAGGGGATATCAATTCTACAACAATGTTGAATACCAATATCACCCCAAATATAATAGAAGTACTGAAAATTAACACATTGATATATTTAGTTAGGCAAGTCGGTCTGCCTAAGTCCACGAGGAAGTAATATCAGGGTATTATTACTTTGGGGAGAAGAAGAAGATTTGGAGTGCTAGGGTTTCTAGTTAAGAGTCCAAGTAGTGGATACAATAATGTTTAATTGCTAAACCCTAAACCCTAGCCTTTCTCGTAGTGATCAACCGTTATCTTTAATCTTACCCTTAAGGCTATTGAATTATATTGAAAATATATTCATCCATACCCAACTTCATCTTCCTTGATTCTCTTATAGTCACTCTATGATCTTTGAATGATCTGATTGCTCCAGTTCTACAAATTACGCGTGTCTTGGCACATGTCCTACCTAGCTCATAGTCCCATCAATTACGCTAGAATTGGGGTGATCGGTCTTTAGGTTATTGTAACACCCCGTAATTTCGAGGATTTAGTATTTAATTATTTGAGAGATATAAAAATATTTAAATTGGACGAACTTAAATTATGATTTGGAGAATTTATTTGAGTGGGAAGAATTATTTATATTTAGCGACTTTAAGTTTAATTGTTTGATATTTCGTGTGTCGCATTTTTGAGCTCAAAATTGGAGAATGTTATAAAGTATTTCGGATGATAATTTTAAGTGCGCGGTTGAGTCCGGATGGATTGAGATAGTCAGAAAAGAGTACCCGGGGGTAGTAATTGGGTCTCGGGGCATTTTTGGACATAGTCGGGCCCATACGGTGTGATTCAGGCCATTTTAATTGGGCCCATGTGGCCAAAAACGGGATTTATAATTTTTAACCTAATTGAGGGACTTATGGAATAGAAGTTAGCAATTCTAAACCTAGGGTTTGAGAGAGGCAAAGAGGAAACAAATCAAGAGGCAGTTGGGGATCTTTTGGAGCCAAATTAAGGGGATAAAGTGAGTGTTCGTCGTCAAGCATTCTCTACACCAACGGATCAGACACTACGAACAATTTCAGGCAAGTGGTTAACTGTTGTGATTTTTAAATTGATGATAATCAATTCATATCATGGTGGGTGTAATTGATAATTGTATTTGGGAAGGTTTATCACGTGTATATATATTTGGTCAAATTTAACACCGTGCTGCGCTGAAATCGAGATTTATAATGTAACAATGGTTTAAGATTTTTAGAATCGGAACACTGTTAGAACCCCATTTCTGATTATGGTTAACATTAAATTTAGGGACTGAACTTGAGAGATCTAGGGTGGAACTTGTGAAAACCCAATTCGTGAGTAAATGATTTGTGGTAGAGATAAAGGGTATTTACGATTGTATCCATGTCGTAAATCAGTTTAATAGAGGGCTTAAAGATTATGTCATTTTGATCAAAGGCTGGATTGGGAAAAATAGAGCTTGAAAGCCCGTTAATGGTGGAATTCAGTGGGGGAAGAAGAGCTGCCACGGAATGATCAATCGATCGATCGAAGGCCATCGATCGATCGACGCTGGGAAAACTTTGGCAGGTCGGGAGTTTGCTATTTGCACCCTTGTTTTCTTTTTGGATTTTTGGGTGTAATTTTATTTGGTGAAAAATTATAGAGAAATTAATAGCTAGGGGCTCAAAAGATGGCTATTAGGAATTTACAATTTAAGTTAAGAGTTGAGACTTAAAGTGAGAATTTTGGGTGAAATATATTCAATTTAATTATGGACCGAGTGGATGAGTTCGGGGGCATTAGAGAGTGAAGCCAAGTTAATTTATTTAATGGGGAATGTAACCAAATAAAGTAAGAGTCGGGTCTAAAGACTTAGAAAATTTTACGGGACGAAGAAAGATGTCCGGGTATATTGGTTAAGTGACACCAAAGTATTGAATTAATTATTGAGAGGAATAGATTAATTTGGAGTCGGATATAGACTGGGGAAATATTAAGTTGTGGGTCAAGTGAGCGAGTTCAGGTATGTGGTTTAAGTGATCCAAGGTAATAAATTAATTAATGTGTAAATTAATTACATTAGAGTCAAATCATAGACTCGGGGGAAATATTATATTAATTGACGTGTGAATTAAATAAATTAGAGTCGGACCATAGACTCGGGATGATGATAAATTAATGAGCGAGAAAATTAATAAAGTTGAGTCGGGACAGAGATTCGGGAAATTACAGGTTAGTGTTACGGGTTTTTAAGTACACGGTAAAGCCGGGATTTATATTATATATATACGGTGTAGCGATAGTGTATATATATATATATATATATATATATATATATATATATATATATATATATATATATATATATATATATGTGTGTGTGTGTGTGTATGTGTGTGTAGTGTGTGTGATATTAAATATCAGTGACTAGATATTTATTTAATTTATATACTCTAGTGCTATCAAGGGAGGTTGCGCGATGTGGGTGTATCCCCTAGCTTGAGGAGTAGGTTAAGTATATCCCCAGGTCATAGCGTCCGGTATATGGGTGAGGGGCTTATCTCACTTTCAGGGAAGGAATATGACCGCATCCATTACGTTTATATTTTGAGCCAGGTTGGTGAGCGATTCCAACTTGGGGAACTAGGTTATGTGGGCACACCTAGTGAGAAAACACTTTAGAGGGAATCATCCGTTGAGGATATACTCGAAGGGATGGATATACATATGATATATGTGTGGATATCGTGGAAAAGGTACGTATATAATGGTAGTAAATATTATATACTGGTATTAATACATTATGAGATGTAATTATTTTATAAAACTTGTGTCACAGGTATATGATATTATTTAAAGGAAATTAATTAAGTTAATTAGTGAGATAACTTATAACCCATGGATAATCATACTCGGGTTAGAGTGGAAAGGCAAGGGAGGATTATACCAGGACTAGTTGGGTGAGGTAGTACAACTAGGTGGGGTTAAGGTAACCATTAGGTGTGCACGTTAGTGGAGGGGTGAGTATGTCCTCAAGGGAGTGCGACACTAACTTATATATGAAGCGCATTCATGCATTTTAAATTACTGCAGTTAATTCACTTGCTAAATATTTTCAAAGTGTTTTGGGTTCTAACCCTTGCTATAAAACTATTTTCAAAACTTTTTAGGTGTCCAGCCACAGGGACGCCAGGATTGATATTCTATTCCAGGGACACGGAGCTGCGGCATATGTGGATGCTAGCAGGAGCTTGGATTAAATGAATCGTTCATTCATTCCTAGAGTAAGAATCATCTATCAGTTTCAGTTTTATTTAGGGCATGTCGCCCAGACTTCTCAATACAGTTTTCAAATTTATTTATTCAGGTGTTGGATGTTTGTATTGGACTATTTACTTGGGTGGTCGATGGTTTATTCGGCATGTCGTTTTATTATTTGTTCAGTTGATTTAATTCACTTGTGTGAATGGTTTATATTTATCTCCGCATGTATTGTTTGGGTTTAATTAATAAGATAAAATTTGGCACCAGCTTTTTGGAATACTAGGTGGTTAGTAAGTTTTAAAAAGGTTTTCGACAGTGATGCTAAGGATGAACCAATTGGGATTCCTGCTTTAATTTGGTATAGGACTGATCACCCGGTATTTTATTAGGCGGGGTGTCACAGTTGTTCGAACCAATTATTTGTTGTTGAGTAGTTTATGTGTGACATGGTTTTTCTCAATAGTGGATTACGAATTATTTGTATATCAAGTGGGAGCGTAATCATTATATTATGTGCAAGTGTTCCCTAGGTTTAGGGTATTGGATGCCAAAGATTTACTCCCTTAGGTAATCGTTACAATGCAGTGCGTGACTTAGGGGGAGTGAGTGCAAAGTTCTTATTCTAAGAGAGCCATAACATCCATTGCCCTTTGACGATAAATGGTATAAAGGTGTCAAATAACCCATTATACTCTTTTGATTGAAATTAAAGGCATGTAACCTCTTTATTTTATTTCTCAACCTCTGTTTCAGTTCAGAGAATCCATTGTTTCTAGCTAAGAGGTCACCCCTAGTTGCCTTATGATTTTTTGCTTTTATTTTTGGTTGCAAGCCTTTTGGCCAATCAAGTTAACATTCTTGTTTAACTTAATTGGTAGTTCATGATGTTGGCACCTGTGATCGACTTTATTGACCTGTAAAATTAATCAATGGGACAATGCACTAATTAACATATTGACTAAAATCAGATAAGTTCATATTCTAATTTAAATAAATTGGTAATCAGTGAAGTTGTGATGTGTGACCGATTTCATCGGTTTATAAAATCAATTAACAGGCCTATGTACTATTTAACCTGTTAACTAAAATTAGATAAATGAACATTCTTATCTAACTAAATTAGTAGTCCACCCACTTTCTGTTGTTGAGGATTATGCCTATTCTAGGTTGTCCAACCTGAAATTTGGTTGACCCACTACTCTCAAGTGGGTGTCATTCCAAATCTTAGGCAACCATACTATTCTAAGCCATATCGCCCACTCTAGGGCAACAAACCCAAAGTTGCATTGTACCACT
Source organism: Sambucus nigra (assembly GCA_949130495.1). Classification (NCBI taxonomy): domain Eukaryota; kingdom Viridiplantae; phylum Streptophyta; class Magnoliopsida; order Dipsacales; family Adoxaceae; genus Sambucus; species Sambucus nigra. The sequence continues at coordinate 428,746,448 of OX422219.1, forward strand.
ATTTTTAAGTGCGTTTAATGCCATATAGCATGAGAGCAAATTATTTTTTAGTCGTTCCTCCCATTCTTAGGTAGGGTTATGCCTAATTTTAGAATGATTAAAATAGGGTGAATACGAAAATATATTTGATGGGATGGTTCACAAACACACAGAATAATTTTATCTTTAGCCTAAGCATGCATCGAAGTGAGTATACCAAGATAAAATAAATCAGCTACAACACCTGATGAAAAAAATCTCGGTCGACCCAGCCACACAAATTTACTAAGTACGAAATTAAAAAAGAACATGACAGAAAACTTACGTCACATACTTAATGCCTTTGCAAACCTTGACTCTATTCGTTCCTTCGACTTCTACTCAGCGACACGCAGGAGTCCACTTGCAAAGTTGCAATAACATGTGAGTCAACACATGCCTCAGAATTCACCGATAAGGCTTAACAGCCATCATGCACACAGAGTCCACTGTATGTAAACCAACGAGTAGGAATACATTGCAAGAAACAATCTTGAATAAGATGTAGAGAATAAACTATGGTGCCAAAACACGATCTCAAAGAAAATCTAAGATAAATCTTGGATTGTAAATGATTTGGGTATAAACTAGGGGTTGTGTTTTGAAAAATTAATCATAAATGATTAAAAAAACTTGGTGAACTTTTTCGAAGACTTTATGAACTCTAAAGCATGGAAAAAGTCCCTCTTTTAACTGCTATGACGGACTCCTTAAAAAGGAGGGAAATTTGAGAACATGAGAGTAATGGGAGTAGTGGAAAAAACCATTATTTTTTTAAAAATACGTCAGGTCGTTTTAACGAATTAGTACCTCGTTCGAATGACGTACTCTTTCTCGTCTGAACATTAATCGAACCAGTCCAAAAACATTCAATGTTCATCATTTGAAGTTCGTTCGAACGAGGGTACTAAGATTGTTAGAATGACCTTCGAACAATTTATCTTATTAGAAAGACTAAAGCTTTCAAAAATTAGCCTCATATGATATCTCGTTCGAACGATATAGGAACCTCATTCAAATAACATACTAAAAAGCACTCTAATGAACTTGGGGAAAAAAAATATTTTTCACTAAAAAATATAAAGTCATTTTAAAAATATTTTAAAATAATCGAAACACCAAAAATCTAGGCATATAATTAGAAACTCATAATTTCTAATTAGGTGACTCTTAAGTAACCAATATGTCACTCTTTGATAACCATTAGGTGACTCTTGAGTAACCACACATTACAAAGCCCATACTTATTTTAGATGTCTTATCGGGCTCTACTAATTATGTCACTTAATTAACTCAATCAGAATAAAACACCAAATACAATTGCTACTTAATATGTAAGCCCACATTAGTGTAATACCCCGTAATTTAATTGATTTTATTTAATGGGATTAATTAAATTAAATGAAAATTAATCCGGATTTAAATACTAGCGTGACGTGAGTTAGTGTTTGATTATGATGATAATGTTGAATATTACTGGGTGAATATGGTAATATATGATTATTGTATTTTATTAAAATTTTCGCGAGTCATAAATACAACAATTCGAGAAATTAAGTTGGGATGCGCGTGTCAGTTGCGTCAGGAATCAATTTAATTGGATTTAAAAGTAAATTATAATTTTATCATCTGTATGGTCATTTTGAGTGCACCAACGTGTTCGGAGGAGTCCAAATAGTCAGAAAACACTAGCTGGGAGTTTAATTTGGGTCCCGGAGTATTTTTAGGCCAAACCGGCAACCCACGAGGGTATTTTAGTCATTTTAATTCTTAAGGAATTTTGACCCAGGAATTTTAGGCTTTATTTATCATCCAATATTAGGGACATTATTAATAAAAAAATCAAGGAGTGGGCAACGTAAGAAAGATGAGAAGTTACAAGAAGTTCTCAAGGCCATAACCACCCCACAACCACCACTACTCGCCGGAATTGTGACCGGAGAGAGAAAGAGAACCAACCCTTAACATCACCAAGGGATCAGAACATCAATTCCCAGGCAAGTGATTTGATTTCATTAAGTTTCAACGAATAATTCATCCATAATAGTGTATGACTTGATGATAGCTATGAACAATGAGTGAAACTCATGAAATTTGGAGAAGAAACCTAAATTTTGGATAGGATTTGCATGTAGTTTAATTTTGAAAGTTTTTCATTAACAAATTATAACCCATGATGACTTAAAAATGGATTTAGGAAGAGATGTATGATGATTCTTGAAGAAAATAGAAAAATAGGGTTTTTTCATGATAATATGATGATTTGATTCAAGAAAGGTCTATTTGATGATGATTTAAAAGTTTTAGAATGTTAAGAATCATATAGTTAGGTAGTATAATGAACCAATATGTTTACTTTAGGATTTAACATCATGTAATGAAGATTTGGGACAAAAATTGGGACTGAAAACAAAGGAACCCATAGCCTGCACCTGCTTGATCGATCGATCGACATTCATAGGTCGATCGATCGACTGAGCTCAATCGATCGATGCCTTAGGTCAATCGATCGATCTCCCCAGAATCTGCGAACTTTTTCCCTTTTTTAATTTTAAGTGTTGTCGGCCATCGAACGTTGTAGTTGGGGATTATGTGAATAAATTAGGACTTGAGAGAGACCAGTAGGAATATATTTGAAGCTCGGAACATATTAAAATTTGGTTGGAAAGTAGTGTTGAATTTACGAGGGTCCGACGAGTAATTTCCTATTTTATGATGCGAGAACATGAGCTAAATTCTTAGGAGTGATAAGTTAGAATTTGGGACAAAAATAAGGACCTCGGAGTACTGAATTTATATGTGGGAAAAATAGGAGACTTAGTAACCTCTTCTGTTAGGTTTTAAGTACTCGAAACAATACGACGTGAGACGTATCGACGAAATATATTATATATCATCTGGAATAATAATAATGTACGAATTAGGCTAATGGTATAGGGAAGAGAATATACCTTTAATTATATAACAGGTTATCTAAGTTGTGTGAATACTTAGTATATGGATTATTATGTGTATGACATACCTTCCATACTTGTTATCACGAGAGGTCGGCTTTCAGAATAGGGTCATCTAATCTTTGTGTGCCTACGGGGGGGGGGGGGGGGGGGGGGGGGGGGATTTAGATTGGTACCTTAAGGACATAGGGCTGTGAATGGCTTATTTGTGAGTTAATAAGTCAGCTGACCATGGAAGTGTAGGTATGTGCGTGACCCATGAGTATATGAACTATGTTCGCCTCCAATATGTGTGATTTTTTTTATTGAAACGGTTCCTGAGAGATTCGTAATGCGTAGTCCTTATGTACGTGATGTATCGGGATTCGATAGCAGAGTATGTGTGCACCGCAGCTTAGCCTAGAAGTGCCCTATTTGTATATTTATGCTGAGAATAATATATTTGTGATTATAACAGACTCTTTGTTAAAGTGTGAATATGAATAATTGAGACATCTTAAATGGGATTAAAAATGAGAATTTCTTATCGTAATTGTTAGAAATTAATATGATCAAGGAAAGTGATATACACGTAGGTTATGTTAGAATGATATAAATAAAACCTATGTTATAATGTGAGGACAGGAAGTGGCACACACTAGTTAGTTAGCGGCATAACATTGACGGGTTAAGGTTATACATTAGGCGTGAACATTAGTTGAGGGGTAAGGAACTCATGCGAGAGCACGTAACTAACATGTATATAATATTCACTGTTTAATGCAATTAAACACTTGCTATATTTTTAAACTGTTTTCACCTCGGGCTTTGACCCGTTTGCTTTCAAATATATTTTTCTTGTAAAACCTTTTAGGTGCCCAGCCACAGGGACTCCAAGCATAGGAGTTCCATTCTATTGACGTGCTGTAGCTGCTGTGAAAGTTACAGGATCTCGGTAGTAGATGCCTCCACATTATGCATTTGATTTTATTCTGGGTGATTCATCAGTTAGGGCATGTCGCCCCTTTCCATTTAGAGACAACTTTCTCAGACTTTCAGTTTCATTTCAGTTTTTGATTTATTTATTTATTCAGACTTTGTATTGCGATTTATTCAGTATTTGGATTATTCAAGGGAGTGTTACTCCAGACTCATTTTATCATTCCATTATTATTCTATTGTGATTGTGATGTGGATGTGATATAGTTAGATAATTTAATTGGTTTCATGTTAATTTAACTTAATAAAAAATTGGAAACTCACTTTTTAAATATTAGGTGGCTAGTAATTGTTTTAAAAAAATATTTTCAACAGTGATGCTATAAACTGAACAAACTTGACATTTTGTATTAATTTGAATAAAGGAGTACCTACCTGGTATTTAATTAGTCGGGATGTCATAATTAGAATCTTAAAAATATTCCAATACCTAAGAATAAACAACTCTAGATCCCCCCCCCCCTTAAGATAAGAAACACGTCATAGATTAGTTGACCTTTATAACTTAAGAAAACATTTTATGGAAGCATCCTCCTCTATTAGTTAGACTTAGAGATTTTATGATGTGCTTAACTTTGTTCTTATGTTTCCTATTCATCATCATTGGTTTTATTTGTTTTGGTTCCTTCTTTTTGGTGTTGGTGAGTTCTTTTGTTATTCTTTTCAAAAATATTTATTTGGTATATTTTTTTTCTAGACTTGTAGGAACATGTATATCCCATGTTCTTGACTTTCCCATTGCGGAAGTACCAACTAATGTTGGACATGGTAAAAATCCGAAAAGTTCAAAGGGACTGCTTTCAAATGTTGGCAACAACAAATTTTGTTTTATTTAACAACTTTGAACTTGGAAAAATTCCTTAATGAAGAGGAACCAACTTTGAAAGAAGGTGAAACTAACAGGAAAATAATTGCCGCTGTAGATGCATGGAAACATGCTGATCTTCTACATAAAAATTATATTCTCAACATTCTGGAAAATACATTATATAATGTGTCAAACCCTCTTAAAAATGCTAAAGATGTATGGGAGTTGACGCGACCACAAATGTGTCTAGTGTGCGTGCCATTTGGCTCAAGTGCAAGCCTGTCACTCAAGTAATAATCCGATAAGTCGGGTATCGATCCTTAGGGAAACATGACAACAAAAGTCGTGACGACATTGGAAAGATTAAGGAATCCTAGCTTTGACTCTATAAAGAACGAAAAGGTGATTTGGAATGTGAAACAACTATGACTAGATGCAAGTGGAGAAAGATTAACTAAAGAAACTACAAATGAATAAAGTGAAACTATGCTATTTATACGAAACGTTGAGGGCAAAAGTTTTTAGAACGAAATATGAAATGAGAATAATAGGTCGGTTTACAATCCCCCACAACCTAGTAATTCACTTCGTAGGATACCAGATTCAGAATTAGAATTTTAAATAAACCCGGTCTTTAGTACTACCAAGTATTACATATATGAGGGATCGTAGCCCGCACAGTATATAAGCAAGGGACGAGTAAAGCGGTGTCGCATTAACCAATACACGTGTTGCACTCTTAAGTATCCCGGTTACCTAGGTCAAAGGAGATCAAAAGTCCTACGATGGTTGCACCAGTTATACAACAGGATTCATCTAAGATTTTAATTCAAAAGTCTATTTTCATTATCGTGAATTACATCGGGTGGGGTTCATGCACCCCAACCCTTAGAAAATTAGCTAGACATAATTAATTTAGAGAAAGACATGGTTTTTAAGAAATAAAACATGAAATCTAAAGAAACTAATTGAAAAGAGAATTTCAGATTCAAAACCAGCAATTAAAACTAATAAGCAATTGAAAATTAAAGGAAAGGTATTACTTGAATTGCAGAAATTAAACTTGAATCCTTACAATAATGCTTCTTATTGAAAACAAGGGTTTTTACTACAAAAACCCTCTACTCCTACTTAGCTAACCTAAAAATTGAAATCCCATGTCTAACAATAACTAGAGGTTATATACATCACGAAAAATCCAGAGTTGTAGCTGAATCAAACTCTAAAATTGGAACAATAAATTCAAGTTTATCCTCGGCGAACCGATCAGTGCGTCCAAGAGCGGATCGATCAAGGTCCAAATCCGGACCAGTCCTTGCGTCCAGGAGAAGATCGGTTTAGGTCCAAATTTGGATCGGTCCGTGCGTCCAGGAGCAGATTGGTCTAGGTCCAAATTCGGACCAATCCTTTTTTTTTTTGGAAATTGGATCGGTTCGCTTTGCAAAATCTTCCAATGTGTGATAGAAATCCGGATCGATCCTTTTTTTTTCTAGAAATAGGATCGGTCCGCTATGTGATTTTGGCAAGTGAGTTTTAAGGGTTCGAATCGGTCCCTTTTTGTTCTAAATAGGATCGGTCCGGTCTTTAAAATAAATTTCTCTTCAATTTCTCCTGATTTTCTCTTCATTATCTATCATCTTTAGAACCTCGTAACTTCTTCTCCGGAACTCGGATTTGGACGTCGTTTCTTCCTACGCGCTTGCAGACTCTAGGTCTTCAACTCTTTTTGGGTTCTCGTCCAGATTCCTTATAAAAATTATGCTTTTTCCCTTTTAACTTTTCTTCCTTGATTCATTCTTTTTGCTTTTGCTTTTTCCTTTCTTCACTTAGCAATAAATACCTATAAATATCATGAAAAGGCACAAAACTCGAGATACTATGTATAAAGGTCAGTAGCATATAAATGAGATAAATTAAGATGAATTACATTATCTGAGGTGATAAAAATCCCTAAATTAAGGGGGTAAATTCAGAAGAATTTACACTTAATCAAACCCCCCTAACTTAGAACTTTGCGCCTCCCGAGAAATGTAAAAGAATCCATGTAAGGCTCAACTCTTGAGATTCATTTTATTTGGATAGAGTACCACTTTCGCAGGTAAGCGATTCCATTTAGCGTATTCAATAAGCCGTTAAACGTATAGGTTACCCTAGTAGGACGAGTGGTGTCTCGTGAGGGTTTGCAGTGAATATACCCAAAAAATTTATTTTCCTAGACTCAAAGAAATTCAAAATACTTCAAAATTATTCGATCTAAATTTCTCAGAAAATAATCACCCTATATTTATATTCATAATCTCAATTTGTCGTGCGTGTTTGCGAAGCCAAAAATTAACTGTAGATTTCCACCGATTGATCATTCCGTTACTTTTCCAAAAATTCGCTTTGATTCAATTTCTCACAGGATACTCTCGCGAATGAATCACTCGAAATGTGGATATTCTCTCTTGGTGTGCGTGATTTATAAGAGTAAATGTAATGGAACACAAGTTCACGCACACCATCTTGAAAGACGGACTATTTGGGGTGGCAAGGATCTCGTCATTAGAGTACAATTATAGGGAAACGGGAAACATTATCTCTAATTCACACATTTAATCTATTTTATTATCTTTTGTGCTTTAAGTCTCCACGCGGTAACCAATTTCGCAATTCGGACTCGGTTAGAACTTTTTCGGGATATAAGGTGTATTGGGTAAAATTTGAAGTGGTTGGGACTTTTGGAATTGGAAAAATTTCTTGTGATGTCCATTAGTGCTTTTTCGGGCTTTTGTTAATTTTTATTCTTTTCCTATTTTTTTTCTATTTTTTTTTTTAAAAAAATCTTTTTTTCTTGCTATTTTTGTTGAGCATTCTTCTATTTTTTTCTTTCCCCTTTTTATTGCACCATTTGGACGAAATTTCTGAAATTTTCTTTTTCATAATTTTGGGCTAAATTTGGTGTTTTTTCTGGCTGTCAAACGAAAGGGAAAAACTTATTCGGTTCAATTTGGTTATAAAAAAGTTATTTTTTCACGACTTTTTTTAGTCAATATTTTTGGGTGACAAACGATGGCCTACTTCATTGTTCAAATTGCTAATTACATTACCATATGCATCTCTAGATTAATTAAGTTTAGAGATATTTTTAGCGCATTTTTCAAGATGACATTCCATTTTCCATAACCGGTCAAAGTTAAAGAATTGAGATCCCCGATGACTTATTTAAACGCTAAAGCGAACTTTGAGTTAGTCATTAATTCAGATTGATTTTAAACTCACAAAAATGGATAAGCTCAACATCTCACCGGGTTAATTAATCTCCACACTTAATCGTTAAGTCGTCAATTCACGCTCAATTTCCATCTTTAGTCAATTTTGGCTTTGTGTATTTGGATTGTTACGAATTCGAGATTTTAAATAAAATTTCGGTGATATTTTCAAAAAATTTAAATTCCAATTTTTATTTATTTTGAAGAAAACTATTTTTTTTGCTTTTCTGAACTTTTTAATTTTTTTTAAAATTTTTGAGAATTTTGAAAATTTGTGAAGTTTTAGAAATACTCACTTGTCACGCCCCCTAACTTAGACTTTTGCATTGTCCTCAATCAAAAGGACTAAAATCTAAAAAAGGCAAAGCAAGAAGTGCGAAAAATAAAACAAACAAATATTTAAAATGCAAAATGACACTAATACAATAAAAATCACCCCATACGCGTCGGGGGTGCGGCGACCTCTCATCTCTCCACAAACTCACCCGACCCATTGCACGGGGAACGATACTCTTCTTGCCTCGTTCGTCTTCCTCACATCGTAAGGAAAAATTTGAAACAATTGGGAGTCGACCCAGTATAAAAAATGAACACCTCGAGGCATATGATGAATGAGGTGAGTGAAGTCAACGAGGTGCTCAATCACCTTGTAGAACAAATGGGCCGACTTAGAGAGAATATCAAAATGAATTTTGGAATGGCCTAGATTGTCCCTAAACTTGATAATGCATGGATCGAGCTCTAAATTGGGAGATACTCTAACCATGGCCTTGATTGCATCCAAGAACTCTAGTGGCATAGGTGGATGGTCAGAAAGAAGGAAATCATCCATCCTATATTTCCATACGCTCTCTTCTAAGTGACAAAATGAGTCCAATAGAGATTGGACTTCGATAGTGAAGCTCTCATCCACCGGACCGAATTCGTTCTCAAAATCCTCTAGGCTCATATCTCCTAACGCTCTTTCTTGCTCATTATCCGAATATTCTCTCTCACTTTCCTCCGAAGGCTTCTGTGATGTGGAGGGATGGTTACTACGAAGGAATTCATCTATTATATCTTGCCATTTGCTCTCATCTAGCATCTCCCTCCTAATACTCATCATTTCTTTTTTTTTTTGGATTTTTTTGGGTCTAAGCTTTAGATTGACTCGATCTAACCTAAGTCTACCTAATTCCCTTGCAACGGGGCCAAAAACTTAACGCGACCACAAATGTGTCTAGTGTGCGTGCTATTTAGGCTCCAGTGCAAGCCTGTCGCTCAAGTAATAATCTGATAAGTACAGTATCGATCCTCAGGGAAACAGGACAACATAAGTCATGACGACGTTGGAAAGATGAAGGAATCCTAGCTTTGACTCTATAAAGAACGAAAAGGTGATTTGGAATGAGAAACAACTATGACTAAATGCAAGTGGAGAAAGATTAACTAAAGAAACTACGAATGAATAAAGTGCAATTATGCTATTAATACGAAAAGTTGAGGACAAAAGTTTTTAGAACTAAATATGAAATGAGAATAATAGGTCGGGTTACAATCCCCCACACCCTAGTAATTCACTTCGTAGGATACTAGATTCGAAATTAGAATTTTAAATGAACCCGGTCTTTAGTACTCCCAAGTATTACATATATGAGGGATTGTAGCCCGTACAGTATGTAAGCAAGGTATGAGTAAAGCGGTGTCGCATTAACCAATACGTGCATTGCACTCTTAAGTATCCCGGTTACCTAGGGTAAAGGAGATCAAAAGTCCTACGATGGTTGCACCAGTTATACAACACAATTCATCTAAGATTTTAATTTAAAAGTCTATTTCAATTATCGTGAATTACATCGGGTGGGGTTCATGCACTCCAACCCTTAGAAAATTAACTAGACATAATTAATTTAGAGAAAGACATGATTTTTAAGAAAGAAAACATGAAATTTAAAGAAACTAATTGAAAAGAGAATTTCAGATTCAAAACTAGCAATTACAACTAATAAGTAATTGAAAATTAAAGGAAAGGTATTACTTGAATTGCAGAAATTAAACTTGAATCCTTACAATAATGCTTCTTATTGAAAACTAGGGTTTTTGACTACAAAAACCATATACTCCTACTTAACTAACCTAAAAATAGAACTCCCTTGTCTAACAATAACTAGAGGTTAAATACATCACGAAAAATCCAGAGTTGTAGTTGAATCAAACTTTAAAATCGGAACAAGAAAATCAAGTTTATCCTCGGCGGACCGGTCCGTGCGTCCACGAGCAGATCGGTCCAGGTCCAAATCTCGACCATTCCTTGCGTCCAGGAGAAGATCGGTCCAGGTCCAAATTCGAACCGGTCCGTGCATCCAGGAACGGATCGGTCTAGGTCCAAATTCGGACCAGTCCTTTTTTTTTGGAAATAGGATCAGTCCGCTTTGCAAAATTTTTCAGTGAGTGATATAAATCTGGATCGGTCCTTTTTTTCTAGAAATAGAACCGGCCCACTATGTGATTTTGGCCAGTGAGTTGTAAGGGTTCGGATTGGTCCCTTTTTGTTCTAAATAGGATCGATCCGGTTCTTTAAAATCAATTTCTTTTCAATTTCTCTTCATTATCTCTCATCTTTAGAACCTCGTAACTTCTGCTCCGAAACTCGTATTTGGACGATGTTTCTTCCTACGCGCTTGCGGACTCGAGGTATTCAACTCATTTTGGGTTCTTGTCCGGATTCCTTATAGAAATATGCTTTTTCCCTTTTGGCTTTTCTTCCTTGATTCATTCTTTTTCTGTTGCTTTTTCCTTTCTTCACTTAGCAATAAATACCTGTAAATATCATGAAAAAGGCACAAAACTCGAGATACTACGTAGAAAGGTCAGTAACATATAAATGAGATAAATTAAGATGAATGACATTATCCGAGGCGATAAAAATCCCTAAATTAAGGGGGTAAATTCGGAAGAATTTACTCCTAATTAGGAGTCTTTGAATAAAAAATACAAAACATAAGATGCCGGAATGAAGAAATTCGTTGTTGTTAGATTCTTAGAAATATATAAATAAGTGAATCTTTTCAAGTGGCTGTTATGATTGAAAAATTACCACCATCTTGGAAAGATTTCAAAAATTATTTGAAACATAAACGTAAATAAATAGGGCTTGAGGACTTGATTGTGAGGTTAAGGATTGAAAAGGGTAATCGGGTGTCAGAAAAGAAAACTGAAAATCCTATGGAATCCAAAACGCATGTAGTGGAAGAAGAAAAAAGTAGCAAGAACAAGAAAAGGAAGCGCGTGAACTAAGGCGGGCCAAACAAAGGGCCTAAAAGTGGAAACTTTAAAAAGTTCGATGGAAAATGTTTTGTGTGTGACATGACGGGACATAGTGCTAAATATTGCCGTAATCGAAAAAATCAAGGAAATAAGAAACATAAGTAAGTATAAGCCAATGTCACTGAAGTTGAGAATATTTATGAAAATATTAATGATTTGAGCCTCTCGGCCCTGGTTTCTGAAGTCAACATGGTGGGAAAACTAAGGAACGGTGGGTGGACACTAGGGCCACTCGTCACATATATTCTGAAAATAATATGTTTACTTCCTACTAACACTCTGATCACGAGGAGCAAATTTTCATGGGAAATTCTTCTACTTCAAAGGTCGAAGGAAAAGGGAAAGTTATACTCAAGATGACTTCGAGAAAGGAAATTACTCTCAATGATATGCTTCATGTCCCCGATATTCGAAAGAACTTGGTTTCAAGATCACTGGTTAGCAAGAAGGGATTTAAACTTGTATTTGAATCTCATAAATTTGTACTCACTAAGAGTGGCATGTGTGTGGGTAAAGGATATTTGAGCGATGGGCTCTTCAAACTCAATGTAATGATTGTAATGCCTATTAATATTAATACTTGAGTCTTGTAACATTTGGCATGGTAGATTATGATATGTTAATTATGATACTATTCATAAATTAATTAATTTAGACTCAAGACCAAAATTTAGTATTGACTCGAGTAACAAGTGTGAAATTTGTGTGGAATCAAAGTTAACTAAAACTCCTTTGGAAAATGTTGAAAGAAGTACAAACCCTCTTGAGTTAATTCATAGTGATATATGTGATTTAAAATTTGTACAAACAAGAGGTGGGAAAAAGTATTTTATTAATTTTATTGACGATTGCACAAGATATTGCTATGTATATTTGCTTAGAAGCAAGGATGAGGTGGTAAATATTTTTGAACATTATAAAAATGAAGTTGAGAATTAACTTAGCAAAAAGATTAAAGTAGTTAGGAGTGATAGAGGAGGTGAATATGGTTCCCCTTTTAAATAATTTTGTTTAAAATACTGAATTATTCATCAAACTACCGCTCCTTACTTGCCTTAATCGAACGGGAGTGCGGAATGCAAAAATTGAACTCTAAAAGAAATGATGAATGCTATGTTGATGAGTTTGGGTTTACCTTAGAACTTGTGGAAGAAAGCTTTGCTTTCTACAAACTACATTCTTAACAAAATGCCTTATAAGAAATCACAAAAGAAACCATTTGAATTGTGAAAAGATCGAACACCTTCTTACAAATACCTCAAAATGTGGGTGTCTAGCAAAGGTAGTGGATCCTGATCCTAAAAGGATTAAGATATGACCAAAAACTGTTGATTGCATATTTATTGTATAGACAATTAATAATAGTGCATATCGATTTCTTATACATAAATTTGAGAATCCTAATATACACGTAAATACTATAATTGAGTCTAGGAATGCATATTTATTTGAAGATATATTTTCTAATAAAAATAAAGTGGTTGATTCCAGTTCTTATAAAAGAAATTATGATATGGCATCTCGTAGTCATCAAAATAATATGGAAAATAAATATATTGAGAAGATGATGACCTCGAACCTAGACGCAGCAAAAGGACAAAGACTTCAAAATCTTTTGGTCCAGATATTCTAACAAATAAGTTAGAAAGTGAGCCTAGAAACTTCGTAGAAGCGATGTCAACTCCTGAAGCCCCTTTTGGAAAGAGGCTATCAATAGTAAAATTGAATCCATCATGCAAAATCATACGTGGGAACTGGTTGACCTTCCACCAGGATGTAAACCTCTTAGATGTAAGTGGATATTCAAGAGGAGATTAAAAGTTGATGGATCAACTGATAAATACAAAGCTAGGCGTGTAGCTAAAGGCTATAGACAAAAGGAAGGACTGGATTACTTTGACACTTACTCACATGTTACGAGAATAATATCCATTAAAATGTTAATAGACATTGCATTATTATATAATCTTGAAATACATCAAATGGATGTAAAAACCGCCTTCTTAAATGGAGAGCTAAATGAAGAGATATGCATGGAACAACCAGAAGGCTTTAAAGTTCCAGGTAAAGAAAAGAAAGTGCGTAAACTTGTCAAATCCCTTTACGAACTAAAGCAAGCACCTAAACGATGGAATGAGAAATTTGACAATGTAATGATGTCAAATGGATTTAAAATAAATGAGTGTGATAAATGTGTATACATTAAAAACACTACAAGTGGCTATGTCATTGTTTGTCTCTATGTAGATGATATGCTTATTATTGGAAATAATAAGGATACTATTAAATCTACTAAGAAAATATTATCCAGTATATTTGATATGAAAGATATGGGTATTACCGATGTTATATTATGAATTAAGATTTCTAAAACATCAGAAGGACTTGTTTTGTCTAAATCTCATTATATTGAGAATGTACTTGATAAGTTCGAAAAGGTAGTGATAACATTGCTAAAACACCTATTGACCCAAATCTTCATTTATATAAAAATACAGAAAATGGTATACCTCAATTAGAATATTCTCGTATCATATGTAGTTTAATGTATGTCATAAACTGCACTCGTTCAAATATTGCCTACTCAGTTAGTAAATTTAGTCGATATACAAGTAATCCAGGTGAAGACCATTGGAAAGACATAATAAGAGATCTTAGATATCTAAGATATACTCTTAATAATGGATTGCACTACATGAGATATCCATCTGTACTTAAAGGATACAGTGATGCTAATTGGATATCTGATTCAAAGGATTTTAAATCCATAAGTGGTTATGTACTTACACTTGGAAGTGTAGCGATGTCTTGGAAATCCTCCAAACAAACTTGCATTTCTAGGTCAACAATGGAGTCTGAATTCATTGCTTTTGATAAAGTTAGAGAAGAAGAAGAATGGCTTCAAATATTTTTAGAGGATATTCCAACGTGGCCAAAACCCGTGCCTGCAATTTGTATATACATTGTGATAGTCAATCGAAAATTAGCAGAGTACAGAGCCATATGTATAATGGTAAGTCTCGATATATACGCCGAAGACACAATACTGTTAAACAACTTCTCTCTAATGGAATAATTTTCATTGATTATATTAAGTCTAAAGACAATATAGCGGATCCGTTAGCCAAAAGGTTAAATAGAGAGCAAGTGTATAATTTATCGAAGGGAAATGGGACTAAAGCCTACAAAATAAAGAGTTGTCTTTATGGCAACCCTACGTAGCTGACTGGAGATCCCAAGATCTAAGTTCAAAGGGACAACCGAATCTTGACTGACTATTTGAAAAGAGCACTAATGAGTTTCAAACTCATACATATTCCTATGATAAAATAGTGCTGCCTACAAAGTAAGGATAAGCTTAACTTTTAATGACTCATATACTTTGGAAATTCAAGTGCGGTATAGTAGGATACTCTTAATGGGAAGTCACATATGTGAGTGTGAAGGGGACGCTTCCATGAGAATTCAAAAGGCTGAAATTCTCTAAAGCACTCATGAAATCAGGAATTGTTCAGGGCCAAAATGAACACAATCGAAAGAACCAACTTTGTTTGAAAAATTACTGTGTGAAGTAGACTTGATTTATATAAAATACTGAACAGTTCAAGACATCGCTTTCACTGATCATTTTGTAAATCCGATAGTCTCTCACTAGGGAAGATTCAAAGCCAAAAGCAATCTCTCCCGATACAGGATTTTTTAATAGAACTCTCTTAGTGTCTGCATACTCGTTTATGTTGATCCAATCAATTTTCATTCATGTGGGGGATTATTAGAATTTATGGGTTTTCTTAAGTTGATAAAATCAGATTTTTGTCAACTTTAGAGTCAATTTATAATGGACCCACAATTCTTTCGAGACAACTCAAAGTGGTAACGCATTTACGTCCGCAAGGAGTATAACGTGGTATACTCAAATACGAAAAACCATAAATTATTGAATGGGAAATTGTAGCTCAAAGTACTCACATGGAACATGAAAAATGGTTGAAGTGTATAAGTTAAAGCTTGTTCCACATAGGAAGAATGTGTAAAATAGATGTAGTATAATATAGCCCAATTTGGCTTAAAGGTTTGGTGCCCTTGGAGTATCCCAAGTATTTGAAGGAGGGAAGACTTACATGGGCTTGGTTTGGCTTCCAAGTCCACACGCGCCGCCGTCCGCTCGGCTTGGCTCGGGCTCGTGGTTCATGGGGCATGGGCCTTGGGACTTTAACTTGGCTAATGTATAAACTTTTTGGGCCAAATTCTATTGGACATTTTTATTTAATTTCGAGTTTCTTTTATTTTATTTCGGTGCAGTTATATTCTGGCCTAGTCCAGTCCGTTTTTTATTTTTATTTTTATTTTTATTTTTATTTTTCCTTTGACCGTTATATTCGATCATTCCTAACAGTTGACTGTTGGGATTTCCAATCATTTTTTAACTGCCACTTATTTTTGTATAAATAAGTGGCCTGGGGTCTCATCTAAAAGTTACAAAAATCTGACAGTTTAGTCCATAAATTCAGTGTGTTCATATGAGAGTTCTCAACAGTTAGTTCAAACAGACTTGCAAATTGGGGTGCTGCTTTTGCATGTGAAGATTGTTGTATCCTAGGAAATGATTGTCACGGCATTCGAAAAGCACTAATTCGGCGCAAAATTCGTCTTATGGTCAAAGTACTTAACACTTGCCTCAATCTAATTTTTTGTATAGGGGCATTATGTTCCGTAAAAAATTTATAATTACAAATTTCCTAATATTTATAATATTATAAAACTTCATTTTGGATAACAATCCTTCTTTAGAAAGTTAAGGATATCGAGTACCTACAGAAACAAGTTATTATGAGCACTTCGAGTGATGAAGTGTTTTATTTTCGGAGTGAAAAAACGATGATTTCTAGATTTGAAATCGATATTGTGATCTCATGTTGAACCTACGTTGCACCCAACTGATGTTTTTCGGGACCGTTCAATGTTATTGTGTGCTATTGGAAAGGGTCTCCAATTGGAATTCATAGAATAAATTTTCTCGCTCATGAAACTATACGCTTCGATCTAGATGAATGCTCACCCATTGCCCATTGGTCATATGATTGTGCACATTATTCTTGAATATGGGGTCTTTAAAATTCAGGAAGTTGAAGGCAAACCTGAGCCTGCAATTTCACTTACTTCTTATCATAGAGATGTGGTTCGGATAGGCGACTATTCTGGTTATGATGCACCTCCTCGTGTCTTTCCATCTCATTTCTTTGGCCATGTTAGATGATGTTGTTCTTTAGACGAATGAGGTTTTGTGCAATTATTTTTATCTAGATCACGATGACTTTAACTAGTTTGTTACCTCTATGGGTTCGAATCCACAAATTATTTCAGATGGTTCATCTTCATATGTCAACCTTTCTAGTGAGTACTAATTGAAACTGCATAAAGTTTGGGATTATGTGCCAGACGTATAGTCAGTTATTTGTGAGGAGGAAAATAAAGAAAATAGATGTTTGAGTAGTTTAGTTTCTTTGGGAATTTGGATTTGAAAGTTAGGATTATGATTTTTATTCTCCAATCTTAATGTAATTGTAAACTCTATATTTTGATGCACTTATTGGGTTTTCGTACAAGTTTTATTTTATATATAATTTTTTTCTGGTACGAAAACCCATGGATTACATATTCAGCTTGGTCCATATTAAGCCTGACTCCATACTGAATGTGTAGTTTGAATTCTATAAATTTAAGGTTGATCATATCACATGATTCCTTACCTTTGTTACGTACCATACTCACTATATGATTATTTATCGTTTTGATGATTTGATCAAACACGTTTGCTCTCTAAGTTGTTGATTAATATTCTCATTATAATCATTAGTTATTTCCTTTATTTCATTCGTGACAAAAGAAGAAGTTTGTACATATGGAGTGCTAATCCAACATGTTTGGAACCTACTGGGTTGTTTTATTTATTTATTTTATTTTATTAATGTATTATCATTATGGGAAAGAGTATCATGTATGCAATATCATGTTTGTCGAGAAATATTAGATAGTAAGGGGTTGTTTTGTATATATTATTTGTCTTGAGTAGCACGGGCAAAGAAGCAGGTTGGGCTTGTTATGGGAAGGCTTAATATGGACCGAGCTGAATATGGACCAAATTTGTTTTGGGCCGGATTGACCCTTTTTTTTTAACATCTTTTTTTTTAAATGAAAAACAACTTTTTTTAGTAGTTTTTTTAAAAATAACAAATCTATTAATATGTTAGTTTTCATGTACTCATTTTTTTTAAACTTGTTGTTTTTCAATATACTTAAGCAATTTTTTTAAGAGCTTTTTTTGAATAGCTTTTTTTACAGCTTTTTAAAAAAAATAACTCAACTCAACTCAACTCAACAAATCCTTTTCCCAATTATTTGGGGTCGGCTACATGAATCCTATTTTTCCATTCCATTCTGTCCAGTGCAATATCTTCGGTTAAACCACATGATATCATGCCCTTTTTTATAATATCCCACCAAGTTAATTTAGGCCTACCTCTACCCCTTGGGTTACCATCAATACTAACTAAATCACTCTTCCTTACAGGAGCATCCATTGGTCTACGCTTGACGTGTCCAAGCCATCTAAGTCGATTTTCTCTCAATTTATCTTCTATAGGAGCTACTTTTACCGTTTCACGAATTTGTTCATTTTTAATTTTATCCTTTCGAGTTATACCACAAATCCATCTTAGCATTCGCATCTTCGCCATACTTATTTTCTGCAGATTTTGTTTCTTGGTTGTCCAACACTCTGTCCCATATAACATGGCGGGTCTAATGGCTCCTTTTAACTTCAAAGGTATACGCCTATCACACATAACTCCGATCGCACTTCTCCTCTTAACCCAGCCTTCTCTAATCCTATGCGTAACATCATCACTAATATCTCCATCTTTTTGTATAATCGATCCTAAATAACGAAAATGATCATTTCTAGGTATTTCTTGACCCTCCAATTTCACCACATCTCCATTTGTCCTTCTATTACTACTAAAATTACACTCCACATATTCTGTTTTAGTTATGCTTATTTTAAATCCTCTTGTTTCTAAAGTTTCTCTCCACAATTCCAACCTAGCATTTATTTCCATCTTAGTCTCATCGACTAAAGCAATATCATCTGCAAATAACATACACCATGGCACCTCATCTATTTGTCCAGTCAACTCATCCATAACAAGAGCAAAGAGATAAGGACTTAATGCTGAACCTTGGTGTAGCCCTACCGTAATTGAAAATTCACTACTTTCTCCAGCTGATGTTCTTACTGTAGTCATCGCACCATCATACATATCCTTGATCACGTCAATATATCTGCGAGTCACTCCTCTTTTATGTAGAACCCCCCATATTATATCTCTGGGTATCCTATCATATGCCTTCTCCAAATCTATAAAAATCATATGAAGATCTTTATTTTTCTCTCTATACCTCTCCATTAATTTCCTCAATAAATAAATTGCTTCCATTGTTGACCTCCCAGCCATAAACCCAAATTGATTCTCAGATACTGTTTTCTTCAATCTCAATCTATATTCAATCACTCTCTCCCAAAGTTTCATTGTATGACTCATTAACTTAATCCCACGATAATTTGAACAACTTTGTATGTCCCCTTTATTTTTATAAATAGGTACTAAAATACTTTTTCTCCATTCATCGGGCATCCTATTAGTCATTAAAATTCTATTAAATAATTTTGTAAGCCATAATACTCCATCCTCCCCTAAGCACTTCCAAACCTCAATAGGGATACCATCTGGTCCTCAAGCCTTCCCTGTTTTCATCTTTTTTAGAGCAATCCTGACCTCTGTTGTCCTAATTCTACAAAAAAATATATCTTCTCGAGTCTCCCTAAGTTCCTCTATATCTAATCTACTCCCATTATCTCCATTTAATAACCTCTCAAAGTAGTTTTTCCATCTTTCCATAATTTCATCATCTTTGACTAGGACTCTCGAATCATCACTTTTGATATTAAAATCTTTTGTTTTCCTATCCCTAAGTTTAGCGAGATTATAAATACTTTTTTCCCCTTATTCTGTTCCTAATTTTGTATAAAGATCATCATACGCTTTTAACTTAGCATCTCTTACCACTTTCTTAACTTCCTTTTTAGCCCATTTATATTTCTCAAAATTCTCTTCATTTCTATTTGTTTGCCATGTTTTAAAGCACTCCCTTTTAATTTTTACTATATTCTGTACTTCTTCATTCCACCACCAAGTTTCTTTAGACTGTGACCCTTTGTCTTTTGATTCTCCAAGAATTTCTTTTGATATTCTCCTAATGCATGTGGCCATCTTATTCCACATTATGTTAGTTTCTTCTTCACAATTCCATGTTGCATCATTTAATACTTTATCTTTAAATAGTTCTAATTTCTCTCCTTTTAAATTCCACCACCTAGTTCGTGGGTTAATCTTCACTTTTCGCACTCGTGATTGATTTTTAATATTTATATCCAACATCATTATCCTATGTTGTGAGGTTAAGCTCTCTCCCGGGATAACCTTACAATCTTTACACGTTAATCGGTCTCCTTTCCTAGTAATGAAAAAATCTATTTGGCTCTTATGTGTTCCACTTTTATAAGTTATTAAGTGTTCAAGCCTCTTTTAAAATATGTATTTACCAGTACAAAATCATAAGCCATCCCAAAATCTAAGATAGACTCTCCCCCGTCGTTCCTATTTCTAAAACCATGTCCTCCATGCACTATCTCATATCCTACACGATCTTCTCCTACATGGCCATTAAAATCTCCACCTATATAGATTTTCTCACCTAGGGGTATTTCTTGAATTAGTTCATCCATTTGTTCCCAAAATTGTACTTTAGTGTGCTCATCTAATCCTCCTTTAGGTGCATAAGCACTAACAATATTAATTATGTTTTCACCTAATACCAATTTTACGAGTATAAGTCTATCACCTTTCCTAATAACGGTTACGATATCGTCCTTAAAGTTTTTATCTACTATTATTCCAACTCCGTTCTTATTTCTATGTTTTCCTGTATAATATAATTTAAATCCTGTATTTTCTATTTCTCTAGCTTTCTCACCGACCCATTTAGTTTCTTGTAAACAAGCTATGTTAACTTTTCTTCTTCTCATGGTATCTACTAACTCCATCCCTTTTCCTATCATAGTCCCTATGTTCCAAGTTGCTAACCTAAGTTAAGTATCCTGGACTAGCTTCTTTACCCGCACACGTCCAGCTTGTTGCAGGAACCCTTGCGTATTTATCGTCGCATCCGGGTGTCGATGCGACGCCCTTTGCCTATTTTTCGAGACAACCGGTGGCAGGCACAACGCCCCTTGCCTATTTTTCGAGACATCCGGTGGCAGGCGCAACGCATCGCTTAAGGGGAATGCCCTAGCATTAGCACGTATATTCATAGGATTCATGTTCATAAGGATCTGACAAAGTTTTACGCTGGCTGTCAGCTACCTAACGCAAACCTCCTCCTTTTTTCGGGCTTGGGATCGACAGTGTCAAAAAAAAGAAGAAGTTAAGCACGACACAGGCAGAGTTTTTTAAAAAAAATAACTAATTTTTTAATATTTTAGTTTTCATGTACTCAGTTTTTTTAAACATGTAATTTTCCAATATACTTAAGAAATTTTTACTTCTATTTATTTTCCAATAGATTAAAATTAAAAATGCTATTTCCAATTTAATTTAAAATGTTATAATTAATCCAATTAAAATGTCTCAACTAATTCCAATAAATAAAACCATTTAATTAAAATACTAAATAAAAAACGTCCAATTTAAGTCCACCATATAAGGCATAAAAATACAGCAAACAAATAAAAATGTTCGTAATATAAGTCAACATATTAATTCTACGCTATGACAATTTCACACAATGGAATCTAAAAATCAAAGCAACGCTCATCAATCCCTGCAAAAAAAAAAGTTATTTATGTGGTAAAATTGAAAAGAAATAGCTAATAACACAATAATGTATTAAGTAATTTGATTAATTATCTCAACATCATCAATTCAACTTAGTTAAGATGTGCACTCAACTCATTCACATTATTCCCTAAAATTAATAAACGAGTTACTAAAAAATTATTATTGTGATAATCAATTTTATTAATTAGCTTAACATCATCAATTTAATAAAATTAATTAATAAATAAATAGGTGATTTACTCACTAATGCCCATGATCTTGTGCAATTCATTCAACAAGAGATGAAAAACTCTCAACTAGATCATCATCCGAATTTTCTGAAGCTGAATTCATGTATTTAATATAAACAAAATAACTTAATACATATTAAAAGATATATATAATTAAAAAATATCGTAAATTACCTGGCACACCATACAACAAGTCTTTGGTGCAAACCTATGCTTCAACATTATTGGGAAAAATTGAACCACAATACTTACTAATTATACGCCCACCAATGCTAAAAGCAGATTCATAAGCGAGACTTATAATAAGAATGCTTAATACCTCTCGTGCCATTTGAGAAAGATTCGGGAAATGAATTGTGTTATCTTTTCCATAACTATGAACGTCTAACTGAGCGTGTTTCTTTCGATCAAGTCTGGTCTCGTCGACGTAAGTGTCTAACTAAGATTTAACTCTGCTTTGACCATAATGTAGGCTTTCGAAGGCATCAAACTCCTAGATGACATCAATATTTAATAAATTTGAACGATAATTATATCTTTGAAAAATTAAAATAAAGTGAATAAATTGACATTCATTTTAAAAATTATATCATCGTTCACACGATGGAGCTTGAAATTGATGTATGATCATGTGTTGAAGGAGGAGGGGATATATTTACATACTCTTGAAAGAGTATATACAACTTCTCTTGAACAATTTTCTTTTTCTCCAAACTAGTCGCCTGATATAATTTGTTAAAATAAAATTCAACATATTTAACTTGTACCGAGGATCCAAAATGACGGCAAATGGTAAAACCATGGCATAAGATTCCTACTATTTGTCATATTTTAGTTTCATTTGATGAGCCATAGTACTTATAATTTCATCCGAATTTTTCATCTCTTCATCCAGGAGTAATTGTATCCTCCAAACAACAAAAAAAATACAAATTTGCGGTTGGATATTTAGTTCCAAAGAAATATGTTATAATCTCGTAGAAAGGTTTCAACGATCTAGTGGTTCTATCAATCTTAGTCCATTCTTCATGGGTTTGGCATGTCTTGAATAAGGGATCAATTGATTAAAGACGATCAAATGCACGACGATCCACAAATGCGCTCTCAAGCGTTAGATACGTGGAGTTCCATATAATTTGCATATCTTGTCGAATCTTTTTTCCACAGTCCAACGAAAGACTAAATATACACTCTGTAAATTTTATTTTTCTGCCTTCAGTTCCCCTGACATACTTCACGGATTCTCAAACCTTGTATATAGATTCAGTGATAACTTTCAAGCCAACTTGCACTATTAGATTCAAAATGTGTGCACCACATCGGATATGAAAAAACTCTCCGTCACATATTGACGAGTTGGTTAAACATTGATGACATTTTAAAGTTTCTACCAACCCGTTATTATATTTAGCATTATCCAACGTAATAGAAAATATTTTTCTTATCAATGCCCCAATATTTCAACAAATGGATGATTTGTTGTGCCAATATAGGTCCACTATGTGGAGGGGGACATGACAAAAAATCAGTATCCATTTTTTCAACCCAATTCTCATACACGTAATGAGCTGTAAGGGACAAATATCCATTCGTAGCAATAGATGTCCACACATCAGTTGTTAGACATACTTGACTAAGAATTGAGCTTAGACAATACCTAATCATTTCCTTCCCTATGTCACGCAATTTTAATGTGTCGGACTTGGTTGTGTTTCTTGAAATATGAATTACTTCGGGTTGTAAATAACTAATCAAGTCATGAATTCCTTCATATTCCACAAAGCTATATGGTAAATGTTGTGGCCAACTTCTCATGAAACATATCCTGACTAAATTCACTTGTAAGCTCTTTTTCACATTTTATATAGTGGCGTAACATACTACTTGTGCCGGATTTGTTTTTTGAAATTTAAATAACATCCCACCTCCTACATTTTGCCCTTTTTATCCCAACTTCCCCTATTGGCAATAGTTCAAAATCCTCCTACACTACAGAAGTGGTTCTCTTAGAACGTTTGTTAGTACTAGAAGAATTTTGCTCTCTATTTTTCGACATCAACTTTTTTTTAAGAATAACCTAAATAATGGTTAATTAGTTAAAAAATTAATATTTAATTAGTTAAAAAATAAATAAATAAGTCATCATTTTAATTAAATAAAAATGAATAAATAATTCCACCATTTCAATTAGTTAAAGAAAATGAATAAAAATGCAGAAAATGAAAAAAAATGTAGAAAATGAAAAAAAATTGAAATATAAATATAATAATTCAGTGCACATGAATAATATCTAAAAATTAGGAAATATGAATTAGAAATATGTGTTATCAACCTATATTTATTATAAATTTATTTGTAAATATTTGTAGTTCATATTTTATAAATGTGTAAGTACGTGTTATCAACCTATATTTATTAGAAATATGTGCAAATTACAAGAGTAAGCAATATGAGTCTGTAAGATCCGGTGTGTAGATGAGTCTGTAAGCTCCGATGTGAGATTGGACTGTCAGAGTGAGATCCGACGACAGTAAGTTGCGTCAACCTCAGTGAGAGATTTAGTTCCACCTAAAATTGGTGTCATCAAGCACCTACGTCAATCTCTCACTGAGTATGAAGCTCAACCTCATTGAATTTTTTTATAAATAGTTACATCTCAACCTCATTAGATTTAGAATCACCCGAACTGGGAGAGAGAACTATTTTATGTCATCAACACGATTCCCTAATCCTTCTTAGGAAATGGACATTTTAGAAGATCAAAAGTGTGCAGGTTACCAATGAGATCTTCAATTTTTATGACGCCTATCTTCTTTATAAACATTTTGGGTATTGAACTTTGGGATATACCTATAAGGAAAAAAACTCAAGATCTTTCAAAAAATCTTAAATTATGAAATCCTTTTTCTTGAGTAAAAAGAGGAATTAATAATGCTTGAGAGAATATCACAAAACTTATCGACCATTTTATTCTCGTGAATTAACAACATCGCATACTAGGTAATGATTTATTAGAAATGCATGATACTTGTGGGATGCTTTCCCTCATGTGTAATATCAAGGATATGCAATGGCTCCTTTAAAGTCTCACACATCATTATCTGACAGAAGTCCTCCACTGATAGGGCATAAATATTGTATATTTATCCCCTTAATTTCGGTACCTTTGTGAACCCGAGTAGTGCAATTGATATGGATTTAACTCATATTTATGCTACTAACCTTTGTTGGAAAGTATTCCATGTTTTGTGTTTCTCTTATGTGTTTTACAGGTAAATTGTGCAAGCGGTGCGAAAGAGAAATCGAAACAATGAAAGAAAAGATAGGAAGGCAAGTTCAAGGGCATTTTCGTAATTCTTCAGCCTGATCCCATAGGTGGGGCCACTGGAAAGTTGAGGATCTCGGAATAACGTGAATATTGGAAGAAACAACACCCAAATCCGAGCTACGGTGAAAGAGTTATGATCATTTGAAGTTGAGAAGAAATCCAAGAAGAATAGAACAAAACAAGAAAAAAATTCTAAGTGTTGGAATTGAAGAAAAGAAGCCCAAAACCAACAAGATTTCCCGAACCACACCGTGAACCGGTTTGGGGGAGAATCGATTCTGGGTACTTGCGAACTGGTTCGGGGGTCCTGATGCGCAAATTTTCCCTTTAATTCTGATTGGTCCAAAAGAGTTTTATTATGTGCAAACTTCTCAAAAACGTATTTGTATTATTGTATAGACTTAGAAAATATAGTTTTGATCAGTTTTTGGTAGAAAGAAGAGGAGCAAAAAGACCTAGGAACATAGCTTTGAATTGTTGCTTCAAGATTGATTAATTTCGGGTTTGATTTTAAGTTTTAATTCAAGATTCATTTTTTTTTATTATTCTTGCATGTTTATTCTTCTTGCATGATTCGAACAAATTCTAGGTTTATAACACTTCCTTGCACGTTTCAATATAGTTTCATCATGATTTCTTTAGTATGCAATGTAATTAATTCATGCATAGTTAGGTTCAATATGTCCGGCTAGATTCTTGATGGTCGGGGTGCATGAACTGAACCCGATGTTGTAGTTGCATGTGTATAAAAGCAATCCTCTAAATTTAAGGATTTATTATGACCGTATTGCGTAGAGAACACAAACGTTTTAGATCTTGGATCTCGTTTGCTCCAGGGTAACCGGGATTCTTTAGAATGTAATGTGAGTGTCACTATCGTGTTACCGCTTTACTCATCCTCTGATTACGTATGGTGCGGTCTTGAACCTCATATACGTAATGCTTGGGAGTACTAAAATTTGGGTCTAATTTATCACTTAAATTTACGATTAGTTTATACCAGCAATATACTAGGGTTGAGGGATTGTATTCCTGACCTACTTTTCTCATCATATAATTCAAGTTTTAGTTTAATCATCTTCAGTCTTTTAAGTAATTTAGTGTAATTACATTCCATTCATTCCTGATTTCATTAATTAATCATTATCATAATTGCATCTAGTTGTAGTTGTTTCACCATTCAAATCATCTTTTCGTTCTTCTTAAAGTTGAAGTTAGGTTGACCGTCTGTCCTTCCGTCATCACGATTTTCTCGTCCTATTTCCCTGTGGAGACGATCCTGACTTATCGGATTATTACTAATGCGACAGGCTTGCACTTGAACCTAGAGTGAACGCACTTTCGAGACACATTCTTAGTTGCCTCATCCACCATTACTCCACTAAAATTTTGATACCTTGTGATTTTAAATTACATAATTTAGGGTGATCCTCATCCCACTTAGAGACTAGTTTAGTGACCATATTATCACTCCTATTCATAGAGGGAGGATACCAACCATTCCCCATGGGCAACCACACATGCTCATATAAGAGGATAATGGTACTGGGGCCTATGAATATATTGACAAGGTGAGGTGTGACTTGACTTCAATGAATAATGAAGGAGTAACCTAGTGTAAATAGCTGTACTAGTGTGACATTAAAAAAAATAACAACAACATATTTTTCATCTTCATAAAAAGACCTTTGAGAGCTTTAGAGAAGAGAGTGAGATAATAAGAACTATAAAAATAAGAGATGGAATAGTAAGGTGTAAAAACACTAAGTATGTGTGTGAATGAATGTTATGAATTCGACCACTAATGATATAAACTAGTATAAAATACTATAAGTTTGAATCTAGAACTTTGAGCTTCAATGGATTTTTTTGTGGCAAAAATTATGAGCCTATATTTTTGGAGAGTGCTCTAGCCTCTTTATCTTCTTTGCTTTATAGTAAGGTTTAGGACTTCTATTTGTAATGGGCGTGGATGAATTATGATTTTATAATAATGTGACATGCGTCCTCGTTAAAATAAGGTGGTTAATCATTGTCTTTATTATTCAAATAATATAATGAGACTTGGGCAATACGAAAATGAGGTGGTCGGGGACAACCTCCATGGTTAGCCCGAAAAGATGTTTTGTAAAATATAGCTTGTCAAGTCCTTTTTTTAATGACTAAAATAAATAAAAATATATTAATCTGTCATTAAAAATGGCATTTTTCTAAGAGTGCGTGGCGGTTATGCAATGAGAATGTCTTGCCAATGACTAACTCTAAATATAATTATGACCTCTTGAGGGATGTTACCCCCATAGAGTGAAAATAAATAAAATATACTACTTGAGGGGCATGGAGCCTCCTCGAGCGACTATTAATGAAAATGACTTATTGGGCGTTATGGATCCCTGTAACACCCCGCTAAAGTCTGGGGTCGACCGCCACCAAAATTAAGCCGGGCGTTAATAAATTAAATATCATCCTTAGCATGTGACAAATATGAGACATATAAATTTTAATCCACAAGATGAATATATTAAATCAATACCAAATATTTAGGACATCCAACTGATTTATCATCAAAGTGCGATATAAAGTCTGTCACATGAAATCTCTGAATATCTTAATTATTACAATAATTCGAACCTAACTGAAATCTCTTAAGACAACTTTGGAACCGAAAGGCCCAATAAAAATCCAAATATAGTCTCACAATAAAATACGACTGAATAGGAGAAGAAATAAATGACTAAAACGATAATGTAATTCCAGGTGCACTTCTGAAGGATCTCCAAAAATATCTATGCAGCTACTTCAATTTAATTTCTAAAAATATTAGTCAACGCATGTGTCAGATCCAAAACCCTGAGCATGAATACCGGTTACTCCTTTCAATTAGGGTCCTTGAACCCAGACAATAGTGCTATACATATCGACCATAACAATAGAATATTTTAATTAAAAGAAAGTCCTTAACAATTAAATTTTCTAAGTACCCCCAAGGTTTAAATGTGCCACACCAATATTATTTTAAATTTAACCCAAGTCCCACGATGTTAATGTTTTTGAATTAACCAGGATGAATTGTTCTCACTTTATTATTAGGTATGGTGGTCCTCCCACCGTGGGTGATTTACACCAAAATAGATTAATATTACCACACATCCCCTTGTCAAGACTGCCGTCTGACCCATTTTTATTCTGCGGCCCTCGACATATGATAAGGTTCCACACACAACACACACCCCCTTGTGATACTCGCCGTCTGACCCTTTTTTATCCTGCGATCCTCGACATATGATAAGGTTCCACACACGACACAACATAAACGCCCTCTGACCCGATTAATTTGTCGGCCCTGGACACATGATGTCGCCATAAATTTTAATACCAGTTTTAGTCTTGCGGTATTAATTTTCCAAAATTTCTCATACTAGTTATTCACAATGAATTTTACCCACCCTTAATAGCGATGTGAAAATCCTCAAAATATTTCTTAGTCCCAAAAAGTTCCCAAAACATAATTTCATCCCATCATTTAATAAATGATGATTATAACAATTTTACTTCACCTAGATAGCAATCCTAGGTTATCACAACAACGGTAAATATAGAGAATTTGCTCCCACCCTAATTTATATAATCCGCATAGATTTATATTAATTAGTCCCATACCTAATTAGCATAAATTGCAACTGTAGACACCTCATTATGTTACCCCTAACTCTCCTTAGGTCCCTAGTACCTCCACTCATCACCGAAAACCCAACTCATGTCCCGAGCACTGACCTGGAAGCCATCAGGCACTTCCCGGCTCGGTTTGACCAAAAGTCAAACTTTTCGTCTCGACCAAGACTCAATGAATCTTCGAAGGGCACTGAATACCCTTTCCAACGGTCTGTTATGTGCGTGATTCTGACTTACCATGCGGACGAACGATCCGTTTGCGTCCGAAACTCGACCTAGAGGCCACCGGGTGCTCCCAGACCCTGTTTGACCTAAGTCAACTCTTCAGCTCGACCGAGGCTGAATGAATCTTTGAAGGGTATTGAATACCCTTTCCAACGGTCCACCCCATGCCCGATTCTGACTTTCCATGCGGACGAACGATCCATTTGACTCCGGGAAGCCACCGAGCGCTTCCCGGGACCGATTGACCAAAGTCAACTCCCCAAACCGGGTCAAACTCTTTGGAATGTCGAAGTACATATCCTAACCTTTCTAACGGTCCACCCCATGTGCTATTCTGACTTACCATGCGGACGAACGATTTATTTGCGTCCGAACGATTCCCCGTCCAGCGGACCCACAAACGCTTTCGAGCCACATTTGACCCAAAGTCAACTCCCGTGGTCCAAAGGACTTTCGAAGTCCTCTGAAATAGATTTCCAATGGTATGCCCCATGCACGATTCTGACCAACGGCTTGCCCTCAGCGGCCAATTTGCCGAAAAAGCCTAAAACGCACTGCCAAATGGCAGGTCCCAGAGCCTGCCTATTGGCACCCGCCGACAGGTAGTGCCATGGAAATGCCGATCGACAGACCCCTGTGCCTATAAAATGAGGCCTTGGCCTCATTTTCAAGGAGATCTCAGTTCAGAAGTAAATTACTCTCAGCAAGTCCCAGAAACCTCTCTCGAAGGCAGCATGATTTCAACTTCCAAATCCCTTTTTCACTTCCACTTTTCATCATACCTTTCATCAAAATTGATGAATTAACCACTCTCCACCATCATCCAAGTGCAAGGGATGCATTTCAACATTCAAGATCAAGCTCAAAGTCTCCAAGAAGGTCCATCTTTCTCACCTCTCTCTTTAAATCTTCTTAAATTTGCAATAACATGTTTTATTACTTAAAGCACATTTATTATCTTATTTCACATATCCTAACATACTTTTTATCTAGTACTATTGCACATATCCTATTTTCATACTAATAAAACCCAAAAAACAAGAAAAATAGGGTTTGCTCATAAATTCCAAATAGGGATTCTCACACATTTCCCACACTTTTCTCAACTAAAAATACTTTTTCTACACACACACACACTTACAAATAAGAGATTTCTCCATTTGGATTTATGGGATAAACCCCACCCCTCATTTTGTATGCGAACTACGTGGACTTTGATGCCTTTATAGGCTACGTAGGCGTCTCGGGGTAAAACCCGAGACTCGAGTCCTTGTCTCACTTTTTCTCTTATTTTCTATCTTCTCTTTATTTCATTTTCTATTATATTCTATATACGTGTTCTTAGTAACGTATTACTCCATACGAGTTATTGTTCCCTTATAACGATCAACGTAGGGGTAATCGCGTAAATCTTATTTTCTACATTAATCTCACATTCCTACGGATGACTCGCTTTATCTTTTCCATGATACAAGTCGAGGATTCCTACCTCCATTCTATATATACACATGCACACATATCATGGGGGGAAACATAAAGGAAAACAGCAAATATTCATGAGAGACTGAAAGGTCGGAATGGGTGCCTAACACCTTCCCATTTCGTAACTAAGCCTCTGAACAATTCTCGAATCATTTTTTGTTTCGCACGCACCAGTATGTCTTTGGATGCCATCCTTCGGGGTGGCTCCCCTTTCTTTTGTCTGTTTTGAGTAAAATAGACTGGCGACTCTGAATCTCTCTACATTTTCACACCTCACAAATCGTCGCCGACCGAAGCGCTCTCCCGAGAGGGGACGCGCGGGACCCAGAGGATCCTTTTCCCTTCGCGGCG
Organism: Sambucus nigra; assembly: GCA_949130495.1. NCBI lineage: Eukaryota > Viridiplantae > Streptophyta > Magnoliopsida > Dipsacales > Adoxaceae > Sambucus > Sambucus nigra. Next base: position 428,777,007 of record OX422219.1, read on the forward strand.
GGGATCGGGGATGGCCACAGTGGCGACTCTGCTGGGGATGTGTATATTTTGAAGGCTTGAATCTATTTACATGGATGTTATATTTGCTTATGTTTCCCCCCATATCTGCCTATCCCCCTTTCTCACATGTGTATCCCATTCTTATGCTTATATTCACACACTTGTAGAAAATTCTCCATGTACACTTCACACCACGTGCACCTAGGATCACATGTATATCCCCATGTTGCACGCATCACCCACTATACTTGGGGTACCTTTTGAGGTACTTGTACTTTGCTCCCTGTTTGACATAATCAAGAAAGGCATTCTCATCATAATATACTAATAAGAGAATCATGCATGATTCACACGATATCACCAAAGAGCATTGTTATTGACCAAATTTGACCCAGTAACTAGAGGGTCACTTCGTGATGGGCGCTGGTCCGGCAGGTCGCAGTTAGCCTAAGCGATATGACTCTCACCTTCCATTGGCCAAGTACCTTCGACGTATATCGAATGGTTCCCCCACATCGTAACGCTTGACCGAAGTCATGACGGGAGGTATATCACAGGGAATTCATTCACGTACGTCGAGTATATCAAATTCTCTCTCACACGTATCGTCCCCACGAGGTATATGGTGAGGTAATTCACGTACACTCAGGTATATCAAATGGCTTGTCCACACGTACCGATTGCCCGCAAGAGCAAGACGTATATCATGGAAGTCACGTCGAAGGGGGGAACCCATGCCGATTCACCCAACCAACTGCATACCCGCATATAGGTGTCAAACCTAGGACACGCATTTTGAGATTGCCGGTTTCAACCCGAAACTCTGCCGAAATTCTGGGTCGGCTTGCCGCCCAATTTTTACGCATTCTTTAAAATGGGACCCTGTCCGCGAGCCTGGTTACAAGTCCCAAATGTAGCTTTGCATATATTAAGACCCCCACTTTTCCAGGCTCGGGTCCCGTCCGACATTGCATTTAGGAGAATTAAATACAAGTGAGAACATAATAATCATAATAATTATGCTGAGTTCCATCTCCAAAAACATTTCTCCCTTTTTATCGAAAAAAAAATCCAAAAACATTTCTCCCTTTTTATTAAAAATACAAAAACATTTCTCCCTTCCTTATCAAAAATCCAAAAACATTACTCCTTTTTTTTTAATCAAAAATCCAAAAATAGTTTCTTCCCTTTTTTTCTCAAAAAGAAATCTCATCCTACGCCTTCTCAGGTCGATCGCACGCCCTTGGCCTGGCTCCCTATTGGCTTCGGTCTTCAGTCAAATCACCCCGGAGTTTCATCCTCTCCTCTACTACTTATTCTGAGTTCGGAATCCATCCATTTTCCATGGAGAATGTAGATCAAGCACTAGTCATACAACCGGATCTGCCGACGGTCCTAGCTCAGCTCGTGGCCAAGATTGACAACCTCCAAGCTGAGGTTCGAGAAATGTAACAAAACTAAGTTCCTATTCCTCAAGAGACCGAGGCCCTGTACCCTCGTGCTATGGGTCCACCCGAGCCTATCTGGGTCCCGAAAGAATATCAGCATGCTCCACGTGCCCCTCCTGCCAATGGGTCGCCGCCTGCCCAGTTTCCAATGCCAAACATTGCCCAGCCTATAACTAACCTGCCTGTGGTCATTGATCCAAAAGAGGAGGAGTTGAACAAAGTCAAAGAAGATCTTAGGATTCTCACCAAGAAGTCTGACCAAGTCAGGATCTCTGGGAATTACATGGACTACACCCACATGTCTCCTTATCCTAAAGCGAGGTTACCCGAGAAGTTCAAGATGCCAAATATCGAGAAGTTCGGGGGGAGTGGTCCCCCAATTGTTCATCTTCACAGTTATCACCGTTCCATGACTCTCCTAGGGGATTCTGAAGAAGTAATGGCCTAACTATTTCAACAAACTTTGAAGGATAGTGACCTCCGATGGTTTTTATCTCTTGAGGAGTCCAGAATCCGTAGCTGGGAGGATGTAGCCTGAGAATTCATGTCGCAGTACAAATACAACGAAGAGCTCGAGGTCACCCGCTGTGATTTAGAGCTGCTCAAACAAAACTCTGGAGAATCAGTCAGTAACTTCATAGCCCAATAGAGGGAAAAAGTAGCTACCATGACCAATCGGCCATCTGAAGAAGAACAAGTCAACATAGTGAAGAAGAATTTCTTGCCCCATGTCCGAGCAACCATGGGAGGACAGTACTACCCCCACTTTTGAGCTCTCAGAGAAGCAGGAGTAGAAATCGAGGAAGGTCTTGCCAAAACAGAAGTTGAACCGAAGAAGGTGTCCAGACAGTTCACCCCCAGAAAATATGACAAGCCTGCCAATGCTACAGTCTCAACCATCAACAACATCTCTCAACAAACCACATCATGGACACTAGAAAGTCTCCATGCCCCCGTCCGAAGGGAATACACTGAGCTTCATGCTCCCCTATCCAAAGTTTACCAAGCCCTGTTAAGCCAAAACCTTATGAAGCCCTTGGATCCACGTCCATTACCCAATCCACTTCCCAAAAATTTCAAGACTGATTCTCATTGCGCCTTTCACCAACCTTCCGGCCATACCATCGACCAATGCTTTCACCTTCGAAACATAATCCAAGATCTCATTGACTGGGGTACCATCGCCCCACCAGCCAATCCTAAGTCAAACACTACTCACAATCCACTCCCAAATCACACCAATGCCATCTTTTTGTAAGAAAACCCAGATTTTGATCCATCAACCCAAATCACACCCTATACCCTCCTCAACCTCTTCAAATTTGCCCATATTTCCTCCGACACCCTACTAGCCCCATTGATCAGGCACTGTCACTCCTTAATAGAGCGTGTATCGCTATTCGGACCCGTTTCTGAAAGTGGAAGTATAGAATAATCAGAGGTATTAAATCAACTCCTAGAGTTCAGGCTAAAATTTCCCTCACAGATGGCTATCGATTGCCAGAGGTTCAGTGCGCTATTTTTAGAAGCGCATAAATGGGCTCGAGAATTAGATAGTTGGGTGATACCAACCGATGAAGTCAGCTTAAATGATGTTGTCCAGATCATGGCGGAAGTATTTAGGCAAACCAACAACATTTGTAGTATCACTGAGTTATTTGGTGCTTTGAAGCTACAAGGGCACCTGGTCCCTTCACCCTTACACATCCCCACAGAATGGGAAGACCTATATGAGGAAGTCGTTGAAGTTATGGAATGCATTGACTTTACGGGGGAAAACATAATTGTTGCCACCGGATGGGGGGAAGAATTTGAAAATTCAAACGAAGAGCAAGCTTCAGGAAGAACTGGCCCAGTAACCGACTTATGTGGGATGATATCATTTGAAGAACACCTCGAAGAAATAAATAGGGTGGTAGAGCAGCCTGAGATCGATGAAGAAACGAGATTCTTATTTTTCTTTTCTTCGGTAAATCACATGACCAGATCAGGGAGACATTACCAGATTCCGAGCTCACTGCCAGCAAATGATAAGGGTAAGGGCATTGAAAACCTTCCTATGCCAGAAATGACCATCGAGGAGAGCAAGATCCTCGATTAACTGAAGAAAACTCAAGCTAACATCACTCTATGGGGGCTTTTCATGTCTTCCCAGCTGCACAGAAATGCTTGCATCAAGTTTCTCACAGGACCCATAGTTCCTCCTTCTACCACACCAGAAGAAGCAGTAAATTTGGTCGGATCCTTGACCTCCACCCGAATGCTGTCATTTTCTGAAGAAGAAATCCCCAGAATTGGGTCGTATCACAATCATGCCCTCAATATCTCCATCAAAGTTATGGGGAAGGTTGTACCGCTTTATCTTGTTGATAACGGATCCGCCTTGAATGTCTGCCCACTGAGAACCTTTAAATGTCTAGGTCTAAAAGAAAATGACCTCGCTCCAACCTCCGCTACCGTACGTGCCTACGATAATACCCGTCGAGAGGTGATGGGATCCATAAAACTTGTAATAGGGGTTGGACCTATAAACCCCGTCATTGAATTCCAAGTCATTGATATCCAGGCCTGTTTTAACCTGTTGCTCGGACGACCCTGGCTCCACGGTATAAAGGGTGTCTATTCCTCATTCCATCAGAAATTGAAGTTCTTCGCCGACGGGCGAGTCATCACCATTTTGGGCGACGACGAAAGTGCCGAGGGTGCAAGCACCAGCAGTCCAATTCTTGAGATATGCCATGGATCAAATGATATGTTCCTATCAGGATTCCGAGTTGATCCATCCCTACTCCCGGAAGGGGATGGTTTCAAAGAAAGGGTTTGTCCAGAAATGACCCTCATGGAAATGTCAATGTGATTCAGATGTTCAGAAACATGCACTTCATGCCCGGACTGGGGCTAGGACAAAGGTAGTAGGGGATGCTTGAGCCCATTGAACTAAAGAAAGTTTTCACTCCTTGTGGCTTAGGGTATCAACCATCAGAACAAGAGCTCACAATGATTCGCCAGACTCGAGAAAAGAGAGGGTTAGACTGTGCCCGAACTATCTCAGGAGATTCCTCAAATGGACGATTCATCAAAGAGGGCGAGGATTTTCCCTTTTGCGGTTTTCCAGAACCATGGTATGACCACACAGACAAGAAGATAAAGCCTGGAATGGAGATCTTTTTCTAGGATAGCTACCCATGGGCCAAAAGTTTCCCATACCGCGTACAACCGCTCACCAAAAATATCGAAGAGACTAAGGAAAGTGATTCTGAAGATTCCTTCAACTTACAGATGCTGGGGCTGGCACTCTGCATGATTCATTCAGGTACTACATCAATGGACCCGTCCCGTCTGATTAAAGATGCTGATACACCTCTCCTCAACTGGCATGCTGCGCTAGTTCTACCTCTCGAAATCTCCCCTAATCCTAATGTTCATCCTGTTTCTTCTACTGTTGTCTATCCTTGCTCAAATGTAATCGAGACCTCTTTTGATGAGGTTCTCAATGCTAGTTTTCCTATCAATGAAATAAATAAAGATTTTGAGTATCTTGCTGTGCCTTACATTAACTGCTTAGATTCAAATCAAACTTTTGATGATGATGATTTTGCAAATGAATAATTCTTAACTGATCTAAATAAGGTTAATAATAAACAACATAATCGCATTCAAGTTAATGAAGAAGAGACTGTTGTTATTAATCTCAATTCTAGTATCCAACTGCGCGAGATTAGGATAGGGGCCACCCTTGACAAGCATGAGCGCGCACAACTCGAAGAATTGCTAAGGGAGTTCGTGGATGTCTTCGCATGGTCCTATAGTGATATGCTCGGTATTGATCCTGAAATAGCTCAGCGTGAGATCCCCACTCTCCCAGATTACAAGCCGATTAAACAAAAATTGAGAAAGATCTGCATCGAATGGTCGCTCAAGGTCAAAGAAGAGCTCGTCAAACAGTTGAACGTAGGTTTCATTCGAGTGATCGAATATCCCACGTGGCTAGCCAACATTGTACCTGTACCGAAATCAGGAGGGAAGGTTCGAATGTGTGTGGATTACCGAGATTTAAACAAAGCTTCTCCGAAGGATGATTATCCGTTACCTAACATCAATATGAGCATGGAAAACACAGCCAGTCATGCTCTCAAATCATTCGTCGACGGGTTTGCCGGATACAACCAGATCAAGATGCACCCCGACCACCAAGAAAAAAACCGCATTCATCACCCCATGGGGGACCTTTTGCTACACCGTTATGCCATTCGGTCTCAAGAATGCCGGGGCTACCTACCAGAGGGTCGCTACAACCATCTTGCACGATCTGATTCACAAGGAGGTCGAAGTCTATATGGATGATATGATTATCAAGTCCAAAACTAGAGAAGGTCATGCTCTTGCTCTCCGAAAGTTCTTCGAACGACTGCGGCAGTATCCGATGAGACTCAATCCACATAAGTGAGTCTGTGGCGTTACAAAGGGAAAACTCTTAGGATTCATGGTCAGTAAGAAGGGGATAGAACCAGATCCCGCCAAGATGAAAGCCATACTTGAGATGCCACCCCCCGAACAGAGAAAGAAGTCTGAGGTTTCCTTGGGAAATTACAATACATCAGCCCGTTCATCAGCCAGCTAACCTCCACCTGCGAACCTATCTTCAAGCTCCTATGAAAGGATTAAACCAAGGTTTGGAACGAGGCCTGCCAAGAAGCTTTTGATCGAATCAAACAATATCTGACCCAACCTCCAGTTCTTATGCCACTACAGCCTGGTCTCCCTTTGCTCCTATACCTAACCATAACCGACACTGCAGCTGGGGCTTTGCTAGCCCAACACCTTGAAGACTCCCGAAAAAAAAGAGCCATCTATTATGTCGATCGCAAATTAGTCGGGTACGAGGTCAACTACACTGCTATAGAATAGGCACGTGTCACACTTGTCTGGGTCACCCAAAAATTACGACACTACATGCTCGCCTTCCCCATTAAACTTGTATGCCGAATGGATCCCATCAAATACCTGCTTGATAAACCCTTCTTATCCAGCCAAATGGCTCGATGGTTGATGCTCCTAACCGAGTTCGATATCATGTACGTCACACAGAAATCCGTTAAAGGAAGAGTCATCTCTGACTACCTCGCTGATTACCCTGTAGAAGAAACAGATGTCTGGATCTCCGAATTCCCAGATGAAAATGTCCTCTGCACCACTCAAGACTGCCTTCGATGGAATATGTTCTTTGATGGCGCTGCCAACAAAAAGGGATATGGCATTAAGATACTTCTGGTCGCCCCAGATGACTCCCACACTCCTATCGCCATAAAATTGGATTTCCCTTGCACCAACAACATGACAGAATACGAGGCATGCACAGTGGGCCTCAAGATCGCTCTCAAGAAAAGTATTCAATACCTTGATGTATATGGGGATTCGGCCTTCATCATCGGTCAAGTGCTCAGAAAGTGGAAAGTCAAGGATGAAAAGCTCCAACCCTTTCATGCCCAATTAGAAGAGTTAGCCTCCCAATTTTAAGATATCACCTTCCATTACCTACCCCGAGCAAAGAATAACCTAGCCGATGCTCTCGCTACCTTGGCCTCTATGGTCGACATGCCCGAGGGAATAATAATGACCCCCTTCCTAGTTCAAAAGCAAGACAAACCAACCCATTGCTACCACATTGATCTCGTCACCACAGAAGATCCTGAGCTGGTCAACTACTGGTACTATGATATTTGGTGCCTCCTCAGGTACGGTAGGTATCCTGAGGGTTCCAACAAGAACGACCGAGCTACCCTCCGAAGGCTGGCCGCCCAGTACATCATCTATTATAAAGCACTACTTAAGAGGAATTTCGATGGAACTCATTTGCACTGTATCGTAGGGGCTGACATTGAAAAGATAATGCAGAAGATCCACAGCGGGGGAATGCGGGCCCCACATGAACGGTCACATGCTTGCTAAGAAGATCATTCGACAGGGCTACTACTGGACCACCATGGCCCAGGATTGCACCACCTATGTTCGGAGATGCCCTAAATGCCAACAGTTCTCCAATCTCCAACATCTCCCTCCGCGGGAATTATACAACATGACTTCTCCCTGGCCGTTCTGCACCTGGGGTATCGTCATCATAGGGAAGGTTACGCTAAAGGCGTCAAATGGGCATGAGTTCATCCTAGTTGCCATTGATTACTTCACCAAATGGGTCGAAGCTGAGTCATACGCAGTATTAAATGCCAAGAAGGTGGCCAAATTCATCAAGAAAAATATCATCTGCCGATATGGGATCTCGCACGAGCTAGTGTCAAATAATGGTTTGCACTTCGAGGCAGAAGTCACAGAAGTAGTCAACGAGTATGGGATTCAGAGACACAAATCTTCTCCCTACCGACCTCAGACCAATGGTGCAGTTGAAGCCGCCAACGAAAACCTCAAAGCCATCATCAGCAAGATGACTAAAAGTTGTAGGGATTGGGCAGACCGGATCCCGTACGCCCTTTAGGGCTATCGAACCTCAATTCGAACCTCTACTGGGGCTACCCCTTACTCCCTGGTCTATGGTATGGAAGCAGTCCTACCTGTGGAGCTGGAAATACCCTCACTACGCGTTATGCTCGAAAGCAAGGTTAGTGAAGAAGACTGGTGCCAAAGCCGTCTTGATGAGCTAGCCCTCTTAGATGAAAGAAGATTAAAATCTCTTTATCACATACAAGGATACCATCGCCGAATATCGCGATCATTCTATAAGAGAGTCAAGGACCGCGGTGTCCGGGAGGGGGATTTAGCCCTCAAGGAGATAATAGAACCCATCTCGGACCCAGAGGAAAATTTAAGCCCAATTGGAGCGGCCCTTACATCGTGAATAAGATCTTGTCTGGCGGTGCCTCCATGCTCACTGACCTGGATGGGGAAGAGATGGCTCGTTCAATCAATCTGGACCATCTCAAGAAGTTCTACCCCTAGTCTGAAATTTCGGCGCGCTACGACTCTTCTCATCCCTATTCTATTCTAAAAAAAAAAACTCTTCATTTCCCTCTACCCAGAACTACGTGGGACTGATCCTCTACAAAAAACCACTTTTAAAATTTTCAAAAACCCTAGAGGTACGTAGGCAGCTCATACATCCCACATGAGAACGACCCCTTCTTTTTCACAGAAATATATTCTTTTCTTATCTCCGAGAACGACAGTTCCTTCTAAACATCTATGTTGACACAAAAATTAATCAGCTGACGTGGACCAATTAAATGAAGACGTGTCACCTTACGTGGCTGATACATACTATCACCAAGCAACTCAAAGGGTGCAGAGCAATGAGCAGGTCTGCAGAGCAACGAGCAACGAGCAAGTGTGCAGAGCAACTAGCAGGTCTGCAGAGCAACGAGCAGGTCTGTAGAGCAACGAGCAATGAACAGCCTTGCGTGCAGAGCAACTTAAGGCGTGCAGAGCAACTCCATATCAAAGGATAACTATGCATTTAATGTGCGTTAAATGTAGATAACAACGCATTTAATGAGCCTTAATGTGCATTTCTACTATATCAATAGATGCCTACTAGATGACACCACATCGCCTTTTCATATGGATAGCCTCATGGCTATAAATACATGGTAAACCCATCATAGAAAGGGGAATCTGACAACTATGAGAGACCATACACAAGATACACCCTTTTTCTCCCTCTTTCTACCACATTGTGCTATTTTAAACCCCTGGGAACAAAATAACAGTGGACGTAGGCTTCTTTCTTATAGCCGAACCACTTTAAAATTTTTTGTCTCTCATGTGCTTGATTGGATTACTTTTATCTATTTATCTGTGATCATAAAAATGGGATTCGGTCCAGTTTTTTGCATCAACAGATTGGCGCCGTCTGTGGGAACGTGTTACAAGTATTGTTCTCCATCAAAAGCTAAGTTTTTATTTTCTCTATGTATAATCAATTATATATTGTGCATACATTTTTTAATTCAATAATGATTTTATATTCATAAATTGTTGAATCAATTTTTACAAATCTGCATAAATGTATATTTCATAATCACAAAGTTTGAAGAAATTTGTGTACATATTATATTATTTCTCTTTTAAGGAGATAAAATAATTTCTCTGTATTCATAAATCTCTTCTATATGAGTATATACATATTTGATTCATTTGGAAATCTTTTAGTTTAGTCATAATTTTTATATGCACTAACCGTGTGATCGATTTCAATTTGAAGATCTGGTGACTTTTAGACTCATAAATATTATACAAATCTTTACATATATGGATCCACTGGAAAATTTTCTAAACAAAAAATGTTGGATCTAATTTTTATATATATCGTGCACTTACATTCATGAACTGCGAATTTCTTATAATCTGCACAAAGACAACATACAATCGAAAAGGGGCTATTTGTATCCCACAACATGTACAGATGAATAATATTCAACAAGCCAGATCTAGTCATGATTTTTAGGTTTATATACATAATTTAGTTGTCTCATATTTATTTACGAAATCTGTAAAATATTGCAAATCAGGCTTTTATATTCATAAATTGTTGGATAAATTTATATTCATGAATATGCGTAGTCATAATCGCAAATGTTAAGAAAATTCTACACGGATATATTTTATACAGACATGCTTATATAGAGATATATAGATATAAGATACTTTGAATGTCATCCCTCACATTGATTGATAGGAAATAAACATCAGAGAATTTTTCTCAATGGAAACTTTTTCTGCATAAATCGATATCTGATTCTTATACATCTTGATTTGAATAATGTGCGTAGTCATAATCGCAAATGTTAAGAAAATTCTACACGGATATATTTTATACAGACATGCTTATATAGAGATATATAGATATAAGATACTTTGAATGTCATCCCTCACATTGATTGACAGGAAATAAACATCAGAGAATTTTTCTCATTGGAAACTTTTTTTGCATAAATCGAAATCTGATTCTTATACATCTTGATTTGAAGCCCCCATCAAAATTGATAAAGCAAAAGGGATTTATAACCCAAACCGAATCTGGAAATCAGATCAGCAAACCAAATATACATCGGGGTCATTTTAATTGAATTCTCTCAAACCGTGGAGAAAAAGTATTATATTCATCCACCGGAAAACGAACAGATAACCCAAATATGTATGAGTGACGATACAACATACTTTCAAATTATAAAGGTGAAGAAAAACCAGTTCAAAATCCAAACGTCTGGATTTTCTTGTCTAGTCAATCATTCCTCAAACTTGGCTTAGATTTGACCTACAGTTAGACCCAACATCGTTTGTAATCCAAGAATCCATTGCCCATCCGAACAGAACCTACATGTAGGTGATGTTTTATATCAGTTATTGAGATCCCATGGAAGACCTACTACCTTCAATAAAAAAAATGACCATACCGACCAGCAGCTCATAACCGACTTACGATTATTATTCCTTTATCGATCAAAGACATCTCCCCTATCAACAAAGAAAAGATAGTACATTCGTACGGGTGTAGTGGAGAACCCAGGAAGCTCAGGGTGGTCGACGACCACACTATGTAGAAGCAAACCTCAGCTGGTCGGCAGAGCCCAACACTTGGTCGTCGGCGTGTTTGAGACATCTGAGAATTTCCCATTCAGACATTTGTACAGATCGGGTAATGCCCGACCATCTATTACTGCCATATTATTGTTCGATGGAAACCCCGAACTCCTATTTCTTGATCGGCGGCTATCGGATTTGATCCTCATCACAAGAGCCATAAATTTTATGCTGATCGCAAACATAGGTTACGGTGTTAAAGATGGTCGCACCAAAGGTCGGCGACAAATTTTCACAGGTCGGGGGCTTCCCGACCTCATATACTTGGTCGGAACATAACAAAACCATTTTTGGTCGGCATAACCCATTTTTGGTCAACATTCGTTGATTTCTTCCCTGACCAAGGCATTCACAAACCCAGGAACAACAAACCATATTCAGTTGGTCGGCATCCAAATTTTCCGGTCACAGTCAACAAATTTTTCTGGTCGGTGGACTACACAGTTGTTGGTCGGTGACCACTGAACAAAAAGGGATTAGGTTTACAAAGGTCGGCACCAGTTAAACTTCTCGGCACTATCCATTTATGTTGATCGCAGTGTTACACGAGTAGGGGCCATAAATCACTGCTCGGCGACATCATTACGATCTGAAATGACGATTTCTTTAGGACGGGGACTTTCCGACCATATGTAGCTGGTCGGATAAATGTATAGTATCAGAGTAAAGGCTTCCCGACCATGGTCAGCGAAGGATATGGGTCGGCGGTGGTTATCACTTGTTGATGACAAATACTTGAACGAAGAAGTGGCAATTTTGTCTGCCCAGATTATTGATTTTGACAAAGTCAAAATCTCAACAATGATTTTAAAATACAAATTCACCCCTACCATTTATTAATTCGTACCTTTCTAACATAATGAAAATTTTAAATACTTCAAAACTAATTAATAAATATTTTAAAAATCAACTTATATTTGGTTTTTTACTTAAAATTAAAACGTCTAGCATTTTTTAAAAATTTGCTCATACCAACACCAAAGCCATATCTTGCACAATCGTGAGAATAAATTTAAAACCAACTTAAATTTAGGCATTTGCTTAAAATTGAAATTATTTTGAAAAAGTCCAAATCAAACCTCATGTCTTGCATATTTGATAAAAAAAAATATATGCCCACATGACACACGTGTGGCACAAACATATTTTTCATATTTTGAAATTTTTATTGCTTTGTGTTGATACACATTATATATTGATTGGATCACTAAATTATTCTAATGACAAACTATTTGAACTAGTCTCAACAGGTGTTCGGGCAGCTTATTAAAATTTTATAGGGATGAGATTCAATCCCGACGAAAGCTCGGCCACAATCTTAAACTTCTGGAAACTATTATTGCTCGACATTATGAAATCTTGCCTCAACATATTAGCCAACATATATTATTTCATATTTTGATATTAATATTTTTTATTGCCCGAGCATATACATATCATATATATTGATTAGATGACTAAATTATTCTCATGACTAATTAATTCAGCCTACACACATGGTAGAGCAAGTTATTAATTTTTACAGGTACAATTTTTAGTCTCGACTAAGTATTCGGCCGTGATTGCCTGGAAATCTTATTAATGCTCCGATATATATATTCGATCAAGCATAAATAGCTACTCAACCACAATCTTAAACTTTTAGAAAATATTATCATTGCTCGGCATTATGAAGTTTTATCTCAGCGAGGAACTATTCATTTTATTATTGCTCTGATATATGTTCAAGCACGAATTATTCTATATATCCGTTCAGATTCATATTCTATATCCATCTCATCATGGAGCTCGGCGAAATACTTATTATCATATTCAGGTCTGAGGAAAAGCTACGACAGTTATTATATTTCACACCCAACGAATAATTGGTCGGGGAAATTCTTATTTATATTCAGGCCCAGATATCGGCTCAAGCACAAATTATTCTATATATCCATTGGGATTCATATTCTTTATTCATCTCAACATGGAGCTCGCATGGAGCTCGGAGAATTTCTTCTCTCTCTCTCTATATATATACAGCTCCGAGGAGGTCTCCAACATTTATATTATCTTATTCCCAACAATTTGTTGGTCAGCTCCGAGGAGGTCTCCAGCATTTATTATATCTTATTCCTAACAATCTGTTGGTCAGCTCCGAGAAAGTCTCTAGCATTTATTATCAATTACCACTAACTCCGGTTGGTCGGGAACAAACAAAATCCAACTCCGGCTGGTCGATAAAATCCAACTCCGGTTGGTAGATAAAATCTAACTCCGATTGGTCGACAAAATCCAACTCCGGTTGGTAGATAAAATCCAACTCCGATTGGTCGATGAAATCCAACTCCGGTTGGTCGACAAAATCCAACTCCGGTTGGTAGACAAAATCCAACTCCGGTTGGTAGATAAAATCCAACTCCGGTTGGTCTATAAAATCCAACTCTGGTTGGTCGATAAAATCCAACTCCGGTTGGTCGATGGAATCAATCTCTTCCAACTCCGGTTGGTCGGGAACAAATCTCCACCAACTCCGGTTGGTCAGCAAATCAATTTACAATCAACTCCGGTTGGTTAAACTAAGCAGGATCATGGGATGAAAGTTGTTTCATTGCTTATGCCCAAAGAGTGATAAGTCACTATAATTAAACAGCAGGTGGAGCAAGTTTCATTGTCTATGAAAAATAGGACAATTTGTCCTTTTACATATATATATTCATCAGCAAACAACGAGGAAAGCATCTTACAAAGTATTTCCAAGAAAATGAAAAAGCAAACATGAAAAGATCTCAGGAAGTAATTTCAGGGAACATTTCCTCGGCCTTATTTTTTCTAGAAAGACCAAGGCCAAGAAAGCATTCAAAGTTTATATTCTACAATTGGGGGCTTCTAGTACAGATTTATTTATTCATTCGGTGGCACACTCTCATAACATCATGCAGTCAAGCATCAAATTCAATTCCATAAACTTACACGGTCGGGGCCCCGACCAATCATCATTCAGGAGTTTTTTTTTCTTGCTCGGGAATTAGTTTTGATATTGAAGTTCAGGAGGCATATTCAGGAGTTATTATGCACATTCAGGAGTCAGATTCAGCATCTACATCACTGAGATCTTTACTACTACTGTCCCGACCAACATTAAAGAAGAAGTTGTATGGACATGTTTCGAAGTCCACCACTAGCTTGGTACTAATCAGATTGAAGAGTTGGGTTCAAAAGCTAGTATGTTGCTCGACAAAGTAATCAGAAGAGCATAAATCAGAAAAATCAAGCACGTGAAGTTAGTACTCAGTTGCTCGGCACAGGAGGAAGTTGGTCGGCTAACAAACCAATCAATATACTTGAAGATTATGACAAGCTACAAGCTGCATACTATGGCATGGCTACATCCAAATTCCCAGGGGTGATACATAGCACACGGAGTTCCTTAAAAGAGCGATTAACAACCATCGATCAGCCTGCATCATATGCCATCCAGGAGATAGTGCACTTTATGTTGAACAAATTAAGAAGGAAGATCAAGAATTTCATGAGTACTGAGGAACACTGCAGAATAAATACTCCATCCTTTCAGTAAACCATCAAGCATGAAGCATTGGAGGCTTCTGTTGACACAAAAATTAGTCAGCTGACGTGGACCAATTAAATGAAGACGTGTCACCTTACGTGGCTAATACATACTATCACCAAGCAACTCAAAGGGTGCAGAGCAACGAGCAACGAGCAAGTGTGCAGAGCAACTAGCAGGTCTGCAGAGCAACGAGCAGGTGTGAAGAGCAACGGGCAGGTCTGCAGAGCAACGAGTAGGTCTGCTGAGCAACTAGCATGTGTGCAGAGCAATAAGCAGGTCTGCAGAGAAATGAGCAACGAGCATCCTTGCGTGCAGAGCAACTTAAGGCGTGCAGAGCAACTCCAGATCAAAGGATAACGATGCATTTAATGTGCGTTAAATGCAAATAACAACGCATTTAATGAGCTTTAATGTACATTTCTACTATATCAATAGATGCCTACTAGATGACACCACATCGCCTTTTCATATGGATAGCCTCATGGCTATAAATACATGGTAAACCCATCATAGAAAGGGGAATCTGACAACTATGAGAGACCATACACAAGATACACCCTTTTTCTCCCTCTTTCTACCACATTGTGCTATTGTAAACCCCTGGGAATAAAATAACAGTGGACGTAGGCTTCTTTCTTATAGCCGAACCACTTTAAAAATCTTTGTCTCTCATATTCTTGATTGGATTGCTTTTATCTATTTATCTGTGATCATAAAAATGGGATTCGGTCCAGTTTTTTGCATCAACAATCCACTTGAACAAAAAGATTATGTATGCCTTAGCGATCGGTATAGATAATTCAAAATACAAAACTCATCGAAAGGCGCAGCTTGATGATCAGAAACTTGTTTATTTCATTAATAAGAAATTGCAGTACGGATTACATAAGAAAAAGGAACAGATAACTCCCTTCCCCCTATTACCATAAAAGCCAGGTAAAATCCCCCACATCCGTTACACAAATAAACTCCCCAGGAGTCCTACCCACAGCTACCAGAAGAGCTTACACCCTCACCATCTACATCCCGAGGACCCCAAGTTTCCCCTATCTGAATAGAATGTCGCAAACATTCCATGGATCGATGAGTCTTAACCATCTTCGAAAAGACCACAACACCCCCTTCCATGGAGTCAGATAAAATAAACCACCTTTGACCAGTCTCTACTGCCAATATCTTGCTGACTACTTTCCTCCACAACCACTTCATATAATCTTTGGGGACATGGAAAACCTTCCCGACAGACTGAGAGGGACGGGTCGATGGACGTCGATTTTCCCACAGAGATCCAAGCAACAGACGCAGGCGCTCAGTCAAATCTTCTACTGGAAAGAAATTTGAGGTCCGAGGGGGCACGACCTGCGCCCAACCAAATTAATGCAGAAGCCGCCAAGGGAAATAAAAAGAGGTCTGTCTGAGACCAACCAGCCGCACATATGAATACTCTCCTAGCTCCAGAGCCAGCTGCAACTGTCCCCACCAAGGCACCGTTCAATACAACCCACGAGCCCCATACTCCACAAACCAATTCTCCTAATTCTCAATATGTAGGCCAACGCGGATGAAGTAGCGCGAAAAGAAGTTGGGTATAGCCGACAAGGGATACTATGGAGGAGTCACCAAATGAAATCTTTCAGACAACCACATGAACAGCATCACAGGGCTACCCCTCAAAAAGTCAGAACGGCCTTCTCTCCAGGCATCCAGGCCATTCAGAGTCTCTGCCAATATCACCGCCGTAGGATTGCGACGATATGACATCCATGAAGTAATGGCGGTAAGTTGAGGGTCCACTTGCACCTCCCCAGTCACCAACAGCAATTTGGAAACCAGGCCCAGAACAACGGCTTCGGCATAGCTAGAATCACCTACTTCTCGCAAATGCATGGACTGCAGCACCGCCGGGAGGGAGATCATTCCTCCAACAACCAGTGACCTGGCCGCCGAAGGCGAGATATAAAGAAGCCCGACCAACAAACCCCTAGGAGAGCAGGATAATTCGGGTAAAGCCGCAGCAACATTGTGATTCACACCCAGTATGGCAGAAAATTCCTCATAGGTAGGACAAACTTCTTCCAACCCAAAGCGGAATACATGGTCTTCGGGGTACCAGAATTGTACCGCCACTATCAGCATATTCCACTCAAAAGGCCGATTGCACCACAGGGAGAATCGATGCATGTTGAAGGCATCATAGTCGACATTATAAGAGCACATAGCTTCCAAAGCTTCGAGGTAATTGGAAAACTCAATGCTACCAGGGAGAGCCATCTGGCAGGACTAAGAAATAGTAGGCAAGTGGATAAGGATGCAAAGGTGTGATGAAAATACTCCACCCTTACCCCTTTTTATGCTTGAGAACTCTCACAAAAGACATAATCCCTGCAGAAATCGGAAGTAATCCTACCCCATAAGGTACTAAAGGCTGAAGAGGATACCAATAAATTTATAGGACTGGACTGAACTGCCGATAGGCAGGCCAGGGTGCTTGCCGATCGACAACCCCCCATTTTTGGAAATTTCCTCCTTTCCTCTTTTGTCAAATCAGAAAACTCAATGAAAATAAATTGATATTCTCAAAAGAATTTCAAGAATCCTGTTTTCTCCTTATAGGATTCCCCTTTTATAAAAAAAAGCTTTCCTTTGAAAATTCCAAAAATACTCCTGTTTTACGGTCTCAGTAGCAAATTAAAAAGCGCATGTCCATGCATTCATTCATCATTAAAATAAAAGATAGTCAAAAAACTACATTGCATTGCATATATCTATTTTCTGTGTTACATCATTTTGCAGGAAATAGAAAGAAAAGCCAAAAACAACAGGACTTAGCCCGAACTCACATTCTCTCTCTCTCTCTCTCTCTCTCAAGAGCTTCCACCCCTGTGACACGCTCTCTTTACCCTACGATGAGACGACGCGCCTACACTACCCGAGCCAGAGTCTTCCCCGAACGAGGCTGATGGCACCAAGTAAGAAGGAACAGGGACATCGTCCCGAATGTGGGAAGTCGCCGATGATATCCAATCTCTAATGTCTCTCAGCCAAGTGGTTGACACCCGGACTTGCTGCAAGGAAAAGGCAGAATCAGTATCAAGCAAAAGAAATCAAAAAGAGGAAAAGAACCGAAAGGTTTACCGTAGGACGAAGGACCTCCTCTGTCAAACCCAACTCCTCCGGATCCATCGCAAGAGGACGATGCAGCATCGGCACTATCCCTCCATCAGCCCGCCGGATGTTGTACGAAGGAGTGTGAAACCGCACAAAAGGGACCTCCGAGGTCACCGCCGCCACAGATGTCGACGGACCGCCGCCGCTATGGGAAGACCCCACTGGTCGACTCGAGCCCGCAGGAGGGAAAGGCAAGGCATCATGTATGCTGGGTGCCATCAACCAGCTTGTCACAAAGTCCATATAGTCATATGGCGCAGCCGTATCGGTGTACAACGCATAGGACTCGCCGATCATCGCCATGATCCTCTCATCCTCCAACAACTGTCGCTCCCGCCCCATAGACGTAGGATGATGAGCAGGTGGTACCACCACCTCCTCCTCGGCGATCTGACGAACCACCCTCTCCTCAAGATACCAGGAATGGCCGAACTCATGCGCCAATAAACGCCTCATCTGCGTGTTCACCCCAGTCATCCCCGTATCCTGAATGGCTGTACCCCAAGGATAAAAGGTCATCTGAAAATCCCCAAGAAGGCATGAGTCAATACAAGATCAGAAGGTGCAAAAACCAAGACTGAAAAGGAAAGGACCTTACCCGACCACTTTTCAGGTCATTCAAGACCTGACGCACCGCCTCCAGGGAGAGAGATCCGTTCGACTGCCAGTTGGCCTTACGCCATCGATACAGTCGGTAGAAGTCCCCAACAGTGTGGTCCTTCAAAGCAATCAGCGGGGTATTGCACCCAATCACCTCATAGAACCACGTCTGAATTCACAAGCAAAAAGAGACGCATAAGGAACATGCGAATGCATGAAATAAAAATGCGCAAAGTAAAGAATACCTCAAGGAGATACGTGGCTCCAGTAAAAGTCTGCCGGTACCACCGACTGAATGCATCCAAAGAAGAGTAAAGGGTCGCCAAGGTCAGACTCCCCCAATCGTAGAAAGGGATGTTCGAAAACATCCTCAAGTACGACAAAAACCACAAATGGAAGACGTCGCCGCTCGACGCCACCATGAAACCTCCCAGCACCAACAAGATGAATAACCAGGCCATCTGCCTCATTGGCATCCCGTCCTCCACATCAACCACCCTGCTCAGCAAAACATCCTTCAGCAAGGACAGCCGGATGGAATCTCTAGAAACTATCCTCCTCACATCACCAAGTGTCGCATGCACCGCCTCCGGCCTCACCCGCAGGGAGCGATCCACCTCTATCTGCTCCCCGTCATAATCTATCCCCAGCAGTTGCTGCACATCTATGGGAGTCACCGTCATCTCCCCAAAGCCAAAATGGAAAGTGTGGGTAGTGTCCCACCACCTCTCCCCCAAAGCGCACAAGACCGCTGTCGAACGAGGCGTCTCATCCAACACAGCCGCCAACCTCCCAAAACCCATTGATGATACCATCCAGCACACCATGGGTGGAAGATGCTCCCAAACATCCTTAATCCCAGTCGTCCCGCGGGCACACATGTTCCTCTAGGAAATATCAGACTGGCAAAAAGGAAAAAATCTCATCAAAAATCAAGAAAGAAAGAAAAATCACCCAAAAAGAAAGGAATTCCAAAGGTCAGGTTACTTACATAACCACCGGGAATCACTCTCGAAGAGCGATGACGCGATGGCTCTCGTAAAAAGGTCCGCTCATCTGCAACCGGCTCAAATGCATCAAAAGCATTCTCGTTCCCCAAGGCAAGGGGCACCTTGTCCCTCCAATCCACATTCTCCCAGTCGTCAATGGTCAACCACTCCCGGTGGACGACAGTGATCATAAAGGCGGCCATTTCTTTAAGATCGAAATGTTAGAACAAATCGCAGAAAGAGAGAAGGCAAGAAGCTGTGAAAAATGAAGGGGATTCACCCCCTTTATATAGGAAGCCAAGCTCCATGCCGATGGACACCTCACCCTTCCATACCAATCGGCACTGACTCCTCACCTTCCCGAGGCAGTCCAAAAGTTCATGCCACTGCCGAATGGCACCTCTCAGTCTATGGTGGCCGGTACCCCCCTAAAAATTTCGTACAGAAATTCCTGAAAAATGATAGAAAACCCTGAAAAATTCTCAAAAAATGCCTAAAAATCCCAAGAAGGATTTAGAACGTTTTCATCAAGAAAATTTTGCACTCCTTTAGGCGAAACCTCTTTTTCCCTAATGGAACCCTCAAAACGACCTCTCGAGCAATGCGCCCAAACCACCTAATTACCTCCTCAGCAGAGTTTATAACCTTAAACTGGTTATCTCCCCAACAATCAGCTCCTCCTCTCAAATCAAGGACACAAGCCTCCCCAGCCATCGGCTACCCAGTGCGAAACAATATCACATGGTATTTTTCCCAGCGGAATTCAGAAGAATCACTCACCCCAGGAGGTCTCTCCCAAAGGATGATCCAAATCTTCCCCAGCTCATTCATCGTTCCCCAGCGGAACGTCACATCCAATTCTTATCCCTAGCGGAACCTCAAATCCAATTCGTACCCCCAGTGGAACTCTTTTCTTTTCCCAAGGAAATGCAATCACTCTTGGGTCAGAATTGACCCCGGTCTTGGATCGTCACCTGAATTAGGTCAGAATTGACCTCGGTCCTCAGTCGTCACCACTCTTGGGTGAGAATTGACCCCGATCTTGGATCTTCACCTGAGTTAGGTCAGAATTGACCTTGGTCCTCGGTCGTCACCACTCTTGGGTCAGAATTGACCCCGGTCTTGGATCGTCACCTGAGTTAGGTCAGAATTGACCTCAGTCCTCGATCGTCACCACTCTTGGGTCAGAATTGACCCCGGTCTTAGATCGTCACCTGAGTTAGGTCAGAATTGACCTCGATCCTCAATCGTCACCACTCTTGGGTCAGAATTGACCTCGGTCTTGGATCGTCACCTGAGTTAGGTCATAATTCACCTCGGTCCTTGATCGTCACCACTCTTGGGCCAGAATTGACCCCGATCTTAGATCGTCACCTGAGTTTGGTCAGAATTGACCTCGGTCCTCGATCGTCACCACTCTTGGGTCAGAATTGACCCTAGTCTTGGATCGTCACCTGAATTAGGTTAGAATTGACCTCGATCCTTGATCGTCACCACTCTTGGATCAGAATTGACCCCGGTCTTGGATCGTCACCTGAGTTAGGTCAGAATTGACCTCGGTCCTCGGTCGTCACCACTCTTAGGTCCTCAGAACTGAACTCGACCCTCTGAATTGGTCACCCTCGTTTCCTTAGGTCCTCATAATCGAACTCGACCCTCTAATTTGGTCATCCCAAGCATGCTCCTTAAGGTCCTCATAATCGACTTCGACCCTCTGAATCGGTCATACTCTCTCAGAAGCATCATGCGGTGTCTAATCGATGGCTATCATTTGTTCCAAACTCACTCGTTGAGGGGCTCTATAGACACCTCATTCTTTTACCCCCTAACTCTCCTCAGGTCCCTAGTACATCCACTCATCACCGCAAACCTAGGTCATGTCCCGAGCACTGACCTGGAAGCCATCGAGCACTCCCCGACTCGGTTTGACCAAAAGTCAAACTTTTTGGCTCGACCAAGACTCAATGAATCTTTGAAGGGAACTGAATACCCTTTCCAACGGTCCATCCCGTGCATGATTCTGACTTACCATGTGGATGAACAATCCGTTTACGTTCGAAACTCGACCTAGAGGCCACTGGGCGCTCCCAGACCCTGTTTGACCTAAGTCAACTCTTCAGCTCGACCGAGGCTAAATGAATCTTCGAAGGGAACTGAATACCCTTTCTAATGGTCCACCCCGTGCCCGATTTTGAATTTTCATGCGGACGAACGATCCGTTTGACTCCGGGAAGCCACCGAGCGCTTCCCAGGCCCGGTTGACCAAAGTCAACTCCCCAAATCGAGTCAAACGCTTTGGAATGTCGAAGTACATCTCCTAACTTTTCTAACGGTCCACCCTATGCGGGATTCTAACTTACCATGCATCCGAACGATTCATTTGAGTCCAAACGATTCCCCGTCCAACGGACCGACAAATGCTTCCTAGCCACATTTGACCCAAAGTCAACTCCCAAACTCGGGAGTGGTCCAAAGGACTTTCTAAGGTATCTAAAATAGCTTTCCAATGGTATTCCCCATGCGCGATTCTGACCAATGGTTTGCCCTTAGCCACCAATTTGCCGAAAAAGCCTAAAACGCACTGCCAAATGGCAGGTCCCAAACCCTGCCTATCGACACCTGCCGACAGGTAGTTCCATGGCAATGCCGATCGGCAGACCCCTGGGCCTATAAAAGGAGGCCTTGGCCTCATTTTCAAGGAGAGCTCAGATCAGAAGTAAATTACTCTCAGCAAGTCCCAGAAACCTCTCTCAAAGGCATCGTGATTTCAACTTCCAAATCCCTTTTTCACTTCCACTTTTCATCATACCTTTCATCAAACTTGATGAATTAACCATTCTTCGCCATCATCCAAGTGCAAGGGTTGCATTTCAACATTCAAGATCAAGCTCAAAGTCTCCAAGAAGGTCCATCTTTCTCACCTCTCTCTTCAAATCTTCTTAAATTTGCAATAACCTGTTTTATTACTTAAAGCACTTTTATTATCTTATTTCACATATCCTAACATACTTTTTATCTAGTACTATTGCACATCTTCGATTTTCATACAAATAAAACCCAAAAAATAAGAAAAAGAGGGTTTGCTCATAAATTCCAAATAGGGATTCTCACACTTTTCCCACACTTTTCTCACAACTAAAAATACTTTTTCTACACACACACACACACACACTTACAAATAAGAGATTTCTCCATTTGGATTTATGGGATAAACCCCACCCCTCGTTTTGTATGCGAACTACGTGGACTTTGATGCCTTTATAGGCTATGTAGGCGTCTCGGGGTAAAACCCGAGACTCGAGTCCTTGTCTCACTTTTTCTCTTATTTTCTATCTTCTCTTTATTTCATTTTCTATTATATTCTATACACTTGTTCTTAGTAACGTATTACTCCATATGCGTTATCGTTCCCTTATAACGATCAACGTAGGGGTAATCGCGTAAATCTTATTTTCTACATTGATCTCACATTCCTACGGATGACTCGCTTTATCTTTTCCATGATACAAGTCGAGGATTCCTACCACCATTCTATATATACACATGCGCACATTTCACGGGGGGAAACATAAAGGAAAATAGCAAATATTCATGAGAGACCGAAAGGGCGGAATGGGTGCCTAACACCTTCCCATTTCGTAACTAAGCCTCCGAAGAGTTCTCGAATCATTTTGGTTTCGCACGCACCAGTATGTCTTTGGATGCCATCCTTCGGGGCAGCTCCCCCTTTCTTTTGTCTGTTTTGAGTAAAATAGACTCGCGACTCTGAATCTCTCTACATTTTCACACCTCACAAATCGACGCCGGCCGAAGCGCTCTCCCGAAGGATCCTTTTCCCTCCGCGGCGGGGATCGGGGATGGCCACAACAATTAAGGCCCAATTTATTAGTCCTATACCTAACAAGTGTACTATAACAAGGGGTGAAAACCAATTATCTAAAATACCAACGTTCTCGAAATATTCAATATCATAATATTTCATAATTGACACAATTTACAATTTATGATAATATTCTCAACAATACTAAAGTCCCAATAATTAATTTTTAATCAAAATATGGGAAAATTAAGAACACGCAATCATTATGATTTTTCCGAATCATTATTAATCGCAAGTTCCATAATTATTATTTATTTCTTAGCACAAGTAATTTAATTGTTCTAGGAATTTACATTAATATCCAAATTAAATTACTAAGGGTTCCTCTACATGTATATATCCACAATATCACCAACTAAGTAAATATAATCCAAATAACAACAAAATTATAATTATTCGGTATAATTAATTATTTTTACAAAACAACTCCATAATTAATTTCTTCAATATATTATGTTCTTAATTTATTTTAGAACACATGAGTTTTAATGGAGGCTATAATCAAGACACATAACACTAAAGGAAAAGAATAGAGTAAACATGCCTGATTTTTAGATGTGGAAATTAACTAGAGATCCGAGTTCTTCTAAAAAATTTGATCGAAAAAATCTCTTGAACCAACTTGAAATAATTCTGTTTTGACCCCCAAAAATAAGCTTGAAAATCTGTTTTAATGGAGGTTTGAGTTTTGGAGTTGGAAGATGAAGAGAAAAGGGGTTGGTGGCTTCTAAGTGTTAATAAGAGGTGTGTGTTAGAAATGAAATCCCGAGCTTCCTTTATATAGTAAAGTTTGGGGGTTAAAATATAAATAAAATTTATCAAAAATGTGGTGTGGTTGAACCAAAAAATGGCCTAAATCGGATTTAAATGATGTTTTTTGGAAATGTCGAAGAAGGAAAAGTTGTTCAAAATTAAATTTTGAGTCGGTATGGTGATTTTCAGAATTTTCTGAGCAAATTTATTTTTTTGAATAAAATAATAATATTTTATTTATTTATTCATTTTTCGACTTTTGACCCATGGCACTCTTAGGCCTATTTTTAGCATCCAATAAATATGGTCAAATTATTTTTAACCCCAATAAAACGTCCTACAAAAATCACGCAAGTTCGCGTCCTGCGCGACACCTCCTAACAAAAGTCCAATTTTATTTAAAATTACCCATTTAAAAATCCGGGGTGTTACAATCCCCCTCAACTAACTATAACGAAAATGACTTCTCAAGTGACCTTAAGGCCCTATGAGGATAGTATGACTTTCTCGAGTAATTGAAAGTTGCTTGAGACTTTTGTGGCTTTTATCTCTTATATTAGAACCGTTAGTCATTTACCTTACTCAATGAACCTTACTCCCAAGCCTCCAACCAAAACCCTCTAAGATCCCACTGGCTATGTTAGTGGCCCCCTAAGCCCCTCGAGCCTGACTAACTCAAACCACTGACTCGACCAAATTACCCTTATTGGTAACCTATAATATAAAATATAATTAAACTAAAAATATATTCATAATATATATATATATATATATATATATATATACAGTCCTGCTCTTATGCAGACCGGACATGTGTCATCTGGCGGTGAGCCCAACAAAGAGAGAGAGTGTCTATAATTTAGGCGATAATTTCTAGAGGCGCCGTTAGGTGACACATGTCCGGTCCGCACAAGAGAATTATTATATATATATATATATATAAGTACTTAGAAGCTCTAGGACCCCTGTACATTATCTCCCTCATACAAAAATCTCTTGCTTTGCGATACGCACAATCTTATCATCATGAAAATTTTCATACTTTTATTTATGTTGGAAATAATAACGTCAGCATTTCATTTTTATATTTTTAGGTTCCCACATGTGTCATGTGTTGCTTAGGGGAAAACTTACAGCTTGTACTTTGTTGTTTGGGAACTACTCTACATTAGCCCCCTCGTACAGATGTGTCTTGTAGTGTCGAGAGACTTATGCATGGAATCTCAACTACTTTATCACTGGCCTAATAAAAATTATACTCTTTTTCTTCCACTTCTTAAGGAATTATCTACATTATCCCCTTTGTGCAAAATATACGTGCACAAACCAATTTAAAAGTTAGTGGGTAGATGTCTTTTGAGGGTTTTCACTACCCTTTTGTTTAGAAGTTATTTCCTTCCACCCATTCATTTTTTCGCACCTACTGTGAGACCCATTGGGAATCTGAGAGTCTTATGATTCAAGTACTTTTAATATATCATGCGGTGTTATAGATTGACACCTTTTAATAATACTTTTTTTATACATGATACCTCAAGTTTTAGGCTAATACTTTGCGAGCACTTGCTCATATATGAGGTTTTTTACCTGCACGAGAGACCCCTAGGTAACTTTTCTAATTTTCACTATCACGTCTTTCTAAGTTACTCATTAAATCCCCTAAACCTATTTTTATATCCAAGCACGGAACACATCTGATTATGTTGCTCTAAACTTCTATTAAGCCTTAAATATATCTTTTTATTTCACTTAAGATTTCATGCACCTTTTTACTCCACTTATCATAATTAGTATTTTTTACATTATTCAACCAATTTATTTTATTTTTAATGTTAAGGAAAATGTGGAGGCATATGTTTCTGGTGCTTCGTTATTGTTGGAGTCCCAAACGTCTTATATTTTTGTGTTTATCCTTTTGTGACTTTTAATCATTTTCTTGCATTATTTACAGCCTATTAATTTCCAAGTTGGAGATGGTGCAGTAGATTTTATATTGGGTACTCATTCTTCTTTGGATCCCACATATATATAACTTTTAGTACATGTGTTAATAACTATTGACACTTTCTCCCATTGCTCAACTTGTGCCTGAGTTGCTATTAATGGAAGAAATATTTTACTTGGGTAGTTTCATACTTTTAGAGACCAAAGTACATTAACTTCTAGTATGTTTGTTCTCACATTTACTTTGTAATACTCATTGCTTAACCTACTTTCTCGGGTTAAATCTAATATTGAGGCTTATGTATTGGGTATTCAAATGTTTATGGAGTCATAAGTACATTATTAACTCGACCCTTACTTTGTGCTTTAAATTTCAATACTTGCTCTCATTACTCAACATTTTTATCGGGTTGAAGCTAATGCAAAAGTTTTTTTCTCTTCCATTTTTATCCCGGGTACTCACACACTTGTGAAGTCCGATGTGCATCATATACTAGCACTCGTACTTTGTTCTTTTAATTTGGTCATATTTCTAAATCTCTTTACTTGTTCCCATATTAAAGAAAAATCTAAAACTATTTTCATGGGTACTCGCACAACTGTGAGGTCTCAGGTACAATCTTTTCATTCACTTATACTTTATGTTGCACTCGTACTTTGTGCTATTAACTTTATCGTGTTTCTTAACCTATTTCCATATTTTAAAATGAAGAAAATAATTAAACTTTTTTCCTCGATACTCGTGCAACTATGATGTCTCTGGTACAATATTTACTTGCACTTATATTTTTTGCTGCACTCATACTTTGCAAAAATGTTATATTATGTGATCAAACTATTTTCTCTTTTCAAGCTATAAATATATTGAGTTCGAGTTCTCCTACTCATGTGGAGTCTAGGGAACTAAAATTTTGTACCTATTTGTTCTTTTTCTTATTGACAATACCTGATTAAACCCTTGACCTTACAAAGTCTCTTAAACCCCTTCCAGCACCCTCGAAGAAGGAAAGAGGCTCCTCGGTTGACTACTGACCTCGGACAGAGTGATACTTGGATCTAAAAACCTCCAATGCTCCCAAAAGTAAGCCATGTCCTTTAGCAGACCTCAGTTACGTATCATTCCTCCTAAAAGTGATAATTATTCCATCATATCTTCCCAACTACACTCTAAAGCTTCGGCAATAAGGTTCTGCCACGACGGACGCCCAAAGAAGACCTTGGATGGAAGAGAGATGACCTCCCAATGTCACCCAACCCTTAAAACTGAGGTAAGTCATTGCAAAGCATCCCAGAGAGAATGTGTTCAATCCCATGATGGTTCCTAAGCTCTTAAACCACCGTCAAAGCTTTTGTGACCAACCTAACGAGTAGGTGAAAAGCACACCATTATTTGCTTTCCGTAACTAAACAACTCCACTTGTATTTAGTACTCGCATTATAATTTAATACACTCGACAACCATCTTACACCGCCTGTAAATGCTTTGGACCAAACCCTATCGTTTCACTGACACCAGCAGACCTTAGAAATACCATAACCATGCTGCACCAATCCACTTATTACTCGTTTAGGTGTTTGGATATAAATGGAAAGTTGATGGAAGGTGAAGGGGAGACTAATTTTGAGTAATCTCAGAGATTTATATGTTCAATAAGTCAGAATTTACAAGAGTTATAAGAACAAACAAGTGTTAACTCTTTGTTCCACACTCATAACCCACTAATGTGAGTTTATATTTATCACTTGGATCATTTCCATTATTTACACAACTTGTATGCCTTGTTTAAACCTTAATCAATACTTAGGTATCCTTAAAAAGTCAATTAGTTACTTCCTAAGGTCTTCTGTATTGTTGACGAAGGACACAAGATTTCATATTCTTTTAGCTAAAGCCTAACATGTATCATAGACTGTAATAACTCATTTATAATACAATAAACTAGTGTAGCACCTTTAATAATGGACTTATCACCCCATCTGATGTTCGAGCCACTTTATGTTATTGTCTCACACTTTGACACTGCTATCATCTTACCCGTTAGAGGTACAGAAGGGAGAACGTGTGGGTCTAAAATTATATACGACTTTAATGCTCATCAGTTTGGCAATGTTTGTGGTAACGACAAGTTCCATTCCTTTAAAATATGCATCTTTCTCTCTTCAATATTTAAAGTTACACCATTATTCATCACTTTTCCAAAGAAGTAGAAGCTCATAAAAAAGAGCTCCCCCTAGAAGGACCAAATATGGAATTACTAAGATTGGACACCCTGGCTCTATAATAAGAAAATAGAGAGAAAATGGTTGATCCTGTCGAGGCTTTGATCACTATATGTATCGATGTGAAGGATCCAACCAAACAATTTCAGAATGGGGATGACATTAGCCCTTCCCTCAAAGAAGAACTTATATAATTCCTAAGACAAAATAAGGACATCTTTGCATGGAGCCACTCCGATATGATCGAGTCAGATCTAAAAATCATGGTCCATCACCTGAGCATGAACTCAAATCACTAACGAGTTTAGCAAATAATATTTATTTGGCCCAGAAAGGATTAATGATGCAGTTGAGGAAGTTGACAGGTTTTTATCTTCCTACTTCATCAAGGAGATCAAGTACCCATAGTGGATATCTAAAATGGTACATATGCCCAAAACTAATAAAAAATGGAGAATATGTGTCATTTTCACTAACCTCAATAAGGCCTACCCTAAGGATTATTATCCACTACCTTGAACTAACACCTTGAAAGATTCTACAAATGGTCACAAGATCCTCTCCTTTATGGATGTTTATTCTAATTATAACCAAATATGGATGGCCCATGCTGACAAAGAAAAGACCTCGTTCATCAAGTACAAAGGTACATACAATTATAAATTTGTGCCTTTTGAATTAAAGAATGCAGGTGCCACTTATTAGGGGGTGGTGAATTACATTTTCAAAGACCTCGTTGGTGAGGCCATGATAGTTTAATATGAAGACATGGTAGGTCAAAGCTTAAAAGCTCAAAACCATGTTCACAACCTTAGAAAGACCCTCTCCATCCTCCAAAGGAACCAAATGAACCTTAACCTGAAGAAGTGTGCTGTTAAGGTGGACAAAGGAAAATTCCATCGGTTTATGGTCACTAGACGAGGAATTAAAGTGAATTCGAATAAAATCCAAACCATATTGGATATGGAGCCCCTAATAAGGGTGAAGGAGGTCCAACGCCTAGTTGGGAGAGTTGTTTCCATCAAATAATTTCTCCCCAAGGTCACTAGATAAGTGTTTGCTCTTCTTAAAAATTTTAAAGAAGGCCTTTGAGTTGACTCTTGAGGCTCAGAAAGCCTTTCAAAACCTCAAGAGGTATCTATGCTAAGATTTTTACTATCCTGGACAATCATTAGGGATGGTTTGTACCTATACCTTCCAACCTCACCCACTACTATCAACTATGCTCTCATCAAAGAAGATCTTAAGGTGCAATACCCCATATAATATATCAGCTGAGCCCTTCAGGGGCTAAAAAAATACCCCAAAACAGATAAACTGGTTTTCAACCTCATTATCTCACCAAAAAGATTAAGGACTCACTTCCAGTCTCACTCTATTTTGGTTATGGACGACCAACCCCTTAGATAGGTCCTAAACAGGCCTAACACTTTAGGATGTATTATCAAATAGTCTATAGAACTGAGAAGGTTTTACATCAGATATCAACCTCATAGTGATATTAAGGTACATGCCTTATCTGACTTCATTGCAGAGTTCAAAAACTTGGAATGAGTGGAAGAAGTAACCATGAATTACGGGGATAAGGCCACAGTTGTACCCTAAGAGATAAAATAACCCTTGTTCTAACATTTATACCTCAAGCTCTCTTACTTAGGTATTGAACGTAGATGGATTCTAAAATAACTTAGGAAGTGGAGATGGAATTCAAATTCGGACCTATGAAAGATGTACTATCTCTTTTGGCTTTAAATTCATAGACTCTAATAATGAAGAAAATATAAAGAATATATGGTAGGCTTAAGCCTGTCTGTCCACCTAAAGTCTCAACAGTTAGAGGCCATTAATGGCTCTCAAATGGTGGTTAATCAGAACACTGAGGTCAATGAAGTTAATGGCAATGAGATGTAGGGATACCTAGAAATTATATAAAACCTCATTAGAAGGATGCTTAGGTTTAGCATCAGGAGGGTCCCTCGAGCTGAGAAGTCAAAGGAGGACGCTTTTTCACGAGTGGATTCATCATATGAAATATACTCGGAGGTCCTAATTGTCACTCTAAATCAGACAAGCATTATGCAACTATGAATAAACATTATCGAGATCGATTAGAGTTAAGATTAGATAACTCCCATCAAAGCCTACCTAAAAAATGGTGATATGACCAAAGAAAAGATATAGGACTGACAAGTGAAATATATTATTACAAAATAATGGATATTGCTTAGCTCCTCAATGATTCATAACATCATCAGAAGCCAGTTATGTCCTCAAAGACCTCTATGAATGGTATTTAGGGGTGCCATACTAGCCCAAACACCTTAGTTTACAAAGCCCAAAGGCATGGGTACTTCTTAACAACATTGGGGAAGGAAGCCAAGAACTTGGTACAACATTGCGACAAATATCATAGGTTCACTTTTGTCCCAAAATAGCTAGCTGAGAGGATGGATCCAATGCAATGTCTATTGCCATTTACTCAATATGGGTAGATTTGGTGGGAACTATGCCCCTGAAGAAAGATTAAGATTAATAACAATTAATTAATACACCAAGTGGGCTAAGGCTGAACCCTTAGCGACCATACTGAGAAGAAAACTAACTTCATCTGAAAAATCATCATCTGTAAGTTTATCGTACCTAAGGCCATTATCTCAGACAATAAAAAATAGTTTGATAATCCCGCATTTAGACTATGGCATTTTTAATAACTATTCTTCTTTGGATCACTTTCAGGCCAATGCAAAAGTTCAAATTACGAAGAGATAATCTTTTAAAGTTTGAAGAACATACTAGAGAAGGCCAAGGTGATATGCAAAAAAGATTTTCCAAGCATTTGTGGGCCTATAGGACCACAATCAAGGGTCTATTATGGGAAACTCCTTTCTCTTTAACCTTTAGAACCGAAGTTGTGATCTTAAGTGAGATTGAAATACCCAGACAAAATTTATCTCAGTTTGATCCAGGGGATAATAAAGAAAGTGTAAAGGTGTCAGTGGATGATTTAGAGGAAAAATAGAGGCTTGAATAGTCTGGATGGAAACTTAAAAGTAGAAATAATCTATTACTTCAACAAAAAGTCTACCGCAAAGGAATTAAAGTTGGGAGACCTGGTCATAAGGGAGGTCGCTCTTGCAACAATAATTCTAAGGGAGGGGAAGTTAGGCCCCAAATTGTAAGGCGCATATGTAGTGACCATGATTGTGACACCTAAAGGTTATTACCTCAAAGATATATAGGGATTTTAACTCCCTCATTCCTTTAATGTAGAGGACCTTAAAATGCACAACTCGTGAAGTATTTAATGTTCAAATAAAATCAAATGAAACTTATGTTGCCCATGATGTATTCAACATAAGTATTCCCTAAGATCTACAAGGAGTTCAATATTGTCTCTACAATAATAAGGTTTTATAACCCACAAATCGAATTACAAGGACTCTAGCCTTGGCTCAAAATTTAAACCAAGGTATAAGGACCCAATATAATTAGTTGCAAGGAATTCAGCCTTGGCTAGAGGTCTAAGCTAAAGTCCCAAGACCTAAAATTCAAGTTATAAGCATTTCATTCTTAACTTTAGAGTAATAGTCAAAGGTCTAAAGACCTAAAAAGTCTGCAGTCCTCTATCTTAAATAGCCTAAAAAACAAAATTAAAGGTCTCCAGACCCATAAAAGATTAAAGCCATTATTGATATTTTCTTTCATAATTTCAAAAGGTTAATGTGTAAAAATCCATAAAATAACCCATTTTCCTTACATCAATTTTTTTCTTTTTACCATGAAATTAAAAAAAGACGTGGACAAACAACCCTCGGACCTAATTTTTGTACTTGTTTAAGAAAAAACTTTTGTTTTAAAAACATTTTGGGAGACTAAGTGTTCAAAATGCTAAAAGAATATCCAAAAATCCTATTTTTAACAGAGCGAAGGTACAAGCCTCAGGTTCAGAGGTCCTAAGACCCTTGATGAGACCTTAAAACATCTCCTTTAGGGGGATAAGGTCCAGAGGTTTTTCAGCCCAACACAAACCTCAAATGTTTCTATGTTCGGAGGTCTAAGGACCTCTATAAGGACTTCAAACATCCGCAAGTCTTTTCTACATTACAAAGCCTTTAAATTTTAAACTTTAGAAGTTTAGAGGTCTTAGGAGCCTTTATGGGATTTCAAAACCAAGGTTACCTAAGTTTGGAGGTCTTATAAACCTTTGGGAGACTTCATGTTATTCTTTTACTAAGTCCAGAGGTCTTAAGACCATCGTGAAGACTTTGTATTTTAAACGTTCAAGTCCAAATTTTTAGCTTAAGGTCTTATAACCCCTTAAAGGTTTGACTTTAACCCTTTACACCTAAATTATTTGGCGGGATAAGTGTTTGTACAAAAATAATGGACCTTTAGTATTACAAAACCATATGTATCATAGGTACTGAGATTCTAAGGCTTAACACCCCACTACAAAACCTCAGCCTTGACTTTGACAACTGCACTGGTATGTAACATCAGTCTCAGGGCCCTCAAATTTCGCAGTTATTTTTCTTTACTAGGTAATCTTAGGGGGCTAAGGGTGTACTATGCATTAGAAAGACCTCTAACATCTCAGGTTGTACATAAAATTCCTTAGCAAAGAAAAAAGTAAAGTAAGTATGAAGTGAAGATTGAAGAATAATATAGTTCCATTTAAAAACTACTCTCCCATTAGAGGATATGAGATTGAAAGATTAAATTAAAATGACCCATGGACAATCAGCAATTCAAGCTGAAAAGTTACATAAAATCAATAAAAGGATTGAGACTTGGGGATCCACAGAAGCTTCATTTTGTGATAGAGAGGCAGAGGAATATTCAATCTCTTTTCCTACAATAAGGTTTCCTTCATAATTTGGACTCTCCCCGCTAAATTCAGGGGCCTAAAAAATAGGCCAATAACGTCCACATGAGGAAACAAACTTTGAACCTTTGCCTTACTAGCATCAATTCATGACCTATAATTATGAAAAAGTACTTATTATATGGCTTAGATCCAAGATAGGCATCCATGTTTTTTTAATAGTGAAGTGAATATCCCTTTAAAGAGAACAATAAAGCGAAGAGACCCTAACATACTATTCTGAACCTCCCGACCCTTGAAGGTTAGATTTTCCTTCATTGCGACGATCTCTCTAACTAACTATTTCATAAAATCAACCTCATCATTGCGGTGATCTCTCAATTAGGTGTTGATCCTAGAAAAAGAAAATAATATTTAAGAACATAGTATTGAGGATGAAATTACTAAGAGACTATCAAATAGTTTTGAGAATACCTTACCTAACAAGTGGATTAATTCCTCACCATCGATGGAGATCCCCCTGCTCCTCATCTTATCCACAACATTAATGCATATCGTTTCATCCATTGATTAGAGGGATTCCAGTAAAGAAGCATAAATATTCATATCTTCAAAATATGGAGGTCAGGAATACCTCTCATTTTCCTCCATTCCCTCTAAATTGCTAAAGATTTCAATACTTGTCTTCAAGTCCTCCTCATCATGAGAAAAAACCCTTTCTCCTTTCCTTTACTCTATGAGACCATTGCTACAATTCCAATAGAATACAATAATGATCGTGGGTTTATATAGAAATTCCACCTATACTGATGATGCTTGAAGTAATGTCAGGATTTTAGCCATGGGGTCCATCTTTAAAATTCCCACAGGACCAGACCTAATGTCTTCCTCTTTCGTCAATCCAAACTCATACGGTGAGGAACCCACCGTCATATCAAGATTCAATTTAATGGTGGTCGTGAACCTCTTTCCTTTGATAAAAGGGACCTAGACATATGTTACATAAGTAAATCACCTCATCTGATGCCTCAAGAACCTTAGGTTCCACCTTAGTAACAACTTTCTCTTGTGAGACACCACATCAAGGGGATTAGACACTAATGATTTCCCACCAATAAGCTTGGGGAAGAAGGGAATTCCCACAGGTCACATGCTTAGGCTCAGGCTCAAGCCCACTGTTAACGAGCGCTTGGCTGTGACTAATGCCTCAAAATGGGTAGAGCTAACTTTAGGGACTTCTATATTTTTTTCTTATCTTCCTTGTAAGGTTAAGTAATCACCGGATACAAAGAAGGAGGATTAACAAATCTCGTGAAAGTGTGACGTTCCTAAATTAAAGTCAAATTCACAAAGGCAAGATAAAGCTTACCTAAAGTGGGGGGTGTTAGACCAAAAAGTGGGGCAACCTCCTAGTTCATTAAGGTCAGGGGTAGCCCACGTACCACCCATAAGAATAAACTTTCTCTTTAGTTCCTAGGTAAATATGCCCATCCCTTGCGAAGACCATAATAACCTTTGAAAAGAGATATTTCAACCCCTTATCTTTTAGCTTCTCTACTATTGGACCCGATATATCCAAGAGAATTAGTTTAACGTCACATGTTGTTGACCGTCACTAGCCTCCCTAAAGGCTGGGATTATGGACATTATGGATCTTTAAGAATTATCCATCAGTTGAGAAAAAGACATTCCAATATCTCTTTATATACCTTATAACCGAAAGATGAACGGGGAATATGGACCCATATTTCAAAACACGTTTATTGAAGTAACCATGCCGAGGGACTTAAGATTAGACCCTTTTGTCAGGTTTTGCGACCCATAAAGTAATTGAGTCAGGTATTTGATAAGTCCTTATAATGTGCACCAGGTTCTTTAAGATGCAGATTGGGCCCCACCAGTGAAAGTAGGGCCCACCACAGAGGTCCTAACACCTTTCTCTTTACTCCAGGGAAGGTAAATATGAGGGAATATGGAAGATAGGGTCTCAGTGTAGAGACTTCAGAAGGGAAGACGTTATCGAAAAACATCTTTGGCAAAGGGACAAGGAAATGAAATATATGTTGCTTTAGAAAATCCATATGGCATGTTATGGGGACAGTAAAGTTCAAGATCACATAAGGGGCTTCCTTATAGCCCCAAAGTCCGACGCTTCATTCTTTCCAGACCAAAAAACACATCCCACCAATTCTGTTAACCACTTAAATCATTTTTCCTGGTGTAATCTCATTATAATGGGTATTCTGGTGACAAGTTACGACCTTACCCCCAGCTTTCATTAGTAAATAAGTGTTATACCTTTCAATTCTTGCAAGAAATATAAAGGGCTATTGACGATACCCAATTATACCATTGACCTTCCAAAGTCTCTTAAACCCATTCGAGCACTCTCAAATAAGGATAATGACTCCTCGAATAAGATCGAACCTCAGATAAAGTGATACGTGGCTCCAAAAACCTCTGATGATCCCAAAGGTAAGGCATAATCCTATCGCAAATAACAGTTGTGCCTCCTTCCACCTAAAAGCATCAATCGTTCCAACACATCTTCTTAACCAGATTATAAAGCCTTAGAACCAAGATTATGCCATAACTAATGCCTAAAGGATACCTCAGACCAAAGAGAGACGACCACCCAAGGTCGCTCAACACTCTGCATTGAGGTAAATCTTCTCGAAGAATCCTAAGGGCACAAGAATAATTCCACGGACAATGTGTTCTAACCCCGTGATGGTTTCTAAGCTCCAGTACCTTTAGTAAAGCTCATGTGACCAACCTAACGAGTCGGTGAAAAGCACAACACTGTTTCATCGACAGACCCTACCCATCTCCACTTGCATTAAGTATTCCCATATGTATTTAATGCACTCAATAACCACCTTACACCTCCTGTATGTACTTTGGCGAACACTCCACAACTTCATTGACACCAACAGACCTTAGGGATACCACAACCATATTGCTCCAGTCCACTTATTACATTTATGAGTGTCCGTTTATAAATGGGAAGCTAATGGAAGTTGAAATGGAGACTAATCTCGATCATCCTAAGAGATTGATGCATACTAGAAATCAGACTTGCAAGATTTTTAAGCACACACAAGTGTTGACTCTTCGTTCCACACTCATAACCCATTGTTGTGAGTTCATATTTGCAACTTTGATCATTTCCATTGTTTACACAACTTGTATACCTTGTTGATGCCAAAATCAGTACTTAGTTACCCTTAGATAACTTCTCCTCAAGACCTCATATTCTCTTCACCAAAGACCAAGAGTTCACATAGACTCTAATAACTAATTTATAATCTAATAAACTAGTGCAACACCTTTAACAGTGGACGTAGGACCATTATCTAAGGTTCGAACCACTTTATATCATTATCTCACACTTTGACACTTCTCTCCTCTTACCCATTTGAGGTTTAAAGGGGAGCACCTATTGGTTTAAAGTCACGTACGGTTTTAACACACACCATTAATACTTTGCAAAAACTTTCATGGATACTCAACATGTTTCTTTGTTTTTAAATGAACACTATGAGTGCTCTTATATATGTGGAGACTCAGGTACTAAAATTTTGTACCTATTTATATTATTTTATTTATACTTGGCACTTTCTCATCTTCATAGACTATTTCTTTATTTTCAAATTAGTACCACAAGTGTCCTGCTTCCTTTGGGGCCTCATTTACTGAACTGTCATACCTTTTTGGATGCACAACTTGTTTCTTTATTTTCATATTAGTATTACGAGCGCTAGGGTTCCCTTAGAGCCTTACGTACTAAACTTACCAACCTCTTTATATTCTTTTATTTAAACTTGGCATATATTTATCTTCATAACCGGTTTAATTATTTTCAAGTTAATACTAGGAGCGCTCAGGTGCCCTTTGAGCCCTACTACTACTACTACTACTACTACTACTACTACTACTACTACTACTACTACTACTACTACTACTACTACTACTACTACTACTACTATTACTACTACTACTACTACTACTACTACTACTACTACGACCACCACCACTACTACTACTACCACTACCACTACTACTACCACCACCACCACCACCACCACCACTACCACTACCACTTCCACCACCACCACCACCACTACTACTACTACTACTACTACTACTACTACTACTACTACTACTACTACTACTACTACTACTACTACTACTACTACTACTACTACTACTACTATGTTTTCACGTTAAACTACAAGGACTCTGGTACCCTTAAAACCTCGAGTACTAAATCGTTGTACCTTTTATATTCTTTTATTTACACTTAGCAATTGCCCGTCTGCACAAATCGTTTCTTTGTTTTCAAGTTAATATTATGAGTGCCCTATTACCTATGGAGCCTTAGATACTAAATTTCCGTACTACTACTACTATTGTCGTCGTCATCATCATCATCTTTTATTTATACTTGGCACTTTTTCGTCTGCATAAACCATTTGTTTGTTTTCAACTTAATACCACGAGTACTCTGGTGCCCTTGGAGACTTAAGTACTAAATTATCATATCTTTTTTATTTTTTATTTTTTATTTACAATTTTGAAAAAAAATTGTGTTCTCATACATATTATTTTATTTTATTAGGTAGGGAAATACTAGCAAGTAAATAGTGCACTAGGATGCACCATGGCCTATATAATATAACCTAACATTTTATAAGAATTAAACTTCCTAAGAAAATATAGTCGATACCTCATAATATTTGTTACTATATTTTGTCTTTCAATCTTAGTAAGAATGCTCAAGCATGTTGGTGTCAAGAATACTTCAATAAAGTCATTCTGAAACTTAAATTTTTTAATCAAAGACTCATGGATTTGCTTTCTTTCCTCGCTACTCAAATCCAAGAATCCGAGAGAATGAAGTTTTCATTAAAGAAACTATAATCTTTTAGATTCACAACATAATTTTTTTAAATGCATATCAATGGAGTCAACATCTTTAGACATTTAACATGACTAAAAATAATGCTCATGGTAGTGTAACGACTATCTTTCGAAGTTAATTATAATTTAAATTAATGGGAAAAGCATGTGAGGATGAAAGATAAAGAGATCTTCTCGTTCCTTATATAATGAATTACTCTTATTCAAAACATATATGATTACATGAAATTTCAAGTTAATCAAACAATCTATTATGTGTAAACATATTCAAGAATCTTGAGATTATTGATTGATTTACTTGGGTATTCTTGAAAGAAACTTTGTTATAACACGCAAATATGCGATTGAAAAATTCGGGCAACAATATTCTTGTGAACTTAAAGGTACAAACTTGGGTTGTAAATTTGATCAATCACGGTTACACAAATGCTCGGGTTACACATTCAATCAACCCTATTTTTGTGAACTTACAAACATAAGCACTTGTGTTGTAAATTCGAATAACTCCATTACCAAACTTGTGGATTTTAAATTTGAGAAACCTTATTCTTATGTTTTGGGTACTTTTGCTAAGAAATCATGATTATATGTACTTAGATTTATATTCAAGTCACATATTAAATCAAATAATAATAATATATGAAATGAATCATACAAAGGGAACAACTTTGAAAATTTCAAAAGTCCATTCTACGAATACTATCGAGAAAATATTTTGTACTTGTAAGACTCATGAAATTTTAAAATAAAAATACTTAAAATACCTCTCAAATTGAATTTTTTAAAATAAATACCATTTAAAATAAGCCATTTGCACAAGCTATAATAACTATTTATAAATAAACAAAATAAGTGTTTTTCTCATTAATATTCAACGTCTCTTTTACAATTTACAACGGAAAATAAAATACAACTTTCTTTAAAAAAAAAGTATAGTGCTTCTAAATGTTCCGAACTGCAATATACTTGTAATTAATCCAAGGTCATACAAAATTTAAAATACAACAATAAACTATAGGGGTGAGCGAAAAAATGAGTAGCTCGTATAACTGCTCCAAGTTCACTAAAGATAATAATGTGTGCACATATATAAAGTGTATGAAGTTTGACTCTCATTCTAAGATCCCAATATAATAATAATAAATTTTATTTACTCACAATGTCTCTAAATAAATTTCGAGCCCAAACAAAAAATTCTCGTATCACTTCGCTCGAGACAGAGTGGACTCTTATTAACAATCGATGGATACAAAAAAATAAAATAAACCATCTCGTTAAAATAATAAAGGCACGATGGAAATATCCTAATTGTCCTATCGTCAAAATTGTAGCATAATCTCCAATCTTGGCACAACCCCCAAAATCGAGTCCCTGACATTTATTTATCCAATACGATATAAAAATGTAACCCGAAAAGTATACTCCGTATTGCGGATACTTTGTCTAAAGGATGCCTATGCATCATCCAATAAAAATAAAATTTAATTTATCATTCTCATAAATAGTATAAATAATTTGGTTTTCACATTTTGAGTACAAAATCTCTATCCAAAATTCAAACCCCAGCATGCATGTAAATGACTCAAATTACATTACCCCAAACTACACGACATAAAATAAAGAATATGTCATGTGTGCAATAAAAATTAATATTCATATAAAAATGATAAAATATAAAATGCACAACAACAATGTATCATATATACAAACATGGGTGAATATGAGTAGTGCACAAATAAATCGCGTGATAATAAAACCACCTTAAATTATAAAAGTTGAAAATGCCGAATCAAAGCACCAAAAAACTTTCAAATATTTACTTGTAAATAATTATCATCATCTTCTTACTCATATTCTAAAAACAATTCATTTTATATATCATTTAAAAATATCTCTTAAGTTCTTATTTTCTCTCTTCCTTTCTCTCTCAATTTTGTAGAATTCTTTCACTAAAATGTGTTTAAAGCCCACAAAACCTAATCACTTTTATATATCAGTAGGTAGGTTTAAAATAACTCTAAATCCTTAGTAAAAACATTGAGAATTATCCCCCCACTCTTCCTCTCTTTAATTTTCCATCTAGCCCTTCAAGTCCCAACATAAATGCCCTATTAAATGGGCTAACAACTCATCAAATATTTAATGATTTAGACTAGGCTTTTAGGATTGGTTTCAATAGAAAGTGAATCATTTATATGGACAACTCTGGTTATGTTTTGGTTAGTATAGGTGGAGAATTTATTTTGAGGTCACCAGGATTATTTTGTCTTTTGTTATTTTTAGTGCTACGTTTTGTTGAGTTTTCAGCTCTAAGAATCTTTGTTGTTAGACTAATACATTTGGCTACAACAAATTATGAGATCTAGTAATGTTATTTGATTTGGACAATAATGAAGACATGATATTGGCTCTAGAAATGTGGGTTATATATTAAAAAATTATTTTCATAGTGGAAGAGAAGGTCATATAATGCCGAAGATATAATTTTTCATTAGTTCTACATTTATTATAACTGTATAACCATGTGATTTTCTGTAGCCGTTGTTGATCCCTTAAGATGTTACCTAAGTGTTGTCTTTTATAATTTCTTCTTAATTTAACTAAATATATGTTATGCGAAAATTAAAGATAGGTGCATATTTTATCTTCTACACATTAGTGTGATTTTTATGTATGTTAGCTATGGAGTTACCTTAGATAATCACTATTTGGGATAAAATCATTGCACAAATTAGCTACAGAAATAATAATGAAAGGTAACAATATAGTTGGTAACTAAGAAACTTTGATATATCTATCATCTAGGTACTTTTGCTTATTTGGATGGCATGTATGGAAAATAAAAATAAGACTAATGGAGCATATATAGCCAATTAGATACCCTCTAAAAAAGAAGCAATTTATAGCGTTGTTTTCTCATCTTGAATTTGAATTTTGTACATTGTTCAACTTTTATTCAATTAACAAGATGAATCTAAGGACCAGTCTGTTTGCATTTTATATTCTCGTTTTCATATGGTAATAAGGCCATATTACATAGACATCATGAATTCCATATAAATACTACTAGGTTTGTAACTTCTGTAGTCTTTAACAATTCACCCAATTATCTGGGTATTCTGTTTTGTTTTTATTAAATGTTGTTGTCAAAACACGAACTCAAGTTGAGGTAGCAAAGATCCTAAACAATGAATGAAATTATTTTATTTTCCTTTGGACAATAATGAAATTGGTGGGTTTTTAGATGTGACTTATACCAATTCATTTCGGAAATTTTAGGTCTTTTTCCCTCTATAACTATTATAAAAGTACATTTGTTAAATTTCTCTTTAAATGATTTTGGGTGAGATTGATTATGATTTATGTAATGCACGCATTTGTGATATTTCATTTAAAATTTCTTTTGGGCAATGAATATAAGTTATCTGTGTTGTTATGGTTTGATATCTTATACAAGAACAATGTCAAATTTATTTTATTCTTAATATTGGTTGAATATTATGTATAACTTTACAACATGTTTCATTTTTTAACTGATATTATTGCATATATGTATAAAACTGCCCGCGCATCGTGCGGAGATAAAAACTAGTTTCACTTAATTTTACAATATATGTAATGAAACTAGCACACTAATCCTTATTAATAACAAAACAACTAATATCCATTTCATTTGTTTATTTATTTATATTAAAAATAACTTATAATATATCCAAATTGTATTGTGTAACATCAAAAGTAAAATAAATAACGATATCTACATGTTTTAACTTGTCTCATATTAACTTGTTTAAAAACAAGTCAAATTAAAATTATGTAAATTTCATAGACATTTTAGTTAATTAAAATATGTTCATACAAATCGATTTTCATTTAATTTTAATTTATGATTATATGTTATACACATTTTTCTTAAAATTACAGGGTATTATAATCTCCCCTAGCAAAAAATAATTTCATCCTCGAAATTCATTAAAATGTTTTCTCGCATTAACTCAACTCGACAAATCAAAGATAACACAATGGATGATTATGAACAAATGACTTGAATATCGAGAAACAAGTAACCTCGAGCTCTAACACGACTTATAACACTAATGAAATTTGCAAACAGAAATACTTACAATGCGTGCCAAATTTAATCTTTTTATAAGAAATAGCATTTGAAATAAACCATTTGCAAAATCTAAAATAACAATTTATAAATAAAAAATAAGTGTTTATCTCATTAATATTCAAAGTCCCCTTTTCAATTTACAATGAAAAATAAAATAAAACTAAATTGTCTTTAAAAAAGTATAGAGCTTCTAAATATCCAAAACTCCAATATACCCATAATTAATGCAAGCTCGTACAAAACCTGAAATGAAATCATAAACTATAGGGGTGAGCATGAGGCTCAGCAACTCATATAACTCATCAAAGTGCATTAAACATAATTGTGTGTGCACATGTATTAATTTTATGAAATATGATGTTCATTATAAGATCCCAGCATAACAATAATAATTTTTATTTACTCACAACTTCTTTACAGAAATCCAGAGCCTAGACATCAAATTTCCATCTCACTTCCCTCGAGATAGTGTAGACTCTCGTTATACTTTCTTGTTACTTTTCATCTGAACAATCCGTGGACTAAAAAAATACTAATAAACCATCTCATCATAATAATAAAGGTAGTATGGGAACATCCTCAACAAGTCGATACTTATACTCTTCCTTTATTCACAGGTCGGTGCTAGTGAGGCTTCTTCATTCATGACGCATGTGGTGAGTGTCACAGAGGCAACTCCACCTATAGGTCCTCCTTCGATTTCAACAGAGGTGACCACACGGGTATCATGCATTTCTTCTGTAAGAGTAGATGTTTATGTTCTCTCTTTTTGCTTATACATTTTCCACTCTATCTTGATTGTAGGCTAATGTAGCCAAAGTCTCCTTGTCTGAGAGGCCTGTTCCGAGCTCTGCGGGAATGACTTCAGTGGTATGCTAATATTCTCACCCCTGATTGTTATACTTGTCATTATTTTCTTTACTTATATGCATATGATAATTTCAAAGTGTTTTCTAACATATCTGTAGTTGTGGTACCTTTATCTACGAAACCTATATTTGGGTTCTCAGGTTTGCACTGTGCCAACTCTTGTGCTTCAAGATACTTTGGCTAGCATCCCGAAGGATACTGCTCCAGTATGTAAAACACTATGTATTTTTTTCATCAACTTGTGTTTTCTTGGCAAGTGTTTGTTGAGAACTCCCTACTTTGTCATCTCGTAGGTCAATGTCGCACCTATTCCTGCCACTATAGGAACTTTGACTAGTGCCTCAGATGAGGCCTCCCAGTAAACACTTGTTCTACTTAGACTTTTTGAACTTGATCGTTCTGACCAAATGCTTACTAACACTAACATCTTTTTTGTATTTTCAAGTTAGCACTGCAACTAGTCCGATAGTTGTGGAACATTCAGGGGATGTCGCTACGAGAAAGGTATTATACTATCATACCCTACTCTCCTTTCTATTTCTTATTTTCTTGTTAATTTTATTGTTCAAGTGGGATAACCCTGACACCCCTATTTCCTTATTTTTCAGGTTAGTGAGGCAGTCATCCTTAGTTTTATGGGACATACTGTGAGTGTTATATGGCTCACTTTCCAGGCATTAGACTGTCATACCTAGTTTACTAATGACTGTTAAAGTTAGTATTTTTCCATTATTTTAAAAATAAAAAATATTGATACTAACTCTACCCTTGTTCTATTAGGCCGGTGTTCAGAGTCACTTGGCGCCTCCTTTATTTCGCGGCATCATACTGACCCCTTTGGGCTCCAGGGTAAGATTTTTCAGTATTTATTTTGATTTTTCATATTGATATTCAATCTTATATCCCTAGTTCTTTATGATTTATCTATATTTTACTTCCCCTTTTGTAGGATCCAGTGGGTAACCCGCTGAGGCAGCTGGTGAGGCAGAGCAAAGATCTGAGACTAATGGTGATGCTAGCTCTGACGAGGATTCCTTTCTTCCTCTTTCTAAACTCAAGTATCAAAACATGGCCTATGAAGATATGAGGTAGAGGTTCTAGGGGCTTTTATAAGTGCACTATGGTGCTCAGAGCTACCTTTGAGATTTCGAACGCACGAATGGGAGGTGCTGGAGATGATCCTGGAGCACTATCCTGAAAATTTTACATCTCAAAGTGTGCTCAATATCGATAGCCTCACAGTCTTCAACTTGAGGGCCCTAGTTAGCCACCTTCAAGACTTCATGTCCACTTCTCCAACTAATATGACTAGTAAGAGAGCTACATTATTTTTTCAAGATCCTCATGATCTCTGGCGCTGCTATCATTTCTAGCTGGATTGGCTTGACACTCCAATTCGTCATTTTCATAGCATCCCTTTTATGAAGATGATGAGGCTCCATACATCTAAACAATCCTGAGTTTAACAGTGTCAAGCTAAGGCTGCTCGAATCAAGGGTCAGATTCAGTCACTCAAGGCCAAGCTAGCTAAGCTTGAGGCTGGTGATGCGGAGGATGACCATGCTAGAGGAGTAGCGTATTGAGGAGGCAAGTTCTCCATATTGTGACATACACTCATGGTATGACTTGTTTTTATTTTGTCTAGTGGGTAGTTGGTCTTCTATGTAGGTCTTATTTTGTAATTTTTTTTTCACATGTAAAGAAATGTTGATTTATGAATGAAAAACCTCTGTTGGCTTCCATTATGATGTTTATTCATTGCTTTTATCTACACTTTGATGTCTTCTTACTATAACTTGCTTTAATTTCCTGTGAGTACTTGGTCCATTTAAATTGCCTCGTATACTATGGGGTACTTGCATAAATATGGGCAAGTTATACTTTTTTAGTGCATCCCCATGTAATTGTGGGGTATTTTGCTATGCACACACATTTTCAGGGAATAGATGGGAGAGGGGGCTAGACTTTCTCATTCCCTCAATATTTTGAAAATAATTTACAGATGTGAATAAGGAAAAATGGTTATTTTCTTCAAAAATATGTCCCTGGTCTGTAGGGT
This sequence comes from Sambucus nigra, assembly GCA_949130495.1. Lineage (NCBI taxonomy): Eukaryota > Viridiplantae > Streptophyta > Magnoliopsida > Dipsacales > Adoxaceae > Sambucus > Sambucus nigra. The sequence goes on from OX422219.1 coordinate 428,821,947, forward strand.
TCTTGTTCTAAAATTTCTTAAGAAACTTTTTAGTCTTAACAAATATATTAATTTTAGAGAGGGGGTAGACCCCCTTCTCCACATTTACTGAGAACTAGTCAAGTAAAAACAATTCTTGAGAACAGAGATTTAAACTTGTACTCTATCCTATAAATTTATTATGAGACAATAAAAAAATGCCATATTTATTTATTATTACTAGGAAAAGAACATCCTGTTGGTCTAGTTGTGAGAAAATTTATCTGTTATGTTTATAGGGGAATGGATTAATATACTTTCCTCTTGGGATAAATGTACTCCCAAGTTTAATGAGGAAAGTTCCTTTTGTCATGGAACCTCTTCTAGTCTAGTAGAGGGTATTTCTTTACTTTTTTTAGAAAAAATGTTCGGGTGCATCTACCTCATATACTAGGTAAGTAAATAAAATGAGAGTGATCATGCAATGATAAAAAAAAAGCATCTATTCATTTCTTTCATATTGTGTACTATATACAAGACTATGTTTCTATCGACTTTACAAAAAAAAACTTTTCTGGTCTTAAAGCAGACCGCTCAATCACTTTAAAAGAAATGAATTTTAACTAAACTAGGAATAATACCTCTTTAGCTATCTGTAATAAATGGAACGAAGACAGTCACTCTCGGGCTTCGATATCTATTAGTACCATAACTTTCCTACCCCCTCACCACAAAGTGTCCCTCCTAATTAGATTTGAACTTTGACGCCAACATAATGTGGAGATGATGAGGGGATGCACGAAGGACCAAGTCTCCCACTTGAGACTCCATAGGCTTAACTCGGTTCTCATAAGATCTGGATAGCTGCTAGGTGTAGACTTTGAATTTATCTTTGGCCTTATCTCAATGCTTGTTTAGTGCCTCCATTGCATATGTCGCGGGTCATGAGTCCATTGCTTAGAGAGACCCTAGCTGAGGGTACCACCAATTCTATCGGTAGGACAACATTAGTCCTATACACAAGTGAGAATGGGGTAAACCCGGTCAGTTTTCTCTTTGAGGTGCGATAAGACCATAGTACAATTGGTATCTTCTCATCCCATTCCCCTAGTATATGCTTAAGCATCTTATTTAGTATATTGATCAAAGTTTTATTAATTTCCTCTACCTGGCCATTTCTCTTTAGCTAGGAGATAGTTGAGCTGTTGTGTATGATCTTATACTTGTCAGTGAGGAGTGCTATCTCATTGCATATGAATTGCTTCCCATTATCTGTGAGGATCACCTTGGGTATACCAAACCTGCATATGATATACTCCATTATAAATTGGGTTACCACTTGGCCAGTTACTCTTCTTAAAGGAATGGACTCTTCCCATTTGGTGTACAACTTTATAGAAACGATAATGAAAGCTTTGCCATGAGAGGCTAGGCCAATTTTTTCCACCAAATCAAATGCCCATGTGTGCAAGGGGTAAGGAGATGCTAAGCTTTGCAAACTGACTGAAGGGGCATGTACCATGTTTCCATGCATTTGGAAAGCTCTGTATTTTTTTACAAAACTAATGGAGCCAGCTTCCATAGTTGGCCAATAGTAGCTGATATACCCGTATATACCCTCGGCTATGCCGAGGGCGCCCTGCGCCTCATCAGACCCAGATGACCCCTAGGTGGGTCGACCATTCATAAGGCTCCGAACAACCCCTCAGGGGCCGACCCTTCATCAGGCTCCAGACGACCCCTCAGGGGGGTCGACCCTTCATCAGGCTCCAGACGACCCCTCAGGGGCCGACCCTTCATCAGGCTCCAGACGACCCCTCAGGGGGCCGACCCTTCATCAGGCTCCAGACGACCCCCCGAGGGTACGACAGTATGAGGCCCAAATTAGGCCAGACTCATTACCGGAAGGAACTTTGCCCTCGGCCTCATATCAAAGGCCGAGGGTGACATCATCACAGCGCGTGGTTTGGGAGACGCGTGGAACAGTGCGCGTGAGGCTCAGATGGCACATGGGAAACCATTATAACAAAATCACACCCTCACGTGAGGGAATATTATGTCATCATTTGGCATCTACAGGTGTCAACAGGGGATTGACTAGATCATCATTCACATGCACCATGCATACTTGGGGGGTACACTACACCCCCCAAGACCTATATATACTTGTTACCTACAACCCTACAGGGGAGATCGATCGATAATTATAACCCTAGCAAAAACTCTGCTTGTACACACAGTAGAGAGAGAAAGTGAGCTTATGTGCATTGTATCCAAGGCCATTAGTGCCCATACTTAATGGATCACACACTCACAGTGGATGTAGGCCTAATTGGCTGAACCACTATACATTATTATCTTATTCCCCTTATAATCATCCCCTTCTACACACTCACACATATACACTTGCATCTCTATGGCTGCCATGGTTACTACTGTTTGAGCTCACCATCACTTATCCGGTGGTGCTAGATTTCAGCACCATCAGTTTGGCGCCGTCTGTGGGAAACGAGAAGACATCTCTTCCTTTGTACAACTTGACCTCACTGGGCACTCTGGTGGTGAACCAGTTCTCCCTCTGAGAGGAGATGTTTCACCATTGAAAGAGACCCACTAAGATTCTCAAGCTCACCAGTCTTTTTTCCAGTTCAGCTGTTCACAGCTCAAACACATGGCACCGGAGATGCCACCACCACCACTTCCCCCACCGGATGATGGGGGAGGACCCACTTCCAGTCAGCCACCACCTCAGTCTGAGATGGCTGATGTGGCGGCAGCCTTGAAGTCTCTGGCAGCGAGCCAGCGGATCATGCAGGAGCAGTTCACAGCTTTGAGCCAGAACATACTAAGACCACCAGGGGTCTCACCTAAGATGATTACTCCGGCAGCAGCTCCAGGACAGCATGAGGCTAGGGGACCACCCCAGGCACCACGCAAAGACCTGCCACCCCCTCAGCGGCGTAGGGATGTTACTGACCCCCGGCGTCTACGCCTGGAGAGGCAAGGAAACCCTTCCTCTAAGGACAGGTATGACGATCTGGAGGGAGAGGAGGACCCCATAGAATGCTGGGAACCATATGAGGTCTCTAATAATACCGTACGACCTCTCCAGGAGAGCAGAGGGAAGTGCGGAAGGCAAAACCCTGACGATCGCCCAAGAGGCTCGGCTTTCGATTGCCTAAGCAGGGGGTCGGCCTTTGAGAGGCTGGGCCCAGTGAACGACCTACGGGAAAAAATTTCCAGGTCAAGGAGTGCCACAAGGTCTAGAAGGGAGGCAGAAGATGACCGACCCCATGGGGGCCGACCCCTAGGACGGGACGACAGCCAGGGGGAAGTAAACAGCCGACACAGGCCAACCGCGGCAGGACCCTCCGTCCATCTCAAAGAGGTGGCAGGGGATAACATCGGCTAGACCGACCCTATGAGGCCTTGGAATGACTCGATACAGCGATTGGAGGATAAGATTGGCGATATACTAAAAAACCGGGACCCTCTTCAGAGGGGATACACCATAGGCTCTCCCTTTGGGGCGAAGATAGTCAACTTCCCTATGCCATCAAAGTTCAAGCCACCTGTGGTCACCCCAAGATACGACGGGAGCACCAACCCTGTCCACTATGTTGAGATGTATCAATCAGCAGCAGACATATACTCTATCTCAGATGAGATGAGGTGTCATGCCTTCTCTGGTACCCTGACTGGGGCTGCACATGTCTCTTCCAAAAAATTCCATTGAAAACTTTAAGCAGTTGGCAGGCCGGTTCATCCACAACTTTCGCTTTGGGATGAGGCCACAGAAGAAGACCACCCACCTGCTCTATGTTAAGCAGGGGAAGAATGAGAGTCTTAGGGACTACATATCCAGATTCAATAAAGAGAAGCTGGAGGTGGAAGACTATGAGGAGAACATAGCTATGACAACCCTGATTGGAGGACTCCAAAAGGGGAAGCTGTTATGGAAGCTTGCTGAAGACCCTCCGAGGACGATGGATGAATTGCTGTCAACAGCAGTAAAGGTGATGAACGCCGAAGAGGCGATGGCCGTAAAATACGAAGATGAAAAAGGAGGTGCTAGCGGAGGTAAATACCCCAAGAAGAACAAAGAGGGGAAAAAGAGGTCTACGGACTACAAGTTCGTTGGTTACACCCCTATAACGGTCAGCTGTGAACAGATTCTCAATGAGATAAGGAGTGATCGGTCTCTGAAGTGGCCTGAGAAGTTGAGGGAAGCCCCCAATAAGAGGAATAAGAACCTGTGGTCTGAATTTCACCAAGACCATGGCCACGTGACAAACAAATGTTTCGCTCTGAAAGATGAGATTGAGAAGATGCTGAAAGAAGGGAAGATCAGAAAGTACGTCGACAGAGGTGCCTTTAAGAGGGGCCGAAGGGACAACCCTAGGAAAAAGCGAGGTGATGCATGTAGAGAAGGTCCTCAAAAAATAGGGGACGACCCTTATGATGATGAGGACGACCCTGACCTCCCGCCAAGAGATGACCAAGGCCCTGTCAAGAGGCTTAATATAATCTCGTTCAGAATGGGAATGATCTTTGGGGGTCTAGCAGGAGGAGGGTCCGAGGTCGCAGATAAGAAGGCCCACGTGGCTGAAGCCAAGGTAGTGACGAAGACAGTACACTCCACCTCTCTAGAGGCAAAGTCAAAAAAGAGGAAGAAGGTCGACATGGACACTCTGATAGTGGGATTTTCAAGAATGGACTTTAAAGGCCTCTTAGCCCCACATGATGACCCTCTAGTAATCACTACTAGGGTGCACGGGTGCGAGGTGTCGAGGATCCTAGTCAACGGGGGTAGCTCTGCAGATGTGATGTTCTGGCCATGCTTCAAAGCCTTAGTCCTCAGCCATGCTAGACTCATCCCATACCATCATCCATTGATTGGGTTCAGTGGGGAAAAGGTTCATCCCCTTGGAGTGTATGAGGCCGATGTGAGGATGGGGGACGAGTGGCCGAGATGGCTTACCAAAAAGGTGAGCTTCTTTGTGATGGATGAACAGGTGTTCTCGCCCTACAACATCATACTGGGGCGTGTGGCCCTCAAGGGGTTTGAAGTTGTGCCATATACGGTCCATCAGATGGTTAAATTTCCTACCCCTTACGGGGTGGGGGAAGTGCAGGGAGACCAGACGACAGCGCGAGAATTTTACTACAACTCCGCTGAAGGAAGGGAGACACACAAGAGGGATACAACCACTTACAATATTGATACCCTAGACCCCAGGGATGAGACGAAGCTAAAGAAAGGAGAGGCCATGGAAGAGGTAGAATCCATCATCCTCGATGAGGATGACCCGAAAAAAACTGTCCAAGTCGGCAAGTCTCTAAAGCCCAATATCAAGGAAGACCTCATTAAACTGTTGAGGAGAAGACGAGGCGTCTTTGCGTGGAGTCATGTAGATATGCCGGGGATCGACCCTGAAATCATGTTCCACAAGCTCAATGTGGTAGAGGGAGCAAAACCGATAAAGCACAAGAGGAGAATTTACTCTAGAGAAAAGTATGAGGTCATAAGGGATGAGGTTAAAAAATTAGAAGATGTTGAATTTATCAGAGAGGTTATCTACCTTGAATGGCTGTCCAATGCAGTCATTGTCCCAAAGGCCAACGGGAAGTGGAGAATGTGTGTGGACTTCACCGACCACAACAAGCACTGTCCCAAAGACAGCTTCCCTCTCCCCCGCATTGACCAGATGGTAGACGCTACCGCAGTCCATGAGCTCATGAGCTTTATGGATGCCTATTTAGGGTACAACCAGATCTTTATGAACCCTGAAGACTCGGAGAAGACATCCTTCATTACTGACAAGGGGACATACTGTTATAGGGTCATGCCCTTTGGCCTAAAAAATGCGGGGACAACGTACCAGGGCCTCGTAAATAAAATGTTCGAAGACCAAATTGGGAAGTCTATGGAGGTCTATGTAGATGACATGCTGACTAAGAGTTTGAAGGCAGAGGATCATGTGGCAGACCTAGAGAGGACCTTTAATACGATGGGAAAATACCAGATGAAGCTTAACCCGACCAAGTGTGTCTTCGAGGTCGGAGCAGGGAAGTTCTTGGGGTTCATTGTCAACCAAAGAGGCATCGAGGCCAATCCTGAAAAGATAAAGGCCCTTGTTGAGATGAAGACCCCCAAGTCCATTTAAGACGTTTAGAGACTCACAGGGAGAGTTGCTGCCTTGAACAGGTTTGTGTCTAGGGCCACAGACAGGTGTCTACCATTCTTTAAAATTCTCAAAAAAGCCTTCGAATGGAGTGAAGAGTGTGATGAGGCCTTTAAGGAGTTAAAATCATACCTAGGGTCTCCCTTGCTGTTGTCACGGCCCGTGCAGGGTGAACGACTTTATGTGTACCTCGCCGTCTCAGAGTCAGCCATCAGTGCAGCCATTGTGAGAGATAAAGACGGAGTACAGAAGCCTGTGTATTTTAATAGCAAGGCACTCCAGGGGGCAGAGCAAAGATATCCAAGGATGAAGAAGTTGGCCTATGCCTTGATCCATGCATCGATAAAGATGAAGCCATACTTCTAGTCCCATACAATGGTCATCCTCACTGACTCTCCCCTTCGGCAGGTTTTGCACAAGCCTAAAAAACCAGGGAGGTTAATGGCCTGGGCTATAGAGCTGGGGGAGTTTGACATAGTGTATCACCCTAGGACGGACATTAAGGGGCAAGCATTGGCAGACTTCGTGGCCGAGTTTACTTGGGAAGATGATGAAGCCGAGGGTGAGAGCCTCGGGAAGATAGATACCCGACAAGGTGAGCTCACCGACACACCTGCAGATAAGGCTGAGACAAGCACCGCTAGAAGGAAAGTGGCTGAAAATGAAGAGGGAAGATATCTCTTTAGACATGGGTCACTCACCGAGGGAAGTTTCTCAGAAGAACACACCGTGTGGAGTCTCTTCGTCGACGGGTCCTCTTGCGAAAGCGGGAGTGGAGCTGGATTAATAGTATCAGCACCTGACGGTACAGACATTGAGTACGCCCTGAGGTTCAACTTTAAGGCCTCTAACAATGAGGCCGAATATGAGGCCTTGATAGCAGGCCTCTCCTTGGCCAGATATCTTAGTGTCGGCCAGATTTTGGTTCATAGTGATTCGAGGCTAGTAGTGAATCAGATACTAGGAGCCTATGAGGACAAGGATGAGAAGATGGATAGGTACCTTGAGAAGGCGAGGTCGTTACTGAAGGGCTTCAGAGAAGTGAAATTAAAGAGGATACCTAGGCTCGACAATGGCCGTGCAGATGCCCTTGCTAGGTTGGCCTCGACAACTAGGACAGACATCAGGAGGACGGTCCCAGTGGAAATTTTGCTTCGGCCAACTATTGAAGACACTGAGGGAACACTTAGCAATTGCCTAAATGTTTCTCAGGAAGCTTCGTGGATGGACCCTCTGATCAGATACATTAAAGAGGGGGAAATGCCAGAGGCAAGGCAAGAAAGGAAGAAGTTGAGTTACAGGGATGCAAAGTTCACTGTCATTGGGGACACCTTGTACAAAAAGGGATTTTTACTCCCCTTACTTAGGTGTGTGCACCCATCTGAGGTCCCATCCATTTTGAAAGATGTGCACGAACGATCGTGCTCAAGCCACATTGGGGGCAGATCCTTAGCGAAGAGAGTGATCACCCAAGGGTACTGGTGGCCGACCTTGGGGAAAGACGCTGCGGCATATGTAAAAAAGTGCGATAAATGCCAGATATTTGCCACCATCCCTCACCAACCCCATCAGCCTCTTACCTCCATTACATCCCCATGGCCATTTGCAGTGTAGGGGATCAACCTCGTAGGACCCTTACCAAGAGCAGTCAATAACTATCGATTCCTCATCGTAGCGATTGACTATTTCTCAAAATGGGTAGAGGCCAAACCGATGGTCACGATTATAGAGCAGAAGACCTTCCAGTTCATCTGGAAAAATGTTATATGCAGATATGGTCTCCCCAACACCCTCATCTCGGATAACGGGACTCAGTTCAAGAATACCTCTCTATAGAAGTACTGTGAAAGGGTGAGTATCAAATAATTTTTCTCTACCCCAGGCCGACCTCAGGCCAATGGGCAAACATAAGTCACAAACAGGACAATCCTAGATGGAATCAAGAAGAGGCTTGAGGAGGCAAAAGGAAGATGGGTCGAGGAGTTATATGCCGTGTTGTGGGCATACAGGACGACAGTGAGGACCTCTACCGGAGAGACCCCATTCATGCTAGCTTATGGCTCAAAAGCCGTCATCCCCACCAAAATTGGATTTCCTACTCATAGGGTCCAAATGTATGACCCCCAGAGAAATACAGAAGAGAGGAGACTCGACTTAGACCTGATTGAGGAAAGGAGGGAAGACGCTGAGATAAGGAAAGCTGCCTACCAGCAGAGGACTCCAAGGTTTTACAATCAGAGAGTTAAGCAGAGACCAATTGCAGTAGGGGACTTGGTCCTCAAAAAGACTTGGCAGAAGCCCATCAAGCTCCATCCTAATTGGCATGGCCCATATAGGGTCATCGATGAAGTCGTCCCTGGGACCTATAGACTAGAAAACTTAGAGGGAGAACCCTTTTCCAACCCCTGGAATGCAGATCATTTGAAAAAAATAGTATCAGTAGTGTTGTAAGGTCTTGATAGATCATAATTGTAATAGGTGTTGCTCCGACAGAACACTTGGAAAATTAATGAGAAATATCAGTGTTTCTTCTCATATTATGTTTATCAGTTCTAGTACGCGTGGAAACATCTTCGGAGAGTGACCCTCGGCTATAATGAGGTCGCGTGGAGGGGACGACCCCACCATGGTCCTCAAGAAAGACGAGGGAAAATTTTGTTTAAAACCATTAAATTGGGCATTATAACCCTCGGCTATAATGAGGTCGCATGGAGGGGACGACCCCACCATGGTCCTCAAGAAATATGAGGAAAAACTTTGTTTAAAACCATTAATTTGGTGATTATAACCCTCGGCTATAATGAGGTCGCATGGAGGGGACGACCCCACCATAGTCCTCAAGAAAGACGAGGGAAAACTTTGTTTAAAACCATTAATTTGGTGATTATAACCCTTGGCTATAATGAGGTCGCGTGGAGGGGACGACCCCACCACGGTCCTCAAGAAAGACGAGGGAAAACTTTGTTTAAAACCATTAATTTGGTGATTATAACCCTCGGCCATAATGAGGTCGCATGGAGGGGACGACCCCACCATGGCCCTCAGAAAAGATGAGGGAAAACTTTATTTAAAACCATTAATTTGGTGATTATAACCCTCTGCTATAATGAGGTCGCATGGAGGGACGACCCCACCATGGTCCTCAAGAAAGACGAGGGAAAAGTTTGTTTAAAATCATTAATTTGGTGATTATAACCCTCGGCTATAATGAGGTCGCATGGAGGGGACGACCCCACTATGGTCCTCAAGAAAGACGAGGGAGGGGTTAGCAATAATATAAAAAAATTCACAATGCAAATCATACAAAAGGAAAATATGGAAGACAACAAGAGAGATGATGATATAAATGAAATATTACACAGTGTTCTTGAAAGTAAAGTACAAAAATATTGATTACATCAAGAGGGTATAGGATACAGACAACCACCCTATGGAGCAACATCAGAGGGCAGGGCCTTAACATCAATAAGAGAGGTATCCTCAACGACCACAACTGGCTGGTCTTCAGACGTGCCGACACTCTCGACGTTCACCTGGAATTCCACCTGGGATAGAGCTTCGGCAATCAAGGGGTCATCCAGATGAACTTCCTTCAGAGAGGGACAGACTGAAGAGACGACATCGCCGAATTTGAGGACAAACCACCAACAGGCCGTCCTGATCCCTCTCTCTAAGTACTCAAGACCGAAGCCTTGGAACTCGTCTGAGAGTTTATAAGTGTCCACAGCATCGGCCCTTGCCTTCCTCACTGCCTCAGATAGCTCAGCCTTGAACTGAGTCCCTAAGTTGGTCAAGGCTTCATCCTTCTCCTTAATGAGTAAGTTTTTGGCCTTCAGGTCCTCGTCGTGCTGCCTCGTCAGCTCTTCCAGAATCCTTACATGTTCAGTTCTGGAACTTTCTAGCTCAGCCCTTGCAGTCTCTAAGTCAGTCTGCAGATCGGACTCATGTTGGATGGCCCTCTTGGCCTCATAAAATTTCTCATGATTCTCCGCCATCCATTTGGTGGCCGAGGTAAAAGCGCAAACAGACTGCATAAGAAAAAGAACTTGTTAAGAGGCCGAGAAAATAGTTGGTGAAAGAATGCAGTTAAGGGAATGAAGCAAGACAAGTACCTGAGCCAGGGCGTGCAGACCGTAGTCATACACCTTTATCGGAGGCATCTTAGATAAGAATTCGTAGTCGGAAGCCGAGGGAGCAGAAAACATTGACGCCTTGGCCGCCCTTAAGTTCGCGATAAGTGATGATGGTTCGGCCTTCAGAAGTGCCAAGTTCTGGGACCAGAAGGCCCCCATGCTAGAAGAAGAGGCGGTTCCCTCAGACGCCTCAACCTTTCCCTCGTCCGTGATCCTGGCCGAGGGTCTACGGGGAGTTCGGGCTCTTTCCTCTTCTGTCTGTCGACGATCGGCTCAGCAGGTGTCGGCCCTGTGGTCTGCGTCTTCCTCGGAGCTTGCTGAGGCTCCTTGCCTTTCTTCTTGGGCAAGCCTGACAACAAACTGGGAGCAGTCATTTCCGAGAGATAGTTCAATATACCAGTAAGACGACCTGAAAAGAGGACGACACGTCAGGAAAGTGCAGAGATAAAGAGGAAACATTTTGAAAAAGTAAAAGAACAAAAAAAAAACAATAAGTATAACTCACATAGTTCTGTCAGGGGGCCAACCCTCATACCAGCTTCCTTGAGGAACTGAGGGGTCATCAGCTCTTCAATCTTTGCAAGTTCACCCCCTCTCCCTCGTCCTCTCAGATATTCAACTATGTCTTTCTCTTCCAGACTAAGTCTGGGGTCTGACCTGGCCTTCATTGAAGGGTTAGACCATCTTCTGGGGACCCTCGGACCGTCAGCTACAGGTTGTGCCTCGGCAGAGAACTCCCACTCTCCAGAGATAACAAAGAATCTCTTCTTCCAATCATGGTTGGAGGTTTGTGCCACATGGAGAAGTTTTTTGTCAGACCTCCTCACCCCCAGGTGATAATACCCAGGCTGTTTGGACGAGGAGGTGATATTGTAACAGGCCAAGAATACGTCGGCCGAGGGCTCATCAGTGAAAGCATTTTTCCATAAGGAGACATAACCAAGGATCGCCCTCCAAGAGTTGGGAGGAAGTTGAGAGGGGGAAAAGCCGAGGGCTGATAAAATATCTATGACAGCAGGATGTAAAGGGAGTCTGACACCTACCTTGAACATTTGTTCGTACACCGCTATCTCTCCCTCTTCACCCTCAAAGACCCTCTCGTCCTCAGAGGGAACCCTCATAGATATGGTGGGAGGAACACCATATGCATGCCTCCACAGAAGAAGGTCACGATCCCTGACTGAGGAAATATAAGACGAGGCGTGAGATGTGTCAACTGGGTCATCTGAGTCCTCATCATCCTCAGTCCCCCCACCCTCAGCCTCAGCCTCATCACGTGTCAGACGACCTTGGGGAAAATCCATCTGGAAGGCATGTGGAGAGAGAGTTGTCACAGGGATAGCCTCGGAAGTAACCATACCCTCGGCCTGTCGGCCCGGGCTCAGGTCAGATGCCTCTCCTCTTCCAGAAGGTCCAGTGCCAATTGGCGATGACGCTCTCTCATCCATCTCACTCGAATAACTCTCGGCTGGACGATAAGATGATCCGCAAGACTCAGAGGGTCTTATTGTGGCAAGAGGAATGGGAAACATGGGTCGCACCCAATTAGGGTCGGCCCCTCGTCTCCTCTCCTCCTCTTCCTCTATTCGCCTAATCTCTACGAAGAGCTTCTCTCTCAAGGATGGGAACTCCTCGGCTAAACTGTAAAGCATCCTAAGCATTAAGTGGGAGACCCTACACTTGAATGAATTTCTAAGCTAACTACAAACAAGTTTGCAATTGACCAAGCTGGACTTTTGGATTGAAACAAAAGAAACCAAGTGCTTTAATAAAGAACACTCAAGAACTAGTTGCTTGAGAAGACGCTAGAAATGTTATGAAACAAACTAAGGAAAATCCTACCCTACAAGCCTAAAATAAGAAAGCAAGCAAGAAATGAAGGAAAAGAGGACACTAGGGCAGAGGGATTACCTGAGAGGGAAGAGCGAGACTGCCAAACTCGAAATGTTGAAATTTACAGAAATGGTGGTTTGTCTGTTAGAAATCTAGAGAGAGAGAGATCTTGGGCGCGAAGAAGAATAAGAGAAGGAAAGGTTTCAAAAATTGTTTATATACCTTAGTGATGAGTGGGCCCATTACCCAAGGCAAAGCACAACCCACGAGGAGGACATCATTAGGGCATAAAGCCCCAAGAAGCATGCAGCTGCCACGCCTTGAAAACTGGAACGACATTGGATAAAAATTTGATAGGTGTCACATTAGCTTGATAGGAGTCACTCATCAAACAGACCATACACTTAGTCTCAAAAGCAACATTATCCCTCGGTCATCTCAGCATCATCTATGGATAAGGGCTGGGGGGTGATTGATATACCCGTATATACCCTCGGCCATGCCGAGGGCGCCCTACGCCTCATCAGGCCCAGACGACCCCTAGGTGGGCCGACCCTTCATCAGGCTACGGACGACCCCTCAGGGGCCGACCCTTCATTAGGCTCCAGAGGACCCCTTAGGGGGGCCGACCCTTCATCAGGCTCCAGACGACCCCTCAGGGACCGACCCCGAGGGTACGACAATACGAGGCCCAAATTAGGCCAGACTCATTGTCGGAAGGAACTTTGCCCTCGGCCTCATAACAAAGGCCGAGGGTGACATCATCACAGCACGTGGTTTAGGAGATGCGTGGAACAGTGTGCGTGAGGCTCAGATGGCACATGGGAGACCATTATAACAAAATCACACCTTCACGTGAGGCAATATTATGTCATCATTTGGCATCTACAGATGTCAACAGGGGATTAGCTAGATCATCATTCACATGCACCATGCATACTTTGGGGGTACACTACACCCCCCAAGACCTATATATACTTGTCACCTACAACCCTACAGGGGAGATCGATCGATAATTGTAACCCTAGTAAAAACTCTGCTTGTACACACAGTAGAGAGAGAAAGTGAGCTTATGTGCATTGTATACAAGGCCATTAGTGCCCATACTTAGTGGATCACACACTCACAATGGATGTAGGCCTAATTGGCTGAACCACTATACATCATTGTCTTATTCCTCTTATAGTCATACCCTTCTACACAGTCACACATATACACTTGCATCTCTATGGCTGCCATGGTTACTACTGTTTGAGCTCACCATCACTTATTCGGTGGTGCTAGATTTTAGCACCATCAGTACCCTAGCGTCATGATATGATAATATAGTTTAGCACCTCTCATGTGGGAGGGCTCATGAGATTCTTTTAACACTCTTTCTACATCCCCTTTAGTTATGCACTTCAATGCCTTCTCATTCTAACCCTTCCTGTAGAGTTACCCTTCCACTAGGTAGAAGCGAGCCACTTTCGTTTTTAGATAAATATCATTCACTTGCTCAACTAGAAACTTGATGTCGTTCAAATATGCTATGTGAGGTTTCCTTAAATCCTCAAATACTTATATGAAGTTAGCTTTTGTTGGCTGGTTAAATTGGGTTTGGAATTTTAGATAGCCCTATGGGCTATGATGGATGCTTTCAGTTCATCTATATATAAATTTTAGGCTGTCGTAGCCAGCGTGTCTGGGTGCCGATTCATTGATTGCTCATGTCTTTCAATGGTTATTTTCAAGAATTGGCTTAACAGCCTTTGTATGTGGATATATATGGTGCTAAATTGGAATGCTTGAGGGAGAAATCTCCATTAACTTGTTTTACTATCAATTTAAAGTCCCCTCATATACATAATAATCTGATACCTTTTCGGAGTGCCTCCAACAATCCTAGAATGAGGGCTTTATACTCAGCCTCATTGGTTGAATATTTGAAATCCATCTTGAAGGAGAGATTGATCTTTTCCTTAGTATTTAAGGGGATAATATCTACACCCCTATTCATTGTGAATAAGAACCATCAAAATCCATCTTCCACTCCTCCATCTCTTATGCTCAATATGCTTGGAAATTTTCTCCAATAGCTCTTCATTGGAAGGCTAAAAAAATTGTCTTGGTAAATGGGTTAACAGGCCTACCACTGCTTGACTCTTGATGGATTTTAGCACCACAAATTTCAAATCATTTTCTGATTGAATTAAGAATCACCTTGTTGCTCAGCTTACCAAGACCATCCGCGTCAAGAGATAATTAATAAGGCCACATTTATTGATAATGATAACTATAAAGGCCAACAAGTAGTGTCTTAACTTTTGAGCCACGAAGACTAAGGAAAGGCAGTTCCTCTCAACATTGGTATATCTAGATTATGTTCTTGAAATCACCCTTGACAAATAATTCACCGACCTTTCCACCCCTCTTTCTCTTGAGCCAACAGTGCTCCTATTAATTTCTCAGTTGAGGTAATGTAGAGAAGTAGTGGTGCTCTAGACTCTGGCGATATTATCATAGAGGAGGAAGAAAATATTTCTTTGATTTTCTCAAAGTCTTTGTTCTTCTCGTCTCCCCAGATCCACTTATCTTTTTCTTTCATCAAGGGGGAAAATCGGTGGGTCACCTCCACCAACATTGTTATAAATCTTCTTAGGTAGGACACATTTCCTAAAAAGCTCTCCAATTATCGCTAAATATTTGGTGGAGGCATTATCACAATGGCCTTCCTTTTTTTCCTTATCGAACTGCACCCCATGTCTATTTATGACAAATCCCAAAAATTTTCATGCAGTGACCCCAAAGGCACACTTTGAGGGATTCATTCTCACCTTGTACCTGCGACATCTTTCAAATGCCAAATAGATAACCTGGATATTCTTTCTTTTTTTCTTTGACTTCATCACCAGGTCATCTACATAGAACTCTAATATGCCATGAAATAAGTCATGGAAGATATCCATCATGGTATGTTGGTAGGTGACACCTGCATCCTTTAATTCAAGTGGCATGACTGTGTAGTGAAAAATTCCTAATAGCGTGTGAAAGGTAGTCTTCTCCACATCTGTTGGATCCATCTTCATCTGATTGTAGCTAACATACCCGTTCATGAAATTCTATTCTCATGACCCGCGGTAGCATCTACTAGAATGTCTATACTTGGCAAGGGAAACTCATCTTTGGGACAAGCCCAGTTCAACTCAGCGAAGTCAGTGCAATTTCATATTTGTCTTTTATCTTTATTTGCCATGGGCACAATGCTATAAATCCACATAGGGTGTTGAATGGGTTTGATGAACCCTGCTGCCAATAATTTCTCCCCTTCCGCCTTTATCTTAAGGTCTAGCTTAGCCTTGTATGTGCAAGTGGCCTATCTAATTGCGAAAGAATTAGGAAGAACATTTAGTTTATGAGAACTCACCTCTGGGTCTATCCCCGGTATCTCTGTGTATTTCCAAGAACACAATAGTGAATTCCTTGATCGGGCTAACGACCTCCTCCTTCTGCTTTGAGTTCAAACCTTTGGAGATTATCATGGGTCTAGTCTCACCCCAATCTATTCCCAAACTAATTTCCTCCATCTCTTGCAGCTGTTCCTTTGATTCATCTGACATACACTCATGTGCTTCTTCTGGCTCCTCAATATACTCAATAATGTGGGATTTTTTCACCATAAAACACTCTAGTGTTGGGGCGACGCTCTCATCCCATAACATTTCTCGTGCAAATCGTTGTAAGTGGTATATGACTCTTTTGTCCAACAAGACTGCCTTCTTATATGTTCTGGGGGGTTTGGCTACCTCCTCTACTTTCTTCTTTCCATTTGGCATCTGGGGGATCACTCTTTGTCCTAAACAATCATGAACATATATCCTCGGTCGGCACCTCCTTCCACCACTTGCATCCCCTTTAACTTTCTTAATGAGCTCTTTCACTCTTCATTAAGCTTGGTATAAAATGTTACATCTACCAGGTGGGACTCTTAAATAAAAATGGCTTTTGTGTAGATTTGATTATAATCTCAGTACCTTAAATATTAGCATTGGCACATTGATAATATATGGAGGCACTATGCCATGAGTGTGATCCACACTAACCCTGTGAACGGTTGGTAGATTGTGTTGGCACTGATGACATCAAACTTAATGTGGGAAGTGAAGTTCTCCAGCTTGATACCCATATTTTCATATCCAAGCGAGTGCATGCTTGTGCTATCAAATCTAAAAATCACTAAGGAAATGGGAACAATCTTTTCTTGAGATATCCTTAACTCATACAACATGCTAATCGATATAATGTTGATGGACACTCCTCAATCCATCAATGCCCTCGGGAAAAACTCCCATTAATCATGGTTGTTATGTAGAGTGGGTGAATGTGAAAATATGGCACTTGCCTATTTGCTTCAGAGAAGACCACCTCATAAGTAGATCTTTTAATTATTCACCTAATGGATCCCTACTAATTTAAAAAGGGGTCCCTGCGTTGTTTCATTAATTCTAAAAACATTCTCGTGATGACCACTCGGGTGTCATATTCTATGCATATTTGATGATCAAAGAGACACTTGAACTTGCGTCTTCTTATTTTGTCATTACACTCAGAGTTTAAGTCCACTTTACAAGTTTGATCATTACAGACATATTCTGCCTCAGATGTCCCTCCTTCATCTAAACCGAGAATTACATCTATTTTCCCTTCTTAAGGAGGGGGACCATTTGCCCCCTATCATCCCAATGTATGATAATATTCCATTGCTTCTGCCACACTATAAGGCAGCAACAGTGGGACATTATCTCCAAACTTCCTCTTGTTAGTTAGGCAACTGCCTTTAAATTTGAGTCCCCCTTCTTACCCTTTAAACCTCCATCTATATGATTAATTGCTTTCCTCCTTTATATTTGAAACCTTACAAAAGTCAAAGGCACCCGCGTCCTCTAATTTGAGGGTCTAGGCTTGATTATAATGGCTACATTACTAGCAGCCTGGCTAAACTCTCTAAATATCCCATTTCTGGTCTAATTGACCAATTGGATCTTATTCTTTTCTAGGAGACCCTCAATACATATTTTCAACAACCTTTCCTCCGCCACATCTTCATGGACATATAGTTCCCTCTCTCGAAAATGCTTAATCTATTGCATCAGCTCTTCACCGAGATTTTGCACCTCCTGAGCTAAGTATCTGAACATGAATTCATCCTCCTCTATGAAAAACTTTTGAAGGAACTACCTATGCCTTTCCTCCTATGTGGGGATCCTATTAGGCGCCAAGTGTGAGTACCACATGTAGGCCTTCCTCGTGAGAGTTTTGGAGAAATCCTACAACTTTAAATTCTTATCATTCCCATGCACTCCTAGGTACTCCACAAATCATTTCACATCCTCCCTTAGGTATTCTCCTTTATCATTAAATTTGACAAATATTGGTGGAACGTCCCCCTCTGGGTGTGGCTTCTCATTCACACTCTCCGGATAGGGGTTTTGAGACTCCTTGTACAGATGAGAAGTTTCCCTCTGAGAAGAAAATAGTGGCTTCTTTACATCCTCTATGGTAATAGCCTTGGAGGGAGACTCCTCTAAACTTATATTATTTTTTGTTTCAGAACTCAATGGTGTTCCAATTTGGTCTGGCACCACCTTTAGCATTGGAGCCACCCCTATTATTGTTGTTGTTGTAGCAGCTGCGCCTCTAGAGGGGGTTGTTTATGGTGTTACACAACTTTGTCTCAAACTTGCTAAATCCACATTATTTTGTTTCAAAAACTAAAAAAAACATGCTCATTCAATGTATATCTGTCAATGGAGCAACTGTTGCTGCACCAGTCTGTCCTCCTTGAGGAGAAGGTTCTCTAGCTCTTATCACCACCACATCTTCTTGGGTGGTTTGGTCACTTTGAACTCCATTACCAAATGGAGTGTCTTCAAAACTCAACTACTTAAAAATATTAAAACCTTTTTTATCCATGAAAGTGAGGATACCTCCCCAGCTGAGTTTCCAAATGTATAAGGGTTGTATGACTATGGTCTAATAAGAATCTGGATCAAGTGCGGCATATCCCACTCTAATGGGCTCTGCCTCTAAGGTTTTTAGAAAGTTTTTGAAGCAGCACCTGGTAAAACCTTCCTTTTCTGGTAAAAATGGAGTCAAAACTAGAACCACTCCCAATAAAAAGATGAACTCTATAAACAATAATAGTAACTTTAAGAAAGGAATCTCCTAAGAATGATAGCTGTCAATGTGGGGGTGAAGAAACAAGCATTCAACACTTAGAGAGAGAGCATAAAGAGAATATTAGGCGGTCTAGTGTGATTTTTACAGAGCAACGGATGAACTGAATTTTTGGATATCTGATTTGACCTCACCAATGGTCCTATTGGTGAATATAGAGCTGTTTTGGGCCTCCTGGGAGCCAAAAATAAGAGGAAAAACTTATAGGGACAAGGTCTGCAATATACCTTTTGTCCCTACTAGGCCTGCAACCGCACTTACGCTCTGACAGAAGACACCCGGTGTAAACCAAAGTCAAAAGGAAAATATATCTCCTAATGAAGACAAAATATCTGATTTGGTAAATATCATTTTAAATGTTAACTTGTTGTACAAACTTTATAAACATGAGATTGGACTCAAAGACCACCCTTTAATATCATTTTGTAAAAAGTTCATTTCTTGTGACCAGCCTCTTGGATAGTCACTTCAGTTATGACTAAGTGTGTGTTGTCTAAAAACTTGAGTGACTCCTAGGGTCTCTCTACTAGTATTGTCTTTATCTTAAAGTGTTAAGTTTTTGAGCTTACTTAACAAACCTTGTCTCTTAGCCACTAAGCCAAAATTCCCAAGAGATCCCAACTGGACTTTTTTAGACATGCCTTCTCAACTAGGCAACCTATATAAGAAAGTAAATATTAGTACTATGTTATTTTTTGTGTAATAAATCTTGGGGTGGAGGCCACTCTAGGAGGACCTCCTCGCCCTTTGTCATTTCTGTGGTAAATCATTTGGGGCGGTGGGGACACTCTAGGTAGCCTAATCGCCATTCCTTTATTTCTATGATACGAGAATTAGGGCAGACGGGGTTGCTCATAATGATTTCCTTTCCCCTGGCCTTTTTCTATGGTCTGAGTCTTGGGATGAGGGGCTGATTGTGATAATCCCTCCTCGTCCTTTAGTATTATCTTTGGATTTAGTCTTGGGATGAGAGGCTTGTCGTGATTAGCCATCCTCATCCTGGCCTATTATTTGTATCTTTAGTCTTAGAATGAGGGCTGACCATGATCAACCCCTCGTTCCAAAGCCCAAGTCACATTGAGTAAATAAGTGAAATGAAAACTCACTCCTCACTACACCAAAATGATAATTTTATGACTGCCTTTTTATGACTCCTAATAGGGGTGACAAACTTATCACTCTTGGGAGCAGTCAAAAAATTATTTATAACTCCCACTAGGAGTGATAAAATTAAGGGCTAATAAAAAATTTAAGTCAATTAGTTTGTCACTACTAATGAGAGTAAAAATGTTGCCATTTAATTAATTAGTGACTCTTATAAGGAGTCATAAATTTATAACTATCACAAGTAGTTACAAATTTATCACTAGGCCTAAGTTATGACTCTTATGAGCAATCACAAAATTATAATTGGTGTGAGGAGTCACAAATTTTAGCCTAATACTAAATTTGTGACTATTATAGATAGTTATAAATTTGTAATTTCTCAAAGTAGTCACATATATTGGCATAAGACTTTATTTATAACTCCTATTAGTAGTCATAAATAGTCATAAATTTATAACTGCTCCCGACAGTCACACCGAAGACATAATTTGTAACTTCTATAAGGGGTCATAGAATTTTTAGACAACTTTAATTTCCCTCTTCTCTCTCCTATATCTCTTCTCACAACTCCTGCCCCTTGCTCTTTCATTTTGCTGTGAAGAACTCAACAACTCCCGCCCATCTCAATTTCATTTTGCTGTGGGTTTTTGATTTCGTTTATGTTTATTTTTATGTTTATGACAAAAAAAAAATATTTCATTTTGTTGTGAGTTTTAAGTTTGCATTTTTAGGTTTTTAGGTTTATGAATCAGCTCATACACACATATATACATATTCATCGACACATAATTGTTATGACTGCATTTTTAAATTCGTGCGCATATATACATATTTGTTATTTGATTTATTTAAATAACAAATTCATGTGTTTTTACATATATTCAAACGTTTTTACATATATATAGACACATATATACATATTCATGTGTTTTTAGTTTTTTTTATGGATCTCACACCTCAGTTCATACACAAAATTTGTACCTTTATTTTTTATGAATCGCACTACTCATACTCGGATTTTTATGGATTTTTTTTTTACATATTTGTTATTTGATTTGTTTAAATATTATCTTAGTTACAAACTTATTTACAAGTTAGTTTATTTACAGGTTTATTTATATATTTGTCATTTTTATTGATGAAATATATACTCTTATTCTCTAATTTGTTTTCTGTTAGAATAAATATCATATAAAATATTTGAGGTGGATATGGGAGGGAACCACCAACCCAAACCCGCCTCGTTGATATCCATATACATATATATACACATACATAGTTAATCAACTTTCATAAATGAAATCGATTGATTTGGTGGAGATGTATTCGTAGTTTATGTTTATGAACATTTTGTTTATGTTTATGACGCAATTTGATTTCATTAGTTATGCTTTCATAAATGTTTAAACATTTAGGTTTGCATTTTTTAGGTTTGTTTGATTTATAAATATGAAGAAAGTGTGAAGATTGTTTGAACATTTATATCTGCACTTTTTTTTTTGTAATATCACATAATTTAGTCATTTCCTTTATTTTTTGATGATGTGAACATTTAGGTCTACGTTTGTTTTTCGTTTTTGCACTAAGCCATCCTATTTTGAATAATAGTTTTTTATATACTGCATATACCTATTTAAGGCTGACAAATATTTGTTCATTTGGGTACTGATTCAAGTTATATTTTGTAATTTGTTTTCAGGATTCAAAGTTTTAAGGTTTATTCCAATCGATTTCAGCCCCAATCAGGTATGATGAAAGGAAATACTACTGATTATTGCTGCTGCTTTTCTGCAATTATCTTACTTTTTGGTTGTGATTCTCTCGAATAGTGATTATATTGTTCTTAGGGTTCTTGAATTGTTGTTTACTGGTGAGTTTGAATATTTAGGTGGCCATTGAGTTGTTTGGTCATATGCATTTGTAGCATTTAGGGTTTTTTTGGGTTTATTTACCCAAATGCTTCAATTCCATAAAAATATCTTATATTTCATATAATTGGTTCATTGATAAATGCTAATGTTTGAGTTGTTTTATTGTCTGGCTTTAAGTACCCTAGTGCCCTTTTGTATGCATGTTTTATTTTCACTTCTTAAGACATAAGTCTGATAAACATAGAGAAGTCCAGTCATTTTTTATTCTATCTATTGAAGCAATTGATATTACTCTACACGACAAATTTATGACTTTGACACATTCTATTTTTTCCCATTAGTGTTTATGAGTAGGGGTGGCAATTCATGTTTTTGGGTCATGTTTCGGGGTGACACGACACGACACGGCAAGGGTTTTTCGAATATGAACACGATACGACACGAATTCATATTTTTTTAATTGACAAGAACAATACCCAAATAGAACATGACACGACACGAATAAGACGATCTCTTAAATTTTACAGTAAATTAAACATAAATAGACACGATAACCCGAATAAAAGTACTAATATGACTTATAATTTTGACACAAATACGACTTCGTAATAAAAAACACGAAGAAAACAAGTCAAGTTAATTTCGAGTCAATTTTGCGTCGTGTTGTGTCGTGTTATCATGTCGTGTCTAAAATTTCCACCCCTATTTATGAGGAAAGGAGGTCAGAGATTTATTGAATTGACTAAATCATAATTAGCGCCTTGATATTACTTTTTAAAATATGTTGCATCAAAACTCTTGTAAGTACTAATTTATAATTAAAGATACTGATGTAAGATGTTTTTCTCTATTTCATTAACGGATACAGATGTAACATGTTTATACGTATATATGTACGGTCGACATATCGGGTGTTAAAAGTAATCCTAGGATTTGTGGAGTAAGTGTACTCAACGATGCCATTTCAAGGTAAATGGTTGGAAAACACTTGGGACAACTATTGTTGTTGGGACAAAATGAAATGATTAAATTAGTGCACCCACATGGGTGCAAAAGCATTATTACCGGACCATCAACCTCGCTCTTCACGCTCCTAACACCGCATGGTGAAGTTATAATTCGTGCGCGCATCATTTCTTTTATTTTAGGATTAGTTAAGTTTAATCTCATTGCTTAACTAAATGTATATTTTTGCGTGGAAGTCAACACACATTCTCTCTATGTCTTTTGATATACCTCACATTTTCTTATAAATAGGGTAATACGTATTGAATTTGTACATACATTGAAATGAGAATTTTACTCTCTAATTTACAACACGATTCTCTATTTTCACAAAATTAGCGGCGATAATTTGCAATAAGAGACATCAGTTCTGTTCAACTCCGCACTTCTTCTAGAAGAAATTGAGTGAAAGAATTATGCAGCATAACTTTTGTAACTACTAATTTACAATTGATAATAAAAACGATCGAAACAATGCTTTAATAAATAACTTGATAGTAATGAATTTGTGAAGACTTTTTTCTTCTTTTCTCCATATTTATTTGAATTCTTGAGTTAGTCACAAACTAAGATTAGATGCATCTCTGGATTCATTATCGGCCAAACTATTATCGCCGGCATAATTCTGGTGGAAAGATTACCTGAATCGATGAGTCTTTTCTTGTAAAATCAAGAAAATGATTACAACAAAAAGAAATATAAGTTTAATCTTATAAATACTCCATCAAGATATTCTAAATATCATAATGAAAAGAGCGGATGCAGGGGAAATCATGTTGTGATTATTGGTATTTTTCTAGATTTCTCAAATCTCCATTTCAATTTCAAGTTCGTGAAGATGGGTGGACGAGTGGAATGAGCGGATGTAAGAGAATATGATGATTGAACCTTCATAAATAAAGGTTAGTGAAAATAAGCTTACCTTATTTACAATTCAAAATCAAACAAAAAATCATAGGAGGAAAATACATTGAAACTTTTAACATAAAAAGGCTTTTAGTGAAAAGAGTAAAACTCCCATTACTCAAAAACATATGTTTAGAAGGGTGGTGGACCTGCTATAAAGTGAATAATGATCAATCAATTCTTAAATTTATAAAACCTCAATACAGAGATATAAAGGGATGCAACCTCAATGAATGATCAATCCTATATCAGATTGGGTGTTTTTTTTCTCACCATATTTTTTTACTCATTTTTTAACTTTTCATGAAAATAATGAAAAGTTATTTCGAACATTTTTCAACTTTGTAATTAAAAGAACATAATGAATCAAAATTCTATAACTAAAATATGTTAATGTCTTCTCGCTATGGTGTCGTGTCCCTACTAAAGTTCAGCCTTGTTAAGCTTTGAATTTTTCTGGAAACCTGTTGCTGCTACTTTCTTTGCTCTCTACAAGTGTTTTTCCCTGTGGGAGACTATGTTTGCATGTGTCTTTACCATCTCACTCGCGTCTACAACCCCTTTCGTGATCTTCACCTTCTAATCGTTCTCTACACTTTCTTTCTCTCTCAACACTTTTACTAAGATTGAGGGGAATTGTGCCTCGTCATCGTCTTACTCATCAAGTCTTTCCTCGAGTACATTTTCATGCAAGGCGCTCCTGGCATACCCTGCATGGATTTCAATATCTTTTTCCATTTAATCATCTTTCTCTGATTTAGGGACAAAAGTTTTTCTTGGATTCCTACCCTTTATATTTAAAGTTTTGAATGTTGTCACCTTAGTAAGTGGTGGTGGCTTGGTACTGTAAGATTCGGTGAGGTCATTATAGACAAAATTGACCAATTAATCAATCTGAGGCGACTTCATACCATAAGTCAATGTTTAATAGGTAGGTGGGAGAATATGTGGAATCTACATGAGGTTTTGTGGAGTTTTTTTATACCCATATCATTATTCTATAAATATTCCACAACATCTGTATCGAAATACCCCCATAAGCCCACATCATATCAAAGTATAAGCTAACATTGTTGATGAATTAAAAGGAACCATGCATACATCGAATCTGTAAATCAAAAAAGTTGATTAGGTAATGATTCGCAATCATAAAAAAGAACACAAGCCCGATTTGGTTCGAGGTAATTTTTTTTCTGCCTAGGTAAAAAGAAAGGTAATAACTACTTTGAAAGGGACAAAATTAAGTTTGGTTCACTAGTTTGTCTGAAAGTCAAAATATATACTCCAAGTTCAAGTTACCTGATAAACTTGAATAGGAATAAATTTCCTTTATCAGATTGGGTGTAAGGGAACCATTTATGCCAACAGTCCTAGCACTCAATGCCTAGGGAAGTATCATTTCGTACCCCATGATATTTCAAAGTTGATCTCACATGAAGGTTTGGTAGTAGGTAGGAAGGAGAGACCTCTCAAGGCACCGTAATAAGTGACACCAACTCCTAATTTCTACACAGTAAGGAGAGACCTCTCGACCTCAGGAGATTTTATATACCATATTTTCTACATAGTAGAATTAATTATTATTTAGCACAGTGCTGGAAGTGATGACCACGAAATAAACCTTTATGTTTTGAAAGAGTACAAAAACTACCTATAAGTATTCAACTTTGAATTTAGCAGAAAAGAATAAATTAGGTAGACAAGGTATGAAGTAGAATGAAAATCTCTTTCACTGATAACATAAGATAACAAAGAGAGACAAAAGGTGGTTTTAAATACTCTCTATAACTTATATCTCCTCATCATTTGAAAGAAAAAGTGACTTACTAGCTAAGTGTCCCTAAAATGGAAACAACGCTACAGATGACATACTATTGGGAATATCCCCCATCTTTACCTAACCCTATTATTTTCATCATGTATGTTATAAATGAGCCTCACGGATGAATTACTGGAATTCAAATTTTATACTCGATAGGATTATTGAACAATCTTGAAATTTTAGAATTACGTCCTAATCTGAAATTTCTAATTGGGAATGATGGTCAATTAGATATCAATATTTTGTCTCAAAATGTTACCATTTCTAGTTTTGGTACCTGATTTGATACTTCTGCCAACATTTCATATAATATTATATGTTATCACATATTTGACATCTATTTTTGCCATTAAATTTTGAAGGGAAAAGTGTATATCTACCTTTCAATATCTCAACTCCTAAATGGACTATTGGCACTCACCAAATTCTCAATAATGTGAAACTACCCAAAGGGATTTCTCTCTATAACATTTATGGACGTCATTTAATACACATTTTAATGTTTGGTATGTAAGTAATCTACGTGTACATTATTATCATTGTAAGGCATATTTATCTTTGGTTTTGATTTTTTTGTCCAAGTATATGTTACTTATTTGCAGTTCTTTATGCTCAACATTTATAGGATTGGTTTGGTTTTGAATTTCATATTGTAATACCGGAGGAAGGGAATCGAATTCGTTAGTAGAAAATAATTGCAATGCGATGGTGGTGGCTAGTGAAATGACTTCGGGGGGTTGTAAAAGAGAAGGTGCGCTTTTTCAGGAACTAAATGATTTTAAGTTATGGGTAGACTTAGTGATTCCAAACCTAAAAGGAATTGTGAATGTTAGTGAGGAAGAAGGTTGGGACGAAGACCCAGTGGGTTGGAGGGAGGACTTGCTAGGATCTTTTAGCAATGATGCGGGAGTTATTTTTGAGGGGTGCGAGAGGGAGGCTTGGACTCTTTTCGAGAAGATTAATAGGTTTGGGGTAGGAAGGGTGGGGATTGAGGGGGAGATTAAGGGGAGGTTTAATTGTTTTTTTAATTAATGAAACTTAGAATTATCTCATGGAACGTGAGAGGGCTGAATGACACCAACAAAAGGGGTATTGTTAGAGGAGCGGTTGCAAAGTGGAAGCCCGATATTTTATGTCTTCAGGAGACAAAGATGTCCAACATGGAGGAGGGTACTATTAGATCCTTATGGGGAGGGCGTGGAATTAAATGGGTGAGTATGGTTCTATGGCAGTGTCAGGCGGGGTGGTCATAATGTGGAATTCTACTGTGGTCGATTTAATTGAGAGTTTGGAGGGTAGATGGTCCTTATCTTGTATGTTTAAAAAGAAGACAATTTTATCTGGAGTTTCTCTGGTATTTACGGCCCGGTGGAGGATAGGAATAGGTGGGACTTGTGGGAGGAATTAGCTGGAGTGGTTACATTATGGGACCTTCCTTTCTGTTTGGGAGGCGACTTCAATGTGGTGCGATTCAGAACGAAAAGAAGCAATGGTGGTAGAACTGATAGATATATGACAGAGTTAACCAATTTTATAGATGAGATGGATCTTATGGACTTACCTCTAGAAGGGGGTTTATTTACATGGTCGAGTCTCAGGAGATTATCGTCCTTATCTCGGCTGGATAGATTTCTTATTTCTCAGGGTTGGGAGGAGCATTTTCCAGGGATGGTTCAGTCATGTTTACCTAGGGTGACTTCGGATCACTGTCCTATTCTTATTGAATGTGGGGGATGGAGGGAAGGGGGATTCCTTTTAGATTTGAGAATATGTGGCTCAAAGAATCGAATTTTTAGGATAGAGTTAGGTCTTGGTGGTTTGGGTATGAGGTAGAGGGGAACACTAGTTTCAAACTGACCGTAAAGTTAAGTTTGCTCAGGGAAGACTTAAGGAAGTGGAATAGAGAAGTTTTCGGTAATATTCATTTCGTTACAACAAGTCTGATGGAGGAGATAAGAAGACTTGACTAGAAAGAAGGGAGAGACGAGATTTTGGAAGAGGAGAGGATAGATAGAGAGGTTAAAAAGGGGGAGTTAGGGAAAAGGTTAATTCCGGAAGAAATCAACTGGAGGTGAAAATTAAGGGGTTGAGGAAAGGAGACTCGAATACTAAGTTCTTTCACAAAGTTGTTAATTCCCATCGGTGCAGGAACTATATAGGTAACATTGAAGTGGGGGGAGAGGTGTTTGAAGAATTTAGTGAGGTGAGGGGGTCCATTTCTCATTATTAGGAGGAACTTTTCAGGGAAGAGGAAGTGTGGTGTCCCTCGCTTGATGGGGCGGAGTTTGATAGTATTTCGACGAGCGACGCAGAAGGAACCAATGGGCTTTTCTCCAGGGAGGAAGTTGTTCAGGACCTCAAGTCTTTGACGGGGGATAAGGTGCAGGGACTAGAGGAGTTTTCGATTGCTTTCTTTCAACATAATTGGGAAGTGTTCAGGGGAGATGTGATGACTTTCTTTGAGGAATTCCATGACAGGGGCTACTTTATGTCCAGGTTAAACGCAACTTTCATCACTTTGATTTCTAAAAAAGGGGGTTCAATTGATATCAGAGACTTCAGATCGATTAGTTTAATAGGGAGTGTGTATTAGCTTCTTGCAGAAGTTATGTCATTTAGACTCAGGAAGGTTATCGACCCCCTGATATCGGAATCTTAGAATGCCTTCGTTGGTGGTAGGCAGATCCTCGACGCTGTTTTAGTGGCTAATGAATGCGTGGAGTCGAGGTTGTGTAGTGGGGTGCCTGGCGCAGTGTCTAAGTTGGATATCAAGAAGGTGTATGATCATGTAAATTGGGAGTTTCTTCTCTACCTTCTGAAGAGGATGGGTTTCAGGTAATAGTGGTGTCGGTGGATGCAAAGGTGTGTCTCTACGATCAAATTCTCGGTCCTAATTAATGGGGTTCCTAAAGGATTTTTTTTGAGTTCTCATGGATTGACGCAGGGTGATCCATTGCCTCATTTTTTATTCATCCTGGTCATGGAGGCATTTAGTCGAATGATGGGCTGGGTGGTCGAGACGGGTTGGATTAGAGGTTTTAATTTTGGCACTCCTAGATCTGAGGTGATTACTGTGTCCCACCTCCTGTTTGCTTATGATGCGATTATCTTTTGTGATGCTAATAAAAGACAAATTTGTTCCCTTAAGCTTCTGCTTATATGCTTTGAGGCTTTTTCGGGGCTGCGGATTAACGGGGGGAAGTGTGAGATGATTCCGATAGGGGGAAAGGGGTGGTTGAGGGTTTAACAAGCATTATTGGTGGTAGGATTGGGTACTTCCCTAATACTTATCTAGGGAAGCTACTTAGAGCCAAATATAAGTCCAAGGCCATTTGGGACCCGACGTTGGAGAGAATGAGGAAGAGATTGGAAGGGTGGAAGAATGGGTATCTATCAAAAGGGGGGAGGTTGACTCTCATCAAGAGTTTCTTGTCTAGTTTTCCCACCTATTACATGTCTATCTTGCCTTTACCTATTGCGGTACATGATAAAATGGAGAAACTCATGATAAACTTTTTATGGAGAGGCACAAAAGATGGCTTTAAACACAGTCTTGTTGGATGTGAGGAGGTCTGTAAGCCAATCAATGAGGGGGCGGGTGTGAGAAACTTGGGTAAGTTTAATAAGGCTCTTCTAAGAAAGTGGTTATGGAGATATCCTCAGGAGACCGACAGATTATAGAGATGAGTTATTGAAGCTAGATGGGGATCTTGTAAAATGGGATGGAGGTCGTTTGGGGGTTCTTTAGCACATGGAGTGGTTTTGTGGAAACATATTGTGAGAGGCTGGGAGGAGTTCGCCAGACACACATAATTTTTCTTAGGGAAAGTGGATAAGATAAGGTTCGGGAAAGACAAATTGGGCGTGAATGGGACTATTCAAGATCTTTTTTCGGGGATGTTCAGTATAGGGCGAAATCCGGATAGATTGGTGGCTGATCATGTGAATGTTAGCGGAGATGAAATATCGTGGAGGCCACAGCTTAGGAGAAGGCTGTGGGACTGGGAGCTACAGGAGGCATATTTTCTCGTAGAATGGTTGAAAGAGGCTCCTAGTCCGACGCTCAGAGAAGATTCGCTGAGGTGGAAGGGGGAGAGACGGGTGTTTTTTCAATTTGCACCTTCTATGGATCACTGATGGGCAGGAATTCTATGGCTCATTACCCCTGGAAGAAGATATGGAAAGTTAAAGCGCCACCTAAGGTCAAGTTTTTTGTATGGACGGCGAAAAAATAGACTATTTTGACGCTATAGGGTTTGCAGAAGAGAAGATATCATCTGACTAGTCGATGTTGGTTATACAATAAGGAAGAGGAGCAGACTAATCATTTTCTATTACACTGTAGGGTGATGAGAGATTTATGGGACACTTTTCTTTCTTTGACGAGGACAGTTTGGGTCATGTCGATTTCTGTGAGGGCGCTTTTAGATATGTGGAAACCTCCATGGGGCTGGCCGGGTGACAAACTGATTTGGAGTTTGGTTCCACACTGCATCTTTTGGACTATTTGGCTGGAAAGGAATTTGAGATGTTTTGATGGCATTGAGATGCCACCATCGAGACTTTGTTATATCTTTTTGAGCACTCTGCTTAGTTCGTACATGGAGAGGATCACAGTCACGACATAGGATTTATTCGTGGAGGAGATACACTCAACTATGTAATTCGAGAGTTTTGTTTATTGGAAACCATTATGTATTTCTTTTCTCAGCTTCTTTCCTTTTTATACTTCCTGTATACGGGTTCTCTCCCTAAAGCATTGGTTTTAATACAATATTTTATTTATAAAAAAAATTAGGCTGTTATTCTTGGATTACTGATAAGCTGTCTGGAATTAGGTTACTGATAAGCCTATAATAAATTACTTGATCTTGTCAGGTTGCTGTTCTTATATTACTGATAAGTTATCTTCAATTAGGTGAACCATAACTAATTTTCATTTTTAAGCCATTTAATAAAATTTCTTTATTGAGTTATTATCAATGCATCTTAACATGTTTCCTTCTTTTGAGAGAATCACTACTATTTTGAGTTCTAGATTTTGACTATTGCCTTGGAGGCCTGCATCATAGTTTAATTTATTATAGGCTAACTCTACAATCAAAGTAGAGTCTATTTGTTGTTCAGTTATGTGATCTGTTTTAGTAGGCCAATGCTTCCGAGTCGGCAAATTAAGTATTTCAATAAGGATTTCTCCCTCTTCAATAACATTTAAAATGGTAATGGTACTTAAGTATGTAGTATTGTTACCTGCCTTGTCTCTAACCCTCTGCTCAGTAGTTCAATTGGATGTTTCTCGAGCTAGAATATGGGTTGTCTCGAGTTTCTCTTCCAAACATAGAAAAAAATATGTGTTTGTTTGTCAATATGACCTTTCTACTTCATTATATCTTTTTTGAATAGAATTTAGCCCTTATTATCACTTTAGAACATCGATATAACTGGATTCTCTTTCTATTGTGTTCATATTTTCTTACCAAGTCTCTCATTCTTACTACCATTTTACTTTTGCCCTTGCATGTATTATGAAAATAACATTGTGCCCCACCTTTGTTGTAACTAATATAGTTACATTTTATTATTTGCAGGCATACACATGACATACTTGACATACGTAATATTTGAGGACCTAAATCCAGGTGTTTACACTTTGTGGCAAGCGACACAAGCACAAGTCAATGGATACCGAGGTGCCATTTTGTTACATGTTTAGAATGTTTTGTTATATGTTCATAACATTTCACATCATCAAAGTGTTATGTCGTTATTTTTTTTAGTTTATTTTTTATTCTATGTTCATTTTGTACTTGGTTCCCAAGAAGGGGTTATTTGATGTTAAATTAAGAGTAAAAAAGTTTTATGTGTACAAGAAATTTGGAATATCAAAAATATAAAAGAAATGTTGTCAAATTTTTTAGACTTAATACATGTTCATGATATTTATTCTACTCTCATCATTTCATGATTTTGTATAAATACAAAGATATTTATAACAACTCTTAACACATTTAACAAATTCAACTTTTGTAACTGCTAATAGTAGTCATAAATTATCACTACTGTTAATTTTTTAACTGTTAATAGCAGTTACAAATATAATATTCGTAACCCCTAACATCAGTTACAAATATAATATTTGTAACTGCTGTCAGCAGTTATAAATATTAGATTCTAACTGCTAATAATAGTTATAAATATTATATTCGTAACTGTTGACAGCAGTTACAACAACAGTTACAAATTTGGGTCACCAGTCATAACCCCCACGGGGGTTAAAAAAATTGTGACTATTGTTAGGACTTACAATATTTATTTTCTCACCCCCTAAATTATTGTAATACCCCGTAATTTTATCGATTTGTATTTAATGGATTAATTGAATTAAATGAGAATTAATTGGAAATTAATCCGGAATTAAATACTAGCGAGACGTGAGTTGGTACTTGAGTATGATGATAAAATTTAATAATATTGAGTATATATGGTAATATACGAGTATTGAAAGCATTAAATTGTCGCGAGTTACAAAAATGACAATTTGAGAAATTAAGTTGGGATGCGCGTGTCAGTTGCGTCAGGAATGAATTTAATTAGATTAAAAAGTGAATGATATTTTTATAAACCTAATGGTCATTTTGAGTGCCCCAATGTGTCCGGAAGGGTCGAAATAGTCAGAAAACACTAGCCGGGGGTTTAGTTTGGGTCCCGGGGAATTTTTAGGCCAAACCGGCAACCCACGAATTATATATTATTAGAGAAGGGTATTTTGGTAATTTTAAAAATTGAGGAATTATAACCCATGAATTTTAGATTTTAATTATACA
This sequence comes from Sambucus nigra, assembly GCA_949130495.1. Classification (NCBI taxonomy): domain Eukaryota; kingdom Viridiplantae; phylum Streptophyta; class Magnoliopsida; order Dipsacales; family Adoxaceae; genus Sambucus; species Sambucus nigra. The sequence goes on from OX422219.1 coordinate 428,853,807, forward strand.
TTATTAGAGATCCCACTAAGTCCATTATCATCAAAAAGGCAAGAGAGTGGGCTACGGGGGTTTGAGAGAAGTTACAAGAGGTTCCAAACCAAAACCATCACCCATTACCACCATTTTGGAAGGATTTGTGACAAGAAAGAGGAGAGAATCAACCTATAATCACCAACAACAAATCAGAATGACAAACTTAAGGCAAGTGGTTTAGTTGCATTAATTTCAATGAATGTTTCCTCTATGTTTAGTGTAGAAACTAATATATGTCTTGAAAGTTTTGATGAAAACCTAATGGGATTGATGTAGAAACTCATAACTTTGGTCAGGGATTGCATGTAGAATAGTTTTGGGTGAAATTAGTACCCAAAACTTAACCTTTGATGATTTAAAAACGGATTAATGATGAGTATTTAGGTTCAATGAAATTCTGAGTTCATGTTCATAGGGTTTGGGGCAACAATTTGGGTATGTATAGTTTTTATATATAGATTTGTAAGAATTGTCCCCAAAACTATGTTAAGAAGTGATCTAGGGTGATTTAGAGTAGATTGAGAACATTAAAACCTGATTAGTATGAATTTGGGATGATTTTGGAGAAGAGAAAAGTTGAGAAAAATGAAGTTGGAAAATTCTGGGCATTCTAACGAGATTCTAGTGCCCCTTCTAACGAGTTCATAGCCCGTTCAAAGCCATTCGTTCGAACGAGATTTCAGTGCCTTCTATCAAAATTTCAGAATGACTTTTAAGCCTGACTTTTGGTTCGAACTTCGCGTAGACTTAGCCATATGAGTGATATTCTTCCCTTTACTGAATTTTAATAATTTTGACCCTAGAGAATATATGTTGGGAACTTTGTGAACACTTAAACTTGAGAAAGACTAGTAGGTCAATTTGTGAGACTGGAGTATAATTTAGGATTTAAATTTGGAGAATTATTTAAAAGACTTGGTAACCTTTTTGAGTTAGGCTTTAAGTACGTGAGATTTCGACGTGAGAAGTGTCGGCGGTCTATATTGTATATTATCCAGATACGTATAAATGTGCAAACTTGAATGACGGTACATGGATGTAGAAGATACCTATATTAATATTATAAGATATCTAAGATGTGTGAATGCTTAGTATATGGAATTATGTGTATAACATACCTACCATACTTGCTATCACGGGAGGTCGGCTTTCGATCAGGGCCATCTAATCTTTGTGTGCCTACGGGGGGGATTGAGATTGGTACCTCAAGGACATAGGTCAGAGAATGACTTATTAGTGAGTTAATAAATCAGCTGAGGTATGTACGTGACCCATGGGTATGTGAACTATGTTCTCCTCCATTATGTGTGATTGTTGCTTATTGAAACGGTTCCTAAGATATTCGGCATACGTGGTCCTTATGTACGTGATGTATCGGGATTCGATAGCAGAGTATGTGTGCACCGCAGCTTAGCCTAGGGGTGCCCTTATTGTATATTTATGATGAGATTAATATGTTGGTAATTGAAATGGATTTGTAGTAAAATATGAATGTTAATATTTGTAACATTGTTAGTAGAGTTAAAAATGGGTGAATCGCATAATAACTATTATAAGTAAATCTGAGAAATAAAACGGGAGACTCACTGTTTAGTTGGGAATGTCGGGTATTAACACTTATATTATATAGTAAGGTCAGGTTGTGAAGTGGACTAGTTAGATAGTAGTACAACTAGAACGGGTACGGGTATGTAGGAGTTCACAAATAGTTGAGAGGTGAGGAACTCACGTGAGTGCACGCACTATCATGTATTTTATATTCACTGTGTTAATGTTATTAAAACACTTGCTATATATTAAACTGTTTTCACAATCGGGCTCTGACCCATTTGCTTTCAAATCTATTTTCTTGTAAAAACCTTTTAGATGCCCAGCCACAGGGACGCCAAGCTTAGGAGTTCCATTCTAGTGACGTGCTGTAGCTGCTGTGGAAGTTACAGGACCTCAATTATAGACGCCTCCACTTTCTACTTTGATTTCATTTGAGGTTTATATGTAGGGCATGTCGCCCCTTTTCTCTCAGAGACAGTTTATTTACTCAGTTCTATTTCAGTTTTGGATTTAATTAATTAGCGATTCAGACTTTGTATTTATTTTATTCAGTATTCGGATTATTTAGAGGAGTGTTTCTCCAGATTCATTTTATTCCATTATTATTCTATTGTGACTGTGATGTGACCTTGATATCATTATTTCATAATTTAATTTGTCGCATGTTAATCTAATTTAATTTAAAATTGACACTCACTTTTTAAATATTAATTGGCTAGTAATTGTTTAAAAATGTTTTCGATAGTGATGCTATGAACTGAACCAACATGACATTTTGTATTAATTTGAATAAAGGAGTAGCTACCCGGTATTTAATTAGACCGGGTGTCACAGGTGGTATCAGAGCATCAGGTTCTAGTGTCCTTAGGATCTGTACGGCTTATTATGTTTTCGCGTAGCTTTATTTTATATAGAGCTCCATATTTTAGGATTGTTGTATTCTTTTGTGTATCATACGCTCTTCAGCTATTTTGAGATCATAATTGTGAACTTATAAGACCTCTCTCATTTCAGATGCCTTCACGACGTGCACAGCGAGTTCCCATGGATGCTCAGCTCGAGCCACAACCTGCACCAGTTCAAGGCTCCATGAATGCCGCCGAGGTTTCCGCTATTATATCCCAAGCAGTAAATGCCGCTCTAGCAGTTGTGCAGCAAGCACCGCCTCAGGCACCGGTAGTAGCATCAGTACAGGCTCATGCATTCTTGTCTACTTGGGAACGTGTTCCTGATGCTTTCTATAAGGCACACCCTCCGGAGTTTGCAGGTAGCTCCGATGTCGTTTGATACGACGCAAATACTGCGTATTTCACCCGTTAACCTACGCGTTATTAGCCCCATCGGGTATCTTAATCCCTATACTTATGCTCGTTAACCAGACAACCTCCAATTACTATATCTACATGCTTTGCAGGGGTTAATTGAGCTTTTGTAGGTATTTGGATGGTTAGTATGAAGTTCAAACACTTTCGGGAAAAGTTTCGTCGACTTTTATAGCTTCGGGGGAATTTTAGTAATTTCAGCCTTCAAGTTTGAATCCTGAGCTCTTCACGGAAATTGAATCCCTTTTATTTCTCTTATCATAGCCGCTAACGGTGCATGATTCCGAGTTGTATCGATGGAGTTCTGGCATTTTTAGGATGGTTTTTACTGCAAAAGTACACTCAAGGTCACATTCAAGGGCATTTTAGTCATCTTATATTTTAGTTTTTTAGCCTAATGTCTTCTTGGATATTGTAGTACTCTGAGCTATCTTCGCGTAGCCTCCGATCTGCCTCATTCCGAGCTATAACGAAGAAATGGCTGCATTTTCCATAAAACAGGACAAAGCTGCAGAATTGCAGACCTGTAGTGGTGAATCGATTCGGCCAAAAGCCGAATCGATTCGGAATGCACCAGAATTACAGCTACGAACTTCCCTATTTTCGAATCAATTTGGACCATTTTTGAATCGATTCGGCCCTCCAGATTTTTGGTTTTCTTCCCTTTAATTACAAGTTTGCCATGGGATATTTTGTATATAACTCATTTTCTCTCATTTGAGAGAAATATCTCAGATTTTTAGGATAGTTTAGCTTAGAGTTTTGAGGGTTTTTGGAGAGTTCTTCTTCATTTCTTCTTGGATTGACACCCTTTTGGGTTTGTAAGTTGACTATTCATTCACCCTCTCCATTAATATAGCTTGTATTTCATTAATTCTTGCTTTCTAGTTAGTTTACGGGCTTTCAAATTAGTTTATTGTTGTTATTTATTGCTTTAATTAGTTTAGTTGTTGTTTAAAGTAGTTTAATCCATGTATTATTCATAGATAACGGGTTGGGATCGTGTGTCCGCCATTAATGGGCGTCGAGCTCCGAAAGTTAGGTTTGGGGGAAAATTGCATTTAATTGAAACCGCGTGTATTAAAGTTGGATTGTTATGCGTTTAACTTTATTTGTCACGCAACTTTAGTGTTTATAGCGATAATTCGAATTTAATTCGCGTGTGACCATTTTTGATTAAATGTTTAATCTCGCAACTTTGAGTTAAATTCCTTATTGTGTGATGTTTGTGATTAATTAAAAATGCTCGGTTAAATATTTTTGAACCGAAATCCTAATTATTAGTTGTTTAGCCCATGGAGGGTACGCGATCCCGTCTCTCATTTTATTAATTCTAGATTAAACTTAACTTCTTAATTTTTCCCCTTTTTCACCATTTTTAACCTATCACCTTTTATACTTTTATTCCTGAAGTTTTAAAGCAATTAACATCTAAAATTCAATCACTCCATGTGGATTTCTTACGATACCCGACTTACCGCTGGGCTTGCTTGTCAAGTGTAGTTGTAGTTTAGGTTTTTGCATCGCGGCGGCGAAACACACAACGATTGTGTCCTCACAGGAACACACTTTTCGCGCTCGACCTAAATGGCTGCGTTGCCGGGGATTGTGTTTTAGATTGTAATTGTTTTATTATTTTGTATTTTTTCTTTCATTCATATTTGTATTCTTTATTTTCCCCTTTCTTTTTGACTTGTGCTAGATTGTTTCGAAAAAATAAAATTTTGGCGCTTGTTGCTTTTGTTGAATAGCTTATTTTGAAATGTCTCGCTATTATGCTTTAGATAACCTTAATTGTTATGAGAATAGTTTTCCAAGTTATACTCCCAATACAATGAGAGAATACCTACAAATTCTTGAGGATAAGCGCATTGAGCGTGAAATTCAAGAGTATGTAAGTGATCCCTCATCGCCTTGTGAGGGTAATTTGGAATGCGGGGAATCCATTAGCTATGAGCAACCCGCACAAGAAGATGCAATGTCTTCTTGTTCATTTGATTATGAGTTAATGATTAAGAAAATGAATGACCAATCCGAAATTTCTCAAGCTTGGTTTTTGGAAAATGATGCCAAGCTCGATGAGATTATTTCTTTACAAAACCGGGTCGAGGTTGAAACTTGCGTTTCACCTCCACCCCTTTTTGTTGAAGAAATAATTGAGAGTGAGCCAAGCCTTAGTACTTTTGATTTTCAACCTTTTATTAATTCTTCCGATTGTATTGAGGTTGTTGGTATTTCTTTTCCTTTACTCCCTACTATTCCCGAACAATTAAATTTATCACAAGAATCGGTTGAAAGTCTTAAGGACTTTGACCCGATTCTTGAACGAGTATGTTATTTTGAGATGCTTCATCTCATGGGTTGTTCACTTACACTTGCCCCACCTCCCCTTCCAATTAAAGAATCTTGTGAATGTGATTTTGATTTTTCTGAGACTAATTATTCTTGTTCCACGTAGTATCCAAATCCCCCATCGTCCGCCTAAAATTTCAAATTAGCAATGGTTCACTTTTTTCACCACCCACATGCCTTCCGTTGTTCAAACGGAATTCTTATTTTTCGGGAGGCTTGTTCGCTTTGGAGGGTCCACCATTGATCTTTCAAAGTCAAATCCCTTTTTGGGTGGACCCTCAACTATTTAGACTTCTAGTGTATAGTTAGTGTGAAGCCTAAATAGTAGGTTGTAAATAATTATCTTTTTAATTTTCTTTCTTTCCTATTTTTTTCCTTTTTATTTGGTCTAGTGTAATTAGTTCACTTTTTGTTATTTTTTTTACTATGCTCGGTACTAACTTGTTTTGTATATTCCTTTGGACTCGCGCTTATAGAGATCGCTCCAATTTTGGGTAATATCGTTCTTTTCCTCTCTTTGTGTTGTGTTCTTAATGCGCATTGAGAACAATGCAACATTTAAGTTAGGGGGTGTAGTATGTTCTATCCATTTCATGTTTAGTCCATTGATTTGCTTACTTGTTAGTTACTTAGTATGCCTTTTTGTTAAAAATTAAAAAATTTCAAATATATTTTCTTTCTTTATTCTCCTTTGTTGGGCATTTTGCCTTGTTTTCGATGATAAATTTTAATAATTTCCCGATCCTATTGGCAAATCAATGATGCATGTTCTCAATTTTAGAAGTTATTAGACTTTTGTCCTCAAATCATTGATATTTTGAATAACTTCATGAATTAAACTTTATCCCATGAACATATGCACTTTCCTTGTCATATTGATTTGGTTTAAGATTTTTATAACTTGGGAATATTTTGTTGCATTGTATATACTTACACCGAGTAAGCTTTGTACCTTTCGTCGTTCGTGAGTGTTATACAGTATTCTTTTCTCATTGAAAACGTTGAATTCTTTGGTAATCTCACTATTCTTTCATTTGACCGTTCATTAATTAAGTTCATACTTGAAATGTGTTACTTGAGCATGATTTTCATATATTGTTTTGACTCGAGAATTGCGTAAACTTTATGAAATGATCATAAGCCATCTTTGTTATATCACCCATATTGACCTTGACCTCACCTTTTATATTTTCTCTAGTCAACCCCTTTGAGCTTAAATATTAGCCTTTCATTTCATTACCCAAAATCCCATAACCAACTCCCAATTGGAGTTATAAGCCATACATACACCTTCCATACCTTTGTTTGGAATGATACTTAGGATTGAATGATGTTATTTTAGTGTGGTTGCAATTTAAGCATATGAAAAGAGTGAGAAAAGAAGAAAGAGTAGTGAAAAAGAAAAGAAAAAGCAAAAAGAAAAGAAAAGAAAACATGAGAAAAATAAGAACAGAAAAGAAAGAGAAAGTTGTATATGTTGTGTATATAGTTCAATAATCCTTGTTACTCTCCAAATGTTTTATCTAATGCTTGTTTGGAAGTTACTTTCCATTTCTGATATTGCCCGCATCCTTTCCATTATTCCAAGTTTTCATCTCCGAACACTTTGAATCCGTACATATATCCTTCGTTTCATACCCTAGACTAGCCTACATTATAACCCTATCAAGTCCCATGTGATCTTAGGGTGCATTTAATTTAAAAGTCATAATAGTTTTGATAATCTGTGAAAATGCATTCTGCCTCCTTTAATGAGCGGTATCTTTCATTGAGATTATAAGTTTTTCATTTCCTATATAGCGTTCTTCATTTGTGACATGTGTGCGGCCTAGTTTCCATTTACATTTACTCTTTATGCCCACATGTTCCGTGTGTTACCTCCCGTTTCGAGTGAATTCATTTGATGAGCGTAATGCCCGTGAGGATTGAATATATGCTTTCTTTATGTTTATCCGATTTATTTAAGTTTTTACCAAATCATATTTTGCATTTGCTCTCCCCCCTCCCACTTTTAAAGTTTCAATTCAATGAGGTTCATTCAACTTGTTAATAACAACGGATTTTAGCTTGAATTCATTCAATATGCTAATAACGCGTTCGAAATCTTTTTCGTTATTATTGAGTTTGTCGCATGTTGGGTTGGGCATATTTTGAGGAAACCATGTGATGTTTGTGGGTATCATCCCTGAAAACCCTCACGAGACGACACTCGTACACTAGGGTAACCTAGGGGTTTAACAACTTATTGCATATGCTAAATGCAATCGTTCGCCCACGAAAGTGGACTTATACTTTCTTATCCCATTTTTGTAATTGTATACTGTTTGTGATTTTCTTGTAGTTCTTGTTATTTCCTATTTCATTGCTAGGGACTAGTAATGTGTAAGTAGGGGGTGTGATACGATGCAAATATTGCGTATTTCACCCATTAACCTACGCGTTATTAGCCCCCTCGGGTATCTTAATCCCTATACTTATGCTTGTTAACCAGACAACCTCATATTTCTATATCTACATGCTTTGCAGGGGTTAATTGAGCTTTTGCAGGTATTTGGATGGTTAGTATGAAGTTCGGACATTTTCGGGAAAAGTTTCGTCGACTTTTGCAGCTTCGGGGGAATTTTAGTAATTTCATCATTCAGGTTTGAATCCCGAGCTCTTCACGGAAGTTTAATCCCTTTTATTTCTCTTCGCGTGGCCGCTGACGGTGCATGATTCCGAGTTGTATCGATGGAGTTATGGCATTTTTAGAATGGTTTTTACTACAAAAGTACACTCAAGGTCACATTCAAGGGAATTTTAGTCATTTCATATTTTTGTTTTTTAGCCTAATGTCTTCTTAGATGTTGTAGTACTCTGATTACCTTCACGTATCCTCTGACCGTGCCCCATTTCGAGCTATAACGAAGAAATGGCGGCATTTTCCGTAAAATAGGACAAAGCTGCAGAATTGCAGACCTGTAGGGGAGAATCGATTCGGCCAAAAGCCGAATCGATTCGGAATGCACTAGAATTACATCTACGAACTTCCCCTATTTTTAAATCGATTCGTACCATTTTCGAATGGATTCGGCCCTCCAGATTTATGGTTTTCTTCCCTTTAATTACAAGTTTGCCATGGGATATTTTGTATATAACTCATTTTCTCTCATTTGAGAGAAATATCTCAGATTTTTAGGATAGTTTAGCTTAGGATTTTGAGGGTTTTGGAGAGTTTTTCTTCATTTCTTCTTGGATTGACACCCTTTTGGGTTTGTAAGTTGACTATTCATTCACCCTCTCCATTAATATAGCTTGTATTTCATTAATTCTTGTTTTCTAGTTAGTTTACGGGCTTTCAAATTAGTTTATTGTTGTTATTTATTTCTTTAATTAGTTTAGTTGTTGTTTAAAGTAGTTTAATCCATGTATTGTCCATAGATAACGGGTTGGGATCGTGTGTCCGCCATTAATGGGCGTCGAGCTCTGAAAGTCAGGTTTTGGGGAAAATTGCATTTAATTGAAACCGCGAGTATTAAAGTTGGATTGTTATGCGTTTAACTTTATTTGTCATGCAACTTTAGTGTTTATAGCGATAATCCGAATTTAATCCGCGTGTGACCATTTTTGATTAAATGTTTAATCTCCCACCTTTGGGTTAAATTCCTTATTGTGTGATGTTTATGATTAATTAAAAATGCTCGGTTAAATATTTTTGAACCGAAATCCTAATTATTAGTTGTTTAGCCCATGGCGGGTACGCGATCCCGTCTCTCATTTTATTAATTCTAGTTTAGACTTAACATCTTAATTTTCCCCTTTTTCACCATTTCCAACCTATCACCTTTTATACTTTTATTCCTGAAGTTTTAAAGCAATTAACATCTAAAATTCAATCACTCCCTGTGGATTTCTTACGATACCCGACTTACCGCTGTGCTTGCTTATCAAGTGTAGTTGTAGTTTAGGTTTTTGCATCGCGGTGGCGAAACACACAACGATTGTGTCCTCACACGAACACACTTTTCGCGCTCGACCATCGTTGTGTCTAGTCAGTGGAAGAAGGACATCGAAAGACACTTGAGGATGTATGAGTGTACGGATGTACAGAGACAGATACTGGCTACTTTTAAGTTGGTAGGGTCAGCGTTGCAGTGGTGGGAGTCCATTACCACCGCGGAGGAGAGAGATGTCCTTTTTATTCAGGAGTTCTGGGTGAGGTTCGACCGCAAATATTTTCCCTCAGCCGTTCACACCGAGATGAGGAGGAAGTTGATGAACCTCAAGAAGGAGGGGAAGACAGTGGTAGAGTATGAGGCCGAGTTCACCAATCTATTGAACATCATTCCCGATGAGATTCCGATCGTAGAGAAGAAGATACAGAAATTCATGGATGGTTTGACTTGGAGGATCCGTCAGCACTTGCTAGGAATTCTCTCGTTGGCCACTTATTCTGATGTGGTTAACGCAGCACTGCTTCACTGCCAGGACCACCTCTTTCACTTGTCAGAGAGTAAGCGATCAGGATAGTCCATCCATTACGGAAGGACAGGGGGGAATGGTGCCAGCGGGGCACAATCAGTTCAGGGTCAGTACAGGCAGGGTGATCAGAGTTCCCAACAGGGGGATTCTAAGAGATTTCGATCTGGAGGTTTCAGAAATGGTTAGGGAGGTTTTCATCATGGCCAGCAGGGTCAGCACGGCCATCAAAGTTAGCACGGCCAGCATGGCCAACATCAGCAGTTTCATCAGGGCCAACATGGTCAGGGGAGGAATGGCAACGATCATCAGGGCCATGGGCCACAGGGTCAGATAGGGGGGAAATTTTTGGGGGAAATGTTTTATTTATGGAAAGATTGGCCACAAACGCCAGGAGTTTCCTGAAAGAGGCAGGGCTCCACAGCAGCATCAGCAGGGTGCTCGACATGAGCCCCAGAGACCTATGTTTCCCGAAACCCTCCCAACACCACCACAGATTCCAGCTTTGCCACCCATTCCAGCAGTCCCAGTCCAGCAGGGATAGCTTCAGTATAGGTGAGTTTATCAGCTCCAGCAGGTCGCAGTCCCACAGGATCCACCTACTATTGAGGGTATGTTCTCTATTCATGGGACTATGGGGCATATTTTATTTGATACGGGGGCCACACACTGTTTCATTTCTACGAGATTTGCACGCACTATGGGGTTATTAGACACTGCAGAGAGCACGGTTTCATGCATAGATTCACCATTGAGTAGGGTTTCTGTGATTTCTCTTATACGTAGAGGTGTGGGTATCGAGATCGGGAGGTTTACTTTACCCGCTGATATGTTAGTGTTAGATATGACTGAGTACGATACTATCGTTGGCATGGATTGGCTAGTTGAGTATTGAGCCATGATTGATTATTTCAGCAGGAGTATTATTTTTGCCATACCCGGGCAAGAGATGTTCTTAGTGACGATGCCTCATCATGGGGGAGGATCGTCCACTCACTTGTACTATATAGAGGAGGAGACCTCTATGAAAGTGGTGATACCACTCGATTCGATTCCAGTTGTTAGGGAGTTTGCTGATGTATTCTAGGATATACCTGGATTACCTCCTAGTAGAGAGATAGATTTTGTTATCGATTTGACGCCGGGCACTCGGACAATTGCTCGCGCACCTTACCGTATGGCTCCAGCGGAGATGAGAGAGCTAAGGGATCAGATAGAGCAGCTGTTGGGTCAGGGATTTATCCGTAGGAGTACTTCACCGTGGGGTGCCACTGTGATGTTTGTAAAGAAAAGGGATGGATCATTGAGGTTGTGTTTAGATTACCGGGAGTTGAATAAAGTCACGATACAGAATAAGTATCCGTGGCCCCGAATCGATGACTTGTTCGACTAGTTGAGAGGAGCTTCCTTCTTCTCAAAGATTGACTTGCGATCGGTATACCATCAGTTGCGTATCAGGGAACAGGACGTCTCGAAGACTGATTTCTTGACAAGATATGGTTCCTATGAGTTCCGGGTTATGCCTTTCGGCCTAACTAATGCCCCAGCCGTGTTTATGGACTTGATGAATAGGGTATTCAAAGAGTTCCTAGAATAGTTCATCATCGTCTTCATTGATGACATTCTGGTTTACTCCCAGACAGAGGAGGAACACACCGAGCACTTGAGGTAGGTTTTGCAGACGCTGCGTCAGAACGAGCTATATGCAAAGTACGAGAAGTGTGGGTTTTGGCTGAAGGAGGTTCAGTTTTTGTGGCACATCATTTCAGACAGGGGGATATCTGTTGACTCGAGGAAGGTATCCACAGTGAGGGAGTGGGGACAGGCCACGACACCGACTGAAATCCGCAGTTTCTTGGGCCTAGAAGGATATTACAGGAGGTTTATTAGGGGTTTCTTAAAGATAGCGGGTCCTTTGACACATCTGAATCGAAAAGGTGTGCCATTCATCTGGAACAATGCCTGTCAGTTGGCATTCGATGAGTTGAAGGACAAGTTGACCTCAACGCCAGTGTTAGCATTGCCCAGACCGGGAGTTGAGTATCTAGTTTACACCGATGTGTCCTTACAATGACTTGGAGGTGTACTGCAACAGGAGAGTCAGGCTATAGCTTATGCTTCCCATAAGCTTAATACTCACGAGAAGAATTACCCTACCCACGACTTGGAGTTAGCAGCAGTTGTATTTGCTCTTCGGATTTGGAGACATTATCTCCTGGGGGAGAAATTTTGTTTATTCACGGACCACAAGTCCCTACAATACCTCTTCACGCAGAAGAAATTAAATATGCGTCAACGTAGGTGGCTTCAGTTCGTGAAGGATTATCAGTTCGATATCCAGTACCACTTGGGAAAGGCTAACGTGGTAGCAGACGCGTTGAGCCGTAGACCATTAGGTGAGGTGGTCGGGGTGTGGAGAGCAAAGTGGAAGGAGTGGCGACACCAGGACGCAGTGGCCCGATCCTTCATGTCGGTAATGACCATTATGCCACAGATTGTTACGAGTGTGATATAGGCCGAGGCAAAAGACCCATTTTGTCAAGAGCAGATAGTTCGTTTACTAGAAGAGGGAGTCGAGTCCTATACCGTTGGTTCAGACGGGGGCTTATGCTTCAATGGGAGACTGGTTATTCCTGAAGGGGAAGACTTACGACACAAGGTTATGACAGAGTTGCACGGTTCGGGGTTCGCGGTACATCCTGGTGGGGATAAGATGTACCAGGATATGAGGCGACAATATTGGTGGAGCGAGATGAAGAGAGATATTGCATAGTTCATTTCTAAATGTGCCACTTGTCAGCTGGTAAAGGTGGATCATCAGAGACCGACAAGACTTCTACAGCCATTAGAGGTTCCTATGTGGAAATGGGAGAGCATTTCCATGGACTTTATCACAGGGTACCTACTTCGCAGAGGGGTCACGACTCCATATGGGTATTCGTGGATAGGTTGACCAAAGTTGCTCATTTTCTGCCAGTCCGGACAGACTACACTACGGGACAGTATGCCCAGATTTTCATAGCGGAGATAGTGAGACTTCACGGGGTGACTCTCAATATCGTGTCTGACCGAGACAAGATATTTTTTTCATGATTTTGGGAAAGTTTCCAGGAGGCCATGGGTACGGAGTTGCGGCTGAGTACGACGTATCACCCGCAGACAAATGGGCAAACTGAGAGGACGAATCAGATGTTGGAGCATATGTTACGTATGTGCATACTAGACTTTGGAGGTGGTTGGGAGCAGTACCTTCCACTAGTAGAGTTTGCTTATAATAACTCCTACCAGTTCACCATTGGCATGGCTCCATTCGAGGCGTTATATGGTAGACCTTGTCGTTCCCCAGTATGTTGGTTAGAGGTAGGGGATAACAAACTCCTTGGGTCGGAAGTGATTCAGGATACTTCGGCAAGGATAGAGATGATACGGAGCCGTATTCGGGTAGCTCGGGATCGACAGAAGAGCTGTGATGATGCCATAAGATTCATCAGAGAGTTTGAGGTGGGGGACCAGGTGCTACTCAGGGTGTCTCCTATGAAGGGGATTATGCGTTTTAGGAAGAAATGGAAACTGTCACCTAGATATGTGGGGCCATTTCCTAACATCGAGCGGATTGGACCAGTAGCATATGGACTTGTGTTACCGGAGCACTTGCATATAATTCATGACGTGTTCCATATTTCCTCGCTAAGGAGATATCTTAGGGACAATTTGTCTCATACCCATATTGCGTTGGAGAATATCGATCTTCAGCCTGATAGTTCCTACGAGGAGGGGCCGATTGCTATTCTGGACCACAGCGACAGGAAACTGAGGTCGAAGATAGTACCGTTAGTACGTGTTCAGTGGCAGCATCATAATGTTGAGGTGTCAACCTAGGAGCGCTAGGATGAGATGCGCGAGCGTTATCCAGAGTTATTTTTAACAGGTATTCTTTAGTTCCGAATTTCGGGACGAAATTCTATTATTAGGGGGGGAAGTATGTAATATCCCGTAATTTTACTGATTTGTATTTAATGGATTAATTGAATTAAATGAGAATTAATTGGAAATTAATCCGGAATTAAATACTAGCGAGACGTGAGTTGGTATTTGAGTATGATGATAAAATTTAATAATATTGAGTATATATGGTAATATATGAGTATTGAAAGCATTAAAATTATCGCGAGTTATAAATACGACAATTTGAGAAATTAAGCTGGGACGCGCGTGTCAGTCGCTTCAGGGATGAATTTAACTAGATTAAAAAGTAAATGATATTTTTATCAACCGAATGGTCATTTTGAGAGCGCCAATGTGTCCGGAAGGGTCGAAATAGTCAGAAAATACTAGCTGGGGGTTTAGTTTGGGTCCCGGGGCATTTTTAGGCCAAACCGACAACCCAGAAGGGTATTTTGGTAATTTTAAAAATTAAGGAATTATAACCCACGAATTTTAGAGTTTAATTATATACTATTAGAGAGGCCATTAAGGCCATTATCAGCAAAAAAAGCAAGAGAGTGGGCTACGGGGTTTTGAGAGAAGTTAGAGAGAAGTTACAAGAGATTCCAAACCAAAACCATTACCCATCACCACCCTTTTGGAAGGATTTTTGACAAGAAAGAGGAGAGAATCAGCCTATAATCACCAACAACAAATCAGAAGAACAAACTTAAGGCAAGTGGTTTAGTTGCATTAATTTCAATGAATGTTTCCTCCATTTTTAGTGTAGAAACTAATATATGTCTTGAAAGTTTTGATGAAAACCTAATGGGATTGATGTAGAAACACATAACTTTGGTCAGGGATTGCATGTGTAGAATAGTTATGGGCGAAATTAGTACCCAAAACTTAACCTTTGATCATTTAAAAACGGATTAATGATGAGTATTTAGGTTCAATGAAATTCCGAGTTCATGTTCATAGGGTTTGGGGCAAAATTTTGGGTATTTATGGTTTTTATATGTACATTTGTAAGAATTGTCCCCAAAACTATGTTAAGAAGTGATCTAGGCTGATTTAGAAAACCTGATTAGTATGAATTTGGGATGATTTTGGAGAAGAGAAAAGTTGAGAAAAAAAAAGTTGGAAAATTCTGGGCATTCTCTGCCATCTCGTTAGAAGACCAACCCAGGTCGTTCGAACGAGCTTCTAATGAGATTCCAGTGCCCCTTCTAACGAGTTCATAGCCCGTTCGAAGCCATTCGTTAGAACGACCTCGTTCGAACGAGATTTCAGTGCCTTCTAACGAAATTTTAGAATGACTTTTAAGACTCACTTTTGGTTCGAACTTCACGTAGACTTAGCCATATGAGTGATATTCTTCCCTTTATTGAATTTTAATAATTTTGACCCTAGAGAATAAGTGTTGGGAACTTTGTGAACACTTAGACTTAAGAAAGACTAGTAGGTCAATTTGTGAGACTGGAGTATAATTTAGGATTTAAATTTGGAGAATTATTTAAAAGACTTGGTAACCTTTTTGAGTTAGGCTTTAAGTACGTGATATTTCGACGTGAGAAGTGTCGGTGGTCTATATTGTATATTATCCAAATACGTATAAATGTGCAAACTTGAATGATGGTACAGGGATGTAGAAGATACCTCTATTAATATTATAAGATATCTAAGATGTGTGAATGCTTAGTATATGGAATTATGTGTATAACATACCTACCATACTTGCTATCACGGGAGGTTGGCTTTCGATCAGGGCCATCTAATCTTTGTGTGCCTACAGGGGGGGATTGAGATTGGTACCTCAAGGACATAGGTCAGAGAATGACTTATTGGTGAGTTAATAAGTCAGCTGACCATGGGAGCATAGTTATGTGCGTGACCCATGGGTATGCGAACTATGTTCGCCTCCATTATGTGTGATTGTTTCTTATTGAAACGGTTCCTAAGAGATTCAGGAATACGTGGTCCTTATGTTAGTGATGTAACGGGATTCGATAGCAGAGTATGTGTGCACCGCAGCTTAGCCTGGGGGTGCCCTTATTGTATATTTATGATGAGATTAATATGTTGGTAATTGAAATGGATTTGTAGTAAAATATGAATGTGAATATTTGTAACATTGTTAGTTGAGTTAAAAATGGGTGAATCGCATAATAAATATTATAAGTAAATCTGAGAAATAAAATGGGAGACTCACTGTTTAGTTGGGAATGTCTGGTATTAACCCTTATATTATATTGTGAGGTCAGGTTGTGAATTGGACTAGTTAGATAGTAGTACAACTAGAACGGGTACGGGTACGTTAGGAGTGCACAAATAGTTGAGAGGTGAGGAACTCACATGAGTGAACGCACTATCATGTATTTTATATTCACTGTGTTAATGTTATTAAAACACTTGCTATATTTTAAACTTTTTTCACAATCGGGCTCTGAACCGTTTTCTTTCAAATCTATTTTCTTGTAAAAACCTTTTAGGTGCCCAGCCACAGGGACACCAAGCTTAGGAGTTCCATTCCAGTGACGTGTTGTAGCTGCTGTGGAAGTTATACGACCTCGATTATTGACGCCTCCACTTTCTACTTTGATTCCATTTCAGATTTATTTATCTGTAGGGCATATCGCCCCTTTTCTCTTAGAGACAGTTTATTTACTCAGTTCTATTTCAGTTTTGGATTTAATTAATTAGTGATTCAGACTTTGTATTTGTTTTATTTAGTATTCGGATTATTCAGAGAAGTGTTTCTCCAGATTCATTTTATTCCATTGTTATTCTATTGTGACTGTGATGTGATCGTGGTATTATTATTTCATAATTTAATTTGTCGCATGTTAATCTAATTTAATTTAAAATTGACACTCACTTTTTAAATATTAGGTGGCTAGTAATTGTTTAAAAATGTTTTCGACAATGATACTATGAACTGAACCAACTTGACATTTTGTATTAATTTGAATAAATGAGTAGCTACCCGGTATTTAATTAGACGGGGGTGTCATGATTGTGATGGTAAATAACAGTTATAAAGGTCATTTGTGACGGCTAACAACACTCACAAACCACGCATTTTTGTGTAGTGCCCCCTTATTGACACAGTGAAAAAAAATAAAGAAAATAATTTTTTTCCCCTTAATGTCAAGGACTAAAGTTTTCTCCCAATTTGACATGGAAAATTCAAAGCGAAGACATATCATAGACAACGGGTATAACACGGTAATAAAGCAAGATCTAAATGTCAAATAAAACTAGCAAAGCAAAAGCTGGTAAAGCATGTTAACAACCATAGCTATAACATGGGAATCAAGAAAATGTGCATATACATGTGTATCATAATATGAATCTAAAAACAAGAACTATTTATTGGAATATATCAATCAATAAGTATATAAGCAGGATATGTGATATACAAACAATCTGACTAGAATTAGATCGTGTATCAAAAATGGATATAACAATGTAAGCATAGGAATATGATGTCATTATATAATGGTCTAATTGAGGATGGAAATCCATAAAGCTAGTGTAGTGTACTATAAGAACCAAGACGACTCAATGATAAATAAAGAGAAAATCTACATCACCCATCCACATAAGAATCCAAAAATCCAAGCATCAAGTACCAAAGAATAATGTACAATTATCCAATCGCCTTAGTACCAAACAAAAAAGTAGAACACGGTCTCAACAAGTGACAATTAATGGATAGAGAGATACGCGAAAAATATATAATCCTCATCAAAATCATGCGACAAATGATGACAAGGATAAAATCACACAAGATCAACATGCTAGCAACAATCAATAAGTAGCATAACAAAGGATCCATAATCAAAAGACATATCAACAAGGAACAGGAAAACTCCCTAAGACAAACATCATTCCCCCTAAAGTTATGCATGAAAAATCAAAGCATAAGAAGCATGTGAAACATGATAGGAAAATAAGTATCGCAATAAGATATCATTAAAGCATGTAATAGAGACAAGTGGGAATGAAATATTTGAAGTGACATGTGATAAAATAAATATAATTAGATTTGTCAAAACAATCAAGACCAATGTGATATCGAAAAGATATATCTTAAATCATATAAGCTCTCAAGAGATAATAAACAATATATAATACCAAACACTAGCCAAGACAAACATCAAAAAGTCACTCGAGACATAAAAACTACAAGGAGAAAGGTGTCAATGATTGAACTAGTAAGATAGTAACGTGATAAGCCCGATCTCAACTAAGGAACTCAATCGAATTTTACATAGAATAAATCCAAATAATAATCAATGTCTCATTACTCACTTAAACTACCTAGGGCATACAAAGCTTAGAAAATGGTAGACGATAATAATCCTAGAGAACATATAAGGCTCTAAGAAGCAATTATAAAACAATCAATTAAGTCACATAAGCTCTATAAAGAGAACATAATAAAGGTACATGCTCCAAGGTAGAAGATATAACAAAACACACTAAAAAAAGTTCATAACGAAGTGTACAATTAACATATAAGCTACCTGGAAACAAAATAATGTACCAAGAATAGAGCAGTATGTGCACGGTAAGGAATTACACCCAAACGAACATACACCATGCAAACCGACACAAATTCAAACCGTTCGAATGAAATAGGGGATAATCTCAATAAATCATAAAAAATCTAAAAAAAAAATCAACAAAATCTTCTGAATCTCGGTGATATGAATGAATGCAAATGCATTGAAAATCATTCAATTGAACTTTGATAGCACCAATTTGGGATAAAAATGCACAAAAAGCATAAATTTTTGTGTGTGTGTGTGCGCGCGCAAATGGAAACAGAATCCACATAAAGTTTGATTGTGATCATGTAACTCATGATCAATTGATTTTACACATAAATTTCATTTAAAACTTTATTAAAAAGATGAATTAAAAAAACATTTAAATCAATTTCAATCAATCCAACATGAAAAGCACAAAATTATCATCAAATCAATTTGCAACTTTGTAATATCAATCAAGGTATGATTCAGTTAACAAATAGATATACAAAATCAACATGAATACATATAATGAAATCATATAAAACAATACATATGATGCTTAAAAACAATCATTATATCAATATCCTTTTGATCTCAAAATTATAGTTTCAATCCATTAACTCCCTTAAGCATATGTTGATAAAAATCTTTTGAATGTGAACTAAATATCAAATTCCAATGAAATGCTAAACCTAATCTTCTATTTCATATCAGTTAAAGATCTTGGCTTATGGCTCTTTTTCATTGTATTTTGACTTTTTTTCATCGATTGAATTTTCACACACCTAGATGACCCCTACCTAAAAATATTTGGATTCTTAAAATAATTGTATCCCTTATCAATGCTTTTGAAAGTTATCCTTTTTCAACTCCTTCATTGTAAGAAACCCATAAAATCTTACATATGGACTAACGAAACAACAATAAGATCTAAAGATTTGATCATGATGAATTTAAGTACTAAAAGCAATATCCATGTAATTAACATCATATGCAACAAATAATATGCATGTGCTCAAGCAGAATGGAATCAATACCATAGATTTCAACAAATTTCTCAATCATGATTTATCAAATGAATTTAAATGAAATAATTAATTCAATTAAACATTTTCATCAAATGGTTTATAATCGACTTTTAATCATCATTCAAGTTAAATCAATCATTAAATCAATATGAATCAGACATAACCAAATTTTATAAAAAATAATAAACACAAAATATTTTTGAATTTTTGAATAAGAATGATTCATGATTATTTACAAAATCTTATTTAGTAGAGAAACGAAACATAGAAAGAAAAAGCATGAAAAATGCACATATATATGGAAATCACACCAAATCATGAAAAGATTATACTAATTTGAAATCACTCCCCCACAAATATGTATTTCCTCAAAAATTCAAGAATGAATTAATAATGGCTACCTACAAGAACCTAGTCATCCTACTAAACTATCTATCTAAATAGAGATGGGCATTCCATCTCCCAAATCAATGGGAGGAACAAAGGTTACCTATTTCATTGTAAACTTTATTTATGGAACAATAACTTCTACTTTCTTCATTGGTTCATCGCTAGTCAATTCATTATCAACTTTTGAAATACATCCCTCATTTCTCCCAGGACTCTCATGCCTAGTCCTTGAAATTTGAGCATACGGTCTAGGAACTCTTGTCTAGCGTCACCATTTTGCATTAGAAATTCATCCTTCTTGTCAACTCACCTACTTGACACATAAGTTCATTAATAGGATCACTCAATTACATTTTCCTCTTAATGTTCATAAACCTATTATTTCTCTCTCTCAAGAACCTAGAAGCTTGATTGGTATGTCTTTGTACCTTATAAAAAGTATAAAAAAAATACATTTCTTCTCACAATATTCTTCACATTCCGTCACCTCCTTTATCTCATGCTGGGCTTTTAAACGAACTCTTTCAATTCTTTTTATTTTAAGGAAAAAATGCACAACATGATTCATCTTACAATAAAATGAGCAGCCAACCTCGTTTTTCAGAAACTCGAATTTAGACATACACTCCTTGTTTTTTAATAAATGATTTTTTTTTGTTATCATTCTTGTAAAAAATATAACCTTCACCTTCCAATTTTGAATTTAGATGAAAAAACTAGATCTAACATACATTCTTAGACCTAAAATATGTGTGTGTGTGTGTGTGTGTGTGTGTGTGCGTGTGTAAGCTTGTTGGTTATTTAACTCGATGCAATTATCAAAATTATATTAATACAGTATTAAAAAATAAACAACTTCATCTTCACTCACTTAAAATTCACTCGAATCTAATTTTTGAAATATTAAACTTACTTTTAGTAAAGGGGAAAAATTCATTGAATATATTAAAATAGTAAAACTACTTTTAAAGCCATGATATCTATTTTTAAAGTTATTTTAATTATTACGAACTGTGGTAAACTTAAGGTTGTACAATGTTTGATTAATTATGTAATCTATTATCTATTATATATTCTAAAATGCTTAACGAAGCTTTAATTCTATTTCATCCTAAGGTTGTCCACATGGAACTCCTCATATTTATATGGTATATGCCTCTTACCTTTCTATCAGCCCTTTTGCATTCCTCCTATATAATTTACTCGTTCTCTTTCTCTTACCATTCTATCAGCCCCTTTGTATTCCTCCCATATAAAATGATACCTCAGCGTCATTAGAGAATAAACCCATATTCCTACCAAAAAAATTCTGGTAGGCATACATGAACCTACCATCACCCCAATCAAACTACTTGTCACCATAGTATGACCCTTGATTTGGAGCTTTATTCCAGAGAGATAGCCTATTTCTCTATTTATTATTTGATCTTCCATTTTGTGCTTATGATGTGTGTTCGTGGGTCTCTAAATAAATCTAATTTTGCATTCATTATATCTATATTGTGTATCTGATTTATGTTCATTGTTATAAGAGCTCATGGGTCTCTGAACAAACAATTTCTCTATTTTCTTTGATTTAGGAGAAACAATTTTGTTTATTCATGTATAAAAATTATAAAGTACACCATAAAAAGAAACCTAAATGAATTTATTTATTTCACATAGATTTTTTCTTGATTTTGCATTTTATAATTTTAACCTCTTATAGATTCATGCCATATGTTTGACAAAATGTATAAATCAAGATCAAGTCCCCAATTCACTTATTTTCTTTTAATTGTTAAGTTAATGTATAAAACATATATTATTTATAATTTATTGTTATGTACTTTTTAATAAAACATCACATATTGTGAGTTTTGACCTATCATATTTTCTATTTTCAACCATTAAAAATTCCATAACAAGTGTTCTTAAACAAAATAAATTCATTTTTTAACTTTTGAGTTTTCAAACTTGAGGCATTTGATTTTTTGTCTTTTGGTTCAATTTACACCGTGTTCCTTTTTTTTTGTATTTTTGAGAGTTTGTCTGCTTCATTCTCTCCCTTACATGTTATAAACACTAATACTAACTAAAATGTTGTAGATTTGATTCCACTCCATGAGTATTTCTAAGTTTTTTTTCTACCATGCAATCATATAATAATAGTTTTATGTTCATCATCCTAGGTAATACCATGTTAGAAAAAATCCTTTGGTTGAGTTTGTACAATCTCATGTATTTAAATGTACATTATCATCTTTCAGTTTTTTATACAGAGTAAGTCAATTACACTCATATATTTATGATTTATTTATATTTATTTATATTTAAATTTGGCCAAACATTAATTTTTTGTGTTTCTACGTTAATAATTTGGCTAAAATATTATTGTTTCTCCCAAGGTGGGGAGGCTAAAACGAGCACTAATTTTGATGATGAAAATGTAAACTAATGTCTAGAAATGATGGATAAGTTTGTTTTGGTTCTTATAGTCTTTTTGGTGATTTTACATTTATGTTAGCATGCAGTGAGAAAGTTATAAAATTTACTTGGGTAAAATATATTCAATTTATGGCGTTGTTCATTAACTCCTTGGAATAGAGAACGGGGCTAATGGCAATGTTCAGACATTAATTCTACACCAAGTGTGCTAAAGAATCCTTTGTTTCAATTTTAAGTGTCGTTTTACTTTGGTTCATGGAGATAATATGCATAATAATTTTTATTTAATA
This sequence comes from Sambucus nigra, assembly GCA_949130495.1. Classification (NCBI taxonomy): domain Eukaryota; kingdom Viridiplantae; phylum Streptophyta; class Magnoliopsida; order Dipsacales; family Adoxaceae; genus Sambucus; species Sambucus nigra. The sequence goes on from OX422219.1 coordinate 428,876,117, forward strand.
AAGTCTCCTTTACTACTTGAATGCGTATATGTTGGGTGATAATGGTTTAACATTTACCTCAATAGAAACTTTAGGTAAATATTATTAGCCATTTTAGTTATGTTTTTGTTTAATATGTCAAGTCTTAATTTTTTTTTAATAAGTCAGTCTTGAAAACTCAATAGGTTACTTATTTTAAATTGTGTGTTTGATGGTTAATATGATCTACAAAGGTAGGTGAGATGGTTAAATTGTTGCAAAAACATATGCTCAAAAGGATATCTATATTTTCTCTCCTCTTAATCTTGATTTCAACTTATATCAATGATAAGATGACGTCGATGAGGAAAAATGCCTGCGGCCATGGCATAAAAAAATTCATATTTTCCAGTGCTAGGGGAAAAGCTATCGTCACCAACATTGTCGAAAACTTTGTTCTAATATTAAATAATAGAATAATATGATACTTATGGCACTTTTGTTAATTTCATCTACGTTTTTTTTATTTCGGTGGCTTAAATGTGTGACCCACTTTTCTAATTAGTTAGATGAGTTTTGCTAAGTATGTGTCCAATAATTTTTATAATCTTATTGGTGGTATTTTAAATGTATATGCAATGAGTGTTTGGCTAGTGATTTTCTTTACTTCATGATATGGGGTGGCAAACCACAATTGTGAGTTGTGATAGTTTTAGTTTTAATTTTATTACTTATTTCATTTTGGTCATTGTTCATTTTTTCACGTTTTCCCATTAAGTTTCATCAATTTGTTACAACATAAATACTAATAAATTTGATGAATATGTACTCAAGAGATGTATGAAATCTAAACGAATAATCAATATACCCCAAGAGTTTTTTTAGTGATTTGAGTTGTTACTTTTAACTTTGATTGTACTGATGCAGTGGTAATGGAGTGGGGATTTTTTACTCGTACGTATTAGATGGAATGCCTCAAACCCATACCTAGTAACTTTATGTGGACCTTATATTCCTTTTTACTAAGCATATTAGTTTATCAAGTCTTTAGGCTTGCTCTTAGTGCCCTCTTAATGGACCAAAACTCTGCAACCATTTTTGGTTCAATCATAATACTTTCGTTTTTCTTAGTGTTTGGTAACTACGTTCAATATGTCCTTTATTTTATTGCATGGATAAAGTTTATATTTATTAGCCAGCATATATTTAAGCTGCTGGTTGGATCGCAATATGAAATAGGGGAGACATACTATTGTGGTGATAATGCGACGTGCTTAGTTGAAGAATTTCCTTTTATAAAGACTACAAGGTTGTAAGGGTTGTGATTGTCTTACTTATAATGTTTGCTGGTTACAAGCTTATTGGCTACATCTCCCTCATGAGGATTGAAGTTAAAAGAAAATAGGTGAATTATATTCAGTTTGTTAGGACATAATTAGAGATCAAAAAGATCATTTGTCGTTCTCTTTATAAACATTTAATAGCAGACTCAATGTGATATCCAATTTATATCACGAATTTTTGTTTCTGGTTAAACAATCGTTAGATTTCTATGTTAATACATTATCATTATGACTTTTGTGAAGTAAATGAGTTTAATGTCATTGTGAGCAAGGCCTTATTCTTATATATTCTTGTGTATCTTGAATTTATTTTCTTATTTTCATGTATTTTATTTTTTTTGGTTTTGTATTGTGTAAATAATAAGTACACTTACGTTTTCTATGACCTTCCCATTCTCAATCGAAAACCTTCTTTTTGAAGTCATGAATTTTTTAATAACACTTGAGGGATGTAAAGTTCAGTGATGATAATGAAGGCATGTTTAGGAGATTGGTTAAGGATCAATTGGAGCCTATATATGCATATTCAAATTTCATAAATGAGTTAAATATCATAGTTGGAAATGAGTAGTTGTTAGAAGAGCTGCATGATCCTCTTTTACTAGCAAAATGGACTGTGAAACCATATCATTTTTTAGTCAAAGATGAAATCAAAATTTTCTAATAGCAACATACTTATATTCAAGTTATAGATTCTTAACTTTGATTGTTATATATAATGGGGTACTACTATTAGTTGATACTAAAATTATTCATATTGTTCAATTACGAGCACATATATTCACAAAGAAAAGTATGATTGGTCAAACTAGCATGCTATTACTATAGCATAACCAATATGGATAATTGATCATATGATGTCTAAAATATAAAAAATTGAAACGTGAGTTTTGTGGGTTACAATCTCTTATTTCAAATTTGAAATATAAAACACACTTTTCTCAATGATTTTTATGACATCTTGGTGGATAGAAGTTTAATATGGGTTTGGAATCTTTATGAGGGGCAATTTCGTATAGATAATAGTTCTATGTAGATCTCGAAAATTCAGTTTTAAAAATTAATTTTGTCTCCACTCAAACATAATAGGTTGAATCATATGATATTATGTAGTTTTATTTCTTCTTCATGTTTAACGATCACAAATAATCTAAAATTTTAATCTATTTCCTCATTTCGTCTATCATTTTAAGTGTTGGCAATTATTAGGCTATTTTTCATTACATTAACATATAATTCTTGCATCACGTGATTTCTAACTAGTTTTAGTATATTTCTCTCCACTTATATGCTGAAATTTGATTACCATACTTTATAATATACGTGTATTTTTTAGGGGTATTGATAAATTACTAGGTTTGTTATATATTTAAAAAAATACCAAAATAAATTTATGTTTCAAGACAAGATCTATATTATACCTCTAATACGATAATATTAGAGGTTTTAATAGAATTTAATGCATTATTAAACTTAATCTGTCCATGTGGCCATTCCTAACACACGTTTCTCTCACCAATCCATGAAGTATTATTTTTTCTTTTCCGAAAAAAAAATGTTAGTACCTAAAAGCATATAGATGCCCAAAAACCATATAGATATCTCTTCTTCCTCTACACATTATCTTCGAAATTTCAATTAGTTCTTTGGATTCCTTTCACCATTTATCATCCCAACTCTCATCAACTTAATTCATCATTCATCTGAGGTGTCCAGTCACCACCTCACCCCAAAGTTATTCATCTTACCTCGTCATCGTAACATCTCTACATCTTGGATATATTTATGTTTCCATCCACCGTACACATAGGCCATATGCTTGCTGGAAAAAAAAATGAGCTTCCAGTGTTCTTTGGCATTTTGATTCCCAAGTGGTGTGGGTTATAGTTGAATGGGTGGGTTTCTTGAAGGAAGAAAGAATTGACTATACTGTTAAGGAGACATTTTATCATTTCTTTATACAATTTAGTCGTATGGAAGCAACAATGGGAAGGTTAATTTGTATAGTAATATAGTAAATGTTAAGATTTGTCGTTAATGTTGTCTAGTATGTTTGGATATTTTATTTATATTTGTACTTAACGTTGACTAAATTAAAATTATGTTATATGAAGGTTTGTAGATTATGTGTTTGAAAAAATACCGGAGTGGGTGATGGTGACATGTATTTTCTGCATCGGAGCACGAACCATCTCACCGCCTTTCTTGAATATCTCCTTACTTAGGTAATCTTAAGATTTATATTTTAGTTTTCTATTTGAATTATTTTTTTTTAAATTTTTTGTGTATACAATAATTTATTATTTTTTTGAACTTTTACAGTTTGATTCCTAATCTTATAGATAAACTTTGTATTTGAGAGAAAATCTCTATTCTCGTTAATTAGAGATTAGAGAGTGAGATATGATATATATATATATATATATATAAGAAGAGTTTATTACAACTGTTACAAATAGAGTACAGATGTACAACAGTATGTTTAACCATCTAAATAACAACTCTAATATTACTTAGTTACATCCACTTCCAAGTTGTTACAAACAAGTGCTAAACTAACTGGTTGGTTATCATCCCCCCTCAAGAGAATGGGGCATAAATAACACAGAGTTTGGACCGTAAGGACAAGAACCTTGAGCTTGTTAAATGATTGGTGAGAGGATCTTCTATCTGATCTTCTGTTGAAATATGCTGCAGAACAAGCTATTTTTGAACAACTCGATCCCGAACAAAATGCAAATCAATCTCTATATGCTTTGTCCTAGCATGAAACACAGAATTAGTAGCAATATAGGTAGCACTCGTATTATCACACCAAATAATAGAAAGCTCGTCCTGAGGTATGCATAGTTCTTTTAATAGAGCTTGAGTCCAAAGGACTTCAGATGTAGCAATTGCAAGTGCCCTATATTCAGACTCAGCAGAACTTCTAGATACAACCTTCTACTTTGTAGCAGACTATGAAACCAAGGTGTTGCCTAGAAAAATACAATAGGCACTAGCACTCCGTCTATCATCTGGAGAGCCTGCCCAATCAGCATCACTGTATGTTTGAATCTGAAAGCTATTAGATGTTGTAAGAATAAGTCCTTCTTACATTGTTCCCCTGAGATATCTAAGAATACGTTTCACAAACATCCAATGAGAAGTAGTAGGACGATGCATGAAATGGCAAGCCTTGTTAACGGTAAATGAAACATCTGGTCTAGTCATGGTAACATATTGTAGAGCACCAACCACACTTCGATACAAAGTAACATCTTCAAAAGGTTTACCTTCATATTGAGATATCGATTTTCCAATAGTACCAGGAGTTTTAGCTGATTTGCAGTCTAACATATCAGTTTTGGCAAGCAAATCAACTATATACTTGCTTTGGGAGAGATGTATAACATCATTAGAATAAGTAGCTTCAACACCAAGAAAATAGGATAAAACACCTAAGTCCCTCAAGGAAAAAGTATTACGCAGATCAGCTATCAACCGTGAAACTTGACTTGTTAAACTCCCAGTAATCATAATATCATCAACATAAACTAAGACTATTAGAAGTGAGATTCTGTCACGGAGAAAGAATAGAGAACTATCGGTCCTAGAAGACATAAAACCCCAAGAATGAAGAGCTGAGCTGAGTTTATTGAACCAAGCTCGTGGAGCTTGTTTAAGACCATACAAGGCCTTCTTAAGTTGACAAACATGATCAAGAAATTGCTTGCTGACAAATCCAGGAGGTTGCTGCATGTAAACTTGCTCTTCTAAGTCACCATTCAAGAAGGAATTTTGGACATCAAGTTGCCTAACATTCCACTTATAAGACAAAGCAATGGTTAGAATAATTCGAATTGTTGTTGGTTTAACTACTGGACTAAATGTCTCAAAATAGTCAATACCATAAGTTTGATTGTACCCCTTTGCAACCAGACGTGCCTTGTGTCGTTCAATAGTTCCATCAGCTTTATATTTCAGCCAATACACCCATTTGCAACCTATTATACTAGTTCCAGCAGGAGGGGCAACTAAAACCCAAGTTCTATTTTGTTGCAAGGCTTCATACTCTGCTTGCATAGCATTAATCAACTTAGGATCCTTTTGTGCTTATTTTAAGGTGCTTGGTTCAGTTGGCTTAACAGCAGTCAAGGAAAAAGGTTTCTTCTTCTTTGTTATCCCATTTATAGCTCGAGTCACAACTCGATGTGGTTCAACAATCCCAACTAGAGACACAGTGACAGAAGCTTGAGGACTGGTTAAAGTGGATACTACTGGTTCTGAAGATGCTAACACAGGAACTGAGGAGTCACCAACTGATAATGGATCAAAACCTATGTTAAAAGTAGAAGTATGAGTTGGACAGTTTTGTGGAAGAGAAGATAAATTATTTGATGAAGAATAATCTAAAGAATAGCAGGAGGATGACACAATTCAGAGACAACAACAGATGGATTTTCCTTATGAGAAGCAAACGGAAAATGATATTCATCAAAAACAACATGAGGAGAGATATATATACGACTAGAGGTACTGTCAAGACATAAATATCCTTTATGAATAGAAATGTAACCATGAAATAAACACTTCAAGGATCTATATTGAAGTTTATGATTGTTATATGGTCGAATGAAAGGGTAACACAAACAACCAAAAACACGAAAAAGGGTATAATCAGATTTATTATGAAAAAGAGTAGAGTAAGGAGAAGAAAACTTGAGTACTCTTGTAGGCATTCTGTTGATAAGAAATACAGCAGTTTGAAAAGCATACTGCCAGTACTGTAAAGGCATGTGAGCATGAGCAAGAAGAGCTAGGCCAGTCTCAACCACATAGCGATGTTTCCTTTCGACCCTGCCATTTTAAGAAGAGGTGTATGGACAGGGAAAATGATGTAATATACCATATTGAGTCAGAAAGGAAAGAAAGGATCGATATTCACCACCATTATCAGATTGTAAACATTTGATTTTCCTATCAAATTGATTTTCAACAAGTATTTTGAATTGTTTGAATACAAGTAAGGCTTGATCTTTGGTTTGCAATGGATAAAGCCATGCAAATCTAGAAAAATCATCAACGAATAGGATAAAATATCTCGATCCAGAAGTAGACCTAATGGGAGCAGGACCCCAAATATCAGTATGAATCAAATCTAAGACATTATAAGCACAAGAATTTGACAGTTTTAAAGGTAAACAATGACTTTTGGCTAGTTGGCAGGAAGAACAAACAGCAGTTCTATTATTGGTACTGGAAATATTACAATCTGATAGAATTATATGAATAATTTCGGAATTTGCATAGCCTAGCCTATAATGCCACAGTTCTTCTTTATTAACCACATAAGTGAAAGCAGATACAGAGGAATTGAAAGAATTATGAAACGAACTGTGTTTTGACTTGGTAACAGGAAACTTATACAAGCCATTCTCAAGCTTGCTTTGAGCGAGAACCCTCTTCGTAAGTTGATCCTTCACACAAAAAGAGTTAGGATATAATTCAATAAAGGTATTGTTATCTGAACAAAACTTTGGTACACTGATCAAATTGGCTGATATGAAAGGAACTTGATAAACTTTCTTAAATTTGAACTGATGGGAATTTGAAACTAACGAATGAGAGCCAAGATTAGAGATATGGAGTTTCTTACCATTACCAACAGTAACACACTCAATTCTTGTGTATGGAGTAGCATTGTTGAGATTACCAACAACCTGTGTTAGGTGATGACTAGCTCTAGAATCTAAGTACCAAGTATCATCTCCAACTGTGCTTGGTGAGGCAACCATAGCTAATACATTTCCTTGTGAATTGGTAGTGGAATTATTGTTCTCAACTTGTCCTCCTTGAAAGGAAATGTCAAAGCGATGGTAGCATGTGTGAACAGTATGTCCAAACTTTCCACATAACTGACATTGTGGTTTGTTGGTTGAGTTGAAATTGTTATTTCCTCTTCCTTGGCCATTACGTCCATTCCTTCCACGACCACAAAAATTAGAGTTCTGAAAACCACTTCCTTGACCTGAGTATTGGCCTCGACCTCCATTGTATCATTTTCCTCCTCTACCTCTATTTTGAGAGGAAGCATAGTTCGCAGTTATCGTTGATGCTTCAGTAATGGAGTTTTATTGCTCCAATCGTTGCTCATAAGAGAGGAGCATACTCTGAACATCCTCAAGAGAGATTCTATCATCTCTGGTGTTAATTGCAGTAACAAAAGCATTGTAGTCTGCTCCAAGACCTGCAAAGAGGTTCATAATCTAATCTTGCTCAGAAACTAGTTCTCCAATGGCAGCAAGACTATCTGTGATCCCTTTGATCTTCATCAGATAATTGATCATCGACATTAAGCCTTTTTTCATTGTTTGTAACTCAAGACGAAGTTGCATAACTCTGGCTCGTGATGAAGAAGCAAAGATCTTCTCAAGTCCTGTCCAAGAAGAATGAGAAGTTGAATGTCCGATGATTTGAGCCATTATTTCTGGAGTGAGAGATGAATAGGTCCATCTTAGGATCATCCGATCTTGACGCCTCCAAGCCACAAATTCTGGATTAATCGATCCAGTGCTTAGAGTACGAGAAGGACAAACAGAGATTCCCTTGATAAAATCTTCAAAACCATTCGCAAAATCACATTATCCATTTGTGATTTCCATAGAACATAGTTCGATCAATTCAATTTAACTGAAAGATAATGATTAATCATTTGTGAACCGAAAAAAAAGAAGCAGTCGATCCAAGAGAAGATGAAGAAGCCATGGATGAATCACAAGCAAGAAATGTGATTGGATCGTAAGAATGCCCTAGAAACCTAGAGAGCTCTGATACCAAGATAAACTTTGTATTTGAGAGAAAATCTCTATTCTCTTTAATTAAAGATTAGAGAGTGAGATATCATCTATATAAGAAGAGTTTGTTACAGCTGTTACAAATAGAGTACAGCTGTACAACAGTCTGTCTAACCATCTAAATAACAACTCTAATATTACTTAATTACATCCACTTGCAAGTTGTTACAAACAGCTGCTAAACTAACTGGTTGGTTATCACGTATGACTACTATTGTTTTACCGGTTATCATATTCATTTAGTAGTTAAAATAGTATACAATAGTTTATTCTTTACAATATTATTTTATTTATTGTTTGACAATTACTTTGTTTAATTATTATATTTCTTATTTGGTTAGTATAGTCAGGAAATTGTATATTTTTGTTTATTTTCAAATGGCCAAAAATTTTAAATGGGTATTGTAGCTGAAAGAGAACGTAGCTAGATACATAAGAAGAATAGAATTATACTAAGGCCAATGCAACTTGATGTAAGAAATGGCGAGGATAAGAAAATTGATGAGTTCATACCATTGCATATGGAGAAGTTTGTTCAATATCATAAGAAAGTGGGCAAAGGCAATTGTGAAATTTGTTTTTCTTTTTAAGAGTTATGAGATAGAACTTTTCTGTGAGTCTTAATTCTCCTCCAAAGCAATGAAGTAAAAAAGACGGCATGTATAATATGGGACTTTTGTCCCTTTTTATTAGTTTAGATTTAGACATTGGTTGTTAGGGTTGTAACGGTATATGCCATTTTAAAATTCAAAATTACAGCATATTATATACTGTATCCAATAAAAAAAAGTTGTAACAGATTTATTCAAATTTTATTGGCTTTGTTGCCATTAAATAATTTATTTTTGTATCTTAGTTGTGACTATAATTAAATTTTATTTATACCGGGGAACAATGTATTCAATCAAAGAAAAAATCTTGAACGAATAATTCATGGATTGAGTACCTTCTTAAAATTTATTTTGATGAATACACCTCTGCAACTAAAGATGCTTATTTTGTTTTTAAACCCGACTTTAAATGTTTTGGCATCCCTCTCCATATATTCGTACCTCAGTCAAATATTTGCACCCTCTTTTTCTCCATTTCGCAACAATTTAGATTGTCAGCCAACACTGCTCGATCCCTTCTAAAGCTCCGACATTGTCCCCATTGACTTGAAGTTGTTTGAGCGAACGATTCAGTTCATATTCGCGAGCCCTGACTCAAGTTTTAATTTGATGAAGTCATGGAGACGATTATCTAGCTTTATTGTTTACCATCACATTTTGATTCATGACAGGGTAATTATAAGCATATTGGATTAACCCTTTAGTGAGATTGAGATTTTTTTCTCATAGAAAAATCATGTTATAAATGATTATTGTTTGTTGTTGAGTCTAGGTAGTACAACAAAGATTTGTTTAAATTAAATTCTATGGGAAAAAGGAAGCTAAAAATAATTTGAACGTTGTTCTCGTTAGTTTTCTTCACACCATTTGCTATATACTTTTTTGAGATCCAATTTTACTCCATTGTTCATCACCACATATACGGCACACGAATCATTTTGCCCAAAAATATGTTCCTATTATCAATTAATTTTTATGCATTTACCATTATAAATTTGAATAGGTCTATAAGTATTATATCTATATTGCAGAAGTATTATAATGCGTCTGCGCATCGCGTGAGTCTCCTGCTAATTGTTATAGAGTATTCTAGGTATTTAGGGTATGTTCTAATGTCAAACAACTTATGTTCAATTAAACTGGCCTAAACTATCTCTTATTAACTACTTTCCTTATAATCCCAGCAAACTAACATAAATATTAGATTTTCTTATAATCACATGTAACTAAGCATGACCTAATTCATTAAAACTTTCTACTTTTCCACTCCGCTAGAACGACAAGCTTATGACTGATTTATATATTTTTAAAATAAAAACTAGTCAGTCGATGGACTAGATTGCCTTTGATTCGCCGCCCAGTCAACAACTCAGCAGACTCAAGATATTCTCTAACATTTCAAACGGTTTTTTCCCCTACTTATATTAATTTTCAAACTTCAACGGTCAACATTCAAATGCTACTTACAACTACAGCCGACGTACAAACCCTCCTTTTATGAATTGAACGTCTCTTTCCCGTGATCACTTTCCTCCCGCCTTTGACCCATAAACTTCACATTCTCTATCCATATATATACACTCATTCCGAAACCGAAAATTATAAAACTCACCAAATTTTCTCCTATTTCCTTCAACAAACATAAAAATCTACTATATACCATTCTTTCTACCTTACCAATTAAATATGATTCTTCCGTGGAGGAAACGAAGATCCAACAAAAAATCCCATTTGGAATTCAATTCCGAAATAGAACTAATAATTCCCACCCATTTTCGATGCCCCATATCTCTTGATCTCATGAAAGATCCGGTCACGCTATCGACAGGCATCACATACGATCGAGAGAGCATCGAAAAATGGGTCGAATCCGGCAGTCAGACCTGCCCCGTCACCAACCAAACCCTAAAAATCTTTGATCAAATTCCCAATCACACTCTAAGAAAGATGATTCAAGATTGGTGTGTTGAGAACAAGACGTGCGGGGTCGAAAGAATCCCGACACCCAAAATTCCGGTCACCCATTACCATGTATCGGGGATTCTATCGAGAATCACAACGGAAACACAACAAGGGGATGAAAAGAAGTGCAGGGAATATGTGAGGAAGATAAAGAGATTGGCCAAAGAAAGTGAACGTAACAAAAAATGCATTGTTGAAAATGGAGCTGGCTATGTGTTCTCGGCTGCTTTTGAATCTTTTGCTAGGGTTTCACCTGAAAAACATAGATTCTTGTTGGAGGAAATTTTGTCTATGTTGATTCTTATGTTCCCACTTGGTGTAGAAGGCCAATCAAAGATGGGATCAGCTGAATCTTTACGTTGCATTGCATGGTTTTTGCATGGGAGTGACTTGTCACCCAAGCAAAACGCGGTTATAGCCCTAAAAGAGCTGCTCTCTTTGGATGAGAATCATGTACACACCCTTAAAAATATTGAAGGGGTTTGTGAGTCTTTGTTCAAGTTTGTAAAAGAACCCATTTGCCCTAAAGCTACCAAAGCTGCCCTAATGGTCATTTATTGCTTGATTTCACAACCCATGACTGATGAGAAGATGGCATCAAGGTTTGTGGAAATGGGTTTGGTTCCTTTGTTGCTAGAAATCCTTGTGGGATCAGATAGGAGTTTGTGTGAGAAGGCTTTGGGTGTTTTGGATGTTATTTGTGGCGGTAGCGAGGAGGTAAGAGAAAAAGTGCGCGGCCACGCATTGGCAGTGCCGGTTTTGGTGAAGAAGATTTTGCGCGTTTCGACGGTGGCAACCGAGTTTTCAGTGTCGGCTTTATGGAAGCTATGCAAGAATGAGAGTGGTGCTGCTGCTGCTGCCGCTGCTATGGTTGAAGCACTGCAGTTGGGTGGTTTGCAGAAAGTGTTGGTGGTGTTGCAGGTTGGATGTGGGGAGAGGACAAAGATGAGGGCTACTGAGCTGCTAAAGTTGATGAGTAATTATAGAGGTAGGTTGGATTGTTTTGATTCCTCAATGGATTTCAAGCACCTCAAAAGGCCATATTGACTTAATGGCAAATGGCATTTTTGTATTTAGGTTAGAGAAGATGTACAAAAACACAGAATATTGATCAAATTATACCATGGCATAATTCATTGAACATCAATGATTAGTTGAATTAAGAAACTTTTTTTCTGTTTTTTTCTTTTCTTTTCTTTTCTTTTTTGTTGGACCAATTCTTTTGGCATGTGGTAGGTGCTTTTTAAAAATCTTTAAAATGGGTTTACAGAAACTAGGTATCATTACAATATGTTTTGTTCCCTATACACCATAATATAACCAGCATTGTTGGTCAGCTAATAAACTAATTTATGTCTTATCTGTAGACATGAATCTTTATATTAAAGTATATAAGTTACTCGACAGGAATAATTCATTTTTTCACAAATTTCGTACCCTTTTTCATTATATGATATACACTAGGGTACGACAAATTTGTCAATTTTTTCTAAATGTTTTTAGTATTTATGTGGAAAATATTATCTGTAAATTAGATTGGGCCGAAAACAAATGTTATAAACTTATTAGAAAGTGTTAATTATTCTTTGATATCCTACAATTTTACTCTCATTTTTACATTGTTATCATAACTCTCATTTTCTAAACATAACCTTAAATAATCTATGGTATCCACTAATCCTAACGGTTTTTAAATTTTGGAGGAAAAATTGGTCATTTGCATGGGACATGAAGGAATTTTCGTCTAACACAAAATATATTTAAAATTTCTGAAATTGAACATTTAAAAATCTAAAATATACTAAAAACCTAATAAAAATTGGAAAAATACTAAAAATTTAAAAACTAGGAAATACCAAAAAAACAATTGAAAATTATAAATAATATATTTAAAACTTCGGAAAATTATAGAGACAATCGGGAAAATACTAGAAACAAATATTTAAAATTCTGGGAAACTCTGAAAAAAGAAATAAAAAATCGGTAAATGACAAAATCATATTTAAAACATTTGGAAGTGATAGAAAATATGTTCAAATTCGTGAAAATTACATAAATAAGCAATAAATAAATAGAAAATACTAGGAAAACTCTTCGAAAATATGGAAAAAACTAAAATAATATAAAATTATAAAAATTATGGAACAGACAAAAAAAATGTTTTAAATAATCTATTAAATATTGAATTTTTTAATTAAAAAATCTTAAAATTACATAAGAAACATATTCCAAAACATGGAAATTGCATGAAAATCTAGTAAATAAAAAATTTCATAAAAACCTACAAAAAAATGTGAAATTGCCACCTAAAAAATCCTCAGCTAAATTTTCTATAATCTACCTTCAACAACAAGCTATCCTCATGATCGGGCGGAAAAAGTATGTTCGTGTGAGGACACAATCGCCGTGTGTTTCGCCGCCGCGATACAAAGAAAACCTAAGCTACTACTACACTTGACAAGCAAGTACAACGGTAAGTCGGGTATCGTAAATCCACAGGGAGTGATTGAATTTTAGATGTTAATTGTTTTAATTACTTCAGGAATAAAAATGTAAAATAAATAAATGAAAAGATGAAAGGGTGGTTGTCGTGAATAAATAAAAAGAGAAGTTACGCTACACAAAAGTAAAGCGAGGATCGGGATCGCATTCCACCAAACGGATAGAAACAACTACTAATTAGAATTAAGGCTCGAAAGCAATTTAATCGAGCATTTTCAATTAAGCATAAACATCACGCAAGAAGGAATTTAACCCAAAGTTGCGAGATAAAACATTTAACTGAAAAATGGTCACACGCGGATTAAATTCGGATAATCGCTATAAACACTAACGTTGCATGACAAAGAAAGTTAAACGCATAATAATCCGACTTTAATACGCGAGGTTTCAATTAAACGCAATTTTGCACGAAACCTAGTTTTCGGAGCTCGGGGCCCGAAAATGAAGGAAATGAAATCCCGACCCTAATTATCTAGGGACGCATAATGAATTAAACTAATTAACTAAGAAAGCAATAAATTAAAGCAAGTAAACCTAATTAGAAAGCATGGAAATTATCTAGAAAGCAAGGAAATAAGGAAAACAAGCTATATTAAAGGAAAGGGAAGAAGAATAGTCAATCTTACAAACCAAATGGATGTCAAACCAAGATGAATTGAAGAAGAACCAAGCAAAACCCCAAAAACCCTAACTAAACTAAGCTAAAATCGTATATATGGCTGGTCTCTTATTACAAAACCAAAATTTGGCTTATATAGTAAGTTAGAATAAAAGAAAAGAAGAAAGAAAAGAAAAGAAAATATCTGCAGAAAAACAGGGGATCGATCGATCGATCAAGGGAAAAATTCGACAATCCTGAAAGGTCGATCGATCGACCAGAAGCGTCGATCGATCTATCAAGCAGGGCAGATTGCAGCAGCAGCAGCCCCTGCTTCTTTTCTTCTTCTTCTCCTTCTCCTCTTTTGCTTCCTTGGATTTCCTCCGCAAGAATCGCCGCAACTTCTTCGTTATGTATCGGAATCGCGCATCGTTTGCGGCCACGCGAAGCTAGCGAGGAGGGCTACAACTCTCGTGAGATGTCGGGCCAGGTACCCAAGCTGTGAAAAGACTAAAATGCCCCCGAACGTGCGATAGTGTACGGAAGTCGAGCGGAATGCATCCGAACTTCATACTAAGCATCCAAATACCTACAAAAGCTCAATTAACCCCTGCAAAACATGTTAACATAGAAATCCGAGGTTGTCTGGTTAACGAGCATAAATATAGGGATTAAGATACCCGAGGGGGCTAATAACGCGTAGGTTAACGGGTGAAATACGCAATATTTGCGGCCTATCACACCCCCTAACTTACACATTGCTAGTCCCTAGCAATGAAATAGGATGCAACAAGAAGAACTAGTAAACCAACACAGGAGAGAGTACAAAAGTATGGTATAAAAGCAATAAAAAGATAAGGCCACTTTCGTGGGTGATTCGATTGCATTTAGCGTATGCAATAAGCCGTTAAACCCCTAGGTTACCCTAGTGGACGAGTGTCGTCTCGTGAGGGTTTTCAGTGATGAAACCCACAAACATCATAAAGTTTCCTCAAAATATGCCCAATCAAACATATGACAAGCCCAATAATGGCGAAAAGGATTTCATACGCGTTATTAGCATATTGAACGAATTCAAGCTAAAGTCCGTTGTTATTAACAGGTTGAATGCACCTCATAGAATTGAAACTTTAAAAGTGGGAGGGGGGAGAGCAAATAAAAAATATGATTTGGTGAAAAAATTATATAAACCGGATAAACATTAAAGCAAGCATACATTCAATCCTCACGGGCATTACGCTCAACAAATGAATTCACTATGAAAAGGGAGGTAATACACGGGACATGCGGGCATAAAGAGTAAATGTAAATGGAAACTAGGCCGCGCACATGTCACAGAAGAAGAACGCTATATATAAACTGAAAAACTGTAATCTCAATGAAAGGATACCGCACACTAAAAGAGGCGAAATGCATTTTCACAGATTATCAAAACTATTATGACTTTTAAATTAAATTCACCCTAAGATCACATAGGACTTTAATAGGGTTGTAATGTAGGTTTGGGGTTAAGGTACGAAATGAAAGGTATATGTACGGATTCATAGTGTTCGGGATGAAAACTCGGGATAATGGAAAAATGCGGGCAATATCAAAAGTGGAAAGCAAGTTCCAAAACAAGCATTAGATATATCATTGGGGAGAGTAATCAAAGCTTATTGAACACTACAAACAATATAAACAACTATCTCTTTTCTTTTCTTTTCTTCTTTTTCTCATGTTTTCTTTTTTTGTTTTCTTTTGCTTTTTCTTTTTCTTCACTTTTTCACTACTTTCTTTTCTTTACTTATCAAACTCTCATATGCCTAAATTGCAACCGACATCATAAAAACATCATTCAATCCCAAGTAACATTCCAAACAAAGGTATGGAAAGTGTATGTATGGTTTATAACTCCAATTTAGAGTTGGTTATGGGATTGGGGTTATGAAACGAAAGGCTATATTTAGGCTCAAGGGGTTAACTAGGTAAACATATAAGGGTGAGGTCAAGATCAATATGGGTGATATAACAAAGAGGGCTTATTATCATTTCCAAAAGTTTACGCAATTCTCGAGTCAAAACAATATAGAAAATCATGCTCAAGTAACACATTTTAAGTATGAACTCAATTAATGAACGGTCAAATGAAAGATTACAGAGATTACCAACGAATTCAACGTTTTCAATGAGAAAAGAATAGTGTATACACTCACAAACGACGAAAGGTACAAAGCTTACTCGGTGTAAGTATATACAATGCAACAAAAGATTACCGAGTTATAAAAATCTTAAACCAAATCAATAGAACCAGGAAAGTGCATATGCTCATGGGATAGAGTTTAATTCATGAAGTTATTCACAAAATCAATGATTTGAGGACTAAAGTCTAATAACTTCTAAAATCGAAAACATGCATCATTGAGTTGTCTATTGGATCGGGCAATTATTGAAATTTATCATCTGAAACAAGGCAAAATGCCCAACAAAGGAGAAAAAAGAAAGAAAATATTTTTGAAATTTTTCAAATTTTTCACAAAAAGGCATACTTAGTAACTAACAAGTAAGCAAATCCATGGACTACACATGAAATGGATAAAATATCCTACACCCCCTAACTTAAATGTTGCATTGTCCTCAATGCGCATTAAGAACACAACACAAAGAGAGGAAAAGAACGATATTACCCAAAATTGGAGCGATCTCCATAAGCGCGAGTCCAAACAAATCTACAAAACAAGTTAGTACCGAGCATAGCAAAAACAAATAACAAAAAGTTAACTAATTACAATAGACTAAATTAAAAGGAAAGAAAAGTATAAAGAAAGAAAAATAAAAATTAAAAATTAAAAAACTAACTATTTACAACCTACTTTTTAGACTACACACTAACTATACACTAGAAGTCTAAATAGTTGAGGGTCCACCCAAAAAGGGATTTGACTTTGAAAGATCAACGGTGGACCCTCCAAAGTGAACATGCCTCCCGAAAGATATGAATTCCGTTTGAACAACGGAAGGCATGTGGGTGGTGAAAAAAGTGAACCATCGCCAATTTGAAATTTTGGGCGGACGATGGGGGATTTGGATAATAAGGGGGAAAGGTACACTAGAGGACCAAGAAAAATTGATTCATCTCCCAAATGTTTTTCAAGTGGAATGGGAGATAGTGCACACACGGGGATAGGCTCCATCGAAAACAAGTCCGGTAAAGAGTCCTCATCGGCAAAAAGTGTAGAAGTTTTAATTTCTACCGACTCACAGGAATCAACCGGTAATTCTAATGGTTCGATGACGAAAAACGTAAATAGTGATGAAACAAATTCAATCTCAATCGACTCATCGTCGGAAGGAGATTGAATTTCGGGGGAGAAAGATTCACATTCGATGAGAAATTCTCTGAAAAATTGAGGTGAAACACAAGTTTCCACCTCCTCGTTGTTTTGTGCATAAGAATTCATCTCATCGCAAAGTTCCCCAAGTCTCGTTCCAGCATCATTTAAGCTTTCCAAACCTTGGGAGTAAAGAAGCAAAGTTTCTTCCAAAGTAGGATTCCTCGGCTCAAGAGCCTCGGACTCCTCATTTGGTTGAAACTCGTCTTCGAAAGTAATGAAATGAAAATCGTCATTGGATTCGAATAATGAATCCAACTCAAGCTCCCAATAACGATTTTCATTCCGATAAATGTTTTCAAGTCTTTCATTTTCAAGAAAATCTTGAAAATGGAAGACTTGAAAACTATCCCCAAAGTAAGAATCATTAGAATGACCATAATAACAATAATAGTAGGACATGATTACCTCGTTGTTTATAGATGGAGAATCCGAGCAAGAAAGTGAGCAACCGCGAATCAAAATTTCTTAGCGCTCAAAGTATGCAAATCCTGCAAAAAAGGTTAAAAGAAAGAATACAAATAGGAAAGGAAAAATACACGAAATAATAAAACAATTACAATCTAAAACACACTCCCCGGCAACGGCGCCATTTTGTGATCGGGCGGAAAAAGTGTGTTCGTGTGAGGACACAATCGTCGTGTGTTTCGCCGCCGCGATACAAAGAAAACCTAAGCTACTACTACACTTGACAAGAAAGTACAGCGGTAAGTCGGGTATCGTAAATCCACAGACAGTGATTGAATTTTAGATGTTAATTGTTTTAATTACTTCAGGAATAAAAATGTAAAATAAATAAATGAAAAGGTGAAAGGGTGGTTGTCATGAATAAATAAAAAGAGAAGTTACGCTACACAAAAGTAAAGCGAGGATCGGGATCGCATTCCACCAAACGGATCGAAACAACTACTAATTAGAATTAAGGCTCGAAAGCAATTTAATCGAGCATTTTCAATTAAGCATAAACATCACGCAAGAAGGAATTTAACCCAAAGTTGCGAGATAAAACATTTAACTGAAAAATGGTCACACGCGGATTAAATTCGGATAATCGCTATAAACACTAACGTTGCATGGCAAAGAAAGTTAAGCGCATAATAATTTGACTTTAATACGCGAGGTTTCAATTAAACGCAATTTTGCACGAAACCTAGTTTTCGGAGCTCGGGGCCCGAAAATGAAGGAAATGAAATCCCGACCCTATTTATCTAGGGACGCATAATGAATTAAACTAATTAACTAAGAAAGCAATAAATTAAAGCAAGTAAACCTAATTAGAAAGCATGGAAATTATCTAGAAAGCAAGGAAATAAGGAAAGCAAGCTATATTAAAGGAAAGGGAAGAAGAATAGTCAATCTTACAAACCAAATGGATGTCAAACCAAGATGAATTGAATAAGAACCAAGAAAAACCCCAAAAACCCTAACTAAACTAAGCTAAAATCGTATATATGGCTGGTCTCTTATTACAAAACCAAAATTTGGCTTATATAGTAAGTTAGAATAAAAGAAAAGAAGAAAGAAAAGAAAAGAAAATATCTGCAGAAAAACAGGGGATCGATCGATCGACCCCTTTGGTCGATCGATCGATCAAGGGAAAAATTCGACAATCCTGAAAGGTCGATCGATCGACCAGAAGCGTCGATCGATCGATCAAGCAGGGCAGATTGCAGCAGCAGCAGCCCCTGCTTCTTTTCTTCTTCTTCTCCTTCTCCTCTTTTGCTTCCTTGGATTTCCTCCGCAAGAATCGTCGTAACTTCTTCGTTATGTATCGGAATCATGCACCGTTTGCGGCCACGCGAAGCTAGCGAGGAGGGCTACAACTCCCGTGAGATGTCGGGCTAGGTACCCACGTTCATAGCCCTCCATGAGAGATCAAATTTCAAAGTGTGCATTCCACGTTCGAGCAACAGAGTTGACTTTTTGACTTTTTGTTCAAAACGTCTCTTCCATGAGAGATCGAAATAAGTCAAACTGCTATTTGAACTTATCAGAATTAAAACGTAATATAAACCTTTTAAAACACTATAAAATATTTTTCTTTATAAAAATTACATCCTTATCTTTTATAAAAATGATTCCGAGCACCATTAATTATACGCATTCATACCTTAGTGATCTCGGAATGCAATTACCTTTGAAGACGATTAAAATTGCACCAAATAAACATCGGCATGATAAATTCTTTGAAGCTTTGCCGCAACGTCTTCAATTTTCTTCAATACGTCATAGACCAAGTGGAATCGTGACAAAATAAAAATCTCCCTATGACATATTACAAACACAGTTTTGTTCACGGAATTAAGTCAAACCAATATAGAGATTCAATTGGAAATTTATGTCCTTACAAATCTCCCCCTTTGACTATTCCGGGACAAAACTAAATCAGTGAAATGCCTAACCGGGCCGTTAAGCCGTATGATGCCTAAATTCCATCCCATAACCCCCCCCCCCCCCAAAAAAAAAAAAATACAGGACACGGACTAGAATATCTAGCACCCGCAAGCATGAACTGTCTGAATGTGATGTAGACTTGAAATCACGAATCACTGAAGCATACCTACACACATGAAACAGACAAACAAATGCGCAGTGAAGTATGGAGGAACAAATGAAACCAATATATTTATCCAAATGATACCAAACAATAATAGATACCAATATGAATAATCTCTGAAAAAATTATTTGTTAAACAACTTGGGCAACAAAATGATACTAATATTATGAATGCGAAAATGATACCAATGTGTACTACCAACATCAATTAGTGATACCAATTTGTAAAATGTTCAATCAAAACATGCTCAAATCAGTGATAGCAATTTGTAAAATATGCAATCAAAACATGCTCAAATCCCCCCTACATCACATACATAACTCCCCCTTTTTGTCTCGAATAGACAACCTGGTGAAAAGATAGACCAATATAAAATATCTAGCATGAGAATATAAACCAATACGAGTCAATGTGAAATTGCTAGATAATGATGAAACAACCAGCTAAATATGATCAATAGATGACAAATCAGTAGCTAGTAAACCAGGAATCACACAAAAATTGTAGCAATCTTATCAGGTGTGATAAACGTACTATATGCAAAAAATCAATTTTGAAATAAAAGAACCTTCATATAAACCAGTCAGTCCAGAAACACTTTCAGCAGTACAAAAAATATACCAATTTAACCCAGAGGACTGCAAACCAATTAGAATCTCCAAAATAGCCTGTCATTCGAACGAGACAGGACTTCGCTCAAACGAGATGTGAAGTTGCTCGAACGAGATACTGAGGTCGTTCGCGCGACATGGGATGTCGTTTGAATGACTTCTCGCGACCTGCCAAATTTTCACAATTTCCCAGAAATATGTTATATTTTTGCCCAGTGAAAAAAATTCCACAAAAAGATTCCAGGAAGGGCCTGACAAAAGCAAAACAATGTTAAAACAGTAGGCTTTTAACACAAAACGCAAAAACTCATAAAAACTAAAAATGTGAGTTACATGCAAACATAGCACCGATGTGCTCAAACATGGATATGAAATGAATGGGCGTGAAACTACAACAAATGAGTCACAATTTCAACACATCGAAACGATCAAGAAGCTCTAATTGATAGCGATAAATCATCAAACTTTATCATAGCCATATGACAATAAAAGTGTGAATGAACTAAACATACTACATGCACACAAATCCAGAATTTTGACGATTCTACAAATAATAGCGTCAAATTGCAATGTTTCAACATTAGGATTAGTTATGCAAACCCATTTATTTTTAATCCATCAAAAATCCCTCAATAATAACATGTTTTCTTTGGAATGAACTAAAATGATTTGGCCCTTTTCTTAACATATTGCATTTTCTTTTGGGGCTCTTTTAAACGGTGGCTTTCACGACGAGTCAATTTTGAACTCTTGCAGCCCTTTCCCGTGAATCACTTATTATTTTTACCAATTTAAAACCTCACGGTAAACGGTTCTTACATGCACAATTTTCCTTAAGTCTACTTATTCATAGATGACAAGATTGAGATAAGAATGACTCACCAAATTCAAATATGCAAGAGAAGTCAAACATCCATATAAACTTGTGCATGTGTGCAATGTTGGCATATATACAAAGTCGAATCAAAATGCATATCAACTTTGAAACAACCCCATATAGACAATGGTTAAGATCATTCTAAGTATCGATAATAATGACAAAATGTCCTAGCCACATGGATAATGAAAACGATGGGGGGGGGGGGGAGTCCAAGCACACCAATATGCCACATCAAACATGTAAACTCTGCAACAAAAACCGAAAATCTTTTTGGCTTTTCATATTTTGACTCAAATAAAAGAAAAATCTTTTTGGGTTTTCAAAAGTTTTCTCAAAAACAAAATCTTTTTGGATTTTCAAAAAAAAAAAATCTAAAAGACAAAATCTTTTTGTATTTTCAATAAGACTCAAACAAATGAAAACTTATAATACAAAATGATACACATGTCATAATACTAGCAATGAATAAATCATGAAGCAAACTAGCATATGACACACATGGAAACACTATCATCCTTTAGATTTAGCATGGAAAGAATCAAGTGCACCCAAACGAAAATCATGAAGTTTAATTCCTAAAGCCACAAAATCCGATTTTCTAACCCAAGTAGGTGTAAAATGACGCATGGGGGGTTTTGGGAACCGGGTCAACTTTATTCCTGAACTTCCTAGGAGCTTGTCTAAGCTCGAAACAATAACGCCTAAGGTGACCTTACCTACCACAAAACGTGCAAGTGAAGTGATGGTGGGAATGATTACCTATATGTGGACCTTTTCAAACCTTCCTAGTGTTTCTCACACGTGTGAGGAGAATGGGAAAAACTCTCTCACCAAAACCTATACCTCCCCTATCTCCCTTAATTTGGACGGTGCCTGGGATCTTATCTAACTTCTCTGACCTAGCCTCCAAATCAAACTTGACTCTAGAGAGTATCTCAATCTCTCCTCCAACTCATGAATCCTAGACTCGAGCAAATGCCTAGACTCCTCAAACTCTAAAATCTCCTTTTTTAAGGACTCCATCAAAACCACGGAGATTGTCTTTCTCTTTCTCCACAAACTCTAGTTTCTCCCTAAACTTCTTCTCTCGTGCCCTAATATCCTCAATCAAACTATCATTATTTTCTATGGCACGCTCATTCAACTTAGCTCGCAATTTTGAGTTAGCCTTTTTCACCTTCATCGTTTCGGCATACAACTCATTAAACGCAATTTGCAACTCTTTCACATCTACCTCCTCCTCATCACTCTCTTCGCCCTCACTAACATGGGATACACTCAAAACCTCCTCGGAAGTGTCATGCACATGAGAATCGTCGTCGCTCACATGACATGCAATAAACGCAATAAAGTTACGATCAATGGGGGAACTCTCTCCCTCTTCCGGATCACTATCACTTAAGATGGCATTATAGACAATGGGTTGCCTTCCCTCTTTCTTAAGTCTAGTGGGACACTCCTTAACTTTGTGACCGTACCCCTCACACCCAAAACACTTATCCGACTCATCTCTCTTAGGCTTCTCAAACTTATCCTTAGAGGTGGGATCTACTTTGTTGTTCTTGAATTTTTAAAATTTCTTGGAATCTTTCGATTGCTTTTGAAACTTAATAAATTTTTTAAATTTCTTTGTCAACAAAGAAACATCCTCAAAATCGGAGTCAAAATCGGAATTCGAAACTTTAATTTCCTCCTTTCGGGTTTTCAAAGTAATACCCTTTTCTTTCATAGGCACTTACTTGGAGGTAATCATGTCGATTTCATAGGTTTGTAAGTCACCTATGATCTCTTCTAGTTTCGTCGACTCTAACCTACCCAAGGAGTTTAAAATGGTCACTTTCGCATCAAATCTACTAGGCAACGACCTAAGGATTTTCTTAATGACACGATTGTCGGGAATTTTCTCACCTAGGTTAACAGACAAGTTGACAATATTGGACAACCTAGCATAAAACTCATCAAATGTCTCACTCTCTAACATCCTAATGGTCTCAAACTGTGTAGTGATATTTTGAAGTTTTGACGCCCTAACCGTGCTAGTGCCCTCATGAGTGAGTGCCAAAAATATTCCAAGCCTCTTTTGATGTTTCACAAGTCAAAATTATGTTATATTCTTCCTGTGTGACATGTGAAGCAATAACGTGTAGACCCTTAGAATTATATTGTGCAAGTCTTTATTCAGTTTCGATCCATGACTCAACAGGCTTTAAACTAGTGACCTCACCTACAATAGTGACAGGGGGTGTCCAACCTTTCTCAACTGCAAGCCAAACACGCTCATCAATAGATTTTAATGCACATCTCATTCTCATCTTCCAATAAGTCTAATTAGTGCCATAAAAAATAGGAGTTCGGGAAAATTTATTATATCCAGAATTCATCTTTGAAAACACACGGGATCACAAAATAAATAAATAAAAGTTTTCTAGCTCTAATACCAATTTGAGGAAGTGCGGTTCCCCGATATGTATGTTTCAAACAAAACCAAATTTTTATTTAGAAAAAATATCCAAGTTTTAATTATGCACCAAACCAAGTTGTGAAAACCCAATTCTTACTTTAAACCAATTTTACCTTGATTAATCCTAAACATGCATCTAGTGATTAAAACAAGTAAAGTAAAGTAAAGAATACTCACAATGCCGGATATACGAGGAAAAAACCCAAAACGGGAAAACAACCTCGGACGGCCCATGCCAGACAATCACTATGAATAATGGTTTTACAAAGACATATTAGCCTTACACTAAGACTCGATCCCCACGGGTCTTGACGCTCCTTCTGATCTTCTACCGTTCTTTAATAGTGCCTATGCATAAATTCCGTCTTCCACGATACCTGTCCACAACACACGCGTCCACGTATGTCTCGGTGTCCACCGAATGTCTTTGATTCGTCTACGATGTTGAACAAGAAGTCCTTCTTTTTTCTTCACCGCAAAACCCTTTGATGTTCAATGTGGAGAACAAACTTCTTTGGTGCAGCAAGATCACGTAAACATAAACTAATGATAACTCGGATCTTTGCAAACTCTAAGGATGTGTTTATGCTTTATAATCCTTAGAAAACATGTGCAAATAAGTTTCTGTTCGTAAATATTTTTCCAGAATGCACACTTACGAAATTCTGATGCAAACTATGTTTAAATAGGATTAAAAATGCTGCCTCAATTTCCGTGTCATTCGAACGATAATGCAAGTCATTCGCGTGACATCAGCATCTCATTCGAACGAGATCTAGTATTGTTCGAGCGATAAAGTTGACTTTTTAACTTTTTGTTCAAAACGTCTCTTCCATGAGAGATTCAAATAAGTCAAACTCCTATTCGAACTTATCATAATTAAAATGTAGTATAAACCTTTTAGAACACTATAAAACATTTTTCTTTATAAAAATTAAATCCTTATCTTTTATAAAAATAATTTCGAGCACCTTTGATTATACGCATTCATACCTGAGTGATCTCGGAAGTCAATTACCTTTGAAGATGAATAAACTTGCACCAATTAAACATCGGCATGATAAATTCTTTGAAGATTTGCCCCAACGTCTTTAATTTTCTTCAATAGGTCATAGACCAAGTGGGATCGTGAAAAAATAAAAATCTCCCTATGACATATTACAAACAAAGTTTTGTTCACGAAATTAAGTTAAACCAATACAGGGACTCAATTAGAAATTTATGTCCTTACACAACCTTATTAGCTCACTTCCATAAAATAATTTATTTATAGCAACAACAAAAAATACAAAAGAAAATGGGAGAGATGGATCAAATCTAAGATTGATCCGTCTTTGGGGTCGTAGGTGGATTTGAATTTGGGGTCTGAGATGGATCTGAGATGGATCGGGCGATGATGTGTGCCATGGTTGTCGACGATGTCTCATAGTCATTCTAGAAGAGACGTCAGAGAGAGAGAGAGAGAGATGGAATATAGGGTTTATTGTTACTAAATAGCCATTTTTATATATATTAGGCACGTAACCTGTATTTCATCCAATAATATAATGTCATTAGGGTTATGGGATAACTTTTGTCATCTCAATAAGTTCATCGAGTTAAATCTAGAAAATATTAGTATGTGGTGAACTAAATGAGGGAAAAGTTGGGTGGACAACTTGTATTAACCCTTAAACATATTCATTAAATGACTTAACATGTGTGAATTTAATACGGTTACAGCTTTATGTTGATGTATCTCTATATGTGTGATGGGATTAAGGCAAGGATGATGATGATGATATTTCTCTGTATCTGTCTCACACATGTACATTATGCCTAAGGAAACTAGTATGTGGAGACACTCTTATCACCAATGGTGGATGTTGGAGACTGATAAAAATGACATTGTGTTTTTTGATAACTTTTATAATGGCCCCTTTTTCTTAAATTTTTTGAACCAATGTTTATTCACATACTAAGAGCCTCCGTAATGGCATGTTAAAATGGTAAATATACCACTTCAATTGTTATAATGGGTAGGAATTAAGGCAACTTTAATGTTTGGTAGGTAGTGTTCCTTTAAACATAACATACCATTTGCTCGAGTATTAACCACACCTCATTGCACGTGCACTACACCAAAAACAGGATTCTGGCACGGTTTAAAATTGTGCCAGATCAAATCTGGCACGGTTTTGAACTGTGCCAGAATCAGGTGTTCCAAAATGGAAATTTTTTTCTGGCACGGCTCAAAAGTGTGCCAGAATCAGCCAAACAGGAACACTTCTGGCACACTTTTAAACCGTGCCAGAATTTGATATTTCTGGCACACTTTTGGCACAGTTTTTAACTGTGCCAGATTCAGCAAATTAGGAACACTTCTGGCACACTTTTAAACCGTTCCAGAATTTAATATTTCTGGCACACTTTTGGCACATTTTTTAACTGTGCCAGATTCAGCAAAAGAGAAACACTTCTGGCACACTTTTAAACCGTGCCAGAATTTGATATTTTTGGCACACTTTTGGCACAGTTTTTAACTGTGCCAAATTCAGCACAGTTTAAAAAAATTTAGCACAGTTTAAAATCGTGCCAAAATATGATACACTTTTGCCACGGTTTTGAACTCTGCCAATTTTTTTATTTAAAAAAAAAATATTTGAAAGCAGAAAATTCACAAATTAATAATATTGCGCGTTATTAATAAACTAATGTACATACAAACTTCAAAATATTACAAGTCTTTAACTGCTCATAGGCCCAAAAACAATTGGGCAGAGTTTCCTCTATTTTCTGGACATTTCAAAACCTGTTAATACAAAACCTGCCTAACATAAAGCCCGCACGGCCACAAATTATAACAATTAACTTACAAAAGTCCTCATGGCCATAAAAGTCAATAATAAAACAACAAAAGACTGCACGGTCATGACACAAAAAAATAGATTCATTAATAAACCCCTTGTTGTAAACCATTGAGTTCTTTGTGTGTTCCATGCAAATAAAAGCCAACGATAAACACTTATCTTGCAAAAAAAATCGAATACAAAAAATATACGATATTAGTAACCCAATAATTTACAAAAAAAAAATACTCAAAACAAAAAAATTACACATATGAATGAAAATTATTGTCATACTCACAAACCGGGAGACCCGGGACTACGCGGTCAGTTCCTACAAGTTACATTGGTCCCGTCCGAGGTGTTCGTGCCTCCTACGGGGTCGCTTGGGGGCTCGTTTGGGTCTTCACCCATTAACCGCATGTTTTTAAGTTTAAGTGGTGATTTTTGCAAATTATTGTCATACTCTCAAACCGGGAGATCCGGGACTACGCGGTCAGTTCCTACAAGTTACATTGGTCCGTGCGAGATGTTCGTGCCCCCTACGGGGTCGTTTGGGGGGTGGTTTGGGTTCTCACCCTTTAACGGCTTGTTTTTAAGTTTAAGTGATGATTTTTGCAAATTATCATCATACTCTCAAACCGAGAGACCCGGGACTACGCGGTCAGTTCCTACAAGTTACATTGGTCCCGTGCGAGGTGTTCGTGCCTCCTACGGGATCGTTTGGGGGTTGGTTTGAGTTTTCACCCTTTGACAGCGTGTTTTTAACTAAGTGTGATTTTTGCAAATTATCATCATATTCTCAAACCGGGAGACCCGGGACTACTCGATCAGTTCCTATAAGTTACATTGGTCCCGTGCGAGGTGTTCGTGCCCCCTACGGGGTCATTTGGGGCTGGTTTGGGTTTTCACCCTTTAACGACTTGTTTTTAAGTTTAAGTGTTGATTTTTGCAAATTATCGTCATACTCTCAAACCGGGAGACCCGGGACTACGCGGTCAGTTCCTACAAGTTACATTGGTCCCGTGCGAGGTGTTCGTGCCACCTACGGGGTCGTTTGGGGGTTGGTTTGGGTTTTCACCATTTGACGGCTTGTTTTTTAGTCTAAGTGTGATTTTTGCAAATTACCGTCATATTCACAAACCGGGAGACCCGGGACTACGCGATCAATTCCTGCAAGTTACATTGGTCCCGTGCGAGGTGTTCGTGCCCCCTACGGGGTCGTTTGGGGGCTGGTTTGGGTTTTCACCCTTTAACGGCTTGTTTTTAAGTTTAAGTGGTGATTTTTGCAAATTATCGTCCTAGTCACAAACCGGGAGACCCGGGACTACGCGGTCAGTTCCTACAAGTTACATTAGTCCCGTGGGAGATGTTCGTGCCCCCTACGGGGTCGTTTGGCCGGTGGTTTGGGTTTTCACCCTTTAACGGCTTGTTTTTAAGTTTAAGTGTTGATTTTTGCAAATTATCGTCATACTCTCAAACAGGGAGACCCGGGACTATGCGGTCAGTTCCTACAAGTTACATTCATCCCGTGCGAGGTGTTCGTGCCTCCTACGGGGTCGTTTGGGGGTTGGTTTGGGTTTTCACCATTTGACGGCTTGTTTTTGAGTCTATGGGTAATTTTTGCAAATTATAGTCATATTCACAAACCGGGAGACCCGGGCCTACGCGATCAGTTCCTACAAGTTACATTGGTCCCATGCGAGGTGTCCGTGCCCCCTACGGGGTCGTTTGGGGGGTGGTTTGGGTTTTCACCCTTTAACGGCTTGTTTTTAAGTTTAAGTGCTGATTTTTGCAAATTATCGTCATACTCTCAAACCGGGAGATCCGGGACTACGTAAGCAGTTCCTACAAGTTACATTGGTCTCGTGCGAGGTGTTCATGCCTCCTACGGGGCCGTTTGGGGGCTGGTTTGGGTCTTCACCCTTTAACGGCATGTTTTTAAGTTTAAGTGGTGATTTTTGCAAATTATCGTCCTAGTCACAAACTGGGAGACCCGGGACTACGCGGTCAGTTCCTACAAGTTACATTAGTCCCGTGCGAAGTGTTCGTGCCCCCTACGGGGACGTTTGGGGGGTGGTTTGGGTTTTCACCCTTTAACGGCTTGTTTTTAAGTTTAAGTGCTGATTTTAGCAAATTATCGTCATACTCTCAAACCGGGAGACCCGGGAGACCCGGGACTACGCGGTCAGTTCCTACAAGTTACATTGGTCCCGTGCGAGGTGTTCGTGCCTCCTACGGGGTCGTTTGGGGGTTGGTTTGGGTTTTCACCATTTGACGGCTTCTTTTTGAGTCTAAGTGTGATTTTTGCAAATTATCGTCATATTCACAACCCGGGAGACCCGGGCCTACGCGATCAGTTCCTACAAGTTACATTGGTCCCGTGCGAGGTGTTCGTGCCCCCTACGGGGTGGTTTGGGTTTTCACCCTTTAACGGCTTGTTTTTAAGTTTAAGTGCGGATTTTTGTAAATTATTGTCATACTCTCAAATCAGTAGATCCGGGATTACGCGGTCAGTTCCTACTAGTTACATTGGTCTCGTGCGAGGTGTTTGTGCCTCCTACGGGGTCATTTGAGGGCTGGTTTGGGTCTTCACCCTTTAACGGCATGTTTTTAAGTTTAAGTGGTGATTTTTGCAAATTACCGTCCTAGTCACAAACCGAAAGACCCGGGACTACGCGGTCAGTTCCTACAAGTTACATTAGTTCCGTGCGAGGTGTTCGTGCCCCCTACGGGGTCATTTGGGGGTTGGTTTGGGTTTTCACCCTTTAACGGCTTATTTTTAAGTTTAAGTGCTGATTTTTACAAATTATCATCGTACTCTCAAACCGGGAGACCCGGGACTACGCTGTTAGTTCCTACGAGTTACATTAGTCCCGTGCGAGGTGTTCGTGCCCCCTACGGGGTCGTTTGGGGGGTGGTTTGGGTTTTCACCCTTTAACGGCTTGTTTTTAAGTTTAAGTGCTGATTTTTGCAAATTATCGTCATACTCTCAAACCGGGAGACCCGGGACAACGCGCTCAGTTCCTACAAGTTGCATTGGTCCCGTGCGAGGTGTTCGTGCCTCCTACGGGGTCGTTTGGGGATTGGTTTGGGTTTTCTCCATTTGACGGCTTGTTTTTTAGTCTAAGTGTGATTTTTGCAAATTATCGTCATATTCACAAATCGGGAGACCCGGGATTACGCGATCAGTTCCTACAAGTGACATTGGTCCCGTGCGAGGGGCTCGTGCCCCCTACGGGGTCGTTTGGGGGATGGTTTGGGTTTTCACCCTTTAACGGCTTGTTTTTAAGTTTAAGTGCTGATTTTTACAAATTATCGTCATACTCTCAAACCGGGAGACCCGGGACTACGCGGTCAGTTCCAACAAGTTACATTAGTCCCGTTCGAGGTGTTCGTGCCTCCAACGGGGTCGTTTGGGGGTTGGTTTGAGTTTTCACCCTTTGACAGCATGTTTTTAACTAAGTGTAATTTTTGCAAATTATCGTCATACTCTCAAACCGGGAGATCCGGGACTACGCGGTCAGTTCCTACAAGTTACATTGGTCCGTGCGAGGTGTTCGTGCCCCCTACGGGGTTGTTTGGGGAGTGGTTTGGGTTTTCACCCTTTAACGGCTTGTTTTTAAGTTTAAGTGCTGATTTTTGCAAATTATCGTCATACTCTCAAACCGGGAGATTCGGGACTACGCGGTCAGTTCCTACAAGTTACATTGGTCTCGTGTGAGGTGTTCGTGCCTCCTACGGGGTCGTTTGGGGGCTGGCTTGGTTTTTCACCCTTTAACGGCTTATTTTTAAGTTTAAGTGCTGATTTTTGCAAATTATCATCATATTCTCAAACCGGGTGACCCGGTACTACGCGGTCAGTTCCTATAAGTTACATTGATCCCGTGCAAGGTATTCGGGCCCCCTACGGGGTCGTTTGGGGGGTAGTTTGGGTTTTCACCCATTAACGGCTTGTTTTTAAGTTTAAGTGCTGATTTTTGCAAATTATCATCATACTCTCAAACCGAGAGACCCGGGACTACGCGGTAAGTTCCTACAAGTTACATTGGTCCCGTGCGAGGTGTTCGTGCCTCCTACGGGGTCGTTTGGGGGTTGGTTTGGGTTTTCACCATTTGACGGCTTGTTTTTTAGTCTAAGTGTGATTTTTGTAAATTATCGTCATATTCACAAATCGGGAGACCCGGGCCTATGCGATCAGTTCCTACAAATTACATTGGTCCCGTGCGAGGTGTTCGTGCCCCCTACGGGGTCGTTTGGGGGGTGGTTTGGGTTTTCACCCTTTAATGACTTGTTTTTAAGTTTAAGTGCTGATTTTTGCAAATTATCGTCATACTCTCAAACCGGGAGATCCGGGACTACGCGGTTAGTTCCTACAAGTTACATTGGTCTCGTGCGAGGTGTTCGTGCCTCCTACGGGGTCGTTTGGGGGCTGGTTAGGGTCTTCACCCTTTAACGGCATGTTTTTAAGTTTAAGTGGTGATTTTTGCAAATTATCATCCTAGTCACAAACCGAGAGACCCGGGACTACGCGGTCAGTTCCTACAAGTTACATTAGTCCCGTGCGAGGTGTTCGTGCCCCCTACGGGGTCGTTTGGCGGGTGGTTTGGGTTTTCACCCTTTAACGGCTTGTTTTTAAGTTTAAGTGCTGATTTTTGCAAATTATTGTCATACTCTCAAACCGAGAGACCCGGGATTACGCAGTCAGTTCCTACAAGTTACATTGATCCCGTGCAAGGTATTCGTGCCCCCTACGGGGTCGTTTGGGGGGTAGTTTGGGTTTTCACCCATTAACGACTTGTTTTTAAGTTTAAGTGCTGATTTTTGTAAATTAACATCATTCCTCAAACCGTGAGACCCGGGACTACGCGGTCAGTTCCTACAAGTTACATTGGCCCTGAGCGAGGTGTTCGTGCCTCCTACGGGGTCGTTTGGGGGTTGGTTTGGGTTTTCACCATTTGACGGCTTGTTTTTAAGTTTAAGTGTTGATTTTTGCAAATTATCGTCATACTCTCAAACCGGGAGACCCGGGACTACGCGGTCAGTTCCTACAAGTTACATTGGTCCCGTGCGAGGTGTTCGTGCCACCTACGGGGTCGTTTGGGGGTTGGTTTGGGTTTTCACCATTTGACGGCTTGTTTTTTAGTCTAAGTGTGATTTTTGCAAATTACCGTCATATTCACAAACCGGGAGACCCGGGACTACGCGATCAATTCCTGCAAGTTACATTGGTCCCGTGCGAGGTGTTCGTGCCCCCTACGGGGTCGTTTGGGGGCTGGTTTGGGTTTTCACCCTTTAACGGCTTGTTTTTAAGTTTAAGTGGTGATTTTTGCAAATTATCGTCCTAGTCACAAACCGGGAGACCCGGGACTACGCGGTCAGTTCCTACAAGTTACATTAGTCCCGTGGGAGATGTTCGTGCCCCCTACGGGGTCGTTTGGCCGGTGGTTTGGGTTTTCACCCTTTAACGGCTTGTTTTTAAGTTTAAGTGTTGATTTTTGCAAATTATCGTCATACTCTCAAACAGGGAGACCCGGGACTATGCGGTCAGTTCCTACAAGTTACATTCATCCCGTGCGAGGTGTTCGTGCCTCCTACGGGGTCGTTTGGGGGTTGGTTTGGGTTTTCACCATTTGACGGCTTGTTTTTGAGTCTATGGGTAATTTTTGCAAATTATAGTCATATTCACAAACCGGGAGACCCGGGCCTACGCGATCAGTTCCTACAAGTTACATTGGTCCCATGCGAGGTGTCCGTGCCCCCTACGGGGTCGTTTGGGGGGTGGTTTGGGTTTTCACCCTTTAACGGCTTGTTTTTAAGTTTAAGTGCTGATTTTTGCAAATTATCGTCATACTCTCAAACCGGGAGATCCGGGACTACGTAAGCAGTTCCTACAAGTTACATTGGTCTCGTGCGAGGTGTTCATGCCTCCTACGGGGCCGTTTGGGGGCTGGTTTGGGTCTTCACCCTTTAACGGCATGTTTTTAAGTTTAAGTGGTGATTTTTGCAAATTATCGTCCTAGTCACAAACTGGGAGACCCGGGACTACGCGGTCAGTTCCTACAAGTTACATTAGTCCCGTGCGAAGTGTTCGTGCCCCCTACGGGGACGTTTGGGGGGTGGTTTGGGTTTTCACCCTTTAACGGCTTGTTTTTAAGTTTAAGTGCTGATTTTAGCAAATTATCGTCATACTCTCAAACCGGGAGACCCGGGAGACCCGGGACTACGCGGTCAGTTCCTACAAGTTACATTGGTCCCGTGCGAGGTGTTCGTGCCTCCTACGGGGTCGTTTGGGGGTTGGTTTGGGTTTTCACCATTTGACGGCTTCTTTTTGAGTCTAAGTGTGATTTTTGCAAATTATCGTCATATTCACAACCCGGGAGACCCGGGCCTACGCGATCAGTTCCTACAAGTTACATTGGTCCCGTGCGAGGTGTTCGTGCCCCCTACGGGGTGGTTTGGGTTTTCACCCTTTAACGGCTTGTTTTTAAGTTTAAGTGCGGATTTTTGTAAATTATTGTCATACTCTCAAAACAGTAGATCCGGGATTACGCGGTCAGTTCCTACTAGTTACATTGGTCTCGTGCGAGGTGTTTGTGCCTCCTACGGGGTCGTTTGAGGGCTGGTTTGGGTCTTCACCCTTTAACGGCATGTTTTTAAGTTTAAGTGGTGATTTTTGCAAATTACCGTCCTAGTCACAAACCGAAAGACCCGGGACTACGCGGTCAGTTCCTACAAGTTACATTAGTTCCGTGCGAGGTGTTCGTGCCCCCTACGGGGTCATTTGGGGGTTGGTTTGGGTTTTCACCCTTTAACGGCTTATTTTTAAGTTTAAGTGCTGATTTTTACAAATTATCATCGTACTCTCAAACCGGGAGACCCGGGACTACGCTGTTAGTTCCTACGAGTTACATTAGTCCCGTGCGAGGTGTTCGTGCCCCCTACGGGGTCGTTTGGGGGGTGGTTTGGGTTTTCACCCTTTAACGGCTTGTTTTTAAGTTTAAGTGCTGATTTTTGCAAATTATCGTCATACTCTCAAACCGGGAGACCCGGGACAACGCGCTCAGTTCCTACAAGTTACATTGGTCCCGTGCGAGGTGTTCGTGCCTCCTACGGGGTCGTTTGGGGATTGGTTTGGGTTTTCTCCATTTGACGGCTTGTTTTTTAGTCTAAGTGTGATTTTTGCAAATTATCGTCATATTCACAAATCGGGAGACCCGGGATTACGCGATCAGTTCCTACAAGTGACATTGGTCCCGTGCGAGGGGCTCGTGCCCCCTACGGGGTCGTTTGGGGGATGGTTTGGGTTTTCACCCTTTAACGGCTTGTTTTTAAGTTTAAGTGCTGATTTTTACAAATTATCGTCATACTCTCAAACCGGGAGACCCGGGACTACGCGGTCAGTTCCAACAAGTTACATTAGTCCCGTTCGAGGTGTTCGTGCCTCCAACGGGGTCGTTTGGGGGTTGGTTTGAGTTTTCACCCTTTGACAGCATGTTTTTAACTAAGTGTAATTTTTGCAAATTATCGTCATACTCTCAAACCGGGAGATCCGGGACTACGCGGTCAGTTCCTACAAGTTACATTGGTCCGTGCGAGGTGTTCGTGCCCCCTACGGGGTTGTTTGGGGAGTGGTTTGGGTTTTCACCCTTTAACGGCTTGTTTTTAAGTTTAAGTGCTGATTTTTGCAAATTATCGTCATACTCTCAAACCGGGAGATTCGGGACTACGCGGTCAGTTCCTACAAGTTACATTGGTCTCGTGTGAGGTGTTCGTGCCTCCTACGGGGTCGTTTGGGGGCTGGCTTGGTTTTTCACCCTTTAACGGCTTATTTTTAAGTTTAAGTGCTGATTTTTGCAAATTATCATCATATTCTCAAACCGGGTGACCCGGTACTACGCGGTCAGTTCCTATAAGTTACATTGATCCCGTGCAAGGTATTCGGGCCCCCTACGGGGTCGTTTGGGGGGTAGTTTGGGTTTTCACCCATTAACGGCTTGTTTTTAAGTTTAAGTGCTGATTTTTGCAAATTATCATCATACTCTCAAACCGAGAGACCCGGGACTACGCGGTAAGTTCCTACAAGTTACATTGGTCCCGTGCGAGGTGTTCGTGCCTCCTACGGGGTCGTTTGGGGGTTGGTTTGGGTTTTCACCATTTGACGGCTTGTTTTTTAGTC
This sequence comes from Sambucus nigra, assembly GCA_949130495.1. NCBI lineage: Eukaryota > Viridiplantae > Streptophyta > Magnoliopsida > Dipsacales > Adoxaceae > Sambucus > Sambucus nigra. Next base: position 428,910,812 of record OX422219.1, read on the forward strand.
TAAGTGTGATTTTTGTAAATTATCGTCATATTCACAAATCGGGAGACCCGGGCCTATGCGATCAGTTCCTACAAATTACATTGGTCCCGTGCGAGGTGTTCGTGCCCCCTACGGGGTCGTTTGGGGGGTGGTTTGGGTTTTCACCCTTTAATGACTTGTTTTTAAGTTTAAGTGCTGATTTTTGCAAATTATCGTCATACTCTCAAACCGGGAGATCCGGGACTACGCGGTTAGTTCCTACAAGTTACATTGGTCTCGTGCGAGGTGTTCGTGCCTCCTACGGGGTCGTTTGGGGGCTGGTTAGGGTCTTCACCCTTTAACGGCATGTTTTTAAGTTTAAGTGGTGATTTTTGCAAATTATCATCCTAGTCACAAACCGAGAGACCCGGGACTACGCGGTCAGTTCCTACAAGTTACATTAGTCCCGTGCGAGGTGTTCGTGCCCCCTACGGGGTCGTTTGGCGGGTGGTTTGGGTTTTCACCCTTTAACGGCTTGTTTTTAAGTTTAAGTGCTGATTTTTGCAAATTATTGTCATACTCTCAAACCGAGAGACCCGGGATTACGCAGTCAGTTCCTACAAGTTACATTGATCCCGTGCAAGGTATTCGTGCCCCCTACGGGGTCGTTTGGGGGGTAGTTTGGGTTTTCACCCATTAACGACTTGTTTTTAAGTTTAAGTGCTGATTTTTGTAAATTAACATCATTCCTCAAACCGCGAGACCCGGGACTACGCGGTCAGTTCCTACAAGTTACATTGGCCCTGAGCGAGGTGTTCGTGCCTCCTACGGGGTCGTTTGGGGGTTGGTTTGGGTTTTCACCATTTGACGGCTTGTTTTTAAGTTTAAGTGTTGATTTTTGCAAATTATCGTCATACTCTCAAACCGGGAGACCCGGGACTACGCGGTCAGTTCCTACAAGTTACATTGGTCCCGTGCGAGGTGTTCGTGCCACCTACGGGGTCGTTTGGGGGTTGGTTTGGGTTTTCACCATTTGACGGCTTGTTTTTTAGTCTAAGTGTGATTTTTGCAAATTACCGTCATATTCACAAACCGGGAGACCCGGGACTACGCGATCAATTCCTGCAAGTTACATTGGTCCCGTGCGAGGTGTTCGTGCCCCCTACGGGGTCGTTTGGGGGCTGGTTTGGGTTTTCACCCTTTAACGGCTTGTTTTTAAGTTTAAGTGGTGATTTTTGCAAATTATCGTCCTAGTCACAAACCGGGAGACCCGGGACTACGCGGTCAGTTCCTACAAGTTACATTAGTCCCGTGGGAGATGTTCGTGCCCCCTACGGGGTCGTTTGGCCGGTGGTTTGGGTTTTCACCCTTTAACGGCTTGTTTTTAAGTTTAAGTGTTGATTTTTGCAAATTATCGTCATACTCTCAAACAGGGAGACCCGGGACTATGCGGTCAGTTCCTACAAGTTACATTCATCCCGTGCGAGGTGTTCGTGCCTCCTACGGGGTCGTTTGGGGGTTGGTTTGGGTTTTCACCATTTGACGGCTTGTTTTTGAGTCTATGGGTAATTTTTGCAAATTATCGTCATATTCACAAACCGGGAGACCCGGGCCTACGCGATCAGTTCCTACAAGTTACATTGGTCCCATGCGAGGTGTCCGTGCCCCCTACGGGGTCGTTTGGGGGGTGGTTTGGGTTTTCACCCTTTAACGGCTTGTTTTTAAGTTTAAGTGCTGATTTTTGCAAATTATCGTCATACTCTCAAACCGGGAGATCCGGGACTACGTAAGCAGTTCCTACAAGTTACATTGGTCTCGTGCGAGGTGTTCATGCCTCCTACGGGGCCGTTTGGGGGCTGGTTTGGGTCTTCACCCTTTAACGGCATGTTTTTAAGTTTAAGTGGTGATTTTTGCAAATTATCGTCCTAGTCACAAACTGGGAGACCCGGGACTACGCGGTCAGTTCCTACAAGTTACATTAGTCCCGTGCGAAGTGTTCGTGCCCCCTACGGGGACGTTTGGGGGGTGGTTTGGGTTTTCACCCTTTAACGGCTTGTTTTTAAGTTTAAGTGCTGATTTTAGCAAATTATCGTCATACTCTCAAACCGGGAGACCCGGGAGACCCGGGACTACGCGGTCAGTTCCTACAAGTTACATTGGTCCCGTGCGAGGTGTTCGTGCCTCCTACGGGGTCGTTTGGGGGTTGGTTTGGGTTTTAACCATTTGACGGCTTCTTTTTGAGTCTAAGTGTGATTTTTGCAAATTATCGTCATATTCACAACCCGGGAGACCCGGGCCTACGCGATCAGTTCCTACAAGTTACATTGGTCCCGTGCGAGGTGTTCGTGCCCCCTACGGGGTGGTTTGGGTTTTCACCCTTTAACGGCTTGTTTTTAAGTTTAAGTGCGGATTTTTGTAAATTATTGTCATACTCTCAAACCAGTAGATCCGGGATTACGCGGTCAGTTCCTACTAGTTACATTGGTCTCGTGCGAGGTGTTTGTGCCTCCTACGGGGTCGTTTGAGGGCTGGTTTGGGTCTTCACCCTTTAACGGCATGTTTTTAAGTTTAAGTGGTGATTTTTGCAAATTACCGTCCTAGTCACAAACCGAAAGACCCGGGACTACGCGGTCAGTTCCTACAAGTTACATTAGTTCCGTGCGAGGTGTTCGTGCCCCCTACGGGGTCATTTGGGGGTTGGTTTGGGTTTTCACCCTTTAACGGCTTATTTTTAAGTTTAAGTGCTGATTTTTACAAATTATCATCGTACTCTCAAACCGGGAGACCCGGGACTACGCTGTTAGTTCCTACGAGTTACATTAGTCCCGTGCGAGGTGTTCGTGCCCCCTACGGGGTCGTTTGGGGGGTGGTTTGGGTTTTCACCCTTTAACGGCTTGTTTTTAAGTTTAAGTGCTGATTTTTGCAAATTATCGTCATACTCTCAAACCGGGAGACCCGGGACAACGCGCTCAGTTCCTACAAGTTACATTGGTCCCGTGCGAGGTGTTCGTGCCTCCTACGGGGTCGTTTGGGGATTGGTTTGGGTTTTCTCCATTTGACGGCTTGTTTTTTAGTCTAAGTGTGATTTTTGCAAATTATCGTCATATTCACAAATCGGGAGACCCGGGATTACGCGATCAGTTCCTACAAGTGACATTGGTCCCGTGCGAGGGGCTCGTGCCCCCTACGGGGTCGTTTGGGGGATGGTTTGGGTTTTCACCCTTTAACGGCTTGTTTTTAAGTTTAAGTGCTGATTTTTACAAATTATCGTCATACTCTCAAACCGGGAGACCCGGGACTACGCGGTCAGTTCCAACAAGTTACATTAGTCCCGTTCGAGGTGTTCGTGCCTCCAACGGGGTCGTTTGGGGGTTGGTTTGAGTTTTCACCCTTTGACAGCATGTTTTTAACTAAGTGTAATTTTTGCAAATTATCGTCATACTCTCAAACCGGGAGATCCGGGACTACGCGGTCAGTTCCTACAAGTTACATTGGTCCGTGCGAGGTGTTCGTGCCCCCTACGGGGTTGTTTGGGGAGTGGTTTGGGTTTTCACCCTTTAACGGCTTGTTTTTAAGTTTAAGTGCTGATTTTTGCAAATTATCGTCATACTCTCAAACCGGGAGATTCGGGACTACGCGGTCAGTTCCTACAAGTTACATTGGTCTCGTGTGAGGTGTTCGTGCCTCCTACGGGGTCGTTTGGGGGCTGGCTTGGTTTTTCACCCTTTAACGGCTTATTTTTAAGTTTAAGTGCTGATTTTTGCAAATTATCATCATATTCTCAAACCGGGTGACCCGGTACTACGCGGTCAGTTCCTATAAGTTACATTGATCCCGTGCAAGGTATTCGGGCCCCCTACGGGGTCGTTTGGGGGGTAGTTTGGGTTTTCACCCATTAACGGCTTGTTTTTAAGTTTAAGTGCTGATTTTTGCAAATTATCATCATACTCTCAAACCGAGAGACCCGGGACTACGCGGTAAGTTCCTACAAGTTACATTGGTCCCGTGCGAGGTGTTCGTGCCTCCTACGGGGTCGTTTGGGGGTTGGTTTGGGTTTTCACCATTTGACGGCTTGTTTTTTAGTCTAAGTGTGATTTTTGTAAATTATCGTCATATTCACAAATCGGGAGACCCGGGCCTATGCGATCAGTTCCTACAAATTACATTGGTCCCGTGCGAGGTGTTCGTGCCCCCTACGGGGTCGTTTGGGGGGTGGTTTGGGTTTTCACCCTTTAATGACTTGTTTTTAAGTTTAAGTGCTGATTTTTGCAAATTATCGTCATACTCTCAAACCGGGAGATCCGGGACTACGCGGTTAGTTCCTACAAGTTACATTGGTCTCGTGCGAGGTGTTCGTGCCTCCTACGGGGTCGTTTGGGGGCTGGTTAGGGTCTTCACCCTTTAACGGCATGTTTTTAAGTTTAAGTGGTGATTTTTGCAAATTATCATCCTAGTCACAAACCGAGAGACCCGGGACTACGCGGTCAGTTCCTACAAGTTACATTAGTCCCGTGCGAGGTGTTCGTGCCCCCTACGGGGTCGTTTGGCGGGTGGTTTGGGTTTTCACCCTTTAACGGCTTGTTTTTAAGTTTAAGTGCTGATTTTTGCAAATTATTGTCATACTCTCAAACCGAGAGACCCGGGATTACGCAGTCAGTTCCTACAAGTTACATTGATCCCGTGCAAGGTATTCGTGCCCCCTACGGGGTCGTTTGGGGGGTAGTTTGGGTTTTCACCCATTAACGACTTGTTTTTAAGTTTAAGTGCTGATTTTTGTAAATTAACATCATTCCTCAAACCGCGAGACCCGGGACTACGCGGTCAGTTCCTACAAGTTACATTGGCCCTGAGCGAGGTGTTCGTGCCTCCTACGGGGTCGTTTGGGGGTTGGTTTGGGTTTTCACCATTTGACGGCTTGTTTTTAAGTTTAAGTGTTGATTTTTGCAAATTATCGTCATACTCTCAAACCGGGAGATCCGGGACTACGCGGTCAGTTCCTACAAGTTACATTGGTCCCGTGCGAGGTGTTCGTGCCACCTACGGGGTCGTTTGGGGGTTGGTTTGGGTTTTCACCATTTGACGACTTGTTTTTTAGTCTAAGTGTGATTTTTGCAAATTACCGTCATATTCACAAACCGGGAGACCCGGGACTACGCGATCAATTTCTGCAAGTTACATTCGTCCCGTGCGAGGTGTTCGTGCCCCCTACGGGGTCGTTTGGGGGCTGGTTTGGGTTTTCACCCTTTAACGGCTTGTTTTTAAGTTTAAGTGGTGATTTTTGCAAATTATCGTCCTAGTCACAAACCGGGAGACCCGGGACTACGCGGTCAGTTCCTACAAGTTACATTAGTCCCGTGGGAGATGTTCGTGCCCCCTACGGGGTCGTTTGGCCGGTGGTTTGGGTTTTCACCCTTTAACGGCTTGTTTTTAAGTTTAAGTGTTGATTTTTGCAAATTATCGTCATACTCTCAAACATGGAGACCCGGGACTACGCGGTCAGTTCCTACAAGTTACATTCATCCCGTGCGAGGTGTTCGTGCCTCCTACGGGGTCGTTTGGGGGTTGGTTTGGGTTTTCACCATTTGACGGCTTGTTTTTGAGTCTATGGGTAATTTTTGCAAATTATCGTCATATTCACAAACCGGGAGACCCGGGCCTACGCGATCAGTTCCTACAAGTTACATTGGTCCCATGCGAGGTGTCCGTGCCCCCTACGGGGTCGTTTGGAGGGTGGTTTGGGTTTTCACCCTTTAACAGCTTGTTTTTAAGTTTAAGTGCTGATTTTTGCAAATTATCGTCATACTCTCAAACCGGGAGATCCGGGACTACGTAAGCAGTTCCTACAAGTTACATTGGTCTCGTACGAGGTGTTCATGCCTCCTACGGGGCCGTTTGGGGGCTGGTTTGGGTCTTCACCCTTTAACGGCATGTTTTTAAGTTTAAGTGGTGATTTTTGCAAATTATCGTCCTAGTCACAAACTGGGAGACCCGGGACTACGCGGTCAGTTCCTACAAGTTACATTAGTCCCGTGCGAAGTGTTCGTGCCCCCTACGGGGACGTTTGGGGGGTGGTTTGGGTTTTCACCCTTTAACGGCTTGTTTTTAAGTTTAAGTGCTGATTTTAGCAAATTATCGTCATACTCTCAAACCGGGAGACCCGGGACTACGCGGTCAGTTCCTACAAGTGACATTGGTCCCGTGCGAGGGGCTCGTGCCCCCTACGGGGTCGTTTGGGGGATGGTTTGGGTTTTCACCCTTTAACGGCTTGTTTTTAAGTTTAAGTGCTGATTTTTACAAATTATCGTCATACTCTCAAACCGGGAGACCCGGGACTACGCGGTCAGTTCCAACAAGTTACATTAGTCCCGTTCGAGGTGTTCGTGCCTCCAACGGGGTCGTTTGGGGGTTGGTTTGAGTTTTCACCCTTTGACAGCATGTTTTTAACTAAGTGTAATTTTTGCAAATTATCGTCATACTCTCAAACCGGGAGATCCGGGACTACGCGGTCAGTTCCTACAAGTTACATTGGTCCGTGCGAGGTGTTCGTGCCCCCTACGGGGTTGTTTGGGGAGTGGTTTGGGTTTTCACCCTTTAACGGCTTGTTTTTAAGTTTAAGTGCTGATTTTTGCAAATTATCGTCATACTCTCAAACCGGGAGATTCGGGACTACGCGGTCAGTTCCTACAAGTTACATTGGTCTCGTGTGAGGTGTTCGTGCCTCCTACGGGGTCGTTTGGGGGCTGGCTTGGTTTTTCACCCTTTAACGGCTTATTTTTAAGTTTAAGTGCTGATTTTTGCAAATTATCATCATATTCTCAAACCGGGTGACCCGGTACTACGCGGTCAGTTCCTATAAGTTACATTGATCCCGTGCAAGGTATTCGGGCCCCCTACGGGGTCGTTTGGGGGGTAGTTTGGGTTTTCACCCATTAACGGCTTGTTTTTAAGTTTAAGTGCTGATTTTTGCAAATTATCATCATACTCTCAAACCGAGAGACCCGGGACTACGCGGTCAGTTCCTACAAGTTACATTGGTCCCGTGCGAGGTGTTCGTGCCTCCTACGGGGTCGTTTGGGGGGTTGGTTTGGGTTTTCACCATTTGACGGCTTGTTTTTGAGTCTAAGTGTGATTTTTGTAAATTATCGTCATATTCACAAATCGGGAGACCCGGGCCTATGCGATCAGTTCCTACAAATTACATTGGTCCCGTGCGAGGTGTTCGTGCCCCCTACGGGGTCGTTTGGGGGGTGGTTTGGGTTTTCACCCTTTAATGACTTGTTTTTAAGTTTAAGTGCTGATTTTTGCAAATTATCGTCATACTCTCAAACCGGGAGATCCGGGACTACGCGGTTAGTTCCTACAAGTTACATTGGTCTCGTGCGAGGTGTTCGTGCCTCCTACGGGGTCGTTTGGGGGCTGGTTTGGGTCTTCACCCTTTAACGGCATGTTTTTAAGTTTAAGTGGTGATTTTTGCAAATTATCATCCTAGTCACAAACCGAGAAACCCGGGACTACGCGGTCAGTTCCTACAAGTTACATTAGTCCCGTGCGAGGTGTTCGTGCCCCCTACGGGGTCGTTTGGGGGGTGGTTTGGGTTTTCACCCTTTAACGGCTTGTTTTTAAGTTTAAGTGCTGATTTTTGCAAATTATTGTCATACTCTCAAACCGAGAGACCCGGGATTACGCAGTCAGTTCCTACAAGTTACATTGATCCCGTGCAAGGTATTCGTGCCCCCTACGGGGTCGTTTGGGGGGTAGTTTGGGTTTTCACCCATTAACGACTTGTTTTTAAGTTTAAGTGCTGATTTTTGTAAATTAACATCATTCCTCAAACCGCGAGACCCGGGACTACGCGGTCAGTTCCTACAAGTTACATTGGCCCTGAGCGAGGTGTTCGTGCCTCCTACGGGGTCGTTTGCGGGTTGGTTTGGGTTTTCACCATTTGACGGCTTGTTTTTAAGTTTAAGTGTTGATTTTTGCAAATTATCGTCATACTCTCAAACCGGGAGATCCGGGACTACGCGGTCAGTTCCTACAAGTTACATTGGTCCCGTGCGAGGTGTTCGTGCCACCTACGGGGTCGTTTGGGGGTTGGTTTGGGTTTTCACCATTTGACGACTTGTTTTTTAGTCTAAGTGTGATTTTTGCAAATTACCGTCATATTCACAAACCGGGAGACCCGGGACTACGCGATCAATTTCTGCAAGTTACATTCGTCCCGTGCGAGGTGTTCGTGCCCCCTACGGGGTCGTTTGGGGGCTGGTTTGGGTTTTCACCCTTTAACGGCTTGTTTTTAAGTTTAAGTGGTGATTTTTGCAAATTATCGTCCTAGTCACAAACCGGGAGACCCGGGACTACGCGGTCAGTTCCTACAAGTTACATTAGTCCCGTGGGAGATGTTCGTGCCCCCTACGGGGTCGTTTGGCCGGTGGTTTGGGTTTTCACCCTTTAACGGCTTGTTTTTAAGTTTAAGTGTTGATTTTTGCAAATTATCGTCATACTCTCAAACATGGAGACCCGGGACTACGCGGTCAGTTCCTACAAGTTACATTCATCCCGTGCGAGGTGTTCGTGCCTCCTACGGGGTCGTTTGGGGGTTGGTTTGGGTTTTCACCATTTGACGGCTTGTTTTTGAGTCTATGGGTAATTTTTGCAAATTATCGTCATATTCACAAACCGGGAGACCCGGGCCTACGCGATCAGTTCCTACAAGTTACATTGGTCCCATGCGAGGTGTCCGTGCCCCCTACGGGGTCGTTTGGAGGGTGGTTTGGGTTTTCACCCTTTAACAGCTTGTTTTTAAGTTTAAGTGCTGATTTTTGCAAATTATCGTCATACTCTCAAACCGGGAGATCCGGGACTACGTAAGCAATTCCTACAAGTTACATTGGTCTCGTACGAGGTGTTCATGCCTCCTACGGGGCCGTTTGGGGGCTGGTTTGGGTCTTCACCCTTTAACGGCATGTTTTTAAGTTTAAGTGGTGATTTTTGCAAATTATCGTCCTAGTCACAAACTGGGAGACCCGGGACTACGCGGTCAGTTCCTACAAGTTACATTAGTCCCGTGCGAAGTGTTCGTGCCCCCTACGGGGACGTTTGGGGGGTGGTTTGGGTTTTCACCCTTTAACGGCTTGTTTTTAAGTTTAAGTGCTGATTTTAGCAAATTATCGTCATACTCTCAAACCGGGAGACCCGGGACTACGCGGTCAGTTCCTACAAGTTACATTGGTCCCGTGCGAGGTGTTCGTGCCTCCTACGGGGTCGTTTGGGGGTTGGTTTGGGTTTTCACCATTTGACGGCTTGTTTTTTACTCTAAGTGTGATTTTTGTAAATTATCGTCATATTCACAACCCGGGAGACCCGGGCCTACGCGATCAGTTCCTACAAGTTACATTGGTCCCGTGCGAGGTGTTCGTGCCCCCTACGGGGTGGTTTGGGTTTTCACCCTTTAACGGCTTGTTTTTAAGTTTAAGTGCGGATTTTTGTAAATTATTGTCATACTCTCAAACCAGTAGATCCGGGACTACGCGGTCAGTTCCTACAAGTTACATTGGTCTCGTGCGAGGTGTTTGTGCCTCCTACGGGGTCGTTTGAGGGCTGGTTTGGGTCTTCACCCTTTAACGACATGTTTTTAAGTTTAAGTGGTGATTTTTGCAAATTACCGTCCAAGTCACAAACCGGAAGACCCGGGACTACGCGGTCAGTTCCTACAAGTTACATTAGTTCCGTGCGAGGTGTTCGTGCCCCCTACGGGGTCATTTGGGGGTTGGTTTGGGTTTTCACCCTTTAACGGCTTATTTTTAAGTTTAAGTGCTGATTTTTACAAATTATCATCGTACTCTCAAACCGGGAGACCCGGGACAACGCTGTCAGTTCCTACGAGTTACATTAGTCCCGTACGAGGTGTTCGTGCCCCCTACGGGGTCGTTTGGGGGGTGGTTTGGGTTTTCACCCTTTAACGGCTTGTTTTTAAGTTTAAGTGCTGATTTTTGCAAATTATCGTCATACTCTCAAACCGGGAGACCCGGGACAACGCGCTCAGTTCCTACAAGTTACATTGGTCCCGTGCGAGGTGTTCGTGCCTCCTACGGGGTCGTTTGGGGATTGGTTTGGGTTTTCTCCATTTGACGGCTTGTTTTTTAGTCTAAGTGTGATTTTTGCAAATTATCGTCATATTCACAAATCGGGAGACCCGGGATTACGCGATCAGTTCCTACAAGTGACATTGGTCCCGTGCGAGGGGCTCGTGCCCCCTACGGGGTCGTTTGGGGGATGGTTTGGGTTTTCACCCTTTAACGGCTTGTTTTTAAGTTTAAGTGCTGATTTTTACAAATTATCGTCATACTCTCAAACCGGGAGACCCGGGACTACGCGGTCAGTTCCAACAAGTTACATTAGTCCCGTTCGAGGTGTTCGTGCCTCCAACGGGGTCGTTTGGGGGTTGGTTTGAGTTTTCACCCTTGGACAGCATGTTTTTAACTAAGTGTAATTTTTGCAAATTATCATCATACTCTCAAACCGGGAGATCCGAGACTACGCGGTCAGTTCCTACAAGTTACATTAGTCCGTGCGAGGTGTTCGTGCCCCCTACGGGGTTGTTTGGGGAGTGGTTTGGGTTTTCACCCTTTAACGACTTGTTTTTAAGTTTAAGTGATGATTTTTGCAAATTATCGTCATACTCTCGAACCGGGAGATTCGGGACTACGCGGTCAGTTCCTACAAGTTACATTGGTCTCGTGTGAGGTGTTCGTGCCTCCTACGGGGTCGTTTGGGGGCTGGTTTGGTTTTTCACCCTTTAACGGCTTATTTTTAAGTTTAAGTGCTGATTTTTGCAAATTATCATCATATTCTCAAACCGGGTGACCCGAGACTACGCGGTCAGTTCCTATAAGTTACATTGATCCCGTGCAAGGTATTCGGGCCCCCTACGGGGTCGTTTGGGGGGTAGTTTGGGTTTTCACCCATTAACGGCTTGTTTTTAAGTTTAAGTGCTGATTTTTGCAAATTATCATCATAATCTCAAACCGAGAGACCCGGGACTACGCGGTCAGTTCCTACAAGTTACATTGGTCCCGTGCGAGGTGTTCGTGCCTCCTACGGGGTCGTTTGGGGGTTGGTTTGGGTTTTCACCATTTGACGGCTTGTTTTTGAGTCTAAGTGTGATTTTTATAAATTATCGTCATATTCACAAATCGGGAGACCCGGGCCTATGCGATCAGTTCCTACAAGTTACATTGGTCCCGTGCGAGGTGTTCGTGCCCCCTACGGGGTCGTTTGGGGGGTGGTTTGGGTTTTCACCCTTTAATGACTTGTTTTTAAGTTTAAGTGCTGATTTTTGCAAATTATCGTCATACTCTCAAACCGGGAGATCCGGGACTACGCGGTCAGTTCCTACAAGTTACATTGGTCTCGTGCGAGGTGTTTGTGCCTCCTACGGGGTCGTTTGGGGGCTGGTTTGGGTCTTCACCCTTTAACGGCATGTTTTTAAGTTTAAGTGGTGATTTTTGCAAATTATCATCCTAGTCACAAACCGAGAGATCCGGGACTACGCGGTCAGTTCCTACAAGTTACATTAGTCCCGTGCGAGGTGTTCGTGCCCCCTACGGGGTCGTTTGGGGGGTGGTTTGGGTTTTCACCCATTAACGGCTTGTTTTTAGGTTTAAGTGCTGATTTTTGCAAATTATTATCATACTCTCAAACCGAGAGACCCGGGACTACGCGGTCAGTTCCTACAAGGTACATTGATCCCGTGCAAGGTATTCGTGCCCCCTACGGGGTCGTTTGGGGGGTAGTTTGGGTTTTCACCCATTAACGACTTGTTTTTAAGTTTAAGTGCTGATTTTTGTAAATTATCGTCATTCCTCAAACCGGGAGACCCGGGACTACGCGGTCAGTTCCTACAAGTTACATTGGCCCTGAGCGAGGTGTTCGTGCCTCCTACGGGGTCGTTTGGGGATTGGTTTGGGTTTTCACCATTTGACGGCTTGTTTTTAAGTTTAAGTGTCGATTTTTGCAAATTATCGTCATACTCTCAAACCGGGAGATCCGGGACTACGCGGTCAGTTCCTACAAGTTACATTGGTCCCGTGCAAGGTATTCGGGCCCCCTACGGGGTCGTTTGGGGGGTAGTTTGGGTTTTCACCCATTAACGGCTTGTTTTTAAGTTTAAGTGGTGATTTTTGCAAATTACCGTCCTAGTCACAAATCGGGAGACCCGGTACTACGCGATCAGTTCCTACAAGTTACATTAGTCCCGTGCGAGGTGTTCGTGCCCCCTACGGGGTCATTTGCATACTCTGAAGCCGGGAGACCCGGGACTACGCTGTGAGTTCCTACGGGTTACATTAGTCCCGTGCGAGGTGTTCGTGCCCCCTTCGGGGTCGTTTGGGGGGTGGTTTGGGTTTTCACCCTTTAACGGCTTGTTTTCAAGTTAAAGAGCTGATTTTTGCAAATTATCATCATACTCTCAAACTGGGAGACCCGGGACTACGCGGTCAGTTCCTACGAGTTACATTGGTCCCGTGCGAGGTGTTTGTGCCTCCTACGGGGTCGTTTGGGGGTTGGTTTGGATTTTCACCATTTGACGGCTTGTTTTTTAGTCTAAGAGTGATTTTTGCAAATTATCGTCATATTCAGAAACCGGGAGACCCGGGACTACGCGATCAGTTCCTACAAGTTACATTGGTCCCGTGCGAGGTGTTCATGCCCCCTACGGGGTCGTTTGGGTGCTGGTTTGGGTTTTCACCCTTTAACGGCTTATGTTTAAGTTTAAGTGCTGATTTTCGCAAATTATCATCATACTCTCAAACCGGGAGACCCGGAACTACGCGATCAGTTCCTACAAGTTACATTGGTCCCGTGCGAGGTGTTCGTGCCTCCAACGGGGTCGTTTGGGGGTTGGTTTGAGTTTTCACCCTTTGACGGCATGTTTTTAACTAAGTGTGATTTTTGCAAATTATCGTCATACCCTAAAACCGGGAGATCCGGGACTACGCGGTCAGTTCCTACAAGTTACATTGGTCCCGTGCGAGGTGTTCGTGCCCCCTACGGGGTTGTTTGGGGGGTGGTTTGGGTTTTCACCCTTTAACGGCTTGTTTTTAAGTTTAAGTGCTGATTTTTGCAAATTATCGTCATACTCTCAAACCAGGAGATCCGGGACTACGCGGTCAGTTCCTACAAGTTACATTGGTCTCGTGCGAGGTGTTCGTGCCTCCTACGGGGTCGTTTGGGGGCTGGTTTGGGTTTTCACCTTTTAACGGCTTATTTTTAAGTTTAAGTGCTGATTTTTGCAAATTATCGTCATATTCTCAAACCGAGAGACCCGGGACTACGCGGTCAGTTCGTATAAGTTACATTGATCCCGTGCAAGGTATTCGTGCCCCCTACGGGGTCGTTTGGGGGGTAGTTTGGGTTTTCACCCATTAACGGCTTGTTTTTAAGTTTAAGTGCTGATTTTTGCAAATTATCGTCATACTCTCAAACCGGGAGACCCGGGACTACGCGGTCAGTTCCTACAAGTAACATTGGTCCCGTGCGAGGTGTTCGTGTCCCCAACGGGGTCGTTTGGGGGGTGGTTTGGGTTTTCACCCTTTAACGGCTTGTTTTTAAGTTTAAGTGTTGATTTATGCAAATTATCGTCATACTCTCAAACCGGGAGATCCGGGACTACGCGGTCAGTTCCTACAAGTTACATTGGTCTCGTGCGAGGTGTTCGTGCCTCCTACGGGGTCGTTTGGGGACTGGTTTGGGTCTTCACCCTTTAACGACATGTTTTTAAGTTTAAGTGGTGATTTTTGCAAATTACCGTCCTAGTCACAAATCGGGAGACCCGGGACTACGCGATCAGTTCCTACAAGTTACATTAGTCCCGTGCGAGGTGTTCGTGCCCCCTACGGGGTCATTTGCATACTCTGAAACCGGGAGACCCGGGACTACGCTGTCAGTTCCTACGGGTTACATTAGTCCCGTGTGAGGTGTTCGTGCCCCCTTCGGGGTCGTTTGGGGGGTGGTATGGGTTTTCACCCTTTAAAGGCTTGTTTTCAAGTTAAAGGGCTGATTTTTGCAAATTATCATCATACTCTCAAATCGGGAGACCCGGGACTACGCGGTCAGTTCCTACGAGTTACATTGGTCCCGTGCGAGGTGTTCGTGCCTCCTACGGGGTCGTTTGGTGGTTGGTTTTGGTTTTCACCATTTGACGGCCTGTTTTTTAGTCTAAGAGTGATTTTGGCAAATAATTTTCATATTCAGAAACTGGGAGACTCGGGACTACGCGATCAGATCCTACAAGTTACATTGGTCCCGTGCGAGGTGTTCGTGCCCCCTACGGGGTCGTTTGGGGGATGGTTTGGGTTTTCACCCTTTAACGGCTTGTTTTTAAGTTTAAGTGATGATTTTTACAAATTATCGTCATACTCTCAAACCGGGAGACCCGGGACTACGCGGTCAGTTCCAACAAGTTACATTAGTCCCGTTCGAGGTGTTCGTGCCTCCAACGGGGTCGTTTGGGGGTTGGTTTGAGTTTTCACCCTTTGACAGCATGTTTTTAACTAAGTGTAATTTTTGCAAATTATCGTCATACTCTCAAACCGGGAGATCCGGGACTACGCGGTCAGTTCCTACAAGTTACATTGGTCCCGATCGAGGTGTTCGTGCCCCCTACGGGGTTGTTTGGGGGGTGGTTTGGGTTTTCACCCTTTAACGGCTTGCTTTTAAGTTTAAGTGCTGATTTTTGCAAATTATCGTCATACTCTCAAACCAGGAGATCCGGGACTAAGCGGTCAGTCCCTACAAGTTACATTGGTCTCGTGTGAGGTGTTTGTGCCTCCTACGGGGTCGTTTGGGGGCTGGTTTGGGTTTTCACCCTTTAACGGCTTATTTTTAAGTTTAAGTGCTGATTTTTAGAAATTATCGTCATATTCTCAAACCGAGAGACCCGGGAATACGCGGTCAGTTCCTACAAGTTACATTGATCCCGTGCAAGGTATTCGTGCCCCCTACTGGGTCGTTTGGGGGGTAGTTTGGGTTTTCACCCATTAACTGCTTGTTTTTAAGTTTAAGTGCTAATTTTTGCAAATTATCGTCATACTCTCAAACCGGGAGACCCGGGATTACGCGGTCAGTTCCTACAAGTTACATTGGTCCTGTGCGAGGTGTTCGTGCCTCCTACGGGGTCGTTTGGGGGTTGGTTTGGGTTTTCACCATTTGACGGCTTATTTTTGAGTCTATGGGTAATTTTTGCAAATTATCGTCATATTCACAAACCGGGAGACTCGGGCCTACGTGATCAGTTCCTACAAGTTACATTGGTCCCGTGCGAGGTGTTCGTGCCCCCTACGGGGTCGTTTGGGGGGTGGTTTGGGTTTTCACCCTTTAACTGCTTGTTTTTAAGTTTAAGTGCTGATTTTTGCAAATTATCGTCATACTCTCAAACCGGGAGATCCGGGACTACCTAAGCCGTTCCTACAAGTTACATTGGTCTCGTGCGAGGTGTTCGTGCCTCCTACGGGGTCGTTTGGGGGCTGGTTTGGGTCTTCACCCTTTAACGCATGTTTTTAAGTTTAAGTGGTGATTTTTGCAAATTATCGTCCTAGTCACAAACCGGGAGACCCGGGACTACACGGTGAGTTCCTACAAGTTACATTAGTCCCGTGCGAAGTGTTCGTGCCCCCTACGGAGTCGTTTGGGGGGTGGTTTGGGTTTTCACCCTTTAACGGCTTGTTTTTAAGTTTAAGGGCTGATTTTTGCAAATTATCATCATACTCTCAAATCAGGAGACCCGGGACTACGCGGTCAGTTCCTACAAGTTACATTGGTCCCGTGCGAGGTTTTCGTGCCTCCTACGGGGTCGTTTGGGGGTTGGTTTGGGTTTTCACCATTTGACGGCTTGTTTTTGAGTCTAAGTGTGATTTTTGCAAATTATCGTCATATTCACAAACCGGGAGACCCGGGCCTACGCGATCAGTTGCTACAAGTTACATTGGTCCCGTGCGAGGTGTTCGTGCCCCCTACGGGGTGGTTTGGGAGGTGGTTTGGGTTTTCACCCTTTAACGGCTTGTTTTTAAGTTTAAGTGCTGATTTTTGCAAATTATCGTCATACTCTCAAACCAGTAGATCCGGGACTACGCGGTCAGTTCCTACAAGTTACATTGGTCTCGAGCGAGGTGTTTGTGCCTCCTACGGGGTCGTTTGGGGACTTGTTTGGGTCTTCACCCTTTAACTGCATGTTTTTAAGTTTAAGTGGTGCTTTTTGCGAATTACCGTCCTAGTCACAAACCGGAAGACCCAGGACTATGCGGTCAGTTCCTACAAGTAACATTAGTCCCGTGCGAGGTGTTCGTGCCCCCTACGGGGTCATTTGGGGGCTGGTTTTGGTTTTCACTCTTTAACGGCTTGTTTTTAAGTTTAAGTGCTGCTTTTTGCAAATTATCATCATACTCTCAAACCGGGATACCCGGGACTACGCTGTCAATTCCTACGAGTTACATTAGTCCCGTGCGAGGTGTCCGTTCCCCCTATGGGGTCGTTTGGGGGGTGGTTTGGGTTTTCACCCTTTAACGACTTGTTTTTAAGTTTAAGTGCTGATTTTTGGAAATTATCGTCATACTATCAAACCGAGAGACCCGGGACAACGCGGTCAGTTCCTACAAGTTACATTGGTCCCGTGCGAGGTGTTCGTGCCTACTACGGGGTCGTTTTGGGGGTTGGTTTGGGTTTTCTCCATTTGACGGCTTGTTTTTTAGTCTAAGTGTGATTTTTGCAAATTATCGTCATATTCACAAATCGAGAGACCCGGGATTACGCGATCAGTTCCTACAAGTTACATTGGTCCCGTGCGAGGGGTTCGTGCCCCCTACGGGGTCGTTTACGGGGTGGTTTGGGTTTTCAACCTTTAACGGCTTGTTTTTAAGTTTAAGTGCTGATTTTTGCAAATTATCGTCATACTCTCAAACCGGGAGACCCGGGACTACGCGGTCAGTTCTAACAAGTTATATTAGTCCCGTGCGAGGTGTTCGTGCCTCCAACGGGGTCGTTTGGGGGTTGGTTTGAGTTTTCACCCTTTGACGGCATGTTTTTAACTAAGTGTGATTTTTGCAAATTATCGTCATACTATCAAACCGGGAGATCCGGGACTACGCGGTCAGTTCCTACAAGTTACATTGGTCCCGATCGAGGTGTTCGTGCCCCCTACGGGGTTGTTTGGGGGGTGGTTTGGCTTTTCACCCTTTAACGGCTTGCTTTTAAGTTTAAGTGCTGATTTTTGCAAATTATCGTCATACTCTCAAACCAGGAGATCCGGGACTAAGCGGTCAGTCCCTACAAGTTACATTGGTCTCGTGTGAGGTGTTCGTGCCTCCTACGGGGTCGTTTGGGGGCTGGTTTGGGTTTTCACCGTTTAACGGCTTATTTTTAAGTTTAAGTGCTGATTTTTAGAAATTATCGTCATATTCTCAAACCGAGAGACCCGGGAATACGCGGTCAGTTCCTACAAGTTACATTGATCCCGTGCAAGGTACTCGTGCCCCCAACTGGGTCGTTTGGGGGGTATTTTGGGTTTTCACCCATTAACTGCTTGTTTTTAAGTTTAAGTGCTGATTTTTACAAATTATCGTCATACTCTCAAACCGGGAGACCCGGGATTACGCGGTCAGTTCCTACAAGTTACATTGGTCCTGTGCGAGGTGTTCGTGCCTCCTACGGGATCGTTTGGGGGTTGGTTTGGGTTTTCACCATTTGACGGCTTATTTTTGAGTCTACGGGTAATTTTTGCAAATTATCATCATATTCACAAACCGGGAGACTCGGGCCTACGTGATCAGTTCCTACAAGTTACATTGGTCCCGTGCGAGGTGTTCGTGCCCCCTACGGGGTCGTTTGGGGGGGTGGTTTGGGTTTTCACCCTTTAACTGCTTGTTTTTAAGTTTAAGTGCTGATTTTTGCAAATTATCGTCATACTCTCAAACCGGGAGATCCGGGACTACGTAAGCCGTTCCTACAAGTTACATTGGTCTCGTGCGAGGTGTTCGTGCCTCCTACGGGGTCGTTTGGGGGCTGGTTTGGGTCTTCACCCTTTAACGCATGTTTTTAAGTTTAAGTGGTGATTTTTGCAAATTATCGTCCTAGTCACAAACCGGGAGACCCGGGACTACACGGTGAGTTCCTACAAGTTACATTAGTCCCGTACGAAGTGTTCGTGCCCCCTACGGGGTCGTTTGGTGGGTGGTTTGGGTTTTCACCCTTTAACGGCTTGTTTTTAAGTTTAAGGGCTGATTTTTGCAAATTATCATCATAGTCTCAAATCAGGAGACCCGGGACTACGCGGTCAGTTCCTACAAGTTACATTGGTCCCGTGCGAGGTTTTCGTGCCTCCTACGGGGTCGTTTGGGGGTTAGTTTGGGTTTTCACCATTTGACGGCTTGTTTTTGAGTCTAAGTGTGATTTTTGCAAATTATCGTCATATTCACAAACCGGGAGACCCGGGCCTACGCGATCAGTTGCTACAAGTTACATTGGTCCCGTGCGAGGTGTTCGTGCCCCCTACGGGGTGGTTTGGGAGGTGGTTTGGGTTTTCACCCTTTAACGGCTTGTTTTTAAGTTTAAGTGCTGATTTTTGTAAATTATCGTCATACTCTCAAACCAGTAGATCCGGGACTACGCGGTCAGTTCCTACAAGTTACATTGGTCTCGAGCGAGGTGTTTGTGCCTCCTACGGGGTCGTTTGGGGACTTGTTTGGGTCTTCACCCTTTAACGGCATGTTTTTAAGTTTAAGTGGTGCTTTTTGCAAATTACCGTCCTTGTCACAAACCGGAAGACCCAGGACTATGCGGTCAGTTCCTACAAGTAACATTAGTCCCGTGCGAGGTGTTCGTGCCCCCTACGGGGTCATTTGGGGGCTGGTTTTGGTTTTCACCCTTTAACGGCTTGTTTTTAAGTTTAAGTGCTGCTTTTTGCAAATTATCATCATACTCTCAAACCAGGAGACCCGGGACTACGCTGTCAATTCCTACGAGTTACATTAGTCCCGTGCGAGGTGTCCGTTCCCCCTATGGGGTCGTTTGGGGGGTGGTTTGGGTTTTCACCCTTTAACGACTTGTTTTTAAGTTAAAGTGCTGATTTTTGCAAATTATCGTCATACTATCAAACCGAGAGACCCAGGACAACGCGGTCAGTTCCTACAAGTTACATTGGTCCCGTGCGAGGTGTTCGTGCCTACTACGGGGTCGTTTTGGGGGTTGGTTTGGGTTTTCTCCATTTGTCGGCTTGTTTTTTAGTCTAAGTGTGAGTTTTGCAAATTATCATCATATTCACAAATCGAGAGACCCGGGATTACGCGATCAGTTCCTACAAGTTACATTGGTCCCGTGCGAGGGGTTCGTGCCCCCTACGGGGTCGTTTGGGGGGTGGTTTGGGTTTTCAACCTTTAACGGCTTGTTTTTAAGTTTAAGTGCTGATTTTTGCAAATTATCGTCATACTCTCAAACCGGGAGACCCGGGACTACGCGGTCAGTTCTAACAAGTTATATTAGTCCCGTGCGAGGTGTTCGTGCCTCCAACGGGGTCGTTTGGGGGTTGGTTTGAGTTTTCACCCTTTGACGGCATGTTTTTAACTAAGTGTGATTTTTGCAAATTATCGTCATACTATCAAACCGGGAGATCCGGGACTACGCGGTCAGTTCCTACAAGTTACATTGGTCCGTGCGAGGTGTTCGTGCCCCCTACGGGGTTGTTTGGGGAGTGGTTTGGGTTTTCACCCTTTAACGGCTTGTTTTTAAGTGTAAGTGTTGATTTTTGCAAATTATCGTCATACTCTCAAACCGGGAGATCCGGGACTACGCGGTCAGTTCCTACAAGTTGCATTGATCCCGTGCAAGGTATTCGTGCCCCTACGGGGTCGTTTGGGGGGTAGTTTGGGTTTTCACCCATTAACGACTTGTTTTTAAGTTTAAGTGCTGATTTTTGCAAATTACCGTCATACTCTCAAACCGAGAGACCCGGGACTTCGCGATCAGTTCCTATAAGTTACATTGGTCCCGTGCGAGGTGTTTGTGCCTCCTACGGGGTCGTTTGGGGGTTGGTTTGGGTTTTCACCATTTGACGGCTTGTTTTTGAGTTTAAGTGTGATTTTTGCAAATTATCGCCATACTCTCAAACGGGGAGATCCGGGACTACGGGGTCAGTTCCTACAAGTTACATTGGTCTCGTGCGAGGTGTTCGTGCCTCCTACGGAGTCGTTTGGGGGCTGGTTTGGGTCTTCACCCTTTAACGGCATGTTTTTAAGTGTAAGTGGTGATTTTTGCAAATTATCGTCCTAGTCACAAATCGGGAGACCCGGGACTACGCGGTCAGTTCCTACAAGTTACATTTGTCCCGTGCGAGGTGTTCGTGCCCCCTACGGGGTCGTTTGGGGGGTGGTTTTAGTTTTCACCCTTTAACGACTTGTTTTTAAGTTTAAGTGCTGATTTTTGCAAATTATCGTCATACTCTCAAACCGGGAGACCCGGGACTACGCGGTCAGTTCCTACAAGTTACATTGTTCTCATGCGAGGTGTTCGTGCCTCCTACGGGGTCGTTTGGGGGTTGGTTTGGGTTTTCACCATTTGACGGCTTGTTTTTTAGACTAAGTGTGATTTTTGCAAATTATCGTCATATTCACAAACCGAGAGACCCGGGCGTACGCGATCAGTTCCTACAAGTTACATTGGTCATGCGCGAGGTGTTCGTGCCCCCTACGGGGTCGTTTGGAGGGTGGTTTGGGTTTTCACCCTTTAACAGCTTGTTTTTAAGTTGAAGTGCTGATTTTTGCAAATTATCATCATACTCTCAAACCGGGAGATCCGGGACTACGCGGTCAGTTCCTACAAGTTACATTGGTCTCGTGCGAGGTGTTCGTGCTTCCTACAGGGTCGTTTGGGGACTGGTTTGGGTCTTCACCCTTTAACGACATGTTTTTAAGTTTAAGTGGTGATTTTTGCAAATTACCGTCCTAGTCACAAACCGGGAGACCCGGGACTACGCGGTCAGTTCCTACAAGTTACATTAGTCTCGTGCGAGGTGTTCGTGCCCCCTACGGGGACATTTGCATACCCTCAAACTGGGAGACCCGGGACTACGCTGTCTATTCCTACGAGTTACATCAGTCCCGTGCGAGTTGTTCGGGCCCCCTTCGGGGTCGTTTGGGGGGTGGTTTGGGTTTTCACCCTTTAACGGCTTGTTTTCAATTTTAAGTGCTGATTTTTGTAAATTATCGTCATACTCTCAAACCGGGAGACCCGGGACTACGCGGTCAGTTCCTACGAGTTACATTGGTCCCGTGCGAGGTGTTCGTGCCTCCTACGGGGTCGTTTGGGGGTTGGTTTGGGTTTTCACCATATGACGGCTTGTTTTTTCGTCTAAGAGTGATTTTTGCAAATTATCATCATATTCAGAAATTGGGAGACCCGAGACTACGCGATCAGTTCCTACGAGTTACCTTGGTCCCGTGCCAGGTGTTCGTGCCCCCTACGGGGTCGTTTGGGGGCTGGTTTGGGTTTTCACCCTTTAACGGCTTGTTTTTAAGTTTAAGCGCTGATTTTTGCAAATTATCATCATACTCTCAAACCGGGAGACCCGGGACTACGCGGTAAGTTCCTACAAGGTACATTGGTCCCGTGCGAGGTGTCCGTGCCTCCAACGGGGTCGTTTGGGGGTTGGTTTGAGTTTTCACCCTTTGACGGCATGTTTTTAACTAAGTGTGATTTTTGCAAATTATCGTCATACTCTCAAACCGGGAGATCCGGGACTACGCGGTCAGTTCCTACAAGTTACATTGGTCCCGTGCGAGGTGTTCGTGCCCTCTACGGGGTTGTTTGGGGGGTGGTTTGGGTTTTCACCCTTTAACAGCTTGTTTTTAAGTTTAAGTGCTGATTTTTGCAAATTATCGTCATACTCTCAAACCAGGAGATCCGGGACTACGCGGTCAGTTCCTACAAGTTACATTGGTCTCGTGCGAGGTGTTCGTGCCTCCTACGGGGTCGTTTGGGGGCTGGTTTGGGTCTTCACCCTTTAACGGCATGTTTTTAAGTTTAAGTGGTAATTTTTGCAAATTACTGTCCTAGTCACAAACCGGGAGACCCGGGACTACGTGGTCAGTTCCTACAAGTTACATTAGTCCCGTGCGAGGTGTTCGTGCCCCTACGGGGTCGTTTGGGGGGTGGTTAGGGTTTTCACCCTTTAACGGCTTGTTTTTAAGTTTAAGTGCTGATTTTTGCAAATTATTGTCATACTCTCAAATCGGGAGACTCGGGACTACGCGGTCAGTTCCTACAAGTTACATTGGTCCCGTGCGAGGTGTTCGTGCCTCCTACGGGGTCGTTTGGGGGTTGGTTTGGGTTTTCACCATTTGATGGCTTGTTTTTTAGTCTAAGTGTGATTTTTGCAAATTATCGTCATATTCACAAACCGGGAGACCCGGGCCTACGCGATCAGTTCCTACAAGTTACATTGGTCCCGTGCGAGGTGTTCGTGCCCCCTACGGGGTCTTTTGGGGGTGGTTTGGGTTTTCACCCTTTAACGGCTTGTTTTTAAGTTTAAGTGCGGATTTTTCAAATTATCGTCATACTCTCAAACCGGGAGATTCGGGACTACGCGGTCAGTTCCTACAAGTTACATTGGTCTCGTGCGAGGTGTTCGTGCCTCCTACGGGGTCGTTTGGGGACTAGTTTGGGTCTTCACCCTTTAACGACATGTTTTTAACTTTAAGTGGTGATTTTTGCAAATTACCGTGCTAGTCACAAACCAGGAGACCCGGAACTACGCGGTCAGTTCCTACAAGTTACATTAGTCTCGTGCGAGGTGTTCGTGCCCCCTACGGGGTCATTTGGGGACTGGTTTGGGTTTTCACCTTTTAACAACTTGTTTTTAAGTTTAAGTGCTGATTTTTGCAAATTATCATCATACTCTCAAACCGGGAGTCCCGGGACTACGCTGTCAGTTCCTACGAGTTACATTGGTCGCGTGCGAGGTGTTCGTGGCTCGTACGGGGTCGATTAGGGGCCGATTTGGGTTTTCATCTTTTAACGGCATGTTTTTAGCTATAAGTGTGATTTTTGTAAATTATCATCCTACTCTCAAACCGGGAGACCCGGGACTACGCGGTCAGTTCCTACAAGTTACATTGGTCCCGTGCGAGGTGTTCGTGCCTCATGTGGGGTCGTTTGGGGGCCGCTATTGATTTTCACCCTATAACGGCATGTTTTTAACTCTAAGTGGTGATTTTTGCAAATTATCGTCATACTCTCAAATCGGGAGACCTGGGACTACGCGGTCAGTTCCTACAAGTTACATTGGTCCCGTGCGAGGTGTTCGTGCCTCCTACGGGGTCGATTGAGGGCCGGTTTGGGTTTTCTACCTTTAACGCCATGTTTTTAACTATAAGTGTGATTTTTGCAAATTATCATCCTACTCTCAAACCGGGAGACCCGGGACTACGCGGTCAGTTCCTACAAGTTACATTGGTCCCGTACGAGGTGTTCGTTCCTCCTACGGGGTCGATTGGGGGCCGGTTTGGGTTTTCAACCTTTAACGACTTGTTTTTAACTATAAGTGTGATTTTTGCAAATTATCATCATACCCTCAAACCGGGAGACCCGGGACTACGCGGTCAGAGCCTACAAGTTACATTGGTCCCGTGCGAGGTGTTCGTGCCTCCTACGGTACCGTTTGGGGGTTGGTTTGGGTTTTCACCCTCAAACGGCTTGTTTTTATCATTTGTATATATGCAGATATATGCATATATGCAGATATATTTATTACATTTTACTTTTGATTTGTTAGGTCTCTATCATCAGCGTTTTATATTTATTACGTTTTACTTTTGATTTAAGTTTGTGAATCTTCTCCGTGATCTAAGAGAAAAGCTAATTGTCAAATTCAACCCACCCCACTCCCCACCCATATATGCAATCATATATGCACCATATATGCAGATATATGCATATATGTTCATTTATGCAGATATATGCATATATGTGCATATATGCAGATATATGCTGCATATATGTTGCATATGATGCAGATATATGCATATATGCAGATATATGCAGCATATATGCAGATATGCTGCATATATGCAATCATATATTCATATATGCATATATGAACTGATGGAGGCAGCGAGGGAGGGAGGCAGAGAGGGAGGCAGCGAGGGAGGGAGGGAGGGAGGGGCAGTAGAATTTTCAACTAACTGATCTGCTTCTTCTTAGAATTGTCAAATTCAACCCACCCCACTCCCCATCCATATATGCAATCATATATGCACCATATATGCAGATATATGCATATATGTGCATATATGCAAGCATATATGCAGATATATGCTGCATATGATGCAGATATATGCTTATATGTGCATATATGCAGCATATATGCAACATATATGTGAATATATGCAGATATATGCATATATGTGCATATATGCAGCATATATGTGCATATATGCATACATGTGCATATATGCACCATATATGCAGCATATATGCATATATGACCTGATGGAGGCAGCGAGGGAGGGAGGCAGAGAGGGAGGCAACGAGGGAGGGAGGGAGGTAGAGAGGGAGGGGCAGTAGAATTTTCAGCCAACTGACCTACTTCTTCTTAGAATTTTCTCTCTTCAGATATTCAGAGAAGAACTACTCCATCATTGGACACCACACTTCAGCTCTGCCTGCAATATCAAGAAAAAAAATAACTAAGAATAGATAAGCATCAATACTCCTAAGAATTAGAAAATAGCATGATAAATTACATGAATAATAAATTTTCGCACTTTTGTGTGCCTTCATGAGTTGGTACACAGTATGGC
Organism: Sambucus nigra; assembly: GCA_949130495.1. Taxonomy (NCBI): domain Eukaryota; kingdom Viridiplantae; phylum Streptophyta; class Magnoliopsida; order Dipsacales; family Adoxaceae; genus Sambucus; species Sambucus nigra. The sequence continues at coordinate 428,935,609 of OX422219.1, forward strand.
CAAAATGAAAGCAACAGAATAATTTAAAAGCATATGTATGTGAATAATGTATATGAAGTGCAATAAAGGTAGCAAATGCCTCGAGCAATTAACAGCGCCCAACAATCCAGTGCATAAATCTTTATTCCAATTACTTGAGGTCAACGATATGTATTATGCTTTGTCATTCAGTTATACTTGGGATTCATACATCACAAACTAGTATGTCTTTCTCTAAGGTATACATCCAAGTAAAATTTGAGACCTCCAAGCATTATTGTCTATGTTAATTGTAACATTCTTCCTTACTAGTGCACTTACCGGTTTAGTTATGTCCAATCAATCTAAAGTGTTTATGTAGAAGAGGCTTAAGTCCACTCGCTATCCTCTGCGTAAACAAAGTACCACTTGCTCAACATTTACAAGCAAGTCACATGCGCTACATTCCACCTAGCTCAGGCGGAGGCAGTGCTCGATGAATCAAGCATTTCGCGAGTGCTCCATGGGACACCTGAGGGTATTGTATTGGAGCCTGCAAATGTAACCAATCTATGGGAACCCCTTATTTGAATACACCCCATAGATTATGACTAAACTAAGACAAATGAATAAGTGACTTCCAAGAACCATACATGCCTTTAGTAACAATTAATAATATTTCCCCAAATGGCACATTAAGTCTCATGAATTGTATAAAAGTAGTGGTCAGTTACTGAAGATGGGAAATTGAATTTGAAATAAGAATTTTATTATGTTAGAAGTAACAGGCCTTACTCAGTTTGTAAGTGTGAAGACAAAATGCGAAAAGTAAAAAAAAATGCTAATATACGATCTTTGAAGATTAAAGCAAACCTCAAATCAGCCTTAGCAAATATAGGATCTTTGAAATAATCTTGTGTAATATTTCGTATCCATGTCATATATCTCAAATCTTCGACCCCTGTTAGGATCAACATGACCACCTCCATAGATTCGCCTATTCCTGCAGATCCTTCAACAACTGGTGTTTTGCCATATTCATCTGAAATTCATGAAAACAACCAATATTGTTGCCAAGAACAATAGGATTACTAAACAATCTAATCCCATTTCATTCAACATTCTACCATTCATGTTGGCCACTAACATCTCATTTTCAAGAGAAGACGCCATTGGTATAATTACCCTAACAAATAAATTGGTATTAATCCTCTAATTTTAGGAGAGTATAGAGAGAGGCAAAATGGTTTACAATAATCTTCAAACTGAGCAGAGTCATTTAATTAAAACTCCATCATATTTCAGAGAGTAAATGTGATTCATAGACCATCAAGCTTTAGCTAATTTAAGAAACCAAGTATATGGTGTATCAATAAAGGCAGTGTTCATTGGCCTGCTTTGGGAATAAAACAAAATAATACACATTATTTAAAAAGTGGTACACATATGCATATACACATTATTTAACATCAATCACATGCATTATAAAAATAATGACACAAATAAAACTAAACTCATATACCTCTGTGGGAAACAATGACTTAAATTAGGTCAACTACAAAGAAAAAATAAATAAGAAACCCCAAAAATTAAAATCAGAATCATACATGTAAACAAATCTAAAATTCGAAATAGATCTTAATCGAAATCAAAATGATGCCCTAAATCATCCCATATTTTCAGATCAAGAGGAAAATCGGGCAAAAAAAATGAAGCCCTAATTTTCTGATCAACAAAGGAAAAAGAGGAGTAATCAGTGATGAAGTATGGAAATTGAACTATGTAGACATAAGAATCTGACAATTTCGTACTTGATGTTAATACAAACAGTTAACATCTCGAAAATCAGGTGTGTGGAATTTTTGAGCGTGGGATTTCATACTTGGTGGTGACCGGTGCAGATACGGTGGAGGAAGCCTTGGATTTCGTAGATTGGAAGGAAGTGGTAGCAACCGGAGAGGGAGGTAGCGTGGGAGGGGTAGAGAAATGAGAGGCGATGAGTTAGATTGAGATGGGCCACGATAGGGTTTGTTTTTTATATCACCAGTAGTGGGGGAGGAAGGGGAGGGGTGAGGGAGATTACCAGTAGGCGGCGGCGGCGGATGGAGGTACAAACCGGCTGGAGATGGTAAGCGGGTGAGGGGAGGGAGAGAGTCGGGGAGCGGGAGATTGAAAGATGAGAGAGAAAAGAGAAGAGGGAAACTAAACATAATAATTTTTTTGGGTCTTTTATATTTTAATCAAGTGTACTCAATTTTGGCACACTTTAAAACAGTGCCAAATTTTGGCACTGTTTTAAAGTGTGCCAGATTGTCCTTAAACCGTGCCAGAATCTGGCACTGTTTAAAACTGTGCCAGATTTTTAACATCAGGGTGTGCCAAATTACTGTTTTTGGTGTAGTGGTGATGCACCATATCATATCTAAGTAACATGAAAACTACATCAATTTGAGTTAGTGTATTGTATTAATAATGATGAGCTAATTAACATCAGGTAAGTATCGGTTATGATTTGCATGTATTGTACCATAGTGGGGGGCACACCATGGTACAGGAAATGAAAAACACATTTGGTACTTATCTGATGTTAATCACCTGTAAGCAAAGCATTATTTTTATATTAATTGCACGTATCTATTAATCCTACTAAGTTGTAGGTTAAATTCATCGTACTCATTAGTGCCCTAATAAGGTGTTACCCATGGATATAGCTGCAACGCCCGTGACTTTTCCATATCAACACGAGGGGTTATATCTCTTAATCTCACAAAATAGTAATTTAAAATATTTATTAGGGAAAATTTACACGATTGTGACCCATAAACAGGCCTCGACCTCACTATCAAAGTTAGAATATATTATAATTCATCACAAATAATATAGTATAAATAATAGATTTCATCTAAAATAACAATCGCAATCTTTTAATACATGCATTGGCAAGTCTCATAGTTCCATACAACTATATTTACAATTTACCAAGAACGAAACAGAGGCGTAACCAGAACTACATATGTAATCTCTAAACAATAATATACTATAACTCAAAATCCACTCCAACTCTCAAACTTTCTATTCCTCTATGGTCTTTAATCCTCTTTGCAGCCTCTAAAACTCTTCGCAGCCTTTTGACCTAAGGAAGTGTAGCACCCCGTATTTTTGAGTATTTAAAATTTGATTAATTCAATTATTTTAAATTACACGCATGACGTAATTTAATTGAATTAAATATTAAGTGTTTATTAAAATATTAATCAAGAGAGATAAAGATTAATATTTATGGAATATAATTATTAAGTGAATAGTAAATAATTATATTACGTCATAATGAATAATAGTGACGTGACAGTGTTATATCTCAACCGAGAGTCGAGTGTAGACTATATGAGGTCGAGATAGGAAATTTGTATAGAGTGACTCGAATAGTGATTTCGAGGTCACAGTTGGTTCTTAATGGCTTTAAATAGTCTGAATAGTATACCCAGGGGTGCTGATTGGGTCCCAGAGCGATTTTAGACCAACTTGGCACCACGTAAGGGCTTTTCGATCATTTAGGAGTTTAGGGTAGAGGGAACTCCGAAAATTAAAAAGTTATATCATCCCATTAGAGTGGGAGGCTAGGTTTACAACACTTTGGAGAGCAGAATGCCATAAGAGAAGAATAGGAGAAGAAACCTAGGCTACTCCACACCGTTTCTCACCTCCGACGTCGCCGAAATCGAGATCGGAGTACCCATGTAGTGTAGGATTTTTAATTTATGATTTAAATGATGATTATTGGGATTTGGTTGGGTAGAACACATGATTTAGACTCAGAATTCATGTAGAACAAATCCTTGCATGTAGATAACACGAAATCAGTGAGAATGAATGTTTAATATGAAATAAACGTGGGTTAAATGATGCATATGCATGAAGAACACATAAACTAGTGTTTTGATTGAATAACGGTTTTTGATTCGTTCTTAGGTAGATTTCTTATCATCTTAATGTGTTATTTATATTGATTATTGTCCCTACATGAATAATACATGTTTAGGTATGTTGGATGGGTGTTTGGGGGAAGTTTTATGGAGTTTTGAAAGAGTTTTCATGGAGTAAACTCGTAACAGCAAAGAAGGAGAACTGTAAGGGGTTTCAAACCGGTTCATACCCTCAATCGAATCGGTTTGGCAGGAGAATCGATTCGCCTGCTAAGAATAATCGATTCAGATTATCTGCTTCTATCAGATTTGGTTTTTGGATAACTTCTCATGAAATTAATCACGGGATAATCTTAAGATAGTTTAATATTTGTATTAAGACTTATAGAAGGTTAGTAGGTATATGATTTAGGCCCGTTTATTCTTAATGAGGGTAAATTGGTATTTGGACCGACGATACTTAACCGATTGAGAGGCGTATCAAAAATTTACGATTGGGTTACTGGAAGAGTGAACAATAACCTAAGACTTGTACTAGTAGTATAGTGATGAATAAACTACTAAAATAACGTAAAAATTAGTTGGGATCCCTTCGGGTAGTGTGTGATACTCGAAAAACACTCATAAAACATTATGTGAGAATTATCAGTACGTCGAGTATTCGAAATAAATAAATACCACGAACTGGATATGTGTGCATACCTATATATATATATATATATATATATATCAAGGTTCTAAAAAAGATGGGGTGTGAACGTGGCGTGAAGGCCAAGCATTAAGTCTTAGAAGCCTAGGCGGGCCTTAGGCGTAAAAAGACGTGAAAAGGCGTTTAGGCCTTTTTAATATTTGTTAACCATAACAAGGCTATTAAAACAATAAAATTGTACATTTTATAAAAATATGTCTGAATATTTGCAAATTAAAATACTATTTGATTATTTTGGACGAGATAATGGTCCGATTTGTAAAAAAAAGTCTTTAAAAGGCGATATCATTTCATTAAAGCATTGTTGTTTTTAGAAAAAAGTAGGCCTTAAGGCTTTTACCAAGAATAATATAAGTTACACAACTTATGTATGTCATAAGATCGAACTATGATGTCACAAGATAAATTGTTTTTGCACTCCCTATTTTGCCCTCTATTTTGTGGTTTCCCCCGCTTTTGACACATTCCAATTTATTCCCCCTCTACATTAAAATTCAAAATTGAGGGTAAATTTGTAAACTCATCTAAACCAAGCTCTCTCTCATACTTTCAACACACCCAAACCCTCCATCCCATATCATCTCTCCTGATTTTCACCCTCCCTTCCATTTGGTCACAACACACAAACCTTACTCTCCCTCTCCCCCTCACACTTACCCGCACCCTCACACTCATCCCCACCTCTCTCTCTCTCTGGGTGTGTTTCCTATTCTAAGCTCGCATGAGATTTACTCTCCCTCTCCCTCATACGCCAGCACAAACTCTCTATCATTTGTTTAATCATTCCACGATTCAAAATTAGGTATGCTCTTAACTTTATTTCATTTTTTATTGATCTGAAATTGTGTCTATTTTTCTCTATCTCTTAGCGTTACCTCCTTCTAAGACTCCAACAGTAAAATAAATACATCAAATGAACAGGTAGGCCTTTTTTTTACTGATTTGAAATTTTGTTTTTGTAAAATATGATGGTGTGATAATTGATTAAAATTCAAAAATTTCTAATTTGGCACACTTATTTAATTAGAGTCTATCTTTAAACCAAATTAATTCAGCCCCTTAAACATGCAACTACATGTGTGCGTGTGTCTACCCATAAATAAATAAATCATGCGGCACAAATTTCTGGAAAAATCCCCGAAGGGAAAACCTTTTTATTTCTAGAACTCAAACAAGTTTACAAGACCATTAACTTAAATACCATCTTGCTTTCACCCACAAGAGTAACTCATGGTGTCTTCATCAAACCTTCAAATCAACGGCTAGAAATAAACCAGTAGTGGTTCACACGCAGCTATACCACAAGGACGCGTAGTCCAGACAAGCAGTCTAAAATCTTCACAAGGACTCCCTCTATAATAGCATGCAACTTTCGGTTGTAGAATTATCCCCACAAAGAATGAACAAAAGCAAAGTGCGTTCTTGAACACCAAAATAATTCACCAAATCATATGGGATTTTTGTGAATTGAAAACAAAAGGGATGAACACCCTAAAATAAGAAGTAAAAAAGAATTATGCAGATTCGTAGTTTTCTGTCTTTCAAAATGCTGGGACTTCTTAATGAAAATGAAAACCATTTAATGAGTATTTATAGAAAATTGCGCCGCCTCAGTCGTTAGAAAGAAAAAGGGATCTCGCTCGAATGAAGTACACGTGTCATTCAAACGACATCGCGCGACATCTCAATGTTGCTCGAACGAGATGGGATCTCTCTTGAACGACCTGAATGTAAAAAAATGAGGAATGCTACAGGACTTACAAAATTTACTCATTCTCAAATTTTGACGAAAAAAGTCCGCTCCAATAATTAGAAAATATTTTGAAAAAATATCCCAAAGCTCTAAGTGAAAATTTAAGGTATTTAAAACATAACCTTACCAAAGTAAACTTTGCCGAGGCTTTTTTATGAAGAACCTTGATATATTCGGATCCGTCTATAACACCCCGTAATTTTGAGGATTTAATATTTAATTATTTTTGGGAGTTATAAAAATATTTAAATTGGAAAAACTTAAATTCATGAGTTGGAGAATTTATTTGAGTGAGCCGAATTATTTATAATTGGCGATTTTTAAGTCTAATGGTACGAAATCTCGTGTGTCGCATTTTGAGGTCGTAATTTGAAAATGACAAAAAGTATTTCGAATGACAATTTCGAGTGCGCGGTTGCATCTTAATGGGTCGAGATAGTCAGAAAAGAGTACCCGGGGTAGTAATTGGGTCTCGGGGTATTTTTGGGCATAGCCGGGCCCACACGGGGTGAGTTGGGCCATTTTAATTAGGCCCAGATGGCTAAAAAAGGGATTTAGTATTTTTAACCTAATTGAGGGACTAGGAATGGCAGATAGAAAATCCTAAACCTAGGGTTTGAGAGAGGATTATAGGAAGCTAATCAAGAAGTCAATTGGGGGATCTTTTGGAGCCAAATTAAGGGACTAATTTGGGGTGTTCTTCATCAACCATTCTCTACACCAACGGAATCAGACCCTACGAACAATTTCAGGCAAGTGGTTAATTTGCAATAATGTGTAAATGGTGATATCCAATTCATATTTTAGTGATGTGTAAACTAAAATTCGTTTTGGGGATAAATGGGTACAAAATGAGGTTTTGTTAATGGATTACTTGGCTGAGATTCAAAGTAAGAAATAGCTGTATTATATATCCCTATGTAAAGATAAAATGAAATTTGAATATTTTTGATGATTAACATGGAATCTTTATGAGTTCTTGGATGAAGAACATAAATCTTGAATGACTTAGGGTTTATTTGATGAACACAAGAGGTTAATCTGCTAGAATTTTTGACACAATTTTAAACGTATGCCATTTGAGTTGTACTTCGAATTAGAGTGTGAACCATGATTCTTGGAAAGGTATTTCTCTTAGCTATCCAATGAACTTAGAATCAGGTCAATCGGAGTTCTGTAGAGGGAGTAATCAACATTTTACTACAGGGTGTTTGATCTGTCAACATAGTAATCTGCCAGAATTTTGACGTGACTTTAAATGTGTGCGATTTGAATTTTACTTCGAAATAGAGTGTTAACCATACATTACTGGAATGGTATTGCTCTTATCTATCCAATTAATTTGGAATCAGGTCAATCGGAGTTCTTTATAGGGAGAAATCAAAATTTTACTAGAGGGTGTTTAATCTGCCAGAAAATTTGAGATTTTTCTTTTTAAGCCTCGAATGTCTAAAATTTTATCGGGGAGGTGTTTGGGACCTTGATGAAATATATTTATGGAATAATGATATGGAAGTAGGTCTATGATTGAGTGTCGTACTTTAATTTTGTGAGAGAGTTAAAGTGGAGATTCGTAGGCTTGATTGTGGCGTACTCTAATTCGAGATGATAAAAATATAATTACGGAAAAGCGTGAGCGAGCTTAAATTGGTTAGGTCAGTGGGTTAACAAGGGAAACAACTGAATTGATATAACAAGGGGTAACTAGGACCCTTAGAATTGTGTGAATACTTGAATTAATACGAAAGTGAAATAAATTCGTAAAGCAAATAAGTACGGTGAATATTAGAGAGAAATATATTACGTACAAGTATGAATAATTGGGTTGCGTAAATACTTACTGTTTTATAGGATTACTTGGGTTGTGAATGCCTATTGTGTGTTTCCTTATGATAGGAACATAGACTTAGGAAATATTAAGTTATGGGCCAAGTGAGCGAGTCTGGGGATAATGGTTGAGTGACGCCAAGTTATTAAATTAATAGGTGTGTTAATTAATTTAATTAAAGTCGGATTGTAGGCTCGGGTAGGTATTAAATTAATAGGTGTGATAATTAATTTAATTAGAGTCGAATTGTAGACTCGGGTAGGTATTAAATTAATAGGTGTGATAATTAATTTAATTAGAGTCGGATTGTAGACTCGGGTAGGTATTAAATTAATAAGTGTGTTAATTAATTTAATTAGAGACGGACGATAGACTCGGGGAGATATTAAATTAATAAGTGTGTTAATTAATTTATTTGGAGTCGGACCATAGACTATGGGAAAGTATTATGTTAATTGAGGTGTGAATTAATTATATTAGAGTCGGACCATAGACTCAGGAAGATGATAAATTACTAAGTGAGAAAATTAATTATATTAGAGTCGGACCATAGACTCAGGAAGATGATAAATTATTAAGTGAGAAAATTAATTATGTTGAGTCGGGCCACAGACTCAGGAAATTACAGGCTAGTGTACAGGATTTTGAGTACACGGTAAATCCGTGTTTATATTATATATATATACGGTGTAGTGATAGTATATATATATGTGTATATATATTGTGTGTGATATTAAATATCAGTGACTAGATATTTATGCAATTTATATACTCTAGTGCTATCAAGGGAGGTTGCGCGATATGGGTGAATCCTCTAGCTTGAGGAGTAGGGCGAGTATATCCCCAGTTCATAGCGTCCGGTATATGGGTGAGGGGATTATCTCACTTTCAGGGAAGGAATATGACCGACTCCACTACGTTTATAGTTTGGGCCAAGTTGATGAGCGATTTCCAACTTGGGGAACTAGGTTCTGTGAGCACACGTAGTGAGATAGCACTTTAGAGGGAATCATCCGGTAAGGGTATACTCGGAGGGATGGATATACGTATGTTATATGTGTGGATGTTTTAGTAAAGGTACGCATATAATGGTATTAAATATTATAGGTGGGTAATAATACAGTGTGTGATGTATTTACTTTATATAACTTGTGACACGGTTATATGCTACTATTTAATAAGGAATTAATTAAGTTAATTGTGACATAACTTATAATTCAAGAATCATTGTACTCGGGTTAGAGTAGTATGGCAAGGGGGAAGTTATACCAGGACTAGTTGGATGGGTAGTACAACTAGGTGAGGGGTCAAGGTAATCGATAGGTGTGAACAATAGTGGAGGGGTGAGAATGTCCACAAGGGAGTGCGACACTAACTTATATATGAAGCGCATTCATGCATTTTAATTACTGCAGTTAATTCACTTGCTAAATGTTTTCAAAATGTTTTGGGTTCTAACCCTTGCTATAAAACTATTTTCAAAACCTTTTAGGTGTCCAGCCACAGGGACACCATGATTGATATTCTATTCCAGGGACATGGAGCTGCGGCATATGTGGATGCTAGCAGGAATTTGGATTAGACGCATCGCTTATTCATTCCTAGAGTAGGAATCATTGATCAGTTCCAATTTTATTTAGGGCATGTCGCCCAGACTTTCAGTTCAGTTTTCAGATTTATTTTATTCCGGTGTTGAATATTGTATTGGATTATTTCACTTTGGTGGCCGATGGTTTATTCGACAAGTTCTGTAATTAATTATTTCAGTTGAGTTTTATTCAGTTATGTGAATGGTTTATATTTATTTCCTCATGTACTGTTTCGTTTAATTAAAAAGTTAATATTTGGCACCAACTTTTGGAATACTAGGTGGTTAGTATGTTTTAAAAAGTTTTCGACAGTGATGCTAACGATGAACCAACTGGGATTCCTCTTTTAATTTGGTATAGGACTGATCACCCGGTATTTTATTAGGCAGGGTGTCACAGATGGTATCAGAGCATCAGGTTCTAGTGTCCTTAGGATCTGTGGGGCTTTTCACGTTTCGTCTTAGCAATCTTTGATATAGATCCCTATTATAGGATTGTTGTATTCTCATACGTATGCGCATATAAGTTCTTCTGCCAAATTTATATTTGAGAGTGAACTCATTCGATTCGATTCTCATTCCAGATGCCGCCTAGGAGAGAGAGGGAAGTTAGGGCAGCAGGGGGAGATGAGACTAGGGAGGCTCTTCAGGATCAAGAGCTACCGCAATAACTGCAAGAGATGATTTTGGCAGCACAGATAACTGAACTAGTGGCGCAGGCAGTTGAAGCAATAGTGGTCGCAATGGCAGGGTACTTTTCACGGGATTAGCCACAAGTGTAAATGGCACCAGATGTTTAGACCACTCGGGGCCATCGATGTGACAGCAAGTACGAGAGGTTTTTCAAGAGTGGACACCCACCAGAGTTACGAGGGGGTTCAGATGTAGTGCTAGCGTGTCAAGGAAGAGAGATATCCAGCGTCACCTACGCATGGGAGATTGCGATGAGGTGCGGAAGCAAATGCTAACCACTTTTAATTTAGTGGGAGCAACGTTAGAGTGGTGGGAGTCAACCACCACAATTGAGGAAAGGGATACACTAGCTATTGTAAAGTTTTGGGTGCGGTGCGACCGCAAGTATTTTCCTCCAGCAGTTGAGACCGAAATGAGGAGAAAATTAAAGAGGTGACTCAGGGAGACAGTTCAGTGGTCGATTACAAGGAAGAATTTACTCGTTTGGCAAATTTTGTACCGGATGAGGTAAGAAATGAAGAGAGAAAGAAAGTAAAGTTTGTGTATGGGTTAGTCTGGAGAATCAGACAACATTTAATTGGTAATTATGCATTAGTAGCTTATATTGATGTCGTTAACGCAACACTCCAGTACTGTCAGGAATATCGCTTCCACGTGAAAGGAAGCGGGAGGGGAGTGGAAACTAACCAGTCGGATAAAGCTGGAGGGAACAATACCAGTGGGGTATCCCAGCAGCAGACAGAGGGAAATAAGGGGCAGGATTCTGGTAGGGAAATCATGCCAAACGATTTAGAACTGGAGGCTATCGGCAGGATGGCCAGGAATTCCAACAAGGTCGGTATGGAAGGGACCAGTGGCGAGGTGAATGTATTAGAAGGTGTTTTGTTTATGGGGAAGAGAGACACATGAAGAGAGATTATCTTAAGCGAGGCAGGGGTCAACTACAGGACGAGGTCCTGGATGTACAGCCACTAAAGCAAGTCATGAGTGCATTCGTGCAGGGAGAAGATGCTCCGAAACCCGAGGATCAGACGTTGCAGCTGGAGTATAGAGGTAACTATTTTTACCCTAGGGGAATGGGGTATAATTTTTAGTGACAAAGAGGATGTCACAAAATAAGACTTATTTTTCACTAGAGTTCGCATGTGAGTCGAATTTAGTGGGTGCGTTGGCTGTAACAACCATAGTATGTGGATAAACTTTCCGTAAGTAGCGTTGTTCTTTAGTGTTCTTCACAGGAGAGTGGAGGTGTACACTGAGTGAAGGTTTGTATTATGCGAGGAGTTACTACTTTCGAAAATTATGGGAGTAGAGTTGATAATATTTCCTAAATATCGGCTGGATAGAGATGGAATTTAACTATTGTGGATAGTGGTGTGAAGTTTTGGTGTTCGCGACACCGGGATATGATTGGTATGAGGTATCACCTGAGAGGGCATTTAGCCTATGTATATGTGTGTATATATGTTATATTGTGATGTGCGATAGACACCAAGTGAGGTTTTGTGTTCTCACATTTTATCCCGGTAAGTAGGGGTGTTTACTTAAGTGAATCAGGGTGGTTAGATTTATTTTTGAGCAAAGAAAGATAGCTCGGGGTTTATTTTGTGCAAGGACTAGTGATAGTAAGGGCGCGGTATTTTACGTTGTCTTTGGTAGCATGAGAGTAAGCGTACATATTTTTGTGTTAAGAGACAAGTATTTAGGGGTACGTGCTATGGACTGAGGGTCTAACGGATCTCAATTTGAGATTTTTCTTTTTAAGCCTCGAATGTCTAAAATTTTATCGGGGAGGTGTTTGGGACCATGATGAAATATATTGATGGAATAATGATATGGAAGTAGGTCTATTATTGAGTGTTGGACTTTAATTTTGTGAGAGAGTTAAAGTGGAGATTCGTAGGCTTGATTGTGACGTACTCTAATTCGAGATGATAAAAATATAATTACGGAAAAGTGTGAGCGAGCTTAAATTCGTTAGGTCAGTGGGTTAATAAGGGAAAATACTGAATTGATATAACAAGGGGTAACTAGGACGCTTAGAATTGTGTGAATACTTTAATTAATATGAAAGTGAAATAAATTCGTAAAGCAAACAAGTACGGTGAATATTAGAGAGAAATATATTACGTACAAGTATGAATAATTGGGTTGTGTAAATACTTACTGTTTTATAGGATTACTTGGGTTGTGAATGCCTATTGTGTGTTTCCTTGTGATAGGAACATAGACTCGGGAAATATTAAGTTATGGGCCAAGTGAGCGAGTCTGGGGATAATGGTTGAGTGACGCCAAGTTATTAAATTAATTGGTGTGTTAATTAATTTAATGAGAGTCGGATTGCAGGCTCGGGTAGGTATTAAATTAATAGGTGTGATAATTAATTTAATTAGAGTCGAATTGTAGACTCGGGTAGGTATTAAATTAATAGGTGTGATAATTAATTTAATTACAGTCGAATTGTAGACTCTGGTAGGTATTAAATTAATAAGTGTGTTAATTAATTTAATTAGAGTCGGACGATAGACTCGGGAAGATATTAAATTAATAAGTGTGTTAATTAATTTATTTAGAGTCGGACCATAGACTCGGGGAAAGTATTATGTTAATTGAGGTGTGAATTAATTATATTAGAGTCGGACCATAGACTCGGAAAGATGATAAATTACTAAATGAGAAAATTAATTATATTAGAGTCGGACCATAGACTCAGGAAGATGATAAATTATTAAGTGAGAAAATTAATTATGTTGAGTCGGTGTGACACCACGCCTAATTAAATACCGGGTGATCAGTCATTTATTAAATTATAATCAAGTTGACGATCGGTTCATTCTTAGCATCACTATCGTAAAAATATCTTTACCAATTTAAACACCCTAAATAATCAAGCTTAGTGTCAAAACCATTTTAGAAATTTCTTTCAAAATTTTATTTATATAAACCAACATTTTAAAACTTTACGTAATTCATAATTTAAAGATCAACCAACAAACATACTGGAACAAACAATCCAATTAATTAAACATCCAACTAAGTAATCCCAACATTAAAACTTAAAGGAAAACATCCTGACAGTAATAAATCCAAAAGTACAAATACTGGAAATGAATAGATCACAATATCCGATAAGCAACTGAATAATGAAAAAGGGCGACACATGCCCAACTGAATAAATAGTCCTAGAAGTGGAATCAACAAATGAGGTCGTCTAAACAAAAGGCCTGCAACTCCCACCTAAGCTGCAGCTCGTTCCTTCCAAAGGATCCTATGCAAGACGCCCCTGTGGCTCGGCACCTGTAATTTATACATATGTATATAAGAGAGAAAAGAAAATGGAAACAGGTCAGAGCCCGATTGTAAAAACGATTTAAAATTTGTTTAGCAAGTATTTAAATTGTTTACTAGCCAATGCAACAACATATTAGTGCGTCACTCCCTTGATAAATTCTCACCTCTCTTCTAATGTGCACGCCTATTGCACTAACCTTCCCAACGGTTTAACTTATCTTATCTTAGGTTGCTCATAAGATTTAAACTGTCAAATTCAATTGTTTAAGAGGTTAATTTCATATGACATCAAAGTTCTCATTTAAACCTTAATTGCTAATTAAATTTCTCCGTAACATATTATACTTTTCAAACATTAATTCCCAAATTGAAGTAGTTATTCCATTCTTACTTACCATAGACACAATAGGTAGTTCCCAAATCATAGATTTAAATATATATATATATATATATATACATTAAATACTCATATAATATATATATATTCTAACAGCACCCCACATAATAATTATGGTGCGGGCATACTCTGCAATCCAGTCCCCGTATCACTCGTACTAAGGGAAATACAAGTTCGGAATCACTCTCGAACTGTAATAACACAAACACAAACAATATTGAGGTGAAGCATAGATTCCAAGTCTCTAAGAGGTCAGTACATGCCCCCACGTCTCTTAGGACCGTCTGACAATCGATCCGATAGCCTGTACCAAAGGATTTCTATCTTCTAGGGTATGAGTCAATATCCCCCATAAAGGTCCATCGAGATAACACTGTCCCAGCGCGGTAACCTCAAGGATAGCAAGTAGCGCGGGCATGATTTTCACACGTATATAGTATATGCATAAACACAGTCATATAAATATACTACTATTAACATATCAAATTTAGGTATATCACATAACCCATAATTATGATATTTATCCTTATTTCTCATTATTTAGTTATCACGTATAACGGTTCGTTTCTTACTTTAATTTGAGGGATTGTTCTAACTTACTACGTAACACTCATGGATTCTTATCTTTCCAAAGTGGAATTTCAGTAGGTACTTATTTATTTTCCAACATAACTACCCTACGAGTCTCCCCACTTTAATACATAGTTCCATCGTCCCTTATATTTAAACATCCCCGAAAAATGTAAATTCATCTTACATTAAAGGTTTCATATTTTTAATAAGTCCTACTGGTCTTCTTTTATCTCCCAAAATATTTTAATAAGGATGTCCAAGGATTATTACTCACTTAAATTGAATTCAACTATTTAGAAGGGGAAATATGAGTCTGCTGGGAGGGGTCGATCGATCGATGGAAGGAGCTCGATCTATCGATGCGTCGATCGATCGATACTCCTGGTTCGATCGATCGATCAAACAGGTATGGCGAAATCTGCAGAATACTAGTTGCTGGTTCTATCATCCAACATTATCAAAATCCAAACTTTTAACTCCCAAACTCCCAAAAATTTATACCACAAACGTTCTAAACTCAAATGGACAATATTCAACGTAAGGCATGTGAGTTTTCATCAAGAATCATGGATTAAAGTGCCAAAATTTATACAATTCTCATGAACCTTAAAATTATCTTTAACTTAATTCAAATCATTCTTTTTCCAAAATTTCTGCTTCTAGTCCATCATAAATCCGTGGTTCAACCTCTACATGTGAAGGGGATTTCCAGATTATCATTTATATCACTACAACATGCAATTTCTAATCTCCAACATGGGTTTTCTTTCATAGAAACTCATCCTAACCAACCCTAAACTAACATGAATGAAGCATTAATGAAATTAATCAAGATAAATACTTGCCTTGGGATTTTTATTTCTAATTTGTGGATGAAATCGGTGTGGTGGTGATCCTTGTTACACGATCTATCATTTGGCGGCGACGGCGGCGCAAAAGGAGGGGTTCTTGGCCTAGAACTCTTGGGCAAGCTCTCTTCTTCCTTCTCCAATGGCCGTTTCTTGTTTTTGGTTGGGTTAACCCTAGAAGGAAACCCTAAGCATGTGATATAACTCTAAAATTTTCGTGGGTTTTCAAGCCTAAAAATGTAAAATGTCCAAAACGCCCTCTCGGGGTGTCAATTAGGCCTAAAAACGCCCCAAGACTCAAACTAAACCTCCGGGTACATTATTTTGACTATCTCGACCATTCGGGACACTTTGGGGCACTCAAAATGACCATATGGGTGATTTATAATTTATTCACTTTTATTAATCAACATTTAGTCCCGACACGACACGAGCGCGTCCCGACTTAAATTTCCAAAATTGCCATTTTATTCACTCGTGACATTTAATAGAACCAATATCATATATTACTTTACTCATTAGTAATATTCAACAAGTTTCCAAATATTACTAACTCTCGTCTCGTTAGTAATTAAAAACAATTAATTTCTGGATTTATATTAAATTAATATCTCACATTAAATCCCCAAATTTAGAAAGCATAAAAATACGGGGTATTACAGTCGGGCCACAGACTCAAGAAATTACAGGCTAGTGTACGGGATTTTGAGTACACGGTAAAGTCGGGGTTTATATTATATATATACGTTGTTGTGATAGTATATATATACATGTATATATATTGTGTGTGATATTAAATATCAGTGACTAGATATTTATTCAATTTATATACTCTAGTGCTATCAAGGGAGGTTGCGCGATATGGGTGAATCCCCTAGCTTGAGGAGTAGGGCGAGTATATCCCCAGGTCATAGCGTCCGGTATATGGGTGAGGGGATTATCTCACTTTCAGGGAATGAATATGACTGCATCCACTACGTTTATAGTTTGGGCCAAGTTGATGAGCGATTTCCAACTTGGGGAACTAGGATTTGTGAGCACACCTAGTGAGATAGCACTTTAGAGGGAATCATCCGGTGAGGGTATACTCGGACGGATGGATATACGTATGTTATATGTGTGGATGTTTTAGTAAAGGTACGTATATAACGGTATTCAATATTATATATGGGTAATAATACCGTGTGTGATGTATTTACTTTATATAACTTGTGACACGGTTATATGCTACTATTTAAGAAGGAATTAATTAAGTTAATTATGACATAACTTATAATTCAAGAATCATTGTACTCGGGTTAGAGTAGTATGGCAAGGGGGAAGTTATACCAGGACTAGTTGGATGGGGTAGTACAACTAGGGGAGAGGTCAAGGTAATCGATAGGTGTGCACAATAGTGGAGGGGTGAGAATGTCCACAAGGGAGTGCAACACTAACTTATATATGAAGCGCATTCATGCATTTTAATTAGTGCAGTTAATTCACTTGCTAAATATTTTCAAAATGTTTTGGGTTCTAACCCTTGCTATAAAACTATTTTCAAAACCTTTTAGGTGTCCAGCCACAGGGACGCCAGGATTGATATTCTATTCCAGGTACATGGAGCTACGGCATATGTGGATGCTAGAAGGAATTTGGATTAGACGCATCGCTTATTCATTCCTAGAGTAGGAATCATTCATCAGTTCCAGTTTTATTTAGGTCATGTCGCCTAGACTTTCAGTTCAGTTTTCAGATTTGTTTTATTCCGGTGTTGAATATTGTATTGGATTATTTCACTTTGGTGGCCGATGGTTTATTCTACAAGTTGTGTAATTAATTATTTCAGTTGAGTTTTATTCAGTTATGTGAATGGTTCATATTTATTTCCTCATGTACTGTTTCGTTTAATTAAAAATTTAAAATTTGGCACCATCTTTTGTAATACTAGGTGGTTAGTATGTTTTAAAAAGTTTTCGACAGTGATGCTAAGGATGAACCAACTAGGATTCCTGTTTTAATTTGGTATAGGACTGATCACCCGATATTTTATTAGGCGGGGTGTCACACCGTCTTGGTGTAGATTGCTCTTGAACTTCTTCGACGATTGTAACGGTATATGACATAATTAATTGTGAAGAACATTTATAAAACTATGTCCTTACAAATCTCCCCCTATGTCTATGCCGGAACATACATAAAAACATCCGACTTATCAAATACCGAAATTTCTATATAAATCTACCCTCTCGTAAATAGCAAAACTAAAAGGGTATAAATTTGCAAGATCTCAAACTTTTCTTCAAAAATTTTCATCAAATCTCAAAGATTTTCTCATCAGGGTGTGAAACATAGTGATCATAAATCTTTGTACCTGCACACATGAGATAAAACAAAAACCTTCGTAACTTATCGAGTTTGAAATGATATAAGAATAAATTATTAATAAATCAAATCTCCCCCATACTCGAAAAACTCCCCCATAACATGATAATTCGTTCTCCCTTTTTTATGATGTCCCTAAATAAATAGATAAGAAGAAACAAACTGAAACGTGGAGTGTCACGAAACAAATGCATAGAAAACATGAATCAATCAACGCTCATGCAAAGGAGTATCTCAAAAATATTCACAAACTATTTTTGATTTTTTTGATTTTTTTTCGTACAAAAATAAGATACCAACAATCACACAGCATGGATTTATACTAAAACAACCAAGTCATGGAAATATAATGAATGGGTGTGAACACATTCGATAGGAAAATCAACTCAATCAATCATATGTGCACGATGAATACATGTACCCCTAACGAATGATCATCAAAAGTATCCTTAGGTGTACAAATTGTTGAATTTAGATGACATCGTCTTATACAAATCAACAAATCAAAGTAAAAGTGATTTCTGTAATACCTCGTGATTTTAATGACTTTTAAAATGCGTTATATTTTTTAAATTAATGGATTAATTGGATTTTATTATAAATTAATTCATTTGGGTTTTATCCGAATTGTGGATATTAAAATGAATGATTATGTATATTACTTAAAGATATTTAGGTAATATATGAATATAATGTTATTGATATTGCGGTGAGTTATTAATTCCGTAATTTGATTTTTAGTCGGACGCGATATGGGACGTGTCGGGACTAATTTATTAAATTAAAAAGGAAACTTATTTTTATATCGACCTTATAGTCATTTCGACTGTGTCGTTGCGTCCGGAAGGGTTGAAATAGTCAAAAAAGTCTATTTGGATGTTGGTTTTGGGTCTCGGGTCATTTGGAAATGAAACGACAACCCAAAAGGGCATTTTGGTCATTTTTACAAGGGGGTGAATAGTGATTTCGGATTTTGTCTTATTATAAGTATTTGGAGATTAGTTGAATGTGGGTTCATTAATCTCTTCTACAGAAAATTGAAAGGTCATCTTCTTAGAGAGAGTGAAAGGTTGCTTGGGAAGAGAAAAGCTTGCTTGGAAAGGAGGAGAACCAAAGACCAAAGGTCACCACCACCAACCACCACCGAAAGTTGACCGGAGAAGGGAGAACCACCTGTGTTATACAACCCCAAAGGATGAGACCTTCATTAGAGGCAAGTGTTTGATAATTGCAATCTAAGTTTATATATTGTCCATGTTAGAATAGGTATAAAAAGATGAGATTTTTACATGTTTGGAAGATAATGAAGAGTTGTTAATGGATTCCTGAAAAAATGAAAGTTTATAGGAATCAAACTCATGTTGTAGGTTGATAGTAATCCACGAAATAATCATCAATCTGTTGAAGAAATTCTGAAAATCATTGTTGTGTTCTTGAAGATATCATGTATATAATTTTCTGGAAAAAAAGGATAAACATATGCTTTTAATTCAAACTCTTGATGATTCTAGGATGTTTAGAGCATTAGAAATCATTGATATACGTTGCTATATCATGTAGTAAGGTTTATAAGGAATTTGGGTAGTTAATATGGAGGTTTGAATGATTAAAAATGATGAAACTCATAGTAGAAGAAATGCAAAAAACTGGGCTGTTATCGGGGCGATCGATCGATCGACCCCCTTCCTTCGATCGATCGACCTCCCCAGAATTGTTGAAGTTGTTTATTTTAATTCTTGTTCTTATCCCAAACCTTTTCTAAATCTTATTTGATTATTAATTGAATATAATGAGACTTAGGAAAGATCAGTAAGCCTAGATAAGAATCGAATTAATGTGATTGGGATCTAATTGATGAGAAGTATGATAATTAAATTGGAAAGAATTTCAGTTGCTAGATTCATGTGTTGGATTCTAATTGGTATGCATGAGTATTAAGTATAGGTCTAGTAGGGGAGATTTAATATAGCCCCTGGGTAGCCTTAGGGTTATAATTTAAGCATCAAGGACTGAGTTTAAGCTCATTATTGATTGTGCAAGGACTGAGTGTAGTACAAGCGCTTAGTGATATGGATCCTGGATAGAGATGGGAGTTCAGACCACATTTGGTTGAAATAGGGGATGAGGTTATCCCGATTGCGTATTTAAAGTTGACGGACCTCCATGACCGACAAAGTTAAGTAGTAGTTTATTGGAGGGGTTCCTTGTTTGGATTTCGATTTGCAAGACGCTCCGCGCATAAACCTTAACGACGACGGAAGTGAAGAGATGTTATAGGATGTGAGGATATTGATTTTATTGATAAGTCATATAATGTGAATGAAACACTATAGACTATGAGCCATGTGATGATGGTATTCAATCCTAGTTGATAGAAGATGTGTTTATAAGAGATTATAAACAATCGGTTATAACCCTATTTAAGGGGAGTTTAATTCATAGTAATTCGGGAGATAAGATGATATAGACCAGTAGGATATTAGTGATTTCTTAATAAATAAAATGTTGAGGAAAAACCTATTTGAACCTTGAGTAATGAGTGAGGGGCGAGGATGATTAAATTAAGAAGTAAAGTCATAATGTTTTAATACGTAGGATTTTAGAGATATAATGCTGCGTATGGGAATTATCGTAGGGTAGTGTGAGTACCTTATTGATATTATATTATAGGTAGATGATAATGCCTATTTGATTGATTGATGATTTATGTGTATGACATACCTAGCTTACTTGCTATCGACGGGAGGTTTGCGCGTGAGGGCAGTCATATCCTGATGAATCCATGGGATTTTTGATTTGTCGCTCGAGAACATAGGTCTATGAAAGACTTATCGAGGAGTTGATAAGTCCGCTGACTATGGGTACGTAGGTATGTGCGTAAACCATGGATACGAGAACTATGTTCACCTCCAATTTGTGTGTTGTTGTTTATGGTTTGAGTAATCCTTACCAAACCTTTAGTCCCCTATTCGGCAACCAACGATATTGGGACATGATAGCAGAGTAATGCATTGCACCGCAGCTGCGTCTCGGGGTGCCGTATTATTTGTGTATATATATAATGAATGAATTAATGTGTATATTGTGATTAAATCATCTACTGTGTGATAATTGTAGACAACAGTGAATTGAGAAAAATAATTGAAATAAGTTAATCAATATTTATTGAAGAGCTTAATTCATATTAATGAGAAACGATTCATGGTAATGGGAAACTATATGAATAATTACACAATGTATGGTATGGGACATACGGGGTTATGATATGGGATAGAAACATGTTACGGAAACTAGTTAGGAGGAACCATTAACTAGGAGGTTAATAGGAAACGTTAAGTGTGCACTCTAGATGAGAGGTGAGAATAGAAAGTGAGAGTTGGATACTAACATGTACATAATAAATTCTTTATTTCACTTGTTAAATACTTGTTGTTTTCAAAATCATTTTCACATCGGGCTTTGACCCGTTTCCTTGCATATTTTTTTTTCTATTGTACCTTCTATATATGGTGTCCAGCAGCAGGGACGCCAACCTTATGGAATTATGACAAGCTATGGAGTATTGCTTAGACGCCTATCTTCATTTGATTCACAGTGTTATTTTGTTTAGGGCATGTCGCCCAAAGGAATTCAATTATCTCTTCTATCTGAGTCAAATACTCTTGTATTCGTGTCGTTTTCATACATTTAATATTGTTGGGATTACTGTATTGGATTATTATTTGGGAATGTTTATTCCAATTGCATTTAAATTCTTTTGTGTTATCAGTTCAGTTATTATTGTGATAGAATAATATGTGTAGTGTTATTCATAAACTAAAAATGGATTTTTGTTGAATTAAAATTTGGAAAGTTTTTAACACCCTCTTAATTGGGTATTGGGTGAGTTGTAAATGTTTTCGACAGTGATGCTAAGAATGAACCAACTGTATATTCTATTTTAATTTGGTATCGGAGTGGCCACCCGGTATTTAATTAGGCGGGGTGTTAAAATTTCCACACCAATAACGTCCAAAACTATGTAACGTTTTTTCAAGACTTTCAAGGACGTGCATACCCATTTTAAATTACATCCCAACTCCCTCATGCATAGTCCTTTCTAGAGGTAATCTAAATTCTCAAACATTGGAGAATTGGCGCAAAAACCTAATGGTCCCTTTTTGGCATGAATTTATTTTTATTTCCTTTAAATTTTTTCGTGCTCTTTTAAACCTCTTTGGACCTCGGATAATAAAATTCCTCAATTTTTAGGTCCGTTATAACGGTGGCTTAGTATTCGTAAAGGTCAAATGTGAACCTTTCACAGCCCTTCCCGTTTTCAAATAAAGCACACAAACTCGTAAACGACTCTTACATGCACAACTTTCTTATCAAGTTTTATCGCGCTGGGTTCGTTTTAAGGATAGGATTGAAGTGAAAACACACAAACAACATGTGATAAGACAAGAACAATAATCAAGTAAATTCGTGCACGTGTGCAATAAAGGAAATAATGAGTCAAACATGTAGGAAGTAACACTTAATTACATCTTAATGACTCCAAACAATATAATGCACAAAGATGACTTGATATATTATCTAAAAACACTATCAAATAGTCACATGAAAAATGGAATGATGTTGTGACTCTGTCATCCTAAGTGTTCATCCATAACAGGTGTAAAAAAAATACAAAAATCTTTTTGGATTTTCTCATACATTTTATCAAAACAAAATCTTTTTGTATTTTTCAAAAAATTTCTAAAAAATGGAAAACATACAAAAATGATACATACTAGCAATAGGAAAATAACTACATCATGGAAAACATCATATGCTAGTAAAAAAATTCAATCCTCAATCGTTAGGTGCGGAGGGGTTTTCCAAAGGTGGTGCCAACTTATGAAAAACCGCCATCAAATTTTGTGAAGTTTTGACCAAAAATTTAACTTGATCACCTAAATGTGCAAACTCTCTCATGTAGTCTCCAGGAGTATGTAAAGTATCATGTGTGGGTGCATGTGTGGCAGAAACACGAGTAGAAGCAAAACATGATAGATAACCCAACGTAACGCAAAATTCCTTGAGGTGTCCTCTCCTCTTGCAATGGGAACAAACATAAATACGCCTAGGAACACCTCTCTCAAAAACTCTAGGACGTGCTCTCCTAACGGGAAACGAAAGCCTAGTGTGACACCCTGAATAATTAAATACCGGGTTGCTACTCCTTTATTCAAATTAATACAAATTGTCAAGTTGGTTCAGTTCGTAGCATCACTGTCGAAAACATTTATTTAAACAATTACTAGCCACCTAATATTTTAAAAAGTGAGATGTCAATTTTTAATTCACTTAGATTAACATGGAACCAATTTAAAATATGAGCTAAAGGTAACACAATCACATCATAGTCACAATAGAATAATAATGGAATAAAAATGAGTCTGGAGTAACACTCCCCTGAACAATCCAAATACTGAATAAAACCATATACAAAGTCAAGATAATTAATTAATTAAAATCCGAAACTGAAATGAAATTGAGCATGGTAAAGTTGTCTCTAAAGATAAGGGGCGACATGCCTTAAAGATGAATAAATTTGAAGTGGACTCAAGGTAGAAAGTGGAGGCGTCTACTATCGAGGTCCTGTAACTTCCACCGCAGCTACAACATGTCACTGGAATGGAAATCCTAAGCTTGGCGTCCCTGTGGCTGGGCACCTAAAAGATTTTTCAAAAAAAAAAAAATAGATTTGGAAGCAAACGGGTCAGAGCCCGATTGTGAAAATAATTTAAAATATAGCAAGTGTTTAATAACATTAAACAGTGAATGTAAAATACATGTTAGTTACGTGCACTCACATGAGTTCCTCACCTCTTAACTAATTGTGCACTCCTAACGTACCAATAACCCGTCCTAGTTATGTCAATAACTACTAGTCTATTTCACCACCTGACTTTACTATTTAATATAAGGGTCGATACCAAACATTTTAATGTAAACTGTAAGACTTCCTTTCTATTTCTCAGATTTACCTAATGTTTTGTTTATGTGAATTTCCCATTTTTAACTCTACTAAAAATGTCCCAAGTATTTACATTTACACATAAATGACAAGTCTATTTCAATTACCAGTATATAAATCTCATCATAAATATACAATAAGGGTACCCCTAGGCTAATCTGCGGTGCACACATACTCTGCTATCGAATCCCGGTACATCACGTACATAAGGACAACGTATTCCGAATCTCTCAAGAACCGTTTTAATAAGAAACAAACACACATAATGTAGGCGAACATAGTTCACATACCCATGGGTCACGCACATACCTACGCTCCCATGGTCAGCTGACTTATCAACTCACAAATAAGTCATTCACAACCCTATGTCCTCAAGGTACCAATCTAAATCCCCCCGTAGGCACACAAGGATTAGATGGCCCAGTTCGAAAGTCGACCTCTGGTGATAGCAAGTATGGTAGGTATGTTATACACATAAGTCCATATACTAAGTAATCACACCAGTTAGATATCTTAAAATATTAAATAACGTATATTCTACGTTCCTATACCGTTATTCCCATTTATACATCTTAAAGTATCCGAATAATATATAACATAGACCGTCGACAGATCTCACGTCGTAGTTTCAAGTACCTAGAGCCTAACCCACAAAAGGTTACCAAATCTCCTATTATTCCCACATTTAAATTCACTATACTTAAGGTCCTCATTTCTGCCATTAACCTTATATTATCCAACTATCTAAAACGTACTAATCAACTCTCTATCTCAAATAGTATCACACTCGTCGAGCCTTATACAGTTTTATATAATTCCCAATTTGACTTTTAATTATGAATCGAGACTCACAAATATGCCAACTGGTCTTCCTTTAATCTAATAGTATTCACAAGTCCCCGCCAATAATTCTCCAGGGTCAAAATTTTTAAAATCCATCAAAGGAAAAATATAACCGAATCTAGGAAGGTCGATCGATCGATGGTGGTCGATCGATCGAGCTGGGAGTGTCGATCGATCGAATGCACCAGATAGGCTATGGCCTGCTTCGTTTTTCAATTCACCATTTGTCCCAAAACTTAATTACAAGGTATAAAAATCTATTCTAACGTTATAGGATCATCATACAACCAAAATACATCATTGTTAATGTTCTAAAACCTTTTAATCATCAATCATTAGCATTATATTGATCAAAACTTAAATAAAAACCCTAGTTTCCTATTTTCTTCAAGAACACGAATAAATATCCTCTTTAATTCGTTTTTAAATCATCAAAAGTTATATTTGGGGTACTGAATTCGTCCAGAACAAATCTACATCAAATTCCTAACCAAGGCTTAGAGTTATACATCAAATTCATTGGATTTTTCATCAAATCTTTTAAGGAAATCATAAATTTCTACACTAAGCATGGAGGAAATATTCATTGAACTAATGAAACCAAATCACCTGCCTTAGATTTGTTCTTCTGATTTGTTGTTGGTGATTAAAGGCCGAATATCTCCTCTTTTCGGTCAAAAATTCTTCCCAATTGGTGGTGGTGGGTAGTGGTTTGTTTTGGAACTCCTTAAAACTTCTCTCTAACTCCCTTAGCCCACTTCTATTATTTTTGGCTGATGATGGCCTTAGTGGACTCTCTAATAATATATAATTAACCTCTAAAATTCGTGGGTTTTAATTCCTAAATTTTTAAAATTACCAAAATACCCTTCTGGGTTGCCAGTTTGGCCTAAGAATGCCCTGGGACCCAAACTAAACCCCAGGTAGTGTTTTCTGACTATCTCGACCCTTTCGGACATGTTGGCGCACTCAAAATGACCATACGGTTGATAAAAATATAATTTACTTTTCAAACCAAATTAAATTAATCTCTGATGCGACTAACACGCGCGTCCCAACTTAATTTCCCAAATTGTCGTATTTATATCTCTTGACAATTTTAATACTTTCAATACTCATATATTACTATACATACTCAGTAATATTTAACATTATCATCATAATTAAATACCAACTCACGTCTCGCTAGTATTTAAATCCGGATTAATTTTCCAATTAATTCTCATTTAATTAATTAATCCATTAAATAAAAATCAACAAAATTATGGAATAATACATACTCCCCCCCTAATAACAGAATTTCATTCCGAAATTCTGAACTAAAGTATACCTGGCAAAAATAGCTCTGGATAACGCTCGTGCATCTCATCCTCTGGCTCCCATGTGGACTCCTCAGCATTATGATGCCGCCACTGAACACGTACTAACGGTACTATCTTCGACCTCAGTTTCCTCTCGCTGTGGTCTAGAATAGCAATCAGCCCCTCTTCGTAGGAACTATCAGGCTGAAGATCGATGTCATCTAAAGCAATATGGGTATGGGCCAAATTGTCCCTAAGATACCTCCTTAACGAGGAAATATGGAACACGTCATGAATTCTATGCAAGTGTTTCAGTAACCCAAGTCTATACACTACTGGCCCAATCCGCTCATGATAGGAAATAGGCCCACATATCTAGGCGCCAATTTCCCTTTCTTCCCGAAACCCATAATCCCCTTTATCGGAGATACTCTGAATAGCACCTGGTCCCCCACATTGAACTCCCTTAAGAAACTTTTGGCGTCGGCATAACTTTTCTGCCGGTCTTGAGCCAGCTGAATACGTCTCCGTATCATCTCTATCCTCGCCAAGGTATCCTGAATCACCTTCGGCCCAAGAAGCTTGTTATCCCCCACCTCTAACCAACATTCTGGGGAATGACATGGTCGACCATACAACGCCTCGAATGGAGCCATGCCAATAGTGAACTGGTAAGAGTTATTATAGGCAAACTCCACCAGTGGAAGGAACTGCTCCCAACCACCTCCAAAGTCTAGTATGTATATATGCAACATGTTCTCCAACATCTGATTCGTCCGCTCTGTTTGCCCATCTGTCTGAGGGTGATATGACGTACTCAGCCGCAACTCCATACCCATGGATTCCTGGAAACTCTCCCAAAATTACGAAACAAAAATCTTGTCTTTGTCAAACACGATATTAAGAGGCATCCCGTGGAGTTTCACTATCTTCGCTATGAAAATATGGGCATACTGTCCCGTAGTGTAGTCTGTCCGGGCTGGTAGAAAATGAGCAACTTTGGTCAATCTATCCACGATTACCCATATGGAGTCGTGACCCCTCTACGAAGTAGGTAACCCCGTGATAAAGTCCATGGAAATGCTCTCCCATTTCCACATAGGAACCTCTAACGGTTGTAGAAGTCCTGCCGGTCTCTGATGGTCCACCTTTACCAGCTGACAAGTGGGACATTTAGAAACGAACTCGATAATATCTCTCTTCATCCCTCTCCCCCAGTACTGTCGCCTTATATCCTGGTACATCTTATCCTCACCCGGATGTACCGCGAATCGTGCGATTCTGTCATAACCTCGTGTCGCAAGTGTTTCCCTTCAGGGACAACCAGTCTCCCATTGAAGCGTAAGACCCCGTCTGAACCAACGGTATAGGACTCGACTCCCTCTGCTAGTAGCTGAACTATCTGTTCTTGACAAAATGAGTCATTTTCCTGGGCCTGTATCACTCTCATAACAATCTGGGGCGTAATGGTCATTATCGACATGAATGATCTGGCCACTGCATCTTGGTGTCCCAATTCTTTCCACTTTTCTCTCCACACTTCAGCCACCTCACCTACTGGCCTACGGCTCAACGCGTCTACTACCACGTTAGCCTTCCCTGGGTGATATTGGATTTCGAACTGATAATCCTTCACGAACTCAAGCCACCTACGTTGACTCATATTTAATTCTTTCTGGGTGAAGAGGTATTATAGGGACTTTTGGTCTGTGAACAAACGAAATTTCTCCCCCAGGAGATAATGTCTCCAAATCCAAAGGGCAAATACTACTGCCGTTAACTCCAAGTCGTGGGTGGGTTAATTCTTCTCGCAAGGCTTAAGCTTACGGGAAGCATAAGCTATGTCCTGACTCTCCTGTTGCAGTACACCTCCAAGTCCTTGTAAGGACGCATCGGTGTAGACTAGATACTCAACTCCCGGTCTGGGCAATGCTAAACTGGCGCTGAGGTCAACTTGTCCTTCAACTCATCGAATGACAACTGACAGACATCGCTCCAGATGAATGGCACACCTTTGCGAGTCAGATGTGTCAAAGGGCCCTCTATCTTTGAGAAACCCTGAATAAACCTCATGTAGTATCCTGCTAGTCCCAAAAAACTAAGAATCTCAGTCGGTGTCATGGGCTATCCCCACTCCCTCACCGCGGATACCTTCCCCGGATCAATAGATATCCCTCTGTCTGAAATGATGTTCCCCAAAAACTGAACCTCCTTCAGGTAAAACCCACACTTCTCGTACTTTGCGTATAGCTCGTTATGACATAGCGTTTGCGAAACCTGTCTCCAGTGCTCGGCATGTTCTTCCTCTGTCTGGGAGTAAACCAGAATGTCGTCTATGAAGACGATGACGAACTGGCCTAGGAACTCTCTGAACACTCTTTTCATCAAGTCCATAAACACGGCTGGGGCGTTGGTTAGGCCAAAAGGCATAACCCAGAATTCGTAGGAACTATATCTCGTCAAGAAGGCAGTCTTCGAGATGTCATGTTCCCTGATACGTAACTGATGGTATCCTAATGTCAAGTCAAACATTAAGGAGAAGGAGTCTCCTCTCCATTGGTTGAATAAGTCATCGATTCTTGGCAACGGATGTTTACTCCGGATCGTGACTTTATTCAACTCTATGAAACCGACACACAACTGTAAATATCTAACCCTCATAAGTAACATGTGAGTACCCTCAGCGAGATGCTCCAACAGCTGCCCAGATTGGACTTGCATCTCCGAAGGTTCGATAGGGTTAAATTAAACCAGTTTAATAATCATAGCCGTAATCCTCCTTGTCGCTTTGACTCACTCACGAGATAAGACATTTAATAACACTTATGTTATCACTTAATTTGTGAATGAAAATTAGGGTACTAATCCTTGTACTAAAATCCAAACCTTCTCATCTCCCGACGTTCACTAGGTTTCATGCGTGGGATGTCTCGCAAAGCGAAATCCAAACAAGGAACCCTCCCTATACACTACTAACTAGTGTTGTTGGTCAATGAGCTTTGGGGCCATCGGAATTTAACTAGTACCTATTTTCCTTACTTCTTGCTAAGAAGTTAACTTACCTCTTCTCATGATACGTGAGGCTACACTCGACACAATCCTCCTACTATATTGGCGTTAAACTCGATTTCATACTACAGAATAGTCCCCATTTTTTTAGAAACATTTTAACAATTCTTGAATTTTCTTAATAGACATCCCTACCCACTGGAATTAAGTATAACCAGACGACGTCTTTACGAAGTCTTTATGTGCCACCATATGAAATATATAAATATAAATATAGCTTTGCCTTCACTCAAGTGACACTCAGTACAATTTTTAATGAACCCCATACTATATCTATAATAGTTTATTAACAGTCAAACCGTTGTAGCTAATTCGAAATATAATAGGATAAGAATGCATTTTACACTCACATTCTTTTAATGCATAGGAATAGACTATAACTATCTAAGTTATTCAAGATTTCCCTTATATCTTAATGGATATAATTAATAATGCAGTATCGTACCTCCAAATGCATGTGGTAGTTGTGGTATATATGGCATAACCGCATATCGGGCATTATAGGCACATCCATACTGTACTCCTTGATGTTATTGTGGTGCCTGCGATGTTGGGTAACTGTCCAGGCTTCATTTTGTTGGGCATCCTGCCCTGGCACTTTATCTGGTTGCGGGCAGTCCCTCCACCGGTGACCCTGCTATTCACACTTATGACACTAACCCTAAAACCCTACCCTTTTTAGGCCTTGTTGTCCTTGCTGATTAGGATTAGGTTTATTACAAGCCAAATCTGGGCAGACCCGACGCGTATGACCATTTCTCCCACATTTAAAACACTTCTTGGTGATAGTTCTCTTCTCCTGGCTTTGTTGGATCTGGCGAGTTTGGCCCTTTCCACCATTTCTATTGCCCCACTGACGACAACCCTGAGACATTTGTCGCTGCTGCGGTGGTATTTCCCTTTTGTTGCTAACCTTAGCAATAACATTTTGATCGACTTCTCTCATTTTTTTGCCCCTATAAGTTGCACGCTGTTATTTTGGTACTGCAATATTACGATAGTCACTGCCTGTGACAGGATATTTGCTATCTCAATGATTTTTGCTCTTCCTTGGTGTACCTGGGGTACTTGTTGTTCTTGTTCAGCATTCGTTCCCTAATCAATTTTTGTGTGTACTTCCCTCAAGAGCGACATCTGAAATTTAATAGATTTATATTAGTCCATCGACCATACATAACATTCTAGCAGAAGAACGTAGTCTATAAAATGAAATCAAGGAGTACAGCAATCCTAATAATAGGGCTCTAACTCAAAGGACGTTACGCGAAAACATAACAAGCCGTACAGATCCTAAGGACACTAGAACCTGATGCTCTGATACCACCCGTGACACCTCGACTAATTAAATACCGGGTAGCTACTCCTTTATTTAAATTAATACAAAATGTCATGTTGGTTCAGTTCGTAGCATCACTGTCGATAACATTTATTTAAACAATTACTAGCCACCTAATATTTTAAAAAGTGAGATGTCAATTTTTAATTCACTTAGATTAACATGCAACCAATTTAAATTATGAGCTAAAGGTAACACAATCACATCACAGTCACAATAGAATAATAATGGAATAAAAATGAGTCTGGAGTAACACTCCCCGGAACAATCCAAATACTGAATAAAACCAAATACAAAGTCTGAATAATTAATTAATTAAAATCCTAAACTGAAATGAAACTGAGCATGGTAAAGTTGTCTCTAGAGATAAGGGGCGACATGCCCTATAGATGAATAAATCTGAAGTGGAGTCAAGGTAGAAAGTGGAGGCGTGTACTATCGAGGTCCTGTAACTTCCACAGTAGCTACAGCACGTCACTGGAATGGAACTCCTAAGCTTGGCGTCCCTGTGGATGGGAACCTAAAAGATTTTTCAAAAAAAATAGATTTGGAAGCAAACGGGTCAGAGCCCGATTGTGAAAACAGTTTAAAATATAGCAAGTGTTTAATAACATTAAACAGTGAATATAAAATACATGTTAGTTACGTGCACTCACATGAGTTCCTCACCTCTTAACTAATTGTGCACTCCTAACATACCAATAACCCGTCCTAGTTATGTCAATAACTACTAGTCTATTTCACCACCTGACTTTACTATTTAATATAAGGGTCGATAACAAACATTTAAATGTAAACTGTGAGACTTCCTTTTTATTTCTCAGATTTACCTAATATTTTATTTATGTGAATTTCCCATTTTTAACTCTACTAAAAATGTCCCAAGTATTTACATTTACACATAAATGACAAGTCTATTTCAATTACAAGTATATAAATCTCATCATAAATATACAATAAGGGCACCCCTAGGCTAAGCTGCGGTGCACACATATTCTGCTATCGAATCCCGGTACATCACGTACATAAGGACAACGTATTCCGAATCTGTCAAGAACCGTTTTAATAAGCAACAATCACACATAATGGAGGCGAACATAGTTCACATACCCATGGGTCACGCACGTACTTACGCTCCCATGGTCAGCTGACTTATCAACTCGCAAATAAGCCATTCACAGCCCTATGTCCTAAAGGTACCAATCTAAATACCCCCGTAGGTACACAAGTATTAGATGGCCCAGTTCAAAAGCCGACCTCCGGTGATAGCAAGTATGGTAGGTATGTTATACACATAAGTCCATTTACTAAGCAATCACACCAGTTAGATATCTTAAAATATTAAATAAGGTATATTCTATGTTCCTATACCGTTATTCCCATTTATACATCTTTAAGTCTCCGAATAATATATAACATAGACCGTCGACACATCTCACATCGTAGTTTCAAGTACCTAGAGCCTAACCCACAAAAGGTTACCAAATCTCCTATTATTCCCACATTTAAATCCACTATACTTAAGGTCCTCATTTCTGCCATTAACCTTATATTATACAACTATCTAAAACGTACTCATCAACTCTCTATCTCAAATAGTATCACACTCGTCGAGCCTTATACAGTTTTATATAATTCCCAATTTGACTTTTAATTATGAATCGAGTCTCACAAATATACCAACTGGTCTTCCTTTAATCTAATAGTATTCACAAAGTCCCCACCAATAATTCTCTAGGGTCAAAATTTTTAAAATCCATCAAAGGAAAAATATAACCGATTCTGGTAAGGTCGATCGATCGATGGTGGTCGATCGATCGAGCTGGGAGTGTCGATCGATCGAATGCACCAGATAGGCTACGGCCTACTTCATTTTTCAATTCACAATTTGTCCCGAAACTTCATTACAAGGTATAAAAATCTATTCTAACGTTATAGGATCATCATACAACCAAAATACATCATTGTTTACGTTCTAAAACCTTTTAATCATCAATCATTGGCATTATATGGATCAAAACTGGAAATAAAAACCCTAGTTTCCTATTTTCTTCAAGAACACTAATAAATCACCTCTTTAATTCTTTTTTAAATCATCAAAAGTTATAATTGTGGTACTGAATTCGTCCAGAACAGATCTACATCAAATTCCTAACCAAGGCTTAGAGTTATACATCAAATTCATTGGGTTTTTCATCAAATCTTTCAAGGAAATCATAAATTTCTACACTAAGCATGGAGGAAATATTCATTGAACTGATGAAACCAAATCACTTGCCTTAGATTTGTTATTCTGATTTGTTGTTGGTGATTAAAGGCTGAATCTCTCCTCTTTCCGGTCAAAAATTCTTCCTAATTGGTGGTGGTTTGTTTTAGAACTCTTTAAAACTTCTCTCTAAGTCCCGTAGCCCACTTCTATTATTTTTGGCTGATGATGGACTTAGTGGCCTCTCTAATAATATATAATTAACCTCTAAAATTCGTGGGTTTTAATTCCTAAATTTTTAAAATTACCAAAATACCCTTCTGGGTTGCCAATTTGGCCTAAGAATGCCCCGGGACCCAAACTAAACCCCCGGCTAGTGTTTTCTGACTATCTCGACCCTTACAAACACGTTGGTGTACTCAAAATGACCATACGGTTGATAAAAATATAATGTACTTTTCAAAACAAATTAAATTAATCTCTGGCGCGACTAACACGCGCGTCCCATCTTAATTTACCAAATTGTCGTATTTATATCTCTTGAAAATTTTAATACTTTCAATACTCATATATTACTATACATACTCAGTAATATTTAACATTATCATCATAATTAAATACCAGCTCACGTCTCGCTAGTATTTAAATCCGAATTAATTTTCCAATTAATTATCATTTAATTAATTAATCCATTAAATAAAAATCAACAAAATTACGGGGTATTACACCTAGGTGGGTCAATTTTCGGGCCATGTGAATCTGTCACTAAAGTGGGAATCGACTCGGGTGCGATAAAAGAAGTGGAAGCACCGTCATGACCTTTTCCTAGCCCGTCAACTTTATCCTTATCAGGATTAAGAACCACCTTAGGTGCGTTCTCAAAATTGACTTTGACCTCCCTGGCACGTTCGAGATCACTCTCGAGTTGGGATACACGTGTCGTCAGACTAGACACCGTGGAGGTCAAATCACAATTTTCCTTTCTTAAAACCTCCTTCGCTTTCTCCAAATTTAACACTCGACGACCTAAATCCCTATTATACTTCTTTTTTTTAAGGTCTCCATGTACAAATCTCTAAATGCGTTTTGGAGCTCACTTTCATCTCCACTTTCACACTCGCATTCACCCTCACTCGAAACACTCAAATCATCCTCCTCAGGGGTCTCACGATAACTAGTCCCCTCACCTCCATCCAAACTAGGTGTGTTAACCCGACTAGCTAAAAACGCTACACACGTGCCATGTGTGACAACCCGCTTAAAATAATAACGGGTGGCCAGTCATATACTACATTAAATCAAGTGTCTCAGTCTCAACATCAACTGACAATAAAAAATAATATAAAGCTAACTACCCGAAACTATTAAAAGCGGGTGCCAAAAAAACTAAATAAAGCATACAATGGAAATCAAACTAACTATGTACAACTACTAACAAAGGTAGAATGCACAAGTATGATGATGAAACAAAGTGCTGGTATAATGTGAAACGAGTACCAACAAGAAAATATACCCGAATAAGTTGTCGGGTCACAGATAGTAAAACATCCATGGGGAAGAAATATAAACGAATGTAAATAACTCTAAAGTATAACCCCGATGTACAAACTGAATCCTATCTAGATTCACAAGGAAATAGGAAATGATTACAATCCAAATCCCGCGACAGTCCGCACCTATTATGGCTCCCAAGACTCTGGATAGAAAGGCATCCGGCATCCATGCGGTAGGACACCTTTAGTTATATATATATAGCAGGAGAGAAAATATAAACGGGCCAGAGCCCGAGATGTAAAAAATGTTTAGCAAGTGTGTTAACCGTGCATAATAAATATAAATGCATTATTTCATAATTAAAGTGGAGTCGCACTCTCGTGAAATCCCAACTCACCTCTCATCTAACAACGCGCACCTATTCGCATCCTGGGATCTTAAGTAAATTACCCCACCCATAAGGGCAACCTATCTCACCATACGCACAGCCTATACCCACATGACCTTCCATCCTAATAAAACCCAGGAATCCTTTCCATTATAATCCCATTTAAAATATATACCACATATGTATACCTTACCAGTCTTTATGGATTTCGATTATTAAGTTAAACAGTTAATAGTCTTTATACATT
The DNA here is from genome assembly GCA_949130495.1 of Sambucus nigra. NCBI lineage: Eukaryota > Viridiplantae > Streptophyta > Magnoliopsida > Dipsacales > Adoxaceae > Sambucus > Sambucus nigra. The sequence continues at coordinate 428,970,422 of OX422219.1, forward strand.
ACACATTAACATCTGGCTTCAATATAAGAGTTTACTCACTAATTATCACACATACAGTTTAATAAGGACAAAACTTCTCTCCACTCTCAACACTGCACTGCATTTCGTGAGTGGGGCGTCTCTCAAAGCGAAATCCAAACAAGGAACCCCCCCGATACACTACTCCTTGACAATATTGATCGTAGGGATCCATTATGTCATCCACACAAATACTATAATCTAGATTACTATTTGGGAACAACCTAAAAGTCTCCCCTAATATCCTTGGGTTGATATAACCGATATGTTCCTTAAGTGCGATACATCAACCCCCAACAATTTAGTACACCATAATCACCCAAGATGTAAATCATAGAAATTTCATATCCTTTTTCACCTATAGGATATATAAATATAAATATATATATATTTACTCTAAACATATATATATATACAACCATTCATTCCCATAGCCAAGTGTACATAACATATATAATGTACAATTGCCATATACATAATATAACCGGCTATAGAATGTCAATATACTGCACCATGCTATCATCTTCAAGGGCATTACTCATATTCCATCCTGGGGACCATCGGTGGGACTAAATATCACCCATTTCGCGGCCAACACACACACACGACGTCCGGGAAACGGTCATAGTTCCTAACCGACAATGAGACGAAACATACCCAATACGTCCCATCCCAAAAAAATGTATATCACATAATAACACAATGGACGCTATGACCTGGGGAATATCAACACCCTGCTCCTCGAGCCAGGTTGCTCACCCTCATTGCGCAACTTCCCAATGATAGCATGTGCGGGGTATGCTTCATAATACAAGTATATATATCATTCACATACACAATATATATACATCCATATGATCCCATCATATAATTAAACCATCACAAACGGTTTAGATATTCACGCCATGAGTACATACATATATACATATCCATACCTATATATATATATACATACCATCTCTCATGCTTATGTATAAAATTTATAAACTCTGCCATACGTGTATATAATCCTCTTTATACTAGACGTCGGCCCGAACGTATTTAATTTAATTCCTTATATAAATACGATCCCTCACTTGAAGTATATTCATCCATTGTCCCTATGATATGAATAGTCTTCCAATATTTATATTCAACATTTAGGTTATCACCACAAAGTTTAATGTGTATAACAATCACTACTTATACCACCAATACTCAAATGCACATCGATATATCAAACAACAATCCCGACTATCGGTATACCCATGACCAATAGTCTACAAGCCTCAAGCTTAAACAATAATTCATTTTATGATCCCATCAATCATTGGAATTCCCAATGTTAATCACACAACAGATAATGGATAAGCCTCCAACTCCCATTTACATTTATTTTATGATCTCATCATATATGTTGGGATACCTAAAGTAAATCACTCACCGATATGCATAGATTAGCCCGACGATAAGTATACTCACACTAGTTGTCGACAACAATTTACATTATCCTCGCTTTAGATTACAGTTCAATGTCTCGTGATGAACCCTTTCACATTAACGCATTTATGGTTTATTCCTTGAGATTTTCATCACCAAGGATACGCAACTTCTCTCTTTTCGGTCCCCTAATCATAACCTAAATATAATCTCATTGCTATAAGGACTTGACACCAAAAGTCGGCATCTAAATTGCACATTACGCTATTACAACTTCCTCCTTATATTCTCAACCTATCCTCACGTATTGGCTCACATCTAATCTCCAAATAGGACTCCCACCCCTAATGAGGTTTCCCTCTACCTCGATACAACAATTTCAATACTTCTATATTGTCCCAAGCTACTACGATAGGCCCCCACGATCATAGCATGTGAGAAACCCTAAAAGATACTCCAAACATATCTTTCACATCATATACGTGGGTTCCAAACCGAGAAACCCAACCGAAAGGGATTAAAACTCATTCTATAAAAATTAAGCAAAACTGCCCTGTTTCCGAATCAATTCGACCCCTCCGAATCGATTCGGTCCTTATTGTGAATCGATTCGGCCCCTCCGAATCGATTCGGCCCAACTAGACCTGTAAGTCTGCTACATACCGAATCAAATTGCTAGGGGCGAATCGGTTCGGCCCTAAAGACCTGATGCTTCTGTAACAAAGCGAATCGATTCGCTACGGGCGAAATGATTCGGCTTTTGCAGCAAGCCACGAAATGGAGAAATTTTCTCTAAACCCTAATTTCCCAAAACTCCCAAATATCATTACCCAACCATCAATCTTCATACCAAACATATTTCTAACCACAAAATTCATCATATAACTACCCAATAATTTCTATAACCTCAATTACAAGATTTTTACCCAAAAATTAGGTTTTGCCATTTAACCCAAAATCCAATTCTTTATCCACAAATTATGAAATGAAATACACAAATGAAATATTTAGCAAGATTAAACGCTCGCCTCGAAGTTGAAGACGTTGAATCTTCCCCGTGATCGCGTTTGGGCCGGAAATGTCCAAGCTTTCTCCTCTCTCTCTCTCTCTCTCTCTCTCTCTCTCTTCCTTTCTTCTTCTTTCTTTATTCCTTTCTCTTTCTCTCTTTCTCTTAAATGAGAATGGATTGATCCGTAAGCCTCTTAAACCTTTAAAACATAAGTCCCAGTTTTAAATGTTAATACACACTTTAAATGACTCGTTTACTCCAATTCGAGTCAAACTAACTTAAAAATAATCCGGGACCGAAATAAAACCTAATGACAATCATTTTGACTATCTCAACCCATCTGGGATCGATGCCGCACTCAGAATTATCATTCGGAATACTTTGTAATGTCCTCTATTTTTGGACTTCAATTTCCAAATTTTTTAAAATTTTCAAATTTAAAAAAAAAAAAATTCTCCCAAAATTAAATTTCTCAGTCTCAAAATCTTGGGGTGTTACACTCTTCCCCCCTTACAAGAATTTTGCCCTCGAAATTCAAGATATGCTTTGGACTTCAAATCTCATATAGTCCTTACATCTACCCTCAACATCAATATAATACCTTTTTTTTTTCTAATTCTCACATCGAATCATTTTAACTTAAAATCAAATTATCTACCCAGGGCGCCCATACACCCTATACCCGAGATCAACTGTAAAAACATAACCCGGCTCTACAAGCCTCAAATCGTAATATAACTGTCTACAATATAATCTATAGTAACATATTAAGTATATGTGAAAGTTTAAAATTCCCAGTGGTTAAACTCTTCTCAATTCCTGACATAGGCTACATTCATGCGGGGGAGGTCTCGCAAGCGAATTCCAAACAAGGAACCCTCCCAATACACTACTGTGTAGCTATGTCGGGGATTGATATCAGTTGAACCAGGGTTAAGGTTTTATAAAATATTTTCGAATTATAGATATTGCCCTAATGCCTATATAGCAATATAATATAAAACAATTCCATGTCTTTCGACACGCCAAACAAACACCTTATGTTTAGGACACAAGGCCTCAACAAATACAATACTCTAACCATTACCTAGTTCTCAAAACTATCACAATCCTTAAGCTAAATTCTCCGCTCAATAACGAATCTACTAAACTTTGAATCTTCTCAGTTATACAATTCCTTTACATTACATCAAAGCATTGCCATAAAGTAAGTCCTTCCATCAATGGAATACTACGATTGCGTGCTCTACCCTAGCTATAAAAGAATGGCATTATCACCATTACTCAACAAATCTTAATAGTTCACACTTCCGGAAATCAATAGCATAACTCTCTACTAGCTCTTCCCAACACGGTTTATTATTCCAAAAGATGTTGTATAAAGACCACACTTGCTCACTCCTTCCCAAGGCCTAATTCTCCTTGAAGAAATATCCTCCCCATAAATCCTTCCTACCCATTATGAAGGATAAGGCGCTATTGCGACCCCCAACAATCTCCTCAGTCCTACTCAATGGACCCAAAACTCTAAATTTCTCACTCCCTTCTTACTCGACCACCGATAGAACACCCTAAATCATCGCTAGAGATCTCTTTCTTATCTCCACCTGAATCGAGGAAAGAAAATACCTCCAGTCAAAGAGTACCCAAAATCTATTATGAGTATTACATCTCTCATCTTGCCCCTTACTAACTGACTTATTATTGGCAACGTTTGAGACGAAAGCAACTATTTCATAACGTCATTCAAATGAGTACACCTCGTAGAAGAAGATAAACGTAGTGAATACAATAATCCTACTAGTAGGGCTTTATGTCAAGAACGTTAACGAAAGAACGCAGAAAACCTGCACAGATCCTAAAGAGACTAGAACCTGATGCTCTGATACCATCTGTGACAACCCACTTAAAATAATAACGGGTGGCCAGCCCTATACTACATTAAATTAGGTGTCTCAGATGGCTCAGTCTCAACATCAACTGACAATACTAAATAATATAAGGCTAACTACCCGAAACTATTAAAAGCGGATGCTAAAAAAACTAAATAAAACATACAATGGAAATCAAACTAACTATGTACAGCTACTAACAAAGGTATAATGCACAAGTATGATGATGAAAAAAAGTGCTAGTATAACGTGAAATGAGTACCAATAAGAAAATATACCCGAATAAGCCGTCGGGTCACATATAGTACAACATCCATAGGGAAGAAATATAAAGCAATATAAATAACTCTAAAGTATAACCCCGATGTACAAATTAAATCCTATATAGATTCACAAGGAAATAGGAAACGACTACAACCCAAATCCCGCGACAGTCCGCACCTGTTACGGCTCCCAAGACTCTGGATAGAGGGCATCCGGCATCCATGCGGTAGGACACCTGTAGTAATATATATATAGCAGGAGAGAAAATATAAACGTGTCAGAGCCCAAGGTGTAAAAAATGTTTAGCAAGTGTGTTAACAGTTAATAATAAATATAAATGCATTATTTCATAATTAAAGTGGAGTCGCACTCTCGTGAAACCCCAACTCACCTCTCATCTAACAGCGCGCACCTATTCGCGTTCTGGGATCTTAAGTAAATTACCCCACCCATAAGGGCAACCTATCTCACCATACGCACGACCTATAACCACATGACATGCCATCCTAATAAAATCCAGGAATCCTTTCCATTCTAATCCCATTTAAAATATATACCACATATGTATACCTTACCAGCTTTATGGATTCCGATTATTAATTTAAACAGTTAACAGTCGTAATACATTACACATTAACATATGGCTTCAATATAAGAGTTTACTCACTAATTATCATACATACAGTGTAATAAGGACAAAACTTCTCTCCACTCTCAACATTGCATTCCGTTTCGTGCGTGGGGCGTCTCGCAAAGCGAAATCCAAACAAGGAACCCCCCCGATACACTACTCCTTGACAATGTTGATCGTAGGGATCCATTATGTAATCCACACACAAATACTATAATCTAGATTACTATCTGAGAACAACCTAAAAGTCTCCCCTAATATCCTTGGGCTGATATAACCGATATGTTCCTTAAGTGCGATACATCAACCCCCAACAATTTAGTACACCATAATCACCCAAGATGTACATCATAGAAATTTCATATCCTTTTCACCTATAGGATATATATATATATATATATATATATATATATATATATATATATATATATATATATATATATATATTACTATAAACATATATATATATATTTACTATAAACATATATATATATATACAACAATTCATTCCCATAGCCAAGTGTACATAACATATATAATGTACAATTGCCATACACATAATATAACCGGCTATAGAATGTCAATATACTGCACCATGCTATCATCTTCAAGGGCATCACTCATATTCCATCCTGGGGACCACCGGTGGGATTAAATATCACCCACTTTGTGGCCAACACACACATACGACGTCCGGGAAGCGGTCATAGTTCCTAACCGGCAATGAGACGAAACATACCCACCACGTCTCATCCCAAAAAAAATGTATATCACATAATAACACAATGGACGCTATGACTTGGGGAATATCCACACTCTACTCCTCGAGCCAGGGTGCTCACCCTCATCGCGCAACTTCCCAATGATAGCATGTGCGGGGTATGCTTCACAATACAAGTATATATATCATTCACATACACAATATATATACATCCATATGATCCCATCATATAATTAAACCATCACATACGGTTTAGATATTCATGCCATGAGTACATACATATATATATATATATATATATATATATATATATATATATATATATATATATATATATATATATATATATATATATATACATACCATCTCTCATGCTTATGTATAAAATTTATAAACTCGGCCATACGTGTATATAATCCTCTTTATACTAGCCGTCGTCCCGAACGTATTTAATTTAATTCCTTATGTAAATATGATCCCTCACTTGAAGTATATTCATCCATTGTCCCTATGATTTGAATAGTCTTCCAATATTTATATTCAACATTAAGGTTATCACCACAAAGTTTAACGTGTATAACAATCACTACTTATACCATCAATACTCGAATGCACATCGATATATCCAACAATAATCCCGACTATCGGTATACCCATGACCAATAGTCTACAAGCCTCGAGCTTAAATAATAATTCATTTTATGATCCCATCAATCATTGGAATTCCCATTGTTAATCACACAGCAGATAATGGATAAGCCTCCAACTCCCATTTACATTTATTTTATGATCTCATCATATATGTTGGGATACCTAAAGTAAATCACTCACCGATATGTATAGACTAGCCCGACGATAAGTATACTCACACTTGTTGTTGGCAACAATTTAAATTATCCTCACTTTAGATCACGGTTCAGTGTCTCATGATGAGCCCTTTCACATTAACGCATTTACGATTTATTCCTTGAGATTTTCATCACCAAGGATACGCAACTTCTCTCTTTTCGGTCCCCTAATCATAACCTAAATATAATCTCATTGCTATAAGGACTTGACACCAAAAGTAGGCATCTAAATTGCACATTATGCTATTACAACTTCATCCCTATATTCTCAACCTCTCCTCACGTATTGACTCACATCTCATCTCCAAATAGGACTCCCACCCCTAATGAGGTTTCCCACTACCTCGATACAACAGTTTCAATAATTCTATATTGTCCCAAGCTACTACGATAGGCCCCCGTGATCGTAGCATGTGAGAAACCCTAAAAAATACTCCAAACATATCTCTCGCATCATATACGTGAGTTCCTAACCGAGAAACCCAACCGAAAGGGATTAAAACTCATTCTAGAAAAATTAAGCAAAACTGCCATGTTTCCGAATCGATTCGGCCCCTCCGAATCGATTCGGCCCAACTAGACCTGTAAGTCTGCTACATACCGAATCGATTCTCTAGGGGCAAATCGATTCGTCCCTAAATACCGGATGCTTCTACAACATAGCGAATCGATTCACTAAGGATGAATCGATTCGGCTTGTGCAGAAAGCCATGAAATGGATAAATTCTCTCTAAACCCTAATTTCCCCAAACTCCCTAATATCATTACCCAACCATCAATCTTCATACCAAACATATTTCTAACCTCAAAATTTATCATATAACTACCCAACAATTTCTATAACCTCAATTACAAGATTTTTACCCAAAAATTAGGTTTTGCCATTTAACCCAAAATCCAATTCTTTATCCACAAATTATGAAATGAAATACACAAATGAAATATTTAGCAAGATTAAACACTTGCGTCGAAGTTGTAGACGTTAAATCTTCCCCGTGATCGCGTTTGGGCCGAAAATCTCCAAGCTTTATCCTCTCTCTCTCTCTCTCTCTCTCTCTCTCTCTCTCTCTCTCTCTCTCTCTCTCTTCCTTTCTTCTTCTTTCTTTATTCCTTTCTCTTTCTCTCTTTCTCTTAAATGAGAATGGCTTGATCCGTAAGACTCTTAAACCTTTAAAACATAAGTTCCAGTTTTAAATGTTAATACACACTTTAAATGACTCGTTTACTCTAATTCGAGCAAACTAACTTAAAATAATATGGAACCGAAATAAAACCCAATGACAGTCATTTTGACTATCTCGACCCATCAGGGATCGATGGCCCACTCAGAATTATCATTCGAAATACTTTGTAACGTCCTCTATTTTTGGACTTCAATTTCCAAATTTTTTAAAATTTTCCAATTTAAATAAATTTTATTTCTCCAAAAATTAAATTTCTCGGTCCCAAAATCTTGGGGTGTTAGACCGTGCTCTTTTTCATCACCCGAATAAAAAACCTCTATGTCACTATCACTAAGTGTGGCAGGCATAGCCACTTTATTTCCCTTTCTCCTAAGTCTAGTGGCACATTCATACGCATTATGCCCTTTACCCCTATATTCAAAACACGTCAAACTGTCTAGATTTTCTTCACTCTCCTTTTCTTTTTCGCTCTCCTTCTCTTTCTCACCGCTTTCTTTGGCCTTTTTATTTTTCTTAAAAAATCTCTTATTGGAAGAATTATTTTTGTTCATGTTGAGAATTTTTTTAAAATTTTTCGCAAACAAGGCCATATCTTTAAAATCAAAATCTTCCTCAGACTCGGACTAACAAACTTTTTCTTTCTTTTTATTCTCTTTCCTCTCAGAATGTGTCCTAAGTGCAACTCCACTCTCCTTAGGCTTAAGGGTGTCAGGAAACATGTCAATCTCATAGGTTTGAAGATCTCCTACCAACTCTTCTAACTTGAAATTTTTTAAAGTACTCACGGAATTTATCACCGTGACCTTAGGAATAAACCATTTTGGGAGAGATCTCAAAATATTTTTAACGACACGTGTGTTATCAATCACCTCACCCAAATTAAAACTGGTGTTTATAATGTCCGCTAAACGTGCATAAAAATCATCAAAACATTCAGACTCATACATGGTGATAGTCTCAAATTGGGTGGCCAAATTTTGTAATTTTGATTCTTTAACCGCGTTTGTACCTTCATGTGTCAATTTCAAAACATCCCAAGGCTCTTTAGACATGGTACACGTCATAATTCGGTGAAACTCATCAGGAGTGATAGCTCCATAAATAGCACTCAATCCACGGGAATTAAAATTCGACATTTTAAAATTGTTCTCAGTCCAATCTGACACAGGTTTTAAAGATGTCATATTTTCAACGGTGACAGTGGGAGGATTCCATCCATTTTCGCAAAGCAACCAAACACGCTCGTCAATGGCCTTTAAACTAGATTTCATGCGAGCTCTCTAATAGGCATAATTTTTCCCATAAAAAATAGGCACCTTATTAAATGAACGTTCAATTGGAAAAATTATGATTTTTCACAAAATTGATTTTTCAAAAAAAATCAATATCACACAATTTTATGGAAAATAGGAATACGCGATAAATTAGCGTAACCCTCTCTGATAGCAATTTGTAAAATATGACGGTGTGATAATTGATTAAAATTTACAAATTTCTAATTTGGCACACTTATTTAATTAGAGTCTATCTTTAAACCAAATTAATCTAGCTCTTAAACATGTAACTATGTGTGTGCGTGTATCAACCCATAAATAAAAAAAGCATGCGACACAAATTTCAAAAAAGATTCCCGAAGGAAAAAACCTTTTTATTTCTAGAATTCTGACAAGTTTACAAGACCATTGACTTACATACCATCTTGCTTTCGCCCACAAGAGTAACGCACAGTGTCTTCGGCAAACCTTCAAATCAACGGCTAGAAATAAATCAATAGTGGTTCACACGCAGCTATACCACAAGGACGCGCAGTCCCGACACACAGTCTAAAATCTTCACAAGGACTCCCTCCACAATAGTACGCAACTGTCGGTTGTAGAGTTCTCCCCATAAAGAATGAACAAAAGCAAAGTGTGTTCTTGAACACTAAAACAATTCACCAAAGCATATGGGATTTTTGTGAATTGAAAACAAAAGGGATGAAAACCCTAAAAGAAGAAGTCAAAAAGAATTCTGCAGGTTCGTAGTTTTCTGTCTTTCAAAATGCTGGGACTTCTTAATGAAAACGAAACCATTTAATGAGTATTTATAGAAAATCGCGTCGCCTCGATCGTTATAAAGAAAAAGGGATCTCACTCAAACGAAGTGCACGTGTCGTTCAAACGACATCGCGTGACATCTCAATATCACTCGAACGAGATGGGATCTCGCTTGAACGACCTGAGCATAAAAAACGAGGAACGCTACAGGACTTAAAAAATTTGCTCATTCTCAAATTTTGACTAAAGAAGTCCGCTCCAACACTTAAAAAATATTTTGAAAAAATATCCCAAAGCTCTAAGTGAAAAGTTAAGGTATTTAAAACATGAACTTACCAAAGTAAACTTTGCGGAGGCTTTTGGATGAAGAACCTTGATATATTCGGATCTCACTTGGTGTAGATTGCTCTTGAACTTATTCGACGGTTGTAACGGTATATGACATAATTAATTGTGACGGACATTTATAAAAATATGTCCTTAACGTTTTCATTTATTTCATAGATATTTCATAGACTTTTTTCTTTTTATGTATTTATTTAATTATTCATCTATAGTTTGGTTTTAGGATTTATCTCGTAGATATTTCAAAGACTACGCTATATAATTGGTTTTATCCATACTGTTATATGTTGATGAGTTGAGAAGGTGGAATTTTTAGATTTTTGCCTGTATTGATTAGTGTAGTAGCTAAAGTTCTCCACCCCTATTGTTGAAATTTAGAGGAAAATTATTGAAATGGTTTGAGTAATAACAGGTGTTTTAAGAAATGACATTGTGAAGCCTTTTGTAACAGCATAAATTTCTGATTCTGGACCACTAATATCATAATTCCCGGAACAATCAGATGGAATATACAATCACATACAGCTGTTACATAGCTTACAATTTTTGTAGTTACTATTTTTTGGTTTGACAGTGTATTCTGTGTTTATTTTTTAACACATTGTTTTGGAATCTGAAGTTTTGGGATATGCATCACCTACAAGGATTTGATAAACATATGCATCACCTACAAGGATATGATCAGCATTTCGAATCCATTGAACAACATGATAATTTTGTTCGGACTATAAAGTTAATATTCATCTCACATAACTTGGTGGATTAGAGTTTATTTTTGACAATTCATTTGAGTAATAAGCTTCATCTAATGTTATGAAAACATCTTTTTGGACCAATTTTTGATACTGATTTGATTTGTATTTTATTCGGAGTTCTGGTGTTGTTTGGATGTTTCAAAATGCGGGATTTTAAAATTTACATTCGAATATGATATAACTCTCTTCCCCTCTCTCTCTAATTAGTTTGAAACATCAATAATTTCTAACTGATTTTGCAGATCTGATTCCCATTGTATGAGAGATGTTCATACTTTTGTTCTGCTATTATAGTGTAATGTGACAATATATATTATGATGGTTTTTTTAGGGTACTGTGATAGTTTTAGTTTATTTATATTAATAAATATGATTGATTTTGTTTTGTTTTCTATTTGTTTTTACACGTGTTTTCTGTAATACCCCGTATTTGTATGGCTTTTAATTATGAGGTTAATTAAATGGAATTGTTTTTAATTATGGGATAATTAATTTGAAAATTAATTGATGGGAAAATTAATTCGGATTTAAAAGCTAGCGAGACGAGAGTTAGTATTTGGTTATTAATATGTTGTTGAATATTACTGAGTGATTATGGTAATATGTAATAATTGAATTTATTAAAAATGTCGTGAGTTGAAAATACAGCGATTTCGGTAATTTAGTTGGGACGCGCGTGTCAGTCGTGTCAGGACCCAATTTAATGGATTTAAAATTATTTTATTTTTTTGTCATCCATATGAGCTTTTTGAGTGTGCCAACGTGTCCGGAAGGTTCGAGATAGTCAGAAAACACTAGCCGGGGGTTTAGTTTGGGTCCCGGGGTAATTTTTAAGCCTAACCGGCAAACCAGTAGGGTATTTTGGTAATTTTAAAAATTAAGGAATTAAGACTATCGAATTTTATAGTTTATTTATATTTTATTAGAAAATCCATTAGGGCTATTATCAGTCAAAAACAAGAGAGTGGGCTATGTGAGTTAGAGGGGAGTTACCAAAGGGTTTCCAAACCAAAACCACCACCATTTTGGACAGGAATTGTGACCGGAAAGAGAAGGGGAAACAACCAATAACGTCATCAACAGTATTTTTGGGCAAGTGATTTATCTTGCAAATATTCAAGGCATATATTTTACATGTTATTATATAATTGAAGATTTATCATGAATAATGAAAATTAAATGGATTTGAAAGGTTTGAATCATAATCTTGGTAGGTCTTGCATGTTGTTAAATGTTGGAGATGATAACAACCACGAATTTATGATTTATGGGTAGGGAATTATGAAATTTCATTGAATTATGTGATGTTCTTGAAGAAATAGGATAAACTAGGGTTTTTATATGATAATTGGGTATTTTGATCTAAGAACTTTATGTTCTAAGTTGATTTGATGATTCTAAAACGTGGGGAATGATGTAAACATGTTAGTATGATAATTAGTATACTTAGTTGTGAGTTTTGGACGTTAGGATGAAGAATTTGAGGTGTAAAAAGAGGAGAACCCGTAACTGTTAAGAAATTATGGGCTGATACCTGCTTGATCGATCGATCGACTCAAGAATGTCGATCGATCGAACCATCGATCGATCGACCCCTTTTCTTCGATCGATCGACCCCTTCTGATTTTTGACAATTGTTTCTCTTTAGGGTTTAGTGATTATTCCAAAGCCGAGGTTGGTTATTAGGGTAATTAATATAATATTGTGGGAATTAGATAAAGTCAGTAGGGCCTTAGTTATTATCGGAAAATGTTATAACTTATGGAATTGAATGTCTTTGCTTACGAGGGTCTACCGAGTGAGGTACGATTAGAAACCGTTCAAATTGGAACTATATTGCGAATCAATGTTGATGTAAGGTTAAGGGCAGTAACGGAGGATATTAAAGTACTGAGATAACATTAGAAACTAATAGGAGGCCTAGTAACCTTTTGAGATAGGTTTTAGTACCCAGATTGATACGACGAGAGAGTTATCAACCAAAATATATATTATGTGTAATGCTTGGGGTAAACTTGCTACGTACGAGATTAACTAGATGAAATGTGCGAACATCTATATTGATATATGATTACTTAGGTTGTGTGAATGCCTAGTGTATGGATTTCTTATGTGTATGACATACCTACCATACTTGCTATCACGTGAGGTTAGTTTTATTTTGGAAAAGGACCCTCTTATCCTTCTGTGCCTTTGGAGGGATTTAGACTGGTACCTTAAGGACATAGTACTATGAATGACTTATTTGTGAGTTGATAAGTCAGCTGACCATGGGAGCGTAGGTATGTGCGTGACCCATGAGTATGTGAACTATGTTCTCCTCTAATATGTGTGATTGTGTTAATTGAAACGGTTCTTGAGAGATTCATAACTTGTAGTCCCCATGTACGTGATGTACCGGGATTCGATAGCAGAGTATACGTGCACCGTAGCTTAGCCTAGGGGTGCTATATATGTATTTATGTACTGAGAGTGATATACTTATGTACTTGTGATAGGTTCATTGTTACTTAGTAGATGTGAATAACTAAGATATTTGAATGGATTAAGAATGAGAATTTAATTAACACTTGAGATAAGTAATTTAATAAATGTGAACATGGGTTATAAATACGGCTTATTTGGGGGTTACGTGTAGATACTCTATGATGATGCTTGAATTAGCACCACCAGAGAAGTTGTTTTTAAGCTCAATCTAAGAACAACAATGGCAGCATAGTTATGTAAATGGCAAGAGAATGAGATGAGGAGAAGGGGAGAGTACACCAGGATATAAGTGGTTCAGCCCAGATTGGCCTACGTCCACTGTGTGTGTGTGAATAATCTCACTGCCATAAGGCTCTAATGGCCATGAATACAATCTCTCAAGCTTTCTCTCTCTACTGTGTATATAAAGAGTGTCTCAGCTAGGGTTGAATATATGGGATCCTTTTGCAAGGTAGAGGATGACCTCTATATATAGTACCTAGGGGGTGTAATGTACCCCCCATGCATGCAATGAGCATGTGTGTGGTTACCTCACCAATGTGGGAGTGCCATCTGGCACTGTCACATGTAGAAGATGATGATGCAATATTCTCCCCACGTGTGGGGAATAATCTTGTTATAACTGATTTGTGTCCACATGTCCTTATCCATATGTCAGTAGGTGCTCGGCTATCGCGTCTGGGGTATGACCTCGGCCTTGGTGAGGCCGAGGTTGGTGAGTCTTGACCTGTTCAGTCCGAGGATTCCATGGAGGTCTCGGCCTGATCCTAGCCGAGACAACAAATAGGGTCGGCCTGATATGAGGTTCAACTGGTGGCTTGATGAGGTTGTTGGTGACTTCCTGCAGGCTCGGCCTATGTATGGCCGAGGTTGCCATTTCAAGGCACATGCGAGTGCTGTTGATCCTCATGATGTCCCTTAGAGTGGCTCATAGTAGTGTCGGCCTGGGCCGACCTTGATATGGCCGAGGGGCGATATCGCGTGCCCAAGACTCGTCTAACGTCTGCCATGATCTCAGCTGAGGTTGGTATCTCTAGGCCGATGTTACACTTGGGGCATATCAATTACCCCCCAGCCCTTAGTCATATGTGAGAGCAAGTGACTAGGGGATTACTACACCTCCGAGGCCTGTCTGTTACAAGCCAATACTTGCTTGACACTTGTCCAATGCTGGAACATGCTTGCTTGGTAGGCGTGTGCTGTCAGCCGCCCTTTGGGGCTCCCAAGGCAATTATGGGCCTTGGGAGTTATGTCTGGGTATATAAGGGTTTTGAACCCTTCTTTCTCTCCTTCTTCTTCACTTCTTCGATTTCTGCCGTTTCGCTCCAGCAGCTCTCTCTCTCTAGAAGGATCTTGGTTCAAGGCTTTTGGGTGGTGATTTCTCGCGTCTTCTCCTCTCTTCCTTACCGTTTCATCCTCAGGTAAGGTCTACCATACTTTTTCCTTCATTTTACCCGCAAGCACCCTTATTTCGTACTTTTTGACGACTTTCTTAGTTTTCTGGCGACATCACCATAGTTTCAGGCGAGCTTTTCTTGCCAAATTTAAGTAGTTTGATCTTTAGATTCCTTCATTTTATTACCCAGTCTTGTTTGTAATTTTTAGAGTTTAGGAAAATCCCAAAGTGTAGTGTCCTCCTCTGATGCTCAGACCCTTATATCATCTTCTTGAGGAGTTCCCCTCTCTTAGGGAGAAAACTTTAGAAAAGATTAGGCAAATAGAAAGAGCATAGGAGGAAGCTCGTAGATCCCAGGAGTTTCCCATTAGACCCATATTTCCACCACCTCTGAAGGTGATATATCCTGACCCCCCGGAGAACTTCTATCAGACAAAGGTTCCTACTGATCCCATACCTATGTCTGAGTCTGGATCATCTACCTCAGACCCCATGTCTGTGGATTCCTTTCAAGAGGCCATGAACTTCACACCTGGGCCTGATCAGGCCCCTGATCAGGCCGAGGTCTCCAGCCGAGCCTCGTCCCATAACCACTCAATCACCTTAGGGTCGTCCTCGGAGGTTGAGATTCTTGAGCCGAGTGTGGCCATTCCACCACCAATTGATTCCATCCCTTTGTCGGCCATCACCGGGATAGAGTTTGCTCAGAGGTTTCTGAGTAACCCATCAACATCTGCTCCAGCCGACTTTGAGTTGGATGATGATGAGGTTGAGAGCGATGTCGACGTCTCTGAGGCGGCCGAGCACGAGAGTACTATTACTGATGTAGACCTTCTCTACTTCAGATATATGTATTCTATCAGCCCCTCAATAAAACCTAGGAGACCTCTGAGGGAAGAGAGGGCTTATCATGGCCGAGACGACGAGATCTGTTTGTACGAGCAGATGTCCAAGCTGGGGTTTCGTCTGCCCATTCACCCCATTATCAGGTCCATCCTCTCTTACATTAATTTGGCCCCCTCCCAACTCTCTCCTAATGCCTGGAGAATTCTAATAGGGGACATAGTGTTATGGAAGGATGTCCACCACTCAGACCTTCCAGTTCAAGTCTTTGTAGGTTGTTACGTCCCTTCCTCGGCCAAAAATCATCCGAGCTACTACCATTTTGTAGCTTGGAGGCCTGAGAAGAAATTTCTACAGGTGACCCAGACTTCCAACCATAACTGGAAGCCTCGGTACTTCTTTGCCTCAGGGCCATGGGAGTTTGGCCCATGTGTTCCCTCGTCTAATCTGGAGCAGAGGATGCCCCTAAGGTGGGGTAAGGTCACCATGTCTGCCAGGGCCGACCCTGACCTAAGTCTACAAAACCTCCAGAAGGTGAAAGCCCTTCAAGATCAGGGGGTAAATGGTCTATTTGTCAGGTTTGAACATCTGATGACTCCCCACTCCCTCTCTGGGACAGGTCTAGGTGGAAGTCCCCTTGCCGAGCTTGGTAAGCATTTTTGTTTTGCAAGTTTAACCTCTGAGTTTATTCATATCTGATTATCTAACTCAGGTCTACTAATTTTTTACAGAGCGACCAAGGGATATTCCAGACGATCTTTGGGAGATGGCTGCACCGAGCTTGATAAGACTTACCAAGAGAGCAGGGCTTAATGCTCCTCCCCCAGCTCCCTCGGCCTCTAAGGCCCTGGCCAAAAAGAAGAGGGCTCCCGAAGATCATGCCCTTGAGGATCAGAGGTCGAAGAAGAAGACCACTGAAGCCGCCATCCCTATTTCTTCAGCTGACATCCTGTCGGCTCGTCTAGATCAGTTGAAGTTAACTGATAGTGTGGTCGGCCACAGTATGCAGGCCCTGGATACCATCGGCTCTGTAATGATCGAGGTTGACAAGCGCTTCTACAGGGCTATGGACACCCCCTTGCTGGTTGAGTTCGGCCTTCACAGAGCCTTTCAGGTATGATTTGGTCCTTCATTACGAATTCTTCTAAGTGTGACATCTGATTCTTCTTCAACTTACTCATGATCACTAAATATGCAGGGCTTGATCGCTATGCACCATCTATCGAATTGGACTCTGAGGAAGTTGCCTCTCATCCAAAAGGGGCAAGAGGCCAAGAAAGTCCAAAGTGCTATGAATGCAGAGATAGAGCGCCTCAAGTCTGAGTTGAAGGGCTCTAAGGAGAAGGTAAAGGGGTTGGATAGGGACATCTCCCAGCTCGGTAAGGATCATGCTGCTGCATTAAAGGCTAAGGACGACGTTCTGCAGCAAAAAGTCAACTCAGTCGTCAGGGCCGCCCTTGAGGATGCCTCTGAGAAGATCATTGCTGACTACAAATCCTCTAATGAGTTCATGGGGTTTGGCTTTGAATACCTTAAAAGAGGTACCAAAGCCACTACTAAATGAGCTGACATCATGGAGAGAGAGGCCGGCACTTTGAAGGCCTCTGACTTCGTGGGTCTCGGCTTTGCTGATCCTCAGTTTGCCGAGGCTCTTCAAGAGGTTGAGGAAGAGGCTGCTGCTCCTACCGAGACTACTACATTGGAGGTCACCGAGGTTGGAGGGGCTGACCCTTATGATGATGCGGTCGAGGTGACTAACCAAGCCGAGGTTATCAACATTCCCTCCTCAGACTCTTAGGATATTTTTTATCACTGTGTAATTTAACTGTATGTGGAACTTTTGTCTGTAATCATTGAACATCTAATTTCTGAATATATATATCAGCCTCTGATGAGGACCATCTTCACTTTCTTTTCATTGAATGTCATGTGATGCTTTTCATTCTTAGTTCCATTGTTATGGTGTCTGCTTAAAAATAAATTTGCAATGAGCTTCAACCTCTTAAGCCCTCTTTCTAATATTGTCTTTGCAATGGTCTTGTTTAAACTCGACCAATGGTCTTGAGCTCAGACCTTGTCACCAATGCATGGTGTTATGCAGGTCTGAGGTCATTACCTTATCACCAAATTATGATGTTATAAGGGTCTGAGGTCATCACCTAAGAGGTTATCCTCATCATTAATTTCACCAAATTAATGATGTTAAGGGTCTGAGGTCATCTCTTTATGGTGTCTGAGCTCAGACCTTATCACCAAATTAATGATGTTATAAGGGTCTGAGGTCATCACCTAAGAGGTTATCGTCATAATGAATTTCACCAAATTTATGATGTTAAGGGTCTGAGGTCATCACCTAAGATTTTATCCTCATAATGAATTTCACCAAATTAATGATGTTAAGGGTCTGAGGTCATCTCTTTATGGTGTCTGAGCTCAGACCTTGTCACCAAATTAATGATGTTATAGGGGTCTGAGGTCATCACCTAAGATGTTATCCTCATAATGAATTTCACCAAATTAATGATGTTAAGGGTCTGAGGTTATCTCTTTATGGTGTATGAGCTCAGACCTTGTCACCAAATTAATGATGTTATAAGGGTCTGAGGTCATCACCTAAGAGGTTATCCTCATAACGAATTTCACCAAATTAATGATGTTAAGGGTCTGAGGTCATCTCTTTATGGTGTCTGAGCTCCGACCTTGTCACCAAATTAATGATGTTATAAGGGTCTGAGGTCATCACCTAAGAGGTTATCCTCATAATTAATCTTTGATTTAAGAATGAAGCAAGAACTGTCATGGGAACTAATCTTTATTAATAACCTCCTCACAATAAGATGGTACATTTACATAAAACTCTATGCAACATCATATGTAATATCTCTTTAGGTGGTCAGCATTCCATGGGTTAGTGAAAGGTTCTCCTTCTAGGTTTTCTACCCTGTAAGTGCCAGGCACAACCTCTTCTGTTACTTTTTAGGGGCCATGCAAGTTTGGGTGAAGCTTGTTTGCCTTCTGTAGGGTCTTCTTTAACACTAGGTCTCCCACTGCAATGGGTCTTGACTTCACCCTCTGGTTGTATAATTTCACTGCCCTCTTCTGGTAGGCTGCCTTTCTGACTTCTGCGTCTTCTCTTTTTCCTTCGATAAGATCCAGGTCTAGCCTTCTCTCTTCCAGATTGTTGTCAGGGTCGTAGGTCTGAATCCGATGAGTTGGGAGTCCTACTTCCGTTGGTATGACAGCCTCTGAGCCATGTGCCAGCATGAATGGGGTTTCTCCTGTTGGTGTTCCTGCCGTGATTCTGTAGGCCCATAACACAGCGTAGACATCTTCATTCCATCTTCCCTTCGCATCCTCTAACCTCTTCTTGATTCCGTCCAAGATAGTTCTATTTGTGACCTCGGTCTGACCATTTGCCTGAGGTCGACCAAGAGATGAGAAGAACTGCTTAATCCCTACTCTTAGGCAATACTTTTCTAAGGAGGAGTTCTTGAACTGGGTCCCATTATCCGAGATGAGAGTGTTTGGGAGGCCATATCTGCATATGATATTCCTCCAAATGAACTGGAAGGTCTTCTGCTCTGTGATTGTTATCATCGGCTCTGCCTCCACCCACTTTGAGAAGTAGTCAATGGCAACTATCAAGAATCTATAGTTGTTGACAGCTCTTGGCAGAGGTCCTACTAAGTCAATTCCCCATACCGCAAATGGCCATGGAGAAGAGATTGACGTCATAGGCTGATGGGGTTGATGAGGGATAGTGGCAAACCTTTGACATTTATCGCACCTCTTCACATAGTCTGCAGCGTCTTTGGAAAAGGTCGGCCACCAGTATCCCTGAGTGATGATCCTCTTAGCCAAGGGCCTTCCCCCTATGTGGCTAGAGCAAGAACCCTCATGAACCTCCTGTAAGACCCGGGGAACTTCCATGGGATGCACACATCAGAGGAGAGGCAATAGAAACCCCTTTTTGTACAAGACGTCTCCTACCATTGAAAACTTGGCAGCACTGTATCTCAACTTTCTCCTTTCTAGCTTGGACTCAGGCAACTCTCCCTCTCTTAGGTATCTGATGAGCGGGTCGATCCATGAGTCTCCTAGGTTCAAATTGTGACAAGGGCTACATACCTCGTCTTCCTCGATGGTTGCCTTTCTTAAGACCTCGATCGGAATGGTCCTTCCCATATCTGTCTTCATTGCTGAGGCCATCCTTGCCAATGCATCAGCGTGGTTGTTACTTAGTCGAGGCACTCTCTTCAGTTTTGCTTCTTTAAAATATTCTAACAACTTTCTTACCCTCTTTAAGTACTTGGCCATTCTTTCTTCTTTGGCCTCGTATATCCCCAGTACTTGATTGACCACCAACCTTGAGTCGCTATGGAGTAGGAGTCGCTTTACTCGAAGAGTCGTTGCCAATAAGAGACCTGCTATCATGGCCTCATACTCGGACCCATTGTTTGAGGCCTGGAAGTTGAATCTCAAGGCATATTCAATGTTGGGCCGAGAGTATTAGCCCCGCACCGCTTCCACTATCACAGGAAGAGCCATCAACAAAGAGGCTCCAGACGTCTGTATCCGATGAGAAGACCCCTTCCTCCATAATTCCTCTCTTGAAGAGGCATCGATCCTCTTCGTTCTCTTCTACTCTGCTCTGGGATTTGCCTACGATGACCTCTTCTCAATCTCGAAAGACTTTTGGTGCTGTCTGTTCCAAATTTCGGAAGACACTACGGTTTGTCTCTTCGCCGTCCTCTAGGCCTTTCTCTGTCTCGGCCTCTTCCCAGGTGAATTCTGTGACAAAGTCCGCGAGGGCCTGCCCTTTGATGGCTGTCCTAGGTTGGTAGGTAAGATCATATTCTCCTAGTTCGATGGCCCAGTTCATCAACCTCCTAAAATTCTCAGGTTTATGCAGGACCTGCCTTAGTGGGGAGTCAGTGAGGACTACCATGGAGTGAGCTTGGAAGTAAGGATTCATTTTTCTTGAGGCGTGTATTAGGGCATAAGCCAACTTCTCTATGCGGGGATAATTTTGTTCAGACCCTTGAAGGGCCTTACTGTTGAAGTACACAGGCCTTTGGATCCCATCTTCTTCCTGTATGATGGCCGCGCTGATGGCTGATTCACAGACTGCCAGATACACAAACAACCTTTCTCCTGCGATGGGCCGAGACAGCAATAAGGGAGACCCTAAGTAGGACTTTAGTTGGTTGAAGTCTTTTTCACACTCTTCGTCCCATTGGAAGGCCTTTCTTAGAACTTTAAAGAATGGAAGACACTTGTCCGTTGCCCTAGAAACAAACCTGTTAAGGGCATCCACTCTTCCCGTGAGTCTTTGGACATCCTTGATACTCCTATGAGTCTTCATGTCGAGTAATGCCTTGATTTTCTCAGGGTTCACTTCAATTCCCCTCTGGTTAACGATGAACCCCAGGAACTTCCCAGCTCCTACTCCGAAGACACACTTTGCTGGGTTGAGTTTCATTCTGTACGAGTCCATAACATCGAAGGTCTTCTCAAGGTCCGCTACGTGAGTACAAGCTTTCAAGATCTTCGTTAGCATATCGTCTACATACACCTCCATGGTCTTACCTATTTGCTCTTCGAACATCTTATTGACAAGACGTTGATACGTTGCCCCTGCATTTTTCAGACCGAAGGGCATCACTTTGTAGCAGTACGTCCCTTTGTCAGTAATGAAGGCTGTCTTCTCAGAGTCTTCAGCATCCATGAAGATTTGGTTATAGCCTGAATAAGCATCCATGAAGCTCATGAGCTCGTGCCCTGCTGTCACGTCCACCATCTGATCTATCCGAGGTAAGGGATAGCTGTCTTTTGGATAAGATCTGTTCAGGTCAGTGAAATCCACACACATTCGCCACTTCCCATTGGCCTTAGGCACGATGACTGCATTTGAGAGCCACTCCGGATAGGTAACCTCTCTTATGAACTCGGCCTCTTCCAACTTTTTGACCTCTTCCCGGATGACATCGTATTTCTCCCTGGAGTAGACTCTTTGTCTTTGCTTGATCGGCTTGGCATCTCTGGTTACGTTGAGCTTATGGCTCATCACCTCAAGGTCAATGCCAGGCATGTCTGCGTGACTCCATGCCAAGACACTCTGTCTCCTCCTGAGGAAGTTTATCAGCTCTTCCTTGATTCCTGGCTCTAGGGTCTTACCGACCTGGATGATTTTTTCCGTCTCGTCCTCATTGAGGACGATGGATTCTACCTCTTCTGTGGCCTCTCCCTCCTTCAACTTTGTTTCATCTCTTGGGTCAAGACTGTCAATGCTATAAGTGGTGGTTGCCCTCTTATGGGCTTCTCTCTCTTCGGCCGAGTTGAAGTAACACTCTCGCGCCGTGGTCTGGTCCCCTTGCACTTCCCCTACTCCATAAGGAGTCAGGAATTTTAGCATCTGATGGACCGTCGACGACACAGCTTCAAACTCTTTAAGGGCCACCCTTCCTATGATGAGGTTGTAGGCCGAGAAAATGTTCTCATCCATAACGAAAAAGTTTATCTTCTTGGTCAGCCTCTTAGGCCACTCATCACCCATTCGTACGTCCATCGCATACATGCCCAAGGGGTGGACCTTTTCGCCACTGAAGCTTATCAACGGGTGATGATAGGGCACCAGCCTTGCTCTGCTAAGACCTAGGCTCTTGAAGCAAGGCCAGAACATCACATCTGCTGAGCTCCCCCCATCTATGAGGATCCTCCATACCTCGCACCCATGCACCCTTGTTGTTATGACCAAAGGGTCATCATGGGGGGCTAAGATACCCTTGAAGTCGAGTCTGGAGAACCCCACAACGAGGGTGTCCATGTCTACCTTCTTCCTCTTCTGCACTGTATCGTAAGACGTTAGATTCACAACTTCAAGCTTGGCCACTGACCTGGACTCTGCTACACGAGCCTTCCTATCTGCTACTTCAGAGCCACCTCCTGCAAATCCCCCACATATGGTGCTAATACCAAAGGAGATCGTACCGACCCTCTTCACCGGGGTGTTATCATCTTTTGGCGGGAGATTCGGATCATCTTCGTCACCTCCTTCTGAATTATCGTCTCTTTTGGTCGGGACATTGCCACGGCATCTGTCATTTCTTCTTTTCTTAGGATCGTCTCTTCCACCCTTTGGAGCCTTACCATCCACATACTTCCTCAGCTTTCCAGATTTCAACATCTTCTAAATCTCATCTTTTAAAGCGAAGCATCTATCCGTGACATGGCCATGATCCTGATGGAACTCGCACCATAGGTTTTTGTTCCTCTTATGTGGTGGGGCCTTCAGTTTCTCTGGACATCTCAGAGTCCGGTTAGTCTTAATCTGTTTGAGGATGTGCTCGCAGCTTACAGTCAGGGGTGTATAATGAGCGAACTTGTCATCACCTGATCTCTTATTCCCCTCTTTCTTGCTTTGGGACCTCCCAGTGCCACCGCGGTTCTCCTCCTCATACTTGGCGGCCATTGCCTCTTCCGCATTCATTACTTTCCCTGCGGTTGTCAGCAACTCCGCCATAGTCTTAGGGGGGTCTTCTGCCAGTTTCCACAATAGCTTCCCCTTCTGGAGGCCTCCTATAAGGGCGGTCATGGCTATGCTCTCTTCATAATCTTCCACCTCTAATTTCTCTTTGTTGAATCTTGTAATGTAGTCTCTTAGGCTCTCACCCTTGGCCTGCTTGACATACAGCAGGTGGGTAGTCTTCTTTTGAGGCCTTACCCCAAAGCAGAAGTTGTGGATGAATCGCTCAGCCAAGCCTTTGAAGTTTTCAATTGAGTTCTTCGGAAGAGAGGTGAACCAACTGTGTGCATCCCCTGTTAAGGTTCCAGAGAAGGCTCTACACCTCATCTCATCAGGTATCGAGTAGATGTTTGCTGCCGATTGATACATCTTGATATGATGCACAGGGTTAGTGCTGCCATCATACTTGGGAGACACCGTGGGAGGCTTGAACTTAGCTGGGGTTGGGAACCCCACTATCCTAGCCACAAATGGGGAGCCCTCTGAGTAACCCCTTTCAATGGGTTCCTGCTTTTAATGAGGTCTCCTATCTTCTCCTCAAGGCATTGGATAGAATCATTCAATGGTCTTCGGCCATCGACTTGGCCGAGGTTATCCCCTGCCATCTCCCTAGGATGGACCGAGGGTTCCTCTAGCATGACACGTTGGTTGTTGACCTCTTCTTGTTCCCTGCCTCTTCTTTCATAGGGTCGGTCTTGGTCTGGTCGACCCTGCCTGTTACCTCTCTGAGATCCTGCTGCGCTCCTTGATATCGAAAGCCTCTGTCTTAGGTCATTCATCAGGCCCAGTCTCTCGAAGGCTGACCCTCTACTCAACCTATCGAAGGCCGACCCTCTTTGTCGAGCCTCTTCACCTCTTCGGCCGACACAACCTTGACTTTGCCTAAGAGGCCGTACAGTGTCATTTGACACCTCATACGGCTCCCAGCAGTCCTCTGGGCTTCTTTCGCCTCTAGATCATCATACTTGTCCTCTGGGCAAGGGTTTCCTTGCCTCCCCAGGCGCAAGCGCCTAGGGTCAGCAACGTCCCTTCTCTGCTGGGGTGCAGGCTGGTCCTTCATTGGTGCCTGGGGTGGTCCCCTGGCGTCAGGATGAGGCTGAACAGCCACCGGACTGATTATATCCGGCGAGACTCTAGGTGGCCTCATCATAGTTTGGCTGAGCTATGCAAATTTCTCCTACATAGCCTGTTGCGTTGCAGCTAAGGATCTCAAGGCTGCAGCTACCTCCGCCATTTCGGACTGGGGGGTGCCTGACTAGAACTAGGCCCTCCACCCCCGGGCGACGAAAGAGGCGGTGGTAAGTCTGGTGCCATATGTTAACACTATAGAGCTTGAGTAGCAGATGAGCTTAGTGCCTCACATGACTTCTTTCAATGGTGAAATAGCCCCGCGCTAGAGGGAGGCCTGGTTCACCACCAGAGTCTCCGATGAGGTTAAGCAGAAAAAGAGGAAGAGATAGCTTCTCGTTCCCACAGACGGCGCCAAAATGATGATGCTGGAATTAGCACCACCAGAGAAGGTGTTTTTAAGCTCAATCTAAGAACAATAATGGCAGCATAGTTATGTAAATGGCAAGAGAATGAGATGAGGAGAAGGGGAGAGTACACCAGGATATAAGTGGTTCAGCCCAGATTGGCCTACGTCCAGTGTGTGTGTGTGAATAATCTCTCTGCAATAAGGCTCTAATGGCCATGAATACAATCTCTCAAGCTTTCTCTCTCTACTGTGTATATAAAAAGAGTCTCAGCTAGGGTTGAATATATGGGATCCTTTTGCAAGGTAGAGGATGACCTCTCTATATAGTACCTAGGGGGTGTAATGTACCCCCCATGCATGCAATGAGCATGTGTGTGGTTACCTCACCAATGTGGGAGTGCTATCTGGCACTGTCACATGTAGAAGATGATGATGCAATATTCTCCCCACGTGTGGGGAATAATTTTGTTATAACTGATTTGTGTCCACATGTCCTTATCCATATGTCAGCAGGTGCTCGGCTATCGCGTCTGGGGTATGACCTCGGTCTTGGTGAGTCCGAGGTTGATGAGTCTTGACCTATTCAGTCCGAGGATTCCATGGAGGTCTTGGCCTGATCCTAGCCGAGATAACAAATAGGGTCGGCCTGATATGAGGTTGAACTGGTGGCTTGATGAGGTTGCTGGTGACTTCCTGCAGGCTCGGCCTATGTATGGCCGAGGTTTCCATTTCAAGGCACATACGAGTGCTGTTGATCCTCATGATGTCCCTTAGATAGGATCATAGTAGTGTCGGCCTGGGCCGACCTTGATATGGCCGAGGGGCGATATCGCGTGCCCAAGACTCGTCCAACGTCTGCCATGATCTCGGCCGAGGTTGGTGTCTCTAGGCCGAGGTTACACTTGGGGCATATCACTCTATGTTAAAATGTGAAGGCAAAAGTGGTATAAACTCGTTAGATAGTGGCATAACTAGGATGGGTTAACGTCTTACGTTAGGCGTGCATAGTAGTTGAGAGGTAAGAATCTCATGTGAGAGTACGCAACTAACATGTTTATAATATGTGTTGTTTAATTATAATTTAAACACTTGCTAAACTTTTAAACTATTTTCAGATCGGGCTCTGACCCATTTTCCTCCAAATCTATTTTTGTTTTGTAAAAACATTTTAGGTTCCCAGCCACAGGGACGCCAAGCGTAGGAGTTCCATTCAGATGACGTGTTGTAGCTGCTGTGGAAGTTACAGGATCTTAGTAGTAGACGCTCTCATTTTATCCTTGATTCCTTCAGAGTCATTTGTATCAGTTAGGGCATGTCGCCCATTCTTATTTAGAGGTTGTAGTTGCAGACTTTCATTATTTCAGTTTTTGGTTTATTATTTATTCAGACTCTTGTATTGGGACATTATTTTACTCTAGCATCTTTATTATCGGAGTGTTTACTCCAGACTTATTTGATTTCATCTCGTTGAGCATTTATATGAGATTGGGTATGCAATTGTTGGTTTATTAAAAAAAATCTTGTTTAATTGTTGTCTTAATGAATAAAATTTGACATATCTTTTTTTTTAAATATTAGGTGGCTAGTAATTAATTAAATGTTATAGATAGTGATGCTAAGACTGAACCAACTTAGTATTCTGTATTAATTTAAATAAAGGAGTAGCTACCCGATATTTAATTAGATGGGGTGTTATAGGTGGTATCAGAGCATCAGGTTCTAGTGTCCTTTAGGATATGTGCGACTTATTATGCTTCCAGCGTAGCTTTCTTTGATATAGAGCCCAATGTTTAGGATTTTTGATTTCTTTGGTGAGATTTCATTCTCCTGCAATGACGTATATAATAGTGAATCTTATTGCAATCGGGTGTGTTCGTGAGCCGAATAATGTAGTACGTCAGACGAAGACAGTTGGGCGAACATCAGGAGGCAAAAGATCAGTGAGGTTATTTAATTTATTAAAGAAGGATGATCGTAGTTGAAGTCACCCATATTGTGGCACAGAAGTCCAGGACGGAGAAGACGGCCAAGGCACGACTTATGACTTCCAGCCACAACTATAGTAGAAAGTGGGGTCAAATAAGACTCACCCAACAAGGTTGGAATGGGAGAGAAAGAGTTAGGTGAAACATTGAAGAGAACGAGCAGTGGAAATACTCGAAATGCGGAGATGGCGTGTGCTAGCCAAACAAACGTAATATATCCAAAGGCTTGGACATATGTCGGGGTATGGCCAATCGAGAGTGAAAATTTGGGAAAAAAATTTATTGACTCGTAAGAGCGGAGTTTCAATGGTGATAGACAATCACCACACTTAGAAGTGGAATGTGACATCAAGAGAAGGCGTACACGTATGGTTTGACCATAAGTTCCTTCATCGGATGTTCAGGGTAAAAGGCGGATGTGGTTCTGAACTCACACAAGAGTCCCGGACAGAGGTCACTTAGTGAGGAGAAATTTAATTATGTAGCGAATCTTACACCGGGTGAAAAGTGTGAAATGGAGAAGAGGATATTAAAGGGAGAATTTACATACAAGAAGAATTGTTAGCTCTTCTGGGGAATTCTGCTTTGACGGTCGATGCAGATGGTAATAATGTCGCGTAGTGTTAATTTTGAGGTAAACGTTTCCTTGGGTGGGAAGATACAAGAATAGAGGAATTTATATAGAGTAAGACTGGGAAAATGTTGTTGGAGAAACACCACAAAGGGAAGACCCAACGGAGAACCCGTTAAAATGATTCAGATAGCTGAATTATTACCGAGCAATGGTGATTTCAGTAAGAGATGTGGAAACTAGTAGCGTGTTCCTTAGGTCCATCAAGCTAAGGGAACAATGGAGGTAGTCATCAGAGCCAAGACTACCAACGTCCGAGAGAAGGACCACCTTAACATGGTCAGTGTGATCAAAGATAAGTGGAGTATGTGTAGAGGTATTTTGTGGGGAGTGAAATCGGTGCGTTATAAATGTTTCCCAATGCAAGTGTAGAAATCAAGGTATTGTGCCTGACAAGGGAAACAGTTATCAAAATATTAGATTTGGTACGGACAGTTGTGTTAAGTCCAGGAACCATTTGAGTAGCCAGGACGATTGTCAGGATAGAAGTATGAGTTATATCCTCAGATGATGTTGCATGTTATTTGTGATATGAACGAGTTTCTATAATTGTTATTATTGTTATTTTTTCTTAAGAGTCGAGTTTAGTGAGTATTGGCTATTTTATTATTTATGTGAATACTTTCCCTAATAGTGTGGGGTTACCTTTATTGTCATCCACGGAGGATGAATGGGTATATTGATAACGGTATATACTTTATTGAAATTACTTGCTTTAGTGTTGTGTTATACGAGTATGATATTATCATAATTATGGTGTTATATATGGCTTACCGATAGTGTGCTGGTATTGCAAGTTTATCGGGGTTACTACCTTGGTGTAGAATGTTTTGTTATGAAGAGACCCCATCTACGAGAGGGCAGGGCTCGAAATTGTACTTTTGTATATATATATATATATATATATATATATATGTTGTGATTTCAAAAAGGTATAATGGTCTCGGATATTTAATCCCAGTATGCGTAAGGATTTAATTGATATGATTCGTATGTAATTGGTTTACTAGTCAGCGAAAAGGTTTAGCTGGTTATTATAATTAACACTCAGGATGTCGTAATAAGAAGAGTGCATTGTTTTACCACCCTTTACAGATTTGGGAGTTTATACTCATAGTAATGTGTCTGGGGACGGCATTTTGAGAGCCCCGATTATTTTTGCATGTTGTATATGGAATGTTTACCATCAATGTCAAGAGAAAGTGTCTTTCGGAAGGAGTTCCTTGTTTAAGTGTAATTGTGGAAGGAGATGTAACTTTGTTGTTAAGAGATGGGAATATAGGGGTATATGTTATGGACTGAGGGCTTAACGGATCCCGATGATCGACAATGTTAGGTAGTAGTGTATCGGGGGGGTTCCTTGTTTGGATTTCGCTTTGAAAGACATCCCACGCATGAAACTTAGCGTAAAGTTGGTAGTAGGGAGATGTTTGACCATGCGTCCATAAATTGGATACCTCTATCGTTATGGAAGTAATTAGTTATAATGGGGAGTTAATAAGGTAAATTACGATGTAAGGCCAGTAGAGCCAGTTGTTAGTGAATTACGATGTAAGTACTGATAATATTGGTTTTATTACGGCGGGTTGAAGGATGCATTGAGGTTAAGGAGGATTTGGGATTTCAAATTCGGAGGTGATTGAGAATGCCCAATTGGTATAGAGACATTGTAAATGCAGCAGCAATAAAGAGTTTGGAATACGTATGAAGCGTAGATGATGTTTAAAACTGTATGCATGGGTTATAAGGGGTGTAGACATCTTGGTTAACTAATGTAGTAATCGCCGGAAGAAGGGATATAGATGGGTAAAATTATTACTTATGGGATTAAGTGTCGTAAGAGAAGGTGTTAATGAGTTACTCATGTGTAATCAGTGTAGCACGTCCGAATTTGGTGAAAAGGCAGTGGAAGGCCATTTAATAAGGGTATATCTCTTGAGAAGGCAAATATTTAATTATTATGGGCAATTTGGAGTAGAGTTCCGACCAATCGAATGTTGAGGGTGACTCAAGAGTAAATAGAATAAGGATGTCAATAAGGTATAAAGGGTCCAGATGTGCACAACGTGGTGAAAAGTGCAAGGATCGAAACTTTTGGTATACGCCGAGAGAAGAAGAAGATCATTAAGTATCACTTAACGGGAAGAATTATACGTGAAGGTCGGCATTGAAAGGGGTGTAGTAAGTAGTAGAACGGTTGGGGTTTGATTATCAACCAAATAATTTTGTATCAAGCTGACGATTCCAGGGATGGAAGAGTCAAGTTGGTAAATTTGCTTGAGGGGTTGCCAACTTATAGTTAAGTACCGAGCTCCTTCGAATATGTGGGAAAGGTTGTCCAGAAGGAGAGAAATGGTTATATACTTGGGTGATTTACACTATTAGATAGTGAACACGCCGGTACGTGATCCAACACAGTATTATTCAGAACCAATAGGAGATCCCCGAAATCCACCTTCAACGTGGGGTAGCAAGAAGTAGTGGAAATAACTCTTCATTCTAAGGGTTTTATCACCTATAGCCCGAGGTATAGGCGCAAGGTGATTGATGACTGGTGGATTATATGATTTTTTTTTTTGAATTCATTGTGATCTTTTCATTTCCAAATCGGGTATAACTAGTAAGTGAGGTATATTGTGGTAATGGAGAGAAGATATTACCTAATGGTAGAGTTGGGGTGAAAGCACCCGTATCTATTTATAGTGGACAAGGTGCTTATAAATGTTTTGTGTGACACCAACGACTGAATTGGTTTTCCCTTGTGTAAAAGTCACATCGCCGGGAACAGAGATTCAAAGAATGGGCAAGAGTAGTCAGATGTGTTATTGATTCCTTCCAGGATGGGAGTTTGGGGTTTTGATAAACGCGGGAGTTAATGCGTAGTGAGGTGCAGACGCACAATAATATTGAGATAATGCGGCCAATGATGTATACGCTATTTTTATTCGAATATTGTTTAGTAAGAGCACAACGCGTCGTGCATTTATTGAAGTGTAATCTGATAAAGTATCAAGACTGTTAAAGAAGCTTATTGTGAAGAGAAGGCTTTAGTGATTGGGCCTTTCTTTATATTTTGTTTTAAGTACTGGAGGATCCCTAATTTTTCCAGGTATGCCTTACTTTTCCGAATTTCGGGACGAAATTCCATTATTGGGGGGGGGAGTATGTAATACCCCGCATTTTTATGGCTTTTAATTATGAGGTTAATTAAATGGAATTGTTTTTAATTATGGGATAATTAATTGGAAAATTAATTAATGGGAAAATTAATTCGGATTTAAATGCTAGCGAAATGAGAGTTAGTATTTGGTTATTAATATGTTGTTGAATATTACTGAGTGATTATGGTAATATGTAATCATTGAATTTATTAAAAATGTCGTGAGTTGAAAATACAGCAGTTTCGGTAATTTAGTTGGGACGCGCGTGTCAGTCGTGTCAGGACCCAATTTAATGGATTTAAAAGAATTTTATTTTTGTATCATCTGTATGAGATTTTTGAGTGCGCTAACGTGTCCGGAAGGTTCGAGATTGTCATAAAACACTAGGCAGTGGTTTAGTTTGGGTCCCGGGGCATTTTTAGGCCTAACCGACAACCCGGGATGGTATTTTGGTAATTTTAAAATTAAGGAATTAAGACCCACGAATTTTATAGTTTATTTATATTTTATTAGAAAAGCCATTAGGGCTATTATCAGCCAAAAACAAGAGAGTGGTCTACGTGAGTTAGAGGGAAGTTGCCAAAGGGTTTCCAAACCAAAACCACCACCCACCACCACCATTTTTTACGGGAATTGTGACCGGAAAGAGAAGGGGAAACAACCAATAACGTCATCAACAGTATTTTCAGGCAAGTGATTTATCTTGAAAATATTCAAGGCATATATTTTACATGTTATTATATAATTGAATATTCATCGTGAATAATGAAAATTGAATGGATTTGAAAGGTTTGAATCATAATCTGGGTAGGTCTTCTATGTAGTTAAATGTTGAAGATGATAACAGCCACGAATTTAGGATTTATGGGTAAAGAATTATGAAATTTTATTGAATTATGTGATATTCTTGAAGAAATAGGAAAAACTAGGGTTTTTATATGGTAATTGGGTATTTTGTCCAAGAACTTTATGTTCTATGTTGATTTGATGATTCTAAAACCTGGGGAATGATGTAAACATGTTAGTATGATAACTAGTATACTTAGTTGTGAGTTTTGGATGGTAGGATGGAGAATTTGAGGTGTAAAAGGAGGAGAACCCGTAACTATTAAGAAATTTTGGGTTGATACCTGCTTGATCGATCGATCGACTCATGAATGTCGATCGATCGAACTATCGATCGATCGACCCCTTCTGATTTTTTATAATTGTTTCTATTTAAGGTTTAATGATTATTCCAAAGCCGAGGTTGGTTATTAGGGTGATTATTATAATATTATGGGACTTAGATAAAGTCAGTAGGGCTTTAGTTATTGTCGGAAAATGTTATAACTAATGGAATATAATGTCTTTGCTTACGAGGGTCTACCGAGTCAGGTACGATTAGAAACCGTTCGAATTGAAACTATATTGAGAATCAATGATGATGTAAAGTTAAGGGCAGTAACGGAGGGACTTTAAGTACTGAGATAACATTAGAAACTAATAAGAGGCCTAGTAACCTTTTGAGATAGGTTTAAGTACCCAGATTGATACGACGAGAGAGTTATCAACCGAAATATATATTATGTGTAATGTTCGGGATAAACTTGCTACGTACGAGATTAACTAGATGAAATGTGTGAACATCTATATTGATATATGATTACTTAGGTTGTGTG